>OV702291.1:16069384-17431050 GCA_916181665.1 Avena sativa | reverse complement strand
GCCGCGTCATGCAACCAAAGTTAATATGACAAAGCCGTGAATGCCAAATATTGGACTCATTATCATTGCAAACATGATTAATAACTTTAGTACATGAGTCTGACAAAGATAAGCGGAACAGACCTCCGCACTCATAGCCCTTTCCAACAAATTGTACATACTTAGAAATTACAACTTTATTGGACTCAAATACCAACTTAAAGCCATCTCGATATAGAAGCGATCCGCTGACGAGATTCTTATTGATGGAGGGAACATGTTGCACATTCTTCAGCTGTAAGGTCTTCCCCGAAGTAAACTTCAGATTTACCGTACCAACACCATGAACAGAAGCACGTGAGCCATTTCCCATCAGCACAGAGGAGGTCCTTGCGACCTGATAAGAAGAGAACATGGATATATCAGAACATACATGTGTATTAGCACCCGTGTCAATCCACCAATTAGGAGAATGACATACTGAAAGGATAGTAGGTAAAATACCGTATCCAGCATCCTTCATCTCAGTATCGCTAATAACAACATTAGCGGTCTTGCCATTGTTCCCATGTTGCCGTTTGTCAAAGTGATTAGGACAGCTAGGAGCCCAATGATCAGGATCACCACAGACGTGGCAAGAGCCTTTCTTATTATCATTTTTCCTCTTAAAGTTGGTGGAGTGAGTGGCCTTGTTCTTGCCATCAAACTTCCCTTTGCCATCAGACTTGTTCTTATTCTTGAACTTGTGGGATTGGAAGTTTTTCTTCTGTACCAAATTGGCACTAGAAGCTCCCTCAAAGCCTCGAGCACGTGTTTCCTTTGCTCTCGCCTTCTCTTCCACATGAAGAGACCCAATGAGATCTGTAACGGAAAACTCTTGTCTCTTATGTTTCAGAGAAGTAGCAAAGTTCCTCCACATGGGAGGAAGCTTGGCAATAATGCCTCTGGCCACAAACTTGTCCGGTAAGGTACACTTGAACTGCTCGAGTTCTTTGGCAAGTGATTGTATCTCATGAGCTTGCTCAACGACGGAGCGCTCATCAACCATCTTGTAGTCATAGAATTGCTCCATGACATACAACTCAGTGCCAGCGTCCGAGACCGCAAACTTGGCCTCGAGCGCATCCCACGCGTCTTTGCCATTATCAAATGACATATATGGGTCAACAATGTTGTCCCCAAGAATACTGAACAAAGCCGCCATAAACATGTTATCGGCTTTCTTAAAGGCCGCTTCCTGCTCAGCAGAAAGATCTCCTTCAGGTTTGCCAAGAGTGACGCTATAGCAGTTTAGGTTTTTAAACCATAGAATTGCTCTCGCGCGCCATCTCTTATAGTGCATACCATCAAAGGAAGGAGGCCTAGTAGCCGCGGCTGCACCAGTTGAATTCAGTTGCCTACGATCAGGTTTTTGGATTGTTGAAAATATAAGCAATAATCCATAAGATTTAATCCGAATAATAAACTGATAAAACATGATCATACAGACAGTACCAAAACTAATCATGCAGATCAACAAAATAGATGAACAGATTACATCTAAATAAGATAAATCTATCACATCTACACCGAACGCTAGAATAAGGAACTCTAGCAGAATCTGAAATAAGAAGTTCAGTGTTACGTACGGTAGAGCAGCGGCAGCAGCAGCTGCGGCGGTAGCAGCAGCAGTAGCAGCGTCGTCGCTCATGTTGAGGTTGTCGAAGAGGTCGGTGACGTCTGGGAACTCGTCGTCGGAAGACGTTGTGGAAGCCAGTAGTCGCACAGAAGCGCTCCCCAAAAACCTGATCGCCCCTCACTCGTACAGGTTCACAAGAGGCAGTGTTCCGGAGGCTTACTGTTCCGATCTGCGGTGCACGCCGCAAGCCGGGATAGGAAAGACGAAAGTGGCGGCGCAATAGACTGGAAGGAGACGCGTGTGGTAAGCGATGCCAATTAGGGTAAGCGCGGAGACTTATATAGAGCAGGTCAGGGAGATCGTGGGACTTAGTCCACGTCCGAGTCGGTAACAGCCCACGTCCCATAAAGACTGGAAACGGCTGACTCATTAACGCGTTCGTTAATTACTCATAATCAACTAGCAAAAATAAAGCTCGGCTCGGCGAGATTCCCGCAACCCGTGGCGTGCGCACGTCGTGACGAGGCGAGGCGAGGCGGGCGTCGTCGGAGGAGGAGTGCGCGAGAGCTGCTCTTCTTCTCACACCTTAGTGAGTGATGGAACAGCCTAGTATATAAGGAGGTATAACTCTCACTCAACTAGCAGTATGGGACTAAACTTTGACACCATGTGCACAGCCATATGCTGCCATGCACAAATGGGCCAAAGAGAATTTCAGAATTTGTCTAATGGGCCAATAGCCCAAAATCCACCAAATTCCAACAGCCAAAAGCTAGATCATCCCTAGAGCCTCGCCCCCGACCGGTTGGATCATTGCCAAACCCATGACCACGACCAAACTCATCCAAACGTATGCATCCTAGACCTCCAAGGTAACTCGTTGCACCACCAGGTCCACGGCTAGAACCAGGGGAGTAATATATATCCAGTCTCCATACTTTAGATCTTTATCATCATAAATCCCAAGACCACATTCTTTTGAGCCATTCCCAATGATACCACATGCATAGCATACTTGCCCCAGTTTTTCATATTTGACAGCATAAGGATATCGCTTGCCCGCCTATGAGATTGACACAAAGTGGGTTAGTGGCTTACCAACATCATGATCCACACGGACCCTCACAAAATCTCCTCTAAAACTTCCCATTGGATTCATCTCCACCACTTCCACCTTGCCAGCGACACGCCCCACCAATTGTTAAACCATAGGTTCCTAGCGATAACCTTCTAGCAATTTATGCACTTGTACCCATAGGTATGGAATTCAAATCAACTTCATCAACATTAGAAAATCCATCATAAGGGGTGATAGATAAGCCCACTCACAAAAAGACATGGTCCTTTCTCTATGAACCTCTCCCAATCACCCAAATAGTGGGATTGGATGGTGAACCGATTATCCCCGATCAGCCTGATCTTAATATCCTGAGCTAGATTCCGTGCATATTGCATCTGTTGAGAAAAAGCCTCATGGCTAAACTTCTTTGTGCACACAACCCTGGCTACAACCAGCCACCATGTTCCTTCCGCCGCCATTGGATCATCCTCAAGAAACACAAAGTCATCAAAATCATCATCCCCTAGGTCGAGTTGCTGAAGTAGGGAACCAATGTCACCCTATCTCGATGGACCAGCCTCCGCCCCCTGACTACTAGAGCCACCACCCATTGACGGTGTGCCTTTTCATGTAGATGACTTGCTATCTAACATGGCGATCTAGGGTTTACCATCACAACTCCCCTCCTTTCTCCCGAAAAACAGATCATGAATTCTTCGGTGAAACCTCATACTGTATGTAGGAACACGTGTTTATGACTCGGGTTCGAAAGCAGGGACTCAACAACGATCTCACACGGAGATCGGAAAGGACACGAACTTGCCGCTAGTGGATGAATATTATCGTTAATCCTTCTTAATGGAGTAAAAAATCCCACTGCCATCGTGGTGTGTGCCAAGGAGACCCTTTATCGCCACTATTATTTGCCAGTGCTACTGACATATTATAGTACATGGTAAACCTCTTGTCCCATGCATGGTACTGCATGCTCCCGTTCCAATTCCAAACACCGACTTCCCAATAGTTCAGTATGTGAAGTTGTGAACGATACGACACCTAAGTATGCAAGCCTATAGATAACCAAGCCAAAATACTCAAGCTACGTACCACTAAATAAGATGAACCCTAACACCTCCTATAGATAATTAAGCCAAAGAGATTTACCAATCTACTAAACTTAATCAACCAAAATCGATGATAATACCAAATCCATATTATAATTAATTCTCACAAGGGATACAACCATAAGTATGCTCTAGGAAGATGAGCGATCACTTAGTCAAGTAAATAAATTGAACTTTCCACTAAACATAACTTATAAAAGAGAAAAGGATAAATTGAAGTAAAATAAATAAATCAGATACTAGGCCAACCTCACCCAAGCTTTGGATAAGATTAGGTAGGTGAAAAAAAATCTAGGGTTTTAGACCTCGTTCTTTGGTGGGGTTGGGTGAAGACTTCTTTAGAATGGCCTCTTAGAAAGCTTCTATGAACTCCTTGTCTTCAATAGCTAACTTCCATGTGATATTTATTTCTTTTGATGTTTCTTCATTAGTTGATTCCCATGGCAAGACCTTGCTCCTTTTGGGGATGTGGTGATCCCACTCTCCGGCTAGAGGAGTGGTAGGGATATGGATTGTCTCTCTATAATGAATGTTTGCATAATGGTTTTTGTACCTCTTTCCTGCACTGTAATCGAATAGTGCAGGTCTCGCGATTTCTTTCCAAGGAGATATCATTTCTCCTTGTTTCTGAAGGGATGTACTTAGAGGGACTTCCATGCTTGACATTGGGATTGGAGTATCTTGAGTTTCTCCTTTTGGAGCTTCCTCCTCTTCTATCTTGGTTAACATCACCATTGAGCTACTAGCATCACCAGCCATATAGTACTTGATATTAGCTTGTGGAGCTTGGTGGCCAGCTTTGCGACTCGACCTACGGCTCCGACTCTCTATAAGTACTGACTCGTAGTCGACTCGCTAATACATTGTGTTGCTTCTTCTTTTCTCTCTCCAAGTGTTATTCTCAGTCAGCGTGTTGTTAGGGAGGAGTCTCGTTCGACCCAATGTTGGTTATTCTTCAGCCAGCGCTGGATTAAATTTCACTCTTCTGTCAATAAGCAACCACTGCTATGACGCTTCTCCTTCGTATTCTCCGCTTGGAGTGTGTGCGCGAGCTACCGTCGGTTCATTTGTTCTTCTTCCTTGCTAATGTTTCTTTCTTCACTTTTACGCAGATTTACTGATCTTGCATCTGTTTGCGTGGTTCTTTCAGACGGTGCGCCTGTACGCGAGGTCCTGTTCGCCGAGATACTTCTACGTTAAAGTTGTGAAAGGGACCAAAAACCAAAGATAAACCGTGGTTCGATCTTTACGTGTGTTTCCTTCTCACTGTCGTTTTACTGTTTATTTTCCGATAGGTTTGTGATAGCTAATACATCTGCCTATTTTTTTCAGAAAATGCATCATGCACGTTTGAGCTATCGTCGAGGGGATTCTGCGTATAAAGGACTCAAAGTTATCACGTGCTTATTTATGCGTATTTCTTTCTCGCTAGCTTGTTTCCTGCTTTTTTGGCAGATCTACTAATCTCTAATACATCTTCATCTTGGTTTTTTATTTTTGCAGCTCATGCGCATGTACACAGTTATTGTTTGTCGAGAGGCTCCTATGTTTAAAGGCGACTTAAGATGTAGAGTAGTTATTTATGTTAGATGGGTTGGTGTAGCGTAGTATACTATAGGCTACGTAATCTATGTTTTATGCATGTATACGAACGTGGTGGGTGTACTTGTGATGGGTGTAATCGTTAAGAAATAAGAAATAACTTCTGTTTTTTGTTCTTCGTTATTCGCGATGATATACATTTGTACTTCCTATAGTAAATGAGTGACTTTTTCGTATTTTTCTTCTTTTTGCGATGTTTAATAGCTCATGCAGCTTCAGAGTCGGCTTCTTAGTGCGTCTATTTTGTGTTCGACTGGGCTGCAAGCCGTATTCGGTTGTAGCCTCTGAGCCTACTTGTTCTTCCCATACGTATACCGTAAATGCCCATTAGATAGCGTTCTTCGTACGCTATTCTCTGGATACTTATACACCCTTTCCTAGCGGTTTTTTCTGTATCGTACATGGACCTTGTGATTCCTCTCATCCACTCTCTTCAGTTTGCTCGGATCTGCAAGAACATCCTCTTCCATGGCCTACATGCGCACCATACCTAGGTGTCGGCGCCTCAGAGAAACCGCTAGATCTTCGTCTTCTTTCCGTACTCGTGTGTGTGCCTCTTTGTTGGTTTGAGAGCCACCGTCTGTGGCTTTGATAGTAAGTCATCGCCACCGGAGAGTTCGCTCTCATCTACCTCCTGAGGAATGGGATGAGGAGGTTCTAGTGCGTCTGTGACTTTTGGCTTGCCAGCATTTTCGCATCGCTTCAGCTGCTAACAAGACGATGGTGGACGACGTCCGTCGTAACACAAGGTTTGGCGAGGTCACGGAGGGAGTCGATGGGACCGTTCATGAGCATCAATGACAAGACTAAGAGAGGGAGCTGGTCCAATGACGACGGTGCTCCTCAGGAACATTCCATCTAGGAAGACGTCGCGAAGAATTAAGTAGATGCAGTGAATCTTTTCTCCATGTACTCTCTTTTGTGTAGGGTTTGTGTTGTGTTTACGTTCTTATGTGTGTAGGATCATGACTGTTTTTCGTTCCAAATAAATTATATGTTATCCTGTATGAAACAGTTTGTACGCTTTTATATTTTGGAATGGTTTGTATGATGTTCCATTTGAAATAATTCTTGTGATGGTGTAAAAGAGAGTATGAAATGCTCCGAGTTATGTATGGGTTTCAGCGTGCGTCGAAGAAGTAAGTTTTGTCTGTTTTGCCTACTTTTAGTGTTTCAGATTGTATGTATGCGAGAACGCTTATGGTTTGCTATCTTTTGCTAGGGACTCTCCAAAACATTTTTTTTGCACGATACCTAGTACGTAACAGTCTCATGCGTGAGTGAAGACATTGCACGACATGTTCATGTTTCTCGGTATTGTAATCTATCCATCTCAGTAATCGATTTTCCTCTTTGAGCGTTAAACCTATCATCCATGCCCGGGAGCGTAGAGAGAAGTTCGGTATTCATAATGTAGATGTAAAAAGAATTAATTTGAATGATGATAATGCTACTTACATGTGGCATTTCCGCTTAGGTCATATGGTGTTAAATGTATGAAGAAGCTTTATTCTGATGGACTCCTAGAATCACTTGATTTTGAATCATTTGAAACATGTGAACCATGCCTTATGGGCAAGATAACTAGAACACTGTTTTTCGGTACAATGAAGCGGGTGACTAACTTATTAGAAACCATGCATACTGATGTGTGTAGTCCAATGAGTGTGTCAGCTCGTGGTGGTTATCGTTATTTCGTTACTTTCACGGATGACTTAAGTAGATATAGGTATATTTACTTAATGGAACACAAGTCTGGAACATTCAAAAAGTTTGAAGAATTTCAGAGTGAAGTGGAAAACCATAGTAACAGAAAGATTAAATTTCTATGATTTGATCATGGAGGTGAATATCTAAGTTACGATTTTGGCACACATATGAAGCAATGTGGAATAGTTTCACAACTCACTCCTTCCGAAACACAACAACGTAATGGTGTTTCTGAGCATAGTAATTGTACTTTATTGGATATATGGTTTGATCTATGATGTCTCTTAGAGTTTTTCCATTGTCATTTTGGGGACATGCACTACAGACAACTGCATTCACTTTAAATAGGGATCCATCTAAATCCGTTAAAACGACAATGTATGAATTATGGTTTGGTAACAAACCTAAGCTATCATTTCTAAAAGTTTGGGGATGCGATGTTTATGTGAAGAAACTTCAACCTAATAAACTCGAACCTAAAGCAGAAAAATACATCTTCATAGGATTACCTAAAGAAACAATTGGGTATACCTTCTATCATAGATCTGAAGACAAGGTTTTTGTTACCAAGAATGGATCCTTTTTAGAGAAGGAGTTTCTCTCAAAAGGTGTGACTAGTAGAAAGGTAGAATTCGATGAAGTTATTGAACCTTCTCTTCTCGAAATGGAGAGTGGCGCAGCGTCTAAAACTGTTCCGGTGTTGACTTCACCAATCGAAGAGGGAATTAACGATAAAGATCATGAAACTCTGAAAGAGAATACTACTGAAACTCGTAGGTTAATAAGGACACGTGCAACTCCTAAACTATATGGTGATCCCGTCATGAATTTCATGGTAGATGGAAATCATGACCCTGCAACATATGAAAAAGCGATAATGAGACCGGATTCCAACAAAGGCTAGAAGCCATAAAATCCGAAATAGGATCCATGTATGAAAACCAAGTATGGACTTTGGTGGATTTACCTCATGACTGTAAGGCCGTTGAGAATAAATGGATTTTCAAAAGGAGAACTGACGCTGGCGGTAATGTGACTGTATATAAAGCTCTACTTGTCGTGAAGGGGTTTTGACAGATTCAAGGAGCTGACTATGATGAGACTTTCTCACCGTAGCGATGCTAAAGTTTGTTAGGATTATGTTAGCAATTGCTGCATTTTCTGACTGAAATCTGGCAGATAGATGTCAAAATCGTGTTCCTTAATGACAACATTGAGGAAGAGTTGTACATAGCAACCCAAAGGTTTTGTCGATCCTAAGGATGCTGACAAGGTATGCAAATTTCAGCGGTCCATTTATGGACTGAAGCAAGCATCCTGAAGTTGGAATATCCGCTTCAATGAGGTGATCAAAGGGTTTGGATTTGTCCAAACTTATGGAGAAGCGTGTATCTATAAGAAAGTTAGTGGGAGCTCTATAGCATTTCTAATATTATATGTGGATGACAATTATTGATTGGAAATGATATAGAACGTTTAAAGAGTATAAAAGATTATTTGAACAATAGTTTTTCAATTAAGGACCTTAGTGAAGTAGCATATATATTAGGCATGAAAATCTATAGAGATAGATCGAGACACTTAATTGGGCTATCACAAAGTACATACCTTGACAAGATTCTGAAGAAGTTTAGAATGGACGAAAGTAAGAAAGGGTGCGTACCTATGTTGCAAGACAAGAAATTGAGCAAGACTCAAAGTCCAGCTATGACAGAAGTTAGAGAAGTGATGAATAAGACTCCCTATGCCTCAGTCATAGGCTCTACCATGTATGTCATGTTGCATACAAGATCGAATGCGGCACATGCTATTAGCTTGACTATTAGGTACCAATCTGATCTAGGTTTGGAACACTAGATGGCGGTTAAGAATATCTGTAAGTACTTAAGAAGGACTAAAGAAATGTTTCTTGTGTATGGCAGTGAAGAAGAGCTCGTCGCAAAGTGTTACATTGATGCTAGTTTCGACACTGATCTGGATAACTCTAAGTCACAACCCGGGTACGTATTTCTCATGAATGGAGAAGTAGTGACTTGGAGGAGTTCCAAGCAACCTATGGTGGTGGGATCATCAACAAAGGCGGAATATGTTGCTGATTCGGAGTAGCATAGGAAGAGGTTTGGATGAAGGAGTTCATATCTGAACTAGGTGTGGTTCCTAGTGAATTGGATCCAATGGTTATCTATTGTGACAACAATGGTGCCATAGCCAATGCTAAGTAACCAAGGTCTCACAAGAACTCCAAGCATATCAAGCGCCGATTTCACTCCATATGTGAGCATTTCAAGGATGATGATATAAATATTTGCAAAGTACACACGGTTCTGAATGTGGCAGACCCGTTGACTAAAACTCTTCCAAGGGCAAAACATGATCAGGAACAGACATCAATGGGTGTTAGATTCATCACAATATAATCTAGATTATTGACTCTAGTGCAAGTGGGAGACTAAAGGGAATATGCTCGAGAGGCAATAATAAAATGGTTATTATCTTATTCCATGTTTATGATTGATGTTTATTTTTCATGCTAGAATTGTATTAATAGGAAATATTAATACATGTGTGTATAATAAACAAACAAAAGTTCCTAGTAATCCCTCTCATTTAACTAGCTCGTTGATTAACTGATGATCAAGGTTTCCTGATCATGAACATTGGATGTTGTTAATAATAGGATCATGTAATTAGGAGAATGATGTGATGAACATACACCCAAAGTAAGTATAGAAATTTGACAAGTCATTAAGTTTACATTGTTGTAACATACACATATGAAGTAACCCTAATCCTCAGACCATGAGATCATGTCAATCACTAACACCGGAGGAGTGCTTAGATTGCATCAAACGTCACACCATAATAGGGTAACTATAAAGGTGTTGTTGGGTACTCTAAAAATATTAGTTGATACTGATGGATCAAGAGTGGAATTTGTCCATCGAGATGATGGAGAGATATACTCCGGGCCCTTCGGTGATATCATATCGACACAGCTTGCAAGCATGTGACTAGGTCATAAGGATCTCATATGACGGAATGAGTAAAGAGTACTTGTCGGCAATAAGATCGAACTAGGTATGATGATTGGATCTTGGAAAAGTAAAATATCGCGAGATAAAAGAAATTGGTTACAACATTAATGGTTCACACGATCACAGGATTCATCATTGAATGTGTAGGAGTCATTACAGATCTCTAGATCTTGCTATTGACTATTGATCGGAGTGGTGTCTCGATCATGTCTATATTATTCACGAACCATAGGGTGATACACTTGAGGTTCGTTGACGCTTTTGAGTAGATACAATATGCTAGAGAAAAGTTTGGAAATCATCAGAATTGTTTTCGAGGACTGTTTCGAGAAACACCGGAATTGTTTCGGGGATATAGGAATAGTACAAGGGGTATATGTTAATGTTTGTTAATTAATACAATTGAGAAATATTAAAATAAAGAAACAGAAATTTTTTTTTCATTAATGAGAATTTTGAGTGGAGAGTCTACTTGAAATTATGAGAGGTGAGTCGGAGTGAGTGGAGCCTCCATCCACTTAATGGGGGCTCTCCTCTCCCTCACTCTAGTACAAGCTTCTCCCTTCCCATTGGCTTTCGGATTAGAGCAAGTAATGGCTAAATAGTTTTCTCTGGCGAATCTACTGCTTCCGTTGCGTCGTTGGATCGAAGGTACGGGAGTCATCTTCGAGCTATACGTGTGACCGAGCATGCAAGCGCTACCGGATTGCAGCGCTCTTCTACTGGATCTTGAGATTGGCAAGTGAGTGTCTACATCATCCACAAGATCGTATCTCGTTAAAACTTTCAGTCTTCGTGGGTAAGTTTTTCTGGATGACCAAATACTCGTTACATGCATCTTATAGATTAGATCTTGGCACCTTTGGTATTCTTACCGTAGGAAATTCTTGTTTTCTATGTTGCGAACCCTTCACTCCCCTAAATACGGGAATTGCTTGCCGACACTCGGCGAGAGGGGGAGTAGGTAACAAGGGAGAACTAGCTGAGGTCGACGCAGGTAGGTGTGACGCGTCTAGGCGGCATGGAGACGGTAGGTGCCCTCCCGATCTCGTCGGTAACCTTTTTATTGGTTGGGAGGTACTCGGCGGGAACCAAGGGTGGGAAGGGAGCGGTCTGGCGGGAAATGCCCTAGTAGGGCGGGGAAAGCCGCGCCCAGTGGGTGGGAAACGCCGCCGATATGGCACACAGGCGGGAGAAATGTGTGGGAGCAGCGGGATGCGCGTTGGCCGACATTAGCGAGCGATTGCGAGCTCAAGGAGTACTAATGGTTTCCCCATAGATAGTGGGCCCCACAATTGGGGCGAACGGTTGGGTGCATAGCGCACCACAAATGGGCAGTGAGGCCGGGTTGTCCTTTTCAATCCGCAAACTGACCGAATCAGATCGATTCGGTGTTTGATTTGTGCTGGGATGTTAGAGATGCCCTGAGTGGAGATGCTCTTACAATCATGTTCGCTTGTGGAGTTGCCCAGGGGGCGGTACTGATCTTCACGGCTTGTGAGAACGTACCGGGCAGTGAGAGCGACGGGGCAATGGGCGTGTGGGAAGACACACCCCATGATTCTGAAGGAGCGCCACTACGCACTCGTCACCAACACGAAGCAACGTACGCCCAATCAGGAGCCGAAACTTCTAAGGGCCCTGGGAAGCCGCATCAGAGCCAAGGAGAGGGCGTAAAATTATCCACTCCTGATAGACATCTAGCCCCGGTCGTTCGCGACTAGATTATCTTATGCGATGTCATTTTAGTCGCCACTAAGGCTACCCATAATGGGAGTATCATAGCAGGTATAATGCAATCCATGTTATAAAAAAAGATAATGTGGCACTATAATTAATAAAGATAGAGATGATAGCGATGTCACGTTATGATACGGTATCATAGCACATAGATCTAGAAAAATTAATAGCAAATGAATCTTTTACACATATTTGCATTGAGATTAATATGATACTAGTATATGATACTACTCCATCCGTCCCAAAATAACTATGTCTAGATACATACAAATCTAGACAAAATCAAGTCAGTTATTTTAAGACGGAAGGAGTATATATTATTATCTTTAGTGTTTTACAGTAAAATCTATGTATTTGGACCTCATGAATGGTCATTTCCTCAAAAAATATATTAGGAAGATCAAGGTTTCAATGAAAATCAAAATTTTCATGTGGTTCCTTTATCGCAAGGTCATTCTTACAAAAGACAATTTAAAAAGGAGAAATTGGCAGGGATGTGAGAAATGTTGCTTTTGTAATGAAAAAGAAACTATCGAACATCTATTCATCCATTGCCCTTTAGCTAACATTATGTGGCGTATTATACATATATATGATATATCTTTCAATATTGTATCTCCAACTAGCATCTCCAACATGTTCAGTACATGGTTACAGAGGGTTAGTAGTAAAGATAAAGTACAAATTAAAGTGGGTCCTTGTGCTTTGGTTTGGACAATATGGGCGATACGGAATGATTTTATGTTTAACAGATCTTTAAAAATAATTTTTTTGCAGGTTATTCCACGTGCCACACACTGGATCTGTATGTGGTCTTTCCTTCAGCCGGAGCAGCAGCGGCAGGTCGCGGATTCTGGGTGCAACTGTATGGAGGCGGTAGCATGGGATTTATTCAACCTTGACAGCTGACGACCTGTTTCTAGGATTCTAGCATGATGGATCATAAGTTTGCATTTAGACTTTTGCTTTTTGAGTGGTTGATATTCGTACGTTGGCCATGATCGTTGTCCCACAGGATTGCGTCAATCGGCTTCGTACACGTCGTTGGCCACAATTGACTGCGTTAATCCACTTGGTACACATCACGTGGTGGTTATAGAACTGCAGGCCAAACACATATCGATCGATCAGCAGACGAAACGATGCCTCCAGGCTGGTATCTATGTCGTTCTCCGGCCGCCGCCTGCGGATCTTTCCCCAACAAGGAGGGAGGCATCCCAGTGCTCCGCGCTCCACCTTGCACGCATCATGTCGCCGCTTCTATTATCGGCACCGTTGCGATCGGCCATGCAAGAGCATTGTTAAATCAGGCGTGCTAATTAACAATTGGAGATGCATGCTAATTAACAATTGGAGATGCAGTTCCATGGACGACGAGCAAGTGGATTCATGGATGCTCTGCTGGATAGCTAGCGCTCACGTTGCATACCATGCATGCATACATGGGAAAAATTTGAAAAGGTGAGATTTCCTGGCCCAGCTCTGTCGGTGTGCCAATGATCCATGAATCACACAACAATGCAACGTCAGCAATCAAAATTTGGGTGTGGAATAAACAGATTTTGGCAAGGGGTGTGTATTCAATTTACACTCATGGCGGTACGACAAGCAGGTCGAATTGTACAAGAGTAGTGTGTCTGTTGCACTGCTCCCGACTTGAGGATGGCAAGTGCCCCCCCTTACCGGCCTCGGTCCATGGCGTCCGGTCATGTCCCGTCCGAGTGCTTGGCGAAGTTGCCCTATGCAAGCTCACCACCGGCTTCTTCATCTTGATCCAGGAGCTCAGCTCGTGTACCCACCGGTTGAGGCGCAGAGAAACAACAGGAGCTTCCTCCACAACACAATGGTGCGAGGAGCTATACTTTGGAGCTCCAGTGCATGGCAGCTGCTTTTGTAGGTGACATTGAAGCTTGTTGCATGATCAAGTTGACCTCTTTTCCCGAAAAAAGAATCTATGATGATAGGTCGGTCCGGATATTCAGACTTTTGCTATGTACACTACGATGTTGTCCATCCATTCAATTATGTCGTGTCTATGCCCTTCTTAAGCACAACCATTTTGCTCGGTGTGGTGTTGCAGGTAATTCTATACGCTTGGGGAAAGATCAATGCTTCGTGTGCTCACAAGATCAAATTAAATAGGTTGAAACTAATAGTAGATCAAACTAAAATATATTTAAATTGTCAATATTTTGATTTTATGTAGTTTTAATCAATTATATAAATATTATTGTATGTGTCGATTTGGTAATTATAGAAGTTTAAAAAATATAGATTGGTGAGATATATAGTGTAAAAATCCGGGAGTCCATTAGAATGTTGGAGAAAATTGAAGCGGCAATTTTTATTTGAGTGCTCTTTAATTGTACAAATAAAGAGATAAATTTTCATTTTAGTGAAGGAGATATGCCCTAGAGGCAAATAATAAATAGGTTTTTTATTGTCATATCTCAATTAGTTTATAATAGTTTCATATTGTGCTATAACTGTGCCAAGTAGAAACATTGGTACAGGTGTGGTATGAAACAACAAAGTCCCTAGTAGCCTCTATTCATACTAGTTCGTTGGTCACGAAGATGATCTGGGTTTCAAGATCATGGGCATTTATGCCGACTGACAACGGGATCATTGAAGAAAATATGCCCTGAGAGGCAATAATAAAGTTGTTATTATGTATTCCTTGTATATGATAGATGTTTATTTTACATGCTATAATTGTATTGATAGGAAACATTAATACATGTGTGTTTAATAAACAAAAAGGGTTCCTAGTCATGCCTCTCTTATAGACTAGCTTGTTGATTAACAAGATGATCAAGGTTTCCTGATCATGGACATTGGATGTTGTTAATAACAAGGTCACACCATTGGTGGAATGATGTGATGAACATTTATCTGAAGTATAGCATTACGATCAAGTCATTGTGTTTATATTGCTATAACATCATACGAAGTAATCTTTATCCTTAGACCATGAGATCATGTTAATTGCTAACACCGGAAGAGTATCTTGATAACATCAAACGTCACACCGTAACAGGGTGACTATAAAGATAGGTTCAGTGCTACGAAGGTGTTATGTTGAGGCTCATGGATCAAGAGTGGAATTTGTCAATCCAGATGACGGATAGATATACTCTGGTCCCTCTCGGTGATATCACATTAGGATAGCTTGCAAGCAAGTGATGTGATCACTAGAATGTTATATCACGGGAACGAGAAAAGAGTGCATGTTGGTAACGAGATCAAACTAGGTATGGAGATACCGATGATCGAATCTCGGACATGTAATATATTGAGAGACAAAGGGATTTAGTTACAAGCGTTAATGGTTTTCACGATCACAGGAGTCATCGTTGAATGTGTAGGAGTCAGTACGGATCTCCAGGTCCAGCTGCTGATTATTGATCGGAGAAGGGTCTCGATCATGTCTGCATTATTCGCGAACCGTAGGGTGGCACACTTAAGAGTTACCGAACACCATTTTGGAGCACATATGTTTCAGACGAAAGAATTGCAAAGCGCAGGAATTGTTTTAATAGAAACCGGAAATTGTTTCGGGTGAAATTGCAGAAAGTGGTTCTGCATGTGATATTGAAATATTGCAAGGGGCTATATGTGAATGTTTGTTAATTAAAGTAATTAATAAAATTCTGAATAAATTTAATAAAAGAGTTTTATTAAATGAGAGAGCATTAAATTTGGAGAAACTTAATGCATTTAAAGTGGAGACTTTAAAAGGGAATGTGAAGAGGCATTTTAATGTGGAGGAGTTACCACCACATGAATGGGGGAGGTGAGGGGTCACCCCCCCATGCGCCGGCCATGGAGAGAGGGGGCACCCCCCTCCTTCTATAAAAGGCCACCCATTCCCTCCTTCATCCATACACCTCCTTGTGAAGGATCTCTCTCCCCCTCTAGAATTATTCCCCCATGGTCTCGGATTAGCGAGATACATGTTCCCGGTGGCATTTCGTCTGGAAGGAGTTGCTGCTTCCGCTGGATCACTGGAGCGAGGAGGTGGAGGTTGTCCGGTGGCTTGAACGTGTGTGCGAGTGCGGATGCGCTGCTGAGTTGCAGCGCTCAGACTTCCTCACGATCTTGAGATCGGCAAGTGTATGACTACATCAACCACGAGTTCCTACTCGTTAACAATGCTCGTTGTCTTCGAGGGTAAGTTCTCTATGGATGTATGTCCACCCGTTTGTTTTATACCTAGTAGATAGATCTTGGCGTGTAGTTCACACCGTAGGAAAATTTTTGTTTTCTATGCTGCGGACCCAACAATCATATCATTGGAGAATGATGTGATTGGACATTCCTCGAAGGATTGCAACACGATCAAGTCATATAGTTCATTGTTGCAACAGCTATACCTAGACTCCTTCTCCTTAGACCGTGAGCTCATATTACTCACTGTTTCCCGAGGCTGCTTAGACTGCATCAACCGTCATCTGGTAATACGGTGGCCATAAAGGTGTACGTTGGGTATTACAAAGGAGCAGTAGATGACATATGACTGCAAGACCGCGATTTGTTCATCCACATGACGGGTAAAGATACATACGGCCGGCTTGATGATATTACATCCATAAATGTTGCAACATGTGACTAGGTCACGGGGATGTAATATCACGGTAACAAAAAAACAGAACTTGTTGTGAACGAGATTGAACAAGGTATGGGATACCAATGATCGGATCTCGGACAAGTTGTATCGAGAAACAAAAGTAAGAGGATGCTACATTTAGACGGTTCAAACGATATTGTCATCAGGAAATGCATGGGGGTCACATGGACATCCCTGGTCCCTCTGTTGATCATTGATACAGATCATGTCTAGAGCATTCCCGAGTCGTGAGAGGATACACTTAAGGGTACGATGAGAGCGATCATTCGTAAGACAGAATC
Organism: Avena sativa; assembly: GCA_916181665.1. Taxonomy (NCBI): domain Eukaryota; kingdom Viridiplantae; phylum Streptophyta; class Magnoliopsida; order Poales; family Poaceae; genus Avena; species Avena sativa. Next base: position 17,414,271 of record OV702291.1, on the reverse strand, counting down.
ACAGTAGAGAAAGAGAGAAAGTCGGAATCATTTCGCGGAGAGATCCGAAGTTGTTCGGAGAAAGAATAAAGGAAAAGACCGGAATTGTGTTTTCGGATAAATGGGAATTTAAATATATATTTATTATATGTTAATTATGAATTAATATATTCTAAATAATATTTAAGTTAAGATTTATAATGGCAACTTTTATATTAGGCCAAATCCCGGAGGGAAAAAGCCTAGAACAAAAGCTGCAGAAAAATAAATGGAAAAAGGCAAAACAGCCAGCCGTGTGGGCGGCGGATAATCGCCACCGCACAGGGCGGCGTGTAACTGGGCCGCGCCAGGCACCGGGTCGCGCTGAGCTGGGCCGCCGCCGCAGCAGCCGGCCCACCCGGGCTCTGCCTCGCTAGGCCGCCACACAGGCGCCGGGGAGCAGGCCGCCGGGGCGAGCCGGCCCACCCGGGCCACGGGAGCCAGCGGGCCGCCGGGGGTGGCCAGCCCACCCGGGCTCACCTCACCAGGCCGCCGTCGCGGGGACAGCTGGGCGCGGGTGGGCCGCGCTAAGGCCCACCCGGCCAGCCCCTGTCTGCTGCCCCTTTTCTTTTTATTGTTTATTTTCTCTTTGGCTATTGGGCTGAGTTCTTTTGGCCCATCCGGCCAAGACGAAAATACCTGTTATTTTCTTTTATGAATAGTCCCACATGGCTAACCCAATGGGAAGGGCACGCCCTCTTTCCCTATATAAAGGGGTGCCCATGGGTGGGATCAAACACACAATTTGAGAAGTTCTTTGGTTGACTGTCTCCCTCCCTCTCTCCATACCTTGTGACCATGGCCCCAAGTTTGGGCTGTGCGATCGAGGCACACCTGTAGTATGGCGTTGCGCTGCAGGGATTCCTAGCCGGATATCAACTTCCGCACTCCCGACGGGATCGGGGAGCCGGAGGTCTTATCGTGCACCAGATGTGTACGAAGACACGAGGCGCAATACTTGGGGCGCTTAAATATCGTGAGCCAGAGTTGTTGCACGATGAAGATGAAGAAGGAGCAAGGGGTGACCTGCGAGGAGCTTCGCGACCTTGAGGTCGGCTATGAGTACGACTACTTCAACCACGTTCCCCGCGGAACGTTAACCGCGTACGGTCTATAAGGGTATGTATTCTCTACGCTCCGGCCGTTACCGCATTACTACATAGATATATCCTATGCAGTTTTGGGGTTACTTCGTAGAATTTTTTTTATTTTCTGCTGCGATCCCCAACATTTAGTTGGGCGAACTAAGACTAGGTTTTTTATCGATTTTGGGATGGAGTAGTAAAAATTAAATCGTAGCCGCGCACGGACATGCAACTACTAGAGGTGGTATCATATGTTGAGTATCATTCACATGATACTCCAAATGTGAGCAGCCTAATCCCATTCCCACCTAGGGCGCGTACGAGGTGCTCCCATCCAAATCCCATGCCGGGCCCACACAGCAGCAGCAGCACCAGCGAGCGATAGTGGGGGGAAGTCGGGCGAGGCCTAGGGTTTCCCGGAGACGACACCTCCTCCCCGGACGCCTCCGTCCGCCGGGCGTGCCCAGGTATCCCACCCCGTTCTCCAGATCTATTCCTTTCTCTTTCCCGTGTCTATAAGTTTCCTGGTGGTGTTCTTGCGGGGTTTGGCGCCGGGATTTGGGCGGAATGCTCATCTTATGGCACTTGTCAAGTCGCCTTCCACCGGCTAGGAGATTATTCTTGACTAATCGACCTGACTAGTCAGAGGGGAATTTAGGAAGGGCATAAGGTTTGTAAATCATCTAGTGCATTTTTTGGACTAATTGCGGCGGGCATTACACATATGAGCATATACATCAAACAGGTAAAATTTATGTTCACGAGTGATTTTACCTTACACATGTGAGCATACATCAATTTACGTGATTATATATATTTTCTACTAATCTCATTTTGTTTTTGCTACTTTCGGTATTTTCCATCTTCGTGCGCTCACACCAACATTTTTGGGGACCTGCTAGGGTCGTAGTCAACCTCTTCCTTGACGCCTCCAACTCCGGCGACGGCCGCAATGGTCATAGCCACGGCCACGGCCACGGCGGTGGTGACGGTGCGGGGATCATAGATCAGAAGTAGCAACCACGGTACGTGTAGTCCACCTACCAAGCTAATCACCGAATTGCCAAGAAGCGAACCATCCCTGGGGCTTTGGTCGCTCTAACCCAACTAATTGTCGGCTGCATCTTCAAAAAGAAATAGAACCTGACATTTTCTCTCCCAATCCCCAAGATATTTCATATTAATTGACCTCCACTGGAACGGCGCAGGTTTTATGCGGGTTTATCTTGATTCCGGGGAAGATTTGTGAGAGAATGACTAATCTTGCCAACATGTTTGCTGCCCTTGACCTGGATGCCGACGATGATGGGGAGGAGGTGGAACAACCAACATCCAGCAAGCCGGTAGCTGCTGTTGTTGCCAGGAAACTTGGTAAGAGCGCACTTTTTCAGTTTTCCTTTCGTTTCCCCCAGGACGAATTAGGAATTTGGGATGCTGAGCTCCAGTTAGTCCGTCGTATGAGATTTACTTTAGTAATTGCAAGGTTCTTCAATTATTCTATTTGTATTAAAACCTGATCACTTCATCATCAGCATGAATCATGATTCTCCAAATACGGTTCAAATCTATAGGATCAATCATTTGTGTAGTGTGTACAACGTTTTATCGTTCAAAAACCAGATAAACCTATCAGGCAAAGCGATAGAATGGACAACAAGTACATATGATTAGGAACTTCCATTTTTTTCTCCAGGATCATTGATGGAATCATGGAAGTCCATGTTCATCTTACCCATACATGATAAGTGATGCGGTGAAATTATAACTTAAGTTCTGCCATGTTATAGTTTAGAAAAGAGCTAGAAAGATGTATATACTTCCATTTTTTATGAAATGTTAATTTCAGTCAAGTCTTCTGAAAAGATTTAAAAATCACATTCTCTTCAGATGGTGGCATGGAGAAACGGAAAATGATTGTAAATTATGATGGGGAAAATCTTAGTTCAACGTCGGGTGAATACAAGAAGCCATTGGTGTGGATTGACTTGGAAATGACTGGTGAGCATATCTTCCTTCATCTGTATACTTATGTTTCATACCATTTTCATGAAATATTTAAGAGGCTTAATGCAGTTTAGTCGTCAACTATGAAAATACAATATTCTTACTTCATTTTAATTTACTGACCTACAAGTTGCAAAAGTTGAAAAAAAAGAAACATTTTAAACAAATAGAAACCATAAAAACCCTACCTGTTGTGTTTGAACCAGTCTTGATCGAATGCCAGTTATTAGTACTTAGTAGTAAACTGGCCTTACTAAGTTCTTAAACTGGGAGCAAATAGTCAATGGCGTGCTGATTGTTTCTCTATTTCATTTATGTTGATTGTTAGATATTTTTACCTTCTACGTTTTCAGTGTTTAGTTTTAGATGCATTATAGAGTCGAGTTTACATTATTTCTGCAAACATGGTTGATATTAGAGTCGAGTTTACATTGTTTCTGCAAAGATTGTTGATATTGCGTCTAAAATATATGTTTCCCATGTATCTCCGCGATATTAATATATGCTCCTTTCCACACAAAAAAAGTTTCCCATGATAAAAACACTTCTGCTGGTAACACACATCAAAAGAATTGGTCTGAACATTATAAAAGAACTGCTGGTCGGAATTTATATTGGTATAGTATCTACCCTGCCCTAAACAGTATACAGCGCATTACTGATTTCCTTGGTATCATAAGTCAACAAAGAACTTGTTTTGCTGTCTTCTGATGTGAACTGTGCCTTGTGGGCATTTCTCTCCAATCTGTAGTTATTGTTCTCCTCTAGTTCTTATGTTGATATGTCAAACTAGAATTCTGTTTCCTCTGTTGGAACTCGTACTGTCAATTTTACACCATGCCAAAATTATGACTAACGGGCCACATGCTGGTTTCTGATTGTTTAGGTTTGGATATCAGAAAAGACCGCATACTGGAGATTGCTTGTATTATAACAGATGGAAAACTTACCAAACGAATAGAGGTGGCTTTTAAACTTAATATTATTGGTTTTGATGATACGTGCAATGCTATGATATTCTAGTTTTCCTTATCACCTTTGTTGTAGTACAGAGTTCTTGACCTTGAGTTTTGCAAGGGAATAGCTTCTTGCACTACTATGACTCATTTTTGTTTTTTGAACAAGACTCGTTGTTATTTAAGACTGCTTCCGTTCCTACTTCATTTAGTATGTGGATAAGGCACGCTTAACCTGTGATCATTAATCATCAATCAGAGTTTTCCATGCTTGTGATTACTGAAGTAGCTCAAAACAGTTAAATAACATTGCCAATCACATCAACTATGTAAGTGCTGAGTTAATTTATTTTTGAAGACTCAATGTAAAGGAAATACAATTAGATTATTGGTCAATTTTTACTACACTGTTTGTATTTTGTAAAATTATAGGATAGTGGAAAATAATGACCTGATATGCCATCAGCTTCTGACTAAATGATGAATTTACTTTCCATAATCCTTTCTTATTCTAAGAATTCCCATGCAATACAACATGCATTTTGTTTGGCAAGTTCATCCTGTAACCCTATCTGTTTTTATGATCACTGCAATTCGATGACCAATGATGCTGGCTATCTACTTACATCATACTAAATTAGAGTGTTGGGTATCTGTGGTTATGAAGACGGTTTGCTTTGTCTATTCTTTGTTGCCAACCATATTGTAGGTTTTGGGAGGAAATTTTTGGATGGGCTTGGTCCCATGGACCTCCACACCCTCTTATATATAGCACAACTTAGCCTTACATATTCACTCATACACTGGAATGATCTAGACTCTAGTAGGACACTACTACTATACTAACACTCCCTAGAATACTCTAGACTCTACCAGAGTAGTACTACTACACTAACTCAAACTCCAACACTCACTGGAATATTCCAGACTCTCCTAGGACACCACTGCTATGCTAGCCCAGTGTCCAACACTCCCCCTCAAGATGGGCTTGGGTTAACCACCATGACCATCTTGCTACAAGTCCATGACACTACGACTACTACACATCTAGCTTACAAGCATACAAAGATACATGAGAGAATTTTACTCCAGCTCTTACTCCATCAATCTTTCACCATCTGCGGTCAAGCACCCATTTGACACTGAACATTCAAGCGCACAAACTTTGCATCAAGATAGCCACCTCCAATCCTTCTTGCGTTGGTCCACTGTTGCCTCTCCAACCATGCACCTTCTCACACCGGCGCGTACAACGGTGGCACCGCACGCCTTCCCTCATCAGCTTGAGCATCGTCATTTCCTCTTCATCAACTCCGGTTCCCGCAGAACCACGGCTGCCTCACCTCAACAACAACTCCTACAGAGTCACAGCCGCCTCACCATCAACGTCACCATGCACAAACTTTGCATCAAGCTAGCTACCTCCAATCCTTCTTGCGTTGGTCCACCGTTGCCTCTCCAACCATGCGCCTTCTCACACCGGCGCCTACAACGGCGGCACCACACGCCTTTCATCATCAGCTTGAGCATAGTCATTGCCTCTTCATCACCTCTGGTTCCCGCATAACCACGGCTGCCTCACCTCAACAACAGCTCCTATAGAGCCACAGCCGCCTCACCTCACCGGTCAGCTATCCACAGTTCCACACTCTCCTGACCTCCACTGACTTCACCTCTCCAACACGGTCACAACCTTGACCTCTACCTCCTCTCCACCAACCCTCCAGCAATCTTGCCTCAACCATCTTCGCCTCGGTCACCACAAACTCTACCTCTCCCTCAGATCCATTCCATTCTCTACTCTTCTCCTAACAGCTACCTCTGTTTCCTTTGCTCCTCACAGCACCCAAATCAGCTCCAGCAGCTGATCCCTCCTGGACTACTCTTTTCTCTGCTGCAACACAGCAGCAACACCTTCTTCCTCCTGAAACCGAATCTTGCCCAGCAACACCAAAGGAACCACCTGCAGGGATCACTCCCATGTACCTTCACTTGATGTTGCAGGCTTCCACACCCTCTTATCCGCACCTTGCCTCTCTTCTTTTCCCTATCTTGCAGCAACAGCTTGAACGGAATTCTGCAGCTGCAACCACCCTTTTTCTCTCGCAGCACAAGAACAGCTAACACATGAGACCTCACCCGGTTGTCTCCCTTCACCGCCAGAGCTCAGTGCCGCTACAGCTCACCTCCATAACACAGATGCCCAGCTCCTTCACAACCGCCTGCATCGCCTCTGCATCTGCCCATCTCCAGCCAGATCAGAGGTCCTCCTCTACCTCCAATTTCTCTTCCTCCCCAAATCCAACCAACCTAACTTATCCTCCTCCTATCAGCACCCCAATTGTACCATTCCAACTAGCTTCCTGAGCAACCACCCGTGCAGAGCAGCAACCAAGCCTCGCACGATGCACCTTGCGACATGAGATGGCTACTGTCCGCACAGAGCAACGGGGTGCGGCCTCCCGCCGCCTAGGTGACTACAATGCGCCCGGTGTTGTTGACAACAAGAGCCGGGATGGGTGCTGCAGTGGTGGAGCGATGGCAGCTAGGGTTAGGAGGAGCCTAGCTCTGATACCATGTAGGTTTTGGGAGGAAATTTTTGGATGGGCTTGGTCCCATGGACCTCCACACCCTCTTATATATAGCACAACTTAGCCTTACATATTCACTCATACACTGGAATGATCTAGACTCTAGTAGGACACTATACTATACTAACACTCCCTAGAATACTCTAGACTCTACCAGAGTAGTACTACTACACTAACTCAAACTCCAACACTCACTGGAATATTCCAGACTCTCCTAGGACACCACTGCTATGCTAGCCCAGTGTCCAACACATATTGGTCGTGAATAACTTCTGGTTGTATGGCATTGCTAGACATATTGCTCAACATAGCTATTGTACTTTATTTTGCAGGGTCCTGATTTGGTTATAAGACAAAGCAAGGAATGCGTAGATAACATGAATGAATGGTGTAAAATCCATCATGGTGCCAGTGGTAAATACCTTATATTTTATAGAAGTGGCATGTGAATGTAATCTGTTGCTCATATAACCAATTTAGGACTTGTGAATTTAATCTCCCCTCTTGTAACCAATTCAGGTCTGACAGAACAAGTACTGCAGAGTGACATTTCTGAGCATGATGCAGAGAAACAGGTATGTTAGTCCTTTTTCTGGTAGTCTGTCCTCTCTGAAAGTGTTCACAAAATTAAAGCATATTCTACTTTAAAAAAAAGAGAATTTCTGCTAGGTACTGCTTATATGCATTACACACTTCAACTTTTTTATTATGTGACCCACCACATATTTCCTACGCTGCACGGATACGGGGCTGAGCGGGCGTGTAGGATACATGCAGTCAGGAAGATTTCTTATTCATATTGGGTGATAAGATCATTGCTCCAGATTAAAGAGTCTTATTGACATGTTTATATTAACTTGTCTTGAATTAAATATATTTGGGCCAATCATGTGTGCATTATAAAGTCCTTCACTATATGTGTTTGCATACTCTTCCTACATCCTAGGTAAAGGAAATCTTGAACCATGACTGGTTATTTTGTTTATTTCAAACAATCTACACCAAATTTGTTGTTCTGCTATGCTAGATAGTATGTTTAGTGTTATGCTGTACCATAGTTTGTCTTCCAAGAACTGTCCTAATGTGTGTGAGTTCTTAAAGGTAGCCACCTAGGCAGCGCTAGGAGATACCCTGCCTCCTCACCCACCTATCCAATTTATCCTGCCAGTGATTAGGCACTGTTCTGCTGCCTGACTACCGCCTAGCGCCTTGGTCAATACTGCCGTGCGATTATGCTATTTCTATGGTGCTTCTACTGTGTAGAAGCATATTGTGTTCCTTTTAATTATTGCCAATATTATGTTTCTGAGAGATTTCATTTCTCCTTCCTTGATGTTCCTTTATCCACTCTTAACTTTCCCTAAGAAAGTTTCTTGTGTTAGCTATTTTCAGGTGTTAGACTTTATTAGGAGGCATATTGGTTCGGCAACTCCATTGATAGCTGGGAATTCTATCTATACAGATTTATTATTTTTGAAGGTTAGCAAGAGAAAAACTCCCTTAGCTATCTGCTGAAAATTAAATGGTTCATACTATTTTAGCATGTCGTCATTTCTCTTAAAGTGACCTTTAGATTTTCTGTTATATTTAGCACTATCGATGCTCCTGATTTGTACATGCTTCCATAACATGCATTATTTTCTCTCCAGTAGATACTATTCTGAAAATAGTCCAGTATCCTTGCATGAGGGTTCAGTAGGACTCCAGTTTACTTTGAGACATTTTGTTCTGAGACAGTTATGTGTTTTTTCATATCTAGGAGTATATGCCAGAGCTTGCAGCTATATTCCCTCATGTGATAGTTGATGTGAGCAGCATAATGGCTTTGTGCATCCGCTGGTTCCCCAAGGGTAAAACTGTTCCCCAATATTCATGAATGCAGTGTTGCAGAATTCTTATTTCCATTGTATGCTTGCGTTTTATCACTGGTCCAGACCAGATTAGTTCAGTTTTCAGCTGTGATTGTAGGCGTGTCCTCAGGAATTACCAGACTATGCACACACCCCCACCTACACCCACCCACCCACAGAAGGCAGTTTTCATTTTATTCTGTACTTATTTTCATTAATGTGCCAACTGCCGACAATGCACAATGAGATAGCTTGTATGCTAAAATTTTGAACATAAAAGTTGGTCTGGAACATTCGTTGTTCATTTTGAAAAGGATCGCTCGGTGATATAAAATCTGAACATTTGTTGGGTGTTCGTATTAATGTTCTGATTTGGTTTTGATCGGCTCAGAGATATGACTCTGGCAGAGAACTAACGATTAAATAGGGGCAAAATGTAAATATCGGTCACTGAGATGGGGAACATGAATTAGTATTATCAGACTATAAGGCTTTCATCCAACATTGTACTTGCGGGTTATTCAATAGCAGTTTGGAAGCTGATTTTGCTTCAAATTTACCTTCTTGCGACAGCTGAATCCCGAAGCAGAGCAAACCTAGTTTTCTTTTGTTATTTTGTGGTTAGGCTATACATGTACTCCCTCCATCCTAAACTAAGTGACTCGGGGAGTAATACTTATGAAAATCTCCAGATGACAAGGCTTTGCTCATTTTTGTTATGCATCTGTTCACAGAAAGGAAACAGACTCCAAGAAAGGAGAAAAACCACAGGGCAATGGATGACATCAGAGAGAGCATCAAGGAGCTGCAATTCTACAAGGATAACATCTTCAAATCACGGCAATCTAAGCAGTAGCCTGTTTGTACTCGTACCGTTGTTTGTTGGGCTGAAAACGTTTCCTGGTGCATGATCCTTCAATAGATTTGATGATATGCATGCTTAAATGTCTTTTGGAGTAACGCGAATGGTGGTATTCACCTAAATGCAAGAACTGTCACGCAGATGATTGTTCTGAAAAGATAAAAAGTATGGGATTTCATAAGAGATTCATATACATGGAAGGGCCCGGCCATCAAATGAGATATCGATATCTTACATTACATCCGAAGGACCAACATCTTCAAATTCACCTAAATGCAATTGAAGATATCTCACCGTTTAGTAGTATGTGCAAGACAAGACATAGCTAGATAAGTCAAACAGAAGATGTCGCTTTTACGTGAGAAACCCTTTTCTTCGTGTGAAGTACTCCCTCTGTTTGGGATTATAAGTCATGCGCGGATAACTAGATTGTCAATTTGACTAACAAAACATAAATAGTATAATACAAAAATTATACCATTAGAGACTTTAGATTTTATATTTTCTAACGGTATAATTTTTGTGCCATATAACTTTATGGTCAAATTAGCAACATAGATGTACGCGTAGCCCCTATAACCCAAACAGAGGAAGTACATCCCACTTCAGAAGATTTCTTGCCGGAGCATCACCTAGGGCGTGTTCGCTAGCATGTTTTCTTATTTCTTACATCCGGCGGGAAGAAATAAGCATGTTTACTGTATTGAATCGCGTATGTTTCTCGCACGGGTCTAAAGCAAACTAAAAGTTGGCTCACCAGAAAAGTCAAAATCTAGTGTTTCCACGACGACACGCCTTGGTGCTGCAAAATCTTGCTACCTGTTTCATGCTAAACTTGATCCCTTCTAATCTACATAACGATGCTCTGATTCAAAATAAGTTCTACATAAAAAAGATGTGTATGAAATTTGTGATTTCATTCCAACAACCAGTTCCTAGTTCCGTTGACCTTTTAGAGGCCTATTTCGTGTTCATGTTTATACGTTTTCTGAACGAATATTATTAAATTCGTTACACAGAGGCGATCGTTTGAAATTTTCTTCGAGGAGTAGCTTCGTCTCGCGGTTTGTCACAACTTTCATGTTGTAAGTTTTTCGTTTTGACATTCATAAGTGAGTAGATCTAAACTGTCCTAATACACTTTAGGTTGATGTAGATCTACTCGTATACGAATGTCAAAATAGAAAACTTAACCGAAAGTAGTGTAAAATGACGAGTTGAAGCTTTCCTCTCAAAGGAAATTTTAAACGGTCGAGAGTGTGCGATGAATTTGGAAAAAATCGTCCAAAATAGCTCCAAAAAGGAAGACGAAATAGAGTTTAAAACACTCAACGAAACTTGGAACCGATTGTGGGAGTGGAATCGTAACATCGAGCAACATCTTATTCATGCACACATTAACTCGAGTGGAAGCACGGTTAGGTAGATTAGAAAAGATTAAGATCAAGTATGTTAGTTAAAGGCATCACACTCGACTGCCTCCTGTTACAGGCGCAAGCCGAACGCCAAGGCCTTTTTTGCATCTAGCAGAAAACGGGCCACCAATCAAGAGGCCAAAGTTGGTCCAAGCTAAATCTTCCCCCATATAGCTTTTATCGGAGCAAGTAGCAAAAACTAGATTTATTAGCCCGGCCAAGCAAACACGTCCTTGTTGATTGTGACATAACTCTATCTTCTCTCATAAGATGGCGTTTCATTTGCTCGCTTTAGAAACCATAGGAGCTAATATTTCCAAGTTTATTAAAAAAATGGGCACTCGCTGGATTCAGAATTCCTCAGTTCTAGGTTCTCTTCGTAGTTCACTAGAATGTACCGAACATTTTTATGCTGATTAGGAGGCTTTACAAAAATTGCTACGAATGCCAAGTCGAAGAAGGTTAAATTCTTTTTTTATGTGGGGAGTGTCAAGTTAAATTAAAATAATATGCAATGGAATGCGACTCTTTCCTTAGGATGCTATATTCTGTTTTTCCTCCAAGTTTTGCTTGTTCCAAAGAAGGCCCTAAATGTTCCCGAGTGTTTGTAGACTATATTTTCATCAATAGAAAGTTACTCCCTAAAAAAATGCAATAGACAGTTAATCTTGGTGCGCTAGAAGTAGACACTTGTTGTATTTTTATCAATCGACAATCCTATGTCGAAGATTAGATCGGAGTTTTCTCCACTCAATGTGGTAATGGAGACACTAGATGAGAACAAAAGGCCCCGTTTCAAAAAAAAAATAGAACAAAGGACAATGAAAACCAGAATATTCTTTCAGTGAAAGACGACGTACCTGTTGATAGCGAACCGCATGTAGTGTCTTCGTCATTTCAAAACCCGTCGGCTCGGTCTCTCGGAGGTGCTTGTATGGGTAGGATGTGGGTGTGCGTGTTTATAGGGGTGAGTGTATGCATGTATTTGTAAGCCTCTTATCTCTAATGTGTTTTTTTAAAGAAGAAAAGACATCGGCCGCATGCACTCGTTCCCGACGCCAGACGTCTCGTCGCGCACTGGCTGCCACGGCCACAAGACTATTTGAAGTAAAAATATTCTTGATATCTTGAGAATGTCTCCTTCAAAATCCTATGGTAAAAATATGAGGAGAGAAGGTTATGATAACTAGCTATGTTATTATTATTTTTAAAATTATATAAGTCTATAAATTAATTAATATAGTCATCTATGATATTGACTATTGGTTACTATGTCTGGTTATTATGCACTATGAAAATAGTAAAGTTTCTCTCCACTATGACTAGCGTAACATCTTGTACCGATTGAATGCTACAGGTTCATGGGACATGGACGAAGATCAATTACTCCATCCGTCCAAATGCATGTCGCACGCTTATGCAGCTTAAACTTTGACCGTAAATTTGACCAATCATATTCTCTTTGTTTTTTATTTACTTGAGATTTTTAGATTTAGTTAAAGTGAAACTTCATCAAGTTTGAAAAACGAAATTTGGAATAAATATCAATATGCAAAGTATATAATATGTAAATATATTTTATGGCGATTTTGATACTATGTACTTTGCACCTTAGGAGTTGACATATTTTAAGAAATATTTGATCAAACCTTATCAAGCTTGACTTTGACTAAACCCAAAACAGGGAGTATATGTATCACTTGTGGGAAAAATTATATCCATGGAAACTTCATTACTCCATCCTATTTTACTTACTTCGAGTTCTAGTTTTGTCAAAGTCAAACTTCGCTTAATTTGACCAAACATTTAGGGGAAAAAATACTAATATCTACCAGGTAAAATTTATATTACTAAAAATTATGTGACGTATATTTTCATATTATATGCGTTTGGCATTTAGATATTGGTATTATTTTTTCTACATTCTTGGTCAATTTTGACAAAATTGGATTTTGACCATATCTAGAAGCGAAGTAATTAAAAAAGGAGGGAGTATAATATGAACTCGATGATATAATTTTGTTGACAGATATTTGATTGGTTAAATTACCGATTAAACTTAATAGAAAAGTCGTGTCGGTTAGGACGGAGGGAGCACACTGCACGTGAGTTAACAGCGTAACAACGCAGTGTGTGTTCCCTCAAGAAAAAAAAAAGCGCAGTGTGTGAAGGCGTGCAGAAAAAAATGCAATCCAAAAAACAAAAAAGACTGGAAGCTGGCTATTGTCGTCAAGCAGAGCTGCTCTGTTCTGAGACTGAGACCCAAGATTGTTTCTCTTTTACCATAACCTGTCAACTGGTTAACCAATGGATAGATGGATGTACTCTGTTCTCAACTTACTGCCACTTATTACAGTCAGCTTTCCTCGGACTTGTTCTTTTCTCAGAGCCCAGCGTTAACATCTTGTAATGGACGTTACCAGTTACTGCAGGAGAGTGAACGGGGTGTGTGCAGCATGGCTCCAATGTGAGAAAATGCAGTCCTGACTGAAAGCTGGCAATTGTTGTGAAGCTGCTCTTGACTGGGACCGAAGATTGCTACTCTTTTCCATAACAGCATCTCCACCCGTGTTTCCAGAGGGCGTTCCAAGGACGATTTTTACATCCGTACAGCGAAAATTCGTCCAGACGTGTTCTTATGACGCCGAATTCCGCCGGATTTGGTCCAACTTTCATCCGGCGTTTTCAGGCCGAACCCGGAGCGCTTGGAACCACCTAGGAATGCCAGAGACAGCGAAAAACAGGTGGACCAACCCTGTCGGCGAGACAACCCCATTCCCCATCGCGACTCGGCTCTCCCATGGCAGAGAGCTTCCCGCCGCCATGTCGTCATCATCGATGTCCCACCACGCCAAGCTGAAACCACGCCTATAGATACAGCTGCATCCTTTCCCCTCCGCCTAGGTCTCGTTTCGCCTTCCCGCCTTCACCGTAGCTCGGCTTCGTTCCGAGCTCCCGCCACCTCACCCGCGAAGTGTTCGGTGTTTTGCCCATTCGGCCATGTACTCTGATGACGAGAAGATGTTCGCCCTGTTGCTAGATGAAGAGACCGCCGCAGCCGTCGAAGATGAAGAGCACATGCAAATCCTCGCCTCCTTGGCCCGGTTGTACACGCAGACTGCAGCGCCGAAGCGTGGAGGCTCGGCGAATGGTCGCCGAAAGTGCAAAGCAAGGCAGTGAGTGGAGGGCTACTGCATGATGTACGCCGACTACTTCGCCGACGGTCCACTGCACGAAGAGGTCATGTTTTGGCGCCGTTTCAGGATGAGCCGGAAAGTTTTCCTCAACATCATGCATGCCATCCGGGAGTTCGACCCCTATTTCGTATGCAAGAAGGACTGCATCGGTATGGTAGGGTTTTCCTCACTGCAGAAGTGCATAGTGGCGATGAGGTTGCTTGCATACGGATCTCCGGGTGATAGTGCCAACGACTATCTCCGTATGGCCGAGTCCACTGCTATTAATTGCTTGTACTGATTCTGCAGGGCAGTGATTGCAGTGTTTGGGACACAATACTTGAGAACACCCAATGCTGAAGACACTGCTCGGATCCTCGAAGTCAATGAAAGTAGAGGATTTCCTGAGATGTTTGGAAGCATCGACTGCATGCATTGGCAGTGAAAGAACTGTCCATTCGCTTGGCAAAGAATGTACAAAGGCCACAAAGGAGGTTGCATTGTGATACTCGAGGCAGCTGCTACACATGATCTTTGGATTTGGCACTTCTTCTTTGGCATGGTAGGATCGAACAACGACATCAACGTCCTCCAGTACTCAAATGTCTTTGTCAAGCTAGTTGAGGGTCATGCTCCCCCTATGGACTTTGAGATCAACGGACACCACTACAACAAGGGAGATTATCTTGTAGATGGCATCTATCCAAGATGACCAACATTTGTGAAGACTATATCAAGCCCGATGCTCCCCAAGCATGCTCAGTTTGCCAAGGAATAGGAAGCTTGCAGGAAGGACGTGGAGCGGGCATTTGGTGTGCTCCAACAAAGGTCTGCAGTTGTCCGGTTCCCTGGTATGACCTGGTTGAAAGATCAGATATGGAAAGTGATAAACTGTTATGTGACCTTGCACAACATGATCATCGAGGATAAGAGAAAGGACCCAGTGAATTTGGTCGAGCAGGATGAGCCATACTATAGACAGGGACCCCTTGCAGAGCCTGATCATCAGGTGTCGCCATCGTGAGCTGCATTCATTGCCATGCGTCAGTAGATCCTAGAGCCGGTAGTGCATCAATAGCTGCAGGATGATATGGTTGAGCATATATGGATACTCAAGGGCAACATGTAGATGTCGAGCATGATCTGGCCGCTTGGGCGGGACACCAAATTCATGTAACTTTACCAATTAACCAATTTCTTGATGCTGGGATGAATCCTAAAGAGATACCACTTCCCCATGAATTTTATCTTGAATCGTGACCTTTTGGCTCATCAACACTTCAGGGTATTTTGGTGGCATCGTCAGCTCCGTCGGTGAACCACCTTCTCTTTGCAGATGACAACCCATTGTTTTTAGGGCGAATAGGGAGAATTCAAAACCCATTGTCGTCCATAGTTTCCTTTCTTGCTCCGGAGGAAGGATGATCGGGAATCGGAGCCTCCAGCTATGCAGGGACGCGGCCCACGACTGATTTCCAACTATGCCGAACTCTGTTTGAATTTGAGCCGAATTTCCGAATTTGGCCGAGGGAACTACGTCTGGGAACGCAAGTGCGAAAAGGGTCATTCCCAGGCCGAAAGTTGCATCCGTTCGGTGCTAAATAGCGCCGGATTTGGGCCTGAAAACATCCAACGAGTGGAGGTGCTCTAACAATCCAGTTCAGAGAGCGTCCATGTGGAGCATCCTTATTTAGCGCCGGATTTCGGCCTGAGAACGCCCAACGAGTGGAGGTGCTCTAACAATCCAGTTCAGAGAGCGTCCATGTGGAGCATCCTTATTTAGCGCCGGATTTCGGCCTGAGAACGCCCAACGAGTGGAGGTGCTCTAACAATCCAGTCAGAGAGCGTCCATGTGGAGCATCTTTTGATTCTCCTCATCACAAGAATAATTAAGTAACACTGCCATGCAAATTACATTTCTAAATTCTGACTGAGATATGTATTGTACTGTATGTACACATTGTTTTCTGCTACCGCACAGTTGTGGTATTTCTTTTGCTACCCTGTTATGTTGGCTGCTGCAAAACCAAACCAAATCTCTTCTTCCAACAAATATGGGAAACAAACTATGGTGTTAATTATGACGAGCAATGTCTGTTATCATGTATACAAACTTGTGCATATATATTTAAGAAAGTATGATCTACATTTGCCTCCTTAAATGTCTTAAGTCAGGGGCAAACTTGCTTTTTTTCTCCCTTAGGACATGATAATGTGAAGGGAAAATAAAATTCGACATTGCATAGTGCATACTAATTTCTAATCATATGGAATAATAAAATCAGGGTGACAAAGCATTTTATCGTATCGAACATGAGTTAGCGTTCTCCTCTCTACCGTTTCTCCGATTTTAGCGGTGTCGTCTTTTGGTGGTGCAGGACCATGTAGTGTCCTCTAAATACCATGTTGCGACAATGCTCATAGGAAGCTTATGGAGATGTTGTTTTTGTTGTACTTTCCCTTTTGTACTTTGTAATAGAACAATATTTAGCAAGGTGATAGATCAATTCCTCCTTATTGTTCTTTTATATTCTGAATTTAGATATGATGTTATTTTAGTTCTTAAGAAGTTTAAATTTAGACAAATCTAGCACATTTTTTTAGGACGGAGGGAGTAATAAACAAAACTGCAATGCTCACCTTGATCCATTTCACGGGTTAGGCCATCCCTAAATTCAGCTCTTAAGCCGGTTATAAAAAACAACTCTTAAGCTTCTAAACATAAACCTCCTTACTATTAACATATCTTTTTTGAATTTGTACATATCACCATTAAATTATAATCTCCTATAAAATTTGAGCCTTGACGCTACAGCTAAGATCATATACATAGTGTCCATTAGGTAAAAGCTAAAAAACGTATTTTTATGTTTGCTCAACTATAATTATCAAATTGATTCAAATTTAACAGGATCGTGCATCAAGCCGCACCACTGAATCTAGTTAAGGTATGGTTGATTAAACATACAACATGTTTCCCGATAACATGTTAATTTATCATTTTTGTTAGATATGTATTCTAGTATTACAATCATTTACTGTTTATAGATTTGTATTAATTATTTCATTAAAGCTTTCTACCTTCCATTGTTGTTGATAAACCGTTTAAATGTTAGTTTTGCTTGGTTGCTTTCCTTTGAATTGGATAATATATGGGTTCACATACAGCATACTTATCCAAGTGACTGTAGTAACATGCTGATGACCCACAAGTATATGGGGTGTATCGCAGTATTTTCGAGAGAAGTGAAACCCAATTTATTGATTCGACACAGGGAGAGCCAAAGAATATTTATAAGCCTTAACAACTGAGTTGTCAATTCAACTGCACCTGGAAACAATCTTGCTCACAACAGTTTATCAGTAGAAACAGTTTTGTAGTAGGAATAGTAAAATAACAGCAGTAGTAAAGTAAAGACAGTAGTAATAATAGCAGTAAAGAGTAGGATTCGAGTGCGGTAGGCATAGGGATGGATGGACGGGCGTTGTATGGACAAGACAATTCACATAGCAATCAGAACATAGGGCAATTGCAGATAAATAAGATAAAGCATCCAAGTACTAGATAATCCTAGATATGTTTTCCATATATAGTCATACGTGCTCGCAATGAAAACTTGCACAACATCTTTTGTCCTGCCAGCCTATTTGCAACGGGGCCTCAAGGGAACTACTGGTAATTAAGGTGCTCCTTTTAATAGAGCACCGGAGCAAAGCATTAACACTTCGTGAACACATGTGATCCTCACATCAAAGTCATTCCCTCCGGTTATCCCGATTTCTGTCACTTCAGGGCCTTTGGTTCCGGACAACAACGTGTGTATACAACTTACAGGTAAGACCATAAACAATACTATCATAATAAATCAATAACATGTTCAGATCTGAAATCATGGCATTCGGGCCCTAGTGACAAGCATTAAGCATAACAAGTCGCAACAAAGTCAAAAAGCACTAATAGTAGATACTAGGCACCATGCCCTAACAATCTGATGACATTACATGAACGATCTCATCCAATCCCTACCATCCCCATAGCCTACAGCGGGGGATTACTCACTCATAGATGGGGGAAACATGGATGGTCGATGGAGAAGCGATGGTGATGATGATAGCGATGATCTCCTCCAATTCCCCGTCCCGGCAGGGTGCCAGAACGGAGTTTCTGGTTTCGAATCGTGGAATCTGGTGGTGGTGGTGGAGCGAAACTCTTTCTGGAAAAACGTCGAACCCTCCTGAGTTTTTAGGTCAGAAGGCATCTTATAGGCGAAGAGGGAGACCGAGGGGGGTGTCTGGGGCGGCCAGACCACCGCGTGGCCAGGTGGTGTGGCTGGGCCCAGCCCCACTCCGTCTCATATTCTGGCTCCGGGAGTCTTCTGGTTAAATAGGATTTTTGGCATATTTTCCGGGATTTTTCCTGATAGTTGATTTTCTGCACAAAAACTAGACACCAAAGTAATTCCGCTAAAAACAGCGTCAGTCCGTGTTAGTTGCATCCAAATCACACAAGTTTAGAGGATAAAGAATAGCAAAAGTGTAGGGGAAAGTAGATACGTTTTGGACGTATCAGCTCCCCCCAAGCTTAGCTTATTGCTTGTCCTCAAGCAATTCAGTTGAAAACTGAGTGCGATAAAAGAAACTTTCACGAACACATTTGCTTCATATGATGTATATATTCTCAGCATGTGATCAACTACTTAGACAATTCATAATAAAGAGTATGCAACTAAGTTTACTTAATAGGCATTGCAAGCTATGAAGAGATTACAACTCAAAAATAATAAGTAGCATGAAACATAAACATAAGCAACATTACAATGCTCATAACAAGGTATGATAGAGTGGTATCTCGCCTGCCTTTTTATTTTGAATGCCAAGGCACCTCTGAAGTTCAGGTGAAGACTAGAAGTAAAGATATCAAACATACAAGCATTAAAGTCATAACACAAATAATCAAGTTTTGAGACAAGCACATTACACTAAGAATGACAACTATGCTCTCAAGAAGGTGCTCATGGAATAGGTGGAGACTCAACAAAGAAATAAAAAGGTTTTGAATAGTTTGAAAGGCTTCCAAATGCTGAAAGTATGGTACTCATTAGCTTAGAGCTCTCATTGCCCCTATCATAAGCATCTTTAATATGGTTAAGGTGAAAGTGAGGTTCAATCCGAGTTATATGCTTGACAGACTATAAACTGGAAATCCCATGTCCCTTGAATACGAGGGTCGCTCCTCATGCTACTCAACTTTAGTTACCGGTAAGTTCTTGTCATCGTAAATACGTGCGTATCATAGAGAACCGCCAACGGGGTACCCCTTGCCCGATGATACGGAAGAATCCCCATATCAAAATGATAAGGCAAGCAGACAATGAGTATCTCATCAATCTTCTTATTTACTATGGGAAAATGGTTCTTTTTTCTCTTTTCTCTTTTCTCAAATCTCTTTTTTTCTTTTTCTCAATAGCTATATCTTTCTTTTTTATAAGAAGAATGCTTCATAGATACTTATTATGGTTACGCTGCAGGTTTCCATCATGACAGCATGGATTAGACCGGCGGCCTAGACGTTTCTCGAACACACATACATAACTCCATGGACTTACAAGCTCCCCTTTTATTTCACACCGACAACATCCGCAAACAAAAGAGCATGGTATCAACTGGGTATATATTTACAGGTGTTAAAAGCGTTCCCCGTGACAGCACGATTCTGCTAATCCCCGGCCTATAATTTGCAAGCATATAACTTTCATGGAAAGTCACAATGGTTCAGGTTTATTAAGTATAGGAAATAAAGTGTGCCATCAAGTTTGTGAGAGCTTTACTAACTAAATTTCTCATAACATGCAAACATTTTATTCGGAAGAAAACAAGGCATATTGAATATGCACAGAAATAGCAAATGATGCTAATAGGTAGGTATGGTGGACACTTTTGGCAATATTTGGTTTTAGGGAGTTGGAAACATGAGTAAAACATACTCAGTGTAAGTGGAGGCTAGCAATAGTAAGGGAGCGACAAATGAGAGAGCAATAACTATCATAATCATGCTTGCAACAAAACATGACTAATCATGGCATGCAAGTGATTCAAGACCCTCAAGGCAAAATAATTCATCGAGGCTCAACTGATTATTTCAGTTATATGCATGCGTGAGCATGTGCCAAGTCAATTCAAATGAAACATTCAGAGGAGGATACCACAGTGTCATACCAAGTTATGAATAGAGTAATGCAAGCAAACATTCATATGACATGCTACAAACTATTAGCAAGATTGAACTAATCATATGAAAGCAAGAACTACTAAGCATCCATAAATAACATACACCCAACACGAACAGGCTAAGCATGCCCACAATGATGAGTATATGTACAAAAATGAAAAAAAAATAAAGTTTGTTACCAACCTCTTACCACATCTCAAGTTGTCATTAATCCTCATTATTGCCCTTCACTTGTGTGGCTTGAATAATAATAATATGAAACAAATTCCACTGAGAACTACTGAACCCTGCAGCAAACTCACAAAACCAAAGAAGAACAACAAATATTTTTGGTGTTTTCGATTTTTAAAACAAGAACCAAAAAGGAAGAACAAGTAAAGCAAAATATTTTTGGTTTTTCTAATAGTTCAAACAAAGCAAAAAAAAAGGAAAAAGCAGACCAAGGCAAAAACAAGAAGCAAACAAAGAGAAACAACAGAAATATTTTTGGTCTTTTTGTGTTTTAGAAAGCAAAAGCAAAGAAAGAACGAAAACTAAAAAGAGAACGAAACATGAATATACAAAGTACCGACGCAAAATGATAAGGAGATGAGTGTGATGTCGGCGTACCTCCCTCCAAGCTTAGGCTTTTGGCCTAAGTGGGTGTCAATCCAGATACGAGTAAGGGTTTCAAGCAGGCGGGTCATTGTAAGCATGATCGTAGTTGGGCCCTTGGGAAGAAGAAGAAGAAGCTCCCCAATCATAAGTAGGCTGCTGATAAGAAGACTCCCCCTCATTCGAGGGCTAGACCGAATCATCAGTGACCTCTCTTCTAGTATCCTGCTCCTGTTGGAAGAGTTCTCCCAAGTACGTGTCAAGCTCCTCCTCTGTGAGGGACCATCCTACCCTGTTATCAAGGTTAAACAAAACAGGTGCAGGCAAAAGAACAAATCGCTCGGACTTACTCATTCTCCAACCAGCCTTGAGAAAGGTTATTTCATTAGACAAATCACTCAAATTAGCCCAAGAAGAAACAAATTTATGATGTATCATGGAATTAAGGTCAAGCCTTTCTATGGGAAACTGCAGGTCTAGATGATGAGGCACTAAACCATGCAAAGCTAATAAACGAGAGGCAATGAGGTCTCCACAAATTCCACCTTTCTCACGGTTAGCAGCAAGACGGAAAGCTATCAAAGCACCCAAATTGTAAGTCCTATCTCGTTTAAGAGCAGCAGAGATGAATGCTAGATCATATGAAGATAACTTATTGGCAGTTTTCCTAGCAAGAACACACTTGGCAATAAAGTAGGCAAAGTAGCAAATGGAAGGGAGATGAATGTTACGGATTTTTCTGTTCTCCTTCGAGAAGCTGCTCCCTTGGCAAAAATTTTCGTACAAATCCATGAGTGGTGCAGGTCGCTCTTTAATCCTTCCACATGATCCCCACTGAGTTACCTTAATAGCTGCACAAAATTCATCAAGAGAGAGGTCGACAGCTATATTGTAAATTTTGTAATGGACCATAGGGTTAGGCAAAGAGTGACTAAATTGAAAGTTCTGCACTACAAACATGGTTAGTTTCACAAATTGATAGGGTTCATTCTCCACAAAGTGCTCCAATCCTGCATTAGCAACCAAAGTATGGAAGTCCTGGGAAATTCCTACAGCCCCCATGAATTCGTAACATGGATAGATGGAAGGAAAAACTTCCTCTTCTCGATGAACCTTCATAACCTCAGGCACCCTTAGTTCATGTTGGTTTTTGATGCTCATTCATCTTCTATTCTGAAATTTAAGCATCTATTAAACAAGTGATTGCAAAGTGAATATAATGAAGGGCACTACTCATAGGGACTTGTAAGAGGCCTAAACATGCATCAAAACTATATCTCTAAGCATCAAGCAAGCTTACAAGCTCTCACCACCTGTCACCTACAGCAGCAAAATACTCAAGATATAAACCACTAAACACAAATCTACTTGGACAAGCGAAGGAGTCACATACCGGAGAACAAATGCTCCAAATTTCAGCAGCAAAGATGGGTTGAGCAAGGAGATCGAAAAATCAAGGGCAAGCACAGCAAGAACGCGATTTCGAGCAATGAACTAGTGTTTACTCGGGAGAGAGAAGAAAGTGGCAAGTGAGAGAGTGAGTGGTGGGCCAGGGGTGGCCCACACCATAGGCAGGTGCGCCCTAGGGTTGGCCGCGCCACCAGGTGGTGTGCCTGCCTGGTGGGCCCCCTGGTACCTTCCAGTCACTTCTCTGCCCCTTTTTTCACGTAAAAATTTAATATGAATTTTCTGGAATTTTTCGAGACACTTTATTTTTGGGCAATTTTCAGGCATAACAGAATGATTTTCTGACAGATTTTTTTTTGGAATGATGCAAAGACAAAACAAGGCTAGAACTTCAGAAGTTCTAAGACACTCTAACATGCAAGCAACTAACAACAGAAAAGAAAACTAAACAAAAGCAAAAACTAAAATGGATAGAATAGAAGTAAGCGGAGATAATCATGGTGAAAACACTATTTTGTTCAATGAAATCCTTTTGTTAACAAGGTTGATCAGGTCTTGTTACCAAAACAATTTTATATGAAACAAAACTTTAAATTCCACTAATGATTATGTTACCTCAACCTTGATAGCAATGGTCCCAATCATAATAGTTTCAAAATTTTCTCTTGGTATGGGACAATATATTTCTCCAACTTGAATGCCCTCAACATGCTCAATTGAATTCAAACCATAAGTTCTATCAATCTTCTTGGGGAAATAGACAATATGTTCCTTGTCATTAACATTGAAGGTCACCTTTCCTTGATTACAATTAATAACAGCTCCAACAGTATTAAGAAAAGGTCTCCCAAGAATAATAGACATAGTATCATCTTCAGGCATTTCAAGCACAACAAAATCAGTTAATATCAAGCAATTATGAGCCACTTGAACAGGTACATCCTCACATATACCAATAGGAATAGTGGTAGATTTATCAGCCATTTGCAAAGATATATCAGTTGGTATTAGTTTTTCAAGTTGAAGTCTCTTCTAAAGATAGAAAGGCATGACACTGACTCCTGCTCCCAAATCACACAAAACATTTCTAACATAACTATTTTTAATAGAGAAAGGGATAGTTGGAATCCCTAGGTCTCCAAGTTTCTTTGGAACCTTACCATTAAAGGAATAACTAACAAGCAAAGTAGAGATTTCTTCATTAGGGATCTTCCTTTTATTCGAGACAATATCCTTCATATACTTTGAGTAAGGAGGCAATTTAATAGCATCAGTCAAAGGAATTTGCAAGAATAAAGGTTTCATCCACTCACAAAACTTGTTATAGTGTTCATCTTCCTTTGACTTATGTTTCTTATCAGGGAAAGGCATAGGTTTTTGGACCCAAGGCTCTCTTTCAGTACCATGTTTCTTAGCAATAAAATCTTCTTTAGTGTATTTAGTATTCTTAGTGTGCTTTTCAGGTTCTTCTTCAACTTTTTCTTTATCAGGAACATCATTTTCTTCATTACCACTTTCAGTTTCAGCATCAAAGACAGATATACTATTAGGATCATTAGCAGGTTCAGAGGGTTCTACAATAGTTTTATGTTTATTTTTCCTTTTCTTACGAGTAGTACCATTATTTTCAACTTGTTGAGAATCCTGCTCAATTCTTTTGGGATGCCCCTCAGGATATAGAGGATCCTAGGTAGCAGCACCACTTCTAGTTCTAATTTCATAAGCATGTTTTTCTTTGGCAACATTAACTAGCAAGTATTTTTGCACTTTAATAAGTTGATCTATTTGAGTTTGAACCATTTGAAAATGTTTAACAATCATTTTAACATCATTAGAGGTTCTTTCCACAATATCCTTCAACTCAACAATAGCTCTGGTGTTTTCCATTAGATGATTTTGCACCCTTTTATTAAAATTATCTTGCTTAACAATAAAAATATCGAGTTCTTCTAAGCATTGATTAGGAGGTTTAGAGTAAGGGATATCACCTTCATCAAAGTGTTGGAGAGAGTGTACCTCAATAGTGGATGAATGGGGAATTGGCTTACATAATTCTTCTATAGGAGGTAAATTCTTGATATCTGCAGCTTTAATTCCCTTCTCCTTAAGACATTTCTTAGCTTCCTTCATCACTTCATCGTTTAATTCAATAACTCCCCTCTTCTTAGATGATGGTTTAGGCACCGGTATAGCTGGTTCAGGTATAATTGTTTCAGGTATAGCTGGTTCAGGAGGAGTCCAGTCTTCATAATTCTTGCTTATTTTAGCCATTAATTCCTCAGCTTCCTTGGGAGTCCTATTCCTGAAAACACAATCAGCACAACTATCTAGGTATGTCCTAGATTCTTCAATTAGTCCATTATAAAATATATCAAGAAGCTCATTCTTAGGTAATGGACTTCCAGCCTGTGCATGAACCAAAGCACAAAACCTTGCCCATGATTCAGGCAATATCTCTTTTTTGCCCTATTTAAAGTCAAAAAGTTCCTGCAAAATAGCATGTCTGGCACTAGGAGGAAAATATTTCTACAGGAAAGTACTAATCAAGCAATCAGGGCTATCAATAGATCCAGGAGGTAAATTACTAAACCAAGTTTTAGCTTCTCCTTTCAGTGAAAAGGGGAAAATCTTAGCAACAAAGTAAGTACGCATCTTAATTTCATCAGAAAATAGGCCACTCATGGTAGAATGCTCAGTCATATGTGCTACCGCACTTTCATTCTTAGTCCCACAAAAAGGTTCTTTCTCAATAATAGCTATGTAAGATAGATCAAGAGAAAAATCATAATCTTTTATCTTTAATGTTTATGGGAGATGCAGCAAACTTAGCAATAGGAGACAATTTGGGTCTAATAGTACGCCTCTCAAGGAGACTCTTAGCAGCGCTCCTATCATGGGTGTTTTTACATTCTTTAATAAATTCATTGGTCATCTCAACATAACCGTCTTCAATATCATAACTCTCACTAGACTCAGGTGAACTAACAGGTGTAGTAGTGTCTTCATTAGGAGTTTCAGTATTTCCAGCTATAGTTCTAGCAATCGTAGCATCTAGGAAAGGACCTAATGAACCACTTTTATCAAGCACAGTAGAAGCAACATCATAAGTATCAGAAGTTTCAGATTCAGCAGTAGTAGCAGTGTGTGTAGCATGTGTATGTGGTGGTGTAACGAGCTTACTCATAACAGATGGTGAATCAAGAGCAACAGAGGTGTTCAGAACCGTACCTCTTCTTGTAATGGATGGTAAAATAGGAACCTTGACATCACGAGACTTACCCATGATGGATGAATGGCAGCGAACAATAATGATTCCAAGTGGACTTGATAAATAAGCTATGCTCCCCGGCAACGATGCCAGAAAATAGTCTTGATGACCCACAAGTATAGGGGATGTATCGCAGTATTTTCGAGGGAAGTGAAACCCAATTTATTGATTCGACACAAGGGGAGCCAAAGAATATTTATAAGCCTTAACAACTGAGTTGTCAATTCAGCTGCACCTGGAAACAATCTTGCTCACAGCAGTTTATCAGTAGCAACAGTTTTGTAGTAGGAATAGTAAAGTAACAACAGTAGTAAAGTAAAGACAGTAGTAACAATAGCAGTAAACAGTAGGATTCGAGTGCGGTAGGCGTAGGGATGGATGGACGGGCGTTGCATGGACAAGACAATTCACATAGCAATCAGAACATAGGGCAATTGCAGATAAATAAGATAAAGCATCCAAGTACTAGATAATCCTAGGCATGTGTTCCATATATAGTCATACGTGCTCGCAATGAGAACTTGCACAATATCTTTTGTCCTGCCAGCCCGTTTGCAGCGGGGCCTCAAGGGAACTACTGGTAATTAAGGTGCTCCTTTTAATAGAGCACCGGAGCAAAGCATTAGCACTCCGTAAACACATGTGATCCTCATATCAAAGTCATTCCCTCCGGTTATCCCGATTTCTGTCACTTCGGGGCCTTTGGTTCCGGACAACAACGTGTGTATACAACTTGCAAGTAAGACCATAAACAATACTATCATAATAAATCAATAACATGTTCAGATCTGAAATCATGGCACTCAGGCCCTAGTGACAAGCATTAAGCATAACAAGTCGCAACAAAGTCAAAAAACACTAATAGTAGATACTAGGCACCATGCCCTAACAATCTGATGCCATTACATGAACGATCTCATCCAATCCCTACCATCCTCATAGCCTACAGCGGGGGATTACTCACTCATAGATGGAGGAACACATGGATGGTTGATGGAGAAGCGATGGTGATGATGATGGCAATGATCTCCTCCAATTCCCCGTCCCGGCAGGGTGCCGGAACGGAGTTTTTGGTTCCGAATCATGGAATTTGGTGGTGGCGGCAGAGCAGAACTCTTTCTGGAAAAACGTCAAACCCCCCTGAGTTTTTAGGTCAGAAGGCATCTTATAGACGAAGAGAGAGACCGAGGGGGTGTCTGGGGCAGCCAGACCACCCCCTGGCATGGCCAGGCCCAGCTCGCACGGCCAGGTGGTGTGGCTGGGCCCAGCCCCACTCCGTCTCATATTTTGGCTCCGGAAGTCTTCTGGTGAAATATGATTTTTGGCATATTTTCCGGAATTTTTCCTGATAGTTGATTTTTTGCACAAAAACTAGACACCAAAGTAATTCTGCTGAAAACAGCGTCAGTCCGTGTTAGTTGCATCCAAATCACACAAATTTAGAGAAGAAACAATAGCAAAAGTGTTCAGGAAAGTAGATACGTTTTGAACGTATCAGATGCCACTATTGGTTTCGTCCACGGAGAATGATGATTGCTAGAAAAATCTTTGTTATGGTTTCTCAACAAGACCGTAGATGAAAGGTGGTATATAGTTATGCTTCCACATCAAATACAAAATAAATTATTTGGACCTACTTCTGTTCATGTAAAAGTGCTCCATTGACTGAATTGTCGTGGGACAAATTCTATGATGGTATTGCTATAGATTGAAACACGTGGTGCTAAAATGAGACAAAACACCTTTTTTTCTTTCTCTTATGGATGTATGAATGTTTGATTTAAAGTATGTTGCATAGCTACAAGTCCACGCTTAGTATCGGGTTTTATATGGATCTATGAATGTTT
Source organism: Avena sativa (assembly GCA_916181665.1). Taxonomy (NCBI): domain Eukaryota; kingdom Viridiplantae; phylum Streptophyta; class Magnoliopsida; order Poales; family Poaceae; genus Avena; species Avena sativa. Next base: position 17,386,969 of record OV702291.1, on the reverse strand, counting down.
CATCTACGAGCACCCATCATCTCTCTTACACCAATGTCCCACTGCAACGTGCGGAATATCATCTAGTATTTTGTAGAGATTGATCCCACTCGGATTGGATTCTGGCACTACCACTGCATGCGCGCAGTCAAACTTTCAAATTTCAAGTGTATATATCTATTTACACTGTTTGATTAGCATAAACTCTAAAAACTATGAAAAAATCCGGGGAGTTCTTTAGAAAAAACTCAATAATATTTTTTCACTCCAAAAAATTCCGAGAACAATATGGAAGTGCATAGATATCTAGAATGTACACCGAAGTTTCGATGAATTATATTTTCATTTGTGACCCAAGTAAAAAAGACCAAATCATATTTTTTAACGGCTACTTAGAACCACAGTTTTGTGTTTTTTGTGCTGCAAGAAACACAACATACTTTCAACAAGATTTTACACGTATGTAGAAATAATCTTCACATATGTGAAAAAATCAGATTCTTTTTAGAACTTCTAAATATGAGTTTTTTAAAATAGCAAGCTCATTGGATCCCATCTTCTATTTGTCCGCACTCGCTGGATTAGACGCATGAAAATCATATGTGTAACGTCGTCTATGAAATTATTTCTCATGATACTGTAGTTTTGGGTGATAAGTGTATAATGATGATGATGAAGATGATCACAATATCAAAATTTTGATTTTACTGACTGTGCAGTTGTCTACATTTACAAGCTTTCCAATAATGTGCAGGTATATTATGTTAACTCTAGTTCATCAATAAAAAATCAACTCTCCATATAACAAGTCAAGTATCATATTCAACCCAAAGATGAATGGAATTGTGATTCATGGAACATTACAAAATGCGGAAGCTATTACTGATGTTGGTCGTTTGCGGTGCATTGGAAGCGCAAGACATTCATAAACATATTCGACGTTGAAGATTCTACCGGAGTTTGCTCCACTCAATGTGGTACGTAAGATACATGAGAACTGTCAACACCCGAAATTTTAATCCCAGATGCCTGTTATGCCATTCATCGCAACCCTAGGATTACCATTTTTGCGAGACATAACAGATTGGACATCACAGTACATCATCCATTACAAACCATACATAAGCTCTTACACAAATAAGGATCTCATGATCCAGTCTTAATACAACAAGCAACGGAAATAAAAGATAAGCGTAGCGGTGGGGTCCATCTTCAGGGGCACAGGCAATACTGACGAAGGCAGATAGTCATAGTTATCATAGCCGTCCTGCTGGCCATCATCTTGGTAGTCTCCTTCATAGTCTGGCCATGAGAATAGCCAGGGACAAAAGCCATGAGTACTCTTTAAGTACCCGCAAACTACCACTAACAAGTAGTATAGTTCTAAGTTAAAGTGCTAACTCTAAGTTTAACTATAAAGTTAAGTTTGAAACCTAAGCTGAGTTCAGAAGCAAAGAAAGATAAAATAAAGTTCTAAAATCACTTAAGTTGGAAAGCTATTGTCATAACCATAACCCTGTTGTGGTCAAGTCAAGATTCATCATTCATTTCATAAGTCATTTTGGAAACATCTGACAACGAAACAGTATGGCCATTCCAACTATCCATAATCGCGGACGCGGCTATTCGAATAGTTTGAGACTCTGCAGAGGTGGTACACTTTCACCACAAGATTCGATACATCTGTCAGGGATAACCTTGAATCATCATACTTAGTATGCAGATAATCAAACATAACCTTCCCTTTACACACCCTAGTATAAGCACCTCTCCTATGAGCATGGCCTCCCAACCATGACCATCTGTCATCTTGGGCACTGCATAGGTGGAAAACATTGAGAGGTAGCCTCAGCTCAAACCTCTCCCACAAGGAACTAATACTAATGCATATAAACTTCCGGCTAAGCCTTACCAAATTCAGGTATTGTGATTGTACGGTAAATTTGGAATGGTATCGCATCCGAATCCAACCATCAGTTTTGAAAAAAAGGTTAAGGCTCATGCCTCAACATTTTCACCATCATAAACCATTTGTGTTTCTCAACACATGTCAAAACATCTCAATAGAATGACTCATCATTCCAAGGTTTTCATAATTCATTTTCACCAAGTGCTCCCATCTAGAGTGACTCAAGTTTTTATCTACTCTAAACAACTAAGTTAAGAGTGTTCACTAAGGTGGAGAGATGAGATCAATCTCATGCCATAGAATGACATCTAAAGTTTATCTAAATAGGCCAAGTTTTATACTCTTTATGCTACCTTCAAAACAAGTAAAGAACTTTGGGTATAGTAAAGGAAGTAAAGCTTGAAAATAAGACTTGGGGTAAATACTAGTCAAAGTGGTATAATCAAAGCATGCCTAAAGCATCTTTGCTCACCCATCTAGATTGCAAGGGTTAGCTTGCATTGCTAATGGTGGATTGCAAGTACAACTTGCAAGGGTTAACTTGGATAGTGCTAGCTTGCCTTGGTTGGTGTAGTGGTTGAAGTTTTCTTCTTCTTCTTGGTAGAACTCCTCCTCCTCGAAAGCTTGGTCGATACTATCGTCTATAAATACATACGGAGTACCCAATCACCAAACAATACTTAACTAATCTAATTAGCACTCTAAGGCACACATTTGATGATCTATTATCATCACAAGTTTTATTCACTAGTTTCCTTCTTTTTATTTTAGAAAAGTAATTTCTACTCATTGAAAATTAACTAAGATTTAATATTCACCACTTAAAATATGGGATCATGTGGACACATTTCATCACCACATATTCTAACATGTGGGAATGTGATTTAAGGTTTGGATCATAATTACTTTGGTTTAAGTTCATTATTTAATGATTTAAAGTGACTAGAAATGCCTATATAGCATTATTTTGGTACTAGTCCAAAGTCACTGCATGCAAACCTTAATATTATTACATATTCAGATAGGTATGGTGAAATGTGATTTTTGAGAGTTGGAATCAACTCAAAAGCTATCTTGGTTGATTTTATTAAAATGTTGCAAGGTGCAAATGCTTCTGTCTTATTATTTTTACTAGGAGAGATCTCTAACTCTAATTGAATTAAATCCAAAGGTCTTGGGTAGATCTTTTCAGTAGCTTTCTAACAAAATTGGAATCACTCCATTTAGATTTATAAACCTCTCTGAATTGAATTTCAAACTAGGGGACAAAACTAGATTTAAACTAAAAAGAAAAATCCTAATTCAAACTAACTGGGTCGCGCGGGAAAACTAACAGGCCGGCCCAGTGACACTACGCGGCGCGGGGCTCAGCTGACAGGGGGTCCACCGGTCAGCGGCTCATAACGCACGAAGCGGTACAGAGCGATATGGGTCGTTGGATTAGAACGGGGATCAACGGCTGGGGATCGTCATCGACGACGAACTGGTCGCCGGCGAACTCTAACCCTAGCGGCTCGGTGGGGTGCTCAAGGGGCGTACCAGGGCTCCAGCAATGACGGCGAGGCGGGCAAACGAACTGGTGGTTGACGGCGAGCTCAGGGACGGTCGAGGCAGCTCCGGGGGTGGTCGCAATCAGCGGCGCCCTTCTCCTCTAGAGGCGGCCTGCTCCGGTGCAATTCCGGCGAACGGCTACTCGCCTTGCTCCGGTTAGAGGTGGGGAATGGTCAGTGAGCTGAGGGGAGGTGAGTGGTGTGCCGAATGGGGCTGAGGGTGGCCTCTATTTATAGGACGACGACGCGACCGAGAGGCATGGGCGAGCGGCTCCGGCGAGGGTTGTACAGAGTGCTAGCAGCGTGGATCAAGGTAGGGAACGGTCGCTGGTCTCCTGGCGGTGCTCTACGTGATCAATGCGGGACTAGGGGCGGTGGTATGCGGTCAGGCGGTGCTAGCGCTCTGAGCAGCAAAGACGGCGGTATCCACGGCGAGCGGTGGCTGTGGTGCGTTGGGAGGCGAACGGGCATGTCCGGCGTGCTCCCTGGGTCGTGGCAAAGCGGTGGACGCAGGCTGCGGTCGAGGGACAGCGTGTACGAGCGTGTCGGGCGCGGCGCTCTGGCGTGTGCTCGGCATGGCGCAGTCGCACTGGGCGCGGTGGTTCCTCGGTGTTCCACGCTCTGGCTTGGCTCGGGGAGGGGACAGAGGGTGGCGGTGAGGTGAGGGCTAGCTCGTAGACATGGCGAGAGGGAGGGAGGTGGTCTGCTGGGGCGGTTGCAAGTTTTGGCCGGCGGCATGGGCTCGAGTTGGCATGGCAAGGCCACTAGGGTGTAGGGGATGGGGTGATAATGGCATGGTTTGATCATTTAGGGACAATGGGAGTGTTTTGAGGACAAATGGGGACAAGTTTGGCCAGAACACTATTCAAATAGTGGATTTGGTTTTTGTTTGAAATATGTCCACAAGGTGTTTGTGAAAATGGCCGAAAGAACTTTATTTTTGAATTTTGAAAAGATTTTTGGTGGGTGTGATAGTATTAAGCTTGACACTCTGTGGGTGCTTGGGTTTTGCAACTTGAGCTGGTTTGAGTGGTTTTTGAAATAGTGGGATCTTCCCATATGAAATAGATTCAATTTTCAAATGTCAATTAAATTTAGTGTTTGAATGTTTTTGGCAGATCACAAAGTGGGCCTTGGTACATCATTATGTGTACTAGCAAGGGGTGCCAAGATCCACAATTGTTTCTGTTAGGTTTTGAGTTCTAGGAATAGCCAAAGTAGGCATGTTACTTAAAATGGCACAAATGACCATTCACTTCCTTTATTCATTTTGATTTGTTTTTCTTTGGGATTTGTTTGGGAATGATCTAGATGATGTTTATTTCACCTAAGAATCATTTTACAGGCAATGGATCACTTAATCATGGCAATTCAAATCAACTCCTACATATGAATGCTTTAATAATTTTAATTGGAAAAGTTTTTGTTAACCCTAATTTTGAGTATTTGGATCTTAATAACCTTGGATTAAAGTTTTGGGATGTTACAAACCTTCCCCCCTTAAACAAAATCTCATCCCGAGATTTACAAAGAAAACTAGGAACTAAAGAGATTTGGGAACTCTGTCCTAATATAATCCTCTCGCTCCCAAGCGGCTTCCTCTTCTGTATGGTTGCTCCACTGAATCTTGAGAAACTTGATACTCCTGGTCCTGGTGGTTCTGTAAGCTTCTTCTAAGATACGGATGGGCACTTCACAATAGGTCAGGTCATTGTTGATCTCCACAGCTCTGTGATCGATGTTCTTGAAAACTTCAGCCTTTTCCAGCACTTCCAGGCATTTGCGAAGTAACGAGATATGGAACACATTGTGGATGGCTGACATCTCTTCAGGTAGTTCTAGTTGATACGATACTTCTCCTCGACGGTTCAGAATCTTGAAGGGCCCGATATATCTGGGGGCTAACTTTCCTTTCAGACTAAAGCGTTGGGTTCCTTTCAATGGTGAAACCTTGAGATATACAAAATCTCCGACATTGAAAGTCAGGTCTCTCCTTCTATTGTCAGCATAACTCTTCTGTCTAGATTGGGCGGTCTTGAGGTGCTCACGGACTTTGTGAACCTTCTCTTCGGCTTCTCGGAGAATGTTGGGTCCAAAGATCTGACTCTCTCCTACTTGCGACCAATTCAAAGAGGTACGACATTTTCTTCCGTAGAGGAATTCAAATGGTGCCATTTGCAAACTAGCTTGGTAACTGTTGTTATATGAGAATTCTGCGAAAGGCAGGCAGTCTTCCCATTTTGATCCATATTCCAACACACAAGCTCTTAACATATCCTCTAGGATCTGGTTGACTCTCTCAGTCAGTCCATCCGTTTGCGGGTGATAAGCGGTGTTGAAATTCAACTTGGTTCCCAATCCTTCCTGAACTTTCTGCCAAAATCTCGAGGTAAACTGGGTTCCTCGATCTGATACTGTGGTCTTGGGGGTTCCATGCAGACTAACAATCCTAGCAATATACAGTTATGCTAGCTTCGAACTCTGATAGGTTGTCTTGACAGGGATAAAGTTGGCTACCTTGGACAGTCTATCAACTATGACCCAGATTGAGTCATTTCCCCTAGTAGAAGTAGGCAAACCGGTGATAAAGTCCATTCCTACGGAATCCCATTTCCATTCTGGAATCTGCAAGGGTTGCAACAGTCCTGCAGGTCTCTGGTGCTCTGCTTTGACTCTTTGACAGATGTCACACTAGGCGATGTAGCTCCCGATTTCTCTCTTCATCTTGTGCCACCAAAATTGCTCTTTCAAATCTTGATACATCTTCGTTCCTCCGGGGTGGATAGAATAAAGAGTATCATGAGCTTCCTTCATGATAACTTGCTTCAGCTCAGAATCTGCTGGCACATAGATACGTCATTTGTACCATAGAACTCCTTCTTCATCTTCAGTGAATCCAGGTACCTTTCCTGTACCAATACGACGTTTGATTCCATCGATACTTTCATTTCCCTTCTAGGTTTCCTTGATTTGGCTAATTAATGTGGGTTTAAGTTCAATGCTAGCTAAGAATCCTTTGCTAACTAATTCAGTCTTGAACTGCTCCAACTCCTCATACAAACTTGGCTGCTTCTCCTTGATCATAGTGTTTAGCCTACAAGGCAATCTACTAAGAGCATCCGCTACCACATTGGCTTTGCCGGGGTGATAATGAATGTCAAGGTCATAATCCTTGATTAACTCTATCCATCTCCTTTGCCTCATATTCAGCTCCTTCTGAGTGAAAATATACTTCAAGCTCTTGTGATCTGAGTAAATCTCATAGCGATTACCCATCAGATAATGACGCCATGTCTTTAATGCCAAAACTACGGCTGCTAATTCAAGATCATGGGTCAGATAGTTCTGCTCGTGCTGCTTCAGTTGTCGAGACAGATACGCGATGACTTTGCCTTCTTGCATCAATACACATCCGAGACCAATCTTGGATGCATCACAATATACATCAAATGGCTTCTTGATGTCTGGCATGATCAGTATTGGGGTTGATATCAATCTCTTCTTCAGCTCCTGAAAACTGGCTTCACATTTGTCAGTCCATTCGAACTTCTTGTCCTTCTTCAACAATTGGGTCATGGGTCTAGCGATGCTCGAGAATCCTTCTACGAACTTGCGGTAGTAACCCGCTAATCCGAGAAATGCACGGACTTGGGTTTGAGTGGTTGGGGCTTCCCATTCTTCGATATCTTTGATCTTGGCGGGATCAATAGAGACTCCTCCGGCAGACACAATATGTCCTAGGAATCCTACTTCTTTCAGCCAAAACTCACACTTGCTGAACTTGGCATATAACCGATGCTCTCTCAGGGTTTCTAGGATGATTCTCAGATGTTGCTCATGCTCTTCTTCTGACTTGGAGTAGATAAGGATGTCGTCGATAAACACAACTACGAACTTATCTAGGAAATTCATAAAGATCTTATTCATGAGATTCATGAAATAAGCAGGGGCATTGGTTAATCCAAAAGACGTAACTGTATACTCGTATAAACCATAGCGAGTAGTAAAGGCGGTCTTCAAAATATCCATTGCACGAATCTTAAGTTGGTGATAACCAGTCCTAAGATCAATCTTTGAGAATACCTGGGCTCCAGTCAATTGATCAAATAGATCCTCTATCTTTGGCAAGGGGTATTTGTTCTTGATGGTGACGTCATTGAACTTTCTGTAATCTGTGCACAAACGATTGCCTCCATCTTTCTTGTTGACGAATAACACTGGTGACCTCCATGGCGATGCGCTTGGTTGAATCAAGCCTTTTGCTAACATAGCATCCAACTGCTTCTTCAGTTCCACTAACTCTGAGGGGTTCATGCTATAGGGTCTCTAGGCTATGGGTCCGGTTCTGGGGATTAGTTCGATAATGAACTCAATATCCCTATCCGGGGGCATACCTGGCAATTCATCTGGGAATACGTCGGGGTATTCACAGACTACTCTTACTTGGTCTATGGTGGGTAGGGCTAGACTCTTGTTGCACTTGAATTGGCGAGGTAAGATTTCAAATATATGCTCTACTGTGACTCCAGAGCTACTGGTCATGGTGATGGCTTTCTTAGCATAGTCTATCAGTCCTTTATGCCTTGACATCCAGTCCATACCTAGTACTACTTCCAATCCTTTGGTTCCAAGTACAATTAGGTTGGCATAAAAATCTATCCCATGTATTCTGATAGGCACAACTTTGCAAATTTTTCTAGCTTTTGTAGTTGAACCGGGTATTTGAACTATCATGACATGCTTCAGGTTTGTTGGGTGAATCTTACTAGTGCATGCAAATTCTTCGGTGACAAATGAATGCGATGCTCCCGAATCAAACAACACTCTTGCTAAAACTGAGTTGACAGAAAACATACCCAGCACTACATTTGGCGCTTCTTGGGCTTCTTCTGCGTTCATGTGGAAGAGACGGTCGTTGCGGTTGTGAGGGTTTCCTGGGGCAAATCTTCTCCCTGGTTGAACACGACTCTGCTGTTGAGCTGGGGCATTCACATTGGCATTGGCGGCAGTCTTCTTGGGACACTCATTGGAATAGTGACCCTTCACTCCACACTCGAAACAAGTGATCTGTGACTTGTCCTTTGCTGCCACGGGTACAACATTGCTGCCAGTTTTGGGTGCAGTGTTGTTGTTGTTGTTCTTGGGAGGTGCACGGTTGAAATTGTTGGCATTGCGGGAATTGTGATTGTTTCCTCCGGACTTCACATTGCCTCCGCTATGGTTGGGGTAGCTTGGGCGAGACATTGGGGGTCGATTGTTCCTTGATGCATATCCTGGTGAGGGGTTGGGACGGTACTTCTGGTGACTGCTAGATCCAGATTGCTGCATCATACGACGCTTGCGGTTGTCGTTTTCCTGGTTAATCTTCCCTTCCATCTGAATGGCAGAGTCGACTAGCTCTTCGAGATCCTCGAAGCGGATGTTGACGAGTACAGTCTGCATCTCATCATGCAGTCCGTTCAAGAATCTCTCCTTCTTCTTGGCCTCCGTGTTGATCTCATCAGGTGCATACCTGGCAAGCGACAGGAATCTGTCACGGTATTCCACCACAGTCATTCTGCCTTGCTTCAAGTCGCGAAACTCATCCCTCAGTCGGGTGACTAGACCTTGCGGCACGTGGGTGCGGCTGAACTTGGCTTTGAATGCTTCCCATGTCATCACTTGACCATGGTTCATGTTGCGGATACTAGTCCACCATGCTCTTGCATCTCCCGCCAGATAGTGGGTGGCGAAGAGAACTTTCTCATTGTCATCAACTCCTGCAACTTCTAAGTTGTTTTCCATTGTTTGTAACCAGTCATCCGCATCTAGTGGGTTTTCAGCTTGGTTAAAGATTGGGGATTGGTGTTCTAAAAGTTTTTGAGTTTGGATCCATGGTGATCCTGATTTCCATGTCCTTGGTTGTTGAGAGCCATCTGGGTGATCTGCTGCAATGTTGCTAAGTTAGCTTGGCATTTTGCCCTGCTTGCTTCTCTGTCTGCGATGAGATTCTGCAAGATCTGCAGCATTGGGTCTTGCGACAAGCTACTCCCTCCTTGGTTTCCATGTGTCATCTGAAGATTGAGATAGATACAGGGGTAAGAGGGAAAGTTCTAAGGTTCATGGTTTTGGTTTCAAGGCTAAAACTTTGAGTTTGACCCAGGTTTTTCAACTAACTCCATTTCATTCATGCAAGCAAGCACACGGTACAACACACACCACAACAATCAAAGGAAAACAGATGGTTTGAAGAACCATTCTGCAAGCTACGATACAGTGGGACCGATACATCTCATTCTACGATAGTGCTCTAGTGCATCTACTCATCGTCGATGAAGTCAGAGTCCTCATCGTCAGTGTAGAAGTCCACGGCATCCTCCTCCAGAAAGTCATCATCATTGCTGAGGTAAGAATCCATGTCTCCCTGGATGTCTTCACCCTCATCTTCTTCCTCCTTTGCTGCAAGCCGAGCTTCCTGCTCCTTGACGGTCTTCTCGAGGTCGGCTATCTTCTTACGAAGACGGGCGATGGTGCGATCCTTCTTTGCATGCTGGCGGCAAAGAGACTAGCGACCCTGAACGAGCAGTGTGAAAGTCTGGGCCTTCTGGTCGGCAATGGCATGGTTCTGGTTGGCTAACTCTCTAGCATTGTCCAGTTCCTGCTGTCTGTCATGCATCAAGAAGTCAAGATTCTCCACTTGACGCCTCAACTCTAGGTGACCTGGCATCTCCATCGGCATTCCCATGAAGTCACGTCTTGCATAGTGAGCAAAACGGGTTCCTTGGATTTGGTTGACACTGAGGACACATAAACGTGCGAGAGCTTCATGCATCGCCCTGGCTAATCCATCTAGCCAGTTGTTCTCTCTTACGGAGAATTGAATCCTCCCGGGCGTTGGCACTTCGATGCTTCCTCTAAGATCATCTGTGATGAGCCACTGTAAGTCTCCTCCTGTGGGTCCTGGAAGTTGAGCTCCAAGAAACTCCGGATGTGGGCGTCCCAGTAACTCCGAAAGTGAATACAGATCCCTCTCGAAGATCAGTTGACCTCCGTTTCCCAACTGGTAGAACTTGCTGAACTGAGACTCCATCTACAAGAATTAAGGATGAGGAAATTAGTGAAGTGATCAAGTGTGTCAAATTTTAAGTAGTAATGTAGGGATTTTGAGGGCATGAATTTTTGAGAAATAATGAATTCACAAGGATAAGAGAGGAGATAGTTTTTCATAAATAATCACTTTGGTTTTGAAACTAAGTTTTTGTTCGGACGTCCATTCTAACTAGGGTCTCCTATGGTCAGGATGGCTCTGATACCAACTTGTCAACACCCGGATTTTTAATCCCAGATACTTGTTATGCCATTCATCGCAATCCCAGGATTACCATTTTTGCGAGACATAACAGATTGGATATCACAGTACATCATCCATTACAAACCATACATAAGGTCTTACACAAATAAGGATCTCATGATCCAGTCTTAATACAACAAACAGCGGAAATAAAAGATAAGCGTAGCGGTGGGGTCCATCTTTAGGGGCACAGGCAATGCTGACGAAGGCAGATAGTCCTAGTTATCATAGCCGTCCTGCTGGCCATCATCTTGGTAGTCTCCTTCATAGTATGGCCATGAGAATAGCCAGGTACAAAAGCCATGAGTACGCTTTAAGTACCCGCAAACTACCACTAACAAGTAGTATAGTTCTAAGTTAAAGTGCTAACTCTAAGTTTAACTATAAAGTTAAGTTTGAAACCTAAGCTGAGTTCAGAAGCAAAGAAAGATAAAATAAAGTTCTAAAATCACTTAAGTTGGGAAGCTATTGTCATAACCATAACCCTGTTGTGTTCAAGTCAAGATTCATCATTCATTTCATAAGTCATTTTGGAAACATCTGACAACGAAACAGTATGGCCATTCCAACTATCCATAATCGCAGACGCGGCTATTCGAATAGTTTGAGACTCTGCAGAGGTGGTACACTTTCACCACAAGATTCGATACATCTGTCAGGGATAACCTTGAATCATCATACTTAGTATGCAGATAATCAAACATAACCTTCCCTTTACACACCCTAGTATAAGCATCTCTCCTATGAGCATGGCCTCCCAACCATAACCATCTGTCATCTTGGGCACTGCATAGGTGGAAAACATTGAGAGGTAGCCTTAGCTCAAACCTCTCCCACGAGGGAAATAATACTAATGCATATAAACTTCCGGCTAAGCCTTACCAAATTCAGGTATTGTGATTGTACGGTAAATTTGGAATGGTATCGCATCCGAATCCAACCATCAGTTTTGAAAAAAAGGTTAAGGCTCATGCCTCAACATTTTCACCATCATAAACCATTTATGTTTCTCAACACATGTCAAAACATCTCAATAGAATGACTCATCATTCCAAGGTTTTCATAATTCATTTTCACCAAGTGCTCCCATCTAGAGTGACTCAAGTTTTTATCTACTCTAAACAACTAAGTTAAGAGTGTTCACTAAGGTGGAGAGATGAGATCAATCTCATGCCATAGAATGACATCTAAAGTTTATCTAAATAGGCCAAGTTTTATACTCTTTATGCTACCTTCAAAACAAGTAAAGAACTTTGGGTATAGTAAAGTAAGTAAAGCTTGAAAATAAGACTTGGGGTAAATACTAGTCAAAGTGGTATAATCAAAGCATGCCTAAAGCATCTTTGCTCACCCATCTAGATTGCAAGGGTTAGCTTGCATTGCTAATGGTGGATTGCAAGTACAACTTGCAAGGGTTAACTTGGATAGTGCTAGCTTGCCTTGGTTGGTGTAGTGGTTGAAGTTTTCTTCTTCTTCTTGGTAGAACTCCTCCTCCTCGAAAGCTTGGTCGATACTATCGTCTATAAATACATACGGAGTACCCAATCACCAAACAATACTTAACTAATCTAATTAGCACTCTAAGGCACATATTTGATGATCTATTATCATCACAAGCATCACAAGTTTTATTCACTAGTTTCCTTCTTTTTATTTTAGAAAAGTAATTTCTACTCATTGAAAATTAACTAAGATTTAATATTCACCACTTAAAATATGGGATCATGTGGACACATTTCATCACCACATATTATAACATGTGGGAATGTGATTTAAGGTTTGGATCATAATTACTTTGGTTTAAGTTCATTATTTAATGATTTAAAGTGACTAGAAATGCCTATATAGCATTATTTTGGTACTAGTCCAAAGTCACTGCATGCAAACCTTAATATTATTACATATTTAGATAGGTATGGTGAAATGTGATTTTTGAGAGTTGGAATCAACTCAAAAGCTATCTTGGTTGATTTTATTAAAATGTTGTGAGGTGCAAATGCTTCTGTCTTATTATTTTTACTAGGAGAGATCTCTAACTCTAATTGAATTAAATCCAAAGGTCTTGGGTAGATCTTTTCAGTAGCTTTCTAACAAAATTGGAATCACTCCATTTGGATTTATAAACCTCTCTGAATTGAATTTCAAACTAGGGGACAAAACTAGATTTAAACTAAAAAGAAAAATCCTAATTCAAACTAACTGGGTCGCGCGGGAAAACTAACGGGCCGGCCCAGTGACACTACACGGCGCGAGGCACGGCTGAAAGGGGGGTCCACCGGTCAGCGGCTCATAACGCGCGAAGCGGTACGGGGCGATATGGGTCGTTGGATTAGAACGGGGATCAACGGCTGGGGATCGTCGTCGACGACGAACTGGTCGCCAGCGAACTCTAACCCTAGCGGCTCGGTGGGGGTGCTCAAGGGGCGTACCGGGGCTCCAGCGACGACGGCGAGGCGGGCAAACGAACTGGTGGTCGACGGCGAGCTCAGGGACGGTCGAGGCAGCTCCGGGGGTGGTCGCAATCAGCGGCGCCCTACTCCTCCAGAGGCGGCCTGCTCCGGTGCAATTCCGGCGAACGGCTGCTCGCCTTGCTCTGGCTAGAGGTGGGGAACTGTCAGTGAGGTGAGGGGAGGTGAGTGGTGTGCCAAATGGGGCTAGGGGTGGCCTCTATTTATAGGACGACGACGCGACCGAGAGGCATGGGCGAGCGGCTCCGGCGAGGGTTGTACAGGGTGCTAGCGGCGTGGCTCGAGGTAGGGGACGGTCGCTGGTCTCCAGGCGGTGCTCTACATGATTAATGCGGGACTAGGGGCGGTGGTATGTGGTCGGGTGGTGCTGGCTGATACATTGCAAATGTATCTATAATTTTTGATGTTCCATGCTTGGTTTTATCCACTTTCTTGTGTTTTGTTCCAACTTTGGAGTACTTTTATTATGATTTCTTGGACTAACCTATTAACAAGAGCCACAGTGCTAGCTGCCTGTTTTTTGCTGTTTTTAGTTCCAGGAAAGTCAGAAAATGAATATTCTCGGAATTGGACGGGACAAAAGCCAAAGTGCCTATTTTTCCGGAAGGGATCAAGTGCCAGAATACGAGACGGAGAGGGGCCAGGGTCCGGCCACACCACCGGGCCACGCGGCCAGGCTTGGCCTGCGCCAGGGGGTGGTATGGCCGACCCCACACCCCCTCCGCCTCTCCTTCCGCCTATATATTGTCCTCGGGACGAAAACCCTAAGTACCCGATCAAAAATCCACGAAAGAGTCTGTAGCCGCCGTCATCTCCATCCCTAGATCGGGAGGGATCTGAAGCTCTTCCCGACACCCCGCCGGAGAGGGGAATTCACCCTGGAGGCCTTCTTCATCACCATGCAAGCCTCCGGTGTGATGCGTGAGTAGTTCATCCTTGGACTACGGATCCATGTAGTAGCTAGATGGCTGGTTTCTCCTCCTTTGTGCTTTCATGTTTAGATCTTGTGAGCTCCGTTCATGATCAAGATCATCTATTTGTAATCCATACATGTTGTGTTTGCGGGGATTCGATGGATATTGAGATGCTATTTCAGATTGATTATTGATTCTATCATGTCTTTGTTATTTGAGATCTTGCATGCTTTCCATTGTTAGTAGCTATCTTGGCCAAGTAGATGCTAGCAACTCCAAGAGTTAGTATTTATGCTCGATAGTGGGTTCATGCCTCTGGTAATCTGGGGAAGTGACAGAAATCTCTAAGGTACTAGATGTGCTGTTGCTACTAGGGAGAAAACAACGATCCTTTGTTCATAGAACAATTGTATTGTTTACTTTACACGCAGATTGTAAAGCAATAATCTGTTGCTTGCAACTTAATACTAGAGGGGGTTCGGATGATAACCTGAAGGTGGATTATTAGTCATAGATGTAGTTGGATGGCGGTCTATGTATTATGTTGTAATGCCCAATCAAGTCTCAGAGGAGTCAAGATGATTAGTATATGCATGTATTGCTTTCTCGGTGTTTGTCAATTGCCCCACTGTAATTTGTTCACCCAGCATGTTATCTATCTTAAGGAGAGCCACCTCTAGTGAACTATGGATCCCGGTCCTTTTCTTTACATACAATCTACAATCTTTTACTTCTTTGTGTTTACTTTCTGCAAACTTTTACTTCTTTCCATTCCATACGTTTAATCCTTTGTTTTCCGCAAAACACGGTGAGATTGACAACCTCATCGCAAGTTGGGGACAAAGTTCTGTGGTTGTGTTGTGCAGGTCTCCACGTTGCTACTAGCACCGGTAGTGCGCCCTGCCAAAGCTCAGCTAGTAACACCTTTGAGGTGTTTCCTTGCTCCTACTGGTTCGATTAAACCTTGGTTTCATAACTGAGGGAAACTTGCTGTTGTGCTCATCATAACTTCCTCTTGGGGTTCCCAACGAGCTCTACATCAACACCGCCATCAAGCAATTTTTTTGGGCGCCGTGTATTGAGCCATCAAGCATTTTTCTGGCACCGTTGCCGGGGAGTGAAGGACATCTTCACAAGGAGAGTCCCTCATAACCAATCTCTTTACTTTGTTGTTTTTGTTTTGCTTAGTTTTCTTTTTGCTTTGTTTGCTTGTTTTGTTCTTCAAAAACACAAAAAAAATAGTTCCTATCTTGAGTTGCCACTATGTCTAGCCTTGCTCCAATCATTATGTCACCCGAGGAAATGATTCTCACTTTTAAACAAGGAATTGAGGAAAGTTTTAAGGAAGCTTGGTCTAGAATCTCTGATCTACATGAAAAGACTGAGCCTAAAATGATTCAAGGCTTGTTCCTTAGCAGTTTTTACCTTGGGATTGCTCTTTGCTATAGATATGCTTTAGATGCTATTGTGGGAGGAGATTTCCTCCAATGTAATGAGGATGACACTATTAATGCTATAAAGAAATTGATCCTCACCTACAACATGCCTAGCCAAACTGATACTTCTTTCGCGAAAATATTTGCTAGGTTGGATACTCTTGAGGCTAGCACTACTAGATTAGAAGGGTGCTATAATACGCTTAGGGAGCATCACGATTATGTTCCAATAAACTCTGAACCATCAAAGTGGTTCCCTATAGTAAAGATTGAGATAAACGCTGAAACTTTTCAAGCTCGCTGTGATATCATGTCTGAATCTTGCCTTATGCCCAAAGATATTTATAAATCTCTGAATACTTGGGGGCTCATTGAGGGAGGAAAAGAAATATCTCTTACTAATAATACTACCATATTACCTCTTGGAATAGTTGAAGGAGTGTTTATAAAGATCCTTAGAAAAACGATTTCTATTGATTATCTTGTTATTGAATGTGCAGGAAAAGGACAAATTACACTTGGAAGGTCCCTATTGGAACTTCTTGGAGCAATAATAGATGTGGGAAAGGGGACCATGCACCTTTATTCTCGACCAAACAATCATATTTTCCCAAAGGTTAAGAATAAAAATAAGACAGGTAAGGGCAAGAAAGTTGGTTTTAATGCTTCTTCATTTGAGAAACACTTGATTCTTTCTTTGCTTCTTATGCCTAACTTAAAGGCATTAAAGAAAAGTACTTGTTGGGAGATAACCCAAGAGTTTTAGATGAGTCTTGGAAGTTATTACCTCTGTAATAACCTCTCATTATCCTTTTTATTTGCTTTTTGTGCCAAGAGTAACCTCTAATGAGAGTGAAGTAATGATTGGGAAAGTTGCTGTCCCGAAATAGATTTCTGTGCTTCACCGTAAAATTTCCTTAGAGAGCTCTGTACATCGGATTGAGCTGTAATTTTTTGTGATTCTGTCCCAGGTTGTTATCTGACTTTCGTTAGTTCAACACTTTTTGATTTGAGTAACAGAAGGTCTTAGAAAAAATTTGTCTTTACCTGCTGGTCTGTTTTGACAGATTTCTGCCATTTTTTGCATTTGCTTCTTGTTAGTTCCTTCTTAAGTTCCTTTGGGGAATTGAGCTTTTTGAGGGAAGTGCTACAGTATCTAGTGTTCTAATGGAAGTTTATTTGGTGTTAGAACTGAACCTTGAGACTTATTATCTTAAGTGCACTAATGTTGCTAATGAGATTGTGTGAAGTTTTGTATGAAGGAAAAAATTTTAGGTGTATGGAAGGAATGAGTAATGAGATGAAGGATGGACTAAAGCTTAAGCTTGGGGATTCCACGCGTGTCACCCCAATAAATATCCAAGAAGTACAAGCGTCAAAACTTGGGGATGCCCAAGGCATCCCCTTCTTCATCAATAAAAATTCCAGGTTTCTTCCAAACGCTTCATTTTTATTGTTTCATGCACAGTTGTGTTGTTCTTGGAGCATCTTCTTTTTTTGTTTTGGTTTTTAGTTTGCTTGGTTTGCTTAGTTTTCTGAATAAGTTGGTTGGACCCCCTCTTTCATACTTTGGTTTGCAAATAGTTTGGTTTGGTTTGGAAAAGAGTAGGAAAGTTCATACTTTTGTGGTAAAAAGAGCTCGTTTTTGACTGTGGCCTATGCTTTGTCATGCCATGCTTGATATTGTTTTGGCTTTATGCTTAGTATTTTTTGCTGTAGCATGACTTGTTATAAACAATTGAGATTGCTTAATGTGCCTTGGATGAATCATGCGTTGTTTTAGCATATTAAAGCATAGTATAGTGGTATTCTCCTTTGATGCTTTATTTGGGTTGACTTGGCGCATGCTCACACCATGTTATGACTATCTCAAGTCACCATAGCCTTTATGATTCATTAGTTTTCAACTTGTAGTATCACTTTATGCTTTGATCAATGATGTTTTGTCGCTCTGCATGATTATGGCCATTATTGCTCTCTTAGTTTGTCGCTCCCAGTCTTTTGCTAGCCTCCACCACCAAGTATGAGTTCCACTCATGCATCCAACTCCCTAAACCAAGTTATTCCAAAGAGTCCACCATACCTACCTACTAGCTTATGCTATTCCAAGTATATTCATGCTTTTGTTTACCTTCCACCTGTTATGAGAAAACTAGTGATTAAAGCTCTCACGAACTTGATGGCACACTTTACTTTATTGCCTCTAATAAACTTGAACCATTGGGTCCTTCTTTGTTGCGTATATGCTTGCGCTTTATAAGTTGAAATTAGCAGAACCATGTTTCATGGGGAACGCTTTCAACATTGCACTTGTACTTTGTACCCCGTTGATATTATGTTCTTTTGCTTACGGATCCCGGCGGTGTGAAATAAAAGTGGAACTTGTACGATCATGGAGTTTGTATGTGTGTTAGAGAAACGCCTGGGCCGCTAGCCTAAGCCATGCCTAATCATGGTGGAAACTTGCAGCATCACCATAATGAGCACTCTATGAAGCATCCTCAATAAAAACCTATGCAAATAGCAAATAAAAAGATCGCTGAGATGCTCATTTTCTGCTTGCCTTGTCATTTTGATTATGGGAAAGCTCCCGTATCATGTGCAAGGGGTACCCCGTTGGCGGTTCTTAATGATACACATATACTTACAATGACAAGAGCTTACTCGTGACTGAAGTTGAGTAGCATGAGGATCGGTCTTCGTAAGTAAGGGGCATGAGATTTCGGTTTATAACTTGTCAAGCATATCCTCTTAGTTGTGTCACTTTAACCTTAACCACTTCAAGATGCTTATGATAGGGGCAATGAGAGCTGAAAGCTACAAGTACCATAATTTTTGGAAGCTCTTTATGAGACTTGAATCCCTACTTCCTTTTACAAAGGCTTTTCTTCCACCATTATATTGAGTCTCCACCTTCTATCTTTATGCACCTACTTTGAGAGCATAGTGGCCATTCTTAGTTCTATGTGCATTGTCCCAAGACTAGTTGATTGATGCATAACTTTTTATTGCTTGTTTGAAACTATTGTATCTAGTCACTCTTATGAACTTTGAAGGTGTCTTATGCATTTATATTTGCTACTCTATTGAGGGACAAGCTGAATACTTTGATGCTATGTTTTCTTTATGTGAAACAAACAAACGTCTTGCAAAGCATTGTTATTCATGAATCTTTTGTTTGTGCCTTTTCATGTTGCTTCATAGTTTCTTTGCTTATTGCTAGAACTTTGTCTTTCATGTTATGATTGAAGTACTATGATCCCAGCTTTGAATGTTTTGCAAACACTTTGATCAAGTCTTTGATGGTGCATGTCACCTCGAAAATTCTTTCTTTTTATCACTTACCTACTCAAGGACGAGCAGGAGTTAAGCTTGGGGATGTTGATACATTGCAAATGTATCTATAATTTTTTATGTTCCATGCTTGGTTTTATCCACTTTGTTGTGTTTTGTTCCAACTTTGGAGTACTTTTATTATGATTTCTTGGACTAACCTACTAGCAAGAGCCACAGTGCCAGCTGCCTGTTTTCTGCTATTTTTGGTTCCAGGAAAGTCAGAAAATGAATATTCTCGGAATTGGACGGGACAAAAGCCAAAGTGCCTATTTTTCTAGAAGGGATCAAGTGCCAGAACACGAGACGGAGAGGGGCCAGGGGCCGGCCACACCACCTGGCCACGCGGCCAGGCTTGGCCCACGCCAGGGGGTGGTCCGGCCGACCCCAGCACCCCCTCGGCCTCTCCTTCCGCCTATATATTGCCCTCGGGACGAAAAACCTAAGTACCCGATCAAAAATCCACGAAAGAGTTTGTAGCCGCCGTCATCTCCATCCCTAGATCGGGAGGGATCTGAAGCTCTTCCCGGCACCCTGCCGGAGAGGGGAATTCACCCTGGAGGCCTTCTTCATCACCATGCAAGCCTCCAGTGTGATGCGTGAGTAGTTCATCCTTGGACTACGGATCCATGTAGTGGCTAGATAGCTGGTTTCTCCTCCTTTGTGCTTTCATGTTTAGATCTTGTGAGCTCCGTTCATGATCAAGATCATCTATTTGTAATCCATACATGTTGTGTTTACGGGGATCCGATGGATATTGAGATGCTATTTCAGATTGATTATTGATTCTATCATGTCTTTGTTATTTGAGATCTTGCATGCTTTCCGTTGTTAGTAGCTATCTTGGCCAAGTAGATGCTAGCAACTCCAAGAGTTAGTATTTATGCTCGATAGTGGGTTCATGCCTCTGGTAATCTGGGGAAGTGACAGAAATATCTAAGGTACTAGATGTGTTGTTGCTACTAGGGAGAAAACAACGATCCTTTGTTCATAGAACAATTGTATTGTTTACTTTACACGCAGTTCGTAAAGCAATAATCTGTTGCTTGCAACTTAATACTGGAGGGGGTTCGGATGATAACCTGAAGGTAGATTATTAGTCATAGATGTAGTTGGATGGCGGTCTATGTATTATGTTGTAATGCCCAATCAAGTCTCAGAGGAGTCAAGATGATTAGTATATGCATGTATTGCTTTCTCGGTGTTTGTCAATTGCCCTGCTGTAATTTGTTCACCCAGCATGTTATCTATCTTAAGGAGAGCCACCTCTAGTGAACTATGGATCCCGGTCCTTTTCTTTACATACAATCTACAATCTTTTACTTCTTTGTGTTTACTTTCTGCAAACTTTTACTTCTGTCTATTCGATACGTTTAATCCTTTGTTTTCCGCAAAACACGGTGAGATTGAAAACCTCATCGCAAGTTGGGGACAAAGTTCTGTGGTTGTGTTGTGCAGGTCTCCACGTTGCTACTAGCACCGGTAGTGCGCCCTGCCAAAGCTCAGCTAGTAACACCTTTGAGGTGTTTCCTTGCTCCTACTAGTTCGATTAAACCTTGGTTTCATAATTGAGGGAAACTTGCTGTTGTGCTCATCATACCTTCCTCTTGGGGTTCCCAACGAGCTCTACATCAACACCGTCATCAAGCATTTTTCTGGGCGCCGTGTATTGAGCCATCACTGGCGCTCTGAGCGGCAGAGATGGCGGTGTCCACGGCGAGCGGTGGCTGTGGTGCATTGGGCAGCGAACGGGCATGTTCGGCGTGCTCTCTGGGTCGTGGCGAAGCGGTGGACGCGGGCTGCGGTCGAGGGACGGCGTGTACGCGCGTGTCGGGCGCGGCGCTCTGGCGCGTGCTCGGCATGGCGCAGTCACACCGGGCGCGGTGGTTCCTCGGTGGTCCACGCTCTGGCTTGGCTCGGGGAGGGAACAGAGGGTGGGGGTGAGGTGAGGGCTAGCTCGTAGACATGGCGAGAGAGAGGGAGGTGGTCTGCTGGGGCGGTTGCAAGTTTTGGCCGGCGGCATGGGCTCGGGTTGGCATGGCAAGGCCACTAGGGTGTAGGGGATGGGATGATAATGGCATGGTTTGATCATTTAGGGACAATGGGGGTGTTTTGAGGACAAATGGGGGACAAGTTTGGCCAGAACACTATTCAAATAGTGGATTTGGTTTTTGTTTGAAATCTGTCCACAAGGTGTTTGTGAAAATGGTCGAGAGAACTTTATTTTTGAATTTTGAAAAGATTTTTGGTGGGTGTGATAGTATTAATCTTGAGACTCTGTGGGTGCTTGGGTTTTGCAACTTGAGCTGGTTTGAGTGGTTTTTGAAATAGTGGGATCTTTCCATATGAAATAGATTCAATTTTCAAATGTTAATTAAATTTAGTGTTTGAATGTTTTTGGCGGATCACAAAGTGGGCCTTGGTACATCATTATGTGTACTATCAAGGGGTGCCAAGATCCACAATTGTTTCTGTTAGGTTTTGAGTTTTAGGAATAGCCAAAGTAGGCATGTTGCTTAAAATGACACAAATGACCATTCACTTCCTTTATTTATTTTGATTTGTTTTTCTTTAGGATTTGTTTGGGAATGTTCTAGATGATATTTATTTCACCTAAGAATCATTTTACAAGCAATGGATCACTTAATCATGGCAATTCAAATCAACTCCTATTTTAAATAAACACACATATGAATGCTTTAATAATTTTAATTGGAAAAGTTTTTGTTAACCCTAATTTTGATGATTTGGATCTTAATAACCTTGAATTAAAGTTTTGGGATGTTACAAGAACTAAGCACAAGACCTAACTCTTGTAGAGGAGGAAGACGAACTACCTTGAGAAGTGAACTCAGTCTTCGACATCGTCGAGGAAGTCGAGCTCCTCCGTCGGCTGGTTCTCCTCGTCGTCGGCGTCGTCTTACGCTGGCTGGTCCTCCTCCACCGGCGGTTTCTCCACCGACGCCTCGTTCTCAGCATCACCGGCCCTCGGTGGCGAGGAAGGGTAGCAAGCACAGGAGGCTGAGGAGAGCATGATCCGGGTGGTAGGCAAGCGGCGAGGCATGGTGGCTGGTGGCTATTGGGTGATCGGTGTGGCCATTTTCGTCGCTGCAGTTCCTTGTTTGTAGCCCGCGGTGGCAAATGGGCGGGAACGGCAAGCGCGGAGGCAGAAAGAGCAAGGATGGGCACGGGAAGCCTGGCCGCCGATGCGATGGTCTGCCCGCCATGGCAGGTGCTAATGAATGCTAGCGCCCTATATGAACAAAATCGGATATATTTGGTGGCCTAAATGCTCCTACTGTTGGGATTGTCTACATCTTATACCGGTCGAATGCTATAGGTTTATGGGGACATGGACGTCGATCAATTACTCCATCCGTCTCAATGCATGTCGCACGCTCTTTATGCAGCTTATAAACTTTGACCATAAATTTGGCCGATCATATTCTCTTCGTTTTTATTTACTTCAGTTTTTTAGATTTAGTTAAAGTGAAACTTCGTCAAGTTTGACAAAGAAATTTAGAACAAATATCAATATGCAATGTATATAATATGTAAATATGTTTTATGGCGATTCTATTATATTTCCATAAGTGAAGTAATTAAAAACAGAGGAAGTACAATAGAAACTCGATGGTATAATTTTCTTGACATATATTTGATTGGTTAAATTACCGATTAAACTTAATATAAACCTTGAAAAGTCGTGTCGGTTAGGACCGAGACCGAGGGAGCACGGTCCACGTGAGTTAACAGCGCAGTGTGTGTTCCCTAAAAAAAAGCGTAGTGTGTGCAGGCGAGCCAAGTTGCCAAGAAAAAAAAAAGACTGGGAGCTGGATATTGTCGTCAAGCAGAGCTGCTCTGCTCTGAGACCGAGACCGAAGATTGTTTCTCTTTTATCATAACCTGTCAACTGGTTAACGGATGGATAGATATGCTAGATGGATGTACTCTGTTCCCAACTTACTGCTGCTTATTAGAGTCATATTTTCTACTAGTGTGGTGTCTTTCCGAGTGCTGTAAAACTGGATGTTGTGGTGGTTTCAGTAATGGACGGTACCAGTTACTGCAAGAGAGTGAACGTCACAGGTGTGTGCAGCATGGCTCCAAGGTAAAAATGCAGCCCTGACTGAAAGCTGGCAATTGTTGTGAAGCTGCCCCTGAGACTGAGACCGAAGGTTGCTACTACACTATCTTTTGATTCTCCTCCTTAAATGAGCGTCCATGTGGAGCATCCTTTTGATTCTCCTCCCCAAAAGAATAATTAAGTAACACTGTCCATGCAAATTACATTTACTGACTGAGATATGTACTGTACTGTATGTATTGTACACACTGTTTTGTGCTACCGCACAGTGGTGGTATTTCTTTTGCTACCCTGTTATGTTGGCTGCTGCAAAACCAAACCAAATCTCTTCTTCCAAAATATGGGAAACAAACTGTGGTGTTAATTATGACGAGCAATGTCTGTTATCACGTACTACTAGTACTATACTACAAACTTGCTAATACATATTTAAGAAAGCATTAGCTACATTTGCCTCCCTAAATGTCTCAAGTCAGGGGCAAATTTGCTTTTTTCTCTCCCTACAGGTAAGGAACTGGTACCCCGTCTGCATGCTATATGTCTTGACCACTCATATCCTATGAGAGATAACTAGGACACTCAATTCTTGCAAATTGCATTTATGTGCTGTAATTATGGCAATGGAATCATAAGCCGGGGCATTTAGTGAGCTAGGACACATGATGATGTGAAGGGAAAATAAAATTTGACATTGCATAGTGCATACTAATTTCTAATCATATGGAATAATAAAATCCGGTGATGAGCATTTTATCGTATTGAACACGAGTTAGCGTTCCGCTCTCTACCGTTTCTCTGATTGTTCCGCACATTTAACCGCTGGTTAATTCATCTTTTCATTTGCAGCGCTGTTGGCTTTTGGTGGTGCAGGACCGTGTCGTGTCCTCTAAATACCATGTTGCGACAATGCTCATAGGCAGCTTATGTAGATGTCGTTTTTGTTGTTCTTTCCCTTCTGTACTTTGTAATAGAATAATATTTAGCAATGTGATAGATCAATTCCTCCTTATTGTTCTATTATATTCTGAATTTAGATATGATGTTATTTTAGTTCTTAAGAAGTTTAAATTCATTTCAATAAACGAAACCGCAACGCTCATCTTGACCATTTCACGGGCTATCTAGGTCATCCATAAATTCAGCTCTTAAGCTAGTTAAAAAAAATCCAGTTCTTAAGCTTCTAAATATAAACCTCGTTACTATCAATATTTTTTTTGAATCTTTACATATCACCATTAAATTATAATCTCCTATCAAATTTTAGCCTTGACGCTACAGCTAAGATCATACACGTAGTGTCGATTAGGTAAGAACTAAAAAAACATATTTTTATTTTCACACAATATAGTTGGTTCAAGTTCAACGAGATCGGACGTCAAGACACACCACTAAATCTATTTTCACATGATTAATATCCTTTTCCGCGGGTGTCCGCTTACATATTTATGTGGGCTTGGCAAGGGGCACCGCCGGTTGCCCACTCACACCTGCACCCTGGCCCGTTGCATGTGCATGGTCCTTATACGGAGTACTATTCTTTTTTTTTTCCTAAGCGAATCATCTGCCCTGTCCCTGTTGCAAGCTCAGTGCAGCCGTGGTTACCTCGGGTCCTGCCTTGCCAGCACTAAAGTTGGTCAGATTTTTTACTACTCCCCGGTGATCTGAGAGAGTTAAGCCGATGGATCCTGTAAATGGTTAATAATGGATGGATGGATAAGACAGGTGGATGCACTGCTGCTTACTACAGTCACTTTTATTTTCTCAGACTTGTTCTTTTTTCAGAGCCCAGCGTTTGCACTGGTCGAATCGAATGCTACAGGTCCATGGTTGGCACATGGACGATAATCAATTGCACCGCACGTGAGTGAACAGCGCAGCCTGTGCAGCTGCAAGGTGAAAATGCAATCCTGGCCGGAAGCAAGCCAAGTTGCCAAAGGAAAACAAAAAAAAAAAGGACCGCCGGAAGCTGGCTATTGTCGTCAAGCAGAGCTGCTCTGCTCTGGGACTGACACCCAAGATTGTTTCTCTTTTATCATGATCTGTCAACTGGTCAAGGATGGCTAAATACTCATTATTTATTAAAGTAGGATAGATGGATGTACTCTGCTCCGGTGCTCCCTTAACTGCTACTTATTACAGTCATCTTTCCTCCGACTTGAGTTCTTTCTCAGAGCCCAGCGTTAACATCTTGTACTGGTCTAATGCTACAGGTCCATGGCACATGGACGGTACCAGTTACTGCACGGTAGGGAATGGCGCAGTGTGTGCAGCTCCAAGGAGCAGTCCCGACTGAAAGCTGGCAATTGTTGTCAAGCACAACTGTTCGAGAAGACTGAAGATTGCTTCTCTTTTTCATACAGTACTACTGGTATAATCCAGTCAGAGAGAGCGTCCGCGTGGAGCATCCTTCGACTCTCCACCGCACAGAAAAATTAACACTGCCATGAAAATTAACACCGCGTGGAGTACTACATTTCTGACTGAGATGTACACGGAACGTTACTGTATGTACACACTGTTTTCTGCTATGGCATAGTTGTGCCATTTCTTTTGCTCCGAAATCAAATCAAATTTCTTCTAAGAGCAACTCTAGCAAACCCCTTGAAACCGCGAAACCAGAAAGATAACCGTCACTTTCTGATTTTACCCGAGAAAACTGGCCGGACCAGAAACCATATAACCTTTGAACCAGATTTTTTTTAGAGGGCCGAGAAAACTACCCCGCGGAACCAGATATTCTCAGGTTTCAAGTCCGACCCGGAGGCGAACCATATCGCTAGGATTCGTTGGCGGGGGGACATTTCAGCTCGTTCCCCTCCCCTTCCGCCGCCCTCGGCCTGCACTGCCGCCGCGCGCCGCCGTAGATTTTAGGCCGCTCCGGCTCGATTCCTTCCGCGCAGAAGGCCGTCGGCGCCCGGCAAACCCGTCGCCCAGCCGCTGCGGGCCGGAAAGTCCCTTCCGACGCAGATCCACCGCCGCCGTCGCCGTCTTCTTGCCGCTCGAGTTCGACCTCGTAGATCTCCCCTCCGCAAGCTCTAAATATCGCTCGTGATTTGTAGATGGAGTTGCGCCCCTACGAGCAATTTTTGTTGGACGATTCGTCCTCCTCCGACAACTCGGATGTGGAGACGCTGCTCGGGAACCACCGTCAACACACGATGGTGGTCGTTCTCGCCCTCAAGGAGGAGGACAACGGCAGGAGGAAGAGGCGACACGGCTCCACGGTCGTCCGCCTTTGCATCCCTCGCAACCGCAAGTTGGGCAACGACATGCTCATACGAGATTATTTTGCCGAGCTACCAACATACCCGCCTCATCTCTTTCGTAGACGCTATCGAATGTACCGCTCGCAGTTCGTTAAGATAGTGAAGACTTGCGAGGCCAACTCGCGGTACTTGACCCGTAGGAGAAATGCCGCGGGGCTGCTTGAATTCAGCCTGTACCAAAAAATCTTCGCGACAATGAGGGTGCTCGCATATGGGATCCCGGCCGATTATGCCGACGAGTATCTCCGCATCGGCGAAGATACTACTATGGAGAGTGTTTGTAGACTCGCCAAGTTGATTATTCTCATGTTTGGCCTGGTGTATCTGCGAGCACCGAACGAGCATGATACAATTAGGTTGATGGCGATGAATGAGAGAAGAGGTTGGCCGGACATGCTAGGAAGTATAGTTTGTATGCATTGGACTTGGAAAAACTGCCCAAAGGCATGGCGCGGGCAATATTGTGGCAAAACCCGAGATGCAACAATTGTGCTAGAAGCCTTTGCATCCGAGGACTTGTGGATTTTTGCCATTGTTTCTTTGATTTGCCTGGCACCCTAAATGATATCAATGTGCTCCATAGATCTCATCTATTTGCAAGGCTAACTAGTGGGGAAGCACCCGCTTGCAACTATACTGTCAATGGTTTTAATTATGACAAGAGGTATTATCTAGCTGACGTATTTATCCTCGTTGGGCTACATTTGTCAAGACCATGTCCGATCCTAAAACTAGGAAAGAAATTGAATTTGCAAATACTCAAGAGGCTGGCCGGAAGGACATGCCCGGAAGGACATAGAGAGAGCCTTTGGTGTTTTGCAAGCTAGGTTTGCCATTGTGAGAGGTCCTGCTTGGTTTTGTGACAAGAAAACCCTCAATGACATTATGAAATATTGTGTCATTCTTCACAACATGATTGTTGAGGATGAGAGGGATATAGACTTGGATATATTCTATGACAATGTTGGTAGCCGTGTGAAGCCATCAAGAAACCTAAATGCCACTCAAGCCTTCCTTCAGACCTACCGAGACATTGAGAACATGACCATCCACGACCAGCTGCAGCATGATCTCATTGAGCACCACTGACAACTATTTGGGAAGAATTAGGCTGCACAAAACTCAACCTAGAAACGGGTTTTCTGGTTCGCGGTTTGAAGAGGTCTGCTAGGGTTGCTCTAATGATAGTGAAACAAAAATGGGTGTGACACTAGGAGCAGAACTGGATCTGATAAAATTTCTTCCAAGCTATTAATTATGACGAGCAGAACTTTGACAAAGGAGGCAAGCGGCACCTGTATAATAACCCGCAAAGTTAAAATATAGACAAAAAAGATCTCAGAAGCTAAGAGAAGGATTAGTTAAAAAAGTAGTGCCACCCTACTTTGACACGACGAGGGAATCGAAAACTTTGGCCGCCCCTGTCAGCCAGTCAGTCAGTCGGTAAATCATTCTAGTAGTACTAGTGAGAATTAATTCCACTTGTTTTATGGCTTCGTCCGTTTGGAACTCTGGATTAAATGATGAGATGAGACGAGGTGGTCACGCGCAACACTCGGACTCCTCGGCCTTTAACCCATCCCCTTTTTCACTCTTCTTTTCACCGCGCCGTCCTCAATCATTCGCCAGCCACTATGCTTCCTTTGCCCCTCTTCCCAGTAACTTTTTGGCCGTGAAAATCTGCCTTTTCATCGAGACCATGCAGCGCTTTGTTTACCTTTTTTTTTCTTTTTCAAGAAAAGGGGCTATGTTTTTCTTTTTCATGTCTAATAAGTTGCTCACGTGGCCGCGCGTGTACAGGGACAATCATAGACCTGGTTGGCTACCTACAATCATCAATCATACTCCTCATTTATTTACCATAAAAAAATATCATACGCCTCATCTAATTAATTAATTCTTTATTTATTCACACAATCATACCTGTCATGCTTGATGTGATTTATGAGAGGAAAACTTGGAATATTCCCTCCAGTGACTTATTCCTTTTGGTTTTGCACTCTTGCAAGTTAACAACAAGTGGCATTCTTCGACCAGAATCTAGTACAAAGTGTAGTGCCTAAGAAGGTACTCTACCCCTTCCGAAATCTAATATTTTATTTATCCCCATGAGCTCGGACAAAGTGAAAGAATTGCACACTTCACGTGAATTTTAGCAATCAACTTGTGAGTGCTGCCACTCGATGATGCCATATCATGCATCGGGCTACAAGAAAGACACGGTCGAGAAGCGACCATCGGTGAGCCGAAGTCGTGGAGGTGAAAATCGTATGCATTAGGCATGAGGGGATAGAGTGGGGCGGTTGGAGGTCACCGAAATCGGAGAAAGGTGAGAAGGAGGGTTTAGACTTTAAGGGAACCAAAAGTATGAGGTGACAAAATTGGGACAACCGAGAATAAGGTGCATGCGAAATGTGGATGGTGAGCAAGAGGAGGGACGAGAGCGTACATGCATCCGATAGTGAAGTGGAATGAATCGGATGACATGTTCGTCGCCAATTTTTAAATCCTAGAACATATAAGGCCATCTTGATTTTTTATAGCCTCGGTGTCTCTATGATGTATTTTACGTATAACATTTTTTTAAGGATGTATTGGACAACTTGTTCCTTACTTGTACCAAGATCATGTTCTACAGATGCAACTGTATCATCATTAGGGTACCCTCTATCTTTTTTGGTTGAAAAAAAATGAACTAATCATTTTAAAATGGTGATGTTATTAAACAAGCTACTCCTACTAGCTCATTTTTATGCACTATAAGGAGCGTATAGGTATACGATAATAATGACCCATTTGCATATGTACATGCTCCTCCGGTACAATTAGCTCGAAGATAAACTTTTACATGATGAGGTCCAAAATGCTTTTGAGTAATGATAAGCACACATTTACATTAAAGCCCACAAAGGTCCAAACAAGCACACAAAAGGCGAGAAAATCAAATTCGCAGGCGAGGAAAACAATTTTGGAAGACACAAAGGCCCCTATCTATAAACTCGCTCTTCTCCTCTTCTCCTGCTCCTTCTATACTAGTTGGGCGATCGATTCCGTCCGGCGGCGCCGATTCATTCCTCCCCCAGCTCCCGCTTCCGCCGCCCGCCTTGTCGCGCGACGCACCGCTCCCCCCACCGGCGAGGTCCAGGCGCATCATCGGCAATGGCCTCGGCGGCGACGGCGCTGTGGCAGCCGCAGGAGGAGGGGCTCCGCGAGATATGCGCGCTCCTGGAGGCGCACATCTCCCCCAACTCCGACAAGGCCCGCATCTGGCACCAGCTCCAGCACTACGGCCAGTTCCCCGACTTCAACAACTACCTCGTCTTCCTCCTCGCCCGCGGAGAGGTAACCACCCTCGACTTCCTCCTCCCATCCCCTCCATCCGTCGCTCGTTCGTGTCTCGTACCGTTGCGCTAGGTTTTTAGTTTAGGCTGTTCGGTGATGCTCTAGGACTGCATAATGGGGGTGTCCCGCCGCGTTTGGTTGCGAGGATATAGCTCAGATTGGTTCCGAATGGAAAGCAATCCGAATGCTACATTAGGTTTTCGGGCCGAATTCATGATTGCAGCTGCTTTGTTGCTGCATAGATTTCGAGTCGTGTCTGGAGTTTCAGTTTTGTGCATTGCCTCTTTTGGTTCCAACCACTGTGGCGATGATTCTGCCATAACAAATTGAGGTGGTTAATTTGAAATTTATCTGTTTATTAATGCACCCAAGGCCGCCTTCCCTTTATATCTCAAGCTGATACGTGGCTGGTTTCCAGTGGGGTTTTGCGAATGTGTCATGCATTTGCTCTTGGAGAAGTTAATATGGCTGATACCATAGTTGCCATGTTTCCGGTACGGTGGGTACGGGGGGACGGGAGTCGAAGGCTGACAGAAATAGGGGACAACGGGGGTATACATCTCTCGAACGAATTTTATACAGAGGGGACGCGACCCCGTCAATTTCGGGACGGTGACTCCGGTACGGTACGGTGCTGTGGGTCGAGGAACGTGAACCCCACTGTATGAGACATCTGCATAGATTAAAATCAAACGGGGAAACTGACTCAAAATTACATGAAATCTTTGAGCCCTTGAGGTGTTTACCTAGCACATGCTGTAGCTTGTGATTTGATTGCTGCCGGCGCCATCCGGCCGCTGAGATGGAGGTACTTATAGTAGAGGGGAGATGATCAACGGGAAGATGATGGAGATGGACCGTGTTCTCCCCAATGGCAAGATTTGATTAGCATGCTTGGGAATTTACACTCAATGGCGAGATCGAGGAGTTCCAGAGAAGGGGAAAAGAAACGGCAGCGGCGTGCGTTGTTTGCAGCATGATTAATAGCCAGAAGAGACGTGTATTAGCCGAACATTCAGTGACACGTACCGACCTTTTGAGGTTGCTGAACCTGAGTCGAATACTTACAGTCCGGTACGCGTTTTGGCCACCGAATCCAACCGTACCGCACCTCGTTTCCGACTCCGTTTCCGGGACGGGGCACCATTCCCTGTTTCCGACTCCCTTTCCGGGACGGGGCACTGTTCCCTGTTTCCGGCTTCTATGGCTGATACTCAACCTCTGGTGTGTTACTTTTCGTGTCAATGCCACCTGCCAGTGCAGTCACTTCACAGTAAAATGCTTTCTCATCTGCACACTCATAAAATTAATGGGTGAACCATCAAGTGAGTTACAGATGCGATTCATGTGATGGAATGAATGTGCATAGTTTCGAACCTAGAACAACAGCTGGGACATATAGTGTTAGTTATATATTCAGATCAGACCAAGAACAACACATAGAACATGAGATGCATAGGGAACTAAAACTAATGTGACACCTATCATGTACCTGTATGGCTAATTATTCTGCCTAGTTGCTTAATATATAGTGTTAGTGAGGTCTGACTTACGATGGACTCAGACAGCACCAAATATATGCTAAAATGTTATTTGTAGGTAGAGATTAGAATTAAAGCTATCCTTTATACTTTATGGACTTTGAAAGAATGCCCTTCCCCTGTGGGGGTAATGTCAAGAATTGTATCATGTGGTAATTGTGATTTGAAGTATCTTGAGGAGATAATAACACAAATTTGTTCTTACTTTCCCCATCTGGAAATTACACAGATACCGAACAGTTAATTTAATCACATCATATTTTTCACCAGCTGGCACGATGTCTTTTTATGTAAGGTATCAAGATAGCATAGGAAATTCAGAATTTCCTGTTGCATTCTTAAAAAATTGAGTTTTATTGTTTTACTTATTATATAGATATAGAAACCGATGCTGAGAATTCTTGGATGGGTTCCCATCTCATATATATTTGGTTATGCACGAAGTTGGTGGAATCACATCCTAGTTCTGAAGTAAATTTTAGTCCTGAATTCCTGACATGGTACAGGTTGCTGACATATTGGTTACTCTTGTGCCTATACCAGGGAAAATCTTTTGAAGTAAGGCAAGCTGCTGGTCTTCTGTTGAAAAACAACCTGCGAACGGCTTTCGTTTCTATGCCTCCCGCATCTCAGCAATACATAAAAGCTGAGCTGTTGCCATGTATAGGGGCAACTAATAGAGCAATTAGATCCACAGTTGGAACAGTTGTCAGTGTGCTTTTCCAAATAGTTCGAGTCTCTGGATGGACCGAGTTGTTTCTGGCTCTACATCAATGTTTGGAAAGTAATGATCTGGATCATATGGAAGGTGCTATGGATGCTATCTACAAGGTACTGTGCATAACTCCTATATTTGAGCTTGAATTCTAATCAGCAGATAGAGAACTAACACTTGTTATAACTATATAGCGTGAGTAAAGCCGAAAAATGCTTAGGTGCTTTGCGCACCTGGTTGCTTTTGTTATTTCATTACTTCCCAAAAAATCTGGATTTTTTTACATGGATATCAGTATATGATGTAAATCTGTAAATTTTGGTCCAAAACCATGGCGATTTGTGTGCTGTGTAAAAAAACTTCATGCACTTATAGTTGCAGCCCTAAAACCTTACACTTTTTTGTGTAGCACAGATTAGACATAGTTTGGCGAAATATGCAGGTTCACCCTTTGTCAAACAGTGTACATCTAGAGAAAAGAATGGACTTTTTCAAATCGTCTACCTTTGTTTTTTTTGGTGCACTTATAATGTATAAGAAGAAACTTATGGTTGTTTCTCCAATCAACTGGGTGCGCGTGTCCCCATCTAGGGAAGTCCCACTAGCAATGTCAGCAGTAAATATTCTAATATGAATCATATGTATTAACTTTGTGAACACAATTGGTGTGCTTAGAAGCTTGCATTTTGTTTCGATGTCAGATATGTGAAGATGTTCCTGAAGAGCTTGATGTTGATGTACCTGGTTTGTCTGAACGACCAATCAATGTATTCATGCCACGGATGCTTCAGGTTCGTGTTCCATCTGTACTCATCGTCTCATCCTCTATTAAACTAGAGGGTGTGCACCTTCACTTGCACATCCTGTAAATTGTGAATTTTCTTTTAGTTGTTCAATGAAACAGCTGTATATATATTTCAACCAAGCATGCCTCTGGGTTGCACATGCTTCGACAGTCCAGTTTAACATGTCTAAAGGGTTTTGCTCTAACACAGTCAATTCAATTGTTTTTTCAGTTCTTCCTGTCCCCACATGCAAGTCTTAGGAAACTAGCACTGGGCTGTATCAACCAATATATTGTGGTGATGCCATCGGTATGAGTCCCTCTGCCCTGTCCATCTTATTTAACTCTTTTTCTACTAACCATCTTGATTTATCTGCAGGCGCTGTATATGTCCATGGATCAGTACCTGCAGGGCTTATTCAGCCTTGTGAAGGATCCTTCAGTAGATGTCCGGAAACTGGTATTTCACTTTAATAAAATTACAGTTTAAGATGCGCATATGCGCTCTCTGTAATATTGTGTAGATAAATTGTTCAAATATTATAAATGCAATTACTCCATAACTTGGTAGATTCCACTTATGCCATAGAGTTCAATATGTGGCTGACTTGTCCGGAAGTGCTTCTAATATAGTTGCTGTTCTGCATAATTTAGCAGTTCAATTGCATATTTTAAATTGATAATCCTCCCTGTTGATTTAATAGGTTTGCTCGGCCTGGGTTCAGCTCATTCAAGTGCGACCTTCAATTTTGGAGGTAATTTATCATGTTCATTGATGCCCATTTAGGTTCCATTTGCTGTCACTGAGTATATAGTAAGATAACTCAGTTCCTTATGCTCAAATATTGTGCTCAAAATGACATTGAATAGCAAAACTGCAGCCACATTTGAAAAATGTCACTGAATTGATCCTGCAAGCGAATAAAGATTCGGACGATGAAGTTGCTCTGGAGGCTTGTGAGTTCTGGTATGCATTCTGTGATCATCGTAATTTCAAACTTCGTACTATCATATTTTTACATCTGATTCTGTTCCTTGTGACAACCTTTTGTGTACTGCAATTTCTATCTACTCTCACAATTACTAGTTTGATATCCTTCGAATTCAAAAGAAACTATTATTGGCTGATGAGTAATGATATCTCTAACTGATTGTGTTGAATGATTTGTCGGGGGACTAACTATTTGTCAAACTTTCAGGTCGGCATACTGTGATGTTTGCATGCCTCCTGAAGGACTGAGGGAATTCTTGCCACGCTTAATACCAGTATATAAGTTGCCTTATCTAAGTTAATTCCAACAAGTCTTGGGCCTGGTTACAATTTTGACATGTTTCTTATGTGTATTTATTTCATAGACTTTGGTGTCAAACATGGTCTATACTGATGACGATGAATCACTTGGTGATGCTGAGGTTTGGTAAATTTCTTTATATTCTGCATGTTTTAGCTGCTAGTCATTGTGTGATAGTGGCATGCTCTGATAAGTATTATATGTTTTCAGGAAGATGAATCCTTCCCAGACAGAGACCAGGTTGGTAACTTCTTATGTAATTATATGTTCTGGGGGATAGCGGCTAGATTAAATCGTTGGCTTTATTCTTGTGTAATCATATAATCCCTCCGTTCACAATTATAAGATGTTTTAGCTTTTTTCTGAAACACGTTTCAGTGTTTAGAGTCACTCATTTTGGTCCGTATATAGTCCACATTGAAATGTCTAAAACATCTTATAAATTATAATTGTGAACGGGGGAGTATTATTTTGGATAAGGTTTGTGTTTTTGTTGGTATAATACTGCGTAATGGATTAAACATAGTCCTGTAATGTTGAACTCTGAAGGCATGGAAGTTAGTCATTTTTCGTACGAGTAGTATATTTACAATAGCATTTTAAGAACAGTGGAATGCTTGTTTAGCAAGCATGTTGTAATGGATTAAACATAGTCCTGTAATGTGAACTCTGGAAGTCATGGAAGTTAGTCATTTTTCGTAGTATATTTACAAATAGCATTTTAAGAACACTGCAATGCTTGTTTAGCAAGCATGTTGTAATTTTCCTTGCAATAACATTATAGTATTAACAGTCCTAAAAAGAAATGGAGAGTGACAGTAAGTTTACAGTTAGTAAGCTGTACATGTTTATCTCTTCAGTCCCTTTTTGTTGCTTGGAATAAGATCTAGATGATTGTGTGACAGGATCTGAAGCCCCGTTTCCATGCCTCTCGATTACATGGATCTGAAACTGGTGATGATGATGTGAGTTTAGGAACATTATCTTCTTAAACAATGGAATGAAATTTTGCCTACTTATTTAATTAAATCTGTATAAACTTACTAGCAATATGGACAGGATGATGATGATGCTGTAAATGTTTGGAATTTGCGGAAATGTAGCGCTGCTGGGTTGGATGTCCTTTCGAATGTTTTTGGTGATGACATTCTTCCTACTTTAATGCCTTTGATTGAGGTAACTGGAAGATTCCATAATCCCTTCCCTGGTATTATTGGCTGTTGGCCCCATATGTGTCCAAGGACCTTGTTATAGTTGGTGCTTGGTACAGTATTTATTGCTGCACTTGTAACTAACCTTCAACATGTTGGATAACTATGAATCAAATATTGTAATTTTGCAGCAAAATTTGGCTCGGATAGATGATGATGCCTGGAAGGAGCGGGAAGTTGCTGTTTTAACTATTGGTGCTATAGCAGAGGGATGCATTACTGGATTATATCCGCACCTTCCACAGGTAATTCTAATAATTAATCAATGATGTATTTGTAGTCCCATTGGACAATTTCAGTAAGAACACATGGCATGCGTCAAATCGTATTGGGACAATCATCTCGGATGATCTTCCTGAAATTAGTTTCCAGAATTACTTTCAACTACCCTGAATATCTGCTTCTCTCATGAACCATCTATAACATAGGCATGAAATTTCTCTCAATATGTTGTAACATTTCAAAACGAGGGAACACTGTTGATGCAATCATTAGTTCCATACATGATAAAAGATCAAAATTTCAGTTGCTTTAATAGTTAGCTGCCAAATAAATTCACATTTTTAATGATATATGTATCTGTGAAATTTTGGACTGTTGTGACTTGTGAGTTGCAATTATAGTACTCCCTCCGATCCATGATGAGTGTCGCTGATTTAGTATTAATTTTCCTGTCCTCCACTAACTACCTATGATTGTTGCACTATGATATTTTCTCTGAGATTTCCTGTTCAATTGCAGATTGTTGCCTTCCTAATCCCTCTTCTTGATGATAAGTTTCCTCTTATACGGAGTATTACTTGTTGGACCCTCTCCCGGTATAGCAAGTTCATTGTTCAGGTAACAGAATCATCATATGTGTTGATGCTACCTCATCTGCTTGGAAGAGTTCCTTTCCTTCAAAGGCTTTTTATTTTTCTATGTAGCAACCAATGCATTTAAACATGTAGTGTTGGGTTGTAGCAATATATGTATAGTGTGTTGCATGGTTAAGCATGTGATGGTGGATTCATCATTTCGATGCATACCCAGTGGCATGCATGTACTGTTAATATTTCTGGTGACTTCAGATAATGTTTTATGGATGTGTACTCCTTATTTATGCGTGCTCAATTTGTAGATCTGTGACTGTTTACTCCTTATGACACCCTTATTTTTGCTGGCGCAGAGCCTGGGCCATCCAAATGGCCAGGAACAATTTGATAAGATCCTCATCGGTTTGCTTAGAAGGATATTGGATACTAACAAAAGAGTGCAGGAGGCTGCTTGTTCTTCATTTGCAACGCTTGAAGAGGTTATTTACCTATTTTTGAATTGTTTTCCTACACTGATCTTTGTCGATAATTAATCAGTACATGGTTTTTGTTTTTCAGGAGGCTGCAGAAGAACTAGTACCACGACTGGAAGTCATTTTACAGCACCTCATGTGTGCATATGGAAAATATCAGGTTCATTAGATTTTTAACATTCATAGTTTGCAATCAATTAACAGGTATCGCTAAGGTTTTTCTTAGTCCTAATAGTATGTTTTGCTTCTGAGCAGAGGCGAAACCTTAGGATATTGTATGATGCTCTTGGTACTCTTGCTGATGCTGTTGGAGCAGAGCTAAACCAGGTTCAACATTTATTAAATTCCTCTCTTGCTTTAAAAAAAAAATATTATAAGTATTGTCCTTGAGGGTTTCCTCATTCAGTTTTTCATCTTGTTAGTTCCTTATCAAGATTGCTAATTCCTTTTAAGATGTCATGCAGGCAAAATATCTAGATATATTTATGCCGCCATTAATCGCGAAATGGCAACAACTTCCCAACTCTGACAAAGATCTATTTCCTCTGCTTGAATGCTTTACATCTATCGCACAGGTACTTTTATTTCCAAACATGAAAGACAATCTTGTAGTTTTGAAGTCTGAACTTTGCTTTACCTAAGTATCAAAGGTCTGTAGTACCCATGTTAGAATGCGTATTTTATTATCTCGGTTTTGAACTTCGCATGGTATATAGAATCATGTGAAATTTGAATTTTCGTTTGGTGTATGCCCATGAACTTTTTTTTCAGGCATTGGGTACAGGATTTTCTCAGTTTGCTGAGCCTGTCTTTCTGAGATGCATCAGTCTTATCCAGTCCCAGCAGTTGGCAAAGGTCTGTGCATTTTTTTATTTCATATACTATAAGGCTAGCATTAACTTAAGTATCCGCTGTGATTTGTACTACATTAAGTCTAACCACACAGTTCCATATTTTCCCGTGCTCTAGTTGCTATCACAAGCAAGTCTTTTGTCTTAATTGATTGAGGCCTTAGTGATGTGATGTTTAACACTAAATGCTTGACATGTTTTCTTTTTCATTTCTGGAAGAGAAATTAAGACATCAAGTTGACTCTCTCCAACTAACAATATTCTTGTTTTAGTACAAATTAGTAGAAACCGAATACATGATCAATCGTCTTTATCATTTTCGTTGGTATGGAAGACACTTTGTGAAGTTGCTCCTTATTAGCCACGAATTCTGTGGACAGTTTCAGTCTTAAGTTTGGTTCAAGTCTAAGCATAGAAGTTCTTCTCATGTTGTAGCATGGTTTCTCGTACTCTGATCTGTACGTACCCTGGATTATGCCAACTACAAGTTAATTTATCTGGCAGTTTGACATAAATGTTTGCTAGGCTATGGTATAGTGTTCAATTACATCAGAGACAAGCTCGTACTGTTCTGTTGCTTGAGGGATCTCTCCTTTCTACATGCAGGTTGATCCTGCTGCTGCGGGTGCGTTATACGATAAGGAATTCATTGTCTGTTCATTGGACTTGTTGTCTGGACTTACAGAAGGACTTGGTGCTGGAATCGAAAGCCTGGTTAGTTCAACTCTAATGTCTAATGTTATTCCCCTTCCCTGCCCGTAAGTTCTCAATGACCTCAATAAGTTTAGGTGCTTTCTTTTGTGGCAACTTATGGTGGAAGCATTGTTTTGTTAAGACCATGTAGTACTGGTTCTTCATAATATGCTAAAATATACACTTGTGAGTAAGGTTCATATATCCCTTACACAGTACAGATGAGAGGTTGCTAGTAAATCTTCAGAAGTTATATTAATGCATGTGTTAATCTAATGATATACTTGTGAGCTTTACAAGACTACTGTTAATACTGAATGTTTTTGTTTTGTTGGTTAGATACCAATTTATAGTTTTATTATATCAGGAACACTTCCATATTTTGTAAGCCATCTTTATTTTTGGTTTAGGTTGCGCAAAGCAATTTGAGAGATCTACTTCTGCAATGCTGCATGGATGAATCAGCGGATGTTCGACAGAGTGCTCTGGCCCTTCTCGGGGACATTTCTAGGGTTGGTTGCAGAGCTCCTAAATTGATACTCCCTCCATTTCAAAATATAAGATGTTTTAGCTTTATGAAGCTAATGTATCTAGACCACTTTTATAGTGTAGGTTCGGAGTGGTTCGGAGTGAACCTACACACTTAAAGGGGTCTAGATACATTCACTTCACAAAGCTAAAACATCCTATATTTTGAAACTGAGGGAGTAATTGTTATCACTATGACAATTTTGAGCCTATAACACTTTTTCATATTTAGGTCTGCCCTATACATCTGCATCCACGCCTTCAAGAATTCCTTAATGTTGCAGCAAAGCAATTGGTAAGTCTATATTCTTTCTAGCCCAGTATTTATGTTATCTTCATTTGATTCTCACAATATTTTTTCGATCTAGACCCCACAATCTGTGAAGGATGCTGTGTCAGTTGCTAACAATGCTTGTTGGGCCGTTGGAGAATTAGCAATAAAGGTATGTGCTGTTTTGTCAATTCTAGGTTATATTATATAGCAGAGCACTGGAGGTGCTTCCTTCTTGG
The DNA here is from genome assembly GCA_916181665.1 of Avena sativa. NCBI lineage: Eukaryota > Viridiplantae > Streptophyta > Magnoliopsida > Poales > Poaceae > Avena > Avena sativa. Next base: position 17,347,942 of record OV702291.1, on the reverse strand, counting down.
CTAGTCTATTACTATTGCATACCTTTGTTTACTCTATACTTGTAGTGCCGATCGTTTGACGCCACTTGCCTCATAGCAACTTCAAAACCATATTTATATGATTTTGGGGCAGTGGGTGATCTCGGTTCCATGCCTTAGTCAAACATACTAGTATTAATTATTATTGTAAAATTTCCTGTATTTCTGACGGACTATTCCTTTGCAGATCGGTAAAGAAGTTTCACCTGTGGTGATCAGCGTTGTTTCATGCTTGGTTCCTATTCTAACAACCCCAGAGGTGATTGCTTTTTGTTCCGTCATGTTCTCTAGTCGAGTGAGCATTTCAGCTAAGTGTCTTATGTGTTGTGCCATTAACAGAGCTCGAATAAGTCACTTACTGAAAATAGTGCAATCACCCTTGGGAGGCTTTCCTGGGTCTGTCCAGACATTGTGGCCCCTCATATGGAACATTTCATGCAAGCCTGGTGCAATGCCCTGTGCATGTGAGCATTTTTTTTTCCTGGAGCTTTTATGCTATAGCCAAATGGTTAAGAAAGATTTTATTTTGTAGCTTTCTTGGAAACATATGGGATATGGCGGATGTTTTTTCTTTATGCTTTCTTGCATGCTTCTTGAAGCTAATGATCTTTCTTGTGCAGGATAAGAGATGATTTTGAGAAAGAAGATGCGTTCCATGGTCTATGCGCAATGGTAAACCCGAAGCTTATTTACTTAGCTCGCTGTTACATTCTTCATAGGTGTGAGTGGTGTACTTACAACAAATACTCTTGTGTGTGGACTACTAGGTGGCAGCAAACCCTACAGGGGCTGTGAGCTCACTATCTTACGTATGCCAGGCCTGTGCGAGTTGGAATGTAAGACGCTGTTTCTATCAGATCTGCACCTGACAGTAGTATGGTATATGAGCTCAGTTGATTTGGATTTGTGTACAGGAGATAAAAAGTGAAGGTCTACGCAACGAAGTGTCCCAGATTTTGAAAGGCTACAAGCAGGTAAAAACAACGTAGTATTCTCATTGTTGTTGTTAATGTTTTGTGTGCTATATGCAAGAAGCGACTGACATAAATTATTTCCCATAGATGCTTGGAGGTGCCGGCTGGGAGCAGTGCATGTCCACTCTCGAACCAGCAGTGGTGCAGAGATTAGCAAGATACGGGGTCTGATGAAGCCAAGGGATCCGTGTTACTGTTCTCACTATACCACCAGAGTCAAACCGCAGAAAGGAGGAAGTGTTACTTGTCGGCGCAGGCGATTGGGCAAAGTCGGTCAGGTGTCCAGCATGTAGCACATTGTGTGATTTTATACGATGCGCTTGATTCTTCATGGGTTGGTTCTTGGTTTGTGTTGTATACTCTGGTTATATAGTCCACACACAGGGCTGCTCAAAGCATGTCACAAATGAGCTGAGCGAATTATGATGAGAGAAATTATTTTTGTTTCGAGTCGAAAAAAGGCGGTGCTTGCCTTGCTGGTTATAGGGACTCGGGGTTGGGTCAATTTGTATTGGCTGGTTTTCAGTGGGCTTGGTTTTGTTGGCAGTGGACTCGGGGTCCGGTTGCTCCATCCACAAGGTAACACACTATTTATGGTCGTACTTATGCATTTATACAGTATCCAAGTAATATTATGGTGCCGATAGCAAGTTTGGTACCTGCACACTAAAAGGGGTCTAAAGTTCAATAGTCATGTATGTTATGTACCTTCAGTTATGGATTTTTCCTTGCATGAAAGTGAGAATTCGTAACGCTAAGGTGATTCATGTGCTTATGAAAGGCTAAGGTGACTCGTAGTCCGTGAAAGCCCTTGGCAAATAATCCTGGCATTATGCATGTCAATCTGCGTGAATGGGTCGTCCTCTCATGTAGTACAATATATGTTGAGGAGGTTTCTGTCGTCTTCTAAGGAAAAGTGTATTGTCTCTACTAATTTGGATGTCCTTTGCCAAGGCTGATATAAGATCGAAGGTGTTAACATCCAAAAGCACTAAATATTTCAGCAGTAGCAAGATTCAATAATGTCAAACAGTACCCTTGGGATGTCTTCTTTCTAGTTGATGTGAAAATTTGAGAAAGAAACTGGCGGGGCATTGGAACCGAAGTACCTTTGTATAGCCTTCTCTGATACCACTATTCCCTCCGTCTAGAAATAACTGACTTGGATTTATCTAGATTCGAATGTGAAAATAAGCTTGCTCTAAAAACAGTTCATTTTTACTCCCTCTGTCCGTAAATAAGTGTATTTCTAGCTTTGTCCTAAGTCAAACTTAGTAAAGTATATTTATGACATTAAATTGGTACCATTTGAAGGCTCGGTTGTAAGAAAAGAAAGGATTCTTACGTTTCGGACCTAGCGCTCTGGCTTTCGTTAGGCGACTAGGGTTCTAGTCCTCCGCCGCCGGACTCCGATCCGGAGGGGAGTTCCTCGTCGTCCCGGGTGTGCTCAACGCCCGGTGTCTTCTGTTCTGCTCTGTCCGTGTGAGTTTCTTCGACCCTTCGTTCGCTTAGGGTTTGGAGTAGCGACAAAAGCTTGACGCTATGGCGGCGAGATCTGAACCATACGCGTCTGATTTCGTGGAAGAATCTGGGAAGAAGAAAGCCGTGGATCTTGATGATCTGCTGCAAAAACTTGGGATTGATGAAGATGAGATTGATGACCTAGTTTTTGAAGAGGAAGCGGAGGTGCCTAAGGAGGGCATCAAGTGGCTTGCCTTGGCAAGGGTGCACACCACCAACTATTTTAGCCCGGCTACGTTCGAACAGCATATGCGCAATGCCTGGAGCCCGGCGAAAGAGGTGATCATTAAGCCTTTAGAGGAAAATCTCTTTACAATTCAGTGCCATTGCCTCGGGGATTGGCTGAAGGTTGAACAAGGAGGACCATGGCTCTTCCAACAAAACGCCGTCATCATTGAACCTTATGACGGTCTAGAGTCGACAGATTCCATTGATCTTAACTCGGTGGCTGTGTGGATCCAAATTCATAAGTTGCCTATTGGGTACAGGGATAAAACTCTTATAACCAATCTGGTTCAGAAAAAGGTTGGGGTTGTGATGGAGGTAGAGACGGCAATACCAGGGATAAATAATTTTGTCCGTGTTCGGGTAAAACTGGATGTGCGTAAGGTGCTGGCCAGATTTGTGACAGTTGTGAGAGAAGGGAAGCGAGAATTCTTCCATATCAAATTTGAAAAAATTCCACGATTCTGTGGAGCCTGTGGTTTCCTTGGACACACCCATCTGGAGTGTGGGACTGGAGAACACGATGATAGCAAGTTGAAGTGGGGAGACTGGTTGAAGGCGGACTGGGAAACTTGGCGTGGCAGAACTGTCGGTGGCTTCCGAGGTGCTGGTAGAGGCGGCCGTGGAAGAGCTAATGGTGGAGGTGGCCGTGGATGGGAGCCTGCAAGAGGCGGACGTGGAAGAAATATAGGGGCGCGAGGTTATGATCCCTCAACTCCCTGGCACCACAATGCTCTCCATAATGTTGTGGCTAATTCTGGTAAGGATGAGGATTTGGCTGATACGGCGTCCAGCCCGACCAAAACTACTGACATGGAAGTCGAAGAGAAAGAGAATTCTAGCACAGGTGCCAAGAGAAATTTAATAGCAGAATTAGATAATATTGATGGAAATTCTTTGAAGGATGATGTTCTTATGATCACGGATGGTACAACTATTCCACATGATAATGATGATACAAATGTTGAGAAGGACAGAAGTAAGCGCACCAAGAAGGATGGAGCTATCTCCCCTTCACTAGGATCGGCGGGCTCCCTTGAGGAGCCTGTCCGGACGCAATGAAAATACTGTCGCTAAACTGTCAGGGCTTAGGGAACACCCCGACAGTTCGCTCACTTTTGCATGTTCAAAGGCGTTATAACCCCGAGGTGTTGTTTTTGTCGGAGACACATCTAGACGATTATCCGGCTGACTGTTTACGGAGAAGATTAAAAATGGACTTCAAAATTGTGAACCTAAGTGATGGACGGAGTGGAGGTGTCATCATGTTTTGGAAGAGAGAAGTGGTGATTCAGCAACTTTTTTCAGCCCCCAAATATATTGATGTTAGGGTGGTTGAAGGCACTGGGAAAATCTGGAGACTTACATGTATCTATGGGGAGCTACATTGGGAAGATAAATACAAAACCTGGGATAAGCTGCGAGAATTGAAGAATGACCATGATTTACCTTGGGTTATCGTGGGTGACTTTAACGAGATTTTGTTTTCGCATGAGAAGGAGGGAGGTAACCCTCGTCCGCAGCGTTATATGCAGGCCTTTAGAGATGCTCTATCAGATTGTATGCTGAAAGATATTGGCTACTATGGTAATATTTTCACGTGGAAAAGGGGGCGAATCAGACAACGACTTGATAGGGCAGTGGCCAAGGCAGCTTGGATTACTATGCATCCTGGAGCAGTAGTTCAACACCTAGATTATACTCGTTCCGATCATCGACCTATAATGATTGATACAGAGTACCAAGTCCCTCTGAACACGCGTGACAGACCTAGACGATTTGAAGCCAAGTGGATACGTGAGAAGGGTTTTGCCGATGTGGTTCAGCAGGCGTGGGAAGCTGCGGCCTTGGCCTCCCCGGCCGGTGGTGTGTTAGGAAAGCTTGGTCATCTACATGGGACTTTACATGCATGGGATGCATCGGTCCTCAAAAAACAGAAAAAGAGTTTAAAAAAAGCACAGAAAGAATTGGAGAAGGCCGTCAGTGGTCCAATGAATGAAGAAAATGAAACGATTGTAAAAGAAAAGGCAGCGCTGATTGAAATTCTACTAGAGCAAGAAGAGGTACACTGGATGCAACGTTCACGCGCTAACTGGCTCCAACACGGAGATAGGAACACGTCTTTCTTCCACAGTTTTGCTACGGCAAGACGAAAGAGAAACTTTATCAAGAAGTTGAAGGACAATAATGGCGATTGGGTGGAAGGTACGGAACAATTAAAACCTCTCGTTTTTGAGTACTTTGCTAACTTGTTCACTTCTGAAATTGTTGAGCTGGATCCGGCAATGATGGATAAGATCCAACCAAAAACAACCGACGTGATGAATGAAAAACTGTTGGCCCCGTTTTCGGCTGAGGAGGTGAAGAAGGCAGCCTTCAGTATTGGCGACTATAAGGTTCCTGGCCCGGATGGACTTCATGCTATCTTTTATAAAAAGTTTTGGAACATTTGTGGCGAGGAGATTACTCAAGAAATTCTGCAAGCTATGGAGTCGGGGGTAATACCTGAAGGATGGAACGATACTACGATGGTTCTTATTCCAAAGATGAGTTGGTCACTCAATTTCGTCCCATTAGTTTATGCAATGTAATTTACAAAATTATCTCGAAAATGCTTGCAGTTAGGTTGAAGTGATGGGTTCGTAGCACGGAAAACAAAAAAATTCTACCACAAGAACAAACAAAACCCAGATCTAATCTAGATAAAAGCCAAGATCTAATCTATTAGACAAGTGCAACGAGATAGATCTGTACTAACCCTTATAGTTTCCAAAGCCTTGTTCGAGATCGGATCTCGTGGTTGATATAGTCGATCACTTGCCGATCTCAAGATCGAGTAGATGATCCTTTCGGCGCCGCGTTCTGGCAGCGCTTCCGCAGACGGTCACACGTGCGGAGTCGAAGCAGACCTTCCTCTCCCCGTTCCAACGAGCAACGGAGGTAGTAGATCTTCTCCACGCAATCCCAGCAGCACGACGGCGTGGTGGTGGTGGTGGAGTAGAGAATTCTGCAGGGCTTCGCCTAAGCCGGAGCAGATGGAAGGAGGAAGAGAGAGGCGGCTAGGGTTTGGAGTGGGAGGGGGCAAGGAGGGGTGGCGCCTCCACCCCTCTATATATAGAGGGAGAGGTGTGGCCTAGGGTTCCCACCCCTAGGCCCACCCCTTAGGGCCGCGCACTAGGGAGCTTGGGGGAGAGTCCTTCCCCCCCAAGTTTCCCCTTTAAACTCCTCTTATCTTATCTCGGTTTTCAAATAAACTCCAAGATATCTTCTAGAACCTTCCGGAACATTCCGAAACCTTCTAGAATCCCCATACAAACACTCTGGAACATTTCCTAACTTAGAAAATGATCCCCATTATATGAATCTTATTCTCCGGACAATTTCGGATCTCCTCGTGATGTCTCGGATCCAATCCGAGATTCCGAACAACATTCGGTCTCCAACGCACATTCAATATCTACTTAAAACAACTTCGAAGCTTAAGTGTGTCACCCTATGGTTCGTGAATATGTAGACATGATGAAAACACCTCTCCGATCAATAACCATCAGGGGGATCTGGAGATCCATAACGGCTCCCACATACTCGACGATGACTTCATGATCGATAGAACCATTAACATACGAAACCAATTCCCTTTGTCACGCGATACTCTACTTATCCGAGGTTTGATCGTCGGTATCTCCATACCTAGTTCTACCTTGTTACTGATAAGCACTCTTTACTCGTTCCGTGTCATGCCATCCCTTGTGACCTAGTCACATGCTTGCAAGCTAACTAGATGACATTCCACCAAGATGGCCCAGAGCATATCTATCCGTCATATGGATGGACAAATCCCAATCTTGGTCCATGCGCTTCAACACATACTTTCAGAATACCCAATGACACCTTTATAACCACCCAGTTACGAAGTGGTGTTTGATGTCATCAAAGTACCCATCCGGTGATGGTGATTAACACAACCTTATGGTCGAAGGATTAGGTTACTATGTATTTGAAAGCTTGTAGCAATATGAACTTAATGACTTGATCTTATGCTATGCTTACTATGGGTGTGTGTGTCCATTACATCATTCTCCTAATGATATAACCTTGTTATTAATGACATCCAATGTCCATGATCAGGAAACCATGATCATCAATTAATCAACAAGCTAGTTTAACAAGAGGCTTACTAGGGACCCTTTTATGTTTACAAAACACACATGTATTAGTGTTTCCTTATAATACAATTATAGCATGGGATGCAAACATTCATCATAAACACAAAGATGTAATAATAACCACTTTTATTATTGCCTCTTGGGCATATCTCCAACATGAAGGGCGTTCTCCCTAAGGTGATATCACCAATGCAGAGCGCCTTTGTCCCTGGACGCCTAATCACAGATAATGTTTTGTTAGCCTATGAGTGTGTTCATGCCATCAAGAATAAAAGATCCGGGGCGATTGGTACTTGTGCGGTGAAATTGGACATGCACAAAGCCTATGATCGGGTGGAGTGGATTTTTTTGGAGAATATGATGCGGAAGCTTGGGTTTGATGACAGATGGATTATGCTTATGATGGCTTGTGTGAAATCGGTAAGATACCAAGTGAGATTTAATTTAGTGGAAACCGATATGTTTTTACCTACTAGGGGGCTCTGACAGGGAGACCCTCTTTCACCTTATTTGTTCCTCCTATGTGCGGAGGGGTTATCCAGTCTTTTGTTGTACGAAGAAGAAGTTGGTGGCATGGATAGGATAAGGGTGTGCAGAAATGCACCGTCAGTTTCACACCTTTTATTTGCTGATGATTCCCTGATTCTCATGAAAGCTGATACGACTAATGCAACTTCCTTACAACAAGTGTTGGACACGTACTGCGCTAATTCAGAACAACTGGTGAGTTTGGCAAAGTCTAGTGTTTATTTCTCCCTAAACACTAATTCCCTTTTGAGAGCAGAAATTTGTGAGGCTCTTCATATTGACACAGAAGCACTCTCGGATAAATATCTGGGGCTCCCGGCACTGGTAGGAGCGGACAGGAGTGATTGCTTCCAGCACTTCATTGAAAGGATAATTCAAAGGATTAATGGATGGAAGGAGAAAATTTTATCAATAGGAGGTAAAGAAATTCTACTTAAGGCAGTAGTACAAGCAATTCCAATTTATGCAATGTCGGTATTTCAAATCCCAAAGGCGGTGTGCAAAGCTATGATGGACGCAATTGCGAAATTCTGGTGGGGAGACGATGAGAACAGTAACAAAATGCATTGGTATGCTTGGTGGAAATTATGCTACCCAAAAAATGAAGGAGGTATGGGATTTAGGGATTTTCACTCTTTTAATCTAGCGATGCTTGCAAAGCAAGGATGGAGGCTTATCAACGAACCAGAATCTTTGTGTGCTCGTGTCCTTCGTGCTAAGTACTATCCACAAGGTGATATTCTTCGGGCCGGACCGAAGGCGGGTGCATCATTTACTTGGCAGAGTATCCTGGCTGGTCTAACCACTTTTAAAAGGGGGTACATCTGGAGAGTTGGTAATGGTGAGAATATTGATATTTGGAGAGACCCTTGGATTCCTGCTAGTCCGAACATGAGAGTTATTTCGGCAAGGAGAGGGGTGGTTTATACAAAGGTATGTGAGCTTATCGACCCTACTACTGGCGGATGGGATGAAACCCTCTTACGAGACATTTTCTTAACAGTGGATGTCAACCGTATTTTGCAAATCCCATTGAACAACCAACGTTTTTCTGATTTTATTGCATGGGGACTCACAAAGCATGGACAGTATACAGTACGTTCTGGATATCATGTACAATGGAGACATCAATTTGGCCATGCGGCTAGTCAACTTACACTTCCAGGAAGTTCAGCCACGAACCCAGTGTGGAAATCACTATGGAGGCTGAAAATTCCGAGCAAGGTCAAAATCTTCATGTGGCGCTCTCTACATGGGATCATTCCCTTAAAAAGTATTTTGGTGAACCGGCATATTGGAACCTCGGGTGAGTGTCCCATATGCCAGCAAGGTCCTGAAGATTTAAAGCATCTTCTATTTCAATGTCCTTCTGCTTGTGAATTATAGGAATCCCTTGGTTTAACTGCTACTATTGAGGAGGCAATGATTGAGGACAGAGCAGGATCGAGAGTTTTAGAAGTACTGCTTAGAAAGCAAGATAATACGTACCAAAACTTTGAGAACTTTGGGTTGAAGGAAACTATAGCTGTCATTTGTTGGTATCTTTGGTGGTTGCGACGGAGACGTACACACAATGAATGTGTACCCCCTACGTATCAATGTAAAATCTCTATATTGACAATTACAGCTAATGCAGCGAAGGCAGCCAAACATGGGAGTCCAAACCTTGAAGCTAAATGGACAAGACCTGAACCGAGACAGGTGAAACTCAACGTGGATGCCTCATTCCACGCCGATGTTTGTGCAGGTGCCTCTGGGGCTGTTATTCGGGATTATCAGGGTCAGTTTATAGCGGCAGTCGGCCGATTTCTGCCGAACATCTCTTCGGCAACGATGTCAGAAGCTGTAGCTATGAAGGATGGGTTGGCCCTTGCACGCAGATTTGGATGTAACTCGGTGATGGCAGAATCGGACTCCTCAGAAACTATTAATGCTTGTGCTGGAACAGAGACTTGGTGGAATGAATCAGCAGCCATCTTTGCTGACATTGTTGATCTTTTCACAAACATAGGCTCAGTTCAGTTTAAACATATTCCGAGGGAAGCAAATAGGGTAGCGCATGAGATAGCTAGAGAGTGTTTTATTCATAAATATCAATGTATTTGGGACGATGAGCCCCCTAGCTTCGTTCTTAGTAGCTTTATTAATGATGTAACTGTTATTGATAATTAATAAAGCTCACAGCAGGACGGAGTCCTTGCTGTTTCCCTCAAAAAAATTTGGTACCATTAGATCTGTTTACAAATTTAGTTTTATAATATGTCAATTTGATTAATATAAGTTGTTATATTTATCTATAAATTTGGTCAAATTTAATTAAGTTTGATTTAGACAAAAGCTAGAAGAACACTTATTTGCGGACAGAGGGGGTACACCCTTCCGCAGTTGACTGCGTCCATGCATTCATTGAAGCCAATAAATACAGGGACATCATGCCAAACAATGAAGTAATTAATACGATCACAAATATCTTCTCATCGCTGAGTCATATGTTCCTCATATAAACATACTCATATCAGAATCCATCAACACATCATATACCAGAACACATCTAGTGGTGTACCCATACCTAGCTACCTATACCTACACATAGAAGGCGACGAGATGGCTGCGACTTTTCTCTCCGTCATCTTCAAGATCCTCGTGATCGCGCTAGCCAGTGCTGCCTTCCTTTTCACCCCAGGTACTATTACTACTATATAGTATAACTTAGACTCGTATTTGAGTTGGATCACTTGGACATACTAGTACATTTGAGTTTTGAAATTGGTGTTGTGGGCGCATACGTGCAGGAGAGGGCAGGTTCGTGTGCCAAGGCAAATGCCAGGACATATCGGACTGCGACAACTGGTGCAAGTCGCCCGGGGGTTACCCTAAGGGAGGGCAGTGCGTGCTGCCGCTCTACCAGTTCTGCTGCTGCATCGAGTGACCGATCCAGTCGGTCCCCATCTTGTGTAAGATCAGCATATATGAAATAAAGTGCGAATCGATGGGCTGGAGCTAAAGTATAACTAGGGCGGGTGTTTTGGAATTGCAGTGGTTTTGGTACTTTACGTTTGGTACATGGTTCATTCGATCCAGACCCACGATCCAATAGGGTCGCTCGAGGAATTACGACCCGGCTAAAGGAATAGCAAACTCGCTATGTTTGTCGTTTGGCACCCAGGTATTCATTTCATTTAGTAGAAATGAAATGAATACATGGATTCATTTTATTTATATTATGATTTCAAAAACACCCACATGTTTGGTTGCTATCGAATTTGCAAATGACGGGTTTAAGATAGAAATTAAGTTTACACATGAGGATATTTTTATGGATTTGCCAAATGAAATGACAGTCCAATTCCGTGCCAACCAAATACGAATAGAATTGCAAAATGAATTCCAGGATTCCAGGCCCAAATGATGGATACCAGGGACATTGGCGTGCACTAAACTCCTAAGTTTAACATTTGAATTTTCTACAAAAATGTGAGAAAATAACAATAATTTCTTTGATTCAAGTTTAATGCACAAGTAGAACACAGAAAACATACAAATCACATGTCCAAACATACAAATCATGTACTAATTGATTTTTGTATCACACTGATAAATTACATGTACTACCTTATATAAAAACAAAAACAATAAGCATAGCTCTCTTTCCATTAACTGCTCAAGGGAAATGCAAAGTTGATTACAAATCCGTTACAGGAGATTGAGAAAGATTGGGGATAGCAATTGGTTTGAGTTTAACTGTCAAAATAAAATATAGTTCAGTTTATTTTATTTTATACTATATCAGGGAAATAGAGATTTCAGTTAGACCTCACTCCTCTCATCCCCTCCTATTAGAGCAAGGGCAATAGTAGAGCCAACTGCTGGCTATAAGCCATGTTCATGTCATCTAGAGTCAATCTAATAGCCAACATGTACAATAAATAGAGATAAAAATATACTACTTTATTAATACATGACCCACTTTACACTCTCACATAGTGCCTAGAAACACGTGCTCTAGCTGACTGTTAACTAAGAGGCCACTTCTCTTCTCTCTCCTCTTTTCTCTCATTTTAAGCGATATAGCCTGCTAACTGGAACTTAGTGTACTCTTACCCCACTCACCCACTATCACTAGGCCACTCCCGACTCCCGAGTCTGAGCCCAAAGACACTCCGCCGCCGTCACCATCCATCTCCCACCCCATCCCTACCAATTCCGGCCGCCATCCCTCCCAAGCACACTACCTAGCGGGCACACAGACATGGAGGAGTCGATGTCCAGGCTCGCCCGTGACCTACTCGCGGAGATCCTCTCTCGCGTGCCCTACAAATCGCTCTGCATCTGCAAGAGCGTCTGCCCCGCCTGGCGCGACATCATCGCCGACCCCGTTTACCGGAAGAAGATCTCGCGGTCTCTGGTCAGATTCTTCTACCAGTACCACGTCGTCGCCGGATCCACGGCCGAATCCGCCGATCCCTGCGGCTTCTCCGTCGCCAGAGGCGTCAGCTGCGTCGATCTATCCGCCTACCCTTGGGCGAGCGTTCCCAGGACCTGTCCGCGCCTGCAGCTGCCGCCGGACACGGACAGCATGGAGTTCTCTCTTCGGGATTCCTGCGACGGATTGTTTCTTACCCACATTCCGACGGGCACCCCTGATGATCCAAGGACTCGCTACGTCGTCTCCAATCCAGCTACCGGTGAGTATGCTCTGCTGCCCCACTCCGGCTACCATGGCGACTACTGCAGCGCTTACCTGGTGTTCCGACAGTGCCGCGTCTGCGTCCGCGTCCACCCCTGGAGAGTTCCATGTGTTGGAGCTTTTAATAGAATGGCCTCGCCACACTTGGGTGGATCCCTCGTTTGTGAGCGGACTACAGATCTACTCTTCGAAAACAGGTGCATGGGTGTCGATGGAGAGCAAATGGGATGTCCAAGTTACCTTGTCCGGTCTACCTGCAGTTTTCAACAAGGGGTATTTGCACTTGCTCATGGAACTTGGGTTGGCCATGGTCGACATACACGGGCGCACATGGAGAACCATCCCCATGCCAAAATTCATCGATCCGAGTTTCTCGGGTTGCATCGGAAAGTCTGCTGGACAGTTACTATACATCAACTCCGACGACTGTTTAGCATACAATGCAAACCTGTGTTCCGGTATATCGGTTTATGTCCTTAATTGGTGCCGAGGTTTATCAGTGTGACGCCTCTCACCTGGACGCCGAATGCATTCATTGGAAATTGCTGCACAAGCTTTTAGATGTATATCCAGGAGAGAAGACGATGTTTCAGTTCGGGTTTGACCTCAGAGTCATTGGAGTACACCCACATGCCAATATGATTTTTATAGCTCATTCGAACAATGAACTGGTGGCGTACGATCTGGACCGTCGTGAAAGTACAATCGTATATCACATTGAGCATGACTACAAGCCATTCATGCAATTTTTCTCGTATGTGCCATTGTTGTCCCGCCTACCATTGGATGGATGATTAAAGTTGGCAACTTCCCATTGATGATTGTTCTGCTGATTCAGAAATGCCAGCCATAGCTGGGGTGCTCTGTTACGTTGACAAGTGTAATCTTCACAAAGATTCAAATGGAGATATTGTATTGTTCTTGGAAAATGTCAACTTCAGTTTTAGGTTTGATCCGTGCTCCTTTTCATTTCTAGTATTGCCTATGGCCGCATCTTTACCCCTGATTGGTTAAGCAAGAATTATTCATGTTCTAGTATGTACGTGTACAATCTGAAGTTGGTCTGGTGTGGTGCCCCGCAAAAACTACTACTAGAAAATCGCGTTGTTTTTGTGCATTGCATCATCATGATCTTATGCTCATGTCATCCTGCCTTATTGTATTTGAGCATCGTCATCATCATGCATGATTTTTGTCTAAACTATTTTCGAAACGCCTAGTTTTGTTTTCTAAATATTTCCGTCTTTATTCAAACTAAAATCCGGGTCTCTGGAATATTTGGTTTCGTCTACAAACAGATTGCAAACGCCCCGTTTTAAACAAATAAAATATTTAATTTATTTTTAGGAGGCAGCCCGTCAGGCCTGAAAGCCCGGTCGGCCACCTCCAAACCCTAGTCTAAAATATCTAGTCCTAATTTCACCCAATCCTATCCTACCCAGCCACTTCCTCCACCCCTCCACCTCACCCCGTCCTATCACAGCTCGACACCTCACCGCACCCCTCCACCTAATCACCCCAAACCCACACAGCAGCCGCCGCCCTTTCTCGGCAGCCTGGCCCCACCCTTGGCCACATCCCCCACACCACCTGGACTCCCTTGCCGCCTAAGCCCACCGCTCCTACACCCAGCCACCAAACCACCTTCCTCCACCGACCGAACACACCCACCCCACGCGACCCACCCACCACCGACAACCCCCACCTGGACACGCACACGCCAGGCCTGACCCCACCCCCGCACCGCGTCGCTTTCCCCAGACCCGCTCCCGACCACCTCGGCTCTCTCGCGTCCCTCGGCCCACCTACCCTCTCTCTCTTCCCCGTGTCCTCCCTCTCTCCCTCATCCGCCTCTCCCCGCCTCCCGCTCCTCTCTGTAGAGCACCCCGCCGGCCCTCTGCCTCCTCGTCGCCGCCTCCGCCCGTGCGAGCTCCGCCCTCCCTCTCCCAGGCAGCACCGCCCCGTGCCCCAGCTCGTCCTCGACCCTGCTCGCCGTCCGCCGTCGCGAGCGCGCGCCGCCGCTCTCCGGCCAGGCGGAGCCTCCTTCCCGGCCGCCCCTGCAATGCGATCTCGGCCGTCCTTCCACCGCATCGCCGCCGACCAAGCTCGTCGTGCCCCGCCGCCTCGGCTTCGACGGTGCTCCAGCATGGTGCTCCGGCCGCATTTCCCTCGCGACGGATGCGCCCCAAGCTCGGTGCGTCGCTGCTAGAGCGCCGCCCTACCCTTCCCTACAGCGACTTCTCTGCGCGCACGTCCTTCCTCGACCTCGCCTCCCCCTGCAGGGCCCCTCCATCTACGATCGTTATCACAGAACCCTGGCCGCTGACGTTCTCTGTGGCCTCCCTCCCGAGCCGACCGCCTCGTCCCCGGCCAGTAGCCGCCGCCCTCTCCGGTCAGGCCCGTTCGGCCTCGTCGCCTGTGCCACGTCTCGTCGGAGCCAGCCCGGCCCGCGTGTCATCAAGACCCGCGGCTGGTCTCCTTCCGCCTGCGTGCGCCGTATGACCCGGAGACGTCCTTGCCGTGTGGTGTAGTGTCTATGAGGTGTTGTACAGGAAGTGGTGTTTTTGTTTGGTTCCTGTTGTTGCAGTGACGAAGCAGTGGCGTTTTGGTGATGGATGTGAGATGGTGTAGATGAGAGATGGTGTGGTGTTGAAGCCGTCCGAGTACCACCGAAGAGCAAGCTGTGTGGAATCCACCGAAAAAGATCTCGGTCGTTGCCCGAACAAAGTTTGCCATCGACCATAGGAGCCGAAGACCGATCCATCGGAACGCCAGACCCCAGACCTAAAGACGTCAAGACCCAAGTGCGTCGACATGGACGAGACCCTGCACACCAAGGCCTCCCTCGGAACACCGAAGACCGAACCCCGGTGCGACAAGTACTCCTTCCTGGATCCGATGCCCGAGAACCTGGACACCAAGGTCGCTGACACGGATACACCGAGTTCTCCATCGAGGACGACGAGCACGTCGACATGGAATCGCAGGACGGCAAGTTCTTCATCCCGAACGCCAAGACCTTTGACTCGTACCCGAAGGTCGAGACTGTAAAGTGGACACATCGCCGAGTTCTTCCGATGACCGCCAAGATCGCCACACGGAACGACAAACGCTTCATCTCAGAACACCAAGTCCTTCTTCCTGGAACGCCAAGCTCTCCTTCCCGGATTCGATGTTCGAAGCCCCGAAGACCGATCCCGCCGAACCCCGAACCCTCCCGGAACCCAAGATCTTCCGAACCCGATGTGTGAACCTTTTCCCGAGCCCCTATTGTATACATGTTATATATAAAATCCGTTGCATATAAATTGATCATGCTTGCATACATATTCATTGGTTTGGGGCATTATGCCGATTCACTCATAATTAAATATGGAGTCCATCTGCGGGATATCTTCGTCTTATTTCGGACTCCATTTAAATTGGTGTAGCGAACCGATGCCATGTATCGCCCTGATAATACAACATTTAATTTGCGGGGTATCTAAATAACTGGAACCTATTAATTAATTGTCGGGACCCCGGTTCCGCTTAATACTGCCTAATTGCACCGCATTTGCATCATATCATAATCATGCCGGATCTTCTGCTGTAGTATTAAATATTGCATCCGGTGTTTCTTCTAGTGTTTGCTTCTTCGCGGATTAGGCCGATGAGTTGATGCGAGTATCGACAAGTTCTCTGGATATGAACCTTTGGCACTGTTTCCCAGGCGAGCATCTCCCCCCTTCTATCTATTTTGCATTTATAGTCTTTATTTCCTCCTGTTGATCTATTGTTATCCGTGTCGCGATGCTTTAGTTTTCGAACACCAGTTATATCCCGTGCAGCCTCTATATTGCCTTGGACACCTCCTATCACCCGTGTTTGGTAGATAGCTGGCCTTGCGAGTCATAGCTGTTTGCTCAGGTGCGATCTCGTGTTGTCAAGTACCACAGTTGTTGAAATGCTGGCAGATGCTTATTGATGGAGATGCTTACTGGTGGAGATGATCATGACTTTAAGTACAACTATTAAAATGCTAGATATAACTAATGCAGAGGCATCGATGGGCAATAGATGTTATTTGGTTCTTCCACGCTCACTTGTGTCCCGTAGGACCCCGAGTACTTGATACATGTTCCTTGATTTTTCGCACTATCCACATCCGGGAGGCCTTATGGACCCCCCTGAGCCAGAGCTTGATTCATTTCTATTTCTTGGGGCCACAAAGTAGTTTGGGGCTTTATTACTATCCTGTACTTATGGCATGCTTTACTGCTTTATTTAAGATTGTGCGTGGAGCACCTGTACTGTTTGGGATCGCAGAGTGTTTTCACGGTATCGAAAAGCCCAGTCACACTTTCAGGTTCCCAGTCGTTTACAGCCATTGACGCAAACCCTGGGTCCGTTCCGGAGCCGGCCAACTTCGTTGCGGGTAGCTTAGTGGGGTGGCCTCCTGAAATATTTCTGAATCCTGTGATCGCTTTGTCATGAATGCCTCGTTGGGTTTTGAGTTGGTTTTTCCGAGGTTGATCGAGTGTGTGTTGCTATTTGTGCACCCCTGCAGGGTAAAACTTTCTGAAAGCCGTGTCCGTGGTCATGGACGACTTGGAGCACAGTATCTCGATCATAGACAAACATAACTAAAGTAGTGCTATAAACTTGACTTAATATATGACTAGTAATCAGATTTAACTATAACGGAATGGATATTAAAAATGCCAACAACTGGTGGATCTGGATTGTTTGTTATATATGCCTAGTAAGTATTGCAACTCCAATGGAATGTGATAAAAGTGCCAACAACTGCTGGGTTTTAGGATTCCTTAGGACAATTATATCTGACTAGTAAAGGTTCCAACTACCACAGAATGGTAATTAAAACTGCCCACTACTTATGCTTGAGGATGACTCATGCTATCTATATCTGATTAGTAATTGCTGCACTATAACGGAATGAGTAAAATTGCCAACTGTGTGAGTTTGTTGGTCCGACTTCCTCGTTTGGTCTCGAGGGGGAAATACCAGGATGGGTATGATTGGTGTTAGTATCAGGTTGGATCCGATTAGGTCTTTCTTATCCCTCTCTAATAGCCGCCAGTTTTACTGAGTCTCTATAGGCTGTTTAGTGCCGCTGCGCTGCCGCTTCAGCCCACCATACCTATGTAGGCGAGAGCCGCCGAATTCTAGCCTCGCCGTGTACTGGCCTCAGTACTGACACTCCCCTTTTTCCTTTGCCCGTTGTCGGCACCCCTTTTGTTTTAGCAGGTTTAAGTTTGACGTAGCAGGGTTACCCTTCCGGCTTGGCCTGTGCAGGGTTATGGGCGCCATTGGTTATTCTTCAGGGCTCTTAGCCCCATTTGCTTCTTGTCCGTACTCGGACGCTATACCGCTTTCAAGGGTGATTTGGATCTTTGTATTGTATATCTGTATTCTTGACTCTTGGAGTCGTGTTGTATATATATCTGTTCTGTGGGTCCCATCGAGGACTGTTGTGTAATGGTATTACTTCGATTTCCACCCGCACGAAAGTGCCTGGTGGGCGTCCTTGAATCGTTTCTATGCGGGTTTGGCGGAAAGGGCTAAAACTTGCATAGGGCCGATTTGAGGGTGTTACAGAGTGGTATCAGAGCCCAGCAGTTGCTATACCCCACAAGTCCATCCTGTAGGATAACCTAGCTAACGGCCGAAGTAGAGAGTCAAAACTATTTTGCCAAAATCGGTCGGATAGATCTGATTAGGTCTGTGTTACTCCTTACCCCTCTGCTATTCTCATCTTACCTCGGCATGTTTGAATCTGCTCTCTTCCCTTTCTTCGAGTCCAGGATTTCTCGTGGTTGGGTTTCCGTCATACCTTCAGGGTTTCGCTTCCTCTTTTGGTAACGCTGCTTCTACATCCGGTCTTCATGCTATCTGAGTGATCTTTTATCTGTGGTACCATTCTTTGTTCCTTGTTTGTGCCTTCCGGTGTTTTCCGACACGACGACATCATCTATGCCAGATCCGATGCAGAGTCTGCATCACTCCTTTGTTTCCGAACCTCGCTTGTCGAGATCTTCAGTCTGAATTTCGAGAGTTGGTTGCATAATTCTTCTATTCATGTGCAAAGTAATGCTTTGAGTGCGGGATGGAGTAGCTACCATACCACTACTCTTATCATTCGCTTTGTACATTGAATCGGTGGATCCAGCAATTTTACTCCATCCACGGAAGTTAGAGGTGGCTTTATTTGTTGATACCTCTACCTTCGCCCTTTGTCCCCGGAGTGTTCTCTCGGCCATCACTGACAACGGCCTCTTGTTAGTTGTGTCGCGAGGATCTACATGAAGCGAGAAGATTCAGATCGCCGACCTTCTTCCCCGGACCATGAGGCGGATCTCGAGGGCGAGATCCATTGTTAGTGATGTCGAATTGTGGCTCCCCGCAAAAACCACTACTAGAAAATCGCGTTGTTTTTGTGCATTGCATCATCATGACCGTATGCTTATGTCATCCTGCCTCATTGCATTTGAGCATCGTCATCATCATGCATGGTTTTTGTCTAAACTATTTTCGAAACGCCTAGTTTTGTTTTCTAAATATTCCCGTCTTTATTCAAATTAAAACCCGGGTCTCCGGAATATTTTGTTTCGTCTACAAACAGATTTCAAACGCCCCGTTTTAAACAAATAAAATATTTAGTTTATTTTTAGGAGGCAGCCCGCCAGGCCCGAAAGCCCGGCCGGCCACCTCCAAACCCTAGTCTAAAATATCTAGTCCTAATTCCACCCAATCCTATCCTACCCAGCCACTTCCTCCACCCTTCCACCTCACCCTGTCCTATCACAGCTCGACACCTCACCGCACCCCTCCACCTAATCACCCCAAACCCACACAGCAGCCGCCACCCTCTCTCGGCAGCCTGGCCCTACCCCCGGCCACATCCCCCACACCACCTGGACTCCCTTGCCTCCTAACCCCACCGCTCCTACACCCAGCCACCAAACCACCTTCCTCCACCGACCGAACACACCCACCCCACGCGACCCACCCACCACCGACAGCCCCCACCTGGACACGCACACCCACACGCCAGGCCTGACCCTACCCCCGCACCGCATCGCTTTCCCTAGACCCGCTCCCGACCACCTCGGCTCTCTCGCGTGCCCCGGCCCACCTACCCTCTCTCTCTCTTCCCCGCGTCCTCCCTCTCTCCCTCATCCGCCTCTCCCCGCCTCCCGCTCCTCTCTGTAGAGCACCCCGCCGGCCCTCTGCCTCCTCGTCGCCGCCTCCGCCCGTGCGAGCTCCGCCCTCCCTCTCCCAGGCAGCACCGCCCCGTGCCCCAGCTCGTCCTCGACCCTGCTCGCCGTCCGCCGTCGCGAGCGCGCGCCGCCGCTCTTCGGCCAGCGGAGCCTCCTCCCCGGCCGCCCCTGCAACACGATCTCGGCCGTCCTTCCACCGCATCACCGCCGACCAAGCTCGCCGTGCCCCGCCGCCTCGGCTTCGACGGTGCTCCAGAATGGTGCTCCGGCCGCAGTTCCCTCGCGACGGATGCGCCTCAAGCTCGGCCCGTCGCTGCTAGAGCGTCGCCCCTACCCTTCCCTGCAGCACCTGCTCTGTGCGCACGTCCTTCCTCGACCTCGCCTCCCCCTGCAGGGCCCCTCCATCTACGATCGTTATCGCAGAACCCTGGCCACTAACGTTCTCTGTGGCCTTCCTCCTGAGCTGACTGCCTCGTCCCCGGCCAGTAGCCGCCGCCCTCTCCGGTCAGGCCCATTCAGCCTCGTCGCCTATGCCACGTCTCGCCGGAGCCAACCCGGCTCGCGTGTCGTCAAGACCTGCGGCTGGTCTCCTTCCGCCAGCGTGCGCCGTATGACCCGGAGACGTCCCTGCCATGTGGTGTAGTGTCTATGAGGTGTTGTACAGGAAGTGGTGTTTTTGTTTGGTTCATGTTGTTGCAGTGACGAAGCAGTGGCGTTTTGGTGATGGATGTGAGATGGTGTAGATGAGAGATGGTGTGGTGTTGAAGCCGTCCGAGTACCACCGAAGAGCAAGCTGTGTGGAATCCTCAGAACAAGATCTCGGTCGTTGCCCGAACAAAGTTTGCCATCGACCATAGGAGCCGAAGACCGATCCATCGGAACGCCAGACCCGGACCTAAAGACGTCAAGACCCAAGTGCGTCGACATGGACGAGACCCTGCACACCAAGGCCTCCCTCGGAACACCGAAGACCGAACCCCGATGCGACAAGTACTCCTTCCCGGATCCGATGCCCGAGAACCCGGATGCCAAGGTCGCCGACACGGATACACCGAGTTCTCCATCGAGGACGACGAGCATCTCGACATGGAATCGCAGGACGACAAGTTCTTCATCCCGAACGCCAAGACCTTTGACTCGTACCCGAAGGTCGAGACTGTAAAGTGGAGACATCGCCGAGTTCTTCCGATGACCGCCAAGGTCGCCACACGGAACGACAAACGCTTCGTCTCAGAACACCAAGTCCTTCTTCCTAGAACGCCAAGCTCTCCTTCCCGGATCCGATGTTCGAAGCCCCGAAGACCGATCCCGCCGAACCCCGAACCCCCCCCGGAACCCAAGATCTTCCAAACCAGATGTGTGAACCTTTTCCCGAGCCCCTATTTTATACATGTTATATATAAAATCCGTTGCATATAAATTGATCATGCTTGCATACATATTCATTGGTTTGGGCATTATGCCGATTCACTCATAATTAAATATGGAGTCCATCTGCGGGATATCTTCGTCTTATTCCGGACTCCATTTAAATTGGTGTAGCGAACCGATGCCATGTATCGCCCTGATAATACAACATTTAATTTGCGGGGTATCTAAATAACTGGAACCTATTAATTAATTGTCGGGACCCCGGTTCCGCTTAATACTGCCTAATTGCACCGCATCTGCATCATATCATAATCATGCCGGATCTTTTGCCATAGTATTAAATATTGCATCCGGTGTTTCTTCTAGTGTTTGCTTCTTCGCGGATTAGGCTGATGAGTTGATGCGAGTATCGACAAGTTCTCCGGATATGAACCTTCGGCAGTGTTTTCCAGACGAGCATCTCTCCCCCCTTCTACCTATTTTGCATTTATAGTCTTTATTTCCTTCTGTTGATCTATTGCTATCCGTGTCGCGATGCTTTAGTTTCCGAACACCAGTTATTGTAGGGGTTCGTAGCATGGAAAACAAAAATTTTCTATCGCATACAAACAAACAAGCCAAGATCTATCTACTAGATTGTAGCAACGAGTCGATGGAATAACTCACCCTCGAAGATTCCAAAGTGTTTAACGAGAGCAGATTCTCGTGGGTGATGTAGTCGTACTCTTTCCGATCTCAAGATCGCGTAGACGATCCTTCCGGCGCCGCGTTCCCGCAGCGCTCCCGCAGTCGGTCACACGTTCGGTACTCGACGAAGACCTTCCTCTCCCTTGTTCCAGCAGGCAGCGGAGGTTGTAGCACTCTCCTCGTGATTCCGGCAGCACAACGGCGTGGTACCGGAGGTAGAGGGGAAATCCCGCAGGGCTTCGCCTTAAGCCGGTGCGAGTATGGTGGAGCTTATGAGAGAGGCTATTAGTGGTCTAGTAATTAGACACACCAATTAGAGGGCTCTAAACCAATTAGAAGGCTCTAAACCGAATAGCTCTAAACCGGGGTCTAGATCTAGGGTTTAGTTTAGAGGATAGGAAACTTGTGTGTCTAGGAGGGGAGCCCTGTCCCTCCTTATATAGGTGGGAGGGGTGGGCGCGCCAGGGGAGGGAGGGAGTCCCTCCCCAACTCGGCCTTGGGCTGGGCGCCGGCCTGGAGGAGTCCAACTCCTCCTCCAGGTTGGTTCCAACTCCTCTTGCTTGTTTCCCACAGTTTCTTGTTTTGGCAGTTTGACTTTCAAACTGGACATTTGACTTTTCTGTTTTAGGATTCAATTTAATCCTATATTTGGGACAGCAAGAACACTTAGTACATGATGCAATCATTCCAATATGTAATGACACATTCATGTACCCCTTCCCCCCCGGAGTGCCGGACAATCCGGAACCTTCTAGAATATCCCCGATGAAAACACCGGAATCATTCCCGAACTCCGAAACGGGACTTTCCTTATATGAATCTTATTCTCCGGACCTTTCCGGATCACCTCGTGATATCCCGGATCCCATCCGAGACTCCGAACAACATTCGGTCTCTTTCTTATAATACCATAACTACTCAAACAACGTCGAATCCTTAAGTGTGTCTCCCTACGGTTCGTGAATTATGCGGACATGATCGAGACACTTCTCCGAACAATAACCAATAGAGGAATCTGGAAATTCATATGGCTCCCACATATTTCTACGATTACTTTGCGATCGAATGAACCACTTACATACGATACCAATTTCCCTTTGTCTCACGATATGTTACTTATCCGAGGTTATGATCGTCGGTATCTCTGCATACCTAGTTCATCCTCGTTACTGATAAGTACTCTTTTCTCGTTCCCGTGATATGTGATCCCTTGTGACCAAGTCACATGCTTGCAAGCTAATTGGATGACATTTCACCGAGAGGGCCCAGAGAATATCTATCCGTCATGTGGATGGACAAATCCCACTCTTGATCCATGTGTTTCAACCAATACTTTCCGAACACTCAATGCCACTTTTATAGCCACCCTGTTACGGTGTGGTGTTTGATGACATCAAAGCATCCATCCAGCAAAGGTGATATGCATGATCTCATGGTCGAAGGAATTAGGTTACTATGTATCAGAAAGCATATAGCAATTGAACTATTGAAATGACTTGATCTTTATGCTACGCTTGTCTATAGGAGTATGTCCACCATATCATTCTCCTAACGATATGATCTTGTTGTTGATAACATCTCAATGTTCATGACAAAGAAACCACATCATCAATCAACCAACAAGCTAGTGAAGTATAGAGGCTATACTAGGGACTTCAAATTAAGTTTACAAATCACACAAGTATTAATGGTTTCCTTGTTAATACTATTATAGCATGAATGCAAACATTTATCATAAACACAAAGATATATAATAATAACTATATTTATTATTGCCTCTAGGGCATATCTCCAACAGTCTCCCACTTGCACTAGAGTCATCTAATCTAGATTACATGGTAATATACCGAACACCCATGGCAGTTTGGTGTTGGTCATGTTTTGCCCTCGGGAGAGGTTTAGTCAACGGATCCGCCACATTCAGATCTGTGTGTACTTTGCAAATCTTTATATCCCCATCCTGGATATGTTCTCGAATAGCGTGAAAACGTAGCTTGATATGCTTCAGCTTCTTGTGTGACCTTGGTTCTTGCGCATTGGCTATGGCGCCCATGTTATCACAGTAGATAGACATTGGGTCCAGCGCACTAGGAACCACACCCAGCTCTGTAATGAACTCTTTCATCCATATCGCTTCTTGTGAAGCCTCCGAAGCAGCCATGTATTCCGATTCAGTTGAAGATCTCGCCACAACACTTTGCTTTGCACTCCTCCAGCTAACTGCTGCACCATTCAAAATAAACACGTATCCAGATTGTGATTTAGAATCATCTGGATCGGTGTTCCAACTAGCATCGGTGTAACCATTAACAACGAGCTGTTCATCACCTCCATAAGAAAGAACCATATCCTTAGTTCTTCTCAAGTACTTAAGGATGTTTTTGACCGCTGTCCAATGATCCACTCTTGGATCACTTTGATATCTGCTAGTTAAACTAACAGCATATGCGATGTCGGGTCTAGTACATAGCATGGCATACATTAGAGATCCTATGGCTGAGGCATAGGGAGTCTTACTCATCCTTTCTCTATCTTCTGCCGATGTCGGACTTTGAGTTTTACTCAAGGTCGTATTGGGCAACATGGGCAAGAACCCTTTCTTGCTTTCTTCCATTCCAAACTTCTTTAGAACTTTGTCCAAATATGTACTTTGTGACAATGATATTTGGCGTTTCGATCTATCTCTATAAATCTTTATGCCTAATATGTAAGCTGCTTCGCCAAGATCCTTCATTGAAAAACTATTATTCAAATACTCTTTGACACTATTAAGAAGGTCTACATCATTCCCAATCAACAATATGTCATCCACATACAGTATTAAGAATGCTACAGAGCTCCCACTCACTTTCTTGTAAATACAAGCTTCTCCATAAGTTTGTATAAAACCAAAACTTTTGATTACCTTATCAAAACGTTGATTCCAACTTCGGGATGCTTGCTTCAATCCATAGATGGACCGTTGAAGCTTGCATACCTTGTTAGCATCTTTAGGATCGACAAAACCTTTGGGTTGTATCATATACAACTCTTCATCAATGTCTCCATTGAGGAATGCTGTTTTGACATCCATCTGCCATATCTCATAATCATAATATGCAGCGATTGCTAACATAATCCTCACAGACTTTAGCTTCGCTACCGGTGAGAAAGTCTCATCGTAGTCAACTCCTTGAATTTGTCGAAACCCTTTTGCGACAAGTCGAGCTTTATAGACAGTAACATTACCATCAGCATCTGTTTTCTTCTTGAAAATCCATTTGTTCTCGATAGCCTTCCGGCCATCCGGTAAGTCCACCAAAGTCCATACTTGGTTTTCGTACATGGATCCAATCTCGGATTTCATGGCTTCTTGCCATTTATTGGAATCTGGGCTCATCATCGCTTCCTCATATGTCTCGGGGTCATCGGTGTTGTCCACCAACATGATATTCATAACGGAATCATACCAATCTGGAGTGGTACGAGTTCTCGTTGACCTCCGAGGCTCTGTAGCAACTTCAACCGAAGTTTCATGATCACTATCATTAGCTTCCTCTCTTATTGGTGCAGGCACCACAGGAACTTCTTCCGGTGCTGCGCTACTCGCAATTTCGAGAGAAGGTTCGACAACCTCGTCGAGTTCTACTTTCCTTCCAGTCACTTCTTTCGAGAGAAATTCCTTCTCTAGAAAGGATCCATTCTTGGCAACAAAGATTTTGCCTTCGGATCTATGATAGAAGGTATACCCAATAGTTTCCTTCGGGTATCCTATGAAGACGCATTTTTCCGCTTTGGGTTCAAGCTTGTCCGGCTGTAACTTCTTTACATAGGCTTCGCATCCCCAAACTTTAAGGAACGACAATTTAGGTTTCTTCCCAAACCATAATTCATACGGTGTCGTTTCAACGGATTTAGATGGTGCCCTATTTAAAGTGAATGCGGCTGTTTCTAATGCATAACCCCAAAATGATAGCGGTAAATCTGTAAGTGACATCATAGAACGAACCATATCTAAGAGAGTTCGATTACGACGTTCAGACACACCATTACGCTGTGGTGTTCCCGGCGGTGTCAATTGTGAAAGTATTCCGCACTTCTTTAAATGCTCGCCAAACTCGTAACTTAGATATTCACCTCCACGATCAGAACGTAGAAATTTAATCTTCTTGTTACGTTGATTCTCTACCTCACTTTGAAACTCCTTAAACTTCTCGAAAGTTTCGGACTTATGTTTCATGAAATAGATATACCCATATCTACTCAAGTCATCCGTGAAGGTAAGAACATAACGATAACCACTGCGCGATGCTATACTCATTGGACCACACACATCGGTATGTATGATTTCCAGTAAGTCCGTAGCTCGCTCCATTATACCAGAAAATGGAGTCTTAGTCATTTTACCCATCAGACATGCTTCGCATCTTTCAAGTGATTCAAAATCAAGTGATTCAAGAAGTCCATCGGAATGGAGTTTCTTCATACGCTTCACTCCAATGTGACCAAGACGACAGTGCCACATATAGGTCAAATTATCGCTTGATTTCAAACGTTTAGCCTCAATGTTATTAATATGTGTATTTCTACTATCGAGATTCAATATGAATAGACCATCTATCAAAGGTGCATGTGCATAAAACACATTACTCATATAAATCGAACAACCATTATTCTCGGATTTAAACAAGTAACTGTCTCGCAATAAACAAGATCCTGATATAATGTTCATGCTTAATGCAGGCACCAAATAACAATTATTTAAGTATAAAACTAATCCCGATGGTAGATGAAGAGGTAGCGTGCCGACCGCGATCACATCAACCTTTGATCCGTTTCCTACGCGCATCGTCACCTCGTTCTTCACTAGCTTCCGTTTATTCTGCAGCTCCTGTTTCGAGTTACAAATATGAGCAACCGAACCAGTATCAAATACCCAGGCACTACTACGAGTACTAGTGAGATACACATCAATAACATGTATATCAGATATACCTTTCTTCTTGATGTTGCCGTTCTTCAAATCCGCCAAGTACCTTGGGCAATTCCGCTTCCAGTGACCTTCTCCCTTGCAGTAAAAGCACTCAGTTTCAGGTTTAGGTCCAGCCTTGGTCTTCTTCGTCGGCGTGGTAACTTTCTTACCACCCTTCTTGAAGTGTCCCTTTTGCTTAGACTTGCCTTTCTTGAATTTGGTGGTCTTATTGACCATCAACACTTGGTGCTCTTTCTTGATCTCCACTTCTGCAGATTTTAACATAGCAAATAGTTCTGGCAACTCTTTGTTCATGTTCTGCATGTTGTAGTTCATCACAAAGTTCTTGTAACTTGGTGGTAGTGATTGGAGGATGCGGTAAACTCCCAAAGTATTAGGAATCACTATACCCAAACTTTGAAGTTTATTTGCGTGCCCAGACATCTTAAGCACATGCTCACTGACGGAGCTACCCTCTTCCATCTTGCAGTTAAAGAACTTTTCAGAAGCTTCATAACTTTCAATTGCCGCATGAGTCTCAAAGATTAATTTGAGATCCTCGACAATATCATATGGATCTGACTCTTCAAACCTTTTCTGAAGCTCCGATTCTAAACCATACAAGATAGCACACTGAACTATGGAGTACTGATTCTTCCGAGCAAGGTAAACATTCTTTACTTCATCGGTAGCATCAGCTGCAGGTGGGTCACCTAGCGGTGCATCCAGCACATAGGTCAAATTACCAGCTGTGAGGACAATCCTCAAATTGCGGAACCAATCCGCGAAGTTGCTTCCATTGTTTTTCAACTTTTCTTTCTCTAGGAACGCATTAAAATTGATGGTAGGGGCTGCCATTGATCTACAACATATTTGCAATAGTTTAGACTAAGTTTATGACAAATTGAGTTCAAATTAATTAATGAAATTAAACTAGGTGAACTCCCACTCAAAACAACATCCCTCACATTGTTTTAGTGATCACACGAACCAAATCCACTACATCAACACCGATCATCACGAGAGCTGATATAGTTTTAATGGCGAACAATCATCATGTTCATCATATCTACTATATGATTCATGCTTTGCCTTTCGGCGATCCGTGTTCCTGAGGCCATGTCTGTACATGCTAGGCTCGTCAAGATCAAACCTTAGCTTCCGCATAAGCAAATCTGGCTTGCTTACGTTGTATTCACCCGCGGAATCAAAGACACCCGATCATCACGTGGTGCTTCGAAGCAGCAAGCTTTGGCAACGGTGCATACTAAGGGTGAACACTCTAGAACTTGAAATTTATGTGCATGAGGGATCATCTTATAATGCTACCGTCGTCTACTAAGCAATACAAGATGCATAAAGGATTAACATCACATGCAATTCATAATATGTGATATGATATGGCCTTTCTTCTTTGTGCTTCCGATCTCCATCTTCAAGCACGAACATGATCTCCATCATCACCGGCATAGCATCAAGGTCAATGACGCTTCTCCATGGTTGTCGTCCACCAGCTTCAACTATTACAACTATTTTGAATAGACACGCAGGTCTTAACAGAAATTAAAGACAACCATATGGCTCCTGCCGGTTGCCAACTTACAATAAGGAACATTGCATACATCAAATATAATCACAATCATGGCCATATCACATCACTGCACACCCCTGCAAAACAAAGTTAGACGCTTCTACTTTCTTTGCATATTTTACGTGGTTTGGGGCTTTCCATAAGTGTCGTTCTAACTTACGAACAAGAACCACAACATTGATACTAGCATTGTTGATCACCCGTTGTAAATTGGATCTTTACTATGCTAGGAGAAACAGGCACCCGCAAAGCCACTTATGCAAAACGAGTTGCATGTCAAGCGTGGAGCAAGTCTCATGAACGATGTCATGTAAGGTTAGCCCGGGCCGCTTCATCCCAACATACCGCAAGATGCAAAGTACACAAAAAGCAATCTACAATAAAAGCATCAACGCCCACAATGACCATTGTGTTCTACTCGTGCAACAGATCTACATATAGACACGGCTCTGATACCACTGTAGGGGTTCGTAGCATGGAAAACAAAAATTTTCTATCGCATACAAACAAACAAGCCAAGATCTATCTACTAGATTGTAGCAACGAGTCGATGGAATAACTCACCCTCGAAGATTCCAAAGTGTTTAACGAGAGCAGATTCTCGTGGGTGATGTAGTCGTACTCTTTCCGATCTCAAGATCGCGTAGACGATCCTTCCGGCGCCGCGTTCCCGCAGCGCTCCCGCAGTCGGTCACACGTTCGGTACTCGACGAAGACCTTCCTCTCCCTTGTTCCAGCAGGCAGCGGAGGTTGTAGCACTCTCCTCGTGATTCCGGCAGCACAACGGCGTGGTACCGGAGGTAGAGGGGAAATCCCGCAGGGCTTCGCCTTAAGCCGGTGCGAGTATGGTGGAGCTTATGAGAGAGGCTATTAGTGGTCTAGTAATTAGACACACCAATTAGAGGGCTCTAAACCAATTAGAAGGCTCTAAACCGAATAGCTCTAAACCGGGGTCTAGATCTAGGGTTTAGTTTAGAGGATAGGAAACTTGTGTGTCTAGGAGGGGAGCCCTGCCCCTCCTTATATAGGTGGGAGGGGTGGGCGCGCCAGGGGAGGGAGGGAGTCCCTCCCCAACTCGGCCTTGGGCTGGGCGCCGGCCTGGAGGAGTCCAACTCCTCCTCCAGGTTGGTTCCAACTCCTCTTGCTTGTTTCCCACAGTTTCTTGTTTTGGCAGTTTGACTTTCAAACTGGACATTTGACTTTTCTGTTTTAGGATTCAATTTAATCCTATATTTGGGACAGCAAGAACACTTAGTACATGATGCAATCATTCCAATATGTAATGACACATTCATGTACCCCTTCCCCCCCGGAGTGCCGGACAATCCGGAACCTTCTAGAATATCCCCGATGAAAACACCGGAATCATTCCCGAACTCCGAAACGGGACTTTCCTTATATGAATCTTATTCTCCGGACCTTTCCGGATCACCTCGTGATATCCCGGATCCCATCCGAGACTCCGAACAACATTCAGTCTCTTTCTCATAATACCATAACTACTCAAACAACGTCGAATCCTTAAGTGTGTCTCCCTACGGTTCGTGAATTATGCGGACATGATCGAGACACTTCTCCGAACAATAACCAATAGAGGAATCTGGAAATTCATATGGCTCCCACATATTTCTACGATTACTTTGCGATCGAATGAACCACTTACATACGATACCAATTTCCCTTTGTCTCACGATATGTTACTTATCCGAGGTTATGATCGTCGGTATCTCTGCATACCTAGTTCATCCTCGTTACTGATAAGTACTCTTTTCTCGTTCCCGTGATATGTGATCCCTTGTGACCAAGTCACATGCTTGCAAGCTAATTGGATGACATTTCACCGAGAGGGCCCAGAGAATATCTATCCGTCATGTGGATGGACAAATCCCACTCTTGATCCATGTGTTTCAACCAATACTTTCCGAACACTCAATGCCACTTTTATAGCCACCCTGTTACGGTGTGGTGTTTGATGACATCAAAGCATCCATCCAGCAAAGGTGATATGCATGATCTCATGGTCGAAGGAATTAGGTTACTATGTATCAGAAAGCATATAGCAATTGAACTATTGAAATGACTTGATCTTTATGCTACGCTTGTCTATAGGAGTATGTCCACCATATCATTCTCCTAACGATATGATCTTGTTGTTGATAACATCTCAATGTTCATGACAAAGAAACCACATCATCAATCAACCAACAAGCTAGTGAAGTATAGAGGCTATACTAGGGACTTCAAATTAAGTTTACAAATCACACAAGTATTAATGGTTTCCTTGTTAATACTATTATAGCATGAATGCAAACATTTATCATAAACACAAAGATATATAATAATAACTATATTTATTATTGCCTCTAGGGCATATCTCCAACAGTTATATCCTGTGCAGCCTCTATATTTCCTTGGACACCTCCTATAACCCGTGTTTGGTAGATAGCTGGCCTTGCGAGTCGTAGCTGCTTGCTGAGGTGCGATCTCGTGTTGTCAAGTACCACAGTTGTTGAAATGCTGGCAGATGCTTATTGGTGGAGATGCTTACTGGTGGAGATGATCATGACTTTAAGTACAACTATTAAAATGCTAGATATAACTAATGCAGAGGCATCGGTGGGCAATAGATGTTATTTGGTTCTTCCACGCTCACTTGTGTCCCGTAGGACCCCAAGTACTTGATACATGTTCCTTGATTTTTCGCACTATCCACATCCGGGAGGCCTTATGGACCCCCCCTGAGCCAGAGCTTGATTCATTTCTATTTCTTGGGGCACAAAGTAGTTTGGGGCTTTATTACTATCCTGTACTTATGCCATGATTTACTGCTTTATTTAAGATTGTGCGTGGAGCACCTGTACTGTTTAGGACCGCGGAGTGTTTTCACGGTATCGACAAGCCCAGTCACACTTTCGGGTTCCCAGTCGTTTACAACCATTGACGCAAACCCTAGGTCTGTTACGGAGCCGACCAACTTCGTTGCGGGTAGCTTAGTGGGGTGCCCCCCTGAAATATTTCTGAATCCTGTGATCGCTTTGTCGTGAATGCCTCGTTGGGTTTTGAGTTGGTTTTTCCGAGGTTGATCGAGTGTGTTGCTATTTGTGCACCCCTGCAGGGTAAAACTTTCTGAAAGCCGTGTCCGCGGTCATGGACGACTTGGAGCACAGTATCTCGATCATAGACAAGCATAACTAAAGTAGTGTTATAAACTTGACTTAATATATGACTAATAATCAGATTCAACTATAATGGAATGGATATTAAAAATGCCAACAACTGGTGGATCCGGATTATTTGTTATATATGCCTAGTAAGTATTGCAACTCCAATGGAATGTGATAAAAGTGCCAACAACTGTAGGGTTTTGGGATTCCTCAGGACAATTATATCTGACTAGTAAAGGTTTCAACTACCACAGAATTGTAATTAAAACTGCCCACTACTTATGCTTCAGGATGACTCATGCTATCTATATCTGATTAGTAATTGCTGCAACTATAACGGAATGAGTAAAATTGCCAACTGTGTGAGTTCCTTGGTCCGACTTCGTCGTTTGGTCTCGAGGGGAAAATACCAGGATGGGTATGATTGGTGTTAGTATCATGTTGGATCCGATTAGGTCTTTCTTATCCCTCTCTAATAGCCGCCAGTTTTACTGAGTCTCTATAGGTTGTTTAGTGCCGCTGCGCTGCCGCTTCAGCCCACCATACCTATGTAGGCGAGAGCCGCCGAATTCTAGCCTCGTCGTGTACTGGCCTCAGTACTGACGCTCCCCTTTTTCCTTTGCCTGTTGTCGGCACCCCTTTTGTTTTAGCAGGTTTAAGTTCGACGTCGTTAGCAGGGTTACCCTTCCGGCTTGGCCTGGGCAGGGTTATGGACGCCATTGGTTATTCTTCAGGGCTCTTAGCCCCATTTGCTTCTTGTCTGTACTCGGACGCTGTACCGCTTTCAAGGTGATTTGGATCTTTGTATTGTATATCTGTATTCTTGACTCTCGGAGTCGTGTTGTATATATATCTGTTCTGTGGGTCCCATCGAGGACTGTTGTGTAATGGTATTACTTCGATTTCCACCCGCATGAAAGTGCCTGGTGGGGGCGTCCTTGAATCGTTTCTATGCGGGTTTGGCGGAAAGGGCTAAAACTTGCATAAGGCCGATTTGAGGGTGTTACAGTTGGTTCTTCTAGGTGTTTGCAATGCTAAGATTTTCTTGGTCCCTTTCCTACTCTGATTGGATGCTAGATTAAAAGTTATCATTTATGTGTAGCACACAATATGATTACACTAGTTCAAAAGGCTGAGAATGATCCATATTCTAGCTGCTTTATGTTCAACACTTCAGCATCAGAAACGATTGTAATAATCACCACGACATGAACAATGTCCAACTTTGTATTTTCCTTCTTCTAAAGACTCCAAACTGAAACTATGGATGGATTATCGAGTTTCACTTTCTCCAACCTTAAAAAAATCGATATGGGTTGTATGCAGTTACCCTCATAAACATGTTTCAACAGAGTTGATTAACTCTCTTCCAGTTCCGACAATTTGGGATGGAAATGTATCCCTGATCCAAATCATTTTCACTTATTAACAACAAGAAAAGTAACCTGCAAAAATTAAAACAAGAAAAATAATGATAAGAAGTTCTTATGAAACAAAAAATATTACTCCCTCCGATCGATATTAATTGTCACTAGATTGGATGTATCTAGCACTAAAACATGTCTAGATACATCCATTTCTACGACAAGTAATATGGACAAGAGGGAGTAGCTCTAATTGATTGGATTTTATCACTAGATATGATCGCCTTTTCTAGCAGGTTTTCAAGATTCTGTGTGCAAAATGAAGGTCCTTGTCCTGCTTCATCGGGCTAATCAGAATAGTTGCCTTCATGCCTTGTCTCTGCAAGTATCAGTCTGATCACTGTTCTAGAGTATAAATAAGTCATGCTTGTCTGGAACTTCTGAGCTCTTGCTTGTTATGGTTTGCAACTTGGCACTTGTAGTTTAGTTAGAATTGAAGTAACTGTACTGAGGCCTATGGTAATGACTACTATCACTTAAACCTTTCATTGCTCTAATAGATGTCCTTTCATACTCAATGCTTCAGTTTTTCTCTTAGTAGCAGACTGTTATTTCTTGCCTTTATCAATTGTGGCTAGACTAATTCCGTTGTGTTGATTGGTTATTTCTTTTTGCGTTAGGTAACTTCCATCGTTAGTGTGTATTCCAATGAAAAATGAAAACATATTATTGCCTATTGAAACCTTGCATACTTATTCCGCTGTCTACTCCTTAGTAGCAGTTACCTACGGCTAGATCCTTACTAGTGGATACCAAGTCGCAGACAAGACGATGACAATGATGCTGCACGAAAGCAAAACTGTGAACTATGGGAACTTCCAATCCGAACACAATAAACCCCAAAGTGCATCAAAGATCTAACTAAAACTCATCATTGTGAAAACCATAATCAAATCATCATGCCTTTTTTTTTTATCCGAGCTCATAAAATTAACCTCAAACAACCATATTTTGGTATGCTCTGGGCTTCTGCTGGAGTAAGTGGATTACATAGTTAGCACTCTAGTATTTAACTAGATTGGAACTAGGGTTGGAAAATACGGGATTACATTGAAGCCAGCGAAAGCTCCGCTTGAGTATTCAACAAGCCCGTTGGTGTTGGTGCCGGGGTTGTGATACTTCAATGCTTTCATGCCAACCATATGCTTAGAACCTTCACTAGTCTGGCGATAGAGGTAGTCTGACATGTCCCGAAACACTATCCCGTCATCAAACAAGGCTATCGGATGAATACTTAATGGAAAGTTGAGAAGATGTCGTCGAACCCACCGTGCCGGGTTGTCACCATCTACGTCGTCGTAGATCCATATCTCGACCCACAACTGGTAGAGACGAGCCAGCGCTAGCTCCCCGTCCAGCTCGACTAATCTGGAGTCCATGCAGTCGGGCCCGGGGTACCATTGGGGCGCTGGCAGGACGCTGAATGACTCATCTTCCAAGCTAAATCTGACAAAGCGTGGCTTGCTTGCAGCATCGCCAAAGTGCATGACTCCCTGGTAAACGCGTGACACAAGATCGGCCATCCAGATAAGGGAGCCCTTCAAGAAGGTCGTGGTCCGTCCTGCTATAAAAGGGCACGGCGGCGGAACCGCCGTCCCGCGCCAGCAACTGCTGTCTGATCCGATGGTAAACATCTCCATCCCGAGGCGACATGTAGCCATGGCGATTGTCTCGTGGTGGAAGAAACGAGCGACCTTGTAAAGGCCGGAGCGAGGGTCGCGCCCGAAGCCGAACGCGTTCTCGACTCTGTAGCGCCCGCACCAAGCGGCGGCGCTGTTGGAGCTCCAAGGCAGCTCCAGACCGCGTCGCGTGGCTGGGTTGAGCACGCGCACGGTACCGTCGACGGTGGGGAGCATGACGAGCCCGTCGCAGTGGGCGAACCCGTGCCGCGTCTGCCTTGTTGGATCCTCCGCGGGGAACCAGGCCATGTCGTGCACGAGGGTCGCAGTGCCGTCCGGCCGCCGCTGGTTCTCCTCCCACAGGTACAGCCCCGGGGTGTGGACCTTTTCGTGTAGGTCACCTTGGTGTTGGTTTGTGATGTATGGTGCGATGAGCAGGCTAGTGGAGGGCCTCCTTTTGTGTGGCTGGTGTCGGCGAACTTGCGCCTGGGAGAAGGAGGTGTCGTCGGAGACGGTGTGGCGCCACGCCTTGCAGACGCACCTGAACCTCAGCAGTGGCTCGACGGGCAGCCGGACGAGGATCTCCGACGCGATCAGCTCGTGAGGCAGGTACGGCGACGGCGGCATGTGCTTGATGTCCATGGCCAGATTCATCGATCGATCGATCTACAACGACGGGTGGAGCAAGGATAGGCGCGAGGCGGAGGAGCTGGCGTTGCCAGGCCGTCGGAGTGCGGAGAAGGAAGATTGGCCGGGGTGATGGAAGGTGGCCCGAAGCAGCTGAAACGAGCGAGCGCAGAGGACAGGCGGCGGCGCCGCCGCTACCGAGCTGGTTGTGTCGTGTCGGGGGAGGAGCGAGTCTAGCCGAAAAAAACGCGAGGTGGGTATTCACGGGATTGATCGGGCTCGTCCCGTCCCGTCCCGTCCAAAACACGTCTACCAAATGATCCATATATAGAGTATTTCAGCGTGCCTTGAATAGCCAAACGAGTCCTAAGGCGGAATTATTGATTTGGAACCGTATCTGAACACGTACCCCGCAAAACGTATCCGGCTCGAACGGCTATCGTACGGCAATCTATATAGAAAAGTAACGCTGCCGTAAACCCCGATGTGGTTGTAGATTGATCGATGAATCTGGCCTTGGACGACGTCGAGGACAATGAGACGAGGAGGACACCGCCGGCGATGTACCTGCCTCACGAGCTGATCGATCGTGTCGGAGATCCTCGTCCAATTGCCGGTCAAGTCGCTGCTACGGTTCAGGTGCGTATGCAAGGCGTGGCGTCACACCGTCTCCGATGACACCTCCTCCTTCTCCCAGGCGCACGTCCGCCGACATCACCCGCAAAAAAGGATGCCCTCCAGCCTGCTCGTGGCACCATGCATCAGAATCGACGACGACGACGATGACTACATTGGGTTTGCCACCCTAGGGTTGTTCCTGTTGGAGGAGAACCAGCCGCAGGATGGCGTCGCGACGCTCGTTGATCTGGACGGCTGATCTTGATAAGTCGCTCATATATCATGACAATGACGACGAAGACATGACATGCTTTCTGCGCTTTAGCTTGAATGACGAGTGTATGTAGACCCCTTCTAGATACACTCCTGAAACGGAGGGAGTAGTTAACACCCCTAAATAATACTGCTCAATCATGTCACATACATATCTCTGTTGATCGATCAGGTCTGGCGCCACTGCGCCAGCCTAGCAGGCTGAACTGAATCACAGGTAGGCAGCAATGATCTCAACCCAGCGGTACATTATGAGCGCTGTGGCTTTCAGCTTTTGACATTGTCAGTAACTGATCCAGAAATACAACTATCAGCCATTGCTGGGCTGAGCCATGTTAGCAAAGGATGGTTTCTCCAATCACAACAACGAATGGCAATACATAGTCATCTCAAATCAACAAAACGAAGAGACAATGACCACAGGTAGGCTGAAACTTCAAGCAATGGACACACAATTACACAGCAGCCAGAAGGCAACCCGAATATGCAGCTGTTATTAACACAAGACAGCTCTTTGTTTTCGAGAATGCAAACGCTAGCTCCTTGCTAACAATACCAGATAGCATCCTTCCCAAAAAAAAACATACAAGGCAGCATCCATATTTAACAAGCAATCACCCCAACCCATGCCGACTAAGACGAGACTGAAAGCAGCGGCATAGAAAACCTTAGCACAGGGATCAGACCTTTGGATCGGCACGCAAGGCCCGAGTGCATCGGTGTGGCCTATACATCGAGATTGCACCATCTCCTTTCTCACTCGCTCTCTTTCTTCCCCTTTTTTCCTTTTTTGATACTATGCAAACTGCACTACTATTTAGTCGGTGGTCATGGGCTCAGAGATACAGCAGCGGAACCGTGCTTTACGGACGTTGCCAACGACTTCCAGCTCAGCACTATCAAGCATGGTGACGACCTCGTTAAATGACGGGCGGACTTCAGGATTTGCATCCCAACAGCGAGTCATGATGTGGCTTAGAGAAGGCAGACAATCTTGTGGGATTGGAGGACGAGCATTCTTGTTTACGACAGCAAAAGCTGCCTGAACAGCCGTCATGTTTGTGAAGGGGAGCATGCCGGTCATAAGCTCCCACAAGACAATCCCAAAGCTATACACATCAACTTTATGGTCATAAGGCCTGTGCTGGATCATCTCCCTGTAAAGGCAAAAAACATAAGCATATTTGGTACGTGTTTGCAGAAGTAAAATATCCATAGTGGCTGCAGTTAACTTACGGTGCCATCCAACGGTAGGTCCCTGTCTCTGGGGTCATTCCCTCGGTTTTTACCTCAATTCGAGCAACGCCAAAGTCTGCAATCTTGATGGATTTGTCTGCTGAAATTAGAAGGTTATCTGACTTCAGATCTCTGTGAATAAAACCCAGGGCATGTACATACGCCATTCCCCGGGCAACATCAAGTGCCTGTTTCACTGCCAATCTCAGGGGCACAGACTTGGTCTGCCTTCTGGCAAGGAACTGTCTGACGGAGCCACCTTTTGCATACTCGGTAATGATACACCAAACAATCGACTTCCTGCATGCCCCGATGAACCTTACAATATTCGGGTGCCTCAGTGTCGACAACATCATAACTTCTTGCACAAATTGCTGTTCCATCAATTGCGCTCTCTCTAGATCATTCTCAGGCTTCTCCAGCAGCTTAATGGCAACATCTTCCCCGGTGTACGTCCCCCGGTATAGCTTTCCAAAGGCCCCTTGAGCAAAAGGAGCTCCCATGTCTAGCCTTCCCAGATCAATGGTCCACAGCTCGTAATTAGTAAGTATCTCCGTTGGATGAGTTGGGTCCATCAAGACCCGGGCCAACGCATCCTCCTTCAGAACAGATGCAGCAGCCCGGTTGGGGTAGATGACACTGTTGCAGACTGAATAGTTTGGTGTTGGAACGTCACGGAGGCCCGGGTGGTTGAGCATGACGGTGCGGGACTCGTTCGAGGCCACGCTGCTGTTATCCACCGACATTGCAACCGAACCGCCAACAAAGTTCATCGAGTTCATGTTGTCTGTGCTATCCACCGACATGTGGGAACTCTCCCCGACCTTGTGCCAAGGCATATCGAAGAAGCCATTGCTCTCGTTTTCTAGCTTCCCTCTGCCACCGCCGCCACCCATACCAGCACCACCTAGCATATTGTGAAATCGTGCCCCCTCGATCATCTTCAAAGATCCACCGGTACTTGCAGAGATTCTGCAATTATCCCTTTTCCAGCAAAAAAAAAAGATGGCTGGATCAGCACCCCCACTGTTCCCTACAAATATAACCAAGCCATAGTATGTTATGGTCTAATAAAATGCAAAACACATCTAATAAAATGCATAACCTTAAGGTAAATTTGTCACTTCCTATGACTCAGTGAGGACTACAGGAACTAAAATCTCCATCCAACAGCAATACTGTAATTTCTTCATACAAACCAAAGCTTCACTCGCTAAATTTGTGCATTTCTTCTACAGCTAAGTTGTGAGGACTGCAGGTCCCAGAATTCCACCAAGCAACTGCAAAACTGAACTTTCTTGACACAAACCAAAGTTCAGGTCACGCGAATGACCAGGGATTACGCGATACGTAGCACTGAAGCTTTCCTACCTACGCATTTCCTTCCCTAAGCTAACCTAACCCTCGGAAGTAAAAAAAAAAAAAAAGCTACACGGCTTCCGCACAAACACGGCAATTCGGCAGCTACGCACCCCCGCGCCGAGATCACCAAAATCGCCCCCAAAATTCCGCGAGCAGGGGGCAGCAACCGGGAGAGATGGGCCGCGAAACCCCACCTCCCTCGCCAGCTAACGGAACGGCGACGGCCGACAAAAATGTCCAGGCGCAACCCTAGCATAGCAGGCAACCTCGAATTGGGGCGAGCAGGGCGCGGGGCACGTACCTCCGCCCGGAGCTGGACGCAGCGGCGGCCGGGGAGACGGTTGGGCGGAGACGGGGAATCCGGGGCGGGGATGGGCTGGCGTGCGGGGGCTTCTCCCTGGCTGCCTGCCTGCGAGGCGACGACTCGGGAAGGAAGTCGGGAGTGGGGGAGAGGAGAGACAGAGAGACCGAGAGGAACAGCTCACTGGTTTTTCTCCCGGTTCTACCCCTCCCTTTCTTTTTCACTGTTCTGGTGCGAGGATAACGTGGGATTGAGATGGTAGGCCATGCAATTTAAGCCCAATGCTTTGTTATCAGGGCAGGAATATTTGGGCATAGGCCCGGCGAAGGCCCGCACGAAGTCTCTTTTACCAGGGCAGGTATTTGAGCATACCACGATTTTAGACCTGCATTCCATGATTTGTTTTGAGAATCTCATATACCATGATTATATATTTTTCAGGGCCATACCATGATTATATTTTTTATGGGCCATACCATGACTATATTATTTTAGGGGCCATACCAGGGATTGTTTTTTCTATTACCCAAGAGAAATCCTTGCATTTTGGAGTAGTAGCACATAAAAGGACATGACTACAGCCAGGTTGGCATGAATTTAGGTTACGGCCAGGTCGCTCTGTTTACGGAAAAGATCCCCTGGGCTTGCCGTTTTCGTGCGCGAGAACGAGGTCGCGGGATAGATATCGCGTGCGGGAACAGAGGGGTCCCTGGTCGTGTCGCCCCCTCCCTATTACCTACCACCCCTTCCCCCTTACGGATCCCAGATCGTGCCATCTTCCAGTAGTCTCTTTTATCCATCTTATGGTCTTCCCTTTTTTGTTACATCGGTGCAAAAATCTGGTTAAAAACTGGGAAGAGAAATTTTGGGGGTGTAAGGTTGTACCTTTTGTGTATAGAACTTCCACCATTAGGGAAAAATATAAGAAACCCCAGATGGAAAACTAGATGGACAACTTATGTACCTTTTGCAGATGTAAGAAGATGGACAACCAGCAATAAAACTTCCAGTTTACTTGCAGCAATAGTATGTACCTTTTGTGTATAAAACTTACAGCGGATGAAAGCATTCATGACAGTAAGGAAAAAGGCACACGGATGAAAAAATCCCATGGAAAACCCCTAGATGGAAAACATAGAAAAATAACTAGATAGAACTTAGTTTGCTACATCAAATAGTCCTGGAACATTGAAGAACTAGAGTAAAGATGTCAAAAAGACATTATTGGGGCTTGGTTTGCTACATAGAACATAATCGAAGCATTCATGACCGTAAGATATGTAAGAAAGTATGGACAATAAAGCTTATGGATGCAAAACATTCCATCAGAACTATAGATGGAAAACCACAGATGGAAACATCACATGTCATAGACGTAGTTCCTGTAACTAGATAGAACTTATTTTGCTACATAGAACAGTCCTAAAACATTTGCACTTTCCCCATTGAAAAAAAAAGATAACAACGGAAAGACAGATTTGTATAGAACTTCCAACAACATAAACCTTCTATCTGCTAGCATGTGTATGTAAGGTCCTCCCTCCTTTTTAGCTTGACTGTCACATGCCTCCTCCCTGCGAAATGAAAAAAACATTTAAAACAAAATAATGTGGTGATCTAAAAATAATAATAATAAGATAAACAGAGTGATGATGTAATTTGTGTTTTTGCTACCTGCAGTGTCTGACTGAATGCCGAATTGTTTTGCTTATAGGTTGGGGAGCTAGACCTTAACTAGCCAACATGAGATAGTTCTATGCGTGATGAGGAAGGTACTTTGCATGGTTTTCCGTGATGATGGTGTTGGAACTTCTACAGGACTATATGGACGTCAAGTCAGCTTTTCTTAATATGGGAAATTCACCATATGGACGTCAAGTCAGCTTTTCTTAATGGTGAACTTGAGGAAGTTGTCTATGTTGCCCAGCCTGCAGGTTTTGTTACTGAGCGAGAGGAGCATAAAGAGCTAAGGTTGCACAAAGCCTTATATGGGCTTCGACAAGCTCCTAGCGCATGGAATACAAAGTTGGACAAGACATTGGTTAGTCTTGGCTTTGACAAATGCCCATCCGAGCACTACTGGTAAGTGTGTATGTGGATGACTTGGTGATTACAGGTAGAAGTGCTACAGGGATTCTTGCTTTCATGTAAGAAATGAAGGCCCTGTTTAGCATGAGTGATCTAGGGTTGTTCAGTTATTACCTTGGAATCGAGGTAATGCAAAACTCTCAAGGAATTTTCATTAATAAGACTGCATATGCCACAAAAGTGTTGGAAAGGTGTGGAGTGAAGGATTGCAGTCCCTGCTAGACTCTGATCGAGCCACGTCTAAAATTGTCCAAGTCAAGTACAGCCGAAGCAGTAGATAGCACTCACTATAGAAGTGTGGTGGGAAGCCTTCGCTATCTGTTGCACACAAGACCAGATTTGTTTTATTCGGTTGGGGTGGTCAGTATGTAGGTACATGGCGAAACCAACTATAGAGCATATGAATGATGTGAAGCACATCCTAAGATATGTCAAAGGAACTTTGAACTTTGGGTGTTGGTATGACAGGAAGGGAAATCTAGAGTTAGTACGATTTTGCGACAGTGATCATGGTGGAGACATTGATGATAGAAAAAGTAATTCTAGAGTTTTGTTCTATCTCGACTCTAGTCCTGTATCATGGAGATCACAGAAACAAAAGGTGGTTGCCATTTCGTCTTGTGAAGCAGAATAGATGGCAGCCACATCAGCTACCTGTCAAGGCATCTAGTTAGCAAGATTGTTAGAAGAGATGTAGAGTTCTGAATCGAGTACATTGAGGCTGAAAGTACATAATCAATCTGCTATTTCACTGAGTAAGAACCCAATTTTTCATGACCGCAATAAACATATTGATATCAGCTACCATTTTGTGCGGGAGAATGTGGAGGCTGGGATAGGGTCTTTATTTTGCAGGGCCCTAGACGAAATGGGCAACGTGGACCACTAAGGTAATATAATATAAGCATATCTAGTGTCTACCTTGACTTGCAAAATATTAAAATCTACCACATATTCATATTCTTAGGCTAAGATGTCTATAAAAAATGGTTGAGGACTTAAGCAGTGTCATATTTAAACGGAAAGACTAAAAAAG
This sequence comes from Avena sativa, assembly GCA_916181665.1. NCBI lineage: Eukaryota > Viridiplantae > Streptophyta > Magnoliopsida > Poales > Poaceae > Avena > Avena sativa. Next base: position 17,306,252 of record OV702291.1, on the reverse strand, counting down.
TACTATAAAATAAGACAAGTAGTATTACAAGGGATGTCTATAAATAATTGCACCGGATTTATGTTTCTAGATTAGATTTGTCAAGGAATTAAATACATTATATATGAAAACAGAACCCTAATCTAGCATAACCTACCTGATTTTTTACATGTAGTGATGCTTTCTTGATTGACTAAAGAGCCAAATTGAGAGGACCGATTTGAAGGAAAGCCTTCATGGATCCATAATTCACGAGGTATGACGATTGAACACCTAACAGGGGCAGATGAGCAAGGTCGTGAGGTAGAAGGACCCAGAAGCAGGGGTGAGGAGCAGCAGGCCAACAATCGAGTCGTCGATCTCTAGTTCTCTCACCCGCAAGGAGGGTCAAAGGCTCGCATGCAGCATATCGGTTCGCTGGAGTCTGTCGAGATCGGCCGTGTCGCTGGTGTATGGAGATCGATCGTCTACCGCGTGGGTTTCCTTTCCGATAGGCCCATGTGTGGTTTTTCTCCAAAAGAAATCAACCTAGTAGAATGAATAGTGAAATACTACGCATGTGTACAAATAATGCCCCCCTCCCCAGGCGAGTGGGCCCTAGACGGCAGCCAATGTTGTCATGGGTTAGAGCCGGGCCTAGGCTGGGAAGATCGATATGGCTCATGTTAGAACTGAAGACCTGCTGGCCGATATCCCGGCTAAGTCGCTCGGGAGAGCAAAGATTCATGAACGGAGAAGTGCAATTGGCATGAGGACGATAACTTGAGGACAACCAAATCAAGGGAGAGAATGTTAGAGATTGATCGAGTTGTCGTCTGTAGTTTCTTTTTTTAATTCCTATTTTGTTACAGGCGCGTTGTTCGTGTCAAGTTTGTTAGGAATAAGCCTGCCGTGTACGTGATGGTTCACATGGAGACCCTAGTTTCTCGTTTCGTTCGGTTGTAAACCTGCGCACGATCGACTCCTCTCTGAGATGGCACGGACAAAGTGGATAGTGGATAGCTTAGGATTCGGTCATGATCGCTGAGTCCTGGAATAAAAGGGGAGAACAGAAAAGACAGCAAATTTTAACGCGTCGCAAAACTCTCTGTATGTACCGTGGGCATTGTGTTTGTGTGGGTGCAGAGAAGTTGAGTACGAGTTTGACGAAATATGATGGATATATTATTAAGCCTCATGGGCGAGTATATATATAGGCGTACAGAGGATTATCTTGGAGTACGAGTCAAGTTAGGACTGTACAAAAACAGATCCTAACTCTATCTAAACTACCATAACAACGTATATACCTAATATTCTAATATCCTCCATAGTCATAGCGGTAGCGTCATGAACAACTGGAACATCATGGACGGTCAGACTGGAGATAAACCGAAGTAGCATCCAGTAGGCTGACATCCCCCCACAGTCGTAGCGGGAACATCGTGGACGGTGTCGCGTCACGGTTGCTTGGACTGTAGAGGAAGGTGGTGATGCTCAAGTGAGGTGGTAGCCCTTGTGCCGATGTCGAGGGAGCCGAGAGCGTTTGGCGGTGCCATGGTCGAAGTAGCCGTGTGAGGGGTCGCCGTGGTCGATGTTGTGGTCGGGGATGCCGGTGTCGAGGTAGCCGCACGTGAAACCGCATGCGCATAGTGTGTGAGGAGGATGACGGAAACACGTCGAGGCAATCGTCGAGGGTTGCCGAAGCCGATGCAGTCCGAGCCGTCGAGGACGAGATGCGGCCATAGTTTTGCTAGAACTAGGTGCACGTCGGTGACGAACACATACTCCGGGTTTGCCAGAACCGAGTATGCAAAGAAGAACTCGTCGGTGACGCGGTCGAGACAGTCGTAGAGGGGTCGATGCCGAAGAAGACATTGTCGAAGCCGATGAAGACGAGGAGCCGATCCGAGCTTGCCAGACTCGGGAACGCGCCGGGGACGAAGGCACTCCCAGTGTTGCCAGTACCAGGCATGCGGGGGCAGGGACCATCATGAACTTGCCGCCATGTCAGAAAGAGTAGCAAAGGAAGCCTCCAGAGCGGTTGCGACACGCAGAGTGATGAAGGGAGAGATGACGGCGCTGTCCGCGGTTGTCGGAATAGAGTAGTAGGTGGTGTAGTCGGGGATGAGATGATGACGCTGGCGGCGAAGTTGTAGTGGACGAAGGGGTAGAAGGCGGCGAAAAAAGCGGCGACTTGTGGTTGATGCCTGGAGTGGCGATGGGGTAGTCGGCGGGACCTACGACGGCGAGAGGACGCCCTGCGGGTTACCTTGTGAAGCGCGGCGGCGGTGCTCGAAGTAGGCGAGGAAGACCCGGCGACGTGCGAAGACCATGTGCAGACGGCGGCGAGATCCGTGTCGTAGGAGATGGCGCAGTGAAAGCCGAGGCCGTCGATGCACGAGGATAGTGAACTAGACTGCGTGCAGCCACGCTACGACCCGCGGGGGCGGCATAGCTGTAGGGCGCAAGTCGGTGCAGCGGCTGGGACGCCACCAGCGACGTACACGCCAAGGTGGCGCGTTGGAAGCCGGTCGCGTGGACCAAAGGCGGCGGCGTTGCGGCCCGACGGGGCGACACAGCGGCAGCCCGTAGGTCGATCGGTGGTAGGCGTGTACTCGGGGACGTGCCTGGCGTAGACAGGCGCGAGATCGGTTGACCAGACCGACGGTGCACCGTATGCTCTATGGCGTGGACGACGCGTAGATCGGAGTCGATGGTGGCGTTTTCAGTGAAGTCCCGGACGATGACGATGAAGACGCTCCGAGGGGGGCGGTCGCGGCAGCCTTCCAATGTAAGGCGTAGCAGCCGTCCGCGGTACGCGACAGCCTGCCGAGGCAGGCGCACGGGTACGGTGTAGATCCTCGATGCCGATGGCCGGAGTAGAGACGCGTGATGACGACGGCGATGGGCGACTCAATCTGATCTTTGATCGGTAAACCAAAAAAAAAACGATTAGGCTGATACCATGAAAGAGTATGAGTTTGCCGGAGTATGATGGATATATTAGTGAGTCTCATGGACGATTATATATAAGCATACAGAAGATCATCTTAGAGTACGACTGTACGTAAATAGATCCTAACTCTATCTAAACTACCATCACAACCGTATATAGCTAGTACTCTAACAGTTCGGAGCGACGAACATGTAATTCCACCAAATTACCACTAAATCGTGTAGTGTTAGTTGCAGGATCAAGACCTGTCAAAGGAAGCCGTACGTACGTGCACCGTGGACGCGCTGAGCGGTCGTGTGGCCGCCCGTGGTAGTACGTTGAATACGACGACCGAATCAATCACTCGACCAAGGAGTGAAACGCGTCTGTGGTCTGCCTTGTCTTGCTGGCTGGCTGGCAGTGGCAGCGGATCGAGAGTGTGAATATTCTGACCTGCCGCAGCAGATCGCTCCGTTGTGGCGAGCGGCGACAAGGGAGGGAAACCGCGTCGCGTGGGCCCGCCTTCGCATGCGTACGGCGGGTCGGTGGGTGGCCTCTGGCGCTTGCAAAAACAAGAAAGAAACCCGGCTGACACGGCGGAACTTTTTTTGGTGGCGGTCTTCCTCTGCCTCCACTCACGGGTCGGGCCAAAGATGGGCCAAACAACAAGGAACCACCGGGTGTGCTGCCGGTCCATCTTCGGCTCGTGAGAGTGACAGGAGGATATATATGCTGGAAGCCTGGAATCGGAAGGATTGCACGAGCGTGACGGTGCCACGCTACGTACGCCACCGCTTGCGATGTGATGTGACACGCTCACATGTTCACAGCACTACCGAGTAGTAGTAGTACTGTAGTAGCAGCGTTTCTATGTTTGTTGCTTCGAGTGAAGCCACACACACATGTGATCTAGACACAGAAAAGTACCGGCCGTCTGCCATAATGCATTGTGCCACTCGCCGATGGCCAGAGCTACTAATAACCCATCGTTTCGAACCTTCCGATTCCAAGACCTCGATATATATAGGCACATAAAATTGAGAAAATTATAAAAAACCACCATATTACAGGCTAGGGTTTTAAAAAAACACCAATTTACGCTAGGGTTTCAAAAAACCACCACTTCAGAGTTGGTTCGTTTCAGATAACACTGATACCGGTTTGACGCTGGTCTAATGACAAAACTGACATGATGGACCCACTCTAAAGTGGTGGTTTTTTGAAACGAATCAACTCCGAAATGGTGGTTTTTTTACACGAACCAACTCCGAAGTGGTGGTCCCATTCTGGTACCAGTGCTATCTGAAATGAACCAACTCTAAAGTGGGTTTTTTTAGAACCGTAACGTAAAGTGGTGGTTTTTTGAAACCCTAACATGTAATGTGGTGGTCTTTTGTAATTTTCTCCGTAAAATTGCAGCTCCATCTTCTTCTCCTACACGTTCTCTCGTTACATATCGCACTCGATCTTCGAAACATTCCCACAAGCAAGCAAGCAAGCGCGCCCGCCCGCCGGCCCATGCATCGCTTCGCGTGCATGTGCGGGGCTCCGATCGATCCGACGTGCGTACAGTACGACTCGGTCGCCCCATGCATGTGCCGTACGTCCTGGATTTTGTTCCAGATTTCGCGCGTGTAATTAATCGACCACACCAGTCACGTTCGTTGGTTCGGATTGTTTAGACCGACCACGCCATCATCAACTGGCTCGCTGATGATGATCAGTCTGCTGATGCTGATGATTGTTTAGAAAACACGGCTTCCGTCAGACTGTCCCGAAGCGATCAATCCCGGTTAAACCGGGACTAATGTAAGGCCAGGACGCCGCACAGGGCAGGACCACGATTAGTCCCGGTTTGACTAGGACATTTAGTCCCGGTTCGTACCATAAACCGGGAGTAAAGGGTTCCGCGCCTGTCTCTAACCTTTTAGTCCCGGTTCGTGCATGTTCATGTATATATACACCCCAGCATCATATGCTTGTGTGTGAGCTTGTTTGTTTTTTCTCTCTCATACACAAGTGGTGTATGTTGCTTTGTTTTTCCCCGCTATGCACAAGAGATGCTCGATGAAATGCGTGAGAGCACGATGTCATTTGAGTTCACACAAAACAAACATGATATGGAGTGTCTAAGCCACACTTAAGCTTTCTCCTCTTTCTTTCCTCCTCGATCGAGGGTATCAACTTTATCCTTTCATCGGTCATTGATATAATGCATTTGTCGATGTACAGTGGTCATTTCTCTAGATGTTCTGTAATAGTTTTTGATAAACTTTATTATATAATGCATATGAGCCGGCAATGAATGTACGGTGACCGACGCACTGTCGAGTTCATTACGGGCTTGTATAATTTTATCGGTGTGGCTGAGTCAAACAATGTGAATGGTTTTATGTGTTATCCATGTGTTGCCTGTCAGAACAAGAAGGATTACTCTTCCTCGAGAACCCATCTGCTTCCGGTTTCATGCCCAGCTATAATTGTTGGACCAAGCATGAATAAATATGGGTTATGATGAAAGACAATGAAGAAGAAGAGGACAATGACAACTATCATATATTCCCTGAATACGGTGATACTGTAACGGGAGAAGCTGAAGATGAAGAGACACCAGATGAGCTCGTTGATGATGTTCACCGAGCCATTGCTGATGCACAGAGAGAATGCGAAAGTGAAAATGAGAACTTGAGGTTGAAGCTCATGTTAGAGGATCACAAAAAATTATTATACCCAAATTACAAAATTGGCAACACAAAGCTCGGTACCATACTAGAATTGCTGCAATGGAAGATAGCGAATGGTTTATCTGACAAGGGATTTGAAAAGCTACTAAAAATAATAAAGAAGAAGCATTTAAAGAATAACGAATTGACTGACAGTACGTACGAAGCAAAGAAGGTTGTCTGCCCTCGTGGATAAGTGTGCAAGCTACTCTATGAATCATATATGAACAATTATTCCTGGTATGGATCATCTATGAAAAATGTTTAACTCTTGAAGAATCGAAAACAACAACGTGAAAACCTTAAAAAGAAAGGGGGCATTGGGAAAAGACTGATTTGACTTACGAATGGGGTGAAGGGACATTCTGTGAAACTCTTAGCATGAATCTCCAAAAGATAGTGTCGGGTCGTCAACTTACGTGTGGTATTGCGTGTTTCTCTTCTAACATGTTCACTACTTCAATTGGTAACGTATAACACACGATGGGACCCCTCCACCCGCCTATACTCTACTCCCTTGACCAAATAATTGTACTTCTACATGTTGTCCTAAGTCAAATATTTAAATATTTGACCTACTTCATGGGAAAAGTGACAATATTTATACCACCTATTTAGTATCATTAGATTTGTATTAAAATGTAGTTCATATGATACCGATTTGATGTCATATATGTTGCTTCTTTTAAAAAAATTGGTCACAGTTCAAAATCTTTGACTTAAGACAAGACCTAGAAGCACACTTATTTTAGGATGGAGGGGGTATGCATTAATAATAATTATAGTACTATCACACATAAGCATACATATAAGCTTAATTAATAAACTAGCGGGGACTTATAGCTAGAAATGTGGGGTCTCAATTACACCACTAGAAACTCCATGCATACACAAATACAACTCACTCAATATGGAATTTAGATTCACCTAGCCTATTTAGAAATTATAACTACCTATTCATATGCCTGTTAGTTAACACGAGAACATAATTATAAAAACAATGTTGATGAACCATTGACGTGGCTATCATCACTAGAATAGAGAAACAATGTACCCTCAAAAGGGTGAATGCACAAGTTCCATCTTAATATAATATCATTCAGATTAAGCATTCAAACATGGGACCCCACCGTGTTGCTTTTTGTTGGAATTTTGTCTAAAAAAGACTCGGTCCATTAATAATTGCTGAAATCCCAGAGACCAATTATATCCATTCATGCATACTAAGAGGTGAGAATAAAGTTTAGCCTCACATTGCTAGTTGGCTGGGAGTTGGACCTCTTATAGGAGGGGGTATTGATGTACCACTTGTATGAGCATGAGAAAAAAGAGATACGTACACGCTTCTCCTCCTCTGTCACCGCCTCGCCCCGGGTTGCGGGAACGATCTGAGGATCCTGGTGTGTGATTTGTCTCTCTTTTGCCGATGGGAAATAAGTAAGAAAAGAGTGTTCGGCTTTGGTCGCTGCTTGTTCGGTTCCATAGCACCGAAATGCCGTGCGACAACTAGCTTCATCACGAACAGGCTGACGACTTCTTTCCTAGTGATAGAGCACTAGTAGAAAACAGACATTTGGTCCAGGGGTATTAGCCCCGGTTTTGCTACAAATCGGGACTAATGCCCCGGTCCCAACGGCTAGATCTGGCCCCAGGGGGTGGCAGGCACTAGCCCCGGTTCGAACGGGACCTTTAGTCCCGGTTCGTGTAGGCAGGCTGGGTCGGGCGCCAGACCCTTTAGTCCCGGTTTGTTAGACATGAACCGGGACTAAAGGTCTGGCTATATCTTCTTCCCCCACCTGCCCGAGCCACCATTTCAAGCTGGTGGCTCCTCTCTCTTTCTTGCTTCAAGCTCGAGTTCATGCCCAACTTTCTTTCAAGATTTGTCTATATTTTGTGGTGCCCCATCTATCTAAAGGTTCTAAAAGGTGAGCAACTTCATCCTTTGAATTCTCATTGCTATATTAGCTCATTTCATGCTCTATCTTGTAGATGGATTTGTGGATTTAGTTTGGTAGTAATTTTTGCAATGATAACATGAGATCGATGTTTCTCGTCGAACATAAAGGAAATCTTTTTTGAAGTCCTTTACAGTATCAAGGTCCCGTCTGGTTTCTCGTCGAACATAAAGGGAATAATAAATATGGCAAAGAAAAAATTTCAAAACCTAAAGTCTCATGACTGTCACGTGCTTATGACCCAGCTGCTTCCGATTGCATTGAGGGACTCCTGCCGAAAAATGTCCGAGTACCCATTGTGAATCTATGTGCGTTTCTCAATGCAATTTCTCAGAAGGTAATCAGTCTAGATAGTCTACCAAGGTTACAGAAAGATGTGGTCCAATGTCTTGTCAGCTTCGAGTTGGTGTTCCCACCATCCTTCTTCAATATTATGACGCACCTCCTAGTTCACCTAGTCGAAGAGATTAACATTCTCGGTCCTATATTTCTACACAATATGTTCCCCTTCGAGAGGTTCATGGGAGTGTTAAAGAAATATGTTCATAACTGTGCTAGGCCAGAAGGAAGCATCTCAAAAGGATATGGATTATAGGAGGTCATTGAGTTTTGTATTGACTTTATTCTTGACCTTAAGCCCATCGGTGTTCCTGAATCACGACATGAGGGTAGACTTAGTGGAAAAGGCACGCTAGGAAAGAAAACAAGGATATGTATGGACGAACATTCTCTCACTAAAGCACACTGCATAGTTCTGCAAAGTTCCACCTTGGTGGCTTCGTATATCGAGGAACACAAGAATATTGTACATTCCAACAACCTGGAGAAGCCTGGCTCCTGGATTAGAGATAAACACATGAGGACTTTCGGCGGTTGGTTGCAGACACATCTCATAAATGACATAAATGTTGGAGAGCAGTTGTACTTGTTGGCTAGGTCACCATCTTCGACTATATTGATTTTCCAAGGGTACGAGATAAATGGAAATACATTTTACACGATCGCCCAAGATAAAAAGAGCATCAATCAAAATAGTGGTGTCCAATTTGATGCAACAGACGAGAATGGGCAAATGGATACATATTATGGTTACATAGAGGAGATATGGGAAATTGACTATGGACCTTTTTTAAGGTCCTTTTGTTTTGGTGCAAATGGGTCAAGCTGACAGGAGGCGGGGTTGAGGTAGACAAGAAATACGGAATGACAACAAAGGATCTCAACAACCTTGCGTATAGAAATGAACCATTTGTCCTAGCCAATGATGTGGCTCAGGTTTTTATGTGAAGGACATGTCTACCGAACTGAGAAAAAGGAAAGATAAACAAAAGCATACAACATACGATGAGCCGAAGCGCCACATAGTTCTTTCAGGAAAAAGAAACATCGTGGGGATGAAGGATAAGACAGACATGTCAGAAGATTATGATAAGTTTAATGAAATTTCGCCCTTCGCTATGAAGGATAACCCAAGCATCCCGTTAAGTAAGGAAGATGCTCCATGGTTACGGTTTAGAAGAAAACCGTAACAATAGAGATGTGTGGATGTTGGTGTTGTACAATATTATTAAACCTTTATTTTTATGGATATGAACTATCTCGATCTCAATAGGTAGTATTAAAACGTAAAAATTAGTCATAATCATATCTAGCCCTGTAGTACACATCTTCAGGGTCATCTTCGGAATCGTCATCGTCGTCGCTCGTAGCACGTGGCTGGCTCCTTAGCCCTTCCCCGGCTTGTGCATGGGGGAACGGGGGAGGGGGCACTTGCCACTCCGGCCTCGGATTCACGACGTGCGGGGGAGGGGGATCCCGGATGACGACCCCAGTACGCCCTATTCCTTCACCACCACCACCATTCTTGTGGCTATGCGGCTGGTGAAAGTGCGGGTACCTCAGGCGAGGATGGTCATCATGCCGGCAATAGTCCGGTTCGCCCACCATAGGCGGCGACCGACCTCATTGTGGTTCACTGGGGGCGGGCCGTCACCCTCGTACCTGGCGAGCTCCCTTTCCCGCCGGTTTGCGAAGAAGGCATTCCAGGTGTCGAGGTTGTCGGGATCCCAATGGGGATCCATCCGCTGCTCCGGCGTGAGCTCGAGGTAGAAGTGGTTCGTAATGGCCGCCTAGCGGGCCGAACCTTGAGGCACAGGAAGAACAGGAACCCCTCCAGCGCCAAACAAGAATCACCGGGGTGCCGGTCCATCTTCGGTAGCTAGTGCTATCGTGAGAATGACAGGAGTATCCGCTCCTGGAACGGAAGAATCGCATGGGCGGCGTGACGGTGCCGCGCTACGCCATGGCTTGCGATGTGATATGACACGCTCACACGTTGGCAGCACTGGTAGCGTTTTTCTATTTTTGCTACTGCTTTGGCTCAAGCCACACATACTCCTATATACGGTATGGACACGGAGAAAAGAAAGCATGGACGGAAGTGGAGATGCCACAAGATACCTAGCTACTACTAGTAGCTACTGCCCATCCCCAGGAGGCCAGGATCGATCCATTCAAACCTTCCACTTCCACACCTGCATAGCATAGTAGTAGTACTACTAGACGACGCATAAAATTCGCGGATCCATCGTCTTCTCGTGCACGCCTTCTTCTGGTTACAGATCGTACTCGTACACACGAATCACGATGGTTGGCTCGTGCTGGCTAAATTAACAACAACCGTTGCTTGCATGCTAACTTCTGATTTTTGCTTAGACCGACCGACCTACCGACCACGCCATCAAGTGGCTCGCACACTAGTATAGCTAGCAGCTGGTGATGATTAGTCCGGTGGGGCCGGGACGGCAGGGACGGATCTAGGAATTTAACTTTGGTCCATTCCTTCATGCCAATAAAAATACAAATTGGCCATTATAGCAAAATTATCTCAAAAGACTACGAAACATGCAAAATAATAAAGAAAATTATAATACGATCATACGTTTCGGTCATAGCATGAAAGCGATATATGACGGCATCATCTTTCACCTGTAAGAAGAATTCCCGCTCAATAAATAAAACCAAATAGTTATTCATGAGTGGCCGTGCCGCGCTGGGCGAATCCCACCCCTCCCTGGCCTCGTCCTTCCTCCCGCGATCTCCCCGCCCGCAGCCGCCGCCCGGATCGTCGCCGAGCAAAGACCTGGTGGCGTGGCGGCGACGGCGGTGACCCTGGCTACGATCCGGCTGGGAAAGGTGGCGGCGCACGCACCTGGCTGGTTCGACGGCGGTGTCGTGGCTAGCGACGGCCAGAGGTCCTCGGCCCAGATGGCAGCAAGCGGTGGCGGGGATTCGGGCCTAGACGGGCTGTGATCTGCTCCGTTCGTCGCCCTCGACACTGGCGCCCAGCTTCCCCAGGGCATGTTCGTGACACTAGGGCGCTTAGGGCATCTGTCCCCAACATGGTGGTGGTGATCTCCTTCTCTGTCGGAGTGGTCGGCCAGATGGTCTTGCCGTCAAGCGGCGAATCCTGCTAATTTCCCGCGGGTGGCGTGGGGGCTACTGGTTCAATTTCAATAAATGAGACGGTCCTGGATCCCTCTCGAGCCTCCAGGTTTAGTATCTTTACATATGTTCGCCTCTTCTTTTTTCCGTCAAACAAGTGACGGCCGGGAGTCGCGGTAGGCAGTCGATCATGGATGCTTTGCTAATTGCTATTGGTTCAGTTGGACTGCACGGACATAGACACCGGCCCTAATACTAATTTGAGGTTTGAGCTTTTTTCCTGGACGAGATCTAGACTAGAAAACCTTCGTACATGTACCAACTGAGATACGTATTTACAATAGATTATATATAGGATTTTTTCTAGAAAAATTTAGGTGTTCAGCTGAACACCCATGACCCATGTTGGATCCGTCCATGCGGGGCGGGGTGGGTTCGTGTCGTGCGTGCGTGCTGATTGACGGACTGATTAGTGTGGAGAGAGCACCTTGAATTAGGGACACACCTACTCGCGCTGCCCCTTGTTTCGCGACTTCTTGCGTTGGCGTTGCCATGCTCCTGGTTAGGTCCAACAACTAGTAGCAGGCAACAACCTAACCCCGGGTGTCGCGACCAAGCATGCAGCAAACACTTAGCTACTGCAGGTACGTAGTTTCTCGGAGTGTTTTCCCTTTCTTAATGCTTCTCTCTGATCCATCGTGTCAATTTTTATCATGGCAACTCGGTGTGTGACTAGGAGTTCCACAAGAGAAACACGCATAAACGTGGGCGGGCGTCATCATTACCACGCGGCTCGCACGCGCACATTCGATTTTCTTTCAAGATACTCGTGTTGCTACCGTTACCAAATACAGTACCGATTACGAATTCAAAACATGTGACACCGTCGTGTTGCTACTGTTACCGCATCGCAATTCACCGAGTGTGTGCTTCTCGCCTTTTTTCCTCTTGTCTTGAAAAACAAGTAATTAAGAAAAGTTGCCTCAATCTTACACTAGTCAACTACCCACACATTCGTGGATATCCGGTATGAATCCAGAATCTGGTTAGAACTACTTCACAAGTAGTATAAGATTTCCTTCTAAATTTGTATTGGTGTGTTTCAAGTGAAAACTTGCACGATAAGAGTTTTTCTTACTATTCTATTAACTACTAGTATCTCTTACACCGTAACATTTAGCAAAAAACGAATCTTAAACCGTAGTGTGGAGAGAGCACCTTGAATTAGGGACACGCCTGCTCGCACTGTCCCTTGTTTCGCGACTTCTTGCGTTGGCGTTGCCATGCTCCTGGTTAGGTCCAACAACTAGTAGCAGGCAACAACCTAACCCCGGGTGTCGCGACCAAGCATGTAGCAAACACTAGCTACTGTAGATACGTAGTTTCTCGGAGTGTTTTCCCTTTCTTAATGCTTCTCTCTGATTCATCGTGTCAATTTTCATCATGGCAACTCGGTGTGTGACTAGGAGTTCCACAAGAAAAACACGCATAAACGTGGGCCATTACCACGCGGCTCGCGCGCGCACATTCGATTTCCTTTCAATATACTCGTGTTGCTACCGTTACCAAATACAGTACCGATTACGATTTCAAAACATGTGACACCATCGTGTTGCTACTGTTACCGCATCACAATTCACCGAGTGTGTGCTTCTCGCCTTTTTTTTCATTTGTCTTGAAAAAACAAGTAATTAAGAAAAGTTGTCTCAATCTTACACTAGTCAACTACCCACACATTCGTGGATATCCAGTATGAATCCAGAATCTGGTTAGAACTACTTTAGAAGTAGTATAAGATTTCCTTCTAAATTTGTATTGGTGTGTTTCAAGTGAAAACTTGCACGAGAAGAGTTTTTCTTACTATTCTATTAACTACTAGTATCTCCTACACCGTAACATTTAGCAAAAAACGAAACTTAAACGTAGTGTGGAGAGAGCACCTTGAATTAGGGAGACGCCTGCTCGCGCTGTACCTTGTTTCGCGACTTCTTGCGTTGGCGTTGCCATGCTCCTGGTTAGGTCCAACAACTAGTAGCACGCAACAACCTAACCCCGGGTGTCGCGACCAAGCATGCAGCAAACACTAGCTACTGTAGATACGTAGTTTCTCGGAGTGTTTTTCCTTTCTTAATGCTTCTCTCTGATTCATCGTGTCAATTTTCATCATGGCAACTCGGTGTGTGACTAGGAGTTTCACAAGAAAAACACGCATAAACGTGGGCCATTACCACGCGGCTCTCGCGCGCACATTCGATTTCCTTTCAATATACTCGTGTTGCTACCGTTACCAAATACAGTACCGATTACGATTTCAAAACATGTGACACCGTCGTGTTGCTACTGTTACCGCATCGCAATTCACCGAGTGTGTGCTTCTCGCCTTTTTTCTTTTGTCTTGAAAAACAAGTAATTAAGAAAAGTTGTCTCAATCTTACACTAGTCCACTACCCACATATTCGTGGATATCCGGTATGAATTCAGAATCTGGTTAGAACTACTTCACAAGTAGTATAAGATTTCCTTCTAAATTTATATTGGTGTGTTTCAAGTGAAAACTTGCACGATAAGAGTTTTTCTTACTATTGTATTAACTACTAGTATGTCCTACACCGTAACATTTAGCAAAAAATGAATCTTAAACCGTAGTGTGGAGAGAGCACCTTGAATTTGGGACACGCCTGCTCGCGCTGCCCCTTGTTTCGCGACTTCTTGCGTTGGCGTTGCCATGCTCCTGGTTTGGTCCAACAACTAGTAGTAGGCAACAACCTAACCCCGGGTGTCGCGACCAAGCATGCAGCAAACACTAGCTACTGTAGATACGTAGTTTCTCGGAGTGTTTTCCCTTTCTTAATGCTTCTCTCTGATTCATCGTGTCAATTTTCATCATGGCAACTCGGTGTGTGACTAGGAGTTCCACAAGAAAAACACGCATAAACGTGGGCCATTACCACGCGGCTCTCGCGCGCACATTCGATTTCCTTTCAATATACTCGTGTTGCTACCGTTACCAAATACAGTACCGATTACGATTTCAAAACATGTGACACCATCGTGTTGCTACTGTTACCGCATCACAATTCACCGAGTGTGTGCTTCTCGCCTTTTTTTTCTTTTGTCTTGAAAAACAAGTAATTAAGAAAAGTTGTCTCAATCTTACACTAGTCAACTACCCACACATTCGTGGATATCCAGTATGAATCCAGAATCTGGTTAGAACTACTTCACAAGTAGTATAAGATTTCCTTCTAAATTTGTATTGGTGTGTTTCAAGTGAAAACTTGCACGATAAGAGTTTTGCTTACTATTTTATTAACTACTAGTATCTCCTACACCGTAACATTTAGCAAAAAACGAAACTTAAACCGTAGTGTGGAGAGAGCACCTTGAATTAGGGACACGCCTGCTCGCGCTGCCCCTTGTTTTGTGACTTCTTGCGTTGGCGTTTCCATGCTCCTGGTTAAGTCCAACAACTAGTAGCAGACAACAACCTAACCCCGGGTGTCGCGACCAAGCATGCAGCAAACACTAGCTACTGTAGATACATAGTTTCTCGGAGTGTTTTCCCTTTCTTAATGCTTCTCTCTGATTCATCGTGTCAATTTTCATCATGGCAACTCGGTGTGTGACTAGGAGTTCCACAAGAAAAACACGCATAAACGTGGGCCATTACCACGCGGCTCGCGCACGCACATTCGATTTCCTTTCAATATACTCGTGTTGCTACCGTTACCAAATACAGTACCGATTACGATTTCAAAACATGTGACACCGTCGTGTTGCTACTGTTACCGCATCGCAATTCACTGAGTGTGTGCTTCTCGCCTTTTTTTCTTTTGTCTTGAAAACCAAGTAATTAATTAAAGTTGTCTCAATCTTACACTAGTCAACTACCCACATATTCGTGGATATCCGGTATGAATTCAGAATCTGGTTAGAACTACTTCACAAGTAGTATAAGATTTCCTTCTAAATTTGTATTGGTGTGTTTCAAGTGAAAACTTGCACGATAAGAGTTTTTCTTACTATTCTATTAACTACTAGTATCTCCTACACCGTAACATTTAGCAAAAAACGAATCTTGAACCGTAGTGTGGAGAGAGCACCTTGAATTAGGGACACGCCTGCTCGCGCTGCCCCTTGTTTCGCGACTTCTTGCGTTGGCGTTGCCATGCTCCTGGTTTGGTCCAACAACTAGTAGCAGGCAACAACCTAACCCCGGGTGTCGCGACCAAGCATGCAGCAAACACTAGCTACTGTAGATACGTAGTTTCTCGGAGTGTTTTCCCTTTCTTAATGCTTCTCTCTGATTCATCGTGTCAATTTTCATCATGGCAACTCGGTGTGTGACTAGGAGTTCCACAAGAAAAACACGCATAAACGTGGGCCACTACCACGCGGCTCGCGCACGCACATTCGATTTCCTTTCAATATACTCGTGTTGCTACCGTTACCAAATACAGTACCGCTTACGATTTCAAAACATGTGACACCATCGTGTTGCTACTGTTACCGCATCACAATTCACGGAGTGTGTGTTTCTCGCCTTTTTTTCTTCTCTCGAAAAACAAGTAATTAAGAAAAGTTGTCTCAATCTTACACTAGTCAACTACCCACACATTCGTGGATATCCGGTATGAATCCAGAATCTGGTTAGAACTACTTCACAAGTAGTATAATATTTCCTTCTAAATTTGTATTGGTGTGTTTCGAGTGAAAACTTGCACGATAAGAGTTTTTCTTACTATTCTATTAACTACTAGTATCTCCTACACCGTAACATTTAGCAAAAAACGAATCTTGAACCGTAGTGTGGAGAGAGCACCTTGAATTAGGGACACGCCTGCTCGCGCTGCCCCTTGTTTCGCGACTTCTTGCGTTGGCGTTGTCATGCTCCTGGTTTGGTCCAACAACTAGTAGCAGGCAACAACCTAACCCCGGGTGTCGCGACCAAGCATGCAGCAAACACTAGCTACTGTAGATACGTAGTTTCTCGGAGTGTTTTCCCTTTCTTAATGCTTCTCTCTGATTCATCGTGTCAATTTTCATCATGGCAACTCGGTGTGTGACTAGGAGTTCCACAAGAAAAACACGCATAAACGTGGGCCATTACCACGCGGCTCTCGCGCGCACATTCGATTTCCTTTCAATATACTCGTGTTGCTACCGTTACCAAATACAGTACCGATTACGATTTCAAAACATGTGACACCATCGTGTTGCTACTGTTACCGCATCACAATTCACCGAGTGTGTGCTTCTCACCTTTTTTTTCTTTTGTCTTGAAAAACAAGTAATTAAGAAAAGTTGTCTCAATCTTACACTAGTCAACTACCCACACATTCGTGGATATCCGGTATGAATCCAGAATCTGGTTAGAACTACTTCACAAGTAGTATAAGATTTCCTTCTAAATTTGTATTGGTGTGTTTCAAGTGAAAACTTGCACGATAAGAGTTTTGCTTACTATTTTATTAACTACTAGTATCTCCTACACCGTAACATTTAGCAAAAAACGAAACTTAAACCGTAGTGTGGAGAGAGCACCTTGAATTAGGGACACGCCTGCTCGCGCTGCCCCTTGTTTTGTGACTTCTTGCGTTGGCGTTGCCATGCTCCTGGTTAAGTCCAACAACTAGTAGCAGACAACACCCTAACCCCGGGTGTCGCGACCAAGCATGCAGCAAACACTAGCTACTGTAGATACATAGTTTCTCGGAGTGTTTTCCCTTTCTTAATGCTTCTCTCTGATTCATCGTGTCAATTTTCATCATGGCAAGTCGGTGTGTGACTAGGAGTTCCACAAGAAAAACACGCATAAACGTGGGCCATTACCACGCGGCTCGCGCGCGCACATTCGATTTCCTTTCAATATACTCGTGTTGCTACCGTTACCAAATACAGTACCGATTACGATTTCAAAACATGTGACACCGTCGTGTTGCTACTGTTACCGCATCGCAATTCACCGAGTGTGTGCTTCTCGCCTTTTTTTCTTTTGTCTTGAAAAACAAGTAATTAATTAAAGTTGTCTCAATCTTACACTAGTCAACTACCCACATATTCGTGGATATCCGGTATGAATTCAGAATCTGGTTAGAACTACTTCACAAGTAGTATAAGATTTCCTTCTAAATTTGTATTGGTGTGTTTCAAGTGAAAACTTGCACGATAAGAGTTTTTCTTACTATTCTATTAACTACTAGTATCTCCTACACCGTAACATTTAGCAAAAAACGAATCTTGAACCGTAGTGTGGAGAGAGCACCTTGAATTAGGGACACGCCTGCTCGCGCTGCCCCTTGTTTCGCGACTTCTTGCGTTGGCGTTGCCATGCTCCTGGTTTGGTCCAACAACTAGTAGCAGGCAACAACCTAACCCCGGGTGTCGCGACCAAGCATGCAGCAAACACTAGCTACTGTAGATACGTAGTTTCTCGGAGTGTTTTCCCTTTCTTAATGCTTCTCTCTGATTCATCGTGTCAATTTTCATCATGGCAACTCGGTGTGTGACTAGGAGTTCCACAAGAAAAACACGCATAAACGTGGGCCATTACCACGCGGCTCGCGCACGCACATTCGATTTCCTTTCAATATACTCGTGTTGCTACCGTTACCAAATATAGTACCGATTACGATTTCAAAACATGTGCCACCATCGTGTTGCTACTGTTACCGCATCACAATTCACGGAGTGTGTGTTTCTCGCCTTTTTTTTCTTCTCTTGAAAAACAAGTAATTAAGAAAAGTTGTCTCAATCTTACACTAGTCAACTACCCACACATTCGTGGATATCCGGTATGAATCCAGAATCTGGTTAAAACTACTTCACAAGTAGTATAATATTTCCTTCTAAATTTGTATTGGTGTGTTTCGAGTGAAAACTTGCACGATAAGAGTTTTTCTTACTATTCTATTAACTACTAGTATCTCCTACACCGTAACATTTAGCAAAAAACGAATCTTGAACCGTAGTGTGGAGAGAGCACCTTGAATTAGGGACACGCCTGCTCGCGCTGCCCCTTGTTTCGCGACTTCTTGCGTTGGCGTTGTCATGCTCCTGGTTTGGTCCAACAACTAGTAGCAGGCAACAACCTAACCCCGGGTGTCGCGACCAAGCATGCAGCAAACACTAGCTACTGTAGATACGTAGTTTCTCGGAGTGTTTTCCCTTTCTTAATGCTTCTCTCTGATTCATCGTGTCAATTTTCATCATGGCAACTCGGTGTGTGACTAGGAGTTCCACAAGAAAAACACGCATAAACGTGGGCCATTACCACGTGGCTCGCGCGCGCACATTCGATTTCCTTTCAATATACTCGTGTTGCTACCGTTACCAAATACAGTACCGATTACGATTTCAAAACATGTGACACCGTCGTGTTGCTACTGTTACCGCATCACAATTCACCGAGTGTGTGCTTCTCTCCTTTTTTTCTTTTGTCTTGAAAAACAAGTAATTAAGAAAATTTGTCTCAATCTTACACTAGTCAACTACCCACACATTCGTGGATATCCGGTATGAATCCAGAATCTGGTTAGAACTACTTCACAAGTAGTATAAGATTTCCTTCTAAATTTGTATTGGTGTGTTTCAAGTGAAAACTTGCACGATAAGAGTTTTTCTTACTATTCTATTAACTACTAGTATCTCCTACACCGTAACATTTAGCAAAAAACGAAACTTAAACCGTAGTGTGGAGAGAGCACCTTGAATTAGGGATACGCCTGCACGCGTTGTACCTTGTTTCGCGACTTCTTGCGTTGGCGTTGCCATGCTCCTGGTTAGGTCCAACAACTAGTAGCAGGCAACAACCTAACCCCGGGTGTCGCGACCAAGCATGCAGAAAACACTAGCTACTATAGATACGTAGTTTCTCGGAGTGTTTTCCCTTTCTTAATGCTTCTCTCTGATTCATCGTGTCAATTTTCATCATGGCAACTCGGTGTGTGACTAGGAGTTCCACAAGAAAAACACGCATAAACGTGGGCCATTACCACGCGGCTCGCGCGCGCACATTCGATTTCCTTTCAATATACTCGTGTTGCTACCGTTACCAAATACAGTACCGATTACGATTTCAAAACATGTGACACCGTCGTGTTGCTACTGTTACCGCATCGCAATTCACCGAGTGTGTGCTTCTCGCCTTTTTTTCTTTTGTCTTGGAAAACAAGTAATTAAGAAAAGTTGTCTCAATCTTACACTAGTCAACTACCCACACATCCGTGGATATCCGGTATGAATCCAGAATCTAGTTAGAACTACTTCACAAGTAGTATAAGATTTCCTTCTAAATTTGTATTAGTGTGTTTCAAGTGAAAACTTGCACGATAAGAGTTTTTCTTACTATTCTATTAACTACTAGTAGCTCCTACACCGTAACATTTAGCAAAAAACGAAACTTAAACCGTAGTGTGGAGAGAGCACCTTGAATTAGGGACACGCCTGCTCGCGCTGTCCCTTGTTTCGCGACTTCTTGCGTTGGCGTTGCCATGCTCCTGGTTAGGTCCAACAACTAGTAGCAGGCAACAACCTAACCCCGGGTGTCGCGACCAAGCATGCAGCAAACACTAGCTACTGTAGATACGTAGTTTCTCGGAGTGTTTTCCCTTTCTTAATGCTTCTCTCTGATTCATCATGTCAATTTTCATCATGGCAACTCGGTGTGTGACTAGGAGTTCCACAAGAAAAACACGCATAAACGTGGGCCATTACCACGCGGCTCGCGCGCGCACATTCGATTTCCTTTCAATATACTCGTGTTGCTACCGTTACCAAATACAGTACCGATTACGATTTTAAAACATGTGCCACCATCGTGTTGCTACTGTTACCGCATCACAATTCACGGAGTGTGTGCTTCTCGCCTTTTTTCTTTTGTCTTGAAAAACAAGTAATTAAGAAAAGTTGTCTCAATCTTACACTAGTCAACTACCCACATATTCGTGGATATCCGGTATGAATTCAGAATCTGGTTAGAACTACTTCACAAGTAGTATAAGATTTCCTTCTAAATTTGTATTGGTGTGTTTCAAGTGAAAACTTGCACGATAAGAGTTTTTTTTACTATTCTATTAACTACTAGTATCTCCTACACCGTAACATTTAGCAAAAAACGAATCTTGAACCGTAGTGTGGAGAGAGCACCTTGAATTAGGGACACGCCTGCTCGCGCTGCCCCTTGTTTCGCGACTTCTTGCGTTGGCGTTGCCATGCTCCTGGTTTGGTCCAACAACTAGTAGCAGGCAACAACCTAACCCCGGGTGTCGCGACCAAGCATGCAGCAAACACTAGCTACTGTAGATACGTAGTTTCTCGGAGTGTTTTCCCTTTCTTAATGCTTCTCTCTGATTCATCGTGTCAATTTTCATCATGGCAACTCGGTGTGTGACTAGGAGTTCCACAAGAAAAACACGCATAAACGTGGGCCATTACCACGCGGCTCGCGCACGCACATTCGATTTCCTTTCAATATACTCGTGTTGCTACCGTTACCAAATACAGTACCGATTACGATTTCAAAACATGTGCCACCATCGTGTTGCTACTGTTACCGCATCACAATTCACGGAGTGTGTGTTTCTCGCCTTTTTTTCTTTTCTCTTGAAAAACAAGTAATTAAGAAAAGTTGTCTCAATCTTACACTAGTCAACTACCCACACATTCGTGGATATCCGGTATGAATCCAGAATCTGGTTAGAACTACTTCACAAGTAGTATAATATTTCCTTCAAAATTTGTATTGGTGTGTTTCAAGTGAAAACTTGCACGATAAGAGTTTTTCTTACTATTCTATTAACTACTAGTATCTCCTACACCGTAACATTTAGCAAAAAACGAATCTTGAACCGTAGTGTGGAGAGAGCACCTTGAATTGGGGACACGCCTGCTCGCGCTGCCCCTTGTTTCGCGACTTCTTGCGTTGGCGTTGTCATGCTCCTGGTTTTGTCCAACAACTAGTAGCAGGCAACCACCTAACCCCGGGTGTCGCGACCAAGCATGCAGCAAACACTAGCTACTGTAGATACGTAGTTTCTCGGAGTGATTTCCCTTTCTTAATGCTTCTCTCTGATTCATCGTGTCAATTTTCATCATGGCAACTCGGTGTGTGACTAGGAGTTCCACAAGAAAAACACGCATAAACGTGGGCCATTACCACGCGGCTCGCGCGCGCACATTCGATTTCCTTTCAATATACTCGTGTTGCTACCGTTACCAAATACAGTACCGATTACGATTTCAAAACATGTGACACCATCGTGTTGCTACTGTTACTGCATCACAATTCACGGAGTGTGTGCTTCTCGCCTTTTTTTCTTTTGTCTTGAAAAACAAGTAATTAAGAAAAGTTGTCTCAATCTTACACTAGTCAACTACCCACACATTCGTGGATATCCAGTATGAATCCAGAATCTGGTTAGAACTACTTTACAAGTAGTATAAGATTTCCTTCTAAATTTGTATTGGTGTGTTTCAAGTGAAAACTTGCACGAGAAGAGTTTTTCTTACTATTCTATTAACTACTAGTATCTCCTACACCGTAACATTTAGCAAAAAACGAAACTTAAACCGTAGTGTGGAGAGAGCACCTTGAATTAGGGACACGCCTGCTCGCGTTGTACCTTGTTTCGCGACTTCTTGCGTTGGCGTTGCCATGCTCCTGGTTAGGTCCAACAACTAGTAGCAGGCAACAACCTAACCCCGGGTGTCGCAACCAAGCATGCAGCAAACACTAGCTACTGTAGATACGTAGTTTCTCGGAGTGTTTTCCCTTTCTTAATGCTTCTCTCTGATTCATCGTGTCAATTTTCATCATGGCAACTCGGTGTGTGACTAGGAGTTCCACAAGAAAAACACGCATAAACGTGGGCCATTACCACGCGGCTCGCGGGCGCACATTCGATTTCCTTTCAATATACTCGTGTTGCTACCGTTACCAAATACAGTACCGATTACGATTTTAAAACATGTGCCACCATCGTGTTGCTACTGTTACCACATCACAATTCACGGAGTGTGTGCTTCTCGCCTTTTTTTCTTTTGTCTTGAAAAACAAGTAATTAAGAAAAGTTGTCTCAATATTACACTAGTCAACTACCCATACATTCGTGGATATCCGGTACGAATCCAGAATCTGGTTAGAACTACTTCACAAGTAGTATAAGATTTCCTTCTAAATTTGTATTGGTGTGTTTCAAGTGAAAACTTGCACGATAAGAGTTTTTCTTACTATTCTATTAACTACTAGTATCTCCTACACCGTAACATTTAGCAAAAAATGAATCTTAAACCGTAGTGTGGAGAGAGCACCTTGAATTAGGGACACGCCTGCTCGCGCTGCCCCTTGTTTCGCGACTTCTTGCGTTGGCGTTGCCATGCTCCTGGTTAGGTCCAACAACTAGTAGCAGGCAACAACCTAACCCCGGGTGTCGCGACCAAGCATGCAGCAAACACTAGCTACTGTAGATACGTAGTTTCTCGGAGTGTTTTCTCTTTCTTAATGCTTCTCTCTTATTCATCGTGTCAATTTTCATCATGGCAACTCGGTGTGTGACAAGGAGTTCCACAAGAAATACACGCATAAACGTGGGCCATTACCACGCGGCTCGCGCGCGCACATTCGATTTCCTTTCAATATACTCGTGTTGCTACCGTTACCAAATACAGTACCGATTACGATTTCAAAAAATGTGACACCGTCGTGTTACTACTGTTACCGCATCACAATTCATCGAGTGTGTGCTTCTCGCCTTTTTTTTCTTTTGTCTTGAAAAACAATTAATTAAGAAAATTTGTCTCAATCTTACACTAGTCAACTACCCACACATTCGTGGATATCCGGTATGAATCCAGAATCTAGTTAGAACTACTTCACAAGTAGTATAAGATTTCCTTCTAAATTTGTATTGGTGTGTTTCAAGTGAAAACTTGCACGATAAGAGTTTTTCTTACTATTCTATTAACTACTAGTATCTCCTACACCGTAACATTTAGCAAAAAACGAAACTAAACCGTAGTGTGGAGAGAGCACCTTGAATTAGGGACACGCCTGCTCGCGCTGTACCTTGTTTCGCGACTTCTTGCGTTGGCGTTGCCATGCTCCTGGTTAGGTCCAACAACTAGTAGCAGGCAACAACCTAACCCCGGGTGTCGCGACCAAGCATGTAGCAAACACTAGCTACTGTGTTTTCCCTTTCTTAATGCTTCTCTCTGAATCATCGTGTCAATTTTCATCATGGCAACTCGGTGTGTGACTAGGAGTTCCACAAGAAAAACACGCATAAACGTGGGCCATTACCACGCGGCTCGCGCCACACATTCGATTTCCTTTCAATATACTCGTGTTGCTACCATTACCAAATACAGTACCGATTACGATTTCAAAACATGTGACACCGTCGTGTTGCTACTGTTACCGCATCGCAATTCACCGAGTGTGTGCTTCTCGCCTTTTTCTTTCTTTTGTCTTGGAAAACAAGTAATTAAGAAAAGTTGTCTCAATCTTACACTAGTCAACTACCCACACATTCGTGGATATCCGGTATGAATCCAGAATCTGGTTAGAACTACTTCACAAGTAGTATAAGATTTCCTTCTAAATTTGTATTGGTGTGTTTCAAGTGAAAACTTGCACGATAAGAGTTTTTCTTACTATTCTATTAACTACTAGTATCTTCTACACCGTAACATTTAGAAAAAACGAATCTTAAACCGTAGTGTGGAGAGAGCACCTTGAATTAGGGACACGTCTGCTCGCGTTGTCCCTTGTTTCGCGACTTCTTGCGTTGGCGTTGCCATGCTCCTGGTTAGATCCAACAACTAGTAGCAGGCAACGACCTAACCCCGGATGTCGTGACCAAGCAAGCTACTGTAGATACGTAGTTTCTCGGAGTGTTTTCCCTTTCTTAATGCTTCTCTCTGATTCATCTTGTCAATTTTCATCATGGCAACTCGGTGTGTGACTAGGAGTTCCACAAGAAAAACACGCATAAACGTGGGCCATTACCACGCGGCTCGCGCGCGCACATTCGATTTCCTTTCAATATACTCGTGTTGCTACCGTTACCAAATACAGTACCGATTACGATTTTAAAACATGTGCCACCATCGTGTTGCTACTGTTACCGCATCACAATTCACGGAGTGTGTGCTTCTCGCCTTTTTTTTTCTTTTGTCTTGAAAAACAAGTAATTAAGAAAAGTTGTCTCAATCTTACACTAGTCAACTACCCACACATTCGTGGATATCCGGTATGAATCCAGAATCTGGTTAGAACTACTTCACAAGTAGTATAAGATTTCCTTCTAAATTTGTATTGGTGTGTTTCAAGTGAAAACTTGCACGATAAGAGTTTTTCTTACTATTCTATTAACTACTAGTATCTCCTACACCGTAACATTTAGCAAAAAACGAAACTTAAACAGTAGTGTGGAGAGAGCACCTTGAATTAGGGACACGCCTGCTCGCGCTGTACCTTGTTTCGCGACTTCTTGCGTTGGCGTTGCCATGCTCCTGGTTAGGTCCAACAACTAGTAGCAGGCAACAACCTAACCCCGGGTGTCGCGACCAAGCATGCAGCAAACACTAGCTACTGTAGATACGTAGTTTCTCGGAGTGTTTTCCCTTTCTTAATGCTTCTTTCTGATTCATCGTGTCAATTTTCATCATGGCAACTCGGTGTGTGACTAGGAGTTCCACAAGAAAAACTCGCATAAACGTGGGCCATTACCATGCGGCTCGCGCGCACACCTTCGATTTCCTTTCAATATACTCGTGTTGCTACCGTTACCAAATACAGTACCGATTACGATATCAAAATATGTGACACCGTCGTGTTGCTACTGTTACCGCATCGCAATTCACCGAGTGTGTGCTTCTCGCCTTTTTTTCTTTTGTCTTGGAAAACAAGTAATTAAGAAAAGTTGTCTCAATCTTACACTAGTCAACTACCCACACATTCGTGGATATCCGGTATGAATCCAGAATCTGGTTAGAACTACTTCACAAGTAGTATAAGATTTCCTTCTAAATTTGTATTGGTGTGTTTCAAGTGAAAACTTGCACGATAAGAGTTTTTCTTACTATTCTATTAACTACTAATATCTTCTACACCGTAACATTTAGCAAAAAACGAAACTTAAACCGTAGTGTGGAGAGAGCACCTTGAATTAGGGACACGTCTGCTCGCGCTGTCCCTTGTTTCGCGACTTCTTGCGTTGGCGTTGCCATGCTCCTGGTTAGGTCCAACAACTAGTAGCAGGCAACAACCTAACCCTGGGTGTCGCGACCAAGCATGCAGCAAACACTAGCTACTGTAGATACGTAGTTTTTCGGAGTGTTTTCCCTTTCTTAATGCTTCTCTCTGATTCATCGTGTCAATTTTCATCATGGCAACTCGGTGTGTGACTAGGAGTTCCACAAGAAAAACACGCATAAACGTGGGCCATTACCACGCGGCTCGCGCGCGCACATTCGATTTCCTTTCAATATACTCGTGTTGCTACCGTTACCAAATACAGTACCGATTACGATTTTAAAACATGTGCCACCATCGTGTTGCTACTGTTACCGCATCACAATTCACGGAGTGTGTGCTTCTCGCCTTTTTTTTCTTTTGTCTTGAAAAACAAGTAATTAAGAAAAGTTGTCTCAATCTTACACTAGTCAACTACCCACACATTCGTGGATATCCGGTATGAATCCAGAATCTGGTTAGAACTACTTCAAAAGTAGTATAAGATTTCCTTCTAAATTTGTATTGGTGTGTTTCAAGTGAAAACTTGCACGATAAGAGTTTTTCTTACTGTTCTACTAACTACTAGTATCTCCTACACCGTAACTTTTAGCAAAAAATGAAACTTAAACCGTAGTGTGGAGAGAGCACCTTGAATTAGGGACACGCCTGCTCGCGCTGCCCCTTGTTTCGCGACTTCTTGCGTTGGCGTTGCCATGCTCCTGGTTAGGTCCAACAACTAGTAGCAGGCAACAACCTAACCCCGGGTGTCGCGACCAAGCATGCAGCAAACACTAGCTACTGTAGATACGTAGTTTCTCGGAGTGTTTTCCCTTTCTTAATGCTTCTCTCTTATTCATCGTGTCAATTTTCATCATGGCAACTCGGTGTGTGACTAGGAGTTCCACAAGAAAAACACGCATAAACGTGGGCC
The DNA here is from genome assembly GCA_916181665.1 of Avena sativa. Taxonomy (NCBI): domain Eukaryota; kingdom Viridiplantae; phylum Streptophyta; class Magnoliopsida; order Poales; family Poaceae; genus Avena; species Avena sativa. The sequence continues at coordinate 17,280,067 of OV702291.1, read as the reverse complement.
ATTACCACGCGGCTCGCGCGCGCACAATCGATTTCCTTTCAATATACTCGTGTTGCTACCGTTACCAAATACAGTACCGATTACGATTTCAAAACATGTGACACCATCGTGTTGCTACTGTTACCGCATCACAATTCACGTAGTGTGTGCTTCTCGCCTTTTTTTCTTTTGTCTTGAAAAACAAGTAATTAAGAAAAGTTGTCTCAATCTTACACTAGTCAACTACCCACACATTCGTGGATATCCGGTATGAATCCAGAATCTGGTTAGAACTACTTCACAAGTAGTATAAGATTTCCTTCTAAATTTGTATTGGTGTGTTTCAAGTGAAAACTTGCACGATAAGAGTTTTTCTTACTATTCTATTAACTACTAGTATCTCCTACACCATAACATTTAGCAAAAAACAAAACTTAAACCGTAGTGTGGAGAGAGCATCTTGAATTAGGGACACGCCTGCTCGCGTTGTACCTTGTTTCGCGACTTCTTGCGTTGGCGTTGCCATGCTCCTGGTTAGGTCCAACAACTAGTAGCAGGCAACAACCTAACCCCGGGTGTCGCGACCAAGCATGCAGCAAACACTAGCTACTGTAGATACATAGTTTCTCGGAGTGTTTTCCCTTCTTAATGCTTCTCTCTGATTCATCGTGTCAATTTTCATCATGGCAACTCGGTGTGTGACTAGGAGTTCCACAAGAAAAACATGCATAAACGTGGGCCATTACCACGCGGCTCGTGCGCGCACATTCGATTTTCTTTCAATATACTCGTGTTGCTACCGTTACCAAATACAGTACCGATTACGATATGAAAACATGTGACACCGTCGTGTTGCTACTGTTACCGCATCGCAATTCACCGAGTGTGTGCTTCTCGCCTTTTTCTTTCTTTTGTCTTGGAAAACAAGTAATTAAGAAAGGTTGTCTCAATCTTACACTAGTCAACTACCCACACATTCGTGGATATCCGGTATGAATCCAGAATCTAGTTAGAACTACTTCACAAGTAGTATAAGATTTCCTTCTAAATTTGTATTGGTGTGTTTCAAGTGAAAACTTGCACGATAAGAGTTTTTCTTACTATTCTATTAACTATTAGTATCTCCTACACCGTAACATTTAGCAAAAAACGAAACTTAAACCGTAGTGTGGAGAGAGCACCTTCAATTAGGGACACGCCTGCTCGCGCTGTCCCTTGTTTCGCGACTTCTTGCGTTGGCGTTGCCATGCTCCTGGTTAGGTCCAACAACTAGTAGCAGGCAACAACCTAACCCCGGGTGTCGCGACCAAGCATGCAGCAAACACTAGCTACTGTAGATACGTAGTTTCTCGGAGTGTTTTCCCTTTCTTAATGCTTCTCTCTGATTCATCGTGTCAATTTTCATCATGGCAACTCGGTGTGTGACTAGGAGTTCCACAAGAAAAACACGCATAAACGTGATCCATTACCACGCGGCTCGCGCGCGCACGTTCGATTTCCTTTCAATATACTCGTGTTGCTACCGTTACGAAATACAGTACCGATTACGATTTCAAAACATGTGACACCGTCGTGTTGCTACTGTTACCACATCGCAATTCACCGAGTGTGTGCTTCTTGCCTTTTTTTTTCTTTTGTCTTGAAAAACAAGTAATTAAGAAAAGTTGTCTCAGTCTTACACTAGTCAACTACCCACACATTCATAGATATCCGGTATGAATTCAGAATTTGGTTAGAACTACTTCACAAGTAGTATAAGATTTCCTTCTAAATTTGTATTGGTGTGTTTCAAGTGAAAACTTGCACGATAAGAGTTTTTCTTACAATTCTATTAACTACTAGTATCTCCTACACCGTAACATTTAGCAAAAAACGAATCTTGAACCGTAGTGTGGAGAGAGCACCTTGAATTGGGGACACGCCTGCTCACGCTGCCCCTTGTTTCGTGACTTCTTGCGTTGGCGTTGCCATGCTCCTGGTTAGGTCCAACAACTAGTAGCAGGCAACAACCTAACCCCGGGTGTCGCGACCAAGCATGTAGCAAACACTAGCTACTGTAGATACGTAGTTTCTCAGAGTGTTTTCCCTTTCTTAATGCTTCTCTCTGATTCATCGTGTCAATTTTTATCATGAGAACTCGGTGTGTGACTAGGAGTTCCACAAGAAAAACACGCATAAACATGGGCCATTACCACGCGGCTCGCGCGCGCACATTCGATTTCCTTTTAATATACTCGTGTTGCTACCGTTACCAAATACAGTACCGATTACGATTTCAAAACATGTGACACCGTCGTGTTGCTACTGTTACCGCATCACAATTCACGGAGTGTGTGCTTCTCGCCTTTTTTTCTTTTGTCTTGAAAAACAAGTAATTAAGAAAAGTTGTCTCAATCTTACACTAGTCAACTATCCACACATTCGTGGATATCCGGTATGAATCCAGAATCTGGTTAGAACTACTTCACAAGTAGTATAAGAGTTCATTCTAAATTTGTATTGGTGTGTTTCAAGTGAAAACTTGCACGATAAGAGTTTTTCTTACTATTGTATTAACTACTAGTATGTCCTACACCGTAACATTTAGCAAAAAATGAATCTTAAACCGTAGTGTGGAGAGAGCACCTTGAATTTGGGACACGCCTGCTCGCGCTGCCCCTTGTTTCGCGACTTCTTGCGTTGGCGTTGCCATGCTCCTGGTTAGGTCCAACAACTATTAGCAGGCAACAACCTAACCCCGGGTGTCGCGACCAAGCATGCAGCAAACACTAGCTACTGTAGATACGTAGTTTCTCGGAGTGTTTTTCCTTTCTTAATGCTTCTCTCTGATTCATCGTGTCAATTTTCATCATGCCAACTCGGTGTGTGACTAGGAGTTCCACAAGAAAAACACGCATAAACGTGGGCCATTACCACGCGGCTCGCGCACGCACATTCGATTTTCTTTCAATATACTCGTGTTGCTACCGTTACCAAATACAGTACCGATTACGATTTCAAAACATGTGACACCGTCGTGTTGCTACTGTTACCGCATCACAATTCACCGAGTGTGTGCTTCTCGCCTTTTTTTCTCTTTTGTCTTGAAAAACAAGTAATTCAGAAAAGTTGTCTCAATCTTACACTAGTCAACTACCCACACATTCGTGGATATCCGGTATGAATCCAGAATCTGGTTAGAACTACTTCACACGTAGTATAAGATTTCCTTCTAAATTTGTATTGGTGTGTTTCAAGTGAAAACTTGCATGATAAGAGTTTTTCTTACTATTCTATTAACTACTAGTATCTCCTACACTGTAACATTTAGCAAAAAACGAATCTTAAACCCGTAGTGTGGAGAGAGCACCTTGAATTAGGGACATGCCTGCTCGCGCTGCCCCTTGTTTCGCGACTTCTTGCGTTGGCGTTGCCATGCTCCTGGTTAGGTCCAACAACTAGTAGCCGGCAACAACCTAACCCCGGGTGTCGCGACCAAGCATGCAGCAAACACTGGCTACTGTAGATACGTAGTTTCTCGGAGTGTTTTCCCTTTCTTAATGCTTCTCTCTGATTCATCGTGTCAATTTTCATCATGGCAACTCGGTGTGTGACTAGGAGTTCCACAAGAAAAACACGCATAAACGTGGGCCATTACCACGCGGCTCGCGCGCGCGCATTTGATTTCCTTTCAATATACTCGTGTTGCTACCGTTATCAAATACAGTACCGATTACGATTTCAAAACATGTGACACCATCGTGTTGCTACTGTTACCGCATCACAATTCACGGAGTGTGTGCTTCTCGCCTTTTTTTCTTTTGTCTTGAAAAACAAGAAATTAAGAAAAGTTGTCTCAATCAACTACCCACACATTCGTGGATATCCGGTATGAATCCAGAATCTGGTTAGAACTACTTCACAAGTAGTATAAGATTTCCTTCTAAATTTGTATTGGTGTGTTTCAAGTGAAAACTTGCACGATAAGGGTTTTTCTTACTATTCTATTAACTACTAGTATCTCCTACACCGTAACATTTAGCAAAAAACGAATCTTAAACCGTAGTGTGGAGAGAGCACCTTGAATTAGGGACACGCCTGCTCGCGCTGCCCCTTGTTTCGCGACTTCTTGCGTTGGCGTTGCCATGCTCCTGGTTAGGTCCAACAACTAGTAGCAGGCAACAACCTAACCCCGGGTGTCGCGACCAAGCATGTAGCAAACACTTAGCTACTGTAGATACGTAGTTTCTCGGAGTGTTTTCCCTTTCTTAATGCTTCTCTCTGATCCATCGTGTCAATTTTCATCATGGCAACTCGGTGTGTGACTAGGAGTTCCACAAGAAAAACACGCATAAACGTGGGCGGGCGTCATCATTACCACGCGGCTCGCGCGCGCACATTTGTTTTCCTTTTAAGGGCATGCACATTGGTTTAGACAGGTGCTGTCCGTATAGACAATATTATAGATAACTTATACAATAGTGTGTCTTTAAGATATCTACTTTTAGCCAGCTATGTGTGAGAATAAATTACAGAAACTACTCATACAACAACAGAATAGCATCTGTAAGCTGTCTGTAAGATTACTACAGACTGTCTAGAACTTTATAGACAGTCTCACTCTCTCTTCTCTCCACATCATCAAAACCATATGTAACCTCCCGTTACAGACAGCTGACTCAGCACTATTATATATGCCCTAATATACTCGTGTTGCTACCGTTATCAAATATAGTACCGATTACGAATTCAAAACATCTGACACCGTCGTGTTGCTACTGTTACCGTGTCGCAATTCACCGAGTGTGTGCTTCTCGCCTTTTTTTTATTTTTGCCTTGAAAAACAAGTAATTAAGAAAAGCTGTCTCAATCTTACTCTAGTCAACTACCAACACATTCGTAGATATCTGGTATGAATCCAGACTTCTAAATTTGTATTTGTGTTTCAAGTGAAAACTTGCACGATAAGAATTTTTCTTACTATTCTATTAACTACTAGCATCTCCTACACGAGTCTCATTACCTTCTAGATCGATAACATCAAGACGGAACTAGATATTGCAACATGCATTTGCATACCGGTATGTGCTTCATCTAAGGATCTTGTCACTCAAAAACCCAACAAAATCCAAGAAATCTAAATGGTACTATCAGAAGCCTGTAAAATAGTACTTTGAGTAATACATCTCTGATACGAGGGCTTTGATACTGTACATTACATCCTAGATAACCTTTTATATGGGTATCTACCTTTGACTTACCCTAGTTGTTCATTTGCACAAGGTGGTCCAAAATTCTGGGGTGGGGCGGGGAGGGAGAAGGGAGGAGAGACCGACGCCGAGAGTGGCGACAAGGGAAACCGCGTTCGTTTGGACCTCTACATTGTGTCGCGTGGGCTCTGCCTGCTCGTAGCTGGGGTCGGTGGGTGGCCTAACCTGTAGGGATAGCAATGGGTACCCAATACCCGCTAACCCAACGGGTACCCTCTTTAAAAAGGGAGGGTTTGGTAAAGAAAAAAAACCATGGATCTGCTTAACGGTATAAGCCTAGACCTGTCAGGTCTAGAGGGGGCGGGTCCGAAGGTGGCAAACCCATACTTACAAACCCGACAACCCCACTAATTCTATTCGTAAATCCGAAACCTAAGAGCCCACTAGCCTCTAACGCACATGGTAGTTCCCGCACCCCTCATTCCACGCACACGTACACGACACTCAGGCTGGTCATAGTGGAGAGTAACTTAGAGTAGTAACATGTTACTAGTCTAAGTTACTACCCCCACAGTGAAAAATAACATGGGTGTGGTATCATGCAAAGTCTCATTTATTGCAATGTAGACTCATTTTTTCTTGAAATGTGTGATGTTATGGTAACATAGCTAGTTATCACAATGCTCTCTCTTATCATTTAATTGCATGCCATGTTATCTAAATGTTTAGTTGGCAATACATGTAGGACTATGTTACTACCCAAGTTACTCCCACTATGACTAGCCTCACGCACGCATCGACCCACCTGACCACCCCTCGTCTCCACCCTATCGCCACGCTCAGGGGGAATTCCCTCATGATTTCCTTCTAGCGCCGCCTCCCTGTCTCTACTCCCTCTGCCCGTGTGTCGCTCCTCCTCCAACTCCGGTGCAGCTGCTCAAGCCCATCCCTGTCTCGCCAGATCCCGGCCTCCACAAGCTCCCCGCTCCGCCGCTTGCCTCCACGAGCTCACTGCACCGCCGCTCGCCTCCACCCACCGATGATGACCGCACCACCCCAGCCTCCATGGCCGCGCCTCCACGACCTCTATGGCCGGCCTCGTCCACGACGCCAATGAACCAAGTCCCAACGATGCCGCCCAGATCGACCCCATCGCCTCACCTTCGAGGATGAGGTGTGGCCATAGTTGTGCCAGAACTAGACGCACGTCAGGGGCGTAGGCATACTACGGTTTTGCTAGAACCGAGTATACAAGAAGAACCATCAGTGACACGGTCAAGGCAGTCGTAGGAGTCGATGCCGAAGAAGACATTGTCGATGCCGATAGAGACGAGACGTCGATCCGAGCTTGCCAGTCGCGGGGACGCGTCGGGGACGAAAGCACGCAGCGGTGTTGCCAGCATCGAGCGTACGTAGAGTGGGACCAGTACGGTTGTCGTGCCATGTCGGTGACATACTAGCAGAGGAGGTCTCCGTGACGGTTGCGAAGCGCAAAGCGGCGAAGACAGGGAGGTGCCGATGTAGTACATGATTGTCAAAGTAGACGTGAGGGTGGAGTCGGTGGCGTTGCCGAGAGGTGGTGTTGCCGTGGTGGAGGCGTTGCCGGGGTGCAGGCGTTGCCGCGGAGGCGGTGACGTTGGTGACGAAGTTGTAGTGGACGATGACGAAGATGTACGCGGCGAAACCAGCAACGACCTGGGGTAGCCGTGCAGGTTACGTGGGGAGGCGCGGTGGCGGTACACGAAGTTGGCGATGAAGAATTCGATGTGACGAAGACCATGCGTGGACGTAGGCGACCCGTACCGTGGGAGGTGGCGTGGAGATATCATGGGTCGTCAGTGCACGAAAACGACAATGTAGACTGTGTGCAATGATGCTATGACCCGATGGGGCGGCATATCTGCAGAGCGTGAGTCGGTGCGATAGCTGGGAGACTACTAGCGATGTACACGCCAAGAAAGGCGCGTTGGAAGCCAGTTGGGTGGACCGAAGGAGATGGCGCTACGGCCCGAAAGGTGACGCAGCGGCAACCCGTGGCTCGATCGGTGGTAGGCCCGTGCTCAGGGACGTGCTTGGCTAAGACAGGCGCGGGATCGGTTAATCAGAGCAACGGTGCGCCGTATGCGCCATGGTGTGTACGACGCGTAGATCAGAGTTCATGATGGCGTTGTCGGTGAAGTCCTGGACGATGACGATGAAGACGTTACGAGGGGGTGGCCACGGCAGCCTTCCAAGGAAGACGTAGCAGCCGTCCGCGGCAGCCTGCCGTGAGGCCACAACAGTCTGCTGAGGCAGGCGCGGCAGCGGAGAGGGCAGGTGCACGGACGTGGTATAGATCATCGATGCCGATGGTCGGAGTAGAGGCGCAGCGATGATGATGACAGTGGACGACTCAATCCGATCTAAGATTGGTAAAAAAAAAATCGATCAAGAGATCGGAAAAAAAAACTTAATGACAGTCGATAAAAAAACCAAAAAAGCAAAACATCCATGGAATGTAACAGCACCTCCATCGGAATTGGAATTGAGTGGCTGGTTTGATCTAGGGAGAAGACGATGACAGCAATTTGGGAGGCTAGCGCCCGCCCTGGCGGAGACGCGGGGTACGAGAATACGACGACCACTGAATCAATGCAACCAACCATCTGTCAAACAAAAGAGATCGTCTCCTGCCGTGTCTCGTTCGCTGGCAGTGGCAGCGGCAGCGGCGAGTGTGAATGAATAGTCTGACGACCTGCCGCCGCACCGCAGTCCGCAGATCACGCTGCGTTTTTCCTTCCTCGGCCAAGACCAAAGAGGGAGAAGGGACAGGAGAGACCGGCCGGCGCCGAGAGTGGCGACAAGGGAAACCGCGTTCGTTTGGACCTCTGCGTACGCCGCGTGGGCCCTGCATCTGCATGCCTACTCGTAGCTGGGGTCGGTGGGTGGCCTAAAATCTGGCACTGCAAAGGAGCTGACGCGGTGGAAAATTCGGCGGTCTTCCTCCGTCCGGCTCACTCCGCTCGCGCCTGACGGGTCACGGCACGGGTCGGGTCAAAGATGGCCAAACAAGAATCACCGGGTGGTGCCCGTCCCTGTTCGCTAGTCGATCGTGGGAGCGACAGGAGGATACGATCCTGGAATGGAAGAATCGCATGGGCGGCGTGCCGGTGCCGCGCTACGTCATGGCTTGCGATGTGATATGACACGCTCACATGTTGGCAGCACTAGTAGCGTTTTTTTCTATTTTTGCTGCTTTGACTCAAGCCACACATATTATATATGGTATGGACACGGAGAAAAGAAAGCGAGGACGGAAGTGGAGATGCCACAGGATAGGCAAGCCTAGCTACTGTCCATCCCCAAGATCGATCCATTCGAACCTTCCACTTCCACACCTGCGTACTAGGGGCGTGTTTGGTGGGTCATACAGCCGTTTTCCGTACCGGGCCAAAAGAAATAACCACTTTTGTAAACTCGCATGTCGGCCCGAGCTCGCATCGCACGGGTCTTAAAGCACCCAAAATCATGGCCCGCTAGGAACCCCAAAATCGGGTTTTTTTTGCAGGGACAAGCCCTAGGGAGCCAAAAGCGGGCACGCGGCGGCACGCTGGGAGAATGGCAGGAGATGGCGCGACGCATCGAGAACGCGCGCCATAAATCCCCTCACCGCTCCCCCCCATTCACAACCGCCCCTTCCTCCCTTCTCACCGTCGGCGATTCCTCTCCCACCGGAAGATCCCAGACCACCGCGAAGGTAGTCGACGGAGGTAGATCGAGGCGACTACTACGCTTTTCATGACCGGAGCGGATCTACTCCTGCGACTGCGGCTGCTTCTTCTTCTTCATCATCGGCAAACCCGAAGCACGAATCCTTCAACAATGTCGGTAAGGCCTCGAACCACCACCTCTCTAAGGTTTTAGCAGCTCAGATCTATCTGTTACCGACTCAGTCTTCGAGTATGAGTGACATGCACGGTAGATTTGTAACTATTTGTGCTAGTTTTGGTCACCTTGAAATGTTAGGGTAGATTCTTTCCTTGTTGTGCCTAGATTCCGCTTGTTACTGGCTAAATTACGGCACATGTTGTGATTAGGGTTCGTTCGAATTGGGGGAAATTAATGGCTAGATTGCACTGTTCATCTTCTTGTTCTAGGTCGATGATTAAAACTGTCACAAAATCACACCGGGGAGTGAATATGTACTACATGCAATCGTTCATAACAAACTATGTTGTGCATTGTACTAGGTAGTACAGAGTCCTCTCCCCGGTGTTTGTGTGCAAATTTTATATGAGGCATTGATTACTTTTTACATCACTCTTCATGTTCAGGCGATGATTACTTTGCATTCTATGGCCAAGATCCCAATAGGTTGCTTCATAGCATGCCTGTTATGATTGATCTTGGATACATAATGCCTAATGTGAGGCACAAAAAATAGTTGTCCATTTATGCGATTGCTACTGATTAATACGCACCGCAAGGAAATGAAAGCGATGATCCTTTCAAACCTGATTCTGTCATCTTTTCAAGGTGATGGAACTTGGTTCGGTAGGACATCGCTTCATGTTGTCAATGCCCTGTACTATGAGGCAATTGGTGTTTATTCTGTGAGCGCAACTTGTGATGACACCTAGTACAATGCGTTCATAGAGCTGGTGCTATAGGAATCGGATGGTACGCACAAACAAGTAGGTTGTGCACGTCCTCTGGTTCCCTGTAGCACCAGCTCTATCTTGTTTGTGCTAGTTATTCTGAACCAGTTCATCGATTTGGTCGTGTGTTTCTTTCTTTGGCCGATGATTAGTAAGTAGCACAATGACAGACAAGGGAATCCTCTTCATGAACAGATTTGTGTGCTAACCAAATTTATTATTCATTCCTGTTGCTCATGAGAAGCATCCCTTTGCCTCTATGTCATAGCATATGAGGCCATGTGTTATGTTCATTATTCATGTCTGATCACATGTGTTATGTTCATTGTTCAAGTCTGATCACATGTGCTGATTCCTGGTGTAGTGCTCGAAGATGTTGATCGAAGGTGCTCTCCCCACCAATGCGGGAGTATGCTCTAGAGATGCTGCTGAGGGTAGTGCCTCTAAGAGGGGGAACGATGGTGGTGAGGATAGTGGCAGCAAGAGGCCGAGGGGCAGGCCTCTCAAGATAGGGCACTTCCATGATCAGTTAGATCTAACCCATTTTGCCAAGCTGATCTTGGCACCTGAGTTAGACCTACTGCCAATCCTAGATGGCTTCGGGCCTTTCCTCGGCAATATGCCGAGAACAATCGTGTTGAAGACAAACACTAGATGCAGCTGGATGGTGAAGCTCCGGGATGTCAGCAGCAGGATCTGCCTTGACCAGGGGTGGCCAGGCTTCACCATTGCACACCAGGTCAAGATCGGGTACTTCTTGACCTTTAAGATGCTGAAGGTGACCTTAAATCTTCGATTACACCATGACTGAAGTCATGAAGAAGTGCCCGTAGCATGATCCAGTCCTCGCCATGATCGACCTCTGATTTTTGCTGCCTACTTTGTTGTCTGACCTTCTGATTTTTGCTGCCTACTTTGTTGTCTGACCTTGATTGCTGTGAACTTATGTCGTGTTGTTGCTACAATGTTTATGTACTTTATGATGTGAACTTTTGTGTGTGCGTGTTGTGGTTAAGAGGTTGTGATGTGTGGTAAGCTCATCATCTGGGGAAGAGATTATCAGAGCACATGAGATAGCTGAAATTAAACATGCGCATTTCTTTCTCCAAGATCTAATACAGCCCACCAAACAATAGGGTCTCAATTTTGTCCAAGTCCTAAATAGTGTCACTAAATAAGGAGAGAATTTGGCCTAGCTGTGGATCTGTGCGTGCAATCTCTGCACGGGCAACTTACATACGGGGAGAAATACTCACACCAAAACTAAACACGCACGACCCAGTATACTACTCCCTCCGTTTTAAAATATAAGATGTTTTAGCTTTGTGAAAAAAGTGTATCTAGCCTACACACTAAAAGAGGTCTAGATATTTTTTTTTTTCACAAAGCTAAAACATTTTATATTTTAAAACGGATGAGACGTAAAATTGGCGGATCCATCGTCTTCTCGTTATGTATCGCTCTCCGTCGAAACATTCCAGAAGCAAGCGAAACGCGCGCGTCGCATCGCGCGCATGTGCGGAGGAGCCGATCGATCGGACGTATACTCCTACCTACGACTCGGTCGTCGCATGTGCTGTCTTGGATTTGGTTTCAGATTTCGCGCGTGTAGATCGTACTCGTACATACTCTCGCTCCGTCCTGTCCGCGAACAAGTTTACTTCTATGCTTATACTAAATTAAATTTAATAAAGTTTAATTATATAGGGAAATGTAACAATATTTATGATACTAAATTGATACCACTAGATCTGTTTTGAAATTTAGTTTCATATAATACGACGGTTTCATGTACTCCCTCTATTTCAAAATAGATGTCGTAGGTTGTCAAAATTTGGATAAATTTATATACTAAATAGTGTCTAAATTCATTCAAATTTTGACAATCTGAGACATCTATTTTGAGACGAAGGGAGTAATATATGTTGCTATATTCATCTATAAAGTTAATCAAATTTAATAAAATTTGACATGATTGCTATATTCATCTAGTACAAAGTCTGTTCTAGCCGAGTATAAAATAAGCGACACTTATTACATATCGGAGGGAGTACTAGCTAAATTGGTACCACTAGATTCGTTTTCAAATTTAGTTTCATAATATGATAGATTAGTCAAATTTTATAAAGTTTGACTTAAGCAAAAGTTAAAACTATATTTTTTTTGACAATCAATACCATGATATATTCATAGTAGCAAATAACAAAAGTTGACTCCATTGATAACAAAATAAAGTCTAAATGAAACCAGCAAATCTTTAAGATCTTCAACCTCTTTCTTCTTCTAAGACATAATTTTGCACTTTTCTTAAGACAGCTGAACACTGACTGATCTCAAACCAATCTGTAAATACCAATGAAGGTTCACCCATAATTTTGTGAGCCGCAGTACCAAGGCTACATGCACGCTCGCAACCATTAGGATAATCAATCAACATCGACAAGAGATCCAACACAAGTATTCCTGGGAAAATTAATCGAACAGCCTGATCAATGTCGCTAGGGAATCGAGAGTATGGATCACCATTGTCGAGGACGTAGCAGCCGAGACAAAATTGCGACGATAATCCTCCCCACGACAACCATGAGAAAAAAATCCAAAATCGATCCGATGAAGGAAGATATGAAAGACGGTACCTATAGAATCTTAATCTTTCAACACCACTATTGACGCCGGGAAAGAGATCCCATCGTCAAACGAAAGGCCGAAGATCACTTATTATAGACGATGACATCTCCATTAACATAGAGATCAAGAAGATGACAACTAAAACGCTAATCTAATCTTTGAAAGAACTATTTTTGTTGAAAACTTCACACATAGATCGGGTTCCCCAGCCCTCCTGACGCCGGTGAGACCGACCGGAGGAGGGGGAACCGATCTATGGAGGAGGTAGAGATGCTGCGGCTAGGTCAGGAGAGGAGGCGGTGGCTGGGAGGTAAGTTAAGAGCATCTCTAGCAGATACCGCGTATCGGCCTGTCCGCAAATTTTTCTGCCGATATGTGGTACCGCGGACAAAATATGGCCTTTCCAAATAGCGTAAAAGGCCGAATACTGCAATTTTTTTGTGGTATCACGCATTGAGGCCCATTTGTCCCGTATATATTCGGCGCGGGGGGGGGTGGCTGGATGTGGTATCCCGTATCCATTTTCACCTTCCTCCCCCGCACGTAAACCCTCGCCGCCGCCTACCCACGTCTCCGATTCCGGCCACATGTGTCATCGAAAAACACATCGTCGCCGCCAACCTCAGTGTCCACTCCCCATCTTGCCATGGCCGGCCAATCGAGGCTCGATATGGGCGCACACGGCCGCGCTTCTCCGGGCTGCGGCGGGAGCTTCGGCCTGCGAGCTTGCCTAGCGCTACCGTCGGAGGAGGATGAACACGAGCGCCTCTCCGAGAAGGGACACAACCGAGGCACCCTTGGGCGCAGCCGCGCGACCCCGTCGTTGCTGGCCGACCCTGGCACAGATGATGTCGAGGAGGTCTTGATGGCCGAAATCTGCGCGTTCCCGCCGGTCGTCCGCGAGTCCACTGCCGACGACGAGCACGAGGAGCTCTTGGTGAACGAGGCCAAGTTCAACTCCCTGTGCAGCACGCTCATGGACATCGTGCAACGCCGGAAGCGCCACCACCTCGCGCGCAGGGCGGAGAAGCGCGATCTTCGCCATGCTAGTCGCCTCTCCCTCCGCGAGCACCTGGCGCGGCTCGAGGCCCTCGAAACCGACTACCCCGACGAGTACTTCACCAACGACGACTACGACAACAAACGCTGAGGAGTAAGCGCGCCGCCGCCGCCGCCATAGATGATCCGGTGAGTATGTACCGCCGGTGGAGCTACGTAGATGCTAAGTGAAGTATGGATGTAGGACGCGACATTATTTTTTGCTAAACTTATGTAGACCTCGATGATCAAAATCTCCCCTATGTATGAATCTGGCGCCAATGTGTGATTTTTTTAAAATATGCACTTCAGCGTTTTTTATACTGCAAACCAGATTTTCAGTCTACCGCAACCGTGTTTTGCAGTACTACGGGATACGGCATCTGCTAGAGATTCTCTTAAACTACACCGGAGGAAGTAGGCTGGTGAAGTGGTGATGATTAGTTCAGTGGGCCGGCGTGGAGTGGGTTCGTGTCGTCCGTGCTAATTGACGGACTGAGTAGTGCAGAGAGCACCTTGAATTAGGGACATGCCCCTGATTAGGTCCAACAACTAGCAGGCAAAGCAGGCAAACACTAGCTAGATAGCTATGTGTGTAGTTTCTCTGAGTGTTCTACCTTTCTTAATTCTTCTCTCTCTGATTCATCGTGTCAATTTTCATCATAGCAACTCGATGTTTGATTAGGAGTTTCAATTGATCAACTAATTGGATTGAGAGGCACAGGCCACGACATAAACACCCATAGGCCATAGACGTGGGCTTCATCATTACCACGCGCTCGCGCGCACGTTCAATTTCTGTTAAAGGATGCACAAGTTCCAGTTTAATATAGTGGCATACCGATTACGAATTCAAACCATCTGACTCCGTCGTGTTGCTATTGCTACCTCATCCAATTCACCGAGTGTGCTTCTCGCCATTTTTATTTTTTTCTTAAAAAACATAGTCTCTCCGTCCAGAAATAATCGACTACATTTAAATCTAGACAAACTCAAGTCAGTTATTTCTGGACGGAGGGAGTACTTTAACAAAGTTGTCCCAATCTTACATCAGTCAATTTCCAACCAAACGTCCATAGTGAAACTTTGTAAGACCATAGGTTTTGATCCCTCCTCCACGGTTGACATTAGTTGGCAAACGGCGACGGCTCTAATTTCTGTGTAGATGGAGTACACCGGTTATACGACGCTATAAATCATATTCTATATAAGGGTCGCAAGGGGGGGCACACTTGTTGTAGCGGTCGAGCTAGATTATGTGACACTCACTCTTGGTCCGGAGGACATAACCTCTACCTTGCCGCCATCGACTTTTCGTGCATATACTTCTTCAGTGGACAAATAGTGGTGAATGATCACAACAACATGCATGTCGAAAATTCTTTCTTCAAGTGACGGATGACAACATATCCAATCTCTCTTCAAAACATTGAGGAGGTCACGACAAAGTGTTGTTGACCAATAGGTGGAAAGCGTAAAGAGAAAATGCAAGGGAAATAGAGCTAATGATTTATGTATGCTAGATTTGGGGAACTCATGATGTCACGTGTCGTGGTGGTGTCATGGCAGATGCCATGGATAGGCTAAAGGTTGGGAGTAATATGCGCTAGGGGAATCCAGGGAGGAATAGTAGAGTGATTCTCTACACAGAAGCTTTGTATTGATGTTCAATCTCCAAGATTACAAGTGCTCCTCGAGCTGTATAGACAAGAGGAGGAAGAAGAAACTCTCTTACTCTTGCCTACTAACTAGCCCTAGAACCCTAGATCCACTAGACTTCTCCTTGCTATGTATCTGAAAAAGACCCAACCTCCTTACCAGAACCCCAACCCCCCTCCCCTTATATAGAGGTGGTTCGGTCCTGGTCTAGGGCATACGTGGAGGCATATTCCTAAGAATATGTCCCCTCCCAAAGTAGTAACCCGCCAGGGGTGCTTTTCCCCCGCGTCACGCTTGTCGGCCACGATCCGGTGGTCCTGCCATTGCTTTATTCGCTCATCCAGTACGCACCGGGCCTTCTTTTTGACCAGAGAGATTCCTTCCTTCTCCTAGAAGCCAAACGAGGATCCGGATCACAGTTGATCCGGCCACACCTGTTCCTGCTTATAAGCTAGACAAGTATCTCCGATTTACTCCTTGAGTCGGACGAGACAATGTTAGGCGACCCCCCTGGTCCGGGTTACTCCGTGATTCGGCCTGCCTTGAGGTGACTCGGCCATCATCCGCTTTGACCTTGCCGAACCTCGGCTAACTCGGCCCTTATACCCCGGAGTGACCCTACCCGGGGTTATCCCCCCAACATTAGTCCCCGAAGCTGGTGCGGCCTTAGCGGCCTCGGTCGCTAAGGCCACATCAGGTTCATTCGTATCTAAGCTTTGGACGTTTTAGTTCCGGGTTGACTTCTCGTCTCGGATTATATGGATTTACGTTCCCTTCGCACGTTCCAAGTTTTCACTTGCCGGCCGGGTCACCACTTTGGCTCGGATCCTATGGTTTTACTTTCCCTCTGCACATTTCAAGTTTTCACTTGCTGGCCGGGTTACCATCGTGGCTCGGATCCGGGCCTTGCTTCCTTCTCTCGTACGCCAACCCACGTAAAGGTTAATCATTACGTTGCCTTATTTTTTAAGGGCCTGCGCAATAACCGCCGCAGTAAATGTCAGTGATTACTGTGCGGGGTTACGTCACGTCTGTCTCCTCGTTTACCGCAACTGCACGTCGTGTCATGGGATCACATTTACTCTGCGCCCCCCGGTGTGGCTTCTCTCTGATTGGTCGATGCTGGTGATACACGGCCACACCGTGTGGTTTTCCAGCGCAGCACGATTCCACTCGTTGATTACTGGGAGCGGTTAAATAGGGGAGGGGCACGCTCCTTAGAACTTTTCCATCTCCGCGCCCCCTCGCCCGTTCCTCTTCTTCTTCCTCGCGACCGCGCCGCCGCCAGTGCCCGTTGCAGCAGCGCCGCCGCCGCACCTTCTCCGTGCCTCCGCACTGTAGTCACTGCTGCACCACTGATTAGCCACGGGTCCTCGTAGATCTAGACCGCAGAGCCCCGCCGCCGCCAGCTCCAGCGAGGACAGCGGAATCGAGATGACGGAGGAGGAGCTCATCGTCGTCAAGCAGGAAATGGAGGAGGACGCCGGCGCGGCGGACCGCGGCGCATGGGCCGGCTCTTGGGTCTGCGAGGACGACATCGACTGGCTCTACCGGACCCGGCGTATTCCCGCCGGCGTCGCCGCTCGTCTCCCCTCCTCGGAGTTGGCCCCCTCACCCAATCCGGGTGAGTTCGTTGTTTTCCTATCCCATTTCCAACGGGGATTTGGGCTTCCGGTGAGTGATTTCTTTCGGGACTGGGTCCGGACCTATCACCTGCAACCACACCATCTCCCGACGAACGCCATCACCTCTCTGTCCGCTTTCATTTCCTCGATCGAAGGCTACACCGGACTGTGGCCCACGAAGGAGCTGTGGATCCGGTTCTTCGGCCTCCGTCGCAACGTCGTCCCCAACATCCACGTTGAGTCGGAGGACAAGCAGCTCACTCAGTTCGGAGTTGCCTCGATCTCGCCCCGGAGGTTTTCGATCTTTCCCCGGGTCACCGGGCTTGACTCCTGCAAAGGATGGGCCCGGACCTTCTTCTACGTGCGGAACGAGGGCACCGAAGACTTGATCCGGTTGCTGCCCTACGCTCCGGGTCCGCCGGACACGAATTTCTGGGAGGAGGTCGACAGAAAACCTACAGCTCTGGCCAACCAAGTCAACAAAAGGTTCGCGGAGCTGAAGAAGCTCGGATTGCGCAACGAGGATGCCATGATCACATTTGTGCGCAACCGAATCTCTCCCCTCCAGCGGCGCACTCACAAGTTGTGCCACATGAGCTTCAGCCGCGACCCCAACCGAACCTCCTCGTTCGAGTTGAGCAATACGGAGATCTTCCGCCGGGTCAAGGCTCTTTTCACCACCCATAAGGACTTCTCCGTCGAATGGACGTGGGGAATCGAGCATTACTGCCGTCACAGGCTCCCTCCCGCGGTAAGCTTCACGGGGTAAATTTATTTCGGATCAATTTCACGTCGGTTCTTATCATATTTTTGACTTTGCTCCTTGTGCTTTTTTCTCAGCTGTTTCTCTAGCAAACCCTCGAGGATGGCCTGGATCCGACCCTTAAGTGGGCCCCAGACCGAGAAATCCTGGATGAGGAGGAGCCGGACCAGGAGATGTTCCTCCCCACAACCGATGCCACCAAACGACCCAGCGGTAAATTCTCTTCTCTTAGAGATTGGCCCGACGATGAGGATGACTCGGATATCGACGTGATTGAACCCATTGAGGCTGTCCCTCTTTCTTTTCCCTTACCGGCATCAGCTAACCCCGGTGGGCACATCCACGAGGATTCTCCACTTGCCACGGGCGAGCCTGTTCCGGTGGCATCGAAGAAGAAGCGCGGATCCGCGTCAAGTTCTTCTTCCGAACCTTCTCAGCCTTCCAAAAGGCAAAAGAAGGCCAGAGACAAGACTGCCTCCAAACGGGCAGGCAAAGCCCCGGCCCGGAGGGCTCGGAAACCTAAGGAGGCCGAGACCTCGGATGCGTAAGTTCTTTTTTATTGCGCAACACACTTCTCCCTGCACCGGGGTAATTTCACTCCTGACATTATTTTCTCTTGCAGGGCTCCTGTGGAGGTCCCTCAGAGCGGATCGAGCATCTCCTCTCCTCTTCGGTCCAGTCCTTCCCCTCCGCGTGACGACGAGTCATGCCCGCTGAGCCCTATTCCGGAGGGTTCTGCGGCCGCTCCGGGTTCCGCAGTACCTCCTTTAGAGGGACGCGACCTCGGATCGGGAGGGGTCGGATCGGCCGAGGCAACGGTGTCCGGCACTTCGGCATTGCCGCAACCAGCAACTACCAAGTCTACCGCAAGTCCAGCACCAGCAGCAGCTCCAGCACCAGCCACCGAACCAGCGCCTGTCCCGGCTCCGAAGAAACCAACAGCAGCTCCAACGCCAGCCACCAAAGCTCCCGTGCCAAGTTCATCTGCCTCGTCCGAGTCATCTCAAGCTCAGCGAGGACCCACTCCAGCGGCTTCCAAGGGCAAATCCACTATGGTCACATCCTCCCAGCAAGCCAAAGGCAGGTCTACCTCCGTCGAGGCTGGGCAGCGAACTTTGTCGTCAATGCTTCCAAAGAAGTCACCAGCAGCGACGGATCCTCCTGCCGAGCCAGCCGAATCGCAGCAGATGGTTCTTCACACTAGCCCAGCTCTTGCCCTGATCGAAAGGAAAGAAGCTCATTCAAAGGGCTTGGTGGCGCCCCACATGCCCACTGGCGAACGGTACCCTCCGAGCCTCATCGAGTTCGTCATGAAATGGAACAAGGCGGAGTTCGTCTACAATGACGATCTCCCGGAAAAGTTCGGCCCAGCTGAATTTTCCGCTCAGATGAATACCGCCGCCAAGGCGATTAACCTCGCTGGGCGTATGATGGAGGTACGTCGTTTCCTCTTTACATGCTATAGATAATAACCATTAGTCCCCGAGCCTCCGGCAGAGTAACTTGTTACTCGGCCGGATGCTCATTAGAAGATCAATGTAGCTGCATGTAAACTTCGAATATGCACACACCTAGAGCCGGGTTAAGTTCCGCTTGGCCTGGATCTTGTACACTTCGAATATGCACACACCTAGAGCCGGGTTAAGTTCCGCTTGGCCTGGATCTTGTACACTTCGAATATGCACACACCTAGAGCCGGGTTAAGTTTCGCTTGGCTCGGCTCTTGTACACTTCGAATATGCACACACCTAGAGCCGGGTTAAGTTCCGCTTGGCCCGGATCTTGTACACTTCGAATATGCACACACCTAGAGCCGGGTTAAGTTCCGCTTGGCCCGGATCTTGTACACTTCGAATATGCAACGAACTAATTTTACACGCCTGTACCTTTGTCAGGTAACCACCAATCGCCGGAGCGCCGAGTTTCAGCGCCTGCTTGACACCCACAAGATCTTGCGCGCAAAACATGTTGCACTTGGCGTGGAGCATGAAAAGAGGGGTAATTTCCTCTCTTAACACCTCTCTGTTTCGTTTGTTTCTGCCGGACTAACCTCCTTGTTCGGTTTTTTGCAGCTGGGGTGGAGGCTGAAAACAAGATTATGCGGAAGAAGTTGGAGGAAATCCGAGGTATGTTTTCTTTCGGCCAACGTCGTTGTGTTTTCCATTCTTTCTTCTCCTTGGCTCGGCAAACATTCACTCCTCGGCTTTGCCGGGTCAACACACTATTTCAGCATCGCTTGAGGATAGTGTGCCCGTGCCTGATATGATGTTGCATTTTCTCGAACAAGCAGGACAGCATCAAGACGAGCTGAAGAAAAAGGATGATGAGCTCGCCCTCCTCCGAACCAAGAACGACGAAATAGCTAAACTCAAGGCCGAGATGGAGAATATGAAGGCCCAACATAAAACCGAGCTCCAGAAAGTTGGCCAGAACTTCACCGAAGAGCGTGAGCGCTTTACCCTCCAGATCTCCAAGGATCAGGACCTGCTCAAGGAATCCGTGGTCCGGCTTGGGTTGGCGCTCGCTGAGCTTGAACGACTTCGTCAGAGACGCGACAGTTGTATCAAGGAGTTGACCCGGATCCATTGCCATATCTCACGTAAGTTTCTTCTCCTTATCCGACATAGTTTTTCCAGGTTAGCTCAAATGCCTTTGCTTCAGCATCCTCCCTTTCCTTATTTTCAGATAACTTTCCGGAGGGGACTGCCATCGCCAGCGCTGCTGTTGCCAAATTCCGCCAAGAGAGGGGTACTCCCATCGCTCCTGATGGTGAGAGCATCCCTTTAGACATGGAGGACCTATTGGTCAGCGTGTCGGCTCGGGTGGAAACTATTAAGAACTATGGGAAAGATCTCCTCGACGTTGCGGTCCGGATCTTCAACACATTCTGGCCAAGTGAGGACGCTCCGGAAAGGATCACGCTCCTTGCCGACAAACTGATGGAGATTGAGACTCAACTTGACCTCTGGAGGGAATCCGTCGGGCGTGCCGCAGCAGATACCCTTCTCCATCATATCCTTTCACGGTACGAGAAAATCGATTTGAGCCTCCTCACCCGCCGGCGCACCGAATCCAAATGGACCGATGATCCGGAGTGGGTAGCTCGGCGCCAGGCTTGCACCTACAGCCTCGTCGAGTATTCTCCAGTCCATGACTGGGTTGAGGGGCCGAGCTTTCTGGAATCTGGCGAGGAGGAGCAGATGGAGAACGTGGAGGATGGGTCAGGCGATGATGGAGAAGATGCTGCTTCAGATATTGAAGACAGTGATGATGACGCCGAACTTCCTCCTCCTGCCGCTCCTTAGTTGAAAAAACTTGAAAATTTATCAGATCCCCGGTATGCCGGGTGCAATTGTATGCTGAATACATAATATTTTGCTACTATGCTTGTATGCCGGATTAACTTGGGCGTAGTCCCCGAGTTTCATTTTCTTGTTCGTCCAATTCTCCGGCTCGATCCGTGTCTACCTTGACTCGGTTTTACGACTTACGAATCCGAGCCTCAAGAATCGTTTTAACAATACTAAGAAACTTTGAGGATTGGCTCAAAATAATTCAACATAATAGCTTGAAAGTAAATACGGGATTGGAATAGGATCATTTCCTTAGTAGTTTTTCATGTGCTACGCAATTCCAAACTTGTTCCCTTGCTCGCCATGAAGCCAATTCTTGTTGGACAGCAGCAAGTGGAAGGGTTGGGTTTTTGGTGCTCACACATTACTAATCCGGGTTAAGTGAAACGAGTCATTCCAGCCAACGCATAAAAAGTAACAACGATCATTTATTAAGGCAGTCCCCGAGTTACTGCTCGAGGCTCCGCTATTTCATTGATAAGCTCATTGCTGACATACATACAGACATATGAGGATGACTCAGATACATACACTTTTTAGCTAAGTGTAGAAGGGACGAAGTAGTGCTACATTCCACGGTCGCTTGGATTCCTCTCCCGACCTGTCCGCCTTGTTCTTTTCCTGTGGCTTTGCATCTATGAGATAATAAGAGTCATTGTGTAATGCTTTGCTCACAATAAATGGTCCTTCCCATGGGGGGGATAATTTATGCATGCCAGTGGTACGCTGTACCAACCGGAGCACCAGATCGCCTTCCCGGAAGACTCGGGGGCACACTTTTCGGCTATGATAGCGTCGGAGATTTTGCTGATATATGGCGGATCTGGACAGTGTCAGTTCTCTCGCTTCTTCCAGCAGATCAACATCATTTTGCCGGGCTTCTTGCACTTCGGCTTCTGTGTATTGGGTGACCCTAGGCGAATCATACTCTATGTCAGCTGGTAATACAGCTTCTGCCCCATATACCAGAAAGAACGGCGTGTACCCTGTTGATCGATTCGGAGTTGTTCTTAAACTCCACAATACCGCTGGTAGTTCTTCTATCCAGCACCCCGCTGATCTTTGCAGTGGCTCAATGAGCCGGGGTTTTATCCCGGATAGCACTAATCCGTTGGATCTTTCCACTTGTCCGTTCGATGCGGGGTGGGCTACCGAGGCTATGTCGAGTTGGATTTTCTTATCTCGGCAGAATCGTGCAAATGCTCCTTCAGCAAAATTGGTGTCGTTATCAGTTATGATACTATGAGGATAACCGTATCTCAAGATGATGTCTTTGAGAAATGTCACAGCCGTAGCCCCATCACATTTTCTTATAGGCTTCACTTCAATCCATTTTGTAAACTTGTCCACCATGACCAGAATGTGCGTCATGTTTCCTCTTGCTGGTTTGAACGGGCCAACCATATCCAAGCACCACACAGCAAATGGCCATGTAATTGGTATGGTTTTGAGTTCCGACATAAGCATATGTGTCTTGGTGGCGTACCTTTGACAACCATTGCATTTTCTCACCAGATCTTCTGCTTGCTCCAAGGCACTTGGCCAATAGAATCCATGTCGGAACGCCTTTGCCACTAAATCCCGGGATGAGGCGTGATGCCCGCATTCTCCTTGGTGTATATCTCGGAGGATGTCAAGTCCTTCTTCCGGATCAACACACCGCTGGAGGACATTGGTTACACTCCGTTTGTACAGCTCGGAATTGATGATTGTGTAAGCTTTGGCTCTCCTCTGAGTTTGCCTGGCTAGCACTTCATGGGTAACGTTCCATCTTTCAGGAACTGGTATATAGGCAGTGCCCAAGCTGGTATTGCTCGCGCAGGGAACAGCTCCTCATCAATTTCCATCCGATCCACCGGCATAACTTCAGCCGGATCACGCTGAACAGTCCCCGGGTCTAGCGAGATAGTCCCCGGGTTCGGCGTGCTACCTCCCGTGTCAATGTCCATGGGCTCAACTCCGGATTCCGCGTTTTCCGGGACATAGATTGAGTCGGTTCCTGGGGACGGCCTGATAGATGGTTTTCTGAGGTGCTCCAATGCTACGCCCGGTGGAATTGCCTGTCGGGTCGATCCGAGCTTCGATAGCATGTCGGCAGCCTCGTTTTCTACGCGAGGTACATGGTGAAATTCGCATCCCTCAAAGTGACCCGAGATTTTCTGCACATGAAACCTCTATAGTGCCATGTTTGGATCCAGGGCGTCCCACACTCCGGACACTTGCTGTATCACTAGATCCGAGTCGCCAAAGCAAATTATCCGACGTATGCCAATCTCCTTTGCCACCTTGAGACCATGCACAAGAGCCTCGTACTCAGCGACATTGTCCGATGCCGCGAAATTGATCTGCAATACGTACTTGAGCTGATCTTTCTTTGGCGAGGTAAGCATAACCCCGGCACCTAATCCGGTTTTGGTTTTCGATCCGTCAAAGTGCATCCTCCAGTAGTTCGGATCCGGTGGCGGTGGTTCGTATTGTACCTCGGCCCAATCCACGAAAAAGTCCGCCACAGCCTGGGACTTGATCGCTTCTCTCCCATCGTACTGGGGCGCGTATGGTGCTAGCTCAATTGCCCATTTCGCAATTCTGCCATTCGCATCTTTGTTACCCATGATCTCGGATATTGGGGCTTCGCATATCACTTTGATGGGATGCTCCTCAAAGTAGTGCTTTTACTTCTTTGCCGCCATATAAACTCCGTATGCCACCTTTTGAAAATGCGGGTAGTTCTATTTTGAGGCAGACAATACCTCGCTCAAGTAATACACTGGTCTCTGCACCGACTTACCCTCTTCATCTCGCTCCGCTACAATCACTGCACTTACAACTCGGTTGGTTGCGGCTATGTAGAGCAACATTGGCTCCTTTGACAGTGGAGAAGCTAACACTGGTGCAGTGGCCAACATTTTTTTCAAGTGAGCAAAAGCTTCATCGGCCTGCGGCGTCCAAACGAATTTGTCTGACTTTTTCATGAGTTGGTAGAGAGGCAGTGTCTTTTCCCCTAACCGACATACAAACCGACTCAACGACGCTAGGCATCCAGTGAACTTCTGGACGTCGTTGAGACACTTCGGCAGCTCCATTCGTTCGATGGCTCGGATCTTAGTTGGATTAACCTCGATACCTCGGCTGGAGACGAGAAAACCGAGTAATTTCCCAGCCGGGACACCGAAGGTACATTTCTCCGGGTTAAGCTTCATCCGGAATCTTCTCAAGTTCGCGAATGTTTGCCTTATGTCGTCAAGGAGCGTTGCGCTTTCCTTGGTCTTAATAACCACATCATCCACGTAGACCTGTACATTTTGACCTATTTGATCGTGCAAACATTTTTGCATACATCTTTGGTACGTTGCTCCTGCGTTTCGTAAACCAAACGGCATAGTGCGATAGCAATAAGCCCCGTACGGGGTAATAAAGGCAGTTTTTATTTGATCATCCGGGTTCAGAGGTATCTGGTGGAAACCAGAATAAGCGTCAATAAACGACAACAGTTCACATCCCGCGGTAGAGTTGATGACCTGATCTATCCTCGGTAGTGGAAATGGATCTTTTGGACACGCCTTGTTCAGGTTCGTGTAATCGATACACATACGCCAAACCACTGCCACGTTTGGATCGTCCTTCTTCTTTTCTACCAGCACCGGATTAGAGAGCCAATCCGGATACAGCACTTCCATGATGAATCCTGCTGCTAGCAACCGAGCTATCTCGTCACCAATGACCTTTCTCCTATCCTCGGCGAAGCGTCGGAGAGGCTGCTTCACCGGCCTTGCTCCGGGTCTTACATTCAAAGAGTGCTCGGCCAACTCCCTCGGAACACCTTGCAAGTCCTGCGTGGACCAAGCAAAAATGTCCCGATTCTCACGGAGGAAGTTGACGAGCTCGCTTTCCTATTTGTCAGTTAACCCGGCCCCAATTGTCACGGTGCGCTCCGGAAACATGTTATCCACCGGGACCTTCTTGGTGTCCTTCGCGGCTTGAAATGAAACGCTTCCATGCGGGTTACTTAACACCGGCATATACTGCTGCGCGGACTGAGCTAACGCCGCCACCTCTTGGATTTTTCTTTTCTCTTGGGCAATTACGAGTGACTCGGCTAGGTTAGACCCGGCTGAAGCGCACTCAATAGAACGTCGGAAATCTCCAGCGATAGTAATTGCTCCATTTGGCCCGGGCAACTTCATCTTCAGATAACTAACGTGGCAACTTGCCATGAATTTGCTCAGTGCTTGTCTCCCGAGTAATGCATGATACGCGCTCTCCAAGTTTACCACCTCAAACTCCAGATTTTTAGTTCGGCAGTTATCCCTCGTACCGAACAGCACGTCGACCCGGACTTTGCCTATGGGCTCACAGGATATGCCTGGTACGATACCATGGAAAGTTGTTCTTGTAGCCTGGAGCATGTTCTCCGAGATGCCCAATTTGCGCATCGTATCCGCATACATGATGTTAATGCTACTGCCATTGTCGATTAGTACCTTGGAGAACCTCACATTAATGTTTGGTCCAATGAACGTCGAATCCAACACTAGTGCATACGAGCACGGACTTGGCATAAGCTTGGGATGATCTCTGACGCTCCAGGTAATTTTCTGGTCTGACCAAGACATGTACCTCGTCACTGCAGGCATAACCGCGTTAACCTCCATATGTCGGCGCTGCAAGCTTTTCCTATTTGTTTCTTCTGTTGTGAACACACAATAGCTCTGGTGATGTTCCCTATACTCATTTCTTCCTTCGTTTCCGGAGTACCTCTGATCCGGTGGTTGCTGGTTTTCTACATGATGCACTGCATCCCTTCTCTCACTGTTGTCATACCTCGGCGGAGGGGGAGGCAACATCAGTTGCTACGTGTTTGCTCCGGAAAGCAATTGCTGTCGGGGTAACTCCTGCCGAGGTTGATCATTCCGGGGTGCCTGAGCATTCCCCAAACCACCTTGTTCTATCTTACGCATCCACTCACATTGCCTCGTTGTGTGACCCGCCGGACTGTTTGGATTTGGCGTGTGAAATTTACACGGCTGATCCAACGTTGACTCGTAGGTATACCTCGGACGATCTTTCTTTTCTTGCCATTGCTTCTTCTGCTCCGGAGTCCACGTTTTCTTGCCTTCGTTTCGAGGAGTCCATTGCCCTCCCGTTTTCTGGCGTTGGTTGCTCCCTGCTCCAGGCTGATCTTGATTCACGGCCGCAACTTGTTGCGAACCATACCGATGGTCTGGTCTATCGTCTCTCCTTTTTCCCCTGTAATCGTTCCTCCGGGATGACCCGGCTCCGTCCCTCGGATAGTACTCCTCATTTGACTCGTTCGACGCGATCCTAGGTTGAGTCGGATCACCCAAAGCATAAGAATCCGCGATCCGGATCATCTCTGCCAATGTGACTGGCATTTTCCTTTGCAATTTCATCCACAACTCGCTGCCATATCTTCACCCTTGTGCGAACCATGCTATAGCCTATGACTCTATGACTCCCTCACACGAGTTTCTCACGGTACACCACCGGGTCAAGAATTCACGGTCTGTTTCGTTAGATCTCTGCTTGCACATCGCCAGGGTCTGCGGTCTATTCGGTCTTTGATATGTACTTGAGAAGTTGCTGATAAACATTTCTTCAAAATCTATCCAGCAATTGATGCTTCCGGGTGGAAAATTATTCAGCCAAACCCTAGCTGGACCTTCCAACATTTGGGGTACATATCGTACAACCCATCTCAAGTTGCCAGTTGCAATTTTCACAGCTGTTGCGTAGTTTATCAGCCAATCCTCCGGCTTTGTACTGTCGTCATACGTCTTCGTGCCCCTGGGTAATTGGAA
Source organism: Avena sativa (assembly GCA_916181665.1). Taxonomy (NCBI): domain Eukaryota; kingdom Viridiplantae; phylum Streptophyta; class Magnoliopsida; order Poales; family Poaceae; genus Avena; species Avena sativa. The sequence continues at coordinate 17,253,377 of OV702291.1, read as the reverse complement.
ATTGGGTACTGGCGGTTCCTTCATGATCCGGGGTCCGAAGCACGCTGGACCCGGAGGACCTTGACATTCGATATGTTCCGACCTATATAGGCGATCCAGTTTTAGCCTGACGTCATCCGGCATCAAATCTCTGCTTCCCAATCTCGACCCTATCACATAATAGTCCGGCCTTGCGTATCCCGCATTCATCATCTCTGAGTCTCCATCATTGTATCGGTCTTGCTCTCGTTGTGCTCCTCTCTGTTGCATACCACGGCCGACACTTTGCTCTTGCCTTGGTGCATTCCGCTGCTATGGCTGACCCGCTCCTGCTGAGTTTCGCTGTCCGGCATTGCTGTTGGCAGCATTCCCTTGACCGGCATTGCCTTGGTCGTGGTTACCTCGGCCAGCTTCACCTCGGCTCACACTTCGTCGATCATCGTTTTTCCGCATCTCTTTTTCTTTTCCCGCACGCGTTGGGTCGTACGGAACGATCTGCTTGTTCCGTCTGGCCGAGGTTACTACCTCTTCTCTCCTAGGGCCACCATTAGGCGATGATGCGGCTCCAGCGGATTTCTCCGGGTTACCCATCACCGAATGGACGATCTTAGAAGCTCCAACTCTCTCCGGGTTACCTCTCAACAGCTCCTCGTTCTGCCTGTTCGCGATCCGAACTAGCTCGTTAACCCGGTCTTGCTATCTTTGACGGGCTTCACCCGTCAGACCCTCTAGCTCGGACGCCGCGGCATCTACTGCTCTGAGGTTCTTTGCCGGGGTACTATACTTAGGCAACCCTACAGATAGATAGTTTTACGACCCTTCTGGTCCATCATCACCTTCTCTGTTCATCTCACTTATGAGATTTTTCCCTTTGACCCTTACTGCATCAACCTTGTTTGCCTTCGCGTACTCGTGCAACGTCATGTTCAACGACTGCTGAGCCGCTGCTATTTTCTTTGCGCCCTCCAGTATCTTTCGCCGGGTCTCCTCTAGCTCGGCCTGTGCCTGAGCCGGATCTACCTCTGCTGCCACCGGGTTAGCCAAGCTATCCATAGCTTCCCTCAGCACGTTCTCAGGCCTCTCTAGCGGAGGACCCCTAGCTTTCGTCGGTGCCTTGGGTGTTACCTCCGGGTCTGGCGCTGGATCCTTGCTCATGCTCGTGCCTGGCGCAGTCATCATCACCTCTGCATGGTCCGGGGAGCGAGCGATACGCGCCCCGCAAGCCACAGTGAGGGGCGGTTCCTCTGCATCGATGACGCGACGCGGATGAACGCAAGAACATCCACAGCAACGTAGACCTTGTGCTCGCCGAGCTTGACGAAGATGCCGTTGCGCGGAAGGGGGCGCGTGCCGAAGCAGCCAACGTTGTCGCTGACGTAGTCCAGCGCTCCGAAGCGCTGAACGAGCCCGGAGACGATGCGTTCGCCGGTGCCGATGAAATTTCCCGTCCGGATCTTCACCCCTGCTAGCGCCGCTAGCCCCACGGTGGGCGCCAACTATCGTGGTGGTGTCACGGCAGATGCCATGGATAGGCTAAAGGTGGGTACTAATATGCGCTAGGGGAATCCAGGGAGGGATAGTAGAGTGATTCTCTACACAGAAGCTTTGTATTGATGTTCAATCTCCAAGATTACAAGTGCTCCTCGAGCTGTATTGACAAGAGGAGGAAGAAGAAACTCTCTTACTCTTGCCTACTAACTAGCCCTAGAACCCTAGATCCACTAGAGTTCTCCTTGCTATGTATTTGAAAAAGACCCAACCTCCTTACCAGAACCCCAACCCCCCCCTTATATAGAGGTGGTTCGGTCCTGGTCTAGGGCATACGTGGAGGCATATTCCTAAGAATATGCCCCCTCCCAAAGTAGTAACCCGACAGGGGTGCTTTTCTCCCGCGTCACACTTGCTTTAGCGACGTAGCCTCTGCGGCGCCTGCGTCAGCCGACGTGAGCGTCGTCACCCTTCTCGGCCATGATCCGGTGGTCCTGCCCTTGCTTTATTCGCTCATCCAGTACGCACCGGGCCTTCTTTTTGACCAGAGAGATTCCTTCCTTCTCCTAGAAGCCAAACGAGGATCCGGATCACAGTTGATCCGGCCACACCTGTTCCTGCTTATAAGCTAGACAAGTATCTCCGACTTACTCCTTGAGTCGGACGAGACAATGTTAGGCGACCCCCCTGGTCCGGGTTACTCCGTGATTCGGCCTGCCTTGAGGTGACTCGGCCATCATCCGCTTTGACCTTGCTGAACCTCGGCTAACTCGGCCCTTATACCCCGGAGTGACCCTACCCGGGGTTATCCCCCCAACATCACGGGGGTTGAATATTAGGATCTAGAGATAAGTCCGGTTAAATCAATTGTTGGGGGAGGGTATGAGTTAATATTAAGACCAATCATTAGTAGAAAAATGCCTATAGCAGTCATTTCTATAGTGGCGTGCCTAGAAAATAACTTGCTACTACTATATGAGAAAAATAGTACTGGCGTCCAGTATTAATTGAACGCCACACGTAAACTTTTTGTGACGTTCGGAAGATGGCAAATGCCACACGTATATGGTCTAAGGAGGTGCAACCAGGACAAAGTTAGTCGTGACGTTCGAACTATATAAACGTCACTAACAATGAAACATCTCGGCGTTTGGTACTTTCGAACGCCACCACTAGCTACTTAGCAAAATGGCTACCAAATTTCGATTCAGCCGGGCTGCTTCTTGCCAGTTCTCACTCTCGATCCACACATCACTCCTTTGTCTTTCCCAACCACTACGCCCGCACGCCACCGCACTGTCCAATTCCCTTCCCCTCCCCTTCCCCTTACTCCCCTTTCCCTCCCCTTCCCCTTCCCCTCCCACCACCAGCTTCCTTTTCCGTTTCCTCCCCTTCCCATTCCCCTTCCCCTGTGCCGCCGTTTCCATCACGTAGTCGTGCTCTCCATCTCTGCTCGCCCCACCACTGTCGCCGTGAGTCTCTGATCCAATTTATATGTATGTGTAGATTAGTGTTGGATGTGTATGTGTAGATTCATATGGTAGCTAGATATTTATATGTATGTGTAGATTAGTGTTGGATGTGTATGTGTAGATTCATATGGTAGGTAAAGATTTATATGCATGTGTAGATTAGTGTTGGATGTATATGTGTAGATTCATATGGTAGCTAGAGATTTATATGTATGTGTAGATTAGTGTTGGATATGTATGTGTAGATTCATACTGTAGCTAGAGATTTATATGGTAGCTAGAGATACTTTTTGTGAATTTAAATGACTATATTTTTGTTTAGGACATGGTGATTTGTCAAGTATGTTTTGCCGACTGTATTGATGAAAGTATGTCAGGCTCACTATTCAGTGTCTGGCTCATACATGGTTGATTTGAGCATTCTTTGGTATGTAAGTTCACTTAAATTTTCCTTTTATTGCTATTGTTATTTATTTGATTTGTGATGTTCATGTACAGACTATTCCATGCAATGTAAGGAGAGAATTCAATGGGACTAAAATTTTATGGAATTTCATGCTCTTGGACGAACATATGAGGTTGTTGTGCACAAAGAGTGAGCAATTACTCGCCTTACAGGTGTAGCACGGAGAACAACTTTCATTGCCCAAAATCGAATCCCCGTAGGTGTGCATCTATATTTTGCAATGAGGGGACCTCTTGGGTCAAGAATCAGTGTGCTCTATTTCAATGACGAGGAGGATGGCGAGGAGGAGGGTGGATATGAGGAGGGTGGATATGAGGAGGGTGACGACAAGGAGGGTGGTGATGAGGAGGGTGAAGACGAGGAGGGTGGCGATGAGGAGGGTGACGACAAGGAGGGTGGCGATGAGAAGGGTGATGACGAGGAGGGTAGCGATGAGGAGGGTGACGACGAGGAGGATTGCCCATTTGTATATGTAATTATTGCTCAAAGATGCAATCTAACTGATAGTGAGGAGCAGTACATGATCAACATCTATCCTCCAAGGGCGTCCTTCATCGGGCTGTCATTTGTCACTCGCTTGACAATGACGCATATTGAGCTACACAACATGGTATGTTTTCACTTACCATTCTTTATTTAGTTGCTACTTTATTCATACTGTGTTATGGTGCCTACTGAGATATCTAACTTTTGCATCTTAGAAACTGCCAGAGAGAATGGTTTCTTCTCTTCATATTCCTGAAGAAGGCATGGTTGGATTGCGGGTTGGAGTAGGAGGTGGCGTTAGCGTCGTTTCGTATAAGACAGTGACAGATGGCTGCATTGCCTTCAACAACATAGACTGGATGAACTTCCTTGACTCTCAAGACCTGTATGTTGGGCAAGTCATTCTCGTTATTGGCAGGACCACGTCATGCCGTGACCTTCATATGATGCTCGTCATTGACATCATTCATAATAACTAGTCGTAGGGATGCAACTTTGCATATATGTATGATGTTAAGAACATGCGGTGACCAACTTGTTTGTTTTCTACTATGCAACTTCATATAATTGTTGTTGTATTCTCTAAATTCATGTTGTTGTATTATTGCTACAGTGAACCAATATTATTACTGATGTATTCTCTAAATTCTACTATTTTTTATTTCTCGTACTTTTATTAGTGTCGTATAAATTAATTCGAATGCCATGGATTATTTACTTATTAATGGTGACCAATGCACACGCTACCATTACGAATATTTCTGGTGGCGTTCAAGGAACACGCCACTGCTATGAAAGTTTCTAGTGGTGTTCGGGCCACACACTAGTACTAGTAGCTACCAGTGGCATGAAGTTAGTGCGTGTGCATTCAATGCCACAAACCTAATTTTCTGAACGCCACCAATGAGATTTTTCCAACTAGTAAAGGCTAGGTGTTGGTCTTCTAAAAGGAGTCCTCCTAGCCATCTGAAGTAACTTAAAGGTCAAGATTCTTGTCCATCAAAAGCTTGCAACAAAAAACTCAGTGGAACATCTTCTTTCATGTATTTGCAACATCGCTGCGACATCCACCGCCTCAACCCCCATGATTCGTTTAAAAATCAATGCCCGTTAAGAAATTCTAGGCATGCAACTCGATTAAAAGGGTTGCAACACATTTAGACGACAAGCAAACAATCCACATAACACAAAAGAAACATATTTTTTGCACCATAAATTCATCCCTTCCCAACTGACGTCCATAATATTGCAACATATTGCTCTTGTGTACGCAACAAAACCATATAATCTTCCAGTTTGTTGAAACAACATCAAAATCTTCAAGTGATAATTCATCTCGCCGACAACCAATCTGACTCTTTGTAGCCAGATGGATCCTGTGAGTACTAAAACGTATTTGTTGATATATAACTCGAGCCATGGGTGAAGGAAGGAAATTTGATTGAGGAGGGCAAATCAAAGAATTAAGTCTACTTCTAATTGTTGTGAGGGAAATTTGATTGAGGAGGGAAAACACTAAAAAAGTACATATTTTTAATGGTTTTTTAGCATAAAGAAGGGATTATAAAACAATGTGGTCGTAAAAGTATTCATGCATATTATGGTGGTGGGGGGACAAGATCCTGCTGGTCCCCTATCTTCGCAATAACCCGAGCTCCGTTTTGTGCTCATGCCAATCATTTATGATACAGATTGCAGTTGTGGTCATGATCCCAGAATCTATAATAGTAAGCTGCACAATCTTCCCTATGCACTCTCACTGGATACATGTCACCCAGAAAGAACAAGACGACATTAATGGGAGGATCATATATCCATATAAAGAGAAAAACATGAGAGAGTTAGAAAAGTATGTGGATGCAGGGGGGAAAATATGAGTTTGTTGGAACTAATGGAGGTGGCCCTTCCGCGCATGAGCTTTTTGGAAAATATATTTTTATAATAAACTTTGTTACTTCTAATCTAGTAATATTATATATAAAACAGAAAAATATGTTTGGTTCCAAATAGAAAGATACCATGTTATATTTGTTCTACATATATCAGTGCACATATACTTGGTTAGCTCAGTTTTTAGGAGAAACTTTTGTATAAAAACCTTTATTAAACATTGTTCTCCGAGATATGAGAAACACAAAAAACACATGCATTTGTATATTATCTTGTAGAAATTATAAAAACTATGGTGTATACACATGTGTTTGTTTTCACATTTATATATTTAGATACATATGCAAAGAAGTGTACTTCTTAACAAATATCTTGATAGAGGTATCCATGGTGTATGATTTTCCATCTTGAATGTAAGTAGATAGAAAATTTTAGAGTGTGCGAGGTGCCTACAAAGGGTTTGTCCTCGAACCTTTGACATTGCTTAGTAACTATGTTTTAATATGTCAGATACATTGTTTAAGCCTTTTCTAGTCCAGTAATTATCTCGCAAAACATGCCAGCTTTGTATTCGATATTAAAATAGCATGAATTTCAAACAAACATACAAGATAATAAACATTAGAATTTAGTATTGACTGTTGGTTTGTCTCAAATTTCTTAGTTATGATTTGCTTGTCATTTATGTCCAATGTTTTCAATTTTTTCTCATGCAGTAGTCATTTGAAAATGAGGTGGTTTGGCACTAGGATGGAATAAGTTGCTAGCTACAACCCACACCCTTCTTTTTCTCATGGTGTTTTTATATAATAGTGAATGTGTTGGTTTTCCATGGATACAATATATAACATGGATGATTTGAACGCGTGGTTGAACAATATATTGGGAAGCCGTGTATAATCACTTGAAATTTTGTTCAACAAATTTCAAGTTTGTGTGATGTGCACATTTTAGTTTTTGGACAACTCCAACGTTTATATGGAACAACCAAAATAATGATGTTCACCTAGCTAAATAGAGAAAGGTGACACAAGACATGCATTGAAGCAGGCACAAATGAGGCATATGTCTTCCATATAAGCTTAGCTACAAATAAGGGAATGGAAGGGGAGATGTAGGGATGGCAGGAAAGGAATATGAACACAAAAGGACATGTGATGCGATGTGGTGTATTAGTTTCCTGATGGATTATACATCACCAACTTGTCATGTTTGGTTTGATTGGGTTGGGTTCAGTTATATTTCTCTCTTAGATATCCTAGAACGACCCTATGTACAAAAATGGATTACAACGTTCAAACCTTTTTTTGCAAGAAATATAAATACGCGGTACCTCTAGTGTAGAATAGGGGAGCAACAAGTTGGCAATCATACAACCCCACCTCCAATGCGAGTACATAGAAAAACTCAAACATTCCATGAAACTCATGTATTAATATTGTTTATATTTAGAATTTTCACGAGCTCATGAGTGTATGCAATAACTCATCTTGGGTAATATCAATAAGGTATTTTCTATTATAGGAGTGTTAATTTCGTGGCCATCTAATTCCGTGACCATCCTAAAAAGAGATTATGGCCGTGTTTTGGCCCGGAATTTTCAAATTGAAGAGTAGAAACGTTATTAATGACACATACTTGATGAGACTCACTAGCACATTGATCTCCACGGCATGTATTTTACCCATACAACACATCATTCACAATGTTATGGACAAGGTTAAAAAAGTGGGAATATGAAAACCATATGAACTCAATGCCATGTCGTGTTGGATCCGACATGAACTAAACACACATATGAATGTGTAATAGATGTTGTTTGATCGAGTTACACTGAATCTGCTATCTGCTGGATTTAAAGAAACGTCTCCTTTAAAATGCATGCAAATTAGGTCATCAGGAAACTTCCCATAGCCTGCATTGCAAAGAAGTTCTATAGATTATTTTATAAAAAACAAGATCCTCCTAAACACTCCTAACATTTCCTCAAACCTACGAGGCATATAAATTTAATCATTTCGCGTGAGAATTCTCCTCTTCATCGAACCATCCTAGCCAAGCTTCCTCTATCATAGTAAACCACTAAACCGTGCTTGGACCACACCCGACCCTGTTACTTAGATTTCCTGCTTAGTTAACAGAACTCGTTATGAAATTGACCCAGCATCAAACTAATCCACTGTCACTGTCTAATCCTTCTCTCTTTCTAATAATCATCATGTGCACTGACCACAACACCAGCCCCCAACAACAAAGCAAAGCTTCTATATCTAAAAAAAACAAATAAAGAAAACAAAGCAAGCACAACAACAACAACCAAATAAACGTCAATCCCCCAATTTGCTGCGCGTGTGTTGTCGCTGTAGCGGCGCGTTATTTATTAATCCGAAAGCAGCCCTCTGGCACAGCTAATCCGGCGCCTCTTTCTCCTCCCCCCGCCTCGAGAAGAAGAAAGAAAAAGCTGGCTGCGAGCAGAAAAGGGCGCACCGGAAATTTCGGCGTCGGATTCGGGCTGGTGGCGCGTCGTACCCCTCCCTCCTCCCTCCCTCGGTTCCGGCGGCCGGAAGAAGAGCGCGGCTGCCAATTACGGCGGAAGCGGGGAATTCCGCGGCTGGTGTGGAGGACTCGGATCTGGCCGGAGGCGGGCGATGGGGAGGCGGGAGTAGGGCCGGGCCGGAGGGGAAGGCGCGATCTCGGGGCGGTCTCCCATGGGGGGATGCTTCTCGCTCGAGGAGCAGCGGCTCCAGAGTAGGACAGGTTCGTTCCTGACGCTCTCGTGCCCATGCCTTGGCCTGTCTATCTGTCTGCCTGTCCCCGGTTTAGTTTCAGAACTTACGAGCTCCTGCGTGTGCGGATTGGCGCGTGTCTCGGACTGTCGACGCCTGGGTTTTGGCCAATTGCAGTTTCGAATCGTGGATTTGGGGATTGTTTTGGTTGTTTGGGTGCCTAGGTAGTGTTTACTGGCAAGACCATTTTGTTTCTTGGGATTAATTATGCTTGTTGAGGACCGTCGTGGTGCCATCTTGTGTTCGTGACCTGCTGGAATGAGTGATGGAGAATGCCGCACTATATTTGGTGCTAAAGTTTTGCTTCTTATTATTGGGCATCAGGGTCCTCTATCTGGGGCTTGCATGTCGGTGCTTGGGTATTCGATGGCATGTGGTCTGCATAAGACATGCTCTGGTGATGTACTGATGGCCTGCCTGTGTAGCTGCAGTCCAAAGTGAGATCCATGGGAGTAGTAGTCTGGTAGAGTAAATCACATTTAGCTTGTATTTTGGTGAAGAAAACTGAAACCTATGTTGTGGACAGACTGCCAAACCGCAAAGGCCAAGTTTGAAGACTCGTATAACGCCATGTGCACTTACAAACAGTCTTTAGTGTGATTTCACAGGAAGAATATTGAAATGCTTAGGGGTGGTCTAAGGTGAAGGTACAAATTCATCTCCTAGATAATTAGGAGTTATAGATAAAGCGAGAAACCCATTGCTGATATTCGAGAATTTGCATGGAAATTGCTTTATCCAGAAAAACAGGGAAATGGAAGAGGTCACACATGCTACCTTTCAGATACGGGCATGTCCTTCAGAACTAATCTTAAAATAGATGTCAAGGGAAAATGGAGACCTTCCTAGTCATGTCCTAGCCTTTAGCTGAACATTCATGATCTGCCGAGTGAACTTGGAGATGGGTGATACATAACTTTTATCATTTTAGATCTGCTTTTAAGTGGCATATAGGTGGGGATTTTTCAGGTCAGGTGAGGAGCACCGTTTTGGGTACTGATACTTTTATAAACTATGGTTATATTATTTTAGGGAAAATATTTTAAAAGGAAATATTGTCTGCAGCTTGCTCATAAAATAGAGCACTCCGGTCAGATATCACAAAAATAATGTAGCTAGAGCTGACTTGGGATTCTGATAGAAGTTTTTTTATCTTCAGATTTTCTGTAGGCGTGCTCTTAAAATAGAACTTCCTGGTCAGGTTAGATTACAAACGAATGTAGTAGAGCTCACTTGGTACTTCAATGAAAGGGTACACACATTATCCTTGATTCTTTGCTGCCATCAAACTACTTGTCCCTTTGGGTTCATTGGAATGTCTTATGGTTTTGGTGTGCTGAAGTTATGCTTCTGACTGAACACAATACAATAACAGGCACTTCAGATGGAGCTAGTGGACCGGATGGGTTGAGGAAGTGCAAATCTGATTCTAAAGCTATTTCAAGTGTTCTTGCTCCTCCAAAAGATGTGGAGGACCTGCAGACAGAAGGCTATGGGAATGTTAACATTTTCACATACAACGAACTGCGAGCATCCACAAAAAACTTTCGTCCAGACCAAATTCTTGGAGAGGGTGGGTTTGGAGTTGTTTACAAAGGCGTGATTGATGAAAATGTTAGAGCAGGTTTTCCATCTACACAGGTTGCTGTGAAAGAACTAAACCCAGAGGGCTTTCAGGGAGACAAGGAATGGTTGGTAAGTCCCCCTGCTTCCTTACATTTTCCTAAACCTTGATAGCTCATATAGACATATACCTTAAGAACAAGTTGTGTTCCTTTATCTATTATGTGAAATCTTGATGAACCTTGGTAGCTCATATGCACTTTTAAGAACTAGTGTTGATTTCTATATTATGTGAAATCCTCATGAGTCATGAAGATTTTCTAGCTGATTGGACTATAAGATTCAATATAGTGACCAGAGCAGTTGTTCCTTATATTTTTTTTGAACATAACTTGCCTTTTTATTTTTTAAGAAACAAATATAGCATTAGTATTGCGTGCAAGAGTGTAGTTCTACATATATTAATAGGTCCAAGTAAAGAACACACTGTCGTGGTTGGCCATAGGTTGGCTCACGACCATAACATGTTACATCTGTCACTATTGGAGGACTAATGGTGCTTTTCTTTTGTGTTTCCAGGCAGAAGTCAACTATCTTGGGCAACTTAGTCATCCAAATCTGGTTGAACTGATTGGCTATTGCTGCGAGGGTTCACATAGATTACTTGTCTACGAGTACATGGCTTGTGGAAGCCTTGAAAAGCACCTTTTTCGACGTAAGCGCTAAGTCTTCCCTTATTGGAAACTCCATTCCTGCGTCCGTTTACCTATGCTATTAATCGTTGTTTTAGAACTAGATTTAGTTTTAAAATAAGTGCAGTCAACACCTGAACATTCTAAAACCTTGATTGACATTGAGTGGGACAGTTTCTGCTTCCAAGTAGCTCTTGAATTACATGCTGCATTTGTCAAGTTTGTCAGGTGGCAACTATATATTTGATCTGAATTGTTCAGTTGGTTCTACGATAGCATAGTGTGATCTAAGATCTGCATACACATGGCTAACCTGGTGCGTCATCATAATTCATAAGATACGTGAACAATTGAAAAGAGTAAAACGGTGACAGAAAAAAATGTCAAGCAGATCTGTAGAAATGTTGGGTCTGTTTGGATTGTGTCTGGCGGTTGCCATACCAAAATTTTGGCGTTGACTAGTAGTATGTGCTGGTATTTGGATTGAAGCCAAATTCTGGGTGCCACGCCAAAACTTTGGTGGCCACTCTAGATTCCATGCCCACGCGCTGGCAAAACAGGGCGGGGCAATCCTTTGCCAAAATATTGGCGTGCCCTTGATTTGGCGTGGCTGGCTTGGGCATAAACCAAACAGCCCCTTATTTTGTGAAGATTAGTTATATGTATGTCTTCCATTTGAAGGTCACATTTTATCTTCTTTAGCGGAACATTGATTTTATTTTCTTGATTCTTAACATCAGGGGTTTGCCTTAACATGCCATGGTCAACTCGTATGAAGATTGCTCTCGGTGCAGCAAGGGGGCTTGAGTATCTCCATGGAGCTGAGAGATCCATCATCTATAGGGATTTCAAGACATCAAATATCTTGTTAGATGCGGTGCGTACATCATCTTTTATTGTTTTATAAGCCCATTTCCATGCCAAGTTTCCTTTTTGTGTTCCCAGCTGAGTGTTTATGGCAAAATATATATTCCATTTACAAGCCATTCAGAGATTATATGTTCTGATGTATTTTGCTGCTTATGGAAACTTGTTAATGTTAACTTCCAGAAGTGTAATTCTATGTATTATGAAAAATTAACCACCAAATGAATCATATTTTTTTGCCCTTGTCACTTGACGTTGCTTCTGCTTGGTATGGCACCACGATTTAGAAGTAGAAGACATAGCGTGACTTGTATCCTTATTCATATTGTACAAATAGAAGATAATTCATGCTGATGTTATGTGTTGAAGATGCTATCATGGGTAGCGTCTAAGTCTCACCCTGTGTTACCTTTGCAGGATTATAATGCTAAACTTTCGGACTTTGGCCTAGCAAGAACTGGACCTAGTGGAGACCAAACCCATGTCTCAACTCGGGTCATGGGAACTTATGGCTATGCAGCTCCTGAATATGTCATGACTGGTGAGCCAGTCCTCTTCCAGAAGCAAACTTTACTGAATATATATGGTTCCAGGAATGGAACATACTGCATTTTACTCAGAAGTTTATGTGTTAATCCAACCATTTATTTTGTTACAGGCCATTTGACAGCACGGAGTGATGTTTATGGTTTTGGTGTTGTGCTTCTGGAGATGATTATTGGGAGGAGGGCTGTGGACAAGAGCCGACCGAGCCGTGAGCATAACCTAGTTGAGTGGGCACGTCCCCTCCTTGTTCACAATCGGAAGCTCTTCAGGATCATCGATCCAAGAATGGAAGGCCAATACTCCACCAAGGCAGCCATTGAGGTTGCCAGCCTTGCATACAGATGCTTGAGCCAGAATCCTAAAGGGCGGCCCACCATGAGCCAGGTTGTCGAAACTTTTGAGGCGGTTCAGAACATGCCGGAATGCCAGGACATACTCCTGCAGAACTGCATCACCGGCTCTGTGACGCTCTACGAGGTCCCAAAGGAACCTGTCGAGCACGTAGAGATGGAGAAGGCGAAGCAAGAACCAGCAGCTAAGGCCGATGCTGTGGCCGTGGCTGTGGCTGTGCCACCTGTGAACGGAAAGCCAGTGCCTCAGAGCAGGAGAACACGGCCAGCGAATGGCAGGAGCAAGAGCGAGCCGTCTCTGGAGTGCAAGCTGTACATTCCTTCGCCCGACTCTGATGGGCAGCAACCAGGGCTGGAAGCTCTAGGACCCCCTTCCAGAAATGGGAGTAGGCATGATGATCCTCCTCCTCTGGACGAGGATCTATACAAGATATAAGCGACAGTAACAGCAGTTTTTGACGGCGGCCGAGTTTTCCTCGCTCGCGTTTCGCATTGCAATCCACCTTATTTGTCAAGATCAGCCAGCCAGTCAGTCAGTCATCCTTGCTAGGTTTCTTGTTCTTCCGGTTAGCAAAATTGTACGTAGAGAGTTGTTTGCCGTGACGATGTTCATCATGCTGTAAACTCGAAACAGTTCTCTGGGAAGGATCCACACCAAAATGGTAATGGAGAGATTTGTCTTGTCATTGCCCGTTTGTGTCAAGTTATTTTGTGTAGATATGAATTTTCTTCTCAGTTCGTGATGATTTCGAGTTGCGGATGTGTGTTCATTGTGCTTGTTCAGAACTAAAAATTGTGATTGGAATTCTGAAATCTGAATCTGAACTTAAAACGTCTGTTTGGATTTGGGAGTGAATTGGTTTCGTGGATTCAAATTAAGGCTACAAACTATGACAATCTTCCTCTCTTTTTGTTTGGTTGGCAAAGAAATTGTTGAGTTTTCACTTTTCAAATCGGTGAAGGGTCTTGAGATCTCAAGAATATTCTCTCTAGGAGCCTGTACTGTTGAAATTCCTTTCAGCCCCTCCTCCCTCCGGCGAGCCCGGGCCACCGCCGCCTCCGCTTTTCCTCGCCATATCCACAGCGCGCACAGCCCCGGCAAGAACCACTCACCGCAACTCCTCCGCTATCGCTGCCACCTACGCCGCCGCCACAACCCCTCGGGTCCGGACCCTAATCCCCAAATCCATCTGCACCGCCGACTCAGTACATGCTCGCGAAGTTCCGGCCCCTCATGGCAACGGCGCCGAAGACGAAGGCCGCCGTAGCGTTCTCCACGGCGGCGGAGCGGGACGGCTACGCGCAGTACAACCACACCGACGCCTGCCAGCATCTCCGGTGGACAGCCAGGTAGCCCCACCTCCTTCCTCACCTCACTTCCTCCAGCGTTTTGTGGAGCCAGGAGCTTTGCTTGGTCCCCTTACTGTTTCGTCTGGGCAGGGAGAGCTACGACTACATGTACGCGCGGCCGTGGAGCAGGGTGGTCGACTTCTATGCCACGCTCGTGCGCACGGGCGCCGGGACGGCGGGGCTCGCCGAGTTGTTCGGGAAAGACGAGGTCCGTTGAAAACAGCATAATTTCACCCCCACAATGCTCAATGCAGCATATTTGGATTGTGTTTTCTATGGTTTGATTGGTTGGATGGGTGAAGAAGTGCACTGTGAAAATTCTGTTTATCTGTGACAAATGTTGATCCTTTCCCCAACTAACTAGTGCTTGTCTCGCGAGAAATCGGAAACCTGAATCCCACTCACCTAGAAAAGAATCCCAAGATTAGACACTTGGCCAAACACTACTCTGTTTTGCATTAACCTGCCGCAGTGACATACGTAGAAGTAGCACCGAGCCATGAACTGTGGTTCTAACTGGAAACTCTAGGACCATCTATCTGTGTTAGTGCATATGATATATTTTCAGAATTTCTCGGAGTAGGTCCTTTTTAATGTCCTTTATACTGTTTACAAAACCCATCAGATTATCCTTCTGCAGAAAGATCATGCCTGTGCTACGAATAGAGAGGAGACTTTAACATCGTCGGAAAAACAAATGCCAGTTAAATCCTCCAAAGGCCGGGGAGGCAGGTGGGAAAGAGCGAACTTTAAGATTGTTCTTTCCTATCATGGGGGTTCGTTTGATGGTTGGCAGAAGCAGCCTGGCCTCAACACTGTTCAAGGGTAAGAATAACAAGAATGTAGTAACCTAATTTCTGTGAGCTTTTTTAACCGTTATGTCCATCCCTTTCTCTTCATTTTCTTCACATTTCAAGACAGAATAAAACCACTGATAGTTATTTGTTTCCCTCTTATTGGTTGCAGGTTAGTGGAAAAGCATCTCGGACAATTTGTTGACGAGAGAAAAGCTAAACAACTTCAAGATAGATCTTTGCCAGTAGAAGGCTGTGCCACTGTTGCTGGGCGCACTGACAAAGGGGTGACTGCTCTTCAGCAAGTCTGCTCATTTTGTTAGTTACACTTGAGAACACATACTGTCGCATTACCTCTGTCTAACTGAATCATTCTTATAAACTTGTTATGATGCATATCAATTTCTCTTAGCCTTAGCTTATGTGTTGTTATTGAAAAGATTAAGACACAAATGAATCATACAAATTATTTGATTCTCGTAGATCTTACTTTAGCAAATCATTAACCATATGGCAGCATACCACAACTTTGACCAAAAGATTGCCTGAAATTTCTTTGTGTGGAAATAATTGCTAATATCTGTTCTCAGTTTTGCTGCAGTATAGCAATGCATACCATGTATTTAACTGGGTTTAACAGAACTGTTTGCATAAATCAACTAGTTTGTCCTTGTGGGCTTATGTGAAAATTTTACTTCAATAGTCTTGATCTATCACTTCTGATTACTGACTTGAAATGCTTACTGTTAATCGCCTTAGATACATGGAGAAAGGATGTACAACCTAGTGATATAAAAGACACAATAAATGAGGCTGCACCGGATAAAATTAACTCTTTGGTTGTGTCCGAGGTATTTTCCTTCCCTCTTGCCAAATGTATTGTTGCAGTTAATGTCTATGCTGGTGATTTTATTTGATTTTGACTAGCTTTCGTTCACAATCTATTTTCTAGTATGAGAGCATGTTTCAGTTTTGTGGCTGAATTTCTGAGAATACCAAGGCCTCCACCGTACATGATGTTATATGCTGAATATTAACTGATGACTTAATTTGCAGGTCTCGCGTGAATTTCATCCTAACTTTTCAGCCAAATGGAGGAGATACATGTATATATTTCCACTTGATGAGGATGCCAAATCAATATCAGGGAACGAGCAATCCTCTATAATACCTGAGAATCCTGAATACAACATAGCCCCTCGGAGCTTTGACGTGGCCAAAGTTGACAAAATCCTTAGACAACTGGAAGGAAAAGTTCTATCTTACAAAATGTTTGCACGTGATACACAAGCGTCACGGAGTGCGTAAGTTTCATATATCATAGCATGCTTTGTATGTTCAAGTACAGAAATAGTTCCTCACATGAGTTGGCAATAGTTTCATCACCTTATTCAGACATGTTTGTTCACTAGATACCTAACCTGTGTGCCACACTCTTTATCAATGCTTGTTTTTGAAGTGAACATCATGTTTCTTTTAATTTTAGACATGTTCTTGAGTTCACTAAACTCATCAGTTACCTCACTTATGCCCTGTTGTTTTTGCAGTGGCCCAGCTACAGAGTGTTTTATGTTTCATTCCCGAGCTGCAGTGACCAAACTGTATTCTGCTGATGAGGTGATTCTAGTATTCCTTATTTTGGCTCTACTTAATGCATAAATTGCATTTACACAATGGAAATGAACTGTGTACCTTCGCTTGTTGGGATTTACTTTGGTCTGAATTTTTCCCTTGTCATTGCATACACACATACATCTTCAGTTGAGCATTTATGTTCAGTTCTTGCTTTTCTCTTTTGCAGAATTGCGAAGAAGGCATGACGGTCATGTGCGTTGAGCTAGTTGCGAATAGGTTTCTACGTAAGGTAATAAAAAGCTCTGTTGTATGTCCTGTTATTTATTCCCAACCATTTACTGAGTTCTAGTTTTCACTAAATGAACCTTCAACAAACAGATGGTTAGGGTTCTTGTTGCAACCACCATTAGAGAGGCTGCTGCTGGAGCTGACGAAGATGCGTTGCTGAACCTGATGGAAGCCACTTGCAGGCGTGCAACGGCTCCCCCGGCACCCGCGGAGGGCCTCTGCCTTGTAGACGTTGGCTACGAAGAATTCAATGAACAGAGGTGCTTCATTGTTGACTAAATGAACTGTAGTGCATACAATTTACAGTATTATTTGGTATGTGTGACCCCAGACATGCGATCATTCATAAACACATTCATTACCAAATGTTTGACTGCATGAGGTTTAATCTACCAATCTCACAAAATACAATATGTCTGGAACATGAAAACTTGACACAATAGCTATGGACTTATGATTGTTGACTCCCTTGTCTGAATTTTCTGCTTGTCATTGCATACACATATGCATCAATTCACCTGAAAATGTTATGTTCTGTTTTTCATTTCCATTTTTATTGAATTGCAAATAAGGCATGATGGCTATGTGCATTGAGATAGTTGCAAATAAGGCATTTTTATTGAATTCCTGCTGGAGCAAAGCATCCCATGCTTAACCTGACATGCTTCACCCGATTCTTCAGCAAGTGAAGATCAAGTCGTTGGGGTTCTAATTGTGGATCTATTCCTATATCCCTCGCATTTGATGCTTAGTCTCACGTAGGTTTATTGTGTATTTCATTCACAAACTGGAATTCAGGGGTGCAGCCCTTACAATATTCTGGATCTTTTCTACGGTACAGATACTTACATGAGTTCAGTTTAAACACATTACATGAAAGTATGTATTACACTTTTCAACTTAATTAATTAATAGACCGAGGACTACATCGAAAGTGTGAACAATTGGCACGACTCAAGAGTTAAGTAGAGCCACCTGAGGGTGGTGGTAGAAAAGGGCCTAGAAGTCGCATGAGCATCATGATGTGAGTGACGAACTCCCCGCCGGTGCTGAGATGCTCAGAATGGAAAGTAGCCCCACAACGAGGCGCAATGTAGTAAAGCATCTCCAGCCATACCTCAGAGATGAAGTTCCAACGGTTGGCCTCTCCCGTGACGCCATTCAATTCATTAGCAACCGCACATGCACGAGGAAGAAACGGAGAATCAATATCTTTCATAGCGTTCTTCAGAAGTCGCAGTTGAGATATCTGCTGGCTGCTACTGGTGGCAGGATTTTCGGTGCTAGCCGGTTCTTGACCATCTTTGTGAGCTTCGAACACCATGCTGGCAGCTTTCGTTTCACTTAGATTAACCTTTTTGGATTGTTGTTTTTCAAAAGCCGCCTCCATTTCAGTGAGAGCTTTGTGGTGTAGGAGGTCGGTGCCGCTTGTTATCATCACACCGCACTTGAAGACAAGGTATATGATATAATTTGGTATCTCTCTGCTCATTTGCTTCACTTGGTTAAAAGTATTGCTTGTGTTGTCTCTGGAGTAGCATATATCTGTTGCAATGTGCCAGATCAGCACACTTGTTGGCACATCCACATCACTTATGCTCTCATGTAGAAGCCTTCTTGGCCATTCCAGAAACCAACTTTTCTTGATAGCTACACATCCACCTCTGCAGTGCTAGCTGGCCACGAAAACTGGAAAATTTCCAGTCCTGTTCATCTCCTGTTCCAAAGTCCAGTAACTTGTCAATGACAAACTTCTTGAGATTTTCTGTTATGGGGATGTGTGTTAATGTCTTGTCATCCAAATTCTTACTGATCCACTCTGGTACAAATGACATGATACCTATACAATATGTTTTCCTTGTGTGCATATTGATCATGTTGTACTGCGGTAGCATTTCAGACCATTGCTTTCTACGGCGCCACACAGGATGAATGTAGTTGGCTACATGAGAAGTTAGACGCCTTCCAGTCACTGCAAAGTAGGAGGAAAGCATGGACGTGAAGAGGGATGCTACCTCCAGAATTACGGCCCCTATGAGCAATATGTAGGACACGATGACATCACCACGGCTATACTGTTGACCCTTCTCGGCAGTCATGAAGAGCACTAGGACTGTCAAGATTGAAAGAAATGGGAGGAGGAAGCCCAAGAGCGAGACACAACTTGGAAGGAAAGCATCTCCAATAGAGTTGAGGATGATGTTCCGACGATAAACCTTTGTGTATAAAATATCATAGATAACGTTGAGACGGGCACTGGCATAATCGTAGGCTCTCCATCGGTTTGCACTGGACTTGAGCATTTGGAGCAAGCTCGGCAGAGAATCTGCACCTATGATGGTAAGCATGTCATTCGGTGGACTATCATATGTCACAACAAGCATATCGTCCAAATATCGTTCTCTTGGTGGCTGCCTTCCATCGATCTTAAGCATGTCATGAAATCTCATTTTCAGTTCTATATCACTAGCACCACTACGAAACATCCCTAGCTGTACCATATCACGACAGGGACGCAAGTATTGTTCCCTCATCCTTGCTTGGTTGGGGAGGTAAAGGCACAAAGTAAGCTCCGCGTACTTGTAGCTCCCAAGGAGGAACATGATCACCATAGCAGCCAAGAGTCGCCTGTCAGGCCAAGACGACCTCGAGACCACATAGCCTGCCGCCACCACTTGGGAGACCAATCCTAGCAGGTGGCGCCTCCACAACTCACTGTCCTGCCTCGAGAAGGCTGTGATGCTATCCGGGCCACCTAGATGTAGGAGCGTGAATGGTGCCCAGAAGAAAAGGAGCTGGTGCCGCGGGCCGCTTGCGTGGACCGCGAGATGACCCAGGACAAAAAAGGCCACCGAGCTGGCCGCTAAGTAGGCCAGCCATAGAAGCGAGCGGAGGAGAGGTGACACCACGCGCCTCCGCATGCCTGCAAAGAAACTTGTAGGCTGAAGCTTACAAGTATCAGGCAATGGATCTCCCATTCGTTCCAGAGTCCTTTGACGGCCTCCAAGCTGACGGCCAGTGCCAAAAAAAAAAAGAATAAGCAAATCGTCATGTACTAGATCCACAAACATAAACATATGATATATTCTTTAAAACTAAGCCAACATATATATTTTTATAACCATGCAGGGGAACTGTATGTCATATATTAAGAAGTGAGAAGAGGCCAGGATCTGGCCTGAAAAAACCAAGTTCGGTGTCAACAAGTCTCAAGGACTAGACACAACCAATAGTTTTGATTTCTGATGGTTGTATATATATCCAAAACACTTTAAGAGTAACAAAGTGGTGCCAAACTATCCGAATGCAATTGTTTCTGGGTTATACATGATAGAGTGAGATGGGCACGATGATGGTTGAATGCTAATCCGAAGATGATTGAAATCTAACCATAGTTCAGGGAAAAATATAGTACCCGAGTGCCAAATTCAAATGAAAGAAAATAATAATTGACCATTGATTTGCATGCATGCGTGCGTGCGTGGTTGTGTGTGTCTGTGTAAGGTAGGGGATGCTTTAGCTCACCCCACCCTAATATACCTCTTTAACATAAGATCGTCCAGCAACTTAGCACCCTCTGGTGGAGTAAGCTACTACCTAAGCTAGCTTCATAATCATAAACAAATTGAAAACAATGAGTCGCATCATGCAGGGATGTTGCTTATTCGTACCTTTGTTTTTCGATCACATTGCCCCCTCCAGCTTCCTCGACATATCTTATAGGCCTCATTCCCAATCAGGTGGAAAGACGAAGAAAGCAGGATCATATGAGAGAGGTGTTGCATGCGTCGTGGCGCTGCTTACTTAAATAATAGGCATGCACATGCACGGATGGAGTGAATCCCAAGTTTCTGGCTGGGGTGCCAAGAGAGATATGCTTTACTTCCATGCAGACCAAAGTGTGCAAGTGAGCTTTTAGCATGCGTACGTTGGTTGTATGAAAAATTAAACTCCATGTCTGCATCGAAGATTGATGCAAAGGCCGGGTAGAACCCCATTTCAAGAAAAATAAACCAAACTTTCCAAATCATTATAGTACATGTGTAATACCAAGAAAATGTATTTTTGACCAAAGATGTACAATAATATATATATGCCTCTTACCAAACATTTCTAAGGTTCTAGTTTAATTCCACATTTCATGTTGACTAATCATATGAGATACATGTTGTTTCCGTCTTTCTTTAAATTACTTATAAAGTCCATTTTCGACCATCATGGTTAGAATGGAAATCCAGTGCTGATGTTGCGCAATAAAGCCAAAAAAATACCATTCCCGTCCCTTTGCTTGCCTTGGAGTTCGAGTATAGCATCGGTCGATCCATGGATCTTCTCAAATCTGGTCCTAGATCGATCTGGCCAGCAGGTCCTGAAATTCTTTTCCCCTTGCTAGCTGCCACCATCTCGGAATCAATTTCATCTGCTCCCAGGTCCCATCTGTGAGCTGTTGCAGAACAAGGTTCTGATCCACGCACAATTTGACGGCCCTAACTGTGCGTGGACTTGAAATAAACTATGTGTAGCTAGCCCACGGGCCTAATATCTGACGGTTGATCTGAGCCGTCGGTGCAAATCATACTTCTGCCCCTACTGTGAGCAGTAAAAGGTACTGTAAAACAACGATGCAAAATAACACATACTCCCTCTGTCCCAAAATAAATGACATGAGTTTGTCTAGATTCACATGTATCTATACACTAAAACATTGCTAGATATAAAATCTAGATAAAACCAAGTCACTTATTTTGGAACGGAGGGAGTATTATCACTCTGTTTGAACATCAAAATGTATAATTCATCCACCCATGGCGTTGCACTGTCGTGCATGAATGTATCTTCGATAACTTCCAATCTCGTTACTTTCTTTTGACAGTATTAGTTAGCATATATCATAAGTCATCCTAGACATTCTGCACACAGTATTAGTTAGCATATATCTGCATATCTAGGACTGCACAACGCTAACCAGCGTGACATTCTGTTTATATTGAGACAGTGGTTACAACAGCCATAAGGATCATATACCGTTAGGGTGGGGACAAAATTGACCAATACCTACTGTTAGTTAAGAAAGAAATCGCCTACTGGCGATCCGTACCTGCCTCCCGTTTGCACTGCCTCTAATCTGCCTTGCCTCCTGTGGTCTTAGGGCCATGGAGGCACCGACACTGTGGATCACAATCCTTGTTTGCGGGAGGGTTTTGTTTTTTAATTTTTTAAGCTTGGCCATGGTTTGTGTTTTCACCCATTTTGGGTTGGCTTATGACCAAGGTAATGAAAGCTTGATACGGAAGAAGAACTTGGCGGGCGTGTTCGGTTCTAGGCCGGAATCAAGAAGGAGTTAAGGTACAAGCTAACCACGAGCAAGGGAAGGAACCAAAAGAGATCTAGAAGCTGTTTCAGGAGGTCCTGATGGGAACCGACACTTACCAAAGATATAGGGCAGAACGGAATATCAACTGGTTTAAGCATAGAAATTCTTATCTCCGGGGGTCTAGTTTGTGTCGGTTTATGCCCAAAATCCCACATATCTATACCCATTGAAGAAAGAAGACAAAGGAAAGAACTCTGAGCCAACACGGAAGGATCATGGCGAATCTTCATCGGAGACGGCAACGAACACTTGGGTTCGGGTTCAGTACAAAGCCAATGGCAAGACTTACCTAGTTTAGGGCTAGATTCAGGAGTTATAATTCAACTTGTAAAAGTGTATGATACACCCTAGCTTGCACGAGAAGATCGGTTAGATAACAATACATATGGGTTACGATTGCCATGTATAGATCAAACCGAACCGACTTAGATTAGCCTAAAGCCAGGCTGCAATTGCACACCTTGACCGATTGCATTGATCAATATTTATACATGGTTACAAACTTGTGTTGCAAGTTAATCTAGGATAATCTAAGTCAATTCGGTTTGATCTATACAGGGTAACTGTAACCGATGTGTATTGTTATCTAACAAGATCATTCGCCTCATATATATGTGAGAGGTGATGAAATTAGACGCAAACAATTGATAAAATTAATACCTTTACCTTTTGTCCCTCAACCCTTCTCCCTACGCTCCGTTTCTTCGACGACTTCTCATGAAGATCGTCCATTGAATACACGAAAAAGACTGATGTTTTCCTCTCCTTTCACTTTAGGGATAAGGGATATAATTCCGCAACTAAGACACGAGATGTCCATCCAACCCCTCATAAATCCATTAAGGACCCCCAAAACCAACGGCTAAATAGAAGGCAAAAAATTCTTGAAGAAACCCACCGGGAACCCATCCCGTCTCGGCACCGTGTCATTCTTCATGTCCCCGAAGATAGCGTCCAATTCCACCATAGTGAGCGTGAGCAATAGAGACTCATTTTCTCATTGGCTAATACATTTATTTGTGGGCCAAATAGAATGAGCTAGCCGAACCTACATAGGTTCACCTACCGAGCCCATCAAGCTATGGTAAAATCATAGATGTGTGCCATCAGATGTGATTGCTCCTTAATCTCTCTAGATTCGGAGATAAGGCGAGGAATGAGAAATTTCTGCTGGTGATCGTTGGCTATCGCATGAAAGAATGATGTATTCCGGTCGTCTTTTAGCATCCAATTTAGCCTAACGCGCTGCCGCCAAGCCTCCTCCACATGAAGAATGCATAGAAATTCTCCCTAAAGAGCATATTGAGAATCCCAACCCGTAGTAGACAACCCTGCTTGATCTACCACAAAGTCTAGGTGCTGGACTACAAGAGGAGCACATCCTTGGCGTTTCTATTCTCTTTACCCGTGTTAGCCCCTAGCCCCGGAGGAACTTCCTATGACCCGTATCTAGCGTGGCCACGTCAATGGGATCATTCCTGAGGTTGCGGCGCTCAAGAAGGGCCACACATTTGTCCACTACTAGCTCCTTGAAACCATCTTCTTCGAAGCACCCTAATTCAAAGAAGAAACGACTAATTCTTTTGAATGATCCCTCCCCCGAATCAAATATAAGGGCGAAGTTGTCCGAGCCCAACCTCATTTCTGCCACTAGGGAATAGTTAGGAAATAGATTCTCTCACTCAGGTGAGATAAACTCTATACAAAACTGACCTAACTAATGCACCTCACAGAGCACGAGAGTAGCTAGGAAATCATTGAAGTGATTAACCCTTGCCCAGTGGATGTTATCGTTATTTTCATCTTCCATCTCACACATAATATTGAAGTCCCCTCCGATGAAGATGCGGAAAGAGAAAGACTCGATCATAGATTCTTCATCGCCACACATTGTTTCACGCCCTGTAGGACTGGAGTCCTTGCTATCCCTCTAAGATGCCCTACCCATTTTCTTTTCTCGCGCTGGCTAGTGCAACCCCACGCGTAAGACCCCCTGCCCCCGATCCAAGAGAAAGAGAGATCGACCATAGTTAGAGAATGAGAGATACAAAACGAGGTGCTCGGGAGAGAATAAGATTTTTTTGAGGGAGGTAAGAGAATGAGATGATATGGGAGAGAGAGGGATGGTGGCCCACCATCGCTCAGAGCATTCTGAAGTCAAAATTTACTTCTAAGCCTAGATCCAGGCCTAACGAGTGAAATCTCACCTAAGTCCCATCTCTAATTTATTTTAAATCAGTTGTATAAAATTTTGCACTATAAAATTTAATGAACTAGAAGTGAGATCTAGGTGGGATCCACTTGACACCTTAGCCAGTATAGCCCGTGAGTAGGCTTGCAAGCGGGGCGGGTATACGGGCAAAGATTTAAGCTCGTGACATCCAGGTGTAGTATAATCTGTAGACCGGTTCCAGTATGAGCATGCAGTATAATTTACACTAACCATGTCGTTTTGCGGGCCTAAGCGGGCCCCACATCTGCAGCCCTACCCGTGAGGGGCTAGCCCATGTCTCAACCCATGCGAAACAGGCCAGGCGCGCGAAGGGCTCTGCGGGCTGCGGCAGCCCGTTCAAAAGCCACTTGACTTCGCCAACCTCCCAGACTGGAGCCAGAGCGGAAGGGACTAGGGAGGGAGCCAAATCATGGCCACCGGCTCGCCGGCTCGCAGCGCGCCTCCGCCTCCGCCCTCTTCCGTTCCTGCCACGGGATACCGAAAGAGGTATGCTGCTTACTCTCTGCCTCATCCGAGGCTCCAACCCCAACTAGGATTTGTGTTCTTGATGTGAATCATGCAGGATTAATGCCCGCAAATCTACAGTAGGAAGAGATTTATACCAACTAGAATTCTCTACTTACTATGTGTGAAAGGGAAATCATCAGTAAGGGCGTCGCAGATAGTAAATAGTTTCTGAAGCATTTGTTCCCAGACCCGGAATACATGTATTCAGAATATTCCCAGATCGACTAAAATAGTCTAGTAGTCTAGCCACACTGAAAATTTGAGAAACACTGGAGTACATGTTTTGCCCCCTTTTGATTACCGAGAGCACAGTGGAAATACTCTGAGCCTCCTTGGCAGTCGGACAATTTTTTTTTCGAGTGAAACCTCTGCTCCATGGCAACATATTTTAATATCAAACTGAAATAATTAACTATGTTGAATTACCTGTAGATGATTATGTATGAAGTGACACGAATATATCAAACTTCTCAGGTAAAACAAGAAAATCATGATATAATGTCATAATCCCATCCATATATCATTTATGCATAATGGTATGCTGGGTATGCGTTGCAGGCATGATCTGGAAGCCAGATGCAAACCCTGTAATCCATGCAATGGCCTTGCGTGAGAGATAAAGAACAAGATGCTAGCCAAGGACAACTTGCCAGGATATATCAGCATGGATTCAAACCGGGGATGCATATGCCCCCCCTGAAACACACGTGCGCATACCTGGCAAGTCATCCTTGGCTACATTTCGCTCTTTATCTCGTCTCACGGATGGCCATTAACAGAACAATCCATGCAACAGCCTTGCGTGAGAGAGAAAGAACAGGGTGTTAGCCAAGGACAACTTGCCAGGAGATATCAGCATGGATTCAGACCAGGGGTGCATATGCTCCCCTAATACATACATGCGCATACCCGGCAAGTCATCCTTGGTTACATTCCGCTCTCTATCTCGACTCACGTAAGGCCATTCGCACACTGCTAGAGGAATGATATGAGTATATATCCATGCCTAGCCATTGGCTGCTGCTTTCTGTATTTGATTTTCAGTTATCTAAACGTGTCTCCTATATTCCTGTTTGGTCCTTCTGTCCTGCTATATATAGACTTCCAAAAGAATAGCCTCAAGATATGGTTTGCCCCTTTTGTTATGGAACATTGTCAAAGGGGGTGATGCCTGATTCTTTTGGATGGAGGTGTTAGGTTTGATATGGGTAGATATTCTGTCCACTTTAATTCAGAGAAAATGTGGTTTTACTGAAATCATGCATGCATCATGGGGTAGTTTTCGCACAAATAGCTTCTCTATTTGAGCATTGGATAAAATGTCACTTTAACATTGTTTGGAATGAACTTAGGGTTTGTTAAGCAATTGGTATTTTTTATGTATGCTTGCGGTGCAGGATACAATTAAGAAAGTTTCAGAAAAGGTGGAATCTTATATGAATCAAAACTTGATGATATTTTATAAATTTCGAAAAAGACCTAAGCTTCTGAAATACTATTAAAAATGTAAATAGTTAAATAATGGCAGAAGATTGAAAAATTGGAAAAATTCAAGCGATGAAATTTTGAGAATTTAAGATTTTTCCAAGAATATATGCAGCATGTATATACATCTACAACCCATTATTTTTCTTGGAATCAAACAAGAGAAATTAAAATCCTGGCCACACAATACGAAGTATCATGCACATAGCTGCAACAAAGTCAAATATTCTCTTCCCGAATCAGATTTGCCTTTATGTAGCAAACCTGAAAGAGTCAACAGACCATTCGGTTTGGGTGGTGCTTCTTTCCTTCCAATGTTTGTCCTATTTTATTGATCAATAGTAAAACACACTGATGTCTATGTTCCTTCCAGGCTGTCATGAGTTCATTGTCCACAGTTTCAGTTTTTTTGTCGCCAAGTGATTGGGTGAGGAACAGTCAGAGATAGAGAGTTGATTTCATTTGTTGTCCTTTTCACTTTGGAGTACTCTCTTTCTGAGAGAATATTTCCTACATCCCTGGATTCATCATTCATATCATATTGTGATGGGGATATAATTCCAGATTTGCCTGCCACTTGCTTTTTAAAGCTGTACATCATTGGTTTTAATTTGATTGGGCCAAGTTGCGCACGTGTGTTTTCTTGAGAATACAATATATGAGTTTTCTTTGGCTTTGTTTGGACAAGGTGTTGCATAAAATTGATTCACAGCATCACGTTTGTCAAAGAACGGCAGATACGATTCCTGCAGGCTGGCCTATCAGATGATAGGGGACCAGGAATAAATTTATGTGGCCCAAAAATGTGAATGGAAATATGGCATGTTTGAGCAATGTCATACCTTTTCTTCAAATTGACAATAGAGAATAAGGACAACATACATTTATGGTGGGGGGAAAGGTGCTGCAAGTGATGCCCCTTGGACTCTGCAGAGGCTAATTCACGTTCTGGAGATATTTATTCTGTCAACCCTTTCCATCTTATTCTTTCCACCTATTGTTCCATTATCTCCCATGTTTTTAGAGTGCACATGATTTTCTTTAGATTGGAATAACAGTGGAAGCGTATATGGAAAGGTTGTTTTTTACGTAACAGGATAGCGTGTATGGAATCACTGTCTCCCTTATGCTTTCTAAATGTCCCAAAACTTTAATGAAGTGGTAACAAACTAACAATAATTAAAAGCTTGCATTCTCAGTATAATTGTATTTCTCATGTATTGTAGTCCCTGCACAAAGCAATGGTTGTGGGAGCTTGAACCGGGTTATGTTATTCTCTTCTACTTGAAATTAGTGGTTATTTGACCTATTTCCAGGGTATTTGATTTACATCCCACTCTGGTTTTCCAGTTTTGGACAAACACGATGTCTTTCAGCTGGAAGCTTAGTATGATCAAGGGATGATGTTGGCACCATTTCGTATGTTCCGTCAGAGCAGCCAACACATGCAATTTTACACCGATGCAATACATCAGAGCTTTATCAAAGAACCTAGTAGCTCATGCATAGCTAAGCTTTCTGTACAAGCATGAACCAAAGCAATATGTGGCAGAAGTTACAGAACTGCTGGACAGAGGACACCTCGATTGGTTGCAGGTAAACATCGGTGCATATATGATGCAGTAGACGAAGCACATGGCAGTTTCACTCCCTTCAGAGTTTCCTTTTAAGATCTGGAGCCCTTGAGAGTTTAGTACTCTCTCCGTTAAGAAATATAAGACATTTTACCTTTATGAAATGAATGTATCTAGACGCCTTTTAGTGTATAGATTCACTATAAATCTCTACGAACCTATACACTAAAAGACGTCTAGATACATTCGGTTCCCTGCAAAAAAAAGATACATTCATAAAGCTAAAACATCTTATATTTCTGAACTTCTGAACAAAGGGAGTACCTTTTAAGATTGCCAGGCATGCTGTTACTTTACTGGGAGGTGCTTCTTGGGTGTGAATCTTAAGTCCACATGTCAGCCGATCAGTTGGTCACCTTGCTGGATATCTGGTTATCCAGCCTCTCTAGACTTTCAGTGCATTGCACCGTCGAAGTTTGAGTATGTTGAGCTTCTGGACAGTTTTCTCTTCTCTAATATACAAAGATACACGCTTTGGCGTGTGTTCGAGAAAAAAGGAACTGCAAGAAGGGAGCGCATCAAGGAAGTGTACCTGAAACTCGATGTCCAGTTAATTGTGCGTGCTTCTTCCTCCTCGACCATCGAGCTGACTCTCTGTTGGACACCATCCTCAAATTTACACAGGCAAATTCGGTGATCACAAAGAACAAAAGTAAGCTCTTTGTTCAGAGTTCAGTGACTCGCTATCAGAGTCTGATCATCGAGTCGCTCTCAAGAGCCTGGTTCCCTGAGAACTGAGATTGTTTCCCTTGGGCTAGCTGCGATCTAAGCAGTGCAGCAGGTGGGTAAGGTTCCTGTGTGTTTGATTATGGCCCATTTGGAAGGTGAACCGGTGATGAACCGGTGATTATGTTTTCCTTTTGTTCGGAATTTTCCAATGAAATCCACTGCGGTTAGTTGTTCGATCAATACTTTTTTACAAGGTGAGGGCATACTTTTTTTTCGACAGCATATGCATTCTCATCTGAGCTATTTAAATTCTTTGCCAGGAATCAAAAATCTGGAAAGGCAAACAAAGGGGAAAAAAACGCGGCTCGCGTCGCCCCTCCCCTCGAGGGCGACGGAGACGCTCCCAACTCCGGTAGGTCGGCCTCTACCCGGCACGTGCTAGACCTCGCGGGGCGGCTCCATCAGGCGACGGTGGTCAAAGAAGGCGGAGCTCAAGGCGGGCGGCGGTGGCCTGCTCTGGCCGGCGAATCCGGTGCGGTAGAAATCATGGAGGGATGGCGACAGCCGGATCTGGGCCTAGGTTTGGGCCACAGCAGGCTCGGTCCTGCGGGGTGGCATGGGGACGACACAGAGTGTTCGCCGCCCTCACCATCGTAGCTCCTCTCCAGTCTTGCTGCTCGTGGCGTCCCTGCTAATAGCTTCCAGGGGCGGGACATGACTGCAGGGTTGGTGCGGTAGTGACGGGTGGAGGGGCAACACAAAGGTGTAGATGGACGGCGACGGCGACCTGGCCGTAGCAGCGCGGTGGCGGAGCTGATAGGGCCTGATCTGTGCCTGATCTAGGCCTAATCGGCACTGCTGCTGCGTCCGAACAATGATCATCTCAGGTGATGGAGGGTAGTTCCTCTCCTGCAGGTTGCTGCGGCCTGATGCCTGCAATCTTTGGTGTTGTCCTACCCTGACCTACCAGGCGGCTCGGCGGTGTGACGTTGGTCGAGGCATTGGCTCGAGCTCGTGGATGCCCGGGAGGTGGCCCCGGAAGGTGGACTGCGCGGATGTCTCTACGGCGAGCGTCGTGGCAGTAGTGGCGGTCTCTCTCCTTGGTCATGTGGCTGGCGAGGAGCGGTCTTTGGGGAACCTTGGTGTTGAAGACGCTTCGGTTTCGACAACTCCCAGATCATCGTGTGTCGGAGGCCTTACTCGGGGACAACGGGCGTCCTGAGACGAGCTCAGTGCTTCTGCACCAGCGACGACGATGCATGCGGGTGTCGTTACCCTCTTGGGAGCGTCGTTATGGTTACCTTCTTCGCGACAACGCTCCGGGTGAAAACCATTAACTGTCGAGAAATGGCGGCGCTCTAGGGCATACTTTTTTACCGGAGATGGCAGCCGTTTGCGACTCAGTCATTGTCAGAGACAGCGTGGTGGTGCGGTGTGTGGGGCGTTAGTCCCTTCTGCTGGAGCTCCAGCACTGGGGGATGCTCTGCATGAACAGTACGAGGCACGGACATAGAACTACATATATTCTCTATTTTTCTTTTGTTCTAGTCAAGGTTTTTCCTTTTTATGTGCTACGGGCACCTATTATTCTCCCGTACATACTACGGGCATGCTCTAAAAAAAAAGGTTGCAACATTGAGCTGTAGATTAGCTCTCATATCTAGCAGCTGCTACATGCATGCTCAAAAATTCGGTGTCATTCACCGATTAGAGATCACACTGACCCAGGACAGAACTAGAAACTAAATTAGATTAAAAAATATAGTTGATGTTGTGGTTTTTCTAAATAAGTTATTTGCATGATTAATTTACAATTTAATGTAATTGTCTTATTAACCGGTACTCCCTTCGTCAAGAAATAAGTAACTTCATTTTGTCTAAATTTGCATTTAACTTACACTAAAATGAGATACATGCGAATATAGATAAATCCAAATCACTTATTTCCAGACAGGAAGTACATAAATTAAGAGTGTCGAGAAATTACATGTTAGAGTGTCGAGAAATTACATGTTTGGTTGCAATGCTATATACCAAAAATCGCAAATTTAGCAATAATTGCACTTTCTCTTATAGTGGAAATAAAGAAGATAAAAATATGTATTACATATTTTAAATCAATGTATAACTAGAACAAAGGGGTGGATATGCTATTATAAATACTAACTCAGATAGTTCTATCACAAGTATGAGCAAATATAATATCTCAAAAGAATATTTAGGCAATTATTTGTGAAATTTATAGCTATAAATATGAGACATTTAAAATTCAACCAATTTTGATCCCTTAATTATTTTACTTTGACATGTATACATTAGTTTTGATTAATCTCTAAAGATTTGCCTCTAATATTTTTATAGAACAAATGATAGTGTAATATGATAAAATAAATATGTTGAAGTTTCACTAGATTGTTTGGATTATTTCAGTAATTGTGAAGTAAAAGAACTATTGATACTAATCATAATTATCTACTCAAATATAAAAGAATTTGGATAACACAGAAAAATATCAGTTTTCTAAAAAGACGGATCTTCCTAAGTTTTAACAACTAAAGTATCCGGCACAACACAAAAATGCCCCTCATTTCTAGCAAAAATAAAAATCATTTAACTTAGTCAAAATATAATGAATTTTAAATATTTAAACCTAAGATATAAGGCTTTGATTAACAAGAATAATAGAAGAGCAAGGCTTTGATTAACTTGACGGGACAAGGGGGTTATTGTAAAGACAAAAAGACAAGAACCTATGATCCATGAAGAAATTGGGCGACCATGTGGAGCAGAAATAAAGTCATGACACCTTATTACTTTTGACGTTATATTATCGTTGTGTTGCATGACATGGAACTACAGCATATTAATAAAATTTCCCGATCAACACACGAGAGTTTGATATTTGGTTCCCTTGCCCTCCTATGTGTGATCAGCTATTGAAGGTTAAGAGAGCTAGTGGAGATTGAGAAGGCCGTTAAGTTATACATCTATCTATTATATACTAGAAGCAAGATATCACATAAAAATAAATATATGAACTAGAAGTTCCCCAAAAAAGGAAAACGTATGTTGTCAATATGGTGGGTCATCTCTTTATTAGTATATCACAATTATTCCGCCTAGATAATTGCACCTAAAGAGATCATATAACTTATATCAACATAGCCCTACTTGAAAATATCACATTTGTTAGATCATCATAATTTTTCATAAATTAATTGCGTTCGATAGAACTTCATATCTTGACCTAAGCATGTCACGGCGACTATATGTACATAATTATACCTAAACATATCACATTTGGTAGATCTTCATAACTTTATCTGAAACATTCATAACCCTTAACCCGTTAGATATAACAAAGCATACCACATATGTATCTAAAAAAGTCTCATCTTTTAGATCTTTAAAATTATACCTAAACAAATGATAAACGGTACATCTTTAACTATAGCTATCGAACCATATCATAACATGTTAGATCTATATAACCGTACCTGAACAAACAACATGCTAAATCTACATAACCTTATTTTTCATAAAAATAGTTTTTATAATAATATTTTATTTCTTATAAATACAATCATGTATGAAATTGTTGATGGGTTCGTAGCATGGAAAACAAAAAATTTCTACCGCAAGAACGAACAAAACCCAGATCTAATCTAGATAAAAGCCAAGATCTAATCTATTAGATATGTGCAACGAGATAGATCTGTACTAACCCTCGTAGATCCGAAAGCGTTACGAGATTAGATCTCGGGGTTGATGTAGTCGATCACTTGCCGATCTCAAGATCGTGTGGACGATCCTTCCGGCGCCACGTTCCGGCAGCGCTTTCGCAGTCGGTCACACGTGCGGAGTCGAAGCAGACCTTCCTCTCCCCGTTCCAGCGAGCAGCGGAGGTAGTAGATCTTCTCCACGGAATCCTAGCAGCACGACGGTGTGGTGGTGGTGGTGGAGTAGAGATTTCTGCAGGGCTTCGCCTAAGCCGAAGCAGAGCGAAGGAGGAGGAGAGAGGCGGCGGCTAGGGTTTGTTATGGTAGAGGTCTAGGGGGTGGCGCCCCCTCCCCTCTATTTAAAGGAGGGAGGCGCCATGGGAGGGGGAGTCCTAGTAGGACTCCCCTCCCTCCTTGGCCGGCGGATTGGGAGGAGGGAGGAATCCTCCTCCCCCACGAATCCGTGTCTTGCCCCACAAAGACTCCTTGATCCTTTCTTGGTTTTCAAGCAAACTCCAAGAAACCTTCTAGAACCTTCCAGAACATTCCAAAACCTTCTAGAATCTCCATACAAACACTCCGGAACATTTCCTAACTTAGAAAATGATCCCCAATATATGAATCTTATTCTCCGGACAATTCCGGATCTCCTCGTGATGTCCCAGATCCAATCCGAGACTCCAAACAACATTCGGCATATTCCATATCTACTTAAAACAACTTCGAACCTTAAGTGTGTCACCCTATGGTTCGTGAATATGCAGACATGATGAAGACACCTCTCCGATCAATAACCATCAGCGGGATCTGGAGATCCATAATGGCTCCCACATACTCAACGATGACTTCGTGATCGATAGAACCATTAACATACGAAACCAATTCCCTTTGTCACGCGATACTCTACTTATCCGAGGTTTGATCGTCGGTATCTCCATACCTAGTTCTACCTCGTTACTGATAAGTACTCTTTACTCGTTCCATGATATGTCATCCCTTGTGACCTAGTCACATGCTTGCAAGCTAACTAGATGACATTCCACCGAGAGGGCCCAGAGCATATCTATCCGTCATATGGATGGACAAATCCCAATCTTGGTCCATGCGCTTCAACACATACTTTCAGAATACCCAATGTCACATTTATAACCACCCAGTTACGAAGCGGCGTTTGATGTCATCAAAGTACCCATCCGGTGATGGTGATTAACATAGCCTCATGGTCGAAGGATTAGGTTACTATGCATTTGAAAAACTTGTAGCAAAACGAACTTAATGACTTGATCTTATGCTATGCTTACTATGGGTGTGTGTCCATCACATCATTCTCCTAATGATATGATCTTGTTAT
The DNA here is from genome assembly GCA_916181665.1 of Avena sativa. Lineage (NCBI taxonomy): Eukaryota > Viridiplantae > Streptophyta > Magnoliopsida > Poales > Poaceae > Avena > Avena sativa. The sequence continues at coordinate 17,219,813 of OV702291.1, read as the reverse complement.
TAACGACATCCAATGCCCATGATCAGGAAACCATGATCATCCATTAATCAACAAGCTAGTTTAACAAGAGGCTTACTAGGGACTCTTTTATGTTTACAAAACACACAAGTATTAATATTTCCGGTTAATACAATTATAGCATGGAATGTAAACATTTATCATAAACATAAAGATATAATAATAACCACTTTATTATTGCCTCTTGGGCATATCTCTAACAATTGTCAATGTTACTAGGCTAGGTGATGCCTCGCATTTGCAAGGGCCACCGTGCTAGTTACAAGAACGAGAAGATAATTAGAATTTTGTTTGCAGGTGAAGACAATTAGAATCTAACTATAAGATACCGCTGCTTGAGGCTCAATAAAATTAACCAATCAATCACTTAAGTATTACGCACGTACTGATCCCCATTTTGCTTCTTAACTAATCATTCCCATAATTCATAAAAAATGCCCTACCAATAACCGGGGGAAATCATAATTTCCCTCACATTTCTCACGTTGCATGTTGATTTCTCATTCAGATGTGAAAATTATTTTATTATTGATAATCTGGCAATCATTTGCTCAGAACAATTTCCATTTATCTCATGAAGTTTATTTGCCAAATAAAAACCCATGCGAGCTCCAACTAAACTTGAGTGATCCTTACGTAGGAATCTTGAACAACATACCACAGCAAATTAATGACCATATAGTCGGGATCCTTACGATTTGGTAGGCTTGAACCCCCATCTAGATGCAAAGTGCACAACTGAGAAAGAGGCACGATTTGAGAATAATAAAAAAAATGGTGATACAAAGACTTTAATAGGCAAACAGCCTCAATCAATGGGAAAAGTTATTTAACGAACAAAAGTAACAAATAGCTTAAGATCTAGGATAAAGGAAATGAGCCTAAAACTGAGTAACAGACTAACAAATTTAGTGAAGTTTAGTGAACAAATTTGCGACAATTTGGACGTAGTGCGACTGTGCAACATCAGTTGTACGGAAGAAACCATGTCCAGGCCATCTCTGTTGTGAAACTTAAAGCCTGGATAAAAGCGCACAACATAAAATCCTGCTTTTGTTCTGTACGAAAGCATGTCCAAGCCATCTCTGTTGTGAAACTTAAAGCCTGGTCAAAAGCGCACAACAAAAAAAAATCCGTACAAATCCTTCGATCCACATTAGGCTAGAAGTGCAACACTCAAGCCTCCCTGCCGCTCTGTATCTTAGAATCCATGAAATCTCCGAGGGCACATGCAGGGTCAACATCACCCCTGTCACAGTGCATGAAATACATCTACATAGCTATCAGTTTTGTGAATGTAGTTTTCTTAGTCGTAATTGTTAATGCTAGTTTTGATCATTGCCCTAGGGAAGCCAATGTAGCGGCATATATTCTAGCTTGAAACGCTGATGGGCCTATATCAAATGTGTGGCATGAGGACTCTCTTGATTATCTGATTTCTGTACTAGCGAACGATATAACTCTGCTACCCAATGAATAAAATCAGCCATGATGGATTTCCCTAAAAAAAGATAACATTTATTTTTTCCCACCCTCACGACCATCACTTTTAACAATCTCCTTATGACCCATATGTAACCTCCGACATAGACACTGGGCCCAATTCTTCTAAGTCTTTCCATCAAAAAGATTACATAAGGATAATGGCACTTCTGAATGACTGAAAACGCCCGTGAAAGCCCTAGCCTTTTGGAGGCCACAACTATTTTAAACTCGAGATTTTCACTGCGCCCAGTTGACCCCTGCTCCATAGGTCGCCGATATCATAAGGGTTTGATGCATCTTCTTCCTTTCTCGTGCGTTTTGGTGGCTGATAGTGGGTTTCCTCCCTAGTCGGTTGCGGGAGCGAAGCGGAAGGGGCTCTCTTCTTGCCTCGTTAAGTTGTTGTCGAAGTTGTGTTCATTTGACTCGGCTTCTTCTAAAGTTGAGTGATATCGTTACATAGAAATCTAGGAACAACATGCCACATCAAATTAACAACCATATTAGTCGCTATCCTTACTGACATGGGACTCTTGAAGCCTTGAACCCCCACCCAGAAGCAAAGAGCACTGATGAGAAAGAGGCACCATTGAGAAAGTAAGAAATCGTTCAAAAAGAAAAGTAAGAAAGAATAGTAGTACAGAGATTTAGCAGGCAAACATCCTCAAATCATTTAGCGAAAATATCCTGCTACCAAAAAAGTTAAGCTTCAAGACCTAAGATAAGTGTAAATGCGCCTAAAGATAAAAACAGGTTTAGTTGAACAAATCTGTAACCATTGGAACGCAGAGCGAGCGTGCAACATCACTTGTAGCACAGAAAAGCATGTTCAGGACATCTCTATTGTTAATCGTAAAACCACCCACTTGGACAAAGCGCGAGCGAGGTCTCCGCGCAGGTCGGTTGGATTCCAATCCTACATGGCACCGATTATGGGTAAGATTGGTAGACTACCCCTCTCTACCCAAATATGGGTAGGATGATACAAAAAATGGGTGATCACCCGTATCTTTTGGTGTGGGGATCATTTATGGGTAAGCTCTTGAAGCTGTTTTTTGCCCCTCTTACCCATATTGTTTGCCCTTACCTATTATAGGTAAGCTATTGGAGATGCTTTGGACATGGTCCAATTCTTAGGTCCGAGTTCAGAGCAAGATGCTCATACGCTTGTGGAAAATATACAGTTGTGTTACTATATTAGGTTGCAGAGCAACTCTCTCCCTCCCACACTCGCTCCCTCACATAACTCTCTTCAGAGTTTCTTCAATAACACTATTGTTCTTGGAGATACTTGGGCTCCTATGCGTCGCCTTGTGCACTCTTCTCCCTTCATTAGGTTTGTAAAATCAACACCTTCTTTCTCCAACCTTGATCCTCGGTAATACGTGCAGGGCAGGTCCGCAGATTTTGAGGGCCCTAGGACAACACGACACCAACTCCCTTTGTTTAAAATAGAAGAGCTTTCCTTGGGTCAAGGGGGCAATGGCCCCCCTACTCCAGAAAATTTCATAAAGATATTTTTAATGGTCTTTGCAATCTCGGTAAAAAATCAAAACTACTATATACCATGATACTTATTTCTATTAATTACTCTTTGTGTACACGTGTATATACATATGTATCTCTAGAATTAATCACAAAACAATGTAATGGGACTAACATATCTATATGCCTATGAAAACAATAAGTAGAATAGTAGACATATTAGGCACAAAATTAATATAAGGATAAAATAGTCTATCAAACATGTATGGTGTGACAAGTAGAATCGGAGGAGAGCCGCTTGTGGAAATATGATTGCATTTTTAGTCTCCAGTAATGAATACTCACAACTTTATAAAAACACGTGATTGTTGGTGTTGGTCTGGACATTGGGAGAGGCTAAATAAATAGGACATTAAGAAAATATTTAGAAATAATGGAGTATTTTTGGGAAAGATAAAAGATGGAGTAGAAGTTTGGTAGACTATAGTTTGAGCCATCAATATTTTCTAGAAATATTCTAGACTATTGGACCTCGATAGTAGAAAACTATTATGGATACACAAACAAATTTTTGGCCGGTTCCCCTAATCAAGGGACCTAGGACACATGCCCCTCTCCCCCACACTATTGACCGGCCCTGAGTCTGCGACCGGGGCGCCATTGGTCTAGGAGTTGAAGGCGGAGGAGCCCTACCGGTGGCGAGGAGTAGGGGCGCCATTGGCGACGGTCGATCTGGATCGGGTGGAGAGACCGGTGGTACCAGTCGCGATAGAAGCGAGAGGAAGCATCGCGAATTCGGGGGGAGTGAGGTGTTGGAAATATGCCCTAGAGACAAATAGTAGTAAGGACTATTATCATATTTCATATAGTTTATAATTAAGTTTTATATCATGCTATAACTGTATTGAGTGGAAATATCAATACACGTGTGATATACAAACAACCAGGGATTCCCAGTGAAACTCTAGTCACTGGTTCATTGGTCAACAGATGATCATGTTTCCTGATCATGTGGCATTTATGCTGGTTGGAAATGATGTCATCTCATTCCGAGAATGAGATGATGAACCAATACCCAACCTAAACATCGTGACCCAATCATGTCACGAAGTTCAAGTTACGATGATTAGAATTGGATCCTCATAGACTATTCCTTAGACCGTGAGGCTATATCAATCACTGTCTCCCAAGAGTGCTTAGATAGCATCAAACGCCATCTGGTAAAATAGTGGTTATAAAGTTGTGTTCAGGTATTTGGAGAAAACCGTAGAGGCAATATATGTCAAGAGCAGGATTTGTCCGTCCATGTGACGGGAAGATACTCAAGGGCCCACTCGGAGAGGTTATATCCAATAGCTGCGCAGCGTGTGATTTGATCACGGGGATATCACTTGTCGAAACGAGTCAAGTAGCATTGTTCAGTAACGAGATTGAACACGACATGGTGATGTCACTGATTAGATCTCGGGCAATGCAAGTATCGAGTGAAAAGGGAATAAGACACGACTGTCCCGGTTCAAACGACGAAAGATCTTCGTGGACCGCACAGGGGTCACATGGCCATCCAGGTCCCTCTGTCGATCATTGGTGCCGGAGTGTCCCGACCATGTCTGGAGTGTTCCCGAACCGTGGGGTATCACGCTTAAGGGCTTGATGATGCTTAGAGAGTGTTTATAGGATCGGTAGAATCACCGAAGAAAAGAAGGGAGAAAACCGGAAGGGTTTCGGTAAGTCCGGAGGATGTCCAGAGTGGAGGTGGAAGGTGTTCCATAGCCACGGAGGTTGAATAATATGTGAATGAATGTTAAATGTTGATTTAATCATTTATTCATAATTATTTAATAAAGAGAAAAATCAATTAAATGGTCAAAGGCTTAATGGGCCAATTCCCGGAGGGGAGAGGGCCCATTAGGGAAAGGAGAGAGGGAGAAGGGGGCCAAGAGGGTGGCCGGCGCCCTAGTGGGCCAGCCCCCCTTCCCCGTGCGGGGCCCATGGGGGTGGCCGGTGGTGCCACCCCTCCCCCCTCCTCTCCTTTAGTCCCACCCCGAGACTTTGAGGGAGGGTGTACCCCCTTCTCCCCTATATATAGTGGGGGTATTTGGCTAGATAAATACACCAATAATCAATAAAGGTCTCCCCACTTTTGGGAGGACCTCTAATTGATATTTTCTCTCTCCCCCTCTCTATCTCGTGACCGTGGTCCCAAGTCTGGACTGCGCGAGCGAGAGACATCTTCACCGCTGAGCGCCGTCGTGCTGCGGGATTCGGATCAGGGAGCTCTACTTCCGCAACTGCTGCTGGATCAGGGAAGCGGGAGTCATCGTCAGGCACCGGACGTGTGTAACTCCCCGCGAGGTGTCGCACTTGAGGCACTAAAGTCATTGGAGCTAGAAGGAGCGCAAGGACTTCATCACGACCTTGAGGTCGGCTTCAGCTCGTCTACATCAACCACGCTCTCCTGAGCGTTGACAACGCTTTTCGGTCTTCAAGGATAAGTTCGCGAAAAGCCCCTCCCATTACTGTATTACTAATAGATAGGTCCTGGCAGCTTCAGGGGTTCAGGGGCGTAGGATAAAGTTTATTGTTTTCATACGCGGAACCCCTACAGTGGTATCAGAGCTAGATCTATGCGTAGTAATGCTAGTACGGGTAGAACACACGAGATGTAGCGTATGGGCGTTGATCTTTTAGTTGTTACCCTCCCACGTGTACTTGTGCATACCGCAGTAATGCTTGATGAAGCGGCCCCCAACCGACTTTACGCGTTCATTCGTGAGACTGGTCCACGCTTGACATACGGCTTGTACCGTATAAAGTGGCTTAGGGGGGTGTCTGTCTCTCTCGCATTAGTTGGTATACCATTTGCAACGGAGGACCCCGAAAGGGGTGTAGTAGAGACAACTACTTGATCAGCGTTGTGCTGAAAGTTCGTAGGTAAGAACGGTTCTTGTGCGAAAGCCTATTCAGCCACGTAAAACATGCAAAGATAAAGTAGAGGCGTCTAACTTTGTTTTGCAGGAGGGCGTTGCTTTGTGATATGGTTGTGGCAAAGGTAAAGTTATTATATTTTGTTACGTAGTAGTAGATAGTCACGGAGGTGACGGACTACCACACCAGAATGACACGGTACCCTGGTGTCTACGACGCCGGAACTCGGTGACGGCGGATGGAGATCACGACATGAAGGACCATATCACATAGCATTTACATTCAATGTTATTGTTTGTATATCTTATTGTCTGCTAGTATTAGATACTCGACGGTAACCTAATAAGATGATCCCTGTTAAAATTACCAACGATTGTGTTCCCCCTTAGTGTGCACCACCAAGAAAGTTCTTCGGTATGAGGCAGGCCGTGATGATCGGGTGTTAGACATATCTACGTTCACATATAGTGGGTGTAAGCCATGTTGCACAGTGAAAACACTAAGGTTGAGTTGGCGAGCCTAGTATGTACAGACATGGTCGGAACACGGATGGTCGAAAGATCGAGCACGAGTCGCATGAATGATGTGACCGACATTTAGCGTCCACCCTTGAACCCACATTGATGGTCGTGATGATCGAGGGAGATGTGGCTGATAGGGGTCGTGTTATCACTAGGAACCCTTTTGGGGATAGGTGTTTCTGAGTGGAGTTACTATTAACTCATTTAATTATAAACTTAGTCTAAATTCCTTTTGCAATTATAAATGTAGATGGGACCTTTCGTGTTGACAATTGATTGGTTAGAAGGAGAGAAGCTCAGATTAGATGGATCGAACTTCTCCATATGGGTTGCCAGTCTCCATGTTCTCCTTAGCGAGAACGACGTGGTCGACTACATACTCGACGGGATGGATTTGGATCAGCCCACTGACCTAGAGACCCCAGAGGAGCGGAAAGACCGATATCTCCGTCGTGAGATGGCCTCCTATATTTCAGTTGTGATGCGTTTCGGAATGGTGGACGAGTTGTGGACTTTCGTGGATGATGTCAACCCTCGTTCGGTGATGCTACAGCTTAGGACACATTTCATGGAGCAGACACACATTTGGGAGCATGAGTTGATGGGAGACTTCCTCTCCATTAAGATGGAGGAGAACTCATCACTGGACAACCACTTGGAGTACATGCATGATGTGTACATGAGGCCTGCATACTTCCTGGACATCTGGATTACGGGCTCTTTTGCAAACGCTGCTGTGTTGCGGTCGCTGCCACCAAGCTACCAAGCACAAGTCAGGACTTGCGTAATGAGGGGCGACGCGGAAACAATGGAGTTTCACCGGTTCATGACACATCTCAGGAATGTGTTGGTTGAACCAGATATCGCTCAGGTCGTCAACGACAAAGGTATATATTTGATATACAGTTTTATAAATGTTATAATCTTGCAAACACATTGCAGTGTTAAGTATATCTGATACTTGTTCTGTTTTGCTGAAAACAGGTCCTTCTGCATGAGAGGTGCTTGCTGGAGAGGAGGTGACATTGCGTGTTGATGGCGAGCATGATGATGATGGCCGACGACACTCTCCCTCGACATTTATCATTTAGTTCATGTTTAGGATGATTATTGTAATCAAGAGATTGTGAACTTCTTTAGTGTGTCTCACACTTCATGAGACGGTTATTCATATGAGTTTGTAACAAACAGTTGTTCCACTTTTATGAATGATTTCTATTTGTGTTCATATCTTGTTTGATTACTTGTGAATTATCCTTGTTGTTTGAAACTAATTGATAATACATAAACATTTGTAAAACATTAAAATGCCTTGTTTAAAATACCCAACTTAATGATATATATTCATTAATGAATGAAACCATTGTTTAAATTCAAAGTTATGTGATAATATGTGAAAGTCATTTGATTTCTTATCACATATATATCATGCCTAAGTTCGGCAAAATAACTTGAACACCGTGTATTACTCCCTTCGATCCATATTACTTGTCATTAAATTGGATGTATCTAGCACTAAAACATGTCTAGATACATCTATTTTTGAGACAAGTAATATGGATCGGAGGGAATACTTGAATACAAAGTGTTTAATGAATTGTTAAATAGAATACACATTCGATGTATTGTGTTTTGACGAAAATGGTAATTATCGTTAATTGATTGTTTAAATGTGTAAAGTAGTTTACCAAAGGAAACATGAATATGAAACTATTTGATTTGATCAAAGTGTTTCATCAACAAAGGGTATAAATATAAAAGAGAATCAAATGCTATGATTTGATCAATAGTAATGAAATTCAATTTTATAAGGATGACATAAAAGTAATTGTGAAATGCAAAACGTTTTGAAACATCAAAATGCAAAGCATCATAATGTGATATTAGATATCAAAGGGGTTGAATAGAAGGCACCAAATAAATCGTTGTAGTGTAGATGTAGAGACCATTAGCTTAGAAATAGTTAGCACTCAATTAGAAGGCAGTGAACCATTTGAATTTATGAAAGTTTTGGGATTATTCGATATAACCAAAACAATAGAGAATAAGTCCTTGTAGAGTATTCATTGGAAACTTTGAATACGAAACCCATAGCTGAAACCAAAAGGAAAGCAAGATTCGTATTGCTTGAATTTTGGTACATTCTTGAAAAAGCTCACTTTTAGTGATGTTTCTCAATTATGGAGCAAATGGAAATTAGTGAAAAACGCGATGAGGATTCAAAACCCTGCATCAGAGTGTTGAGAAGCGCAACGGACAACGTTCCTGAACGATTCTGTTCACAGAAGGAAAGAATCAATGATTTTGATCATTGTGTTTTCCCCACTAGCGTTTTCACTATATGAAGTAGGATTCAAAATGTAATCCATATCTTGTATGGAGACATTTGTGAATCACTTGTCATGATTTTTGGAATATGACATACCTACGAACCACTAAGGAAATAATGGTAAACTGGAATTATGAGAAATCCTAGAAACAAAATTCCCTTGAGATTAGAAAGCAATTCGTTGATTAATATCACAAGTAAAAGGAGTTACTTGAATTTTCCAAATGACTTCAAAGTCATAGTAGGAAAAAGGGGTGAATGACAAAATCACAATTTGTCAAGTATTGGATGAATTCAAATGAATTTGATTCAAATGTGCTAAATGTCTATTGGATTTAAAACTAGTAACAGTACTAGTATCTCATAGTAAATCTCCAAGTTTGATATTTGATCAAAGGATTTTGAAATTGTTCAAAATAGTGGGAGGATATGCAATTTGCATAAAATTGAGTGGGAGCTATGAAAGTCTTCCTGAAACAATATGTGATTGACATATTTTTAAGTGGGAGCAATATAAGTCTCAAATTCAAATATGTGGGAACATATTTTGAGTGGGAGATTATAGGAGTAATTCTTAAGTATGTTAAGGATAAAAGTGCAAATACTTATAAATAATGATTTATAAGATGTGGAAATTGATAATAGGAGTATTATGATATTATGTAGTATTCCTTAAGGGATTCTGAAAAGGGTTTCGGAATAGAAGTTAATTAAGGAACTGGTCCTTAATGACTCAAATTAGGAATAGTATTAAGTTGAACATCAATGGTTGAAAGAAAGGAAAAGGATGATCATCATCCACTATGTTGAGACATAGGTTCTTTCTTAGAAAACCATGATGGTAACTTAGCATAATATGTGATCCAGTTAAAGAACGTTTGAAAGTGATTAAGTTTGAATTACAGAACGTTGAGCTAAGTTTTGTCCGCAGTGTCTAATAGAGAACTACATACATGTTTTCCAAATCCATAAAGGATTCCATATCTTAAAGCATAAATAGTTATGTTATAAGGGAATATATTGAAAACTCCTGTAGATACCAATTAAAGTCAAGTAGGAAGCGAGGTGAACAAAGACATCGAAAGTTACACAGAGTGCACTAGTGTTTCGATGAATACATTTATAACAATAGATAAGGGTACCATCTAAAGTGTTGTATAATGTTATCGCGGGGCTAGTTCGCTTTTAACGTAGAATGATGTGTCCCAAGGCATAGTGCCCATGAGAAAGCCCTCGAGGTTGATCTAACATCACTGTAGGCTCCTAGAATCAGGCCTCGTTCTGCTGCCATAGCGACGATGCATGCACACAGATGCTATCATGTGATGATAAAGTATTAATGTCAATTAAGGTGACATTAGTAAGTTGCAAAGGATTTGGGACTGTAAAGTACAGACCCAAGACTCAACCTCTTCCATGAGCAAGCATGTTCAGGGTACCGGATATATGGTGCCAATGATTGAGAACAAATGCAACTAGTGTATTTGTACTCTAGTGCAAGTGGAAGACTGTTAGAAATATGCCCTAGAGACAAATAGTAGTAAGGACTATTATCATATTTCATATAGTTTATAATTAAGTTTTATATCATGCTATAACTGTATTGAGTGGAAACATCAATACACATGTGATATACAAACAACCAGGGGTTCCCAGTGAAAATCTAGTCACTGGTTCATTGGTCAACACATGATCATGTTTCCTGATCATGTGGCATTTATGATAGTTGGAAATGAGGTCATCTCATTCCGAGAATGAGATGATGAACCAATACCCAACCTAAACATCGTGACCCGATCATGTCACGAAGTTCAAGTTACGATGATTAGAAATGGATCCTCGTAGACTATTCCTTAGACCGTGAGGCTATATCAATCACTGTCTCCCGAGAGTGCTTAGATAGCATCAAACGCCATCTGGTAAAACGGTGGTTATAAAGGTGTGTTCAGGTATTCGGAGGAAACCGTAGAGGCAATATATGTCAAGAGCGGGATTTGTCCATCCATGTGACGGGAAGATACTCAAGGGACCACTAGGAGAGGTTATATCCAATAGCTGCGCATCGTGTGATTTGATCACGGGGATATCACTTCTCAGAACGAGTCAAGTAGCATTGTTCAGTAACGAGATTGAACACGACATGGTGATGTCACTGATCAGATCTCGGACAATGCAAGTATCGAGTGACAAAGGAAATAAGACACGACTGTCCCGGTTCAAACGACGAAAGATCTTCGTGGACCGCACAGGGGTCACATGGCCATCCAGGTCCCTCTGTCGATCATTGGTGCGGGAGTGTTCCGACCATGTCTGGAGTGTTCCCGAACCGTGGGGTATCACGCTTAAGGGCTTGATGATGCTTAGAGAGTGTTTATAGGATCGGTAGAATCACCGAAGAAAAGAAGGGAGAAAACCAGAAGGGTTTCGGTAAGTCCGGAGGATGTCCGGAGTGGAGGTGGAAGGTGTTCCATAGCCACGGAGGTTGAATAATATATGAATGAATGTTAAATGTTGATTTAATCATTTATTCATAACTATTTAATAAAGAGAAAAATCAATTAAATGGTCAAAGGCTTAATGAGCCAATTCCTGTAGGGGAGAGGGCCCATTAGGGAAAGGAGAGAGGGAGAAGGGGGCCAAGAGGGTGGCCGGCGCCCTAGTGGGCCATCCCCCCCCATGCGGGGCCCATGGGGGTGGCCGGCGGTGCCACCCCTGCCCTCTCCTCTCCTTTAGTCCCACCCCGAGACTTTGAGGGAGGGTGTACCCCCTCCTCCCCTATATATAGTGGGGGCATTTGGCCAGATAAATACACCAATAATCAATAAAGGTCTCCCCACTTTTGGGAGGACCTCTAATTGATATTTTCTCTCTCTCCTCTCTCTCTCTCTCGTGACCGTGGTCCCAAGTCTGGACTGCGCGAGCGAGAGACATCTTCACCGCGGAGCGCTGTCGCGCTGCGGGATTCGGATCCGGGAGCTCTACTTCCGCAACTGCTGCTGGATCGGGGAAGCGGGAGTCATCGTCAGGCACCGGACGTGTGTAACTCCCCGCGAGGTGTCGCACTTGAGGCACTCAAGTCGTTGGAGTCAGAAGGAGCGCAAGGACTTCATCACGACCTTGAGGTCGGCTTCGGCTCGTCTACATCAACCACGCTCTCCTGAGCGTTGACAACGTTTTTCCGTCTTTAAGGGTAAGTTCGCGAAAAGCCCCTCCCGTTCTGTATTACTAATAGATAGGTCCTGGCATCTTTAGGGGTTCAGGGGCGTAGGATAAAATTTATTGGTTTCATACGCGGAACCCCTACATGAGGAGTGAGACTGGTCGCGATGCAAAGGGAATTTTTGGAAACCCGGAAAATTCGTGAGGGTGACAGAATTTTTCCTTGGTTCCCTTAAACGTCTTATATATCGGAACGGAGGGAGTATATTGATGCATGGACGAATATCTCAGGAATTAGCATACTGGTGATTATTGTTTGTTTTCTTTGTGTAGTGACCTAGAAGTTGATGTGACGTACTCGCAGTTTGCAGCTCTGCGGTCCACAACGTGCTGCCTATACCTCTCTGGCTTTTACAGAGATTCCCTTATTACTTGCCCAGAATGCTTGTGCGGCTGCCAAAATAACACATCCAATCAAGGAACCTGTGCAGAGTAAGCTACGTTTGACATAACCCAAATAGTAAAATAGAATGAAGAATCAGTTTATTGTTTAGTTATCTGATAGTGTATGTTACACCTCTGGGGAAACTCGCCTTATCTCTGTTATGTCATGAATGATCAAGACAAGAACCGCTTGGCACCTCTGGTCCGTTAGGTCCATAGATTTTGAAGGCCCTAGGGCAACACAATATCAAAGGCCCTTTGTTTAAAATAGAAGAGCTTTCCTAGGGTCAAGGAGGGCAATGGCCCCCCTACTCCAGAAAATTTCTTAAAGTTATTTTTAATGGTTCGGAATCTTAGTGAAAAATTCAAAACTAATAAATACCATGATACTTATTTCTATTGATTACTCTCTATGTACACGTGTATATGCATATGCCTCTCTAGAATTAATCACATAACAATATAATGGGAGTAACAAATCTATATGCATTTGAAAACAAAAAGTAGAATAGTAGACATATTAGACACAAAATTAATATAAGGATGAAATAGTCTCTCAGCCGCTTGTGAAAATGTGATTGCATTTTTAGTCTCCAGTAATAAATACTCACAATTTTATAAAGACACATGATTGTTGGTGTTGGTCTGCACATTGGAGAGGCTAGATAAATACGCCATTAAGAAAAATATTTAGAAATGATGGAGTATCTTTTGGAAAAGAGAAGAGTTGGAGTAGAAGCTTGGTAGACTATAGTTTGAGCCATCTTTATTTTCTAAAATTATTCTACACTATTGGATCTCGAAAGTAGAAACCTATTATGTATACACAAACAAGTTTTTGGCTGGGCCCCTAACTCATGGGGCTCAGGGCGCGTGCCCCTTTGCTCCAGCCTATGGGCCGGTCCTACTGGTCCGATGCACTTCTCATATGTGACCAATAAGGCCTCGTTCGTTTCTGCCGGGATTGAATCCAGACATGGAACCAATACATGCAGGTATTGGGTTGAGCTCGTCCCTTCACCCAATCCATATTGGGATTAATCCCTATTAACCCCTCAAAAACGTATTTGTTCGTTTAAGCCACGTGAACTGCTCGCTTCCTCTCTCGGCTCGTGGAAATTTATCCACACATCCGGTGGGGATAATTTTTTTCCAGGCCGAGCAGTGGAAGATGGACAGGATTGTCTGGGCTAAAAAACCTACTGTGGACTAAACGAAGGCTACACATTTGCTAGGCTGTTAAAAAAAATACCACACCGTGCTAGAAAACCAGGACCAGGCCCAATCCAAGGCAATACATGCCTGCCAGGGATTAAACGAACGGGGCCTAAGAGTTCATTGGCATGTGGTGGCTAACTACAAGGGGTACTGGAGAGTGAAGATCATAGTGACAAACTTCAGCTACGGGATGAATTACTCACAGTGGAACCTAGTAGCTCAGCATCCTAATTTCAACAGCTTGACTAGCATTGACAGCTTCAACTACACAGCTCTGAACCCTTATGGACTTATAAGTGAGCACTTCATCCCTGGACAATTTATATTCTTTTTTTGTTGATAGGGACACTTGATATGCACTGTGTGAATGCTCTTCTGCTATTGACAAACACTTATCATAGATGATACCGTGTTTTTATGGGGCATCAAGCACTACAATGATTACCCCATGACTGCTGGACCTGATGGATATGTTCAGTCTGAGCTTGTATTCCGGAAGGACCCGTCAACATTCACCGTGCGGACAGGGTGGGCATTTCCAAGAAGAGTGTACTTCAATGGTGACACGTGTGTGATGTCGCCTCCAGATGCATACCCAAGGCTGCCAAATGCATCCCCGAAATTGTTCGCCTCAGTTATCCTCCAATTGGTTCTTTTGCTAGTGCTGGTTGCTTCCTACTTCTGAGAAGAAAGAAGATGCATTGTCAAGACATATATTCTAGGTTTGATTGTCGACTTTTCTACACCCTGTTTATGGGACTCTGCGTTCGGTTCAGCAGGAACGTTGAGACCAATGCATAACATATGCCTAATGCATCCTCCCTAGGGAGAGAAAACTAGGGTGCAGCTTGATTTGGTACTCATTTTATAAGTAACTCAGGTGCATTGTACACTAAGATGAACCCTTTCCATTTCCCTTAACATAGCTTCCTCCTTTTTCTTTGAACATCCATCCAGTTGATGATGCTGCATAATTAATTGAGGGATACAAATCGTTCCTCTTGGGATTGATGAGAGGTCGCCCCTTACATAATGTCTTTGCCAAAGCTAAATTATCCTAGGCCCGACACTAGTGATGGTACTGGTGTATCGGCACACTCTGCTCTTGGGCAAGATAAGAGATTGCGACGAGGAGGAATTCCCCTTGACCGACGAGACATGATCTGGCACCATTGACGATGAGAAAAGGTGAAAGTTGTGGGCAGGAATTCCAATCTGCCGGGTTTGATGTTTAGATTGATGATAACTTTGACCATCACCTTCCCCGGCTCAATTGCTCTGCCATGAAAACTCGCCTCCTCCCACGGTTGTATGCTCTCCCTTTCAGTCTGCTCTACCACCAATATCTTCTAGCGACTCCACCGTGTAGCAACTCTGGTGCTAGTGGCAGCTAGGGTTGAAAACAGAACGGAACCACACATAAACATGTGTTATTGTTTTTGTTTCCTCTTGTATCGCTGGAATCGGAAACGAAACAGAAAACTCCAGAAACGAACATGGAATCGAAAATCATCGGAGACGGATATGGAAAGGATACAGAATGGATGCGACATGAAAACGGACATTTGTCAGAATATAATAGTGACATAATATCTTGGTCTCTACACTAAAATAAACATATAATAGATAAAGAATAGCTCACAACTTCGACAAATGACAAGTGAACATAAAATAACGCACATAATTTAACACTTCGATAAACACATAAGTTCACATAAATAGTTTCTCATAAACGCTAAGACACTCACTTGATTAGTATGTAGGCTAAACCGGTAGCATGTATTACGTAGACCTTGCATATATTCTATGGCCCGACAAGAGTAAGAGAAATAATTGATGCAAAGTACTATTTAGTATAGCTAGTTATATTTTCGGAAAGTTTCCATATTTGTTTATCCAGAATTTAATTACCATTTCCGTTTTCATCCGTTTCCATTTAGAATATTCCGTTTCTGTTCCTTTTTCGCAAAATGTCATTTCTGTTTCCTTTTTAGCTCCCTGTTTCCTTTTTCTCCAAAAACGAACGAAAAGTTTTCTTACCATTTTCAACCCTAGTGGCAACCCTATTTCTCCCACCAGCAAGAAGCAAAAAAAAACTTATCTGTTGCATCCCTGAGCCCTCTGTGATATCATTCCCTCAACATTTACCATTATGTGAATATAGCACACCATCTATGTGATTTGGTACGATATACATGTAAACATACTTGCAAGATCAACACATGTGCAATCAAACATCATATAAAACTCACTTCATAATTTCACATAACTTTCGGAAGCACACCAAATTCAAGTTCTTAGCAATTTCCAGCTAACAGAGTTGATGCTAGCAACATCGCCGTTATTCAAGACAAATGTGCCCTTCTATCATCATCTAGCTATACTATTTTTATTTGCACGTCGTGCATAACTTGCACTCGCACCCAATGGTAGAACATTTGTCCTCCTGCACGTAGCACCTCCCCTGACAATTAGGTTCCTCGTCGTTCTCAACGCGGCATGAATCGTGGCAATTGGTGGGGTTACATGGATCATGTGTTTTAGCGTCTTTCGCAAAGAACCAACCAAAATCTGGTGTGATTTTTTTCGCACCCATAAAGTGGTGGTTTTTGGTAAATTTGGCTATTAAAGTGGTGGTTTTACGCTATATAATCGATTCAGCACGCGTGCATCCCAATGGCTAAGAAGCGAGACAAAAGAACGAACACCTCGGGCGGCACTAGGAGCGCCTCGCAGAGCATGTAGCCTTGTAGGCGACGTTGACATGCGCATCCACTGATCCACCTTGGCTGCGGCATTTTCACAAACACAGCTGCGGAAGACCACAACCAAGCGAGGGGAGGGCATGAGAGACACCGACCTTTCCTGACATTGACGCTCGATCTGCTGGACTCCCACAACTGCAGACGGTACGAGGTGCCTCTGGATCATGCGCATGGAAGAAGGGTCGATCAGTTAGAGTGGCGTCGTGCAGGGGCGTACCTAGAAATGAGCCAAGCTACAGGCTGGCCTTTGTGTTTAAGCATCGAACTACTTTTTTTACACAAATTTTACCAATTTTTAAACGAATTCTAGTGTAGTTTTGACCCTAAGCCTAGGGCTGCGGCACGGGTTGCCCTGGGTGCAGATCCGCCACTGGCGTCGCGTGTGTGGGTGTTCTTTTAGGGGAGGTCGGGTGCGTTGCTGCGTGCCAGAGCGTGGCGTTACGTGGCGTCTGCGTCATTTGCCAGCCTGCGGGCGAGGCCACGCCGAGTAGGCTGAACTACACAACACGTACCTAGGCCCCTGGGTTAGGTGACCCGGGGCGGCCGCCCTGCTCGCCCTCTTCCAGGGCCGGCCCTGCAAAGCCGTTGACGCCGGTGGCAGCCACCGTCACGTAAGTAAAAAAATATGGAATTGATCCCACAGTGAGATCTATTGGATAATTAGGCACAATTTTCGTGATTAATTCCAGAATATTAAACATGATAATACCAGCTACTCGCACATGTAACTCGAACATACTAAATGTACTAAACAACAAGATGAACGGAAACAGGCAGCAGCTAAACATGTACTCGCAGAACATGATTAATAACCAGACAGGCAGCAGCACGTCGCACGTACCGTTCGATTGCAGTAATCGCAGCAGTAGCCTTGGAGAAGATTGGTCGAAGCAGACGGCGGCGAAGACGACGATAGGCAACACCGCCCGACTTGGATGGAAGACGAGCCGTGATGCAGAACTTGAGCAGTCGCGCGGGACGCTTTCCAAAAACCTTATTCGCCCTCTCCCGTACAGGATCGCAAAGGCGAGTGGTTCCGGAGATCTGCTCTCCCGTCCGCCGGTGCACGCCGGCAAGCGGGATGGAGTAGACTACGTCCATTGCTCGGCGAGATTCCCGCAACCCGCGGCGCGCGCGCGTCGTGTCGTGACGTGACGAGACGAGCGGGCGGGCGTGCGTGCGAGCGGCGTCGTCGTCGTCGGAGGAGCGTGCGTGTAGTTCTCCTCTTCTCACTCACTTTACTAAGTGGTGAACCAATCCACCTTATAAGGTGGTGTAACTCTCCTCCAACTTTCCATGTGGGACTAAACTTTAGCTCTCACTTCACTCATATGTGAGCTGCCACCAAATTGGGCCAAATCACACATGGGCTTCCACACACATGGGCTTTGAGATTTAGGAAAAATCTGAAATCTATATGGGCTTATTTATTTAGCCCATTATTTCTAACAATCCCCCACCAGATCTCAAATGCCCATTTGAAGATTTAATTCTCGCTACTTGTTTATATACCAGTGTTTCAGCAGAGACTGTTAAGTTAAACTTCTGCCTAGAACCTTGAGCTACGTCTATCAGCAACTTGAACAATGGACGAACCTTGAATTGCAAGTTTGGTGCTTTTAGATTTCACACAAAGTCATAACTAGTACCTGACTGCCAGTAGGCTACCCCGCGGGTGTAGCATATGCGTCATACTACTTGGTCTCTTTATGAGTTTACTAGAGATCACCCAAATCTCATAGATTGCGACGTTTAACAATCGGAACTCGTATATGTGTGTTCTTTTAAAAATGCTCTGTAGGTCAGCATCTTTGCTAATCATAGCCAGCAGAAACACATTGAGGCATGTTGCCAACCTGCCTTACAACTTTGAGAGTTGTACATCTTCACATAGAGAGGGTTGTCTAATACTCTCCTCCGTCACACCACTAGCTTGTTTTTCTCAGGTCCTAATTCACGGGATCTCCGATCAAAAAGGTTGGGTTACCACTACTGTGTAACATCCATGGGTCTCAAACCCATCTCTCTCGATGCACTTTCTATCATGTTTCGTGATAGTCCCTTTGTAAAGGGATCTGCCGGGTTTTTGTCAGTTTGAATATACGTAACAGTAATTACTCCGGAGTTTCTCAATTTCCTGACAGACTTCAAACGTCTCTTAACGTGTCTTGATGACTTCGCGTTATCCTTAGAATTGTTCACTTTGACAATAACAGTTTGATTATCACAATTCAAAAGGATGGCCAGTATAGGTTTCTCAACCACCGGCAAGTCCATCAAGAGTTCACGCAGCCATTCTGACTCTACAGTGGCTGTGTCTAAAGCAGCAAGTTCTGCTTCCATAGTCGACCTTGTCAATGTGGTTTGTTTGCAAGATCTCCATGATACCGCGCCACCTCCAAAGGTAAATACATACCCACTAGTGGCGTAGAGTTCATCTACATCCGAGATCCAGTTCGCATCACTATATCCTTCGAGGACCGCTGGATGCCCCGAATAGTGTATCCCATAACTCATTGTACCACATAGATAGCGCATGACCCTTTCAAGTGCACACCAATGTTCAGTACCCGGGTTAGACATGAACCTACTCAACTTGCTCACAGCAAAAGAGATGTCGGGTCTTGTCGCGCTAGCTAAGTACATGAGTGAGCCAACGATTTGAGAGTATCTCAATTGTTCTTTCGGCTCTTTCTTGTTTTTCCGTAATGTCACACTAGGATCATAAGGTGTTGGGGAAGACTTGCCATCAACGAAACCGAAACGGCTCAAGATCTTCTCAACATAGTGTGATTGCGTCAAAGTAATCCCACTCTCGTGCTTAATCAGCTTGATATTCAGAATAACATCAGCTTCTCCCAGATCTTTCATATCAAATCTCTTTGACAGAAAGGACTTTACTTTATTTATCACATTCATGTTTGTACCAAAGATAAGGATATCATCCACGTACAAACATAATATAACACCTTCGCCCCCACCATGGCGATAGTAGACGCACTTGTCAGCCTCATTAACGACAAAGCCAACAGAAATAAATGTTCTGTCAAACTTCTCATGCCATTGCTTAGGTGTTTGCTTCAGGCCATATAAAGATTTTAACAACTTGCACACCTTTCTCTCTTCACCTTTTACCACAAACTCATCAGGCTGATCCATATAGATCTCCTCTTCCAACTCTCCATTGAGGAAAGCTGTCTTAACGTCCATTTGATGAACGATAAGACCATAAGAGGCAGCCAGAGATAGTAGTACTCGAATGGTGGTCAGTATAGCAACAGGTGAATAGGTGTCAAAGTAATCTTCACCTTCTCTCTGGGTGTAGCCTTTTGCTACAAGTCGAGCCTTGTACTTTTCAATAGTACCATCAGGCCTTAGCTTCTTCTTGAACACCCACTTGCAACTCACAGGCTTACATCCATGGGGTCGTTCTGATAGTTCCCAAGTTCCATTAGAAAGAATCGAGTCCATCTCATTATGGACAGCTTCTTTCCAATCATCTGCATCAGGAGATGCATATGCCTCTGCAATGGAAGTAGGAGTATCATCCATAAGGTACACAATGAAATCATCTCCAAAGGATTTTGCAACCCTCTGTCTCTTACTCCATGTAGGAGCTTCATTGTCATCCTTCTCTAGGACTTCTTCCTCACGTGGTTGCTCAAAATTCTCACTAGATGCACTAGTTTCAGGAAGTATTTCAGAAGAAATTCTAGCAGTGATATGCATGTCTTTCATAGGAAACATATTCTCAAAGAATGTTGCATCACGAGATTCCATTATAGTATCAACATGCATATCAGGAACCTCAGATTTAACTACTAAAAACCTATAGCCTACACTCCGCGGAGCATATCCTAGAAAGATGCAATTCACTGTCTTTGGTCCAAGTTTGCGTTTCTTAGGAATCGGTATGTTGACCTTAGCCAAACACCCCCAAGTGCGCAAGTAAGAAAGTGATGGTTTTCTCCCAGCCCACTCCTCATAAGGGGTTTTATCTTTATTCTTGTTAGGAACTCTATTTAGGACATGACACACTGTCAACAAGGCCTCCCCCCACCATGCCTTAGATAAACCAGCGGTGGCTAGCATGGAATTCACCAAGTCAGTCAGCGTGCGGTTTTTCCTCTCGGCAACCCCGTTTGATTGAGGCAAGTAGGGAGGCGTCCTTTCATGAATAATGCCATGTTCCTCACAGAATTCATCGAAGATTTTGGGAAAATATTCACCACCACGATCCGACCTAAGACGTTTGATCTTTCTCTCTAGTTGATTTTCAACTTCGGCTTTATAAATTTTAAAGTAGTCTAAAGCTTCATCTTTTGTGCGCAACAAATAAACATAGCAGTATATAGTCGCATCATCAATCAAAGTCATGTAATATCTCTTTTCACCTTTTGTCAACACACCATTCATCTCACAAAGATCAGAATGTATGAGCTCCAGAGGTGCCAAGTTTCTCTCCTCGACTGCCTTGTGAGGCTTTCGAGGTTGCTTTGATTGCACACAACTATGGCACTTGGAACCTTTGGCAATAGTGAAATTCGGAATTAAACTCATATTGGACAACTTGGACATCAAACCAAAATTAATGTGACATAAACGAGAATGCCAAACACTGGTATCATCATTAACACCGCCACAAATATGGTTTATGGACTTATTACAAAAATCTGAAAGTGAAAAGCGGAACAACCCTCCGCACTCATATCCTTTACCAATAAATTGTCCATGTCTCGACACAATGACTTTATTAGACTCAAAACCAACCTTAAACCCATATCTGCATAGAAGGGAGCCGCTAACGAGATTCTTGTTCATGGAAGGGACATGCTGCACGTTCTTCAGCTGCACGATCTTTCCCGAAGTGAACTTCAGATCCACCGTGCCAACACCATGAACAGAAGCATGTGACCCATTCCCCATTAGGACGGATGAATCCCGAGCGACCTGATAAGAAGTGAACATAGAGATGTCAGCACACACATGAATATTAGCACCCGTATCAATCCACCAACATGGTGATTGAAAAACTGAAAGAACAGTAAATAGATTACCATACCCATCGGCATTGCTAGCAGTCACGACGTTGACAGTCTTCCCCTTTTTCCCTTTACGATCTGCACGTTCTGGGCAGTCCTTGGAAAAGTGCCCGAGCTCTCCACAGGTAAAGCAACCTAGCTCGGCCTTGTTCGGCTTCTTCTTCTTTTTGAAGGTTGTAGTCTTTTCAGGCTTGTTGAAGGAGGGCTTATAGTTCCCTTTGTTCTTGCTGAAGGTCCTGTTCTGCACCATGTTGGCGCTAGACTGACCCTCGCCTCCTTTCTCAGCAGTGTCCTTAGCCCGAGCCTTCTCCTCAACATCAAGAGACGCTATCAGGTTTTCAACCGATATCTCTTGTCTCTTATGCTTGAGAGTTGTGGCAAAATTCCTCCATGAAGAAGGCAACTTTGCAATGATGCACCCAGCCACAAACTTGTCAGGTAAGTTACACTTAAGGATTTCAAGCTCCTTGGCAAAGCACTGTATCTCATGAGCTTGTTCGACTACAGAACGATTGTTAACCATCCTGTAATCATGAAAGTTCTCCATGATGTACAGTTCACTGCCAGCATCTGTTACACCGAACTTAGCGTTCAGTGCCTCCCAGAGCTCTTTGCCATCTTTGAAGTGCATGTACACATCAAACAACTTGTTGTCAAGAACACTCAGAACGCATCCCACAAAGGCAAGATTGGTTTCCTTGAACTTGTTCTGGTCTTCTTCAGATATAGTTCCTTCAGGTAAACCCTCACTAGCCTCGAATACTTTCAGATTTTGCAGCTAAACATGTACTCGCAGAACATGATTAATAACCAGACAGGCAGCAGCACGTCGCACGTACCGTTCGATTGCAGTAATCGCAGCAGTAGCCTTGGGGAAGATTGGTCGAAGCAGACGGCGGCGAAGACGACGATAGGCAACACCGCCCGACTTGGATGGAAGACGGGCCGTGATGCAGAACTTGAGCAGTCGCGCAGGGCGCTTCCCAAAAACCTTATTCGCCCTCTCCCGTACAGGATCGCAAAGGCGAGTGGTTCCGGAGACCTGCTCTCCCGTCCGCCGGTGCACGCCGGCAAGCGGGATGGAGTAGACTACGGTTTTTCGGTGTGTGCGTGGTGGAAGCCGCACTGGAGTTTATATAGAGCGGCTCGGGAATCCCGCATAGGGCACGTCGTGGACCAAGCCCACGTTGCGCATGTTCGGGTCGGTTACAGATAGCCCACGATTCGGGAGCGACCCGAATAGGCTAACTGTTGACACGTCTGTCAAAACCGCACAAGTTTTCTCAAGCAGCAAAAATAAAGCTCGGCTCGCAACTTGACGGGTGGGCGGGCGTGCGAGTGGCGGCGTCGGAGAAGGAGGAGGAGCGCGCGTGTAGTTCTCATCTTCTCACTCACTTTACTAAGTGGTGAACCACTCCACCTTATAAGGTGGTGTAACTCTCGTCCAACTTTCCATGTGGGACTAAACTTTAGCTCCCACTCCACTCATATGTGAGCTGCCACCAAATTGGGTCAAATCACACATGGGCTTCCACACACATGGGATTTGAGATTTAGAAAAAATCTAAAATCTATATGGGCTTATTTATTTAGCCCATTATTTCTAACAAGATCATTCCCTCAGCATTTACCATGTTGTGAACCAAACACCATTAGATGTAAACATACTTGCAAGATCAACACATGTGCAATCAAACATCATATAAAGCTCACCCTCATAATCTCATACTCCCTCCGATCCATATAACTTGTCGCTGAATTGGAGTATCTAGCACTAAAATATGTCTAGATACATCCATTTCAGTGACAATTAATATGAATCGGAGGGAGTATAACTTTCGGAAGCACACCAAATTCAGGATCTCAGCAATTTCCAGCTAATGGAGTTGATGCTAACAACATCGCCGTTATTCAAGAAAAATGGGCCCTTCTATGTTACTATCTAGTAGCTATATATTATTTTCATTTGAACGAGGTATCAAGCGCACGGGCATAACTTGCAGTCGCACCCCATTCCAGTGCATTTGCTCTTCTGGCAGCACCTCCCCTGGCAACCAGGATCCTCATTGTTCTCAATGCGGCATCTAGTGAAGCAGTTGGTGGGGTTACATGGATCATGTGTCCCAAGATATCTTCCTATACAAGATTGAAGTCCAGCCGCATCTGCAAAACATCATTACAAATATTGATAAAGAAATCACGCATCGATCTAGTTTTGCTGGATCAGTAGTTGAAACATGTGGCACTATAGGAACAAATTAAATGAGTACCTGATGATGGTAGCAACATGAGCAAGGTGAGTGTCATGAAGATCACGGTAGCCCTCATCTTAGCTAATGGCGTACGTCGTTGATAGGAAACGCTTGTGGCCTGCGAAGGAGAAGAAATAAAATGACAACCTCTTTTTTTGTAGAGGATGTGATGACTTCAATGCACATACTAATATTCTCTAGAAATCTCCACTAATTAATTGTAGAAAACAGAAGAAAATATTACCCATTATTAAGGTGGATCCGAGTTATAACCACTCATATTAATAGAAATATCAAATTATCATTATACGCTATTTTTACCAATGGTCAATGTTAACCGCCAGTTTACCCCTCGCCTTGGTTGATTTCCACCATGATTTTTCCCTTATTCAAGAAACTTTGCCGTTTTTGCACTTTCTCTTTTTTGGATGACCTGATTGTTTGTGATCCGCCGTATCCTTGTTGATATCGAATTATAATAAATTAATAATCAGCTAGAAGACCCCAATTGTAATTGATTTGTAACCAGATTGTAACCAAGTCAAATCAAATCAATATGACGAGAGATTGATCGCCACTACAGGAATCGTAGGCTATGCCGAGCGCAATTAGCCGTCGGCGTAGGCTACGCCGATGGCTGCCCTCGGCGAAGCACTCCCTCGAGGGAGACATTTCGGCCGTTGGCGTAGCGGAACACCGTCGGTGTAGCCTAACCCGACGGTCAAACCGCGTCCGTCGGCATAGACACCATCGGTGTCGCAAGCTCCTGCCGTCACACGACCGGCTAACGGCGTGTCCGGTACGCCGACGGCCTGGCCGTCGGCGTAGCTTGGCCACGTGCCTGCCTCTGGGCCGTCCCAGGCGCGGAGCTAGGCCGACGGTTGCGGCCCTCGGCGTAGGGCCATAGCTACGCCGACGGCCACGCCCTCGGCGTACACCTGCCACGCGTACCCCCCTGAAGCGCCCAGGCCCGGCGCTCGGCCTAGCCCTGACAATTTGGTCACACGCAGGCAGCTACGCCGACGGCCAGCCTAGATTTTTTTTGCAGCAAAATTATTTCATTCGATTTTATTTCACAGCAATATTAGCTCATTGAAAGCATCAACATTTCACACAACAATAATTATTAACATCATTCAAACATGCTCACATCGTTCATACATCATTCAAACATGATCACATCATTCAAACATGATCAATATGAGGTGGCCTTTCAGCAGCATCAGGCGGCGAATATGGCCTACATGCAGTACGAAAATGTAAGTTTGAACCTTTACTTTTGCAAAAGATACAAGTTCCACTTCCCGTAGTTTGATGCTTTAGGGCCTGACATCTAAACTATCTTGTAGGCGGTGATTGTGGCTATGCAAATAGGACATAGTATTAATTTAGGGCCCATACCTCCCATGCCGGGGCCGGCGCCATTCCTGCCATCGAGGGAAAGTTTCCATCGGACATACTACGCATCGTCACCGGTAAGTTTTTTGCCAAACCACCGGTTACCGCTTTACTTTGCCTCGCAAGTTGCTAACATGTAGGGAACATGTAGGGAACGGGATATTCGGAGAACGAGCACTTTGGTCATGCCTCGCCGGGTAGCCATCAGATGATCACACCCACCCACCCCGATGGTCCTTCGGCTGGCCGTTCTACTGGTGGTGCTTCGCCGACAACTCTCTCGCCTGGTGGTTCTTCTGCTGCTTCTACTGGACGGCAACCTCGTCGGTCATCGCCTATTCTCACCTTGGGAGATCAGGGGTCCACCCCGTCTCCTCCACAGTTGTAGGGATGATGTCTATGGATGTGTGATAATGTATGAATGATGTGATCATGTTTGAATGATGTATGAACGATGTGAGCATGTTTGAATGATGTTAATAATTATTGTTGTGTGAAATGTTGATGCTTTCAATGAGCTAATATTGCTGTGAAATAAAATCGAATGAAATAATTTTGCTGCAAAAAAAATCTAGGCTGGCCGTCGGCGTAGCTGCCTGCGTGTGACCAAATTGTCAGGGCTAGGCCGAGCGCCGGGCCTGGGCGCTTCAGGGGGGTACGCGTGGCAGGTGTACGCCGAGGGCGTGGCCGTCGGCGTAGCTATGGCCCTACGCCGAGGGCCGCAACCGTCGGCCTAGCTCCGCGCCTGGGACGGCCCAGAGGCAGGCACGTGGCCAAGCTACGCCGACGGCCACGCCCTCGGCGTACACCTGCCACGCGTACCCCCCTGAAGCGCCCAGGCCCGGCGCTCGGCCTAGCCCTGACAATTTGGTCACACGCAGGCAGCTACGCCGACGGCCAGCCTAGATTTTTTTTGCAGCAAAATTATTTCATTCGATTTTATTTCACAGCAATATTAGCTCATTGAAAGCATCAACATTTCACACAACAATAATTATTAACATCATTCAAACATGCTCACATCGTTCATACATCATTCAAACATGATCACATCATTCATACATTATCACACATCCATAGACATCATCCCTACAACTGTGGAGGAGACGGGGTGGACCCCTGATCTCCCAAGGTGAGAATAGGCGATGACCGACGAGGTTGCCGTCCAGTAGAAGCAGCAGAAGAACCACCAGGCGAGAGAGTTGTCGGCGAAGCACCACCAGCAGAACGGCCAGCCGAAGGACCATCGGGGTGGGTGGGTGTGATCATCTGATGGCTACCCGGCGAGGCATGACCAAAGTGCTCGTTCTCCGAATATCCCGTTCCCTACATGTTCCCTACATGTTAGCAACTTGCGAGGCAAAGTAAAGCGGTAACCGGTGGTTTGGCAAAGAACTTACCGGTGACGATGCGTAGTATGTCCGATGGAAACTTTCCCTTGATGGCAGGAATGGCGCCGGCCCCGGCATGGGAGGTATGGGCCCTAAATTAATACTATGTCCTATTTGCATAGCCACAATCACCGCCTACAAGATAGTTTAGATGTCAGGCCCTAAAGCATCAAACTACGGGAAGTGGAACTTGTATCTTTTGCAAAAGTAAAGGTTCAAACTTACATTTTCGTACTGCATGTAGGCCATATTCGCCGCCTGATGCTGCTGAAAGGCCACCTCATATTGATCATGAGAAGCATCATAGTCCGCCTCGAATAAAGATGATGAAAATAAGAAAAACTTACATCATCTCTGGAGGTGGATCGACGAGGCTGGCCACGAGGCAGGATAGGGGGCCATCGGCGGGGTGGGTAGCCTTGAGACATGTGAAGCTCGTGGTGATGGTAGGCTTGACCTTTTTATTAAGAATCTTGAAGACGTTCATGCTCCAATCAGTGCCCCGCCAGGAGCAACGACTCCTCGTCGGTCTCTGCATTAATGGGGTCATCCACATGCGGGTGACGAGCCTTCACCATCATGGTGTAGGACTGCAAGTGCCCCTGTCAGCCTAGAAGTGACTTGCGGTCGTGACCTTTTGGTTGTACCACACCAGTGGTGTCAACTTCACACAAGTCCCAAGCAAAGTCATGTTCGCCTTCTCCTGTTGCTCCTCATCCACACGATAAAAGCACTTCAATCATGCATAAAAAAAATTGTGAGAGTCATGAGTTAGCCAAAACTTGGTGATCACAGCCTCAGCAGCTGTCGGAAAGCCCGGGATAATGGTAGCCTGGTAGTCCTCCAAAGTAGTGGCTAGCCTCCTGACGCCCTCGGGGGAAGTGTACCAGCCTGGCCAGAACTTCCTAATCAGAGCTCCAACCATGCTATTAGGAAGGCGGGGCTTGGTCCTCGCAGGAAATGTCCAATTGCTGCACAATAATCAAGCATTAGTACACATGCCAAATTATTTATCACCAACAAGAAATTACATGTTTAAAATTCCAAATTAGTACACTTACTCAAGGCCATTTGGAATAATAAGGGCTTTCACCTCCTGGGTCCTAGGCTCAAACCTCTCGTCAGGGACTCCCGACTTCCCACGATTCCACAATCTCTTCCGTGGCACCTGCACCACCAACTCGTGTGTAGGGTCCACCTTCTCTCTAGACTCCGCCTCCGCCTCGTCTCTAGACGGCCCCTCCCACTCCTCCGTCAGGAACAACTCGGGACCCACGTCGCCAGAAGCAGAGGGTGGTGGGTCAAATTCCACGCCTCCTCCCCCGCCACCTCGTCCTCCTCCTCGACCTCGACCTCCTCCCGCACCGCCAAGATCGGGGTAACGCGGATTGGGAGTTGGTTGTCTCCCACTCTGTGTAGCATTTTTCTTGCGCTGCTGCAGCGCCTTAAGCAAGACGTCGAGCTAGCCTTTCCGCTGCTCATATTATTCAATCACCTGCATTGAGTCAGATAAAACAATTAAGCACAAAGACATAATAAAATATAGACACTGAGCATAAAATGCATTGAAAAATAATACAATGCATTGAAAAATAATAGAATGCATTAATAAAACAATCAAGCACGAAGACATAATAGAATGCATTGAAAAATAAATACTCACTATCATTCTCATTCTCATTATCATTCTCACTATCACTATCTTTTGAGTTGAAAGCTAGAGCCTGATGAATGCAAGTGCACAGATCGTTTGTATCTAGTTTCGAAATAAAGATATCGATACCACAAGGAGCAGGAGTCTTAAGTCCAATAACTTTTGAAATAGATACTACAATAGAAATGCTAAATAAAGTTCTAAGTGACAAGATAATTAAAATGCGAGTATTGCGTAAAAAGGTGTTTTGGGGGTTTTTGGTATAAGAGCAACAATAAGTAAAGTAAAACAACTAAACACGTAAGTATCGCGTATGTAAGAGAGATTGGAACTGCAATAGGGAAAAAACATTCTCAGGGAGTGGCGGATACACCACTAGCATTATAAGGAGCTAAGGTAAAGATTATAATCATGAATATTCTCAGCTATGTATGTGTGGGAGGAACTCCGTATTTAGAAATAGGCAGAAACCACTGCTCACACCATCCTCATAACCACAGTAGTCAGCAATCGATATCAATCAAATTACTGCGCTATTAAGGGATGTAATCCCGTAGGACGTATCCTGTTGTATGGATAGTGTTCCGTGAGTTTCCTCGGTTCCCAAGTT
The DNA here is from genome assembly GCA_916181665.1 of Avena sativa. Taxonomy (NCBI): domain Eukaryota; kingdom Viridiplantae; phylum Streptophyta; class Magnoliopsida; order Poales; family Poaceae; genus Avena; species Avena sativa. The sequence continues at coordinate 17,191,117 of OV702291.1, read as the reverse complement.
GATACGTAAGGGGTGCCAACAGCTTTATAGTCACTGTAAGTGCTAACACACCTCCCTCTACCAATAAGTAGTTCCCTCCATTAAGTCCCCATGAGAGGCAAATATTGAGAGGTCGAATTCTCTCAACATCAAGATGAAGACAATCTAACACATGGTCACAACGATGAATATCATAATAAACTTTATCTTACTTCAATCTCATACTAGGGTTTCTTCATCTTCCCAAAAACTAATGATCTACTTAGACATGGAGGCAATCAACATTATGGCAATAACAATGGAATCTACCATAGATGAATAGTACTTGTATAAATCCACAACGAGTATGGAAATTACAACAAGATCTAGACAAGATATAGATGGGATCGATGGAGATGGTGGTGATGTAGCGGTTGATGATGAAGATCGATGCCTTAGCCTCCCGGATCTGCGCAGGGCGAAGATGGATCCCCGGTGGAAGAGTTCCCCCTCCAGATGCCTTCCGGAGGTGAGGTTTCGGCGATTTCTGGTTGTTCTGTATGTCTTCTCTCTGATCCAGTCGCACGGGATGAAACTATTTGAGGAGGCGGTGGCAGTGCCAACTATATGGCGGGAACTATACGGCCAGAAAATTTATTCCCACTTATAGTTGGTTGTTAAACCGTCTATGTGCCTTGATCGCTTCGGGTTTTCTTATGGTATTATTGATATTTTCTAATAAGCGGTTTACGTTGTTTTGACTCCTTTTCTCCCCAGTATAACTGTTCCAAGAATTGTGTCCATTGTATCCATCATATGTCCTGATCCTGGTGAAAACAAACATAAAATGTGCGCACGAGCGCCGTAAAATACCAAGATCCTATATCTACAATGCAAAGTAATAATATAAAACATGATGCAAATATGCACTCATCAGAGCCTCATCGAAGGGTGGAGGCTCATCATCGTTGTCATTCTCCGCATGGAACTTCTCGAGCGGGGGCCCCGGATCGTCTACCCCTATAGCTATCTCCGCACGAGGGTATCCCGGTGGACATTTCTATTTGTTTTGGTTTGTTTAGGACATATGTACATGGAAATCAAAGGTTGGGCCAACTTTTCCATAAGATAGGCTACGGTTGTCCCGCGACGGGAGTTTCCACGTACAGATCTAGAATTTTACTAAGCGTTAATGCATGTCCGAGAAGGGGGTCACGCCTGGGGCCTACACATGGCACCTACCAACCTTGCACCACTCTCACACATATGCTAGGGGCACATGCAAGTTTTCATGTGATTCCGACGCTCCGGTGGTCTTCCTCCGGCGAAACCCTAGACCGGGGGCCCGGATCGTCTACCCCTATAGCTATCTCCGTACGAGGGTATCCCGGTGGACCTTTCTATTTGTTTTGGTTTGTTTAGGACATATGTACATGGAAATCAAAGGTTGGACCAACTTTGCCACATTCTAGGCCCGGGTTGTCCCGCGGCGGGAGTTTCATCGTACAGATCCAGTATTTTACTAAGCGTTAACGCATGTCCGAGAAGGGGGTCACACTTGGGGCCTACACATGGCACATACCAACCTTACACCACTCTCACACACATATGCTAGGGGCACATGCAAGTTTTCATGTGATTCCGAAGCTCCGGTGGTCTTCCTCCGGCGAAACCCTAGACCGGTGCCCCAAGATCGTCTACCCCTATAGCTATCTTCGTACGAGGGTAGCCTGGTAGACCTTTCTATTTGTTTTGGTTTGTTTAGGACATATGTACATGGAAAGCAAAGGTTGGGCCAACTTTTCCACATTCTAGGCCCCAGTTGTCCCGCAGCGGGAGTTTCCACGTACAGATCTAGGATTTTACTAAGCGTTAACGCATGTCTGAGAAGGTGGTCACACATGGGGCCTACGCATGGAACCTACCAACCTTGCACCACTCTCACGCACATATGCTAGGGGCACATGCAAGTTTTCATGTGATTCCGACGCTTCGGTGGTCTTTCTCTGGCAAAACCCTAGACCAGGGCCCCTGGCTCGTCTACCCCTATAGCTATCTCCGTACGAGGGTAGCATGGTGGACCTTTCTATTTTTTTGGTTTGTTTAGGACATATGTATATGGAAAGCAAAGGTTGGGCCAACTTTGCCACATTCTAGGCCCCGGTTGTCCTGCGGCGGGAGTTTTCACGTACGGATCCAGGATTTTACTAAGCGTTAACGCATGTCCGAGAAGGGGATCACACCTAGGGCCTACACATGGCACCTACCAACCTTTCACCACTCTCACACACATATTATAGGGGCACATGCAAGTTTTGATGTGATTTAGGCACTCCGGTGGTCTTCCTCCGGTGAAACCCTAGACCGGGGGCCCCGGATCGTCTACCCCTATAGCTATCTCCGTATGAGGGTAGCCCGGTGGACCTTTCTATTTTTTTGGTTTGTTTACGACATATGTACGTGGAAATCAAAGGTTGGGCCAACTTTGCCACATTCTAGGCCCCGATTGTCCCGCGACGGGAGTTTCCACGTACAGATCCAGGATTTTACTAAGCGTTAACGTGTGTACGAGAAGGGAGTCATACCTAGGGCCTACACATGGCACCTACCATCCTTGCACCACTCTCACACACATATTCTAGGGGCACATGCAAGTTTTCATATGATTCTGATGCTCCGGTGGTCTTGCTCTAGCGAAACCCTAGACCGGGGGCCCTAGATCGTCTACCCCTATAGCTATCTCTGTACAAGGGTAGCCCGGTGGACCTTTTTATTTTATTTGGTTTGTTTAGGACATATGTACATGGAAAGCAAAGGTTGGGCCAATTTTGCCATAAGATAGGCCCCGGTTGTCCCGCGGCGGAGTTTCCTCGTACATATCCAGGATTTTACTAAGCGTTAACGCATGTCCGAGAAGGTGGTCACACCTGGGGCCTACGCATGGAACCTACCAACCTTGCACCACTCTCACGCACATATGCTAGGGGCACATGTAAGTTTTCATGTGATTTCGACGCTTTGATGGTCTTTCTCTGGCGAAACCCTAGACCGGGGGGCCCAGATCGTCTACCCCTATAGCTATCTCCGTACGAGGGTAGCCTGGTGGACCTTTCTATTTTTTGGTTTGTTTAGGACATATGTACATGGAAAGCAAAGTTTGGGCCAACTTTGCCACATTCTAGGCCCCGGTTGTCCCGCGGCGGGAGTTTCCACGTACGGATCCAGGATTTTACTAAGCGTTAATGCATGTCCAAGAAGGGGGTCACACCTGGGGCCTACACATGGCACATACCAACCTTGCACCACTCTTACACACATATTATAGGGGCACATGCAAGTTTTCATGTGATTCCGACACTCCGGTGGTCTTTCTCCGGTGAAACCTTAGACCAGAGGCCCCGGATCGTCTACCCCTATAGCTATCTCCGTATGAGGGTAGCTCGGTGGACCTTTCTATTTTTTTTGGTTTTTTTATGACATATGTATGTGGAAATCAAAGGTTGGGTCAACTTTGCCACATTCTAGGCCTCGGTTGTCCCGCGGCGGGAGTTTCCACGTACAGATCCAGGATTTTACTAAGCGTTAACATATGTCCGAGAAGGAGGTCACACCTGGGGCCTATATATGGCACCTACCAACCTTGCACCACTCTCACATACATATTCTAGGGGCACATGCAAGTTTTCATATGATTTCGATGCTCTGGTGGTCTTCCTCCAGCGAAACCCTAGACCGGGGGCCCTAGATCGTCTACCCCTATAGCTATCTCCGTACGAGGATAGTCCGGTGGACCTTTCTATTTTATTTGGGTTTTTTAGGACATATGTACATGGAAAGTAAAGGTTGGGCCAACTTTGCCATAAGATAGGCCCCGGTTGTCCCGCGGCGGGAGTTTCCACGTACATATCCAGGATTTTACTAAGCGTTATCACATGTCCGAGAAGAGGGTCACACCTGGGGCCTACACATAGCACCTACCAACCTTGCATCACTCTCACACACATATGCTAGGGGCACATGCAAGTTTTCATGTGATTCTGACGCTCCGGTGGTTTTCCTCCGGCGAAACCCTAGAGCGGGGGCCCTGGATCGTCTACCCTATAGCTATCTCCGTACGAGGGTATCCCAGTGGATCTTTCTATTTGTTTTGGTTTGTTTAGAACATATGTACATGGAAAACAAAGGTTGGGCCAAATTTGCCATAAGATAGGCTCTGGTTGTCCCGTGGTGGGAGTTTCCACGTACAGATCCAGGATTTTACTAAGTGTTAACACATGTGTGAGAAGGAGGTCACACGGGATGCATATGGGATCTTGTGAAATCTCCATCCAAGAATGGCATATGATTTTGTCCTCTTCGGGGGTGTAGCTTGTGGTCCTTTGGCTCATCTTCTTGACCTCGGCAATTGACGAGTCAAGTGATGCGGCCAATACCATGGTCGTGATCCCCTCGCTCATGGATGGTCCACCGCTTTCATACAATGGCTCTGCAATGTCGCAGGCATCTTGTTTAGTCTCCTATTGAGTCTCATCTTGGGTGTAGTCCTCATCTTCATCTTGCCCACCCGCATTGATAATGTCATGCATGATGGCCTCGCCATTGTTGTCCATAAATTCCTAACATAAATTGTCCATGACAAACCATGGGCACATGCTATTGGAAATGGGAAAGAAATTATACGACCTTACCACATTGGTGGGAATTGGTGGCTGGCAGGCATTCCATTGAACATGTTGAGCATCGGTGGCATGGTTGCGGCAGAGATTCTTCATCGCTTCTTCGATGCAACCAGGGTTGTGTCTATGATCGTGGGAGTTTGGTTGAGGTCGATAGCATGCCCTTCCGTCTCCGACAACATTGACCAAGGATCACCGAAGTGGGAGAGCGCTCCACTGTTCCTCGCATGGCCTCCTGGCAACGACGTCTGCGGGCCTGGCATCCTAGGTTGAAGAGGTAGTGGACCGCTCGACATCGACATGATCGAGATGGTCGACGATGCGCCGGTCACGGCCTGGACAGGTAGGCCAACGCCAACGCCAAACGCGACGTTGAGATCCCCCTGCTTCATCATCATGATGACCTGCTCGGCGGCTCTATCGGTCGGCGCCTTGCTGTTGGCCGCAGCCTGCGCGGCTAGGATGAGGTCGTTCTCTTTCCGACACTCCTTGTTGAGCTAGGTGTTAGAATAGATGTATGGCCGAGATTAGGATATAGGATTATGACCTTATACTCCAAGTTTCTTCCCTCCTGTACTTCTATATAAACTCCATGCGGGTCAACGAAATAAACATGACAAACATTAGGAATTCTATATTTTCCACATATTATCAGAGCAGTTAGTCTTATGACGTTGATCCGATCTCTCCGGGGACGCGGCACCCAGTTTGGATTAAAGATTAGGATCAATTCTTAGATTAGATCTTAGATTAAATTTCATTTCCCAATTTCTAGATTAAATCAAATTAGTCAAATAATTTTTTAGATCATGACCCTCCTCCGACGCAAATCAGTGTAGAAATACACCGAAAAAATTGGTCCAGATCCGATATATCATCCGACGAAAAGCGGCGCACGGGGATGCTCCAGGTGCGCGGCACCGTACTCTCTGGCAGTCCGAACAAGCTGGCACCATCACTCGTTCAGAGGAGATGCAGCAGCCCATGCGAACGTGTGCAGCCATGTCTGCGCGAGTCCCAACGCCAACAGCAGCCACGTCCATGCCGATCTCCATCAGGCGCAACAACTGCACATGTGCATACCACGTGCAGGTAAAAAAGGCCAAAAAAATCAAGTACTTAGATATGCCCTATGTGCTACTCCAGGCTATGGATTGGATTGGTTTCCACAGAGTTCGCACTGCACCGAGCCGAACTAGATTGATAAGAGCATCTACGTCAAGTGTATGACTATATCAAGATTTTCGTCAAGTTCTATATCGCCAACAAAAATTATTGTCAAGGTTTACATCATGTGGTCCAAAACCGTCGCCGCCATAAAATCCTTGCCACCGCCGCTTGCCTTGTGCCCCGGCCATCGCCTTCAAAACCTATAACCAAAAACATGTCGCCGCCGGCAGATCTCTGTCGCGCTATCGCAGATCACTGCCGCCATCGCAAAAAAAACCCGCCGCCGTCGCAGATTCCTGGCGCCGCCGCATTATGACCAAGATACATGTTGCCGCCGATTCATGCCGCCACCGCACAAAAATCTAAAACCCTACGACACAGTCCGCATAAATTTTTGCGCCATCGGCGCTATCGGCTACAATGACCATGACAACCTCGACCACGTCTACATCATGGCTGGCCATCTCGCACATCAACATCAAGAACAACACCTACAACAACACAAAAACTCTAGTCAACAGTGTCCGCATCATCAGCAGCGTCCACGAGACTCCTGCTGTGATTGGAGGAGAGAAGAGAGGCACTAGGAGAGGACACAGTCGCCGCCCCTAGGTGCCAGCCATGATTATGTTAAGACACAGTTGATGACCTCAAGATGAAGAATACGGCGGAAGTGCAAGACTTCCAATCCAGTCGCAAACGCCTGTTTCTCTCCCGCTATGACTGAGGGGGATGTTATAATAGATATACGGGTGAGATTAGGAGATATACCAAGTCTCTCCCTCCTGTACTTCTATATAAACCCCATGAGGGTCAACGAAATAAACGTGACAAATATTAAGGATTCTATATTTTCCACATTGGCTGCGAGCAAGAGATTTTTAGTGGCTTCTATCTGGCCTGCGTGCTTCTCGGACTCGACGGGCCACTCCTCTGGCGTCATATCCTTGGGCAGCTTCTTCGGCTTGGCTTGCTTCTTGGCGGCGCGGCTGATGAGTGCATATTTATATCATATTTTATATTATTATTTTGCATTGTAGATGTAGGATCTTGGTATTTTACGGTGCTCACGCACACATTTTATGTCTGTTTTCACCAGGATCAGGACAGATGATGGATCTAATGGACACAATTCTTAGAGCAGTTATACTGTGAATTTATACAAGTACTATTCATCTATGATAGTTTCCATTACCATTGCTATGATGTTGATTGCCTCCATGTCTGAGTAGATCATTAGTTCTTGGGGAGATGGAGAAACCCTAGTATGAGATTGAAATAAGATAAAGTCTATTATGATATTCATCATTATGACCATGTGTTAGATTTTCTACATCTTGATGTTGAGAGAAGTCGACCTCTCAATATTTGCCTCTTGTGGGGACTCGATAGAGGAAACTACTAGTTGGTAGACGGAGGTGTGCTAGCACTTATAGTGACTATAAAGCTGTTGGCACCCCTTACGTATCAACTTGGAAACCGAGGAAACTCAAGGAACACTATCCATACCATAGGATTGAAGGAAATATGTCCTGAGAGGCAATAATAAAGTTGTTATTATGTATTCCTTGTATATGATAGATGTTTATTTTGCATGCTATAATTATATTGATAGGAAACGTCAATACATGTGTGTTTATTAACCAAAAAGGGTTCCTAGTTATGCCTCTCTTATAGACTAGCTCGTTGATTAACAAGATGATCAAAGTTTCCTGATCATGGACATTGGATGTTGTTAATAACGAGGTCACAACATTTGTGAAATGGTGTGATGAACATTCATCCGAAGTATAGCATTACGATCAAAGTCATTATGTTTATATTGCTATAACATCATACGAAGTAATCTTAGTCCTTAGACCATGAGATCATGTTAATTGCTAACACCGAAAGAGTATCTTGATAACATCAAACGTCACACCGTAACAGGGTGACTATAAAGGTGGGTTCAGTGCTACGAAGGTGTTATGTTGAGGCTCATGGATCAAGAGTGGAATTTGTCAATCCCGATGACGGATAGATATACTCTGGGCTCTCTCGGTGATATCACATTAAGATAGCTTGCAAGCAAGTGATGTGATCACTAGAATGTTATATCACGAGAACGAGAAAAGAGTGCATGTCGGCAACGAGATCAAACTAGGTATTTGGATACCGATGATCGAATCTCGGACATGTATTATATCATGAGACAAAGGGATTAAATTACTAGCGTTAAAGGTTCTCATGATCACAGAAGTCATCGTTGAACATGCAGGAGTCAGTATGGATCTCCTGGTCCCGCTTCTGATTATTGATCTGAGAGGAGTCTCAATCATGTCTGCATTATTCGCGAACCATAGGGTGACACACTTAAGGGTTGCCGGACACCATTTAGGAGCACATATGTTTCAGACGAAAGGATCGCAAAACGCAGGAATTGTTTCGGGTGAAATTGCAGAAAGTGGTTCTGCATGTGATATTGAAATGTTGCAAGGGGTTTTATGTGAATGTTTGTTAATTAAAGTAATTAACAAAATTCTGAATAAAATAAATAAAAGAGTTTTATTAATTGAGAGTTGCATTAAATTTGGTGGAAATTTAATGCATGTGAGTGGAATTTTGGGTGGAGCTTGAATTGATGTGAGTGGAGCTTCCACCGCATGAATGAGGAAGAGGTGGGCGCACCCCCTTGACCGCCTGCCATGGGAGGGGAGGAGCCCCCCCTCTCCTATAAAAAGACCCCCTCTCTTCCCTCACAAAGTACACCTCCTCGTGAAGGATATCTCTCTCCTTCTAGATATATTCCCCCATGGTCTCGAATTAGCGAGATACATGTTCCCGGTGGCCTTGCGTCTGGAAGGAGTTGTTGCTTCCGCTGATTCGCTGGAGCGAGGAGGTGGAGGTTGTCCGGTGGCTTGAACGTGTGTGCGAGGACGGATGCGCTACTGATTTGCGGCGCTCGGACTTCCACACGATCTTGAGATCGGCAAGCGTATGACTACATCATCCATGAGTTCCAACTCGTTAACAAAACTCTGTTGTCTTCGAGGGTACGTTCTCCATGGATGTATATCCACCCGTTGCTCTGTATCTAGTAGATAGATCTTGGCGTATAGTTCTCTTCGTAGGAATTTTTTTGTTTTCTATGCTGCAAATCCAACAGTGGTATCAGAGCCTGATCTATGCGTAGGTGCTTTGCACGGGTAGTACACATATGTTTATATGTGGGCGATGATGATCATGTTATTGCATCTTCTATGTATTTTGAATATTGGTGGCATAGTGGGATGAAGCGGCCCGGACCAACCTTACATGTCATCGCACATGAGACCGGTTCCACAACTGACATGCAACTAGTTTTGCATAAGTGGCTAGCGGGTGTCTGTCTCTCCTACTATAGTCAATATCTGATTTACAACGAGTTGCTAATAACTTGGTTATCCTCGTTGTGGTTCATGTTCGTAGGTAAGACCGGTTCTATCTCCGAAATCCCTAAGCCACGTAAAACTTGCAATTGATAAAATAGAGGTGTCTAGTTTAGATCGTTGTTGGGATAGTGCCTTGATATGGTATTATTATAAGTAGATGTATGATAGATACTCTTACAACACACTTAACGTGTAAGTTCCATAGAAATTAGCCTTACACACAAAGGAATCATAGAGATCATACCAAGATGCAAATGATAGAGATCAAATGCATGGACCATATCATCTCACTTTACACATTAGATGTTTGCATCTTATATTGCTAGTTTGGCGCTTTTGGTAGCATTATAAGATGATCCCTCATTTAGATATCAAGATAAAATGTGTTCTTCCTTAAGTATGCACCGTTCTATGGATCGTGTTTTGAGACATCACGTGATGATCGGGTGTACTCGACTCTACGCTTTCATACAACGGGTGTAAGACAGTTTTACACACGCGAATACTAAGGTTCTTACTTGGCGATCCTAGCATGTACAGACATGACCTCGGAACACGGACCGAAAGGTTAAGCATGAGTCATATAGTTGATTTGATGCCCATATAGATGCTCGCCTTTGAAGCTACACCGACTCACGTGATGATCGGACTTGGTGTAGTGGATTTGGTTCATGTAATCACCAAAAGGACACGAGGGATGTCGTTTTTGAGTGGGAGTTCATTAGTAATTTGGATTAGTTGAACTCAATCTATCATAAACTTAGTCTAAATATACTTTACAAATTCTGTTGTAGATGGCACCACCTGCTTTTAATTTCAATGTGTTCATGGAGAAACAGAAACTTGCTGCGAATGGTAGCAACTTCACCAACTGGGCTATGAATTTGAGGATTCTCCTCACTGCTGCACAAAAGCAATATGTGCTAGAGGCGCTGCTAGGCCCCCCACCATCTCCTGATGCCCCTGACGAGGAAAATAATGTCTATATAACTCGTCAGGAGGACCACAACTTAGTTCATTGCGACATATTGTATGGGCTAGAGCCAGAACTTTGAAAGCGTTTCGAAAATGGCAATGCCTTTGATACCATGGGAGAATTGAAAATGATTTTCGATACCCATGCTGCCGTAGAGAGTTATAGTGCTTCTGAAAAGTTCTTTAGCTGCATGATGGAGGAGAACAGCTCCATTAGTGAGCATGTACTCAAAATGTCTGGGTACGCCGATAAGCTTGTGTCCTTGGGAATAACGATTCCCATTGACTTAGGCATACATCGTGTTCTCCAATCTCTGCCACCTAGCTACAAGAGCTTCATGATGAACTATAATATGCAGGGCATGAAGAAGTCTTCCCGAGCTTCTGTCAATGCTTAAGACTGCAGAAGTGGAGATTAGTAAAGAACATCAAGTGTTGATGATCAATAAGACCACCGGTTTCAAGAAGGACAAGAAAGGCAAGCAGAAGGGAAAGAAGGGCGGCAAATCTGTTGCCACACCTGAAAAGAAATCCCGAGCTGGACCTAAGTCTGATACCGAGTGCTACTATTGCAAGGGGACTGGCCATTGGAAGCGCAACTACCCCATGTATTTAGCGGACAAGAAGACCGACAAGGCAAACAAAGGTATATGTGATATACATGTTATTGATGTGTACTTGACTAGTACTCGCAGTAGCACCTGGGTATTTGATATGGGATCGGTTGCTAATATATGTAACTCAATTCAGGGGCTGTGGAACAAGCGACAACTAGCAAGGGATGAGGTCACGATGCGGGTCGGCAATGGATCAAGAGTTGATGTGATTGCCGTTGGAATGCTGCCTCTCCATATGTCATCGGGATTAGTTATAAATCTGAATAATTGTTATTTGGTGCCTGCACTGAGCATGAACATTGTATCCGGATCGTGTTTGATGCAAAGTGGTTATTCCTTTAAATATGAAAACAATGGTTGTTCGATTTATATGAATGATATCTTTTATGGTCATGCACCTGTGTTGAATGGTTTATTTTTGTTGGATCTCGATAGTAGTATTACGCATATTCATAATGTTGATGCTAAAAGGATTAAACTTGATAATGATATATCTGCATATATGTGGCACTGCCGTCTAGGTCATATTGGCGTTAAACGCATGAAGAAACTCCATTCTAGTGGACTTTTGGAATCACTTGATTTTTAATCATTTGATACATGTGAGCCATGCCTTATGGGCAAGATGACTAGAACGCCGTTTTCCGGTTCAATGGAACGGGCGACAGATTTATTGGAAATCATACATACTGATGTGTGTGGACCAATGAGTGTGTCGGCGCGAGGTTGATATCGTTATTTTGTTACTTTCACAAATGATTTAAGTAGAGACGGGTATATCTATTTGATGAAACATAAGTCTGAAACCTTTGAAAAGTTCAAGTAATTTCAGAATGAAGTGGAAAATCATCGTAACAGAAAGATCAAATTTCTGCGGTCCGACCATGGAGGAGAGTATCTTAGTTACGAGTTTATCACACATATGAAAGACTATGGAATAGTTTCACAACTCACGAACACCACAACGTAATGGTGTGTCAGAACATCGTAATCGTACTTTATTGGATATGGTTCGATCTATGATGTCTCTAACTGACTTGCCACTGTCATTTTGGGGTTATGCACTGGAAACCGCTGCATTCACTTTAAATCGGGCACCATCTAAATCCGTTGAAACGACACTGTATGAATTATGGTTTGGAAACAAAACTAAGCTGTCATTTCTTAAAGTTTGAGGATGCGATGTTTATGTGAAGAAACTTCAGCCGGATAAACTCGAACATAAAGCGGAAAAAACGTCTTCATAGGATACCCTAAGGAAACGATTGGGTATACCTTCTATCACAGATCCGAGGGCAAGGTTTTTGTTGCCAAGAATGGATCCTTTCTTGAGAAGGAGTTTCTCGCGAAAGGAGTGAGTAGTCGGAAGGTAGAACTCGAAGAGGTTATTGAACCTTCTCTTCATGAATTGGCGAGTGGCGCAGCACCGGAAGTTGTTTCGGAGTTGACTTCACCTGATGAAGAGAGAGCTAATGATAATGATCATGAAACTCCGAAAGAGGATACTACCGAACCTTGCAGGTCAAGCAGGACACGTGCAGCTCCTGAACTGTACGGCAATCCTGTTATGAATTTCATGATTGATGAAATAGATGACCCTGCGACGTATGAAGAAGCGATGATGAGCCCTGATTCCAACAAATGGCTAGAAGCCATGAAATCCGAGATGGAATCCATGTACGAAAACCAGGTTTGGACCTTGGTGGACTTACCTCATGATCGAAAGGCCGTTGAGAATAAATGGATTTTCAAAAGAAAAACGAATGCTGATGGTAATGTGACCATCTATAAAGCTCGACTTGTCACAAAGGGGTTTCGACAAATTCTAGGAGTTGACTACGATGAGACATTCTCTCCCGTAGCGATGCTAAAGTCGGTTAGGATTATGTTAGCAATTACTGCATACAGATGGATGTCAAAACTGCGTTCCTCAATGGTAATATTGAAGAAGAGTTGTATATGATACAACCTAAGGATTTTGTCGATCCTAAGGATGCTGATAAGGTATGCAAGCTTCAGCGATCCATCTATGGATTGAAGCAAGCATCCCGGAGTTGGAATCTCCGCTTTGATGAGGTGATCAAAGAGTTTGGGTTTGTCCAAACTTATGGAGAGGCTTGTATTTACAAGAAAGTAAGTGGGAGCAATGTGGCATTTCTGATATTATATGTGGATGACATATTATTGATTGGAAATGATATAGATCTTTTAAACAGTGTTAAAAGTTATCTAAATAGCAAATTTTCGATGAAGGACCTTGGTGAAGCTTCATATATATTAGGCATTAAAATCTATAGAGATAGATCAAGACGCCTAATTGGGCTATCGCAGAGTACATACCTTGATAAGATATTAAAGAAGTTTAATATGGACGGAAGTAAGAAGGGGTTCTTACCTATGTTTCAAGGCAAGACATTGAGTAAGACTCAAAGTCCGGCTACGGCAAAAGAAAGAGAGATAATGGATAAGATCCCCTATGCATCAGCCATAGGCTCTATAATGTACGCCATGCTATGTACAAGACCAGATGTGGCACATGCTATTAGTTTGACTAGTAGGTATCAATCTGATCCAGGTTCGGAACACTAGATAGCGGTCAAGAATATCCTTAAGTACTTAAGGAGAACTAAGGATATGTTTCCTGTATACGGAGGTGAAGAAGAGCTAGTCGCTAAGTGTTATGTCGATGCTAGCTTTGACACCGATCCGGATGACTCTAAGTCTCAATCCGGATACGTATTTCTCTTGAACGGAGCAGCAATTAGTTGGAGGAGTTCCAAACAACCTGTGGTGGCTGGATCAACGACGGAGGCGGAATATGTTGTTGCTTTAGAAGCGGCGCAGGAAGCGGTTTGGATGAAGGAGTTCATAACGGAACTAGGTGTGGTTCCTAGTGCATTGGACCCAATGGTGATCTATTGTGACAACAATGGAGCCATAGCCAACGCCAAGGAACCAAGGTCTCACAAGAATTCCAAGCATATTAAACGCCAGTTTCACTCTATCCGCGAGCATGTCAAGGATGGAGATATAAAGATTTGTAAAGTACACACAGACCTAAATGTAGCAGATCCGTTGACTAAAGTTCTCCCTAGGGCAAAACATGATCAACACTAGAACTCCATGGGTGTTAGATTTATCACTATGTAAACTAGATTATTGTCTCTAGTGCAAGTGGGAGACTTAAGGAAATATGCCCTGAGAGCCAATAATAAAGTTGTTATTATGTATTCCTTGTATAAGATAGATGTTTATTTTGCATGCTATAATTGTATTGATAGGAAACGTCAATACATGTGTGTTTAATAAACAAAAAGGGTTCCTAGTTATGCCTCTCTTATAGACTAGCTCGTTGATTAACAAGATGATCAAAGTTTCCTGATCATGGACATTGGATGTTGTTAATAACGAGGTCACTGCATTTGTGAAATGATGTGATGAACATTCATCCGAAGTATAGCATTATGATCAAAGTCATTATGTTTATATTTCTATAACATCATACGAAATAATCTTAGTCCTTAGACCATGAGATCATGTTAATTGCTAACACCGGAAGAGTATCTTGACAACATCAAACGTCACACCGTAACAGGGTGACTATAAAGGTGGGTTCAGTGCTACGAAGGTGTTATGTTGAGGCTCATGGATCAATAGTGGAATTTGTAAATCCCGATGATAGATAGATATACTCTGGGCCCTCTCGGCGATATCACATTAAGATAGCTTGCAAGCAAGTGATGTGATCACTAGAATGTTATATCACGGGAATGAGAAAAGAGTGCATGTCGGTAACAAGATCAAACTAGGTATTTGGATACCGATGATCGAATCTCGGACATGTATTATATCATGAGACAAAGGGATTAAATTACTAGCGTTAAAGGTTCTCACGAGCACAGAAGTCATCGTTGAATGTGCATGAGTCAGTATGGATCTCCAGGTCCTGCTTCTGATTATTGATCTGAGAGGAGTCTCAATCATGTCTGCATTATTCGTGAATCGTAGGGTGACACACTTAAGGGTTGTCGGACACCATTTAGGAGCACATATGTTTCAGACGAAAGGATTGCAAAGCGTAGGAATTGTTTCGATAGAAACCGGAATTGTTTTGGGTGAAATTGCAGAAAGTGGTTCTGCATGTGATATTGAAATGTTGCAAGGGGTTTTATGTGAATGTTTGTTAATTAAAGTAATTAACAAAATTCTGAATAAAATAAATAAAAGAGTTTTATTAATTGAGAGTTGCATTAAATTTGGTGGAAATTTAATGCATGTGAGTGGAATTTTGGGTGGAGCTTGAATTGATGTGAGTGGAGCTTCCACCACATGAATGAGGAAGAGGTGGGGGCACCCCCCTTGGCCGCAGGCCATGGGAGGGGAGGAGCCCCCCTCTCCTATAAAAATCCCCCTCTCCTCCCTCACAAAGTACACCTCCTCGTGAAGGATCTCTCTCCCCCTCTAGATATATTCCCCCGTGGTCTCGGATTAGCGAGATACATATTCCCGGTGGCCTTGTGTCTGGAAGGAGTTGCTGCTTCCACTGATGTGCTGGAGCGAGGAGGTGGAGGTTGTCCGGTGGCTTGAACGTGTGTGCGAGGACGGATGCGCTGCTGATTCGCGGTGCTCGGACTTCCACACGATCTTGAGATCGGCAAGCATACGACTACATCATCCACGAGTTCCAACTCGTTAACAAAACTCTTTTATCTTCGAGGGTAAGTTCTCCATGGATGTATATCCACCCATTGCTCTGTATCTAGTAGATAGATCTTGGCGTATAGTTCTCTTCATAGGATTTTTTTTGTTTTCTATGCTGCAAACCCAACAGGGATACGTCCTATGGGATTACGTCCCTTAATAGCTCAGTAATTCGATTGATGTCGATTGCTGACTGCTATGGTTATGAGGATGATGTGAGCAGCGGTTGCTACCTATTTGTCCAATTACAAAGTTCCTCCCACACATACATAGTTGAGAATGTTCATGATGATAATCTTTATCTTAGACCCTTATAATACTAGTGGTGTATCCGCTACTCCCTGAGAACACCTTTTCCCTACTGTAGTTCCAATATCTCTTACATACGCGATACTTACTTTCTGTACTCAGTTGTTTTACTTTACTTTATTATTGCTCTTATACCCAAAATCCAAAAACAATTTTTTACATAATACTCGCATTTTATCTTGTCACTTAGAACTTTATCTAGCATTTCTATTGTAATACTTATTTCAAGAGTTATTAGACGTCAGACTCCTGCTCCCTGTGGGATCGATATCTTTATTTCCAAACTAGCTACAAACGATATGTGCACTTGCAATCATCAAGCTATTTTCTAGCACCGTTGTTGGGGAGCTAAGCGTTGTAGGTCTTTTAGTTTTTGCTTACTTATTTTTGTCTTGCTAAATTTTGTTTTGAGTTACAGGTTTCCACCAATATGATGGAGTTTGAGCATATGACTAGTGCTAACCCACTCAACCACTTTGGGAAGCCCTATGATATTTATAAAAGAGACAACTCCAATGAGAAGACATGGGGGTTTGAAATAAATCCTCTACTACTTAGTATTCTACATAAGAAGGAATTTACTGGAGATGAAGAAGATCCTGATCCATATGAGCATATTGCATGTTTCAAAGATATATGTGGCACTTTTTTATTGACAGGATATACCGCTGATGAGGTAAGGGTTAAACTTTTTAGTCAGACTTTGACAAGTACAACTCTCTCATGGTATAGATCTCTACCCCTTGAAGCCACTACTACCTGGGATAATATGGCCTATGAATTTCTATCAAAATATTATCCATTATCAAAATCTTTTGGAATCAGGCGTCTTATAATGACCTGGAAGAATCGTTCTAATGAAGGAATGGTAAGAGCTTATATTAGATTTAAAGATTTACTACGACTATGTCCTCATCATGATTTGCCTGAATGGTATTTACTACATATCTTTTATGGCGGTGTAATTGAACCTAATAAAATTGAACTAGACTCTTTCACGGAAGGAGACTTTATGAATCTTCCTATACCTAAAAGTTGGGCTTTACTTAATAGAATTCGTGATCATAGAATTTCATGGAATTTTGGTCTAGGAAGCGAAGGACGCGTAGAAATAGAGCATGATTGTATTCATGATTACAATAAAAAGGCCATGTTAAAGAATTATCTAAAGAACTTTATTTGGATTCAGATCTTGTGTTGCAAGTTATTAAAGCTTTTATAGAACATATCAAAGTTCCAAAGGAGGGTCAAGTCAAGTATGATCCACCACCCGAACCTGAAAGGAAGAAAGAAGATAAAGCAACACTGGCCTCCGTAGAACCAATATATGAAATGCCTTTCCCTAACACTACACAAAAGCATATTTTTGAATATGAACAGGTCAAAGCAGTATAGGAGAAGAAGGAGTACGAAAGCATGCCAGAAGAAGTGGAACATCTAGAAGAAACCAAAGATGAAGAGGTAACCAATGAAGCAATTATGGATATGTACGCACATTGTAACATAGTTGAACTTGATGAAGAGACTTCCATATTGGTTGAATGTAAAACAAAGGTAAAAGATGTGGGTAAGCCTATTCTTCCCTACATATTTAAAGAAACCTCGCATTATGGTTTATGTGATCTTGGCACCGAAGTTAATGTTATACCTTATGACTTCTACTTAGAAATAAAATAAGAAATAGAACCGGCTACAATTGAAAATACCGATATGACAATTATGTTAGCCAATAAAAACCTTAGAATTCCAATCGGAGTAGTTGAAGATGCAACTGTCACAATTGGCAACAAAAACTTTCCTATCGATTTTGTAGTTGTTGATATGCCAGCTGACACTCTTTGCCCAATTATATTTGGAAGGAACTTTTTGGGTGATATAGGTGCCTATATTAATTTCAAGAAGGAGATTGTGTCTCTTAAGCTTGGGGGAACAGAAAATAAATTCCATTTTTCCAAATTTAAAGACAGGCCTCCACAAATACAAGAAGAAGAAGAGAGAACTATTGAGAAAATGGTGGCTCTTTTCTTTAGGAATCAAGAAGAAATATATGAAAATCCAAATTATGAAGAAATAGTTATGGAGGACAAGTCCCTGGGAGAACTAGAAGATGAATTTGATTCACTTCCCATTTTGGTACCTCCAACCGATGAGGCTTTTGAAGAGCCAGAAAAGAGAGGGGACGAAGAACTTCCACCCCCAGAATTGAAGACTCTATCTGAAAATCTTAAATACAAGTTTTTAGATGATACAAATAAATTTTCTGTTATTATTAGTGCTAAACTTCCAGGAGAAGAAGAAGAAGAACTCATGATGATACTTAAGGAGCATCGCCAGACCTTTAGGTACTCAATGGATGACTTGAAGGGCATTAGTCCCATGATAGTTGTCCATCGAATATTCATGGAAGAAGGTGCTAAACCAGTTGCGGAATTTAATAAAAGATTGAAGCCTGAAATGAAGAAAGTGGTAATAAAAGAAATTGTACGCCTATTGGACGCATGTATAATCTATCATGTTAAAGGGAGTGAATGGGTAAATCATGTTCATTGTGTTCCTAAGAAGGGCGAATTTACTGTTGTTCCTAATGAAAACAATGAATTGATACCTACTAGAACCGTTGTTGGGCATAGTGTTGGCTCGTGGTTGATGTCGAGCTCGTTGGGGAACCCTAAGAGGAAGGTATGATAAGCACAATAGTAAGTTTCCCTTAGTTATGAAACCAAGGTTATCAATCTAGTAGGAGCAAGGAAACACCCCAAAGGTGTAGCTAGTCGAACGTTGGCAGGGCGCACTACCGGTGCCAGCAGCAACGTGGAGACCTGCACAACATAACCACAGAACTCTGTCCCCAACTTGCGATGAGGTTGTCAATCTCACCGGTTTTGCTGAAAACAAAGGATTAAACGTATCGAATGGAAGGAAGTAATAGTTTGTAGAAAGTAAACACAAAGCAGTAAACAGTTGATTGTAGATTGTATGTAAAAGAAAGGACTAGGGTCCATAGTTCACTAGAGGTGGCTCTCCTTAAGATAGATAACATGCTAGGTGAGCAAATTACAGCGGGGCAATTAACAAACATCGAGAAAGCATACAAGCATATACTAATCATCTTGACTCCTTTGAGACTTGATTGGGCATTACAACATTATACATAGACCGCCATCCAACTACATCTATGACTAATAATCCACCTTCAGGTTATCATTCGAACCCCCTCCAGTATTAAGTTGCAAGCAACAGATTATTGCTTTACGAACTGCGTGTAAAGTAAACAATACGGTTGTTCTATGAATAAAGGATTGTTGTTTTCTCCCTAGTAGCAACAGCACATCTAGTACCTTAGAGATTTCTGTCACTTCCCCAGATTACCAGAGGCATGAACCCACTATCGAGCATAAATACTAACTCTTGGAGTTGCTAACATCTACTTGGCCAAGATAGCTACTAACAACGGAAAGCATGCAAGATCACAAATAACAAAGACATGATAGAATCAATAATCAATCTGAAATAGCATCTCAATATCCATCGGATCCCCGCAAACACAACATGCAGAATTACAAATAGATGATCTTGATCATGAACGGAGCTCACAAGATCTAGACATGAAAGCACAAAGGAGGAGAACCAGCCATCTAGCTACTACATGGACCCGTAGTCCAAAGATGAACTACTCACGCATCACACCGGAAGCTTGCATGATGATGAAGAAGGCCTCCAGGGTGAAATCCCCTCTCCGACAGGGTGCCGGGAAGAGCTTCATATCCCTCCCGATCTAGGGATGGAGATGACGGCGGCTACAGACTCTTTCGTGGATTTTTGATCGGGTACTTAGGGTTTCCGTATCAGAGGCAATATATAGGCGGAAGGAGAGGCCGAGGGGGTGCTTGGTCGGCCAGACCACCCCCTGGCACGGGCCAGGTGGTGTGGCCGGGCCCCAGCCCTTCTCTGTCTCGTATTCTGGCTCCAAATGTCTTCTGGTAAAATAGCAACTTTGGCTTTTGTCCCGTCCAATTCCGAGAATATTCATTTTCTGACTTCCTGGAACCAAAAACAGCAGAAAACAGGCTGCTGGCACTATGGCTCTTGTTAATAGGTTAGTCCAAGAAATCATATGAAAAGTACTCCAAAGTGTGGACAAAACACAAGAAAGTAGATAAAAACAAGCATGGAACATCAAAAATTATAGATACATTTGCAATGTATCACATAGGATGTGCATAGACTTCAGGAAACTAAATAAAGGGACTAGGAAAGATCACTATCCATTACCATTCATAGATCAAACTTTATAAAGGTTAGCAAACCATACTCATTTTTGCTACTTGGGCGGGTACTCTGGTTTTTCTCAAATAGCTGTTCATCTTGATGACCAGCTTAAAACAACTTTCATTAGTCCTTACGGTTTACATGCTTATCGACGTATGCCTTTTGGTTAATGTAATGCTCCAGGTACTTTTCAATGATGTATGACTGCTATCTTTGCGGATTTTATAGAACTTATAATGGAAGTATTTATGGATGATTTTTCTGTTTATGGAACTTTGTTTACAAGTTGCTTGGATAATCTCAAAAGAGTTTTGCAACATTGTGAAGAAACTAATATTGTTCTAAACTGGGAGAAATGCCATTTTATGGTCAAAGAAGACATAGTCCTTGGACACCAGGTATGAGGTAAGGGAATTGAAGTTGATATAGTAAGGTTGAGGCAATAGAGAGAATGCCACAACCTAGGGATATTAAAGGTATAAGAAGTTTTCTTGGTCATGTGGGTTTTTATAGAAGGTTCATTAGAAATTTCTCTGAAATATCTAAACCTTTTACAAACCTCCTACAAAAGGGAATAAGATTTAATTTTGATGATAAGTGTCTTGAAGCCTTTGATAGACTCAAAAATGCTTTATCTCGTGCTCCCATCATTAAACCACCTATCTAGGATACAACCTTTGACTTAATATGTGAAGCTAGTGATGATGTTGTAGGAGTAACTCTAGGACAACTTATTGGTCGTAGATTTAATATTATACATCATGCCAGTAGAACTCTCAATGGTGCTCAAAAGAACTACCCTAAGGAAGAAAAGGAACTTTTTGCTGTATTTTTCTCTTGTGATAAATTTGGTTCCTATATAGTTGATGCAAAGGTAAGAGTTCACACGGATCATGATGGATTAAAATAACTCCTTGAAAGTACAGACCATAAGCCAAGACTGATCTGTTGGATTCTTTCACTTCAAGAATTTGAGTTGCAGATTATGCAGAGGCAAGAAATAAAGATGTTGGATGCAGTGTCCATGATTGCGCCGCAAGACACCAATCTTATTGAGAGCAACTTTAGTCCTAGTGATTTTCATTTACGAGAATTATCCAATGAACTAAGGTCAATTTCTCCAAAAGAGAAGAAGTCTTTGTTGTGGGAGGAACTTTTCATCCCCGAATAAACAATGGTAAGTGCAAGGTAAGTGTTCTTACCCAAATAAGTGATTTGTTTTCACAATTTTTACTTTTGAAAATTCTGCCTTTGAATTCCTTGTGTTTTTCTGAAGTTTTAGAGGGGTTTTACCAACTATACGGGCGGAGCTATACGACCAAAGGGGGAGCTCCCACTGTATAATTGGTCAGTAAACTCTCTGTATAATCTTCGTGAAATTGTTTTCGCTATCTGAGCCTATACGGTTGCAACTATATGACCGGAGCCAAAATTTCGGCCGTATAGTTGGTCGTTAAACTCTCAGATGTTTTTGCTTTAGGTATCTCTATCTGTATGGTCGCAACTATACGACCGGAGCAAAAATTCTGGCCGTATAGTTGGTCGTTAAACTCTCAGACACTTTTGATTTTCGGTGTTTGTATCTATACGGTCGCAACTATACGACCAGAGCCAAAAATTCTGGCCATATAGTTGGTTGTTAAACTCTTAGACACTTTTTCGTTTGATCTTTCGTTTATTCACAAAAAAAACGTTACTGTCGGTTCCGAGTCGTGATTTAATCAACCTAGACTCGAGATATTTGGAAATATCTGCCTGGAACCAACTGTAAGGCCGGAGCTATACGAGCCGCCCCGTATAGTTGGTCGTTACGCGGCAGGACACTTCCAAATCCATGATTTCTTTCCCTATTTTCTTTAGATTCTTTTTTGGGCGACAATTTTGTGTTTCTCATGAGTTTTACCGACCTCTGACCCTCTTATATATTGCTATTGTCTCTCTCTAATCATAATCTCCATGAACCAATCTAGCGACGCGCTATCCCGTCCTAGGCCATGGAAAACCCTTGGGGCTCATTGCTCCTTCCAGGGACCGCTCTAGGAGCCCGTCCATGGAGGACGATGACGAGGAGGTGGAGAGGTTTAGCCCGAGGTACAAGGAGTACGTTGAGCCAAGCTACTTCAACAATGATTCTGATGATGATGTGGTTGACGTCTACATCCGGCGTGACATCTATGATCCACCGGAGATCAATTGGGCGGGGATGAAGAAAGCTCAACAAGAGAGAGAAGATCGCAAACCACATGGAAAAGGGCGTGTGGAGACGGTCAAGTTCATCACTACGGATCAAAGGCCGCACAAGTGTAAGGAACTATCTAATATTGGTGCAGGTGCTACCAAGAGAACGGAGGAACCACTTTCGAAGCCAACCATTGGTGCTCGTATGAAGGTCAAGCCTCAAGAAGAGTGGAGGTACGATCTCCACTTCCCCGATCCATCAATTATGGACGAGGAAGAAGTTGTCCCCAGGACCAAGGATCGTGTGCGGGCATTGGAGATATATCAGAAGCAGGAGCTACTCCATCTCGTTGAAGTCCGTCACCGTCTCAATGAGATGGAGAAGAAGGAAGACCTCAAGCTCGCTGATAGAGTGGACACTCTGTAGTCTGATTTGCGGAGGTGCTATAGCCGCATAACTGCCTTGGAGGAGATCAACAAGAAGCTACGCACCGCGGTGTTACATGCCATGGCGCCACAGTGATCTACAACAATCACGGTATCAAATAATCACAAGGGATTATTTGATCCCGCCTGGCTTGATTTCAAGCTTGGGGAGATCTTTAAGACCTTGTAATCTATGTGATTATTTGATCCCGCCTAGCTTGGTTTCAAGCTTGGGGAGATCTTTAAGACCTTGTAATCTATCCTATAAGTTTTATTACTATTTTCGTATTAGTTCAAACTATCAATAAAGTTTGCATCATTAGAATTCCCTTCAGGAATAGTCGATCCCTTTTATGAAATTCCGAGTTTATTATTATATATGGAGCAATATTGAGTTTGTGTTAGCTTTATTGATATATGAATGACCTGAGTATAATGTTACTTGCACTTGATGATAGCAATAGGAGTCTTCCACACCATTGGTATTAATGGAACACTTAAAGATAATTTGGTCAATATGCTATAAGTCTACGGTTTGATTTACAAAGAAAAATTATCTATACAGTTAAGTTGAGAAAGAAACCTTGAACAAAGGAAAATGAAAGTGCTATCGAAATAGAACAAGAACAAGTCGAGGTAGAATCTTCAAGTCATAAGAATGCTTCGTATACAATTGGAATTTGATAATTGTGATCGTTAGACTTTGAATTCCTACAAGAAGTGGAATGCATGGCTAGCTCCTTTTCACAACACTTAAACAAAAGTATGAGCATATATATATAAAAGGAAAAAAAAAGGAAGAAGCAAAAGAGCAAGTGTGCAAAGAGCAAGTAGGCATATACCACTGTATTGTAGTATGACAAAGATACACTTTTGATATTTTGAATCCCAAGTGAATACGTGAATCCAAAAACACTTGGGACTACCTTGCTAACTCATTCGGTTGAACCGGATACTTTTACATTATGTTGAAATTCATATTTTATGAACTGTTGATCACTAAGGTGTGGAAGCTTGCTAATACTATTCAGATGGTTCGAGTAAGGTACTATTCAATAAACTTATTCCTATGTATCATATATGATAAACACATGCTGCAATTGCCTCATTTATTTTATCGACTCAGCTTCATGAATATGAGGATCACATCCATTAAGCTAAAACTTTCTCGGGACGAGCAAGAGTCTAAGCTTGGGGAAGTTGATGAGTGCATATTTATATCATATTTTACATTATTATTTTGCATTATATATGTAGGATCTTGGTATTTTACGGTGCTCGCGCGCATATTTTATGTCTATTTTCACCAGGATCAAGACAGATGATGGATCCAATGGACACAATTCTTGGAGCAGTTATACTATGAATTTATACAAGTACTATTCATCTATGATAGTTTCCATTACCATTGCTATGATGTTGATTGCCTCCATGTCTGAGTAGATCATTAGTTCTTGGGGAGATGGAAAAACCCTAGTATGAGACTGAAATAAGATAAAGTATATTATGATATTCATCGTTGTGACCATGTGTTAGATTTTCTAAATCTTGTTGTTGAGAGAAGTCGACCTCTCAATATTTGCCTCTCGTGGGGACTCGATGGAGGAAACTACTAGTTGGTAGACGGAGGTGTGCTAGCACTTATAGTGACTATAAAGCTGTTGGCACCCCTTACGTATCAATTTGGGAACCGAGGAAACTCACGGAACACTATCCATACCATAGGATACGTCCTACGGGATTATGTTCTTTAATGGCTCATTAATTCGATTGATGTTGATTGCTGACTGCGATGGTTATGAGGATGATGTGAGCAGTGGTTGCGACCTATTTGTCCAATTACGGAGTTCCTCTCACACATACATAGTTGAGAATATTCATGATGATAATCTTTATCTTAGACCCTTATAATCCTAGTGGTGTATCCGCTACTCCCTAAGAACACTTTTTCCCTACTGTAGTTCCAATATCTCTTACATACGCGATACTTACTTTCTGTACTCAGTTGTTTTACTTTATTTTATTATTGCTCTTATATCCAAAACTCAAAAACACCTTTTTACACAATACTCGCATTTTATCTTGTCACTTAGAACTTTATCTAGCATTTATATTGTAATACTTATTTCAAGAGTTATTAGACTTCAGACTCCTGCTCCCTATGGGATCGATATCTTTATTTAGAAACTAGCTACAAACAATCTGTGCACTTGCAGTCATCAGCGACCGATGGCAGGCGCAGCAGCGGTCGTGACAATGGGATCCATCGCTTTCGCTTCCGCTCCCGCCAGCCGAATATTGGGAGATGGGTTTTGGAGGGAGAACGGGGTGGTTTGTGTGCCACTAGTGGGAGAGACCGCCAAGGTGAAGGGGAGGATGCAGGAGGACGTGCGTGTTGTCCGGGGCGACGCTACCGTGACCCAAATTTGGTGCATGGACCGGTCAGTCCATTTGGATCACCATTCTGCAGATGTTCTCCCGTCCACGCAGACCGGTCGTACGCGACATGACCATTTGGGTCAGCCCGCTGGAGATGCCCTCACACCTCTAGTCCGTCACCTGCAGGAGAAGCAAGACAGATGAGGAGATGGGGCCAAACCTCCACGGTCAACCCATCGAGGTGACCATGCCCCCTTTTGTCCCTTCCCATGGCGTGACCTCTTCAAGCTGTGTTGCGCTCATGGACGCGAGCAGTTCCTCTCCATGGCGGCACCGATCTAGGTGGTAGTTTTTCTTGATTTTTTTTCTTGGTTTATTTCTTGATCTATGGGCTATAGTGAGTGCCTATTTAGTTTATTCTTCTAAGATTCAGATCTGAATCTGAAAGAGTCTAGTTGCTTATGTGTGTTTCTTTGAATTTTTGTTGATACATAGAAGAAAATACATGCCTCGTCATCATGAGTTCCCACCTGTGGGAGTCGTGCCACCGTATAGCGAAATTTGTGTGCTTAGATCAATTTCACATTTAGAAAGCGAATTAGACAAAGACATATATCATTGTTGGTAAGCATTATGGTCTAGTATCTTACATGTATACCATACTAGCAATCAAGGGCATGCATAATCAAACCTCATATAAAGCTCAATTAATTATTTCATATTGTTTAACTTTGGGAAGCGTATACAAGTTTATGAAAATCTCTGGCTAAGAGTTTGTGACGGCAATGTCATCATTATTCAATAATCAATGTCCTTCTAGTACATTGAGTTCATCAATCGCAAACGCATAACTTGCAGAGGCATGATTTCCGCTTAGTATCACAGATGGGTGTCATGCAGCAGTGCCCCTGACAAAGGTAATCCATATTGTTTGCAAGGCGGCATGCATCATCACAATTTGTGGAATTGCATTCATCTCTATGTGTCCCAACATATATTCTCCTACATGCCTCTGGCATAGCATCTGGAAAATATCATTGCAAATATTAATAAACAATCACGCAATAGCTGTTGGATGAGTTGTAAGCCCATGCTACTGGCTTAACGTGGGAACAAATGAGTACCTGATGAGGATGATAGCATTAGCAAGATGAGAGTGAGGACCATTAGGGTAGTCCTCATCTTAGCTATATGTGTTGTTGGTAGGAACAGAGATGTTGACAGCATGATTTGTAGTGTGTGAAGGAGAACAAATAAAATGGCAACCCTTTTATAGAGGATGTGATATCAATGCTCGTCTATAACTATAGTAACTACATATTATCAAGAAATTTTCTATAGTAATCTTCATTGGAAATCTAAGGAATTATGAACCATTGATAAGGTGGATTAAACTATAATTGATTGAAAGATTGAAATTAATGTACACCTTTAACACAATATCATTGTAAAAGCAGAGATCAAAACATTATTATATGATATTTATTAGAAAATCTCATATATCTGTTCACTACTTCAAAGAAAATCTCAGTGCTGAACCACATGACAAATATTTATCATGAAGACCATATTAGCATAGCTAAAGATTCATTACCAAATATATTTAGAATTAATAAAAAAAGGAGCAAAAGACACAAGCGTACGCATATCCTTGTACTTATTGTACCTTTCTGGCAATGTTTGTGTTTATTTTAGCGGTCTGATGTGATTTTGCGTACTACTTGCCATCCGGTCGATCCTAGAGATAGACAATGAACAGTTTCTTAGCATGTTTTCATAAGAGCAATTAATTTTTTTAAAAAAACTAGTATGTACTACCACAATGCATTGTTTAGTTGTTGTTTTTTAGAAATGTTGCATTTAATGATTTTAGCTCATGCATGTGTTTAACTGGACTAGCCAAAAAAATCTTATGTTCCCTTGTAAGGATTGTATATATTAGATAAGGCCGGTCACAATGATGGTATCATAGCTAATATCATGCATTAAAAAAACTGATAAAAGTGGTCATAGTGATATCATAGATAGAAACCGTACCATAGTTTGTAGAACTAGAAAAAACAATTAATACCAAATAGATATTGTACATAATTTTGTATTGAGATTTTACAAATCAATAAATATGATGATACTATGACATGACATAGTGTATTATATGGATAATATCATATACTAGTATTAGATGCATGATATTGGTACATGATACTACCCACTATGACCAACTTAAGATAAGTCCTTTCTTAATGCATAGTTTCTTAGCACAAGGGTCATCCTGTTTTTACTAGTTTTTCGGTTTTCTTTTATATTTATGTTCACGTTTCTTTTTCTTTTTGGTATTTTTGGGTTTTTATGTTTAAAACAATCTTAATGTTTTAAATTTGAACATTTGAACATTTTTAAAATTGGATTTTTTAAAAACTTTGAACATTTTTCACATCTAAACACATTTCAAATTTGAATAGTTTTAAATTTTAAACAATTTATAAATTAAAAAGAAAACCAAATTAACATTTAAAATCTAAAGATTTTTTGAAAACTAAATGTTCTTTTCAAAATCCAAAAGTTTCAAAATAAATAAAAAGAAAAATGGAAAAATAGAAAATGCACTAAGGAGGAGTTGTTTACCTGGGTGGCCCAACAGAAGTTGTTTTGCGGGTGTTAACCTCATAGCCCCCGCAACGGGTGTAGTGTAGGGGAACCGGCAAATCCTATATGACACATGTTGCGTCTGTTAGGAATGCAACACATACCCCGCGTATTGCTACACTGCTTCACGAACCTTCTAGTTTGTTTTTATGGTTTTTTCTCGGTTTTTTGGATTCTTTTTCTTTTCTCCTTTTCTGTTGAGATGTGCTTCGATGTCCTCCTCTACTAAACGTAGAAAATTGAAAACACAAGGATGGATAGGATTGATCAATACCATTTCGGTTTGAAGGGGCATGGACAGTATCGCCCAATCCTAGTCGTCCTTATATTTTCAGTTTTCTATGTTTGGGAGGAGGAATCAACATCAGAGTCTTTAACGCATGCGCTTGTGGAGTGCTCACATGCGCAACTTTTTTGGACCGTTGCAAAGGATGCTCTTAATCTGAAATTATCATGTTTACATCCTCTAACGTGGACAGAAGACATTCTTAGCGAAAGTTCATTTACTAGCCTGGACCGGGAGATGAATATATCTACTATGGCTTCCATTTGGGATTATAGGAACAAGTGGAGCCATGATGATCAAGGTTACAGCCAGAAAACACAATACAGTACATTGCAGACATACTTTCGTTGCTGCATGGGCTGAAAGAGAAGAAGGGAAGAGCTAAACCACCTAGAAGCACATGGAAGAGTCCTTCCCCAGGAGTTATTAAACTCAATTCTGGTGGTGCGATTAGGTTGGAAGAATAAATAGCAGCGAGTGGGGAGTCGCTCGTGATGCTGATGGGTTCAGGAGTGTGTTGTGTCGTGTTTACCAAGGTATTACAGTGCCTTAACCATCGAGGCCCTAGCTATGAGGGATACAGTTGTGGCAGCAAAACAGCTTAATTTTGCCAATATTGTCGTAGAAACTGACAGTTTAGAGTTAGTTCGTCTTTGGCTAGAGAGAGGGAATCATCGTGCTCTGATTTCCCCATCATTAGTGAAATTAGTGATATTAGCGCTAGTTTTGAGGTCTTTCAGATAGTCTTTGTTAGAAGGTCTTCGAATAAAGTTGCCCATGAGTAGGGTATGCATGTGCTCGTGGGGTATCAACTGAGTGGCTCACTGAGAGCCCTTCTTTACTGTCATACAGCCTACTGGCTGTTGTAAATCGGATGTTATAAGTTAATAAAGAGTGGAGTTGATAAAAAAAAAGTTTGGGAGCAGGGAAAGCACAACGGAGAAAAACTCCTTTATGTTTTCTTCTTCATTATTTATTTATTTTTGTTTCTTCTTTTATTCTGAACAATTTTCTATTCTGAATACTTTTCATATTTGAACATTTTTTAATTTGATTTTTTTCAAATATGTACATATTTAATTTAATTAATTTTCAAATCTGAATTTTTTAAAATAAAACATTTTTCGAATCTTAACATTTTCCAAAATATTAAAAAAAAGCTGACCGATTTTAAAAACTGAACAATTTTTAAAGGAAATTTAAAATAGAAAAAAAAAGAAAAACAGCAAGAAGTGAAGCTGTTTACCTTTTTTTCTTTTTGAGAACTGTGAAGCTGGAGATGGGCCACGTGGGCGACGACGCCGAGCCCCCCTCCCAAGCCACGCGAACCTGTCCATGCGCGTGCAGGGCTCTGCTGGTCCAGCCCATTCAAGTGTGCAAGCCCATAGGAAGGCCACTTCGCCAACCTCCCGTACCTGAGACAGAGCGGAAGTGAGCCGGCGAGCCGCCACCCAAACCGCGGCGACGGGGTCGCCAACTCGCCGCCGACGCGGCGCTTTCCGCATTCGCCCCCGCCCCTTGCCTTTCCTGCCCCATCTCCAGCACGCCGCCGCAACGAGATGTCGGGATAGAGGTACGCTGCTTACTTCCTCCCTGCTTCCTCTGAGGCTCCTCCAACGCCAACGAGATGTCGGGACTCAAGAGTAGGACGTATGCCTGAAAATATACAGTAGATAGAGATTAGGACTTCCAGCGGAGCTCCATTCGTGGTTTTCCGGTCACTGCTTGCTCCGGGTGCAAGGGGGATCGTCACTAATGGCGTCGCAGATAGTAATAGTTTTGGAACAATTTGTTTCCAACCCGGCAATACATGTATTCAGTATTCCCAGATCGACTATGAATAGTCTAGGCACATCGAAAATTTGAGCAACACATGTTATGCTCCCTTTTGATCCCTCGTATACAGTTATCCATGGTGTGACATTTAGTTGCATTATTTGCTGAGAGCATACAGATAAATTAGTGGTCATTGCTCATTGTGCACCCAAAAATGCGTGGTCAATGCTCTCCTTACATCAAGAAATTATACCTCCTCTAACTGCCGCTTACTAGCTTTTTTCCCTCCTGTAAGTGCACTATCTTGGGTTAATACCCAAATGGAGACTCTGACCCTTCTTTGCCAGTCGGACAATTTTTTTTTGTCCAGTGAATCCTCTGCTCCATGACCACATATATAAAGTCAGTCTGAAATGATTAACAAAGTGGAATTACCTGTAGATAGTTATGTATGAATCAGCACACGTACATCAATCTTCTCAGCTTAAATAGGACAATCATGATATAATGTCATAATCCCACCCATTTAGCCTTAATGTGTAATGGTATGCTGTATGCATTGCATGCATGGCCTGGAACCTAAAGGTAAACCATGTAACTCATGCAACGTCCTTGCGTGAGAGAAAAAGAACAAGATGTTAACCAAGGACAACCTGCCAGGAAATATCAGCATGGGTTCGAACCAGGGATGCACATGCTCCCCTGAGACATACATGTGCATACCCGGCAAGTCATCCTTGGCTACATTCTGCTCTCTATCTCGTCTCACGTATGGCCATTAACAGCCTAATCAATGCAACAGCCTTGCGTGAGAGAAAAAGAACAAGATGTTAGCCAAGGACAACCTGCCAGGAAATACCAGCATGGATTCAAACGAGGGATACATATGCTCCCCTGAAACATACATGCAGATACCCGGCAAGTCATCCTTGGCTACATTCCGCTCTCTATCTCGTCTCACGTATGGCCATTGACACCATAACTCATAACTGTTATTGTCTTCTGATTGAAAACAACCGCTTAACTAAACTTCTTTCGGACACACACTGCTAGAGGAATGATGTGTGTCCTTATCCATGCTTGGCCTTCTGCTTGCTATGTTGGATGCTCAGTTATCTGAATGTGTCTTATATGTCTGCTTGATCCTTCTGTCTTCCTATATATAGACTTCCAAAAGAATAACCTCAAGATATGATCTGCCCCTTTTGTTATGGAACTCTGTTAAAGGCGTCGGTGCATGATTCTTTTGGATGGAGGTGTTAGGTTTGATATGGGTAGATATTCTGTCCACTTCCTTTCAGAACAATGTGGTTTTACTGAAATCATGCACTGTGTGGTAGTATTGCCAAGTAATTTCGCTATTTGAGCGGTGGATAAATTAATCACATCAGCATTGCTTGTCAAGCATTTAGTTTCTTTATATGGTATGCTTGGATGCATGATAAAATTAGGTCAGAGGCGGTGGAATCTTCATAAGTCCTAGAACTTGCTAATATTTTCTAAATTTTAAAGAAATACCTAAACTTCCACAGTAACATGATAATATATTTGATTAAACAGTCACAGAAGGTTAGAAAAGTTTGCAAATCCCACGCGATAAAATTTTGATAATTTAAAGAATATGCAGCATGTTTATCTGTACATATACAACCCATTATGTTTTCTTGGAATCGCATAAGAGAGAAAAACGCCAAGCCACACAATAAGAACTGTCATGCATATAGTATAGCTTTAACAAAGTCAAATATTCTCATCCCAAATCAGATTTACCTTTATGTAACAAACCTGAAAGAGTGAGTAGAGGATTAGGTTTGATTGGTGCCACTTTCCTTCCAACGTGAGTCATATCCTGATTGATCAATAGTATTACATCCTGATGCCTATGTTCCTGCCAGGCTGTCATGAACTTAGGATCCACAAGTTGTTTCATTTGTCGCCAACTGATTGGGTGAGGGAAAATCAGAGACTGAGTTTGTTTATTTATTTTTCCTTTTTTCAATCTCTTTCTGAGAAAACATTTCCTTCATCCTGGGATTCATCATTCATGGTGTGGTGGGGATGTCATTCCAGACTGCCTCCGACTTGCTTTTAAAAGCTGTACCTGTCATTGGTTTTAATTAGATTGGGCCAATTTGCACATGTGTGATTTCTTGAGAATACAATTTATGAGTTTTCTTTGTCTTAGTTTGGACAGGAGACTGCAAAAAGTTAGATTTTACAGCATTACATTTGTCGAGGAACGGCAGATACGATTCTTGCAGGCTGGCCTAGTGCCTTTTAGATGGTAGGGGACCAAGAATAAAATTATGTGGCCCAATCACACAGATGGAAATATAGCATGTTTGAGCAATGCCATACTTTTCTTCAAAATAAATAAAGAATAATGGCATTATACGTTTTGGGTGGGGGAAAAGGTGCTGCAAGTGGTGCCCCTTGGACTCTCCAGAGGCAAATTCACTTTCTGAAGATTTTTATTCGGTCAACCCTTTCCATCTTATTCTTTCCACGTATTGTTCCGTATCTCCATGTTTCTATGGTGCGCATGATTTTCTTTGGACCAGAATAAGAATCGAAGCAAAAGATCTGCGAGGGAACAATTTCTCTATATAGAAATGTTGCTTTTTACAGTATGTGGTAGCTGTGTGTGTGGAATCACTGTTCCCTTTATGCTTTCTACATGTCCCAAAACTTTTATAAAATGTATTAGTAACAATAACTAAAAGCTTGCATTTTTGGTAGTCTGTGCACAAAGGAACAAATACGATCCTTGAAATTCCTTTGTTTTCTCTTTAACATAATCATCTCACTGAGCTGACTGAATCCTAAGCAAGACACCATATTCCAGAGATCTTTCTACAAAATAGTGGGTGGGGTGGGGGATGAACCGTTCCTCATTGTCCGTTACTTAAAATAGTGGTTATTTGAATGATTACAAGGATATTTGATTTACATTCCACTCTGCTTTTCACAGCAAACAGAAGCTCTTTTTCAGCTTGAAGCTGAGTATGAAAAGGATGAGGTTGGCATCATTTCATATGTTGCGTCAGAGCTGATGGTATTGGTGATTTACACTGGTGCAGTACATCAGAGCTATATCAAAGAACCTAGTAACTCATCCACAACTAAGCTTTCTGTACAAGCATGAATGAAAGCAATACGTGACAGAAGTTACAGAACTACCACCCACCAGTACAGAGAACATGGGACAGTTTAACTCCCTTCAGAGTTTCTTCTTTAAGATCCGGTGCCCTTCAGTGTTTAGTACAGATTGCCACGTGTGCTATTACTTTGCCCAGAGGTGCTGATTGGGGTGTGAATCTTAAGGCCACATGTCAGCCGAACAGCTGGTCACCTCGCTGGACATCCGGTTATCCAGGCTCTCTAAACTCGCAGTGCTTTGCACCGTCGAAGTCTGAACATGTCGAGCTGGGGTTAGACCTCTGAAGCGTGCACTGTCTCCTGGGAAATCCAACCCTGTGGCTGTGAGCACGTCCAAAGCTTGGCACATCTTCCTGGAGTTCAGAAATGGTGCCAGCCCGTGCTGTCCTAGGCCGCAGGACACTGCGGTCCTCCCTACCATATCTTCTGCCATTTTTACCTGTGGAGCCAATTTTCAGAGATTGGTGAGGATGGTGATTGTTTTGGGTAGCAATTTCTGTCAGAGGAGAAGTGTTGTTACCTTGATTCTTAAGGTTTCTACATCTGATTTGAGGATCCTGTTGTCTGTCACCGCGGTGGTGAACTGCTGGTTGGCCTCCGTAAGTTGCTTGAAGAGGGCTGCACTTTCGCTTTTAAGCTGTTCGACCTGCTCAGAACGGCACATGTCAAAACTTGCATCATGGCATCTGCTAGCCCTTAATGAGCTAAGTGTACTGGGCACCAGATATTTGTCAAAATTATGGAGTTAATCTACTTCTAGCTACGGCAACATCTTTTGGACGATTGTGCAGTAGAACACTGCACTGTAGTATACTCTAGATGCATACTGCCGTAGAAGGGAACAAGACTACAAAGAGGCAATTTTAGTTTGACAAAATTGCAGGGAGTGCATCAAGCTGTGTACCTGCAACTCGAGGTCGGTTAATTGAGCATGCTTCCTCCTCCTCGATCTCCGAGCTGACTCCCTGTTGGACACCATCCTGAAATTTACGCAGGAAATTCATTCATTCAGTCATGGTAAAGAAGAAACGGTAAGCTCTTTGTTCAGAGTTCATCAGAATTTACAGAACTAGATACACGCTGGCCTGATCTCGGGGGTATACCGTCTTATTCGCCTTGTATCTGAGGATTTGCCGCTTCTCTTGCATCGACCTCCCTCTACGTCGATGAGTGACTCGCTGTCAGAGTCTGACTCACTTTCGAGAGCCTGGTTCCCTGAGATTGTTCCCCTCGGGCTGGCTGCGATCAAAACAATGCAACAGTGAGACAGACGGCTTCCCCTTTTTTAGGAAATGAGGCAGATGGCTTCTCTCTCTTTTTTTTGGAAAATGAGACAGATGCTTCTTTTTAGTAAATGAGATGGACGACTTCTGGTGTGTCTGATTTGGGTATGGATCTCTTTCTCAAGTCTAAATCAGTGTAGTTCTATGTTGGCATGTTGGACTAGTGACCCACTTGGAAGGTAGCAAATTCTTTGCAATTCTGGAACAGAGAAAAACATCCGCGCAATGACGCAGAAGTGGATAGGTGAGGTTTCCTTTTGCTCAAAAAATTTCATTGTGGTTCACTTGTCCAATTGTTCAGTTGCTTACAGTCAAGTATTGGCTCACTTAAAACACAATATTCCACATAGAGATAAGAACTTCCGACTTTGTTACAGGTTGAACGCAATATATGTCGCGAGTCATACCAGAGACAGCTGCCGCTTGTGACTCGGTCGTCGGCGAGATGGTGTGGTGGTGCGGCGTGCTGAGACCGTCGGACCACCATGAGTGGCCGGTGTTGCTCCCTTCCAACCCGAGGGCGTTCTGCTGGAGCACAGGAGGAAGCTCAGTTAAACGCACGAACAGCAGAGGCACTCATAGCAGACAGCTGAGCTAAGAAGCGAAGCTTGCACTGTGGCAGTTGAAGCTCACCGAGTCGCCGAAGCAGAGGCCCGGCAGGCCACTGCCGGGGGAGAACACGCCGCCTTGCCCAGGCTCGCCGGGTCTGACCCGCTCGGCCTCGGCTTCGGCGGCGGCGAGGTGCTGCCGTAAGAAGGCCTCCAGCTGTAGCTCCGACGCGCACTTCTTCATCGTCGCCGGCTGTTTGTTAGTGTGTCACGGTGTTGTTAGTCTTTCTCGTTAAGGCCTCCTCCGGTGAGGGGGACGCCATCATCGCCGGCGACAGGTTTTATACTACATACATGGGGCAAGATCTGTGGGGGACGTGGAAAGTTGGGTGGGGTAAGGCGATAATCGCTTGGGTGGATGGATGGACAGTGACGCGGGCTGACTCGGATCCTAGTAAGGCAAGCGTACAATGCGGTGCGTGCGTGCGTGGCCGCGTCCGTCGCAAGACTACTTAATAATTCCACAAATCAGATTACCTCTGGATATGGGATACTAGATTATGTTATCTGATGCCCGTTTTCTCACTCCGTCTTAGGTTATGTCTACTGTCCCGTGTTGGATGTATGAAAATCTTGGTTGCTTCAATCGGCTTTATTTGCGTGTTTCGTCGTCATGGAAAAAGATCCTATCTGTGTCACAAAAGATCTGTCCTTCTGAGTTTGTCCTATTGTATTTTAGGAGTTAAAGTTTGTGGAGGAACACACCAATTCATTCCAAGAACTGATTAATGTCAATAAAACAATTATGAAGATGGGAGCATCTAATTGGTCGGAGCGGATATTCATGTTAGTTTGTTTCTAGTTATTGAAAACAAACATCTTTAGGTTTTGGTGACTCATGGGAAATTACTACATTTTAGTTCTTTTGTTTTTAGGCACATTGGTGCCTAGACTATGCTATGTTATTCTTTGATACTCCCTAAGTTTCGTACTACTTCGCACGTTAGGAATAGTATAAAAGTCAAACTTCATAATGTTTATATGATAAATTATTAACATTTATAATATTAAATATATAATATGATAATATTTACCACGTACTCCCTTCGTTCCAAAATACAAGACTTCTAAGGGTTAGTCAAAAATCAATGTTTCTAAGTTTGACCAAGATTATACATAAAAATATAAATATTTAAAATATAGAATCAATATCACCATAAAGTATATTTTTTAAATGTGTCCATTCAATATTCTAAATATAGATATTTTTCCTAAATATTTGGTCAAAGTTAAGATTTAACTTTTGACTAATTCTTAGGCGCCATATATTTTGGGACAGAGGAAGTATCTATTAGTGTTGATTTGATATAATGTGTCAAACTTTGTTTGACCTTGATTGAAGCTAACGTGCGAAGTAATATGAAACGGAGGGAGTAGTGTAATGCATCTAAAAGGACAACGAATGTCGTCTAGATGCAGAAACCCTAAAAAATCCAGCGTCCAGCCACGAAAAGTTCCGCAGCGCTGCCGCCATCGAAGGGGAGATTCGGGGGACAGAAAGTCTCTGTTTTGGCACCCTGCCGGGACGGGGAAGTGCCCCCGGAGCCATCTCCATCGATCTCCACCACCATCTCCATCACCATTACTGATTCCCATGATAAAGAGGGAGTAGTTCTCTCTCGAGGCTAAGGGTTCTATCGGTAGCTATGTGTTCATCTCTCTCTCTCTATGCATGATCTTATTGAGATCATGAGCTTGTAATCTATAGATCTACCTTGTTACTCAAGTGCTTTAATAGATCTCTACTCTCCCCATGTGTGTGAACTTGACAGTGTGCACATCATGGTGGCACTTAGGCTAGAGATTACAAATACTTCTTATGAGTTATATGTGGAGTTGGATGTCTTTATGAAATTGTGGTGTTTGTTGGAACTATCTAGTGCTCAAGGTGACAGTGTGGGGTTATCTAGATGCGGAAAGCAAAATTTGAGGTGTGCTGTTATAGCCCTACCATCGATTAGAGTGTTCAACCGGAGAGTAGTTTAGAGTACTATCATGAAGATAATATATTTATATGAGAGTGTTCACTAGTGAAAGTATGATCCCTAGGCCTTGTTTCTAAACATTGAAACACCGTTTGCAACTAGATCTGTTACATGTTTGCTTGTTTCCATCTTTATTTCAGTTTGCCTTTAGTCTCGTCCACGCCATCAAAGTATTTTCTAGCATCGTTATCTTATATCCATACCACTTGTATTTCACTATCTCTTCGCCGAACTAGTGCACCTATACACTTGATAAGTGTATTGGGTGTGTTGGGGACACAAGAGACTTCTTGTATCTTGATTGGAGGATTGCTTGAGAGGGGATACCTTTGACCACTTCCTCCCTGAGTTCGATAAACCTTGGGTGATCCACTTAAGGGAAAACTTGCTGCTGTTCTACAAACCTCTGCACTTGGAGGCCCAACAACTGTCTACAAGAATAGAAGTGCGTAGACATCAGCAATCTTCTTATTACCATGGGAAAATGGTGCTTTTTTCTCTCTTTCCTATTTTCTCATCTTTTTTTTTCTTTTTCTCCTTTTCTCAGTCTCTATCTCTCTTTTTTATAAGAAGAATGCTTCATAGATTGCTCATTATGGTTACGCTGCAGGTTTCCACCATGATTAGGCATAGATTAGACCAGCGGCCCAGGTGTTTCTCTAACACACATACATAACTCCATGGACTTACAAGCTCCCCTTTCATTTCACACCGACGACATCCATAGACAAAAGAGCATGATATCAACTAGGTACAATGTACAAGTGCAATGTTGAAAGCGTTCCCCATGACAGCATGGTTCTGCTAATCCCCAACATATAAGTGCAAGCATATACAACATAGACGACACAACGGTTCAAGTTTATTAGGGGCAAGAAAAGTAAAGTGTGCCATCAAATTCGTGAGAGCTTTAATCACTAGTTTTCTTATAACAAGTTTAATTCGGAAGGTAGATAAAAACATGAATATACTTGGAATAGCATATGCTAATAGGTAGGTATGGTGGACTCTTTGGAATAACTTGGTTTTAGGAGTTGGATGCATGAGTGGAACTCATACTTGGTTATGGAGGCTAGCAAAAGACTGGGAGCGACCAACTAAGAGAGTAATAATGGCCATAATCATGCAAAGCGACAAAACATTATTAATTAAAGCATAAAGTGATATTACAAATCGAAAACTAAAGGATCATAGAGGCTATGGTGACTTGGTATAGTCTTAACATGGTGTGAGCATGCGCCAAGTCAACCCAAATAAAGCATTAAAGGAGAATACCACGATATTATACTTTTATATGCTAAAACAACGCATGATTCTTTTAAGGCACATTAAGCAATCTCAAGTGTTTGTAACAAGTCATGCTACAGCAATAATCACTAAGCATAAAGCCAAAACAATATCAAGCATGACATGATAAAGTCTAAGCCACAGTCAAAAACAAGCTCCTTTTATACCACTTAAGCATGAACTTTCCTACTCTTTTCCTACACCAATCGACTTATTTGAAACAACTCACAAAGATAATAATAAATAAAGATCAGTGAGCTTGTCTCACGAATCCACAAAGAAGAACTAAAAAGTTCTAAGTTGAAAGCACAAGAAAACTAAGGCTAAACACATGTCTAGCAAAAGAGAACGCTCACAAAACGATAAGAATGAAACTAGAGTGTTCTAGACAATGAATAACGGGGTGTGTCTCTCTCCAAAAGAAGTGTGTTGGGATCCAACCAACTTATTTAAGCAAACCAAACAAAAGAAAACAAAAAACAAAAACAAAGACGCTCCAAGAACAACACAACAGTGCATGAAACAATAAAAATGAAGTGTCTAGAAAGACCTGAGATTTTTATTGATGAAGAAGGGGATGCCTTGGGCATCCCCAAGATTTGACGCTTGTACCTCTTGAATATTTCTTGGGGTGACACAGGTGGCATCCCCAAGCTTGATCTTTTGTCCATTCTTCATCTCATTACATCATTCTTTCCCTACACCTGAAAATTTCCTTCATACAAAACTTCACACAATCTTCTTTAGCAACATTAGTGTACTCAAGATAATAAGTCTTTTGGTTCATTTTCAACACAATAAAGACTTCCATTAAAACACAAGATACTGTAGCACTTCCTTTTAAAAGTTCAAATGATCAAGGAGAACTCAAAGAGAAAGAGATTAAGAGGCAAATGCAAATAATGGCAGAAATCTGTCAAAACAGACCAGCAGGTAAAAACCAATTTTTTCGAAGACCTTATGTTGCTCAAATCGAAAAGTGTTTAACTAACGAAAGTTGGATAACAACCTGGGTCAGAAGCACAAACAATTATAGCTCAAACCGACGTACAGAGATTTTTCAATAATTTTTATAGCGAAGCACAAAAATCTATTTCGGGACAGCAACTTTCCCAAGTCTTACTTCTCTCTCATTAGAGGTTACTCTTGGCACAAAAACCATACAAAAAGGATAAGGAGAGGTTATTACTGAGGTAATAACTTATAAGACTCAACTAAAACTTTTGGGTTATCTCCCAATAAGTACTTTTCTTTAACACCTTTAAGTTAGGCATGATAGTTTGAGAAGATGCTCACATAAGAAATATGAATTGAAGTAAAAGAGAGCATCAAGAAGCAAATTTAAAACACATTTAAGTCTAACCCACTTCCTATGCATAGGAATCTTATAAAGAAACAAGTCATGACAGCACAAAGCAACAAGCATAGTAAAGCAAAACAAGTGCAACTTCAAGACTTTCAACATAAAGAGGGGAAACTTAATATTGTTGAGATACATAAAACCATGTTTCCCTCTCTCATAATAACTTTCAGTAGAATCATTAATAAAATTAACAATATAACTATCACATAAAACATTCTTATCATGAGCCACATGCATAAAAGAATTAATACTCCCCTCATAAACATAGTCATTCTTATTAATTGTAGTGGGAGCAAATTCAACAAAATAGCTATCATTATTATTCTCATCACCATAATCATCAAATATAGGAGGAATATTGTAATCATAATGAATTTTCTCCTCAATAGTAGGTGGACTGAAAATATCATATTCATCATTGTAATCATCATATATTGGAGGTTTGGTATCATCATAAGCAATAGAATAGCTATCTTCCAAAGTTGGGGAACTAAAAAGATTATTTTCATAAAAACTAGCTTCCCCAAGCTTAGACTTTTCCATAGCATTAGCAATAATGGTGTCCAAAGAATTCATACTAACAACATTGCTATTAGCATGCAAATAAAGTTCCATAGGTTTTTTAATTTTCTCTTCAAACACTTCATGTCCTAACTCAAGATAAATACTATAAAGCTCTCTAATTTTGTTGTTGTTTTCCATTAAGCATAACTAGTGAAAACAAGAAACAAAAAGACAAAATTGCAGAATCTAAAGGAAATAACTTCGAGCACTCACACCGGAGGATGTGAGTACCTTTTACCTTACCTCCCCGGCAACGGCGCCAGAAAATAGCTTGATGTCTACGCACTTATATTCTTGTAGGCAGTTGTTGGGCCTCCAAGTGCAGAGGTTTGTAGAACAGCAACAAGTTTTCCCTTAAGTGGATCACCCAAGGTTTATCGAACTCAGGGAGGAAGTGGTCAAAGGTACCCCTCTCAAGCAACCCTGCAATCAAGATACAAGAAGTCTCTTGTGTCCCCAACACACCCAATACACTTGTCAGGTGTATAGGTGCACTAGTTTGGTGAAGAGATAGTAAAATACAAGTGGTATGGATATAAGAGAACGGTGCTAGAAAATACTTTGATGGCATGGAAGAGACTAAAGGCAAACTGAAATAAAGATAGCAGCAAGCAAACATGTAACAGATCTAGTTGCAAACAAAGTTTCAATGCTTAGAAACAAGGCATAGGGATCATACTTTCACTAGTGAACACTCTCATATAAATATCTTCTCTTTATGATACTACTCTGAACTACTCTCCGGTTGTACACTCTAATCCATGGTAGGGCTATAACAGCACACCTCAAAGTTCGCTTTCCCCATCTAGATAACCCCACACTATCACCTTGAGCTCTAGATGATTCCAACAAACACCACAATTTCATAGAAACATCCAACTCCAAATATAACTCATAACAAGTATTTGTAATCTCTAGTGTAAGTGCCACCACGGTGTGCACACTGTCAACTTCACACACGTGGGGAGAGCAGAGAACTATTAAAGCAGTTGAGTAGCAAGGTAGATATACTTGATTACAAAGCTCATGATCACGATATGATCACGCATAGAGAGAGATGAACACATAGCTACCGGTAGAGCCCTTAGCCTCGAGGAAGAACTACTCCCTCATCATCATGGGAATCAGCAACGACGATGGATATGGTGGTAGAGATCGATGGAGATGGCTCCGGGGGAACTTCCCTGTCCCGGCAGGGTGCCAAAACAGAGACTTTCTGTCCCCCGAATCTCCCCTTCGGTGGCGGTGGCGCTGTGGAACTTTTTGTGGCTGGAGGCTGGATTTTTTATGGTTTCTGCATCGGAGGCATCTTATAGGCGAAAGGGGAGGCCGAGGGGGTGCCCTAGGCGGCCACACCACCCTTGGTGCAGGCCAGGCCTGGCCGCGCGGCCAGGTGGTGTGGCCGGCCTCTGGCCCCTCTCTGTCTCGTATTCTGGCTCCGTGTCCCCCTCGGTGAAATATTGACTTTGGCTTTTGTCCCGTCCAATTCCGAGAATATTCATTTTTTGACTTTTCTGGAACCAAAAACAGCAGAAAACAGGCAGCTGGCACTGTGGCATCTTGTTAATAGGTTAGTCCAAGAAAGTGTATAAAAATACTCCAAAGTATGGACAAAACATAAGAAAGTAGATATAAAACAAGCATGGAACATCAAAAATTATAGATACGTTTCCAACATATCACCCCCTCTCCCTATAAAATTCCCCCTCTCCTCCTCACAAAGCACACCTCCTCATGAAGGATCTCTCCCCCCTCTAGAATTATTCCCCCATGGTCTCGGATTAGCGAGATACATGCTCCCGGTGGCTTTTCATCTAGAAGGAGTTGTTGCTTCCGCTGCATCGCTGGAGTGAGGAGGTGGAGGTTGTTCGGTGGACTAGACGTGTGTGCGAGCACAGATGCGCTGCTGATTTGCGGTGCTAGGACTTCCTCTCGATCTTGAGATCGGCAAGCGATCGACTACATCATCCACGAGTCTAATCTCATTACACTTTGTCGGTCTTCAAGGGTGTTCTCTATGGATGTATATCCACGTGTTGCTTGTATCTAGGTAGATAGATCTTGTTGCTTAGTAGTTCCCATCGTAGGAAATTTTTTGTTTTCTATGGTGCGAACGCAACAGTGGTATCAGAGCCTGATCTATGCGTAGATGCTTTGCATGGGTAGTACATATAAGAGTATGTGGGTGATGATGATCATGTTATTACTTCTTATATGTATTTTAGATATTGGTGGCATAGTGGGATGAAGCGGCCCGGACTAACTTTACATGTCCTCGCACATGAGACTTGTTCCACGCTTGACATGCAACTAGTTTTTGCATAAGTGGCTAGCGAGTGTCTGTCTCTCCTACTATAGTCAATATCTGATTTACAACGAGTTGCTAATAATTTGGTTATCCTCGTTGTGGTTCCATTTTTGTAGGTAAGACCGGTTCTATATTCAAAAGCCCTAAGCCACGTAAAAACATGCAATTGATAAATTAGAATCATCTAGTTTAGATTGTTGCTGGGCTGGTGTCATGATATGGTAATGTTGTAATTTGAAGTATAGTTGATACTCTTATAACATACCCAACATGTAAGTTCCATAGACCTTGGCCTTACACACAAAGGAATGATAAAGATCATACCACGATGCACATGATATTGAGCAAGTGCAAGAACCATATCATTTCACTTTATGCATATGATGTTTGCATCTTATATTTCTTGAATTACGCTTTAGTAGCATTATAAATGATCCCTCATTTAGATATCAAGATAAAAATGTGTTCTTCCTTAAGTATGCACCATTAAGGAAGTTCATCGTTTTAAGACATCACGTGATGATCGGGTGTTTTTGACTCTACACTTTCATACAACAGGTGTAAGACAGTTTTACACACGCGAGTACTAAGGTTCTTACTTGGTTC
Organism: Avena sativa; assembly: GCA_916181665.1. Classification (NCBI taxonomy): domain Eukaryota; kingdom Viridiplantae; phylum Streptophyta; class Magnoliopsida; order Poales; family Poaceae; genus Avena; species Avena sativa. Next base: position 17,148,178 of record OV702291.1, on the reverse strand, counting down.
CTAGCATGTATAGACATGGCCTCGGAACACGAACCAAAAGGTTAAGCATGAGTCATATAGTTGATATGATGCCCATATAGATGCTCGCTTTTGAAGCTACACCGACTCACATGATGATCGGACTTGGTGTAGTGGATTTGGTTCATGTAATCTCCAAAAAGACACGAGGGATGTTGTTTTTGAGTGGGAGTTCATTCATAATTTGGATTAGTTGAACTCGATATATCATAAACTTAGTATAAACTTTACAAATTTTGTTGTTGATGGCACCACCTACTTTTAATTTCAATGTGTTAATGGAGAAAGAGAAACTTGCGACGAATGGTAGTAACTTTACCAACTAGGCCCTAAATTTGAGGATTCTTCTCACTACTGCACAAAAGAAATATGTGCTAGAAGCACCGCTAGGCCCCCCACCAGCTCTTGATACCCCTGACAAGGAAAAGAATGTCTATTTGACTCGTCAGGAGGACCACAACTTAGTTCATTGCGGCATACTATATGTGCTAGAGCCGGAACTCTAAAAGCGTTTCGAGAATGACAATGCCTTTGATACCATGGGTGAATTGAAAATGATTTTCGATACCCATGCTGTCGTAGAGAGTTATGATGCTTCTGAAAAGTTCTTCAGCTGCATGATGGAAGAGAATAGCTCTGTTAGTGAGCACGTACTCAAAATGTCTGGGTACACCGATAAGCTTGTGTCCTTGGAAGCGCAACTGCCCCATTGGAAGCGCAACTGCCCCAAGTATTTGGCGGACAAGAAGGCCGGCAAGGAAAACACAGGTATATGTGATATACATGTTATTGATGTGTACTTGACTAGTACTCACAGTAGCACCTGGGTATTTGATACTGGTTCAGTTGCTAATATATGTAACTCGAATCAGGGGTTGTGAACAAGTGACAGCTAGCAAGGTATGAGGTCATGATGCATGTCGGCAATGGATCAAGAGTTGATGTGATCGCCGTTGGAATGCTGCCTCTCCATATGCCGTCGGGATTAGTTATAAATATAAATAATTGTTATTTGGTGCCTGCACTGAGCATGAACATTGTATCCGGATCGTGTTTATTGTGAAGTGGTTATTCGTTTAAATCTGAAAACAATGGTTGTTCGATTTATATGGATAATATCTTCTATGGTCATGCACCTGTTATGAATGGTTTATTTCTGTTAAATCTCAATAGTAGTGATACACATATTCATAATGTTGATGCTAAAAGGACTAAACTTGATAATGATATATTTGCATATATGTGGCACTGCCGTCTAGGTCATATTAGCGTAAAACGCATGAAGAAGCTCCATTCCGATGGACTTTTGGAATCACTCGATTTTGAATCATTTGATACATGTGAGCCATGCCTTATGGGCAAGATGACTAGAACCCCGTTTTCTAGTACAATGGAGCGGGCAACAGATTTACTGGAAATCATACATACTGATGTATGTGGTCCAATGAGTGTGTCGGCGTGAGATGGATATCGTTATTTTGTTACTTTCATGGATGATTTGAGTAGATATAGGTATATCTATTTGATGAAACACAAGTCTAAAACCTTTGAAAAGTTCAAGGAATTTCAGAGTGAAGTGAAAAATCATCGTAATAGAAAGATCAAATTTGTGCGATCCGACCGTAGAGGTGAGTATCTAAGTTACGAGTTTGGCACACATATGAGATAGTGTGGAATAGTTTCACAACTCACACCTGACGAAACACCACATTGTAATGGTATGTCAGAGCATCGTAATCGTACTTTATTGGATATGGTTCGATCTATGATGTCTCTAACTGACTTGCCACTGTCATTTTGGGGTTATGCACTGGAAACCGCTGCATTCACTTTAAATCGGGCACCATCTAAATTCGTTGAAAAGACACCGTATGAATTGTGGTTTCGAAACAAACCTAACCTGTCATTTCTTAAAGTTTGGGGATGCGATGTTTATGTGAAGAAACTTCATCCTGATAAACTCGAACCCAAAGCAGAAAAATGCATCTTCATAGGATACCCTAAAGAAACAATTGGGTATTCCTTCTATCATAGATCCGAGGGCAAGGTTTTCATTGCCAAGAATCAATCCTTTCTAGAGAAAGAGTTTCTCGCGAAAGGTGTGTGTAGTCGGAAGGTAGAACTCGAAGAGGTTATTGAACCTTCTCTTCATGAAATGGCGACTGTCACAGCGCCGGAAATTGTTCCAGAGTTGACTTCACCGAATGAAGAAAGAACTAATGATAATGATCATGAAACTCCGAAAGAGGACACTACCGAACCTTGCAGGTCAAGCAGGACATGTGCAGCTCCTGAACTGTACGGAAATCCTATCGTGAATTTTATGGTAGATGAAATTGATGACCCTGCGGCGTATGAAGAAGCGATGATGAGCCTGGATCCAACAAATGTCTAGAAGCCATTAAATCCGATATGGAATCCATGTACGAAAACCAGGTTTGGACCTTGGTGGACTTACCTCACGACCGAAAGGCCGTTGAGAATAAATGGATTTTAAAAAGGAAAACTGACGTTGATGGTGAAAGGGAAATGGACGTCGCCTAGAGGGAGGGTGAATAGGCGTTTTAAAATTATTACGGTTTAGGCTCTAATAAATGCGGAATAAAACTTAACGTTTAATTTATCAAGCCAAAACCTATATCCACTAGTTACACTAAGTGCACCAACAACCTATGCTAAGCAAGACAAGCAACAAGGTGATAGCAAGATATAGTACTTCAAGCACGAAGGCTATCACAATGTAAATTGCATAAGTAAAGGGTTTGGTTGAGAGATAACCGGTGGACGCGGAGACGATGATTTGTTTCCCGAAGTTCACTTCCAAAGAAGCTACGTCTCTGTTGGAGAGGTGCGAGGGCGCAATGAACTTCGAACGCCACAAACGGCTCACCTCGAGGTGTGGTGGCTCGATGCTCACCCAACGCCACACAAGGCCTCACCAAGGATGCGAAGCCACGCAACTCACCGACGCCACAAAAGGCTCACCCTATTCTCCCGTGAGCTCGCCACAAAGGCCTACTCACGTTCCACTATGGGACACTTGAGGGCGGTCACCGAACCCGTACAAGGCTTGGGGCAATCTCCACAACTCAATTGGAGGGCTCCCAAGAAACGCCACAAAGGCTCCACAATGCCACAAAAGGCCAACAAGCTTGGGGAACCTCCACAACTCAATTGGAGCCCCAAGAACAATGCCACAAAGGCTACAAAGCCACAAAAGGCAACGAGGCCACAAAAGGCTACAAGACCACAAAAGGTCAACTATCCAACCACACAACCGTCTAGGGTTCCAAGAACCCAAGAGAAACAATCCCAAGGGATTGAACTCACCGAATCTCCGAGGAGAACTCAAACCTATGCACCAAATGCAAGAGGCAAGTCCTTCACTCTCAAATTCCACCAAAGCTACAAAAGCTATTGGGGGAATAAGGGAGGAAGAACACAAGAGGAGAACACAAAACTCTCCAAGATCTAGATCCCAAGGATTCCTTCACAAAGAAGGGATTTTGCTTGGTGGGGCTTGTAGATCTAGATCTCCTCTCTCAAATCCCTCAAAAATATGCAAGAATCATAAGAGGCGAAAGGGGAGAGGGCAAGCTCTTCAAGGTCAACAATGGAGGAGAGAGAGAGCAAGAACCAAGAAAGAGCTAGTGCGGGGCGAAGGGGAAAGTGGAGCTCCTTTTAAAGGGCTCCCCGATCTGCCCGTTACCCACAGAATCACGCACGGCCGGTAGTACCGGTGGGTGGCCGGTACTACCGGTGGCACCCAGCCAATGGTCAGAAAACAACGAGACAAAGAACAAAAACGCGAGCCCGGTCGGTACTACCGCCGCTTCGCCGGAACTACCGGTGGCAAGAATGTCCTAGCGGTACTACCGCCTGAAGATCCGATCCAAGTTCCGTCAAATAGCGCAGACCAAGCAGAGAGCATACTGAAGCGAAAACGGGGTTACCGGAAATTGGGCCGGAATTAACACCGGTACTACCGGTGGCAAACTGCCCTAGCGGTACTACCGGTGGCCCACCGGAACTACCAGCCAGGCAAAAACTCCAGAACCAAAAATGCCACAACTTTTACATCCAAACGAGATGAAACCAATTTTGTTGGAAAGATAACAATGTGTAGAATCCTCCCAAGGTGTGGAGCCGGAAAAACCCGCAAGATAAAAAACGCAATAAGATATGCAAGGGAAATCCGTTTTTGATGAACTAGAGCTTGTTATGAAGATAACCACAAGCTCTAGATCCTCACATGGATAAGAACCAAGCAACAACCAAGAAAGATGATGCTATGTATGCAAAGGTTTGAGCTCTCTCCGAAAGATACGAACGAGTCACCCACTCGAGAGCCCCTCTTGATAGTACGGCTATCTATCCTAAACCCTGTCTCCCAACACTACAAGAACACTACAAGAGACCGGTAAAATAGAAACCCTATCAAGATCATACCTTTGCCTTGAGCATCCCACTTGAGCTTGATGTAGACGATCTTGTCACCTTCAAGATGGAACACCTTTCTTGATTGCACTTGCTTGCACTTGCTTGATGAAGTCTTTAGACATGCTCCCCCATACTCCATGGGGAAGCCTCTTCTTCGAACTTGACTTCATCATTCCATGATTGCCGAGGATGGCAAGCTTCAAGCATGAGATCATCTAAAGATGACGCATCTTGAGCTTGCACTTCAATTCTTGATGATGTCTTGAAGATAGCCATGAGGAACTCCATCTTCTTCTTCTTCAAGACAAACTTGATCTTCTTCTTCTTCTTCTACTTGATTCCAATAGGCACAAAGCCTTTGGACGATGCTTCTTCTTTTTCATCCTTGAAACCAACACATGGTCCAAGCGATGCCAATGGACAACCCTACAAGTGAAACTCAATTTGCACATTAGTCCATAGGGATTGTCATTAATTACCAAAACCACACATGGGGCATACATGCCCTTTCAGATGGTAATGTGACCATCTATAAAGCTCGACATGTCGCAAAGGGGTTTCGACAAATTCAAGGAGTCGACTATGATGAAACATTCTCTCCCATAGCGATGCTAAAGTCGGTTAGGATTATGTTAGCAATTGCTGCATATTTCAATTATGAGATATGGTAGATGGATGTCAAAACTGCGTTCCTCAATGGTAATCGATGGCTCAGTGTACGGCGCCAGAAAAGTGCTGGTGCGGTGTTGATGTAGAGCTTGTTGGGAACCCCAAGAGGAAGGTATGATGAGCACAGCAGCAAGTTTCCCTCAGTTATGAAACCAAGGTTTAATCGAACCAGTAGGAGCAAGGAAACACCCCAAAGGTGTTGCTAGCTGAGCCTTGGCAGGGCGCACTACCGGTGCTAGTAGCAACGTGGAGACATGCACAACACAACCACAGAACTTTGTCCCCAACTAGCGATGAGGTTGTCAATCTCACCGTGTTTTGCAGAAAACAAAGGATTAAACGTATCAAATGGAAGGAAGTAATAGTTTGCAGAAAGTAAACACAAAGCAGTAAACAGTTTGTAGATTGTATGTAAAGAATAAGGACCGGGATCCATAGTTCACTAGAGGTGGCTCTCAAGATAGATAACATGCTGGGTGAACAAATTACAGCGGGGCAATTGACAAACATCGAGAAAGCAATACATGCATATACTAATCATCTTGACTCCTTTGGAACTTGATTAGGCATTACAACATTATACATATACCGCCATCCAACTGCATCTATGATTAATAATCCACCTTCAGGTTATCATCCGAACCCCCTCCAGTATTAAGTTGCAAGCAACAGATTATTGCTTTACGAATTGCGTGTAATGTAAACAATACGATTGTTCTATGAACAAAGGATTGTTGTTTTCTCCCTAGTAGCAACAGCACATCTAGTACCTTAGAGATTTTTGTCACTTCCCCAGATTACCAGAGGCATGAACCCACTATCGAGCATAAATACTAAGTCTTGGAGTTGCTAGTAGGGATGGCAATGGGGCCCTGATACCCGCTAACCCGACGGGTACCCGCCTTAAATGGGTCGGGTATGGTAAAAATTTAGACCCGCCAAATTATACGGGGCGGGTATGGAGGAGCCGGACCCATACCCGCAGACCCGCCATCGGCCGAACAAATTGTCTAGATTCATACAAATAGCCTCAATGACCGGCCCACCAACAACCCACCATCGGCCTACGCACGCGTCATAGACTCCTAGCCCACCAAATAGCCTCTGCACTGCCGCCTCGCATCTCTCTGCCGCTGTCTCTCGCGCCTCTGCAGGACTGCGCTGCCTCGCACCATCGTCGCCATCACCTCGCAGGACCTGGACGCGGGTACCCATCGGGTCCCGGGTACCCGGCGGGTGGCGGGTCTGAAGAAATTTTGGACCCGACAAGGTAAGTGGGGCGGGTATGGGAGGGGGACCCGGCGGGTGCCATCCCTAGTTGCTAGCATCTACTTGGCCAAGATAGCTACTAACAACGGAAAGCATGCAAGATCACAAATAACAAAGACATGATAGAATCAATAATCAATCTGAAATAGCATCTCAATATCCATCGGATCCCCGCAAACACAACATGCAGAATTACAAATAGATGATCTTGATCATGAACGGAGCTCATAAGATCTAGACATGAAAACACAAAGGAGCAGAACCAGCCATCTAGCTACTACATGGATCCGTAGTCCAAGGATGAACTACTCACGCATCACACCGGAGGCTTGCATGGTGATGAAGAAGGCCTCCAGGGTGAATTCCCCTCTCGGCAGGGTGCCGAGAAGAGCTTCAGATCCCTCCCGATCTAGGGATGGAGATGATGGCGGCTACAGACTCTTTCGTGGATTTTTGATCGGGTACTTAGGGTTTTCGTCCCGAGGGCAATATATAGGCGGAAGGAGAGGCCGAGGGGTTTCCTGGGCTGGCCACACCACCCTCTGGCCCCTCTCCGTGTCGTATTCTGGCATCTGATGACTTCCGGAAAAATAGGCACTTTGGCTTTTGTCTCGTCCAATTTCGAGAATATTCATTTTCTGACTTTCCTGGAACCAAAAATAGCAGAAAACAGGCAGCTGGCACTGTGGCTCTTGTTAATAGGTTAGTCCAAGAAATCATATGAAAAGTACTCCAAAGTGTGGACAAAACACAAGAAAGTGGATAAAACCAAGCATGGAACATCAAAAATTATAGATACATTTGCAATGTATGAACATCCCCAAACTTAACTCCTGCTCGTCCTCGAGTAGGTAAGTGATAAAAAGAAAGAATAATTTTTGAGGTGACATGCACCATCAAAGACTTTATCAAAGTATTTGTAAAACATTCAAAGCTGGGATCAAAGAACTTCAATCATAACATGAAAGACAAAGTTCTAGCAATAAGCAAAGAAACTATGATGTAACACGAAAAAGGCACAAACAAAAGATTCATGAATAACAATGCTTTGCAAGATGTTTGTTTGTTTCACATAAAGAAAACATAGCATAATAGTATCCGGCTTGTCCCTCATAGAGTAGCAAATATAAATGCATAGGACACCTTCAAAGTTCATAAGAGTGACTAGATACAAATAGTTTAAAACAAGCAATATCAAGTTATGCATCAATCAACTAGTCTTGGGACGATGCACATAGAACTAAGAATGGCCACTATGCTCTCAAAGTAGGTGCATAAAGGTAGAAGATGGAGACTCAATATAATGGTGGAAGAAAGGCCTTTTTATAAAAGGAAGTAGGGATTCAAGTCTCATAAAGAGCTTCCAAAAATTATGGTACTTATAGCTTTCAGCTCTCATTGCCCCTATCATAAGCATCTTGAAGTGATTAAGGTTAAAGTGAACAAACTATGGTGTACATGCTTGACGAAGTATAAGTTAGAAATCTCACGTCCCTTGTATACGAGGGCCGCTCCTCATGCAACTCAAGTTTAGTCACCGGTAAGTTCTTGTCATTATAAGTACATGTGTATCATAGAGAACCGCCAACGGGGTACCCCTTGCCCGATGATACGGAAGAATCCCCATATCAAAATGACAAGGCAAGCAGACAACAAGCATCTCAGCAATCTTCTTATTTAGCATGGGAATATGGTGCTTTTTTCTCTCTTTCCTCTTTTCATAATCTCTTTTTTTTCTCTTTTCTCTTTTTTCTCAATATAGGACTCTTTTTTTTATAAGAAGAATGCTTCATAGACAGCTCATTATGGTTACGCTGCAGGTTTCCACCATGTCAGCATGGATTAGATCAGCGGCCCAGGCGTTTCTCTAACACATATACATAACTCCATGGACTTACAAGCTCCCCTTTCATTTTACACCAACGACATCCATATACAAAAGAGCATGATATCAAATAGGTACAAGTACCAAGTGCAATGTTGAAAGCGTTCCCCATGAAAGCATGGTTCTGCTAATCCCCTACAAATAAGTGCAAGCATATACAACATAGACGACACAATGGTTCAAGTTTATTAAGGGCAAGAAAAGTAAAGTGTGCCATCAAGTTCGTGAGAGATTTAATCACTAGTTTTCTCATAACAAGTTTAATTTGGAAGGTAAACAAAAGCATGAATATACTTGGAATAGCATAAGCTAGTAGGTAGGTATGCTGGACTCTTTGGAATAACTTGGTTTAGGGAGTTGGATGTATGAGTGGAACTCATACTTGGTTGTGGAGGCTAGCAAAAGACTGGGAGCGACAAATTAAGAGAGCAATAATAGCCATAATCATGCAGAGCAAGAAAACATCATTGATCAAAGCATAAAGTGATACTACAAGTTGAAAAATAAAGGATCATAAAGGCTATGGTGACTTGAGATAGTCATAACATGGTGTGAGCATGTGCCAAGTCAACCCAAATAAAGCATCAAAGGAGAATACCACTATACTATGGTTTAATATGCTAAAACAACGCATGATTCATCCAAGGCACATTAAGCAATCTCAATTGTTTATAACAATTCATGCTACAGCAAAGAATACTAAGCATAAAGCCAAAACAATATCAAGCATGGCATGACAAAGCATAGGCCACAGTCAAAAACGAGCTCTTTTTACCACATAAGCATGAACTTTCCTACTCTTTTCCAAACCAAATCAAACTATTTGCAAACCAATGTATGAAAGAGGGGGTCCAACCAATTTATTCAGAAAACTAAGAAAACTAAAGCAAACGAAAAACCAAAACGAAAACGAAAAAGAATACGCTTCAAGAACAACACAACTGTGCATGAAACAATAAAAATTAAGCGTTTGGAAGAAACTTGGGATTTTTATTGATGAAGAAGGGGATGCCTTGGGCATCCCCAAGATTTGACGCTTGTACTTCTTGGATATTTCTTGGGGTAACACGCGTGGCATCCCCAAGCTTGAGCTTTAGTCCATCCTTCATCTCATTACTCATTCCTTCCATACACCTATAATTTTTCTTCATGCAAAACTTCACACAATCTTTATTAGTAACATTAGTGCACTCAAGATAAATAAGTATTAAGGTTCAGTTCTAACACCAAATAAACTTCCATTAGAACACTAGATACTATAGCACTTCCCTCAAAAATCTCAATTCCCCAAAAGAACTCAAAGAGGAACCAACAAGAAGCAAATGCAGAAAATAGCAGAAATCTGTCAAAACAGACCAGCAGGTAAAGATGATTTTTTCGAAGACCTTCTGTTGCTCAAATAAAAAAGTGTTGAACAAACTAAAGTTAGATAACAACCTGGGTCAGAAGCACAAAAATTCACGCCTCAAAAAGATGTTTAGAGATTTTACACGAATTTTTACGGTGAAGCACAGAAATCTGTTTCGGGACAGCAACTTTCCCAATCATTACTTCTCTCTCATTAGAGGTTACTCTTGGCACAAAAAGCAAATAAAAAGTATAAGGAGCAGTTATTACTGAAGTAATAACTTCCAAGACTCATCTAAAACTTTTGGGTTATCTCCCAATAAGTACTTTTCTTTAACGCCTTTAAGTTAGGCATAAGAAGCAAGAAAAAGAATCAAGTGTTCTCAAATGAAGAAGCATTAAGACCAAATTTTGTTTTCATAGGAGAAGCAAAAGAAATCTTCTCTCTATTCTTAGGGAAGTTTTCTATACCTTTCTTGAGTGGGAGTTGATATTTAATGGTGCCTTTTATCATATCAATAATGGCACCAACAGTTCTAAGAAAAGGTCTTCCCAAAGTAATAGGACAAGAAGCCTTGTATTCAACATCCAAAACATAGAAATCAACGGGGACATAGGCATTGTTAACCATAATAAGAACATCATTAAGACTCCCCATGAGTTTCTTTTTAGCATTATCATAAAGTGGGACATTCAAATAACAATCTTCAAGTGGAGGCAAATCAAGCATATCATAAATCCTTCTAGGCATAATAGAAACACTACTATCAAGATCACATAAAGCTTTGAAATCAAAGTCATTCACTTTCATATTAATGATGGGTTCCCAACCATCTTCTTGTTTAATAGGAATAGAAGCTTTATGTTTCATCTTTTCTTCTTTAATCTTTATGAGAGCATCAGTAATGTGTTTTGTAAAGGCCATGTTCATAGCACTAGCATTAGGACTTTTAGCAAGCTTTTGTAGGAACTTAATAACTTCAGAGATATTACAACCATCAAGATCAAAATCAAAATTATCATTTAAAGTAGTAGAACCATTACTAGCCTCAACACTAGTGGTGGTAATAGTAGAAACACTAATGTTTCTAGCAATTTCATCTTCTCTTTCCCACTTAGCATGTAATTCAGCTAATAGTCTAACATTTTCATCAATTCTTACTTGTATGGCATTAGTAGCTGCAAAGGGATTCTCATTAGTTTCAGGTTTAGCACCCATTTTATTCAAAGAAGATTGAGCTTCAGCCAAAGATGCTATATTTCTTTCAGCATTAGAGAGTTTTTCCTCAATAGTTTTATTGAAAGCAGTTTGTTTACTAATAAACTCTTTAAGCATAACTTCAAGTTCAGAGGGAGCACTCCTATTATTGTTGTAAGAATTTCCATAAGTATTACCATTGTTGGGAGGATAAGGCTTATAATTGTTGTTACCAAAGTTACTCCTATAAGCATTATTGCCAAAATTATTATTTCTTATGAAGTTCACATCAACTTGCTCTTCTTGAGCAACCAAAGAGGCTAAAGGAACATTATTTGGATCAATATGGGCTTTCTCATTAACAAGCATAGACATAATAATATCAATCTTATCACTCAAGGAGGAAGTTTCCTCAACAGAATTTACCTTCCTACCTTGTGGAGCTCTCTCAGTATGCCATTCAGAATAATTAACCATCATATTGTCCGGAAGTTTTGTTGCAGCACCCAAAGTGATGGTCATAAAGGTACCTCCAGCAGCAGAGTCCAATAGGTTCCTCGAAGAATAGTTCAATCCTGCATAAAAAGTTTGGATGATCATCCAAGCAGTCAGTCCATGAGTGGGACAATTCTTTACCAAAGATTTCATTCTTTCCCAAGCTTGAGCAACATGCTCATTATCAGATTGTTTAAACTTCATTATTTCACTTCTCATAGATATAATCTTAGCAGGAGGATAGTATTTTCCAATAAAAGCATCTTTGCAGTTAGTCCAAGAATCAATACTATTCCTAGTTAAGCAATTCAACCATTCTTTAGCTTTTCCTCTCAAAGAGAAAGGAAACAATTTCAGCTTAATAATATCACCATCTACATCCCTATGCTTTTGCATCTCACAAAGTTCAACAAAGTTATTTAGATGGGAAGCAGCATCTTCATTACCAATAAGAGAAAATTGTTCTCTCATAACAAGATTGAGTAAAGCAGGTTTTATCTCAAAGAAGGTATCTTCAGGCACAGGTGGAGCAATAGGTGTGCTCATAAGATCATTGTTGTTGGTGCTAGTGAAGTCACACAACTTAGTGTTTTAAAGAGTAGTCATTTTTTTGTGTTTTCAAATAAGAAAGCAAACTAGTAAAACTATTTTTTTGTGTTTTTGATAAAGAAACAAGCAAACAAAGCAAAAATAAACTAAGCAAAACAAAAATAACAAAGTAAAGAGATTGGTTATGAGGGACTCCCCTTGTGAAGATGTCCTTGACTCCCCGGCAACAGCGCCAGAAAAATGCTTGATGGCTCAGTGTACGGCGCCAGAAAAGTGCTGGTGCGGTGTTGATGTAGAGATCGTTGGGAACCCCAAGAGGAAGGTATGATGAGCATAGCAGCAAGTTTCCCCCAGTTATGAAACCAAGGTTTAATCGAACTAGTAGGAGCAAGGAAACACCCCAAAGGTGTTGCTAGCTGAGCCTTGGCAGGGCGCACTACCGGTGCTAGTAGCAACGTGGAGACCTACACAACACAACCATAGAACTTTGTCCCCAACTTGCGATGAGGTTGTCAATCTCACCGTGTTTTGCGGAAAACAAAGGATTAAACGTATCGAATGGAAAGAAGTAAAAGTTTGCACAAAGTAAACACAAAGCAGAAACAGTTTATAGATTGTATGTAAAGTAAAGGACCGGGATCCATAGTTCACTAGAGGTGGCTCTCCTTAAGATAGATAACATGCTGGGTAAACAAATTACAGTGGGGCAATTGACAAACACCGAGAAAGCAATACATGCATATACTAATCATCTTGACTCCTCTGAGACTTGATTGGGCATTACAACATAATACATAGACCGCCATCCAATTGCATCTATGACTAATAATCCACCTTCAGGTTATCATCCGAACCCCCTCCAGTATTAAGTTGCAAGCAATAGATTATTGCTTTACGAACTGCGTGTAAAGTAAACAATACGATTGTTCTATGAACAAAGGATTGTTGTTGTCTCCCTAGTAGCAACAACACATCTAGTACCTTAGAGATTTCTGTCACTTCCCCAGATTACCAGAGGCATGAACCCACTATCGAGCATAAATACTAACTCTTGGAGTTGCTAGCATCTACTTGGCCAAGATAGCTACTAACAACGGAAAGCATGCAAGATCTCAAATAACAAAGACATGATATAATCAATAATCAATCTGAAATAGCATCTCAATATCCATCGGATCCCCGCAAACACAACATGTATGAATTACAGATATATGATCTTAATCATGAACGGAGCTCACAAGATCTACACATTAAAGCACAAAGGAGGAGAAACCAGCCATCTAGCTACTACATGGATCCGTAGTCCAAGGATGAACTACTCACGCATCACACCGGAGGATTGCATGGTGATGAAGAAGGCCTCCAGGGTGAATTCCCTCTCCGGCAGGGTGCCGGGAAGAGCTTCAGATCCCTCCCGATCTAGGGATGGAGATGACGGCGGCTACAGACTCTTTCATGGATTTTTGATCGGGTACCTAGGGTTTTCGTCCCGAGGGCAACTTATAGGCGGAAGGAGAGGCCGAGGGGGTGTTGGGGTCGGCCAGACCACCCCCTGGCGCGGGCCAGGCCTGGCCGCGCGGCCAGGTGGTGTGGCCGGCCCCTGGCCCCTCTCCGTCTCGTATTCTGGCACTTGATCCCTTCCGGAAAAATAGGCACTTTGGCTTTTGTCCCGTCCAATTCCGAGAATATTCATTTTCTGACTTTCCTGGAACCAAAAACAGCAGAAAACAGGCAGCTGGCACTGTGGCTCTTGTTAATAGGTTAGTCCAAGAAATCATATGAAAAGTACTCCAAAGTTGGAACAAAACACAAGAAAGTGGATAAAACCAAGCATGGAACATCAAAAATTATAGATCATTTGCAATGTATCAACATCCCCAAGCTTAACTCCTGCTCGTCCTCGAGTAGGTAAGTGATAAAAAGAAATAATTTTTGAGGTGACATGCACCATCAAAGACTTGATCAAAGTATTTGCAAAACATCAAAGCTGGGATCAAAGTACTTCAATCATACCATGAAAGACAAAGTTCTAGCAATAGGCAAAGAGACTATGATGCAACGTGAAAAGGCACAAACAAAAGATTCATGAATAACATTGCTTTGCAAGACGTTTGTTTGTTTCACATAAAGAAAACATAGCATAAAAGTATTCAGCTTGTCCCTCAATAGAGTAGCAAATATAAATGCATAGGACACCTTCAAAGTTCATAAGAGTGACTAGATACAATAGTTTCAAACAAGCAATAACAAGTTATGCATCAATCAACTAGTCTTGGGACACTGCACATAGAACTAAGAATGGCCACTATGCTCTCAAAGTAGGTGCATAAAGTTAGAAGGTGGAGACTCAATATAATGGTGGAAGAAAGGCCTTTTGTAAAGGGAAGTAGGGATTCAAGTCTCATAAAGAGCTTCCAAAAATTATGGTACTTATAGCTTTCAGCTCTCATTGCCCCTATCATAAGCATCTTGAAGGTGATTAAGGTTAAAGTGACACAACTAAGAGGATATGCTTGACAAGTTATAAACCGAAATCTCATGCCCCTTACTTACGAAGACCGATCCTCATGCTACTCAACTTCAGTCACGAGTAAGATCTTGTCATTGTAAGTATATGTGTATCATTAAGAACCGCCAACGGGGTACCCCTTGCACATGATACGGGAGCTTTCCCATAATCAAAATGACAAGGAAAGCAGACAATGAGCATCTCAGCGATATTTTTATTTGCTATTTGCATAGGTTTTTATTGAGGATGCTTCATAGAGTGCTCATTATGGTGATGCTGCAAGTTTCCACCATGATTAGGCATGGCTTAGGCTAGCGGCCCAGACGTTTCTCTAACACACATACAAACTCCATGATCTTACAAGTTCCACTTTTATTTCACACCGGCGGGATCCGTAAGCAAAAGAACATAATATCAACGGGGTACAAAGTACAAGTGCAATGTTGAAAGCGTTCCCCATGAAACATGGTTCTGCTAACTTCAACTTATAAAGCGCAAGCATATACGCAACAAAGAAGGACCCAATGGTTCAAGTTCGTGAGAGCTTTAATCACTAGTTTTCTCATAACAAGTGAAAGGTAGACAAAAGCAAGAATATACTTGGAATAGCATAAGCTAGTAGGTAGGTATGGTGGACTCTTTGGAATAACTTGGTTTAGGGAGTTGGATGCATGAGTGGAACTCATACTTTGTGGTGGAGGCTAGCAAAAGACTGGGAGCGACAAACTAAGAGAGCAATAATGGCCATAATCATGTAGAGCGACAAAACATCATTGATCAAAGCATAAAGTGATACTACAAGTTGAAAACTAAAGGATCATAAAGGCTATGGTGACTTGTGAAAGTCATAACATGGTGTAAGCATGCGCCGAGTCAACCCAAATAAAGCATCAAAGGAGAATACCACTATACTATGCTTTAATATGCTAAAACAACGCATGATTCATCCAAGGCACATTAAGCAATCTCAATTGTTTATAACAAGTCATGCTACAACAAAATAATACTAAGCATAAAGCCCAAAACAATATAAATCATGGCATGACAAAGCGCAGGCCACAGTCAAAAACGAGCTCTTTTTACCACATAAGTATGAACTTTCCTACTCTTTTCCAAACCAAACAAACTATTTGCAAACCAATGTATGAAAGAGGGGTTCCAACCAACTTATTCAGAAAACTAAGCAAACCAAGCAAACTAAAAACCAAAACGAAAACGAAAAAGAAGACGCTCCAAGAAAAACACAACTGTGCATGAAACAATAAAAATGAAGCGTTTGGAAGAAACCTGGAATTTTTATTGATGAAGAAGGGGAATGCCTTGGGCATCCCCAAGCTTTAACGCTTGTACTTCTTGGATATTTCTTGGGGTGACACGGATGGCATCCCCAAGCTTGAGCTTTAGTCCATCCTTCATCTCATTACTCATTCCTTCCATACACTTGAAATTTTTCCTTCATACAAAACTTCACACAATCTCATTAGCAACATTAGTGCACTTAAGATAAATAAGTCTTAAGGTTCAGTTCTAACACCAAATAAACTTCCATTAGAACACTAGCTACTGTAGCACTTCCCTCAAAAATCTCAATTCCCCAAAGGAACTCAAGAAGGAACTAACAAGAAGCAAATGCAGAAAATGGCAGAAATCTGTCAAAACAGACCAGCAGGTAAAGACAATTTTTTTCGAAGATCTTATGTTGCTCAAATCAAACAGTGTTGAACTAATGAAAGTTATAAAACAACCTGGGGCAGAATCAAAAAAAATTACAGCTCAATCCGACATACAGAGATCTGTCAGGAATTTTACGGTGAAGCACAAAAATCTGTTTCGGGACAGCAACTTTCCCAATCATTACTTCACTCTCATTAGAGGTTACTCTTGGCACAAGAAGCAAATAAAAAGGATAAGGAGAGGTTATTACAGAGGTAATAACTTCCAAGACTCATCTAAAACTCTTGGGTTATCTCCCAACAAGTACTTTTCTTTAACGCCTTTAAGTTAGGCATAAGAAGCAAAGAAAGAATCAAGTGTTCTCAAATGAAGAAGCATTAAAACCAACTTTCTTGCCCTTACCTCTCTTATTTTTATTCTTATCCTTTGGGAAAATGTGATTGTTTGGTGGAGAAGAAAGGTGCATGGTCCCCTTTCCCACATCTATTATTGCTCCAAGGAGTTCTAATAGGGACCTTCCAAGTGTAATTTGTCCTTTTCCTGCACATTCAATAACAAGATAATCAATAGAAATCATTTTCCCAAGGATCTTTGTAAACACTCCTTCAGCTATTCCAAGAGGTAATAAGGTAGCATTATTAGCAAGAGATATTTCTTTTCCTCCTTCAGTAAGCCCCCAAAGATTCAAAGATTCATAAATATCCTTGGGTATAAGGCAAAATTCAGACATGATATCATAGGGGCTTGAAAAGTTTTAGTGTTTATCTCAATCTTTACTGTAGGGAGCCACTTTGATGGTTCAGAATTTAATGGAACATAATTGTGATGCTCCCTAAGCGTATTATAGCACCCTTCTAATCTAGTAGTGATAGCCTCAAGAGTATCCAACCTAGCAAATATTTTTGCGAAGGAAATATCAGTTTGGCTAGGCATGTTGTAAGTGAGGATCAATTTTTTATAGCATTAATAGCATCATCCTCATTAAATTGGAGGAAATCTCCTCCCACAATAGCATCTAGGGCATATCTATAGCAAAGAGCAATCCCAAGGTAAAAACTGCTAAGGAACAAGCTTTGAGTCATTTTAGGCTCAGTTTTTTCATGTAGATCAGAGATTCTAGACCAAGCTTCCTTAAAACTTTCCTCAATTCCTTGTTTAAAAGTGAAAATCATTTACTCGGGTGGCATAGTGATTGGAGCAAGGCTAGACATAGTGGCACTCAAGATAGGAACTAATTTTTTTTGTGTTTTTCCAATAAGAAAGCAAACTAGTAAAACTAAAAAAAATTTGTGTTTTTTTTGAAGAACAAAACAAGCAAACAAAGCAAAAAGAAACTAAGCAAAACAAAAACAACAAAGTAAAGAGATTGGTTATGAGGGACTCCCCTTGTGAAGATGTCCTTAACTCCCCGACAACGACGCCAGAAAAATGCTTGATGGCTCAAAATGTATCGTGCTCGTTGGGGAACCCCAAGAGTAAGGTATGATGAGCACAATAGCAAGTTTTCCCTCAGTTATGAAGCCAAGGTTATCGAACCAGTAGGAGCAAGGAAACACCTCCAAGGTGTTGTTTCCAACTTGGAATCCTACATAACACAACCACAGAACTTTGCCCCCAACTTACAGTGAGGTTGACAATCTCACCGGTTTTGCTAAAAACAAAGGATTAAACGTATTGTGTGGAAGATAGTAATTGCTTGAAGAAAGTAAACAGAAAACAGTAAATAGTAGATTGATGGTAAAAGAATGGACCGGGGTCCATAGTTCACTAGAGGTGATTCTCCTTAAGATAGATGACATGTTGGGTGAACAAATTATAGCGGGGCAATTGACAGACACCGAGAAAGCATACATGCATATACTAATCATCTTGACTCCTACGAGATTTGATTGGTGCATTACAACATTATACATAGACCATAATCCAACTGCATCTATGACTATAATCCACCTTCAGGTTATCATCCGACCCCCCTCCAGTATTAAGTTGCAAGCAACAGATAATTGCATTAAGCAAAGTGTGTAAAGTAAACAATACAATTGTTCTATGAACAAAGTATTGCTGTTTTCTCCCTAGTAGCAACAAGACATCTAGTACCTTAGAGATTTCTGTCACTTCCCTAGATTCCTAGAGGCATGAACCCACTATCGAGCATAAATACTCCCTCTTGGAGTTGCTAGCATCTACTCGGCCAAGATAGCTACTAACAATGGAAAGCATGCAAGATCACAAATAACATAGACATGATAGAATCAATAATCAATCTGAAATAGCATCTCGGTATCCATCGGATCCCTAGAAACACAACATGTAGGATTACAAATAGATGATCTTGATCATGAACGGAGCTCACAAGATCTAAACATGGTAGCACAAAGGAGAAGAACCGACCATCTAGCTACTACATGGACCCGTAGTCCAGGGATGAACTACTCACGCATCACACAGGAGGCAGTCATGGTGATGAAGAAGGCCTCCAGGGTGATCTCTCCCCTCCACAGGGTGCCGGGAAGAGCTTCAGATCCCTCCCGATCTAGGGATGGAGATGGCGGTGGCTATAGGCTCTTTCATAGAATTTTGATCAGGTACTTAGGGTTTTCGTCCCAGGAGACTTTTATAGGCGAAGGGGCAAGGTCGGTGGACTACCAGGGGGCTCACACCAGGTGGAGGCGCGCCTAGGGCTGGTCGTGCCACCCTAGGGCGTGGCCGCCCTGGTGTGCCACTTTGTCTCCCCTTAGGACTCCGTGTTGCTTCGGGTAAAATATTGACTTTGGCTTTTGTTCGGTCCAATTCCGAGAATATTTATTACTAGCTTTTCTGAAACCTAAAACAACAGAAAATAGGCAACTGACACTGTGGCATCTTGTTAATAGGTTAGTTCCAGAAAATGTGTAAAAATACTCCAAAGTGTGGACAAAACATAAGAAAGTAGATATAAAACAAGCGTGGAACATCAAAAATTATAGATACGTTTACAACGTATCAAGGGTGTCGGGAGTATCTCTTCCCCACCCCCTGTAGCCTACCGGGGGAAACCCTAGGATCAGTCCAAGCAGTAGCATCGTTGTCGCTGCTTCCCTTCTTGGAGGTGCTGCTTGGTACGCGGCGCTTTGGAGAGCTAGGAGCATGATGGATCTATCCAGAGGGCACAACGGTTGCAGGTCATCCTCATTTTCGTCGAGCTACTATTGGCGGCCTTATTTTCTCTTCTTTTTATTTTCTTTTTCTTTCCTTTTTCTTTTCTTTGTTTTTTCTTTTGGGTGTTGTACTGTCTGGCCCAACAGCGGTCTCATACGGTTGCTATATTAATATAGTTGGGCGAAAGCCTGATTCGAGAAATAGGCTTTTAAAATAATTATGGTTTAGACTCTAATAGATGTGGAATGAAACTAGTGTTTAATTTATCAAAACACAAAACCTAAAATCACTAGGTTCAACTAAGTGCACCAATAATATATGTGAAGCAAGACAAGCAACAATGTGGTATCTAGATAGGATACTTCAAGCACGATGGCTATCACAATGTAAAATGGATAAGTAAAGGGCTCGGCTATAGAAATAACCGATGGCCGTGGGACGATGATTTTATCCTGAAGTTCAGTTTCAAATAAGTTACGTCTCTGTTGGAGAGGTGAGATGGTACAATGCTCTCCAAACGTCATAAATGACTCAATTTGAGGTGTGGTGGCTCGATGCTCACCCAACGCCACAAAATGCCTCACCCCAAGATACGTCCGATGCTACAAATGGCTCACCTTATTCTCCTAAGTTCACACCACAAAAGGGAGACACTTGATCCACTATAGGAGACTTGAAGGCGGTCGCCAAACTCGTACAAGCTTGGAGCAATCTCCACAACTCAGTTGAAGGCTACTAAGAATCCCCACCAAGGGAAATCTCCACAACTCAATTGGAGGCCCCAAGGGAATCACACCATAACCACACAAACTTCTAGGGTTCCAAAAACCCAAGAGTAACAAGCCCACAAGCTTGAACTCACCGAATCTCCATAGATAACTCAAACCTATGTACCAAATGCAAGGGCAATTCCTTAACTCCCAAAGAGGAAGAGGAGCCCCTTTTAAAGGTCTCTCCAATCTAACAGTTTGGGCCAATTATGCGCTTGGCCAAAAGTACCGACGAGCCACAGGAAGTTCTGGTCAGCTCGGCTCCAACGGCTCGAAAGTAGTGGTAGAGACCAGGTTGTACAGGCCAGAAGTTCCCCCCGACTCAGGACAGAACTTCCGGCCAGTACTACCGGTCCACTTCCAGCCAAGTTCCAATTAAATAGGCAGAAAATACTGAACAAGGGCAGAGCATGTTTCCACGTTCACCGAAACTAGTCTGGTACTTCAGCCGCTACTACCGGCACTAAAAATGGCCTTGCGGTACTTCCAGTGAGTCGGCAAAACTTCTGCCCAGCGAAACTTGAAAGCCAAAATTGCAATAACTTTTACATCCGAACTCCAAATGGCATGAAATTAATTTTGTTTGAAATATTGCATACCACCAAGGGAGAAAATATCTAGAATATAAATGTGAGATATCTCCCAAGGTGGAGAGTCAGAAAACCCTCAAGATAAAAAATGCAATAAGATATATAAGGGAAATCCATTTTTAATGAAATAGAGCTTGTTATGAAGATAACCACAAGCTGTAGAATCTCACATGGATAAGATCCAAACGATAACCAAGAAAGATGAAGCAAGAACACAAAGATTTGAGATCTCTCTGAAAGATATGATCGAGTTACTCGCTCAAAAGCCCTTCTTGATAGTATGGCTATCTATCCTAAATCCGGTCTCCCAACTAACAACATAAGACCGATAAAAGAGAAAACATATCAAGATTATACCTTTACTTTAAGCATTCCACTTGAGCTTATTGTAGACGATCTTGTCCTCCTCAAGATGGAACACCTTTCTTGATTGCTCTTGCTCGTGCTTACTTGATGAATACTTGTGAATTGCTCCCCATACTTCACGGGGAAACCTATTCATTGAACTTTTCTTCATCAATCCATGATCACCGGGGATGATAAGCTTCAAGCACGTGACCTTATAGAGATGGCTGATGGCCGGTCATAGTTTAGTCAAGATTTTAAGTGGGTTTGCTTGGACTATGCTATTTCTGAATAATATTTTCTAACCCCAAGCCGGTGCATAAGGAAAATGAGTCTTCAGGTCCTCCCAAGTATTGTCCAGTGCCCCTATCTTGTCTTGATCTTGTCTTGTTAGTAAAAATGATTCTTAGTTGGTAGTGTCGCTTAGGAACACGAGTAGTAGCATTTGCCCTTGTGAGTGAAGTGTTACCAATCCAATCCTATTCATTTCATTTCTCGTAGCATCCGTTTTCTCGAGACCTAACTAAATAATTCAAAAAGTAGATAATTGAGGGCTCATCTCAACTCCATTAGGATGATGTCTTAAAGATACACATGAGGAACTCCATCTTCTTCTTCAAGACACTCTTGATCTTATTCTTCTTCGTCATCATCATATTTCAACCTTGAAGCCAACACAGGGTCCAAGCGATGTTAATGGATAATGCATACAAGTGTAACTCAATGCAAACATTAGTTTATAGAGATTCTCATTAATTACCAAAACCACACATGAAGGCACACATGCACTTTCACCATCTTCTGTTGAAGATGTAAGAAAACAAATAAAGATGAGAGCATCCAACACCACACAAAAAGAAGAATGGCCGCCACAAGCACCTTAGAGATTGAATTTTCTCGTCGCTTTTAAATACCGCAATTGACGAAAACATGGCCTTAGAGACAAGAAACAAAGATAATGTCCTTCCCTGAAAAAACAAAGATAATTTCCATCGACCATTAGCAGGGTCCTGTCACAATCTTGTTAGCACTGAAACCTGGCTCAACCACTAGCGATGTATGGACGATGAAACCCAGCCGACCATTCTACATACTAAGCAAAACAAGGTCCATCATCATCCTCAACTAGATCCAACATAACCACCAGTGCTGCCAACTCTCCCAGCACACCTCCTGGCTCCAACAAATGGAACATCTTCGCCCTCAGAAAAACATTTGAAGAAGATTGTTTGAACTATTATCGCAATCGCCCTTACGCACCACAACACCAGACATAACCAAGCTCCTCACACGCCACCAAGTAGATATGGATGTCCAAATCCACTGGATCGTGCCCTCAGAAGCTTTCACCGTCATTATATTGAACACCATCCAGGGCATGGAGGAGGCTGAAGGGACGCATTCCTTCACGAGGATGCCACCACCTCAGTATCGCTGCTTAGACATGTGCAAAAAGATACACTTAAGAGAAAGAGGTAAGAGCTCGTTTGGCTCCCATCATTTTGTGCTAGAATCAAGGAATTCATTTGATTCCAAGAATCAACCTGTTTGACTGTCACGGAATTGGTTATGAAATTCATTTGCAAATTCTATGGTTTTCATTTTATGCCTAACCTTAATTCCTTTTGGTACCTATATTTCTGTGGAATTACCTAATGAAATTGTATCATTAATGTCATTTCATTTCATTTCATTTGTTGAAATGATGGGAGCCAAGCGATAAGTGAATTCCCCTCTGCCTCCACATGCCTTGAATGGCGGCCGAACATGGAGATGAATGCTTTTGTGTGTGCGTGTGGTGGGGTGCGATGGGGGGCGGGGGGTTTCGAAACATGAATTTGATTGTAAGCTAGTCATGCAACGACGTGAGGGAGTACCTTTTTTCCACTACATTTGCACAAAACCCGAAATTAAGTTGATTTTGCTATTCCTACAGCGCGGCTGTCAAGAAATAGCTGCTCCCAAGTCATGGTCAATAACCATGGAATTTAAACATGAGATTCTATACGTTCTCAAATGAGTAGACCTTGTTTAGACAACTACCGTGTTTTTAGATGAAAACGCTTATCGATATGTACCTACAAATAACTAGTCCTACATATTTTGTGTGGATTGAGCTAAATATTACTCCAGATTAATTTAGAACGACGCCAGCCACATACCAATCTTTCGTTGTTGGTGGCAGGATAGCGGGTGATGATAAACAATGCAATGCAACCAGATTATTAGAGCATCTCCACTCGGTTTCCCAGTACGCCGTTCCCAGGACGTATTTTTTGGTTCGGACATCGAAATTTGGCTCAGTCGTGTTCTTAGGACCCGGTTTCGTTCGGATTTGGTCCAAAATACGTCCAGCTTTCCCAGGCCGTTCTCGGGGCGACGGGAAAAGATCTGTTCACCGATTGGACCACCCCAGTCAGCGGCAGAAGCCGAGTCGTCATCATCCTCCCGCATCGAAACGCCGCAGGACCGTCTGACATTAACCACCGGTCTCGTCGGCCACGCGTCGTAATGGTGCGCCACCGTCGCCTCGGCTCCCGTGACGGACCGGCGGGCATTAACTTCCCGCCGCTTCCCCTTTTCCCGCCTCGCCGCTACACCCCTCCCGCCTTCGTCGCCCTCGCTCGGCCTATAAAACACGGCTGCACCGCCGGCTCGCAGCACACTGCCACCTCCAACCGCACCACCCCGAACTCCGGCGAAAGAAAACAATCGGCGAAGAGGAAGATGGCGGAGAGGTACCTAGGGGATCCCGCGGCGGCTTCGGCTTCGGCCGGCGAATGCTCCAGCCGTGGGAGGCCAAGATGCTCCACGACACCGGGTACATGGCGCCACCGGACTTCCGCTGCTCCCCCAGGTGGAGGCTCAGCGCCGACGGCATACCGGTGCCGCCGGTACCGGCGGACCACGAGCTGGTGGACGAGATCCAGGCCGCCATCACGGCGATGCCGGATCCGGAGCTTGACGAGGACCCCGGCAACCTCGTGTTCTGGAAGAACTTCTTCGAGGAGCGCCGCCTCGCCGAGCTCGCCGCGCACCTGGGTCCTCCAAGCGAGCCGCCGAAGTGCAGCAACGCGGCGAGCCGCCGCCAATGGTGGAGCGCGCAGGGGTGCACGCTCGAGGCCGTCCTCGGAGCACATCCACGCCGGCAACAACCCCCGGGTGGGGTTCCCGCGTTCGCCGGCGCCACCCCCTCGCCGCGGGCGCCAACCTCCGACGAGCTGGCGGACGACGACGGTGACGACGATGGCGGCGACGACGGCACGACCGATCCCGAGTACACCAACTTCTACCGCCACTTCGGCATGTGAGGCAGCGTCATCGGCATCGGCATCGCCTTTTTTTACCGTTTTAGTTTTCGTTTATCCTAATTTGCCAAAATTCAGGTATATGTCCGAATTTGGCCAACTATTGTACGAACTCGCCATTGTTTAATTAAAATCACCTATATTCGTCCAAACTTCGCCGTATTTAATCAAATTTCGGCCAATATGGGGACTCGGCCTGGAAACGCGAGTGAAAAAAAGACCGTTCCTAAGCTAAAAGTTACATCCGTCCGACCTAAAAACGGCCAACGAGTAGAGATACTGTTACGACCCACCGCCACACCAGAGCGTACAGTCTTTTTATCTCGTTTACACATGTGGCTGCCGACTCCACCACCATCACGCTAGATCGATGGGCACTAGTAAAAGGTAAAGCGTGTCGGCATAGACAAGAAAACAAGATTATCGCTCACATGCACCATGGGCGTGGCGACAGAGACCGGAGGGAGTGAGTGGCCACGAGTAGCGCGCCCCCGGCCGCGTGCGGACCCCGATAGACGAAAGAAAGCGAGGCGCTCCGAGTCATCACCGGTGGATCGCTCGTGGAGGAGATCTTTTGCTGGGCTCTCCGCGGTGCCGCCGTCGCGGGATGGGACCCTTCGCGGGCCCGCGGGATCTGGCGGGTGAGTGGGCCGTGACGCGGCGTCGGTTGACCTGGCTGCTGCTTTTTATCCTGCTGCGTGTGCTTGGTGTGTGTCGCTCGCGCGGGCGCGCGTGCTGACCGGGAGGGGGGTAGGTGTCGGCTCGGCGTGCGTGGAGCTGCGTCGGACGGGACAGCGGCCGCCCCGCGCGTGCACGTGTCCTCCTCCTCCTCCTCCCAGTGCTACAAATCTCTCGAACAGTATTACTCACTATAATTTTTTTCTCGAAATTCCACGATCTATTTAAAATCATCAACAATAGTACTCCCTCCGACCCATATTAGTTAACTTAGATTCATCTAGAAACGAATATATCTAGTCAACTTTTAGTGCAAGATATATCTAAATCTATATAAATTTGAGTAAACTAATATGGGTCGGAGGGAGTACTATAATAAAAAGACCTAAAAGGCTAACCCAGCCTGGCCTAAAATACTGAAGAGTGGGAGAAAAATTAGCCCAAGAAAGGAAAAAAATCCTTGGTTTTCTTTGGGCTGGACCGCACATTACTTTTGTTGTAGCTCCGCTAGTGCCTAAAAGTAATAAAAATTATAAATAGGTCACTAGACCACCAAGTGACGACTACCATCACTCGCCCGAGCCGAAGAAGCGCCATTATCCTCGCCCCCTCCATCACAGGAGCCGGAGAAAGCTTGTTGTAATAGAGTTTGATGTAATAGACAGACGAAAAATCGTCGAGATAAGGCCATGACACACTAAAGCAGCAACCATCACCATTGATGAAAACCGTGGATCGAAAGAGACTGGCCTTAAATCACACCAATGAATACAAAAACCGACCGAATCTAGGAGATCCGTCGGACACAAGACTCCACGTGCTCTCCTTCGGCGCTAGATGCACCACCAGAGCGAGGATGGAGCGGGATGACCTTATTCTGATTTCAGGACGTAGTCACCGCCTCCACATCCCAAGTAGACACTTAAAAACGGACTAAACAAAGAATGAGAAACCTCCCTCCGGCGAGAGGCCATGGTCCGTCACCTCCAAGGCTCCAAGCTCACCGAAGGCGGAGTGGAACGACAGCTCCGCCAATGAGCGAAACAGAACCCTAGATGGTTTTGGTTGTTGCCACCTGATCGCCTTCCTTGGCCTTCATGTAGCGGTTCACGATGGCAAACTACATAAGCCAAAAGTCGAATCTTATTATGTTTAACTAGGTATATATGTGATAAAACATTAATATTTACGACATCAAATGTATATTAAATGAAAGTATATTCTATTAATAGCTCGATGAAGGATGCTTATTAAACTAATAAGTTTAGATTCACCTTAGAGCACTCTAGCAAAGATACCCTAAACTAGCCAAAACCGTAAAACTTCACGGTTTTGCTCAAAAAAAGGACCGAATAGATCCTGTATAATGGTCAAACCGGTATTTTTTTTGCAGGAAACCACAAAAGGAGTTATACCTGCAGTTTCGGGATCGAGTTTTACGGTAAACCGTAAAATTGTCCACACAAAAACTTCGCCTCAAACCCACATCGCCACCAAGTACAACCTCACGTTCTTAGAAAGTTAAAATGAACTTAATAGAACTAGTGATAACAGGCCTCACATTCTTAGGAAGTTCAAAAATATGTGAAAAACAATTAGGTTCATAGAAACGACATGTATACAACAATCTCTAGATTTAAAACATAAAACAAAATGACAAAATCAGTGTTGATAATGGCAATGGGCCGAATCGTGCACCGTATTGCCGTATACGTTCTCATGGGCTCCGTCCAAGGAAAAAAATAGCACGCTATAACGCACGTTATAGCAAATTTGAAGCGCCGACGCTACGTTTAAGCTATTTTAGACGTTATACCGCTAATTTTAAAATAGCACGCTAAATCATGCTATTTATCAAAACGTTGTAGCATCGTTATATTTTTTAGCGCTGCAAAAAGCCAAAAACTACACTCTATAGCTCGTCAGTCCAAAAGGCCAAAATTATTCCCGAGTCATAGGCAAACCTAATCTCAATCCCCACCAGATCGTTCATGTTGTCACCAAATTGGTGCGCGAGCGGTGTCAGTGCTTCTCCAGTTCACGAGTGGTGGCAAGGGTTGCTTCCACATGCATTCTCCATCTGATTTTAAATTTTAAATAATACTTTATGCTATGTTATTGTTAGGCTGCCTTAAAACTATATATTTCTCTATTCTCGACATGTTTATCGGTATGTGTCTCATATGATTGAGACTGTGACTGTGTGACTATGTGATTCCGTTTTATGTCATGGATTGGTCTTAATATTGACGTTGTTATGCATGTAACTGTTTCTAAACAAATTTTAGATGCTGAAATAATTTATGTTTAGACTAAATATATTATTATTTTTACTTAACTTTATTATGCATGTAATTGTTCCTAGACAAATTTTAGATACTAAAATAATTTATATTTAGACTAAATATATCATTATTTTTTTGCAAACGCTATTTTAAATAGCGTGTGCTATAACATGCTATAGCGTGGGAAGACCGGCGCTAAATACCATAGCGCGCTATTTTTTAGCTTGGCTCCGTCCGAGCATCAGAAGGCTAGTGGGAAAATTTCCCTTCATCCGAAGGTCAACATGTTAGTCCACTCCTCCCACGTCGCCACCAAGTGGGCCTGCCATGCTGCCCTTCCTGCGGTACCTCGTACCGCTGTTCCTCGCCGCGGCCGTTGCCACCATCCCGACCGCCGCGTTTGTGCTCGAGGAGGCCACCATCGAGTCCATCCACCGCGCCTTCGCTGGCGGCGAGCTCACCTCGCGCGCCCTCGTCGAGCTCTACCTGCGCCGCATCGCGTCCCTCGACCCGACCCTGCACGCCGTTGTCGAGCTGGACGCCGACGGCGCGCTCGCCGCCGCCGACCGTGCCAACGCCGCCCGCCTCCTCGGAAGCGCCGCGCTCCCGCCGCTCCACGGCATTCCCGTGCTGATCAAGGACAACATCGCCGCGGCCGGTGACGGAGGGGTGCTAAATATTAAGCTTTCAGGTCCTTTCGGGCTCTCCTCGTTTTAAAAAAAAGACAAAATCAGTGTTGATAATGGCAATGGGCCGAATTGTGCACCGCATTGCCGTATACGTTCTCATAGGCTCCGAGCATCACAAGGCTAGTGGGAAATTTCCTTTCACCCGAAGGTCAACAGTTTAGTCCACTCCTCCCATAGTCCCCACTTCGCCATCGAGTGGGCCTGCCATGCCGCCCTTCCTGCGGTACCTCGTACCGCTGTTCCTCGCCGCGGCCGTTGCCACCATCCCGACCGCCGCGTTCGTGCTCGAGGAGGCCACCATCGAGTCCATCCACAGCGCCTTTGCCGGCGGCGAGCTCACCTCGTGCGGCCTCGTCGAGCTCTACCTGCGCCGCATCGCGTCCCTCGACCCGACCCTGCACGCCGTCGTCGAGCTGGATGCCGACGGCGCGCTCGCCGCCGCCGACCGTGCCGACGCCGTGCTCGCCGACGCCGACCGTGCCGACGCCGCCCGCCTCCTCGGAGGCGCCGCGCTCCCACCGCTCCACGGAATCCCCGTGCTGATCAAGGACAACATCGCCGCGGCCGGCGGCTTAAACGCGACGGCCGGGTCGCTCGCGCTGGTCGGATCCCGCCCCGCGCGTGACGCAGGCGTGGTCGAGCGGCTCCGGAGCGCCGGCGCGGTGATCCTCGGCACCGCCAGCCTCAGTGAGTGGTGTAACTTCCGCGCACCCGGCGTTCCCGCCGGCTGGAGCCCCCGCGGCGGCCAGGGCCTGGTCAGCAGATCCTCCCCTCTTGCCTCCTCCACCTACTATTCCGTTTCCTTCTTGGTTGGGAGCTAGAATAGCAAGTGGATTTATCAGAGTAAGGGCGAATCGCGACTCTGAATTACTCTTATCACCATGCTGGTGTAGAATCCATATGTACCGTCAGCGACGACGTGCTCCTCCAGCAGCGGCTCCGCCATTGCGGCAGCCGCAAACATGGTGGCGGTGACGATTGGGACCGAGACTGATGGGTCCATCATGTGCCCGTCCAGCTTCAATTCCGTTGTCGGGATTAAGCCGACGGTCGGCCTCACAAGCCGTGCCGGCGTCATCATCATTTCTCCAAGGATGGACACTGTTGGGTAAAATCGACGCGGACTGAATGTTTATATTTGTCATTATATGCAAGTCATGTGATTTTCCTGCCTGGGTTCCTTGAGCTGGGAGTCGTGCGCCGCGATTTGCTGAAAAGTAACCGATCCAAAATCATGTCCAACTGCAGCAATTATATAGTCGTAAACTCGTAATGTGCCCATGTATGTCTGTGATCCGGTGGCGTTGATTTTTGTTATTTCTTAGTGATGAAATTTTCTTCATGCAGGCCAATCTGTAGGACTGTTTCAGATGCAGTAAATGTGTTGGAAGCAATCGTTGGTTATGATCCGCGGGATGCAGAGGCAACTCGCATGGCATCTCAGTATATCCCTGAAGGCGGTTACGGGCAATTCTTGAACGTAGATGGTCTAAGAGGCAAGAGGATTGGGATTCTCAGGAAGGATTTCTTCTGGTTCCCTCCAGGATCTATCCAAGAAAAGGTGTTTGGGGACCACTTCCACACTATGAGGTGATCCGTCGCTCTTCTTGTCTGATGACAATATCTGTTATTCGTAGGTATCAGTCATTTCGATTTTGCTTCACCTTCAAATAGATCAATGGTTATGCCAAGTCAGGCAACTAATGTGTGGTGCTTAAGTCTTCAACAAAAACAAGTTTTTGCACAACACTATTTCAAGACTCCTTACACCCTGAACGCTATTCTGCACAAGAGAAACATTATCCCCTCGAAAGTACGTGTCTCTAAGGTGGCAAGAGTTACAAGTTAGGTCACAGATGCCACTGACATGTTCGAAATTTTGAAGATGCTACTAGTTATGAGAAAGGCATGGGTCCAGATCCTCAATGTCGTATAGACATCCATTACCATTTTTCATGCAAAGTACTATATGCCAATATCAACATTGAAAGGGGGGTCTACTTATTGCTTTCATTCAATCTTCTTCTTTTTGAATATACAATAGTTTTTCCTAACTTGTGCATGCTGCTAAAAAACTGAAAGGAAATTGGGGGCCACCTTGGTGGACAATCTGGAGATACCAAGCATGAATGTCATCAATGATGCAGTTCAAAGTGGCGAACGTGCTCTTATGCTCGCCGAGTTCAAGCTGTCCCTCAACTCGTACTTGTCTGAACTGGCCATCTCACCTGTTCGATCATTATCAGACATAATTGACTTCAACAACAAGCATCCTGTCGAAGTAATTACTTCATGTTGACCTCATTTTGTAGTTTTTGATTTCTTGAACTAGAGTAAGAGATACTCCTGAAATATTCCTTACAGGAAAGAACGGCTGAATTTGGCCAGAGTTACCTTGTGCAGTCTGAAGCAACAAACGGCATTGGTCCGACTGAGGAGCGTGCCATAGCCAAACTGAATAAACTGTGCAAGGAGGGCCTTGAGAAGATTGTGCGAGTCAACCGATTGGACGCGATCGTTGCTCCTGGCGCGTCTGCTCATAGCCTGCTCGCCATTGGTGGCTACCCGGCGGTCACTGTCCCAGCTGGATATACGTCGGATGGCGTTCCTTTTGCAATCTGCTTTGGAGGGCTGAAAGGATCTGAGCCGAAACTTATTGAGATTTCTTATTCCTTCGAGCATGCAACGAAAGTCAGGAGACCCCCACCTGTATTGCAGCATTGTGACATTTGATTGTAGTTGTGTCTTTACCATTTTCAGGATTAAAAGAGGAAAAGATCTTTGTGAGAAATCTATACAATGATTTTAGCATTTTGAGGTGTTATCACCATTAATTTCCCATCTTTTATTGATTTAGAAGTTATTCAACGCTGGGCTGTTCCCATGGAGGGGAGGCGTCAAGAAAACCTTTATGTTGAATCAGCCGTTGAGCTAATCAACAACCATCTTTCTAAGGTTTGGCTTTTCATCTCTACCAGTCAAGTAAATGATAAGGCAAACCAACCTAAAGATCAGGAAAATTCTGCACACGAATCAAACGGTGAAGCTTCAAAGGAAGGCAATGTTTCATCTGGAGGTAGGTTTGGAAGACATCAATCCCAGTCTATCAGGAGGCGATGGACTAAATGACCTGCATTTTCTGATTCAGGTGCGGAAGACCTGGATCTGTCAAAGGAGAAACTAGTGAAGGTAATTTCTGAGTGATGAATTATTGACCTTGAGAGATGAAGAAGTCAAAGATATGAAGGACAAGGTTCTGCACAGCTATGCAGAAATTGAAAATGTCATTGCCCGGACAAAGCGTGAATAGGTAAGTAGTTGTTAAATCTGATTTCCGGTTTGGATTTTAATGGCGTAAATGATGTTTATAAGCATTTTGGCCAATTAGGCTGAATTTTCTCTTTATAGCATCTTAATCGTGTATGCAGAACTTCTCTAAGAGTTTGTTAGGACCGTTTCAGATGCAGTAAATGTGTTAGAACTTCTCTAAGTGTCGTCGTCGTTCTCTATAGGAGCTTTTCTACCAAGTACATAGTTTCCATAATTTCTAACTGTTATTTTTTAAATATTCAAGTAACTCCTGAACACAGCCTGCGATTTCTCAGTGTACTTTGTTGGCAATTTCCCATAAACTATAATAAGCCCGAGGCAAAGTAGAATAACGCAAAAGAATGGATACATAACCATGCCTTATTTCTGATCAGGACAAGCATACCATTAAGATGCATCAGACTGGCAAGTAATCAAATCGAAACCTTAAACCCTTAAACTACTGCATTCCAAGAAGACAGAATAGAGCCGACAAACATCGGGAGTTCCACAAATCTTCACACCACATAACAGAGCTAGAAGATCTGTTAAAATAAGGTAGTTTTTTAATTTAGTAGGCTAAACACCAATTGGAGAAACAACATAGATGTGCTGGAAACTATATGATTTATGCTCACTACTGTGAAGGGGCTTCTGCTAAGACAGTGATCCTTGTACCAAAGCTCTCTGAGGTATGCTGCGCCCATTCATGAATCTTGTGCACAGGTATGTTGGAGTTCAAGTGAAAAGAGGAGATTATGTCCTTAGGTTCTATAGTCATATGCTCAAGCACAATAGAGTTTTCCAGGATGCAGCATGCCACTGCAACTTGAGCCCGGTAGCACCTGAACCCACTCATATACACCGTCTTCAGGTGATCATGGAGGTGCATATGACAACCACCCTCCCCTGTTGCCTCACCATTGTTCCAACAGTGGTCAGGACGCTTATTGTAGCCCATCTATTATGCACGCCACAAATCAGCTTGTAGTGAGAATCCTAGTGCACATTGCACAAACAAACAAAAAACAAGAATCTAAAAGTATCTGTTCAGATCAACAAAACAATACTCACATCAAGATGCAGTGTCTCCAGTTGGGGTGCAAAATCTAAAGAGCGGACCAATTGAATAATTCCATTATGGGAATTCGAATCATCATAGAAGATAAATATTTTACACGTGAGATGCCTCAAATGCAAAAACATGCCATGTGGTCTTGTTGTCATCAGCGTATGCACCTGAAACATGACCAAGGAGTTACTTACACCTGGTTTGAAGAACTAGATGGTATGGTAACCACGTCATAAGATAAATTGTCATATTACCTGGTCATCATTATGTCTCCATAATGAGGCTTTCACAGTTAGTTTCTTCACTGTCAGGATACTGGGAAATTCAGTGAGTGCATTGACAAGTGTATTTTCTCCTTCATTAACACATATTGACGCCTTCTCCAGTTTTGAGCAACCATGCAGTAGTATAGGTATCACTGGCCCTGTGTACTCAAAATTAGCCAGACCAGCACCATGGCACTTAACCGTCCGCACTTCCTCTCCGGTAATTTGTAAAGTTTGAAGCTTATCAAGTTGGTGTGGTATTCTTAAATAAGCTACACCAAGGCAGCAGTAGATCTGAAGCTTGTTGAGAAATGGACATTTCAATAGCAAGTCAGAAAGATCTCCAATTATCTCGACAAATCTCAAGACAAGCCTTGTGAGGTTTGTAAAGCCACGTATTTTGGGATTTGGCTTTATACAGCCATCCGTGAGACGCACGGACTGGACACAAGAGCTTCCCTGAGCGTCTAAAGCGTCAAGAGGGAAGTGGTAAGCATATTCGTATAACTCGGTGGAATCTATTAGGTCAATATCAATTACTTTTGCCTTTGATGCAACGGCAAAGCCAATCCACCTGTCGAGATACGCGAAGTCCTCTGGACAGAGGCGGAATCTGATACCGAACTTATTGAGCCCCGTTCCACGGTGCTGTCGAATGATATGATCCACGGTCTCCACGAAGTCATATTTGCATAGTCTGACACTGTCTGGATCACCGTCCGCTTCTTTGGTGCCATCAAAGCATAGATTAGGATGTAATGTCCAGCGTGTTCTCCAGTTCTTTGAAACAATACCTGTGCGCACAGCGTCTTTAAGTGGCAGCAGTGATATTACAAGAGTTTTAACTTCCTGGGGCAAGAAAGGACCATAATAAGGGTTGGTGATTTTGGTGAGAAAAGAAGCGTTGAATGTTGATTACAAATACCCCAGAGTCGAGATAATTACTAATTATTATGGACAAGATTAAAGTGCATATCATACCAAAGGCATGTATACAAGAAAAATAGAAGTTGAAGATAATATAATCCCATAGAAAGTAGAGCCTCGAGATCATTTTCCTTCAACCTGAGCTAACATTCAAGACCCAAGTATAAAAAATCTGAAACTAAGAGACAATCTGAACTTTACCAAATTTAAGGCAACAATTTCTGCCAAAAATCATGTAACAGGATGAATGTACTAGCTACTACTAAAGAAGAAACTAAATTATATTTTGAAAATAGGTGGTGATAGGGAATGTGATCTGATTTGGGCCAGCACTGAATCTTTTCTTGTTCATCTTTACGATCTTGTATCTAACAGTCTTGCAGGTATCATGTTGTGTCGTCAGAAATGTGGCTAACAACTAAGGGAAGAATCATATATGCTCTACGTTGAACCTTAAGTTGAGAAAACTGGATCCTAGACTATTTTGACGGTTGATTCTGGAGAGTGCTACTACTAAATCAGCGGCAGTTATTATGGATGGCGGTGAGTACAATATAAAGAAGGGAGTGGTGCAGAGGCAAAAATCAAGCGAAAGTGGTGCAGCTACATGATATATGATCAGTCTAACAGTAAGATATGGGAGGGGAGTTACCTCTGGGAGTTTTTCTATCTGGAAGATGGAGTTCATCCTGAGTGCGACGCTGGTGCTGCCTTCCGAAAGCTTGGTTGCCGCCGTCCTAAAGGGATTCCTTTGGTGGATTGATGCAACAAAGAGAGGAGGAGGATAGGGAAGGGGGAAGGAGGTACTACTTACTTGCTGATCTAGAGGAGTAGCATTGTATTCTCCAACCAGCCGGCAAAGGGTGGTCAGCTGTCTCAAATCGTATATCAGCATTGTATTCTCCGGTGCCGGCCGGCCAGCCATTGTTTTTGTGTGGCTCCACCCCGCTAACTTCCAATGAAAACAAACCAAACAGGTTCTCTTTTCTTTAATTGGCCAGGCCCAATCACTGCAAACCAAGTCTGTACAACTAGAAGTAACGGCGCAGCCGGTCATTGCGGGCAACTCAAACAAACCATTAAGGAGACTGCAGAGGCAACTGAGATCCAATCCATAGACACAGACGGACGGCATCTGCTGGGACTTCCCCACGGAAGTCTCTGTCAAAATCCGGCACTGGCTCTCGGCATCGGCTCTGGCACGAGGTCATCGACGGCCGCTCCATGGAGGTAATTTGAACAAACTGAAGTATTCCAAATATGTATGGAGTATGTATATATTATGTTTTTGAAATAACAATTCGTCACCGTTTTGTTTATATGAAATAAATTCCATAGTTATATAATGTCGCACTAAAATAGGACAAAATTTCATAGTTATTTTACAACCACTGGTAAGATAGTGATGGCTAGGAAGCGGTATCGTTAGAAATTACTTTCTGTTAGTCATGGATATCTAAGACGAATTGTCTATCGGTCGATAGAACATAAATTTAGTAGTGATCAGTCACAACAAACCACTAAAGGCTATTCACATGCCGTTTTGCCAGAGGGTTCCGGAACAAACGAGCGGAGGCATGAAAACATCCCATGCGCTTGTTCTAATTCTAGAGAGGCTCATATCCAGCGGACTTCCTTCCTAACTCGCTTGAGATAGTAACAATCAGGGGTGGGTTGGTCTGTACAGGTGTCTTGTGTCTAGACATAGCAATTTGTTGTATTTCCAGATATTGTGAGAATGTAAAGTTATTAAGTAATCTTGTAACAATGTGGACTCATTGTGATCTCGACACATGTTGGAGAAACACTGGTTTGTAAAATATATTTTATAAACTGGACCTATATATATGTGTAACTTATCTTATGACGACCTGGGCACACTCTGATGTAGAAACGTATATCTGGATAGTAAGGAAATTAGAGAATGTTGCTCAAACAACTTCTGGAAATATGGAAACGTGTCTAGTAAGTAGTAATAACAGACTTATGCAAATTTAAATCTTCCATCTTTTGACGTGAATAATTGTCCCATGTAAAGATATAGCATGATTAATACTATGTGGCATCCCTAATTAAAGGATGATGTCACCCCATCCGTCATGCATTCTCTTTCTACATAATATTTCTACACAATCATACATTCTCGTAGTTGTACGTCGGTGAAATATTGTTTACGCTACTTACTGTATTGCAAATGGCGTGTTTATGGCCACAAGGCGTTCATCAATCACATATTCTCATCTGTTGAGGTGGGCGACTAAATCTACTCTTGAAAACCTTTGAGGTTAGTCTGGCATCTAAATGTTCGGTTTTATGTGATTTTCTCTTTGCAGTTTTGAAAGAATGCCAAGATGCAGAGCATGGAGCTAGAAATGAAGACTTCAAAGATAAACTGAATTTTTAGTTTATTGTCATAGATGTTTGATGTTCGTGTTTTTTTTGCTTGATGTATTTTGTTTGCTTTATCAACAACGTAGGGTCGTTTACTTCAAAAAGGAGAGTGTTCTTTAATTTAGTCTATGTATTATTGTACGCAGGAGATCCCTACTCTACACATGAGTACTCCTTTATTCTGGCAACAACGAAGACAATATGTGTGTGCACGATCGACAAAGGGAGAAAAAAAAAGATAAATCAAACGGCCTTATTCTCGGATGAACAATCCCTACGATGACGACGACAGACATCCCAGTATCCCACGATTAACCCCTCCATTTTCCTCAACAAACTCTAACATGCTTACACGCACGCACCCAAGCCGTCACACGTATAATAATACTTTTACAGATCCTGTAATCATACATTGATGGATGCACCCATTATCCATCAGAGCACCAACGACCCACCTCTCCACAAGAATTCAAGTGTTGGTCGCTAATCGAGGTTACGTCGAGATGGAGTGCGGCTGATCGCCGGCTCCGCCGTCGCTGAGGTACGAGGAGGCGGTGCTGCTGTCGTCGGCGGGGTCCCGCTCCCGGACCTCCTCGATGCGGGCGAGCGCCTCCTTGATGTCCCAGCGCGCAGCGACATCGGGGTCGCAGCAGGCGAGCCCGACCTTGAGCAGCTTCACCATCTCGCCCTCGCTGCTGCGGGTGCCTCCCATGTCCCTGTCGAACACCTCCCCCGTCCACTCCTCCCGCACCACCGAGTTCACCCAGCCGGCCAGGTCCGATGTGCCCTCCCGCCCCTGCCGCAGGTAGTTTTCCGGGAACTTCCCCGTGAGCAGCTCCAACACCATGATCCCTAGTGTCCACACGTCGCTCTTCTTGCTCGCTTTCCCGCCCCGCGCCGTCGTGCATTCTGGCGACTTGTACGCCACCATCACCTGCAACGCGTGATGCGATGTCACCACGGGCACCAGCGCGTAGTCGCTCAGCACGGGCTCCATGGCGTCGTTGAGGAGCACGTTGGAGGACTTGAGGTGGCCGTGCGGCACGGTGAGCATGGGCAGCTCGTCGTAGAGGTACGCCAGCCCGCGCGCCACGCCCTTGATGATCTTGAGCCTCGCCGGCCACTCCAGCTTCGGTAGGCCCGACCTGGCACCGCCGTGGAGGAAGTGCGCCAGGCTACCGCCGGTCATGTGCTCGGTGATGAACATCTTCTCGTCCTTCTTGTAAAGGTAGGCGACGATGGAGAGGAGGTTCGGGTGGTCGAGGCGGCCCAGGCGGCGCATGTGCTCGTTGAAGTCCTGCCGCCCGGCGCCGTTCATCTCCTTGAACCGCTTCACCACTATCGACGTTCCGTCCAGCAGCGTCGCCTTGTACGACGCGCCAAAGTTGCCGCTGCCCAACACCTCCGCGGAGGCACGGAGCAGGTCCTCCAGCTCGAACCGCAGCCCGCCTTCCTTGAGGAACATCAGCCCGTCGCGTCGCCCGCCGCGCTTCGCTGGCACCGCTGTCACGGAGCCTGTCAGATCCACGTCTCGCTGCAGGGTCACACGATCGTGTCAGTGTCACTCTGTCAATCAATAAATAATACTTCCTCCGATCCATAAGAAGCGTAGCTCACTTAGTACAAAGTTTGTACTAGCTTAGTACAAAATGAGCGACACTTATTATGGATCGGAGGGAGTACTTCAAAAGGTCTACTTAACCAATTTCGTGCACCTCTTTGATTTTGATGGACGGCTCCGCGGTTGTCTGCAACTTGGCCGCAGTCGTGGCG
This sequence comes from Avena sativa, assembly GCA_916181665.1. Taxonomy (NCBI): domain Eukaryota; kingdom Viridiplantae; phylum Streptophyta; class Magnoliopsida; order Poales; family Poaceae; genus Avena; species Avena sativa. Next base: position 17,110,584 of record OV702291.1, on the reverse strand, counting down.
CCCTCGCTGCCGTCGAGAGCGTCGGGTACCTGCTCTTCTTTGCGTCGGGCAAGAAGCGCCATGATTATGCCAATGATGGCTAGGAGGCCGCCGATAGCCACCACCACAATGGCGATGATCATGAGAATCTTCAGGCCTGATGAATCCGATGACGGTGATGAGGCGCCTAGAGGTGTCGGCGGCGGGCAGGCGACGATGTTCTGCGGCGGGCCGCAGATACCTTCATTACCTGGAGATTTTCAGATTGCAGGTGTACGTTAGGATCAGATGGTGCATTCCATATGTACTTGTGGCAGGAGCAGATCAATGAGGGTTTGAATAGATTATGAACATGACTTACGCTGAACATTTTGTTGTAGTATTTCTCGTGCCACTTGAATTCAATTTTGTATAAATAATGCAGTGAGAATTTCGGAATTAGTGTGGACTAGTAGTTGGTTACTTTTATTTTAGTCTGGTTATACTGCGCGGGCATGGGTCATTTGACTTGAATTTTGTTAAAGGAGATTGCTCAACCAAGATGTAGACCCCAAAAAAAAAACTACCTAGAAAATGTAACTACCCGATTCTATTTTGCAAAGAAATTTGGCGCGCATGTTCGCGTCAATGACCTAGAGACGCGATGTGAGGTGTGGGGTTTACATGACGTGGAAAAGACCTCCGGGAACGTCGGGTGTTTTTTATGCTTAATTGATGCTCCTGCACTTGGGAATAAACACCCATTTTGTTGCAGTCCAGCCAGCTTTTGCATTTCATTGAACTAGATGTTTTTTTGAATACTTTGTAGAACTTGTTCTAAAACTTTACAATAAATATGCATGTTTGCAACAATGAGTCGATGCAAGGGAGGGGCATTCCCCTTTTCGAACAAAACTATCAGGCGGTTTGGATCTTCTATTCTTCTTGTAGGCGTCCCTAACTTGTATGCCCCCTTTCCTCTCCACCTCTTGACCATGAACACACCCTGCGACACCCATCACCTCATTAGTTGAGCTCACATCATGGTCGTTTAGTCCACTATGGTCCTATGCCAACATTGTCCCGTTAATTTGAGTTTGGGTGCAGGCTCACTTTTTTTGTCTTGGATGTATACCTACCTCTACCATGTTCCCATCTTCGGGCTCGAGTGCCTTTGGGTGCGTTTTTCTCATGGTTTCCATTTATGATCATGCGTCACTCTTATCCTAGGGGGCTCAGGTGAACCTCAACCACGAACCCCTGGGCCCTAACCCTTCTGTTCACTCCATCAACACACACATCTTATTGCACAAAGCATGATCCTCTAACGGCAGAACTCTAAAAGTTGGAAGTTGGGATAGCACATCGCTTGAAATAAGAAGGAAAAGAACTGGGTGGTGACAATTCTTTGCATTAATAGTAGAGTAAAAAAAATAGATTACATGCACTTCCAATTCCTTCATATGACTTATATATGTTGAATTGGTTGCTCTTGACGCATCAAAAAATATGGTTGAGCTACATAAAGGGAGCTACATATGGTTTTAAGACACTGCTTGTGAAACGGGTGGAGTTTGGGGCGTTCCTCCTTAGAGGGAAGCAACTGCTAAAGCAGTGGTCAATTATGCGAAATCGGCAATGTCTGTTCCAAATCCTAATTTCAAAAAATCAAGAGAAGTGACTTATTGTTTCCAAAATATTTCAATATCATAGTAAATTTCACAAAACCATATGGTATAGCTTTCTACAGGAATATACCCGGGGATGAACTACCATCTTACATGCAGCTAGAAAATTCATTTTTTTTAACAAAGAACATATATTAATATATATCGTGAAAATACCAATTACACCTAGCCTCTGCAATAACGCATTGCCTTAGCGGCCTTATAGAAATTTATAGTGCGCTTTCTTTCAGTCACAAATCTTAACAATGAGACGGTTTACTGAAAACTTAAGAATTGTTCATGTTATTAAGCATTAACAGTTCTGCTAAGACACGCCAATTTTTACACCATGTCAAACTACACGTGTAACACAACAACAGAATGCAAAGATTAATAAGCTACTCCGTTACATAAAATATATATTAAGTAATTGACTGTAACGGTTCCTCCTACAGTAGCTCACCTCAGTAATATCAAAGGGCCGAGCAAAAAAAAGTAATATTAAAGGGGAGCTCAAAGTTCAAACAAAATCTAATTAACTAGAAGTAGTCAGCAACGAGATACAGGGAATCAATAGACAAAATAAAATAAAACAAAATAATACTGCTAACATTCATGCACGATCAAAGCAGGAGCTGATGCAGCTAAGCAAACGCAAAGAGCGTAATATAGAAACGTATGGTGCGTGCATCATGCATGAGCGCACGTCGTGCGATGAATGAATGAAGGAAACTGATGATCACTCACCTTGGAAGGAGGCGTTGCCGAACCGCTGGAGCTGTTCGGGGACGGGGCCGGAGAGGTTGTTGTTGGAGACGTCGACGAGCTGGAGTCCCGTCTGTTTCAGGTCCGGCACGGGCCCCTCGAACCTGTTCTTGGAGAGCTGCAGCACGAGGAGCTTGGGCGAGGTGAGGGAGCCCGGGATGCGCCCCGTGAAGTCGTTGTCGGTGAGGAAGAGCTTCATGAGCCCCCTCATGGCCGCGAAGGCGCCGTCGGGGATGTCGCCCGAGAAGCGGTTGCGGGAGAGGTAGAGCAACTTGAGCATCCCGAGCGCGGAGAGCCCCGCGGGGAAGGGCCCGGTGAGGTTGTTGTTGGCGAAGCTGAGGGAGCGGAGGCCCGGGAGCGCGAGGAGCGGCGCCATGTCGGGCGCGGGACCCTGGAGGCCGAGGTACTCGAGGCGGAGGACGAGCACCTGGTTCGTGACCGGGTGGCACCGCACGGCGTACCACACCGGGTCGCCGCACGGGCCGGAGCCCGGGGCGGTGACCCACTGGTCCAGCGGCGCCGGTGGGCTGTCGCCCGTGGGCCCGCGCAGGGTCGCGCGGAAGGAGAGCAGCGCCTCGGTCTCGGACGGCCCGGCCGCCACCGCGACGAGGGCGAGGGCGAGCGCCGCGGCCAGGAGGAGCGGCCTGGCGGCGCCGTCGCCGGCCATGGCGAGCGCGACGCGCGCGCGAGCGGAGGGGAATGAGAGGCGAGCGCGCGGCGGCGCGCGGCTAAAGAAAGGAAAGGCGGGAGGTGGAGGTGGCGCGGAGGAGAACGACGACGACGGAGGTGGCGGGGAGAGCTAAGAATAGGCGTCGGGGCGGGCGGGCGGGCGGTGCGTGCTGTGTTGGACATATGTGCATGCCTCGGCTTAGGTTGCGACGACGGGTGGGAGTGTTCGCGCGCTGAGAGAGACAGAGACGTACCGCAGCCTACGTTTGTCCTAGCTAGTTTTGCCCTTGTCTGGTTTGAAATTTTTTCCCAATTCGATCGCTGGTACAACCCGAGAGGCAGATGCTGGAGCCAGCCAGTGGTTTGAACTTTGAACCAAAAGATTGCCCATGTTTTTGTTTGAAATGGAGTCCCTCAGTTTCATAATTTTTGTGGTGGTTTTAGTTCATAGAACGGAGAAAGTACAAATGGCGATTGCCTTTTTTTCCGGGTCGACTGTAGTTGCACAATCTTGGTAATGTATATGCAAATTTGAAAATATAATGCCTCCGAGTATTTAAAACAATGTTTTGTACTACGAAAATAGTTCTTTTAAGTCGACGATAAGAATACCTGGTAAAAAAAAATTGAGATTCCTCCAAGTGTCGAAAAAGACAAGAAAAAACCCCACCTTTCTCTCGCGGCTCTCCCCCTGAGGGCGGCGGGACACCACCCTCCTCCTCCGACCGTCCACCCCCTCCACTCCCCTTCCCCCTTCGCCGCCACCGACTTGGGCCGTCGGGCGAAGCCCGGGTGGCGCTGGCAGCGGCGGACCGCCTCTCCCCGTGCCATGGAGGGTGGGTCTCGGGGCCCTCCGTCTCCTTTACGCCAGTGCTCTTTGGGAGCCTTTGGTCCAGCGCGTCCGAGTGGTGGTGGCGGTGGTGCTGCGCTCGCGCGGTGGGCACCATGGATGGGGAGCACTGCTGGTAGCTGTCCCGGCCAGGAGATGGGTAACTCGGGCCTAGATGGGCTCAGGAAGGGCCTCAAATGGGCTTGTGTGGGCCACAATGTTGCGTCTGCGGAGCTCTCCGTAGGTGGCGGCGGCGACTAGGCTATGCTTGGGGACAGCGGCGTTGCGCCCTGCCAATTGCACCAGGGAGGATAAGGCTTTATGGGCCGTCTGGGCTACCCCGGCTGCTCTGTCCAGTCAATGACCGCCTCTCAGCAGTGGAGGTGGCTTCCTCCCGTGGGTTGTGAGGTTGTTGTCCCTTGTTCTGGTGATGCTATGTGCCTCCGCCGTTCATGCCAGGCGCCTTTGTCCACGAAGAGATGGTGATGGTGACTTCAAGACCGTGGTGGCACATGCTGGTTGATGGTGAAGCTGGGTGGTGGTTCTCTGTGGCGCCATGGTTTTTTGTGGGTGGAGGTCGGGAGAAATCCCTGTCAGTTCATCCAACCTACGATGGTACCATTCCTTCTTGGATGGCCTCAATGGAATCCTCTGCCCACTTTACTCTGAGTGTCGGGGGAAACCCTAGGGCCATGGTCCTGGTAGCAACACCATGTCGATAGTGTTTCCTCGTGAAGGTGCTGCTTGGTACTCGGTGCTTCGGGGTTCCTGGAGCATGGTGAGCGAAGGTTGGAGGGTGCAACAGTTGCGGGTCATCATCGCTTCGTCGAATCGCCATTGTCTTCATTTCTATTTGTTTTGGGCATATTTGTCTTGCTGCCCTAGCAATTCATTTCGTTCAAACTCATGTATATGTGTGGTTGCTATATTAATATAGCGGGACGAAAGGATGTTCCGAGGAGGAGATTCCTCCAAGAACAATGGGTTAATGTCGGTTGAGAAATAATTCCCTTTTCTCCAATTCTTCGTCGGTTCAGAAGTATGTTGTTGGGGTTCCGCGCATGAAAACAATAAAATTTTACCCTACGCTCCTGAACCCCTGAAACTGCCAGGACCTATCTATTAGTAATACAGTAACAGGAGGGCTTTTCACGAACTTACCCTTGAAGACCAAAAAGCGTTGTCAACGCTCAGGAGAGCGTGGTTGATGTAGACGATCCGAAGCCGACCTCAAGGTCGTGATGAAGTCCTTGCGCTCCTTTAGCTCCAACGACTTGAGTGCCTCAAATGCGACACCTCGCGGGGAGTTACACACATCCGGTGCCTGACGATGACTCCCGCTTCCCCGATCCAGCAGCAGTTGCGGAAGTAGAGCTCCTGGATCCGAATCCCGTAGCGCGATGGCGCTCTACGGTGAAGATGTCTCTCGTTCGCGCAGTCCAGACTTGGAACCACGGTCACGAGAGAGAGAGAGAGAGGGAGAGAGAAAATATCAATTAGAGGTCCTCCCAAAAGTGAGAAGGCCTTTATTGATTATTGGTGTATTTAATTTGGCCAAATACCCCCCACTATATATAGGGGGAGGGGAGGTACTACCTCCCTCAAAGTCCCGGGGTGGGACTAAAGGAGAGGAGGGGAAGGAAGGCCGCCGGCCAGCCCCTAGTGGGCCCCGCGCGGGGGGCTAGGCCCAACCGGCTAGCCCCCTTGCCCCTTCTCCCTCTCTCCTTTCCCTAATGGGCCCTCTCCCTCCGGAAATTGGCCCATTAAGCCTTTGACCATTTAAATTGATTTTCTCTTTATTAAATAATTATGAATAAATGATTAAATCAATATTTAACATTCATTCACATATTATTCAACCTCTGTGGCTATGGAACACCTTCTACCTCCACTACGGACATCCTCCGGACATACGGAAACCCTTCTGGTTTTCTCTCTACTATTCTTCGGCAATTCCGCCGATCGTATAAACACTCTCTAAGCATCATCAAGCCCTTAAGTGTGATACCCCACGGTTTGGGAACACTTCAGACATGGTCGGGACACTCCCGCACCAATGATCGACAGAGGGACCTAGATGGCCATGTGATCCCTGTGCATTCCACGAAGATCTTTCGTCGTTTGAATCGGGACATTCGTGTCTTATTCCCTTTGTCTCTCGATACTTGCATTGCCTGAGATCTGATCAATGAAATCACCATGTCGTGTTCAATCTCGTTACTAAACAATGCTACTTAACTTGTTCCGATAAGTGATATCCCCGTGATCAAATCACACGCTGCACATCTATTGGATATAACTTCTCCGAGTGGGCCCTTTAAGTGTCTTCCCGTCACATGGACGGACAAATCCCGCTCTGGACATATATTGTCTCTACGGTTTCCTCCGAGTACCTGAACACACATTTATAACCACTGTATTACCAAGTGGCGCTTGATGCTATCTAAGCACTCTCGGGAGACAGTGATTGATATAGCCTCACGGTCTAAGGAATAGTCTACGCGGATCCATCTCTAATCATCGTAACTTGAACTTCGTGACATGATTGGGTCACGATGTTTAGGTTGGGTATTGGTTCATCATCTCATTCTCGGAATGAGATGACTCCATTTCCAACTGGCATAAATGCCACATGATCAGGAAACATGATCATATGTTGACCAATGAACCAGTGACTAGAGTTTCACTGGGAACCCCTGGTTGTTTATATATCACACGTGTATTGATGTTTCCACTCAATACAGTTATAGCATGATATAAAACTTAACCATAAACTATATGAAATATGATAATAGTCCTTACTACTATTTGTCTCTAGGGCATATTTCCAACAGTCTCCCACTTGCACTAGAGTACAAATACACTAGCTGCATTTGTTCTCAATCATTGGCATCATATATCCGGTACCCTCAGCATGCTTGCTCATGGAAGAGGTTGAGTCTTGGGTCTGTACTTTACAGTTCCAAATCCTTTGCAACTTACTAATGTCACCTTGATTGACATTAATACTTTATCATCACATGATAACATCTGTGTGTATGCATCGTCGCTATGGCAACAGAACGAGGCCTAATTCCAGGAGCCTACAATGACTTTAGATCAACCTCGAGGGCTTTCTCATTGGAACTATGCCCTGGGACACATCATTCTACGTTAAAAGCGAACTAGCCCCGCCATAACATTATACAACACTTTAGATGGTACCCTTATCTATTATTATAAATGTATTCATCGAAACACTAGTGCACTCTGTGCAACTTTCGATGTTCTGTTCACCTGGCTTCCTACTTGACTTTAATCGGTATTTACGGGAGTTTCCAACATATTCCCTTATAACATAACTCTTTATGTTTTAAGATATGTCATCCCTTATAGATTTGGAAAACATGTCTGCAGTTGACACCGCGGACAAACTCAGCTCAACGTTCCGTGATTCAAACTCAATCACTTTCAAACATTCCTTATTGGATCATATATTATGTTAAGTTATCATCATGGTTTTCTAAGATAGAACCTATGTCTCAACATAGTGGATGATGATCATCCTTTTCTTTCTATCAACCATTGATGTTAAACTTAATACTATTCCTAATTTGAGTTATTAAGGACCTGTTCCTTAATTAACTTCTATTCTGAAACCCCTTTCAGAATCCCTTAAGGAATACTACATAATATCATAATACACTATTGTCAACTTCTACATCTTATAAATCATTATTTATAAGTATTTGCGCTTTCATTCTTAACATACTTAAGAATTACTCCTATAAGCTCCCAGTCAAAATATGTTCCTACATATTTGAATTTGAGACTTATATTGCTCCCACTCAAAAATATGTCAATCACATATTGTTTCAGGAAGACTTTCATAGCTCCCACTCAATTTCATGCAAATTGCATATACACTCACTATTTTGAATAACTTCAAAATCCTTTGATCAAATATCAAACTTGGAGTTTTACTATGAGACACTAGTACTATTACTAGTTTTAAATCCTCTAGACATTCAGCACACTTGAATCAAATTCATTTGAATTCGTCCAATACTTGACAAATTGTGCTTTTGTCATTCACCCCTTTTTCCACTATGGCTTTGCAGTCATTTGGGAAAATTCAAGTAACCCCTTTTACTTGTGAGATTCAGCAACGAATTGCTTTCTAATCTCAAGTGAATTTTGCTTTTAGGATTTCTCATAATTCTAGTTTACCATTATTTTCTTAGTAGTTCGTAGGTATGTCATATTCCAAGAATCATGACAAATGATTCACAAATGTCTCCATACAAGATATGGATTACATTTTGAATCCTACTTCATGTAGTGAAAACACTAGTGGAGGAAAACACAATGATCATTATCATTGATTCTTTCCTTCTGTGAAGAGAATCATTCAGGAACGATGTTCGTTGCGCGTCTCAATACTCTGATGCAGGGTTTTGAATCCTCATCGTGTTTTACACTATTCTCCATTTGCTCCATAATTGAGAAACATCACTAGAAGTGAGCTTTCTCAAGAATGCACCAAAATCCAAGCAGTACGAATCTTGCTTTCCTTTTGGTTTTAGCTACGGGGTTTCGTATTCAAAGTTTCCAATGAATACTCTATAAGGACTTATTCGCTATTGTTTTGGTTATATCGAATAACCCCAAAACTTTCACGAATTCAAATGGTTCACTACATTCTAATTAAGTTCTAACTATTACTCAACTAATGGTCTCTACATCTACACTACAATGATTTATTTGGTGCCTTCTATTCACCCACTTTGATATCTAATATCACATTGCGATGCTTTGCATTTTGACGTTTCAAAACACTTTGCATTCCACAATTTCTTTTATGCCATACTTATAAAGTTGAATTTCATTACTATTGATCAAATCATAGTAATTAGATTCCCTTTTATATTTATATCCTTTGTTGATGAAACACTTTGATCAAATCAAATAGTTTCATATTCATGTTTCCTTTGGTAAACTTCTTTACACATTTAAAGAATCATATAATGATAATTACCATTTTCGTTAAAACACAATACATCGAATATGTATTTATTTTTAACATTTCATTGAACACTTTGTATTCAAGTAATACATGGTGTTCAAGTTATTTTGCCGAACTTAGGCATGATTTATATGTGATAAGAAATCGAATGACTTTCGCATATTATCACATAACTTTGAATTTAAACAATGGTTTTCATTCATAATGAATATATCATTAAGTTGGGTATTTTTAAGGCATTACGATATTTTACAAATGTTCATGCATTATCAATTAGTTTCAAACAACAAGGATAATTCACACATAATCAAACAAGATATGAACACAGATAGAAATCATTCATAAAAGTGGAACAACTGTTTGCTACAAACTCATATGAATAACCGTCTCACAAAGTGTGAGACACACTAAAGAAGTTCACAATCTCTTGATTACAATAATCATCCTAAAACATAAACTAAGTGATAAATATCGAGGGAGAGTGTCGTTGGCCATCATCATCATGCTCGCCATCAACACGCAACGTCACCTCCTCTCCAGCAAGCACCTCTCATGCAAAAGGACCTGTTTTCAGCAAAACAGAACACGTATAAGATATATTTAACACTGCAAATGCGTTTGCAAGATTATAACATTTATAAAACTGTATATCAAATATATACCTTTGTCATCGATGACCTCTCCGGTGATTGGTTTAACCTTTACGTTCTTGAAACGTAATGTGAACTCCTGGAAATCCAATGTTTCCGTATCACCACTCATGATGCTACTCCGGACATGTCCTTCGTAGCTAGGAGGCAATGATCGAAGCAGTACGCCTATCGCAAATGGATCATCCATCCAGTAATCCACGAAGTAAACTAGTCTCATGTGTGCATCAAGCATGCGCTCCAAGTGACCCTTCAGACATGTATGCTCCTCCATCTGTATGGAAAGAAACTCTCCAAGCAGCTCATGCTTCCACATGCGCACATGACCTATGAACTCTGCTATCAGCTGATCCACCATCGAATATGGATCAAGATCACCCATGAGCTGATGTAGTTCATCCACCATCCCGTAACGCATTATTATCTGAATGTAGGTGGACATCTCTTGACGATAGTAGTGGTTTGCCAGCTCTTGTGGGGTCTCATAGTAGTATGGCTCAGTCAAATCCATCGTGCGGCGTATGTAGTCTACCACATGATTCCTAGTAAGGAGATCATTCAGGCGCACAAGCCAACTAGGGAAGTTGGATCCATCAAGTCTAAGTTTCTCACCCTTTACCCATTCCTCAATGACAAAGTAAGCTTCACGGTAAGCCATCTACATTTATAATTGCAAAAGGAATTTAGACTAAGTTTATAACTAAATGAGTTAATAATAACTCCACTCAGAAACACCTATCCCTATAAGGGTTCCTAGTGATAACACGAGCCCTATCAGCCACATCTCCCCCGATTGACATGGCCATCGATGTGGGTTCAAAGGTGGACGCTAAACGTCGGTCACATCATTCATGCGACTCGTGCTCGATCTTTCGACCATCCGTGTTCCGAGGCCACGCTTCTATGGCATTCTAGGCTCGCCAACTCAACCTTAGTGTATTCGCTGTGCAACATGGCTTACACCCACTATATGCGAACGTAGATATGTCTGACACCCAGGCCTGTACCCTGGATCGTCTCATACCGAAGAACTTTCTTGGTGGTGCACACTAAGGGGGAACACAATCGTTGGTACTTTTAACAGGGATCATCTTATTAGGCTACCATCGAGTATCTAATACTAGCACACAATAAGATATACAAACAATAACATTGAATGTAAATGCGATGTGATATGGTCCTTCACGTCGTGATCTCCATCCGTCTTCACCGGGTTCCGGCACCAGGGTTTCGGCGCCGTAGACACCAGGGTACCAGTGTCACTCCAGCGTGGTAGTCCTACTAAGGTAATCACTTTACCTTTGCCACAACCATATCACAAAGCAACGCCCCCTGCAAAACAAAGTTAGACGCCTCTACTTTATCTTTGCATATTTTACGTGGCTGAATAGGCTTTCGCACAAGAACCGTTCTTACCTACGAACTTTCAGCACAACGCTGATCAATTAGCTGTCTCTACTACACCCCTTTCGGGGCCCTCCGTTGCAAATGGTATACCAACTAATGCGAGAGAGACAGACACCCCCCTAAGCCACTTTATATGGTACAAGCCGTATGTCAAGCGTGGACCAGTCTCGCGAATGAACGCGTAAAGTCGGTTGGGGGCCGCTTCATCAAGCATTACTGCGGTATACACAAGTACACGTGGGAGGGTAACAACTAAAAGATCAACGCCCACACGCTACATCTCGTGTGTTCTACCCGTACTAGCATTACTACACATAGATCTAGCTCTGATACCACTGTTGGGGTTCCGCGCATGAAAACAATAAAATTTTATCCTATGCCCCTGAACCCCTGAAGCTGCTAGGACCTATCTATTAGTAATACAGTAACATGAGGGGCTTTTCACGAACTTACCCTTGAAGACCGAAAAGCGTTGTCAATGCTCAGGAGAGCGTGGTTGATGTAGATGAGCCGAAGCCGACCTCAAGGTCGTGATGAAGTCCTTGCGCTCCTTTGGCTCCAACAACTTGAGTGCCTCAAGTGCGACACCTCGCGGGGAGTTACACATGACGATGACTCCCGCTTCCCCGATCCAACAGCAGTTGCGGAAGTAGAGCTCCCGGATCCAAATCCCGCAACGCGACGGCGCTCCGCGGTGAAGATGTCTCTCGTTCGCGTAGTCCATACTTGGGACCATGGTCACGAGAAAGAGAGGAGGAGAGAGAAAACATCAATTAGAGGTCCTCCCAAAAGTGAGAAGACCTTTATTGATTATTGGTGTATTTAATTTGGCCAAACGCCCCCGCTATATATAGGGGGAGGGGAGGTACTACCTCCCTCAAAGTCCCGGGGTGGGACTAAAGGAGAGGAGGGGGAGGGGAGGCCGCCAGCCAGCCCCTAGTAGGCCCCGCGCGGGGGGCTAGGCCTAGCCGGTTAGCCCCCTTGCCCCTTCTCCCTCTCTCCTTTCCCTAATGGGCCCTCTCCCTCCGGAAATTGGCCCATTAAGCCTTTGACCATTTAAATTGATTTTCTCTTTATTAAATAATTATGAATAAATGATTAAATCAATATTTAATATTCATTCACATATTATTCAACCTCCGTGGCTATGGAACACCTCCCACCTCCTCTCCGGACATCCTCTGGATATACCGAAACCCTTCCGGTTTTCTCTCTACTATTCTTCGGCGATTCCACTGATTCTATAAACACTCTCTAAGCATCATCAAGCCCTTAAGCGTGATACCCCATGGTTCGGGAACACTCCAGACATGGTCGGGACACTCCCGCACTAATGATCGACAGAGGGACCTAGATGGCCATGTGACCCTTGTGCGTTCCACGAAGATCTTTTGTCGTTTGAACCGGGACAGTCGTGGCGTATTCCCCTTGTCTCTCGATACTTGCATTGCCCGAGATCTGATCAATGACATCACCATGTCGTGTTCAATCTTGTTACTGAACAATGCTACTTGACTCGTTCCGACAAGTGATATCCCCGTGATCAAATCACACGCTGCGCAACTATTGGATATAACTTCTCCGAGTGGGCCCTTTAAGTATCTTCCCGTCACATGGATGGACAAATCCCGCTCTTGACATATATTGCCTCTACGGTTTCCTCCGAGTATCTGAACACACCTTTATAACCACTGTATTACCAAGTGGCGCTTGATGCTATCTGAGCACTTCTCGGGAGACAGTGATTGATATAGCCTCACGGTCTAAGAAATAGTCTACGAGGATCCATTTCTAATCATCGTAACTTGAACTTCGTGACATGATCGGGTGACGATATTTAGGTTGGGTATTGGTTCATCATCTCATTCTCAGAATAAGATGACTCCATTTCCAACTGGCATAAATACCACATGATCAGGAAACATGATCATCTGTTGACCAATGAACCAGTGACTAGAGTTTTACTGGGAACCCCTGGTTGTTTATATATCACACGTGTATTGATGTTTCTACTCAATATAGTTATAGCATGATATAAAGCTTAACCATAAACTATATGAAATGTGATAATAGTCCTTACTACTATTTGTCTCTAGGGCATATTTCCAACATCTGTATTACTGATTTACTTTCGAAAATTATGATGTCTTGATTTGTGCATCAATGGTTAGAGCTAAAAGGAAATATAGTGTTATTGGATGAATATCAAAGCGGGTAAATATCAGGTCTTCTCGATAGGACCAAAAGAGAAAAACAAATTCCAGCTCATGTCATATATACAGTACAAAAATATTCGCATTATCAGATGAAAGCATACACTACTCCAGCTAGCATAATATGAGCACGTACGCGCGAGATGACATATATGATTTCCAAGATGTGATGCGGCGACAACGAGATCGCTCGCTGATGCAGCCAACTACCACCGGCAGCGGGCAGTAGCACGCACGATTTAAGCCATGTGAGTTTTTTTTTTTTTTGACTTTGCGATGTGAGTATGTTGACCCCTCAGTTATATATTTTGTCGGACAACAACTTGACAAAATGTAGAACGGTAAGAACGAGGCAAGTTCGGTGCTGCTAGGATATTCCGCATGGTAATCTACTCATCCCTAAAAATCATCTAACTAAATTATCTTATTATGCATATTTCTATGTCTATGATAAGGAGCTGGAAAGAAATGGACGTCTATAGTCTTTGCCTATGTGTAAGTTTATTTTTTGTTTTTTCGAACCATGTAAGAGTATTGCACATGTTATATTAGAAGAGGGAAAACCACCGAGGTGGTTAAAGTTTATAGAGCGACCAAAAAAAAGACCGGACAAACAGAACAGACACCCAACCTTACAAAGAAAAAACCAATGGCTAAGTCATTTCTGAATGGCTAAGTCATTTTACTTTGTTCAATGGTATTCTAGTAACATTTTGTGAAGTTCTAGCATATTTTGTGAAGTTTCAGCCACTCTTCTGCAAAGGTTCAATAACTTTTGTAAAGTTTCAATTGCTTGTGTGTGTTGCTTTCAATTTTTTTTTTTGCTTGTGTGTGTCTTTTTCTGTTTTCTTTATTTTAATATTTATATCTTCTATATTTGCGCAATTGCACTTCAATGGTGAGGCACAAAAGTCATTGGATCTTCAGAAAAATATTCAATCACATATTCCACGTACACTCCTTTTTTATTGACATGAAACACTCGTATTTCATTAAGACACGGCAATATCGCCGGCCACCAGACGGGTTACATCAGTAGGGAAATTCGATGTCCATATAGTATATTGACCATGAACTTCGCCTACACCCATAGCCGCAAGCTCATGAGCCGGCCTATTACAAACTCTGGGAGTGTAAACCACTCTAGCCTCTATAATATTCATCTGAAGCTGAAACTTCATGTCACCAATTAAAGTACCAATAGGTGAGAGGGAGTATTCAGACGTCACCATGGCATGCTTCAGGTTAATACAGTCTGTCTCAAAAATAACTCTGCCCATCCCCATTTGGTTTGCAATCTGTATGGCATTAGACAGGGCATTCGCTTCAGCGTGCAAGGCATCGGCCATCATATGAAGAGGACCTGCAGCTGCCAACAAATTTCAAACATATAATTTCGGCCAATGACACCCCAGCCTCCACTTCGTGTGTTTTCCCGGAAAGAGGCGTCCACATTTAGCTTAACAAACTCAGCCAGGTGGAGCTTCCCATTGATTGATATGATTAGACTGCATTGCCTCTTTCTTCTTCAGATACGTAATACATTCATGAACGTGTCTACGGACAGTAAATTGAAAACTGTCCACGCTCTGATGATTTTCTCCGTGGTTACCTCTCTTTCGTTCTTGCCACCAGTTCCACATCAATGAGACAGACAAAAGCTTTTCCTCGGATAAATTTAGAACCCCCTCCATCATTTCTATTGCCGACTGACATGGTAATAATTTCATACGTACATCTTCAAGGTGCAAAGCCCTCCACCTCTGCTTGGCAAACTTACAGTTGAGGAACAGATGACCACCATCCTCAAATAGCCTATGACACACTGCGCATCTCATATCTAAATCGACACCACGCCGAGCAATGTTCATATATAAAGGATGGCTATTGTGAGCTAACCGCCAAAGAAAATGATTGACCTTGGGTGGACATTGCACTTTCCAGATTTTTTTTGAAAACCTCGTATTTAATCGGTGTAGCTTTAGAACCCTGTCCAACTTGGGAATTCTGTTCTCGTTTCAGCATATCCATGTGTACTTTGTATGCTGATTTCACAGAGAAAATACCATGGTTATCGAAGTGCCAGGCAACAACATCCTCAGTTTGATCACGTAGTGGAATGCTGAGAATAACTGACACATCATCTGGGTGAAAATGTTGATTAATCAGGTCCTGGTTCCATGTACAAGTTGAGACATCAATCAGCGCAGAAACCATCTCTAACTCACAGTCCCCCTGATGTGTTGATGGACGTCTTGTAACACCCCTCGGGAGCCAAGGACCTTGCCATATATTCACTCTTGATCCGTCACCAATCCTCCAAATAATTCCTTCTTTAAACACTTTGAGGCCTTTTAAAATGCTTCTCCACACATAACTCATCCCCACCACTGGCTTTGTAGAAAGAAGGTCCTCATTAGGAAAGTATTTAGCTTCAAGAACTTGAGCACAAAGAGATTCAGGAGCTTGGATCAGTCTCCAGCACTGCCGTGCTAACATCGCGAGATTAAAGGAGTACAAATCCCTAAATCCCAAACCTCCATTTTCCTTTGGTAATTTCATCTTTTCCCATCCAATCCAATGCATTTTTTTATCATCATCATTTTGTGACCACCAATAACGACAAACCAACTGGCTAATCTCATCACACAATGATTTCGAGAGATCAAAGCATGCCATTGCATAAGTCGAAATAGACTGAGCTACTGCCTTTAGCAAAATCTCCTTCGCTGCCATAGACATCAACCTCTCCTTCCAACCTTGTAGTTTCTTCCAAATCTTCTCCTTAATATAAGCAAAGCATTTCTTCCTAGAACGACCAATATAAGTCACCAGCCCGAGATATTTTCCTTCGGTAGCTTTGGCTCCTAGTCCTAGAGCTTCCAGTAGGAGATTTTTTATACTTGTATTAGCATTTGAGCTGAACATCACTGAAGATTTCTCGCGATTAATCATTTGACCAGACCCCTCCTCATAGACTTGCAAGATGGAATTGATGGTCTCCACTCCTTGAAAATTTTCCTCAAGTAACAACAAGAAATCATCAGCGAACAAAAGGTGGTTAACTCGGGGTGCACCTGACGCTAGTTTGATGCCACGAGTTAAACCATCATCTTCGGCTTTTGTCATTAGAGCAGAAAAACCTTCAGCGCATAGAAGAAATAGATATGGGGAGATTGGATCCCCCCGTCGTAATCCTCTTCCCGGTTGCACCACGTCAGTAAGATCCCCATTTACACGGAACCGATATGACACCGTAGAAACACACTTCATAACCAATTGTATAAACATATTAGTAAAACCCATACGCCTCATCACTCCTTCCAAGAACGGCCACTTCACACGATCATAAGCCTTGCTCATATTCAAATTAAGCGCCATGTAAACATACATTCCTTTCTTATTTTCCAACAGCTATAAAACATGGGAAATGTTTCGCATCATCCCGGGGATGGCGTCGTTCGATCCCCCACCTCCTCACGCGTATGTCTTCTGGCCCTCGTGAACACCACAACCGCTCACATCACGGGCATGGGCCCCACCGAAACACCGCCTACCACATCTCTGCGAACCCTTTTCCCGTCTTTTTCTTGCTTGTCTTCTCCACTGAGCGCGTGTCGCGCTCCTGCCTGGCTCGCTGCTTGCGCATTCATGTATTTCTCCTGCGCCAGATCTCCCCGATCACGCCCACTATCAATTTTGTGTTTTCCCATGGTGGCCATGGAGAAGAACTCGGACCATCATGCGATCTGTGGTGTACCCATCGTAATTCCTTGGGCGAGTCTGCTGCGAGGGGCCATGGATGCCACCCTTGCTGGATCCGGACGCCGATGTTTTTCGTAAGAATTATTTTGTTGTTTTCTTACTATAGTATAGATTATTTACCACGAGATTTCCGCTGAAGCTGATTCTACAAATTTACATCACAAGTCTTGTTGGAGGACTTGGCCGATTTTTCGCTACGATAGCGCAAATTGTCTGCTACATTAATTATGTGGTGTTGCTACAATAGTATAAAGTTTCCGGCGAGTCTCCGACAAAGTCGGTTTGTTACAATAGCATAATTTTTTTTGCTCCGGCCAGGTCGATTTTGCTACAATATTTGTATATTTTGCTACAAGGCTTCGGCGAAGTCTTCGGCGAGGATAGTTTTTTCTTTTATTTTTTAGATGAGCCAGCTTTTACTATATACTCCCTCCGTTTCAAAATATAAGATGTTTTAGCTTTGTGAAAGGAGTTTATCTAGACCCCTTGTAGTGTGCAGGTTCACTCCAAACCTACATGAATTTATACATAAAAGAGGTCTAAATACACTCTTTTTACAAAGCTAAAACATCTTATATTTTAAAACGGAGGGAGGGAGTAGAAGCAAAAGTGAAAGATTCTTTACTAAACAAAAGCAAAAGTGGGAATTTGGCAAAAGAAAAGAACACGTGTCAAATAGAGGACCAGGGGATGCGGGATTTGATCCTGGCACTAGTAGAAAAATTGGCTTTCGTTTGCAGCCTTTTAGAGCATTTGTCTCGGTTCCTCCACGAACCGGGACTAATGCTTGCATTTGTCCTGGTTCGAGGGGTCCGAGCGACACACGGGAGTTAGGGGGCATACGTCCCGGTTCGTAAGGGTCCATTCGTCCTGGTTTGTAATACGAACCGAGACTAAAGGTCAGGCCCCAGACACGTGATATGCCGCACACCTTTAGTCCCGGTTCGTATTACGAACCGGGACAAATAGTCCGCCTATAAATGTGCCGCCCCAGCCAGCCCCTTCCCTATGATTTTTCTCTTGGTAGAAGGAGTGAGGCATGTGTGCTAGTTTTTTTCCTATGCACATTAGGTGTTCGACGAAATGTCTGAGAGAATCATATGTTTGATTTCATACAAAACAAAAATGATATGAGGTGCCCGAACCACACTTAAGCCTTTCTCCTCTTTCCTTCTCAATCGAGGTTAGCAACCTTATCCTTCATCTGTCATTGATATAATAATGCATGTGTCGACGTAAAGTGGTCATCTATTCATGATGTTCTGTAATGATGCCGATGAACCGGCGGGGATGTATGTACGGTGACCGACGTGAATCCATGTACATTCAAGGCGTGGATAAATTTATCGATATGGCTAAGGCAAACAAAGAGAATGGATTTATGTGTTGTCCATGTGTTCAATGTCAGAACATCAAGGAGTACTCTTCCTCGAAAATCATTCGCGGCCACCTGGTTCGGAGAGGTTTCATGCCCAGCTATAATTGCTGGACCAAGCACGGAGAAAGAGGGGTTATGATGGAAGACAATGAAAAAGAAGAGGATGATGACAGCTATTGTCATATGTTCCCTAAATACGATGATACTGCAATGGAAGAGAATGAAGAAGAAGGAGGTGAAGAACGGGCATAAGATGAGCCCGTTGATGATCTTGGTCGAGTCATTTCTGATGCAAAGCGAGACTGTGAAATAGAGAAGGAGAAGTTGAAGTTGGAGGGCATGTTAGAGGATCACAAAAAAATGTTATACCCAAATTGCAAAAATGGCAGCACAAAGCTCGGTACCACACTAGAATTGCTGAAATGGAAGGTAGACACTATTTTATCTGACAAGGGATTTAAGAAGTTACTGAAAATAATGAAGCCGAAGCTTCCAAAGGATAACGAATTACCCGAGAGTACTGACGAAGCAAAGAAAATTCTCTGCCCTCTAGGATTAGATGTGCTGATGATACATGCATGCATAAATGACTGCATCCTTTACCGCGGTGAGGAGTACGAGAATTTCGATAAATGTCCGGTATGCACTGCACTGCGGTATAAGATCAGACGAGATGACCCTGGTGATGTTGATGGCGATGACGAGCCCCCCAGGAAGAGGGTTCCTGCTAAGGTTATGTGGTATGCTCCTATAATACCAAGGTTGAAACGTCTGTTTAGAAACAAAGAGCATGCCAGGTTGTTGCGATGACACAATGAATACCGCAAGAAAGACGGGAAGTTGAGACACTCACAGTGGAGAAAAATCCAGAGAGAGTTCCCGGACTTTGCAGGTGACACAGGAACTTATGGTTTGGTCTAAGTACAGATGGCATGAATCCTTTTGGGGAGCAGAGCTGCAGTCACATCACCTGGCATGTGACTCTATGTATCTACAACCTTCCTCCTTGGCTGTGCATGAAGCGTAAGTTCATTATGATGCCAGTGCTTATCCAAGGCCCGAAGCAACCCGCCAACGACATTGATGTGTACCTAAGGCCATTAGTTAAAGAACTCTTACAATTGTGGAGAAAACCAGGTGTACGTGCGTGGGATGAGCACAAATAGGAGCCATTTGACCTAAGAGCACTGCTTTTCGTAACCATCAATGATTGGCCTGCTCTTAGTAACCTTTCAGGACAGACAAACAAGAGATACAAGGCATGCACACACTGTTTAGATGATACTGAAGCTACATATTTGCATAAATGTAAGAAGGTTGTGTACCTGGGGAATCGTCGATTTCTTCCAATCAATCATCAAGTAAGAAAGAAAGGCGAGCATTTCAAAGGTGAGGCAGGTTACCGGAAGAAGCCTGACCTCCCTATTGGTGATGATGTATTTGGTATGGTCAAGGACATAGAAGTAATCTTTGGAAAGGGGCCTAGCAGTCAACCTGTTCCGAACAACGCCACTACCGGACACGTGCCCATGTAGAAGAAGAAATCTATATTTTGAGAGCTACCCTATTGGAAAGTCCTACGTGTCCGCTCTTCAATCGACGTGATGCACGTGACGAAGAATCTTTGCGTGAACCTGCTAGGATTCTTGGGCGTGTGTGGGAAGACAAAAGATACACCAGAAGTACGGGAGGACCAACAACGTATGAAAGACCCACAAAACATGCATCCACAGAACAAGACGGATAAAGGGCTTAAGTCTTGCCATCTACGCTCTTACGAAAGTAGAGAAGGAAATCTTTTTGGAAGTCCTTTACAGTATCAAGGTGCCGTCTTGATTCTCGTCTAACATAAAGGGGATAATAAATATGGCAGAGAAAAAATTCCAAAACCTCAAGTTTCATGATTGTCACGTTATTATGACACAGTTGCTTCCGATTGCATTGAGGGGGCTTCTACCGAAAAATGTTCGAGTACCCATTGTGAAGCTATGTGCATTCCTCAATGCAATATCTCAGAAGGTGATCAATCAAGATATTCTGACAAGGTTACAAAAGGATATGGTCCAATGTCTTGTTAGTTTTGAGTTGGTGTTCCCACCATCCTTCTTCAATATTATGACGCATCTCCTGGTTCACCTAGTCGAAGAGATTCCCATTCTCGGTCCTGTATTTTTACACAATATGTTCCCCTTTGAGAGGTTCATGGGAGTGTTAAAGAAATATGTTCATAACCGTGCTCGACCAGAAGGAAGCATCTCCAAGGGCTATGGAACAGAGGAGGTCATTGAGTTCTGTGTTGACTTTATTCTTGACCTTAAGCCGACTGGTGTTCCTGAATCGCGGCATGAGGGGAGACTGAGTGGAAAAGGCACGCTAGGAAAGAAAACAATGAGATGTAGGGACGGACAATCTTTCACTCAAGCACACTACACGGTTCTACAGAATTCCACGTTGGCAGCTTCGTATATCGGAGAACACAAGAATATGGTACACTCCAACAATCCGGGAAAGCCTGACTCTTGGATTAGAGATGAACACATGAAGACTTTTGGCAGCTGGTTGCGAACACATCTAATGAATGACACCACTATTGGAGATCAGCTATACTTGTTGGCTGGGTCACCATCTTCTACTATATTGAATTACTGTGAGATCCAGGCACATGGCTTAATAGGATTGATAGGACACCCATATCAACAAGTTGCAACTTCTTTTCCGGAATATCATTCGAAAAGAACTCTAAGGTTAAGCGTGCTTGGCCTAGAGCAATTCTAGGATGGGTGACTGACCGGGAAGTGGGTAACCGGGTACGCACGAGTGAGGACAAAGTGCACAGAAAAGACTAGTGTTGGTCTATGGGGCCAGTCTAGATATCCTATTAAGCTGCCAGGAGTGACACCCCCCGGGCCCAGGAGTGAACGGGGTGTTACAAGTGGTATCAGAGCCGGCCCTTTCGATTACACGGGTGTGTGCGGGTCAGTAGCGGGACATGTGGAGCATGGCGCGTGTGGCCCGGAGTGGACATGGCATGGCACATGTGCCGACACTGGACGCACAGACGCGTGCCAAGAGGAAACGTTCCTAGGGTGTGCTTGATCGATGAGGGCATCGATCTTCTAAAGGGTGGGTGTATGTGAGATCCAGGCACATGGCTTAATAGGATTGATAGGATACCCATATCAACAAGTTGCAACTTCTTTTCCGGAAGCTCATTCGAAAAGAACTCTAAGGTTAAGCGTGCTTGGCCTAGAGCAATTATAGGATGGGTGACCGACCGGGAAGTGGGTAACCGGGTGCGCACGAGTGAGGACAAAGTGCACAGAAAAGACTAGTGTTGGTCTGTGGGGCTAGTCTAGATATCCTATTAAGCTGCCAGGAGTGACACCCCCCGGGCCCAGGAGTGGACGGGGTGTTACAATTACCAAGGGTACGAGATAAATGGGAACATATTTTACACGATCGCCCAAGATAAAAAGAGAACCAACCAGAACAGTGGTGTCCACTTTGATGCAATAGACAAGAATGGCAAAAAGGACACATACTATGGTTACATAGAGGAGATATGGGAACTTGACTATGGAGTTTCTTTTAAGGTCCCTTTGTTTCGGTGCAAATGGATCAACCTGAATGGAGAAGGGGTAAAGGTAGACCAGTTGTACGGAATGACAACAGTAGATCTCAACAATCTTGGTTACAAAGACGAACCATTTGTCCTAGCCAATGATGTGGCACAGGTTTTCTATGTGAAGGACATATCCTCCATACCAAAAAAAGAAAAAAAATAAGCAAACGAATACATCACACGATGAGCCAAAGCGTCACATAGTTCTTTCAGGGAAAAGAAATATCGTGGGAGTCGAGGACAAGACAGACATGTTAGAAGATTATAATAAGTTTGATGAAATTCCGCCCTTCACAGTGAAAACTCATCCAAGCATCCCGTTAAGCAAAGAAGATGCTCCATGGTTACCGCCGAAGCGACCATAAACGGGCATAAGAAATTCAAAAAGGTCCAAACAATGTAAATCCTTTGCGTGGTGTCATATTATGTGACATAGTTGCAAGGAAAAATACCAAACTTGGTATATTGATTATGTCTCAAAAAACCTTCACAAAATGATCTATCATGTTCGAGGTTTCATGGCTTTCGGTCCAAATGACCAATATTATGTGCATAATTGAGGCATAATTTGTGATATTGTGCCCATATGTGCATCTTGGGATGGTGAACAATGTTGTAGGAGGAAATTTTATTTTTCGTCGCATGGAAAAGCCATTTTCTATTTTTCAAGTGCAAAAATCCGGGCGTTTTGTGAAGCAACACCAAACGTTAAATAAAAAAATGGTACCATCCTATTTTTCACAAAAACTAGACCACCTTACGTGAACAATGTACCAATCGGGGATTTAAAAACCTTTCCGTCCACCACTAGAAAAAAGACAAATGTCTGCCGAATCGGTAGGAAGTGGGTCCGGTATGACCTACAGGTACATGATCTAATGCTCGTGATTTTTTGAAAAAATCATTTTTAGACTTATAATGTGATGTTTCTTCAGAGATCCAATGAATGCTTTAACGAGGCTCATCCCCTATCTTCATGCCCGCCGTTATGATCAAAGTCGGAAATGGGCAAATTTTGAAACGGGCATCAGAAATTCAAAAATGGTCCAAACAATGTAAATCCTTCGCGTGGTATCATATTAGGGAGTGCCTCTATGGCCAGATTTAGAGAGATGCCTGAGGACTGGATCCTCCGGCATCTCCCTGAAACTGGCCGTAGTGGTGTCCTTGCTCTCGCACACCATCATGTTTGCAGTTGATAACTTAACAAGGATGCCTATTTATAGATTAAGCAGCAAAACATAGTGTCGACATTCTTGTTGATAGTTGATGGCTCAAGATATCTCGAGCTCGTTGGGGAACCCCAAGAGGAAGGTATGATGAGCACATCAACAAGTTTCCATCAGTTATGAAACCAAGGTTATCGAACCAGTAGGAGCAAGGAAACACCTCCAAGGTGTTGTTTCCAACTTGGAATCCTGCACAACACAACCACAGAACTTTGCGCCAACTTACAGTGAGGTTGTCAATCTCACCAGTTCTGCTGAAAACAAAGGGTTAAACGTATTGTCTGGAAGAAAGTAATAGCTTGTAGAAAATAAACAGAAAACAGTAAACAGTTGTAGACTAATTGTAAAAGAAAGGACCGGGGTGCATAGTTCACTAGTGGTGATTCTCCTTAAGATAGATAACATGTTGGGTGAACAAATTACAGCGGGGCAATTAACAAACATCGAGAAATCATACATGCATATACTAATCATCTTGACGCCTATGAGATTTGATTGGGCATTACAACATTATACATAGACCGTAACCCAACTGCATCTATGACTAATAATCCACCTTCAGGTTATCATCCGAACCCCCTCCAGTATTAAGTTGCAAGCAACAGATAATTGCATTACACATTGCGTGTAAAGTAAACAATACGATTGTTCTATAAACAAAGGATTGCTGTTTTCTCCCTAGTAGCAACAACACATCTAGTACCTTAGAGATTTCTGTCACTTCCCCAGATTACTAGAGGCATGAACCCACTATCAAGCATAAATACTCCCTCTTGGAGTTGCTAGCATCTACTCGGCCAAGATATCTACTAACAACAGAGAGCATGCAAGATCACAAATAACAAAGACATGATAGAATCAATAATCAATCTGAAATAGCATCTCAATATCCATCGGATCCCCGCAAACACAACATGTAGGATTACAAATAGATGATCTTGATCATGAACGGAGCTCACAAGATCTAAACATGATAACACAAAGGAGGAGAACCAGCCATCTAGCTACTACATGGACTCGTAGTCCAGGGATGAACTACTCATGCATCACACCGGAGGCTTGCCTGGTGATGAAGAAGGCCTCCAGGGTGAATTCCCCTCTCCGGCAGGGTGCCGAGAAGAGCTTCAGATCCCTCCCGATCTAGGGATGGAGATGACGGCGGCTATAGACTCTTTCGTGGATTTTTGATCGGGTACTTAGGGTTTATGTATCGGAGGCAATATATAGGCGAAAGGGGAGGCCGAGGGGGCGCCCTAGGCGGCCACACCACTCCCTGGCGTGGGCCAGGCCTGGCCGCGCGACCAGGTGGTGTGGGCGGCCCCTGGCCCCTCTCCGTCTCGTATTCTGGCTCTGTGTCCCCCTCGGTGAAATATTGACTTTATCTTTTGTCCCATCCAATTCCGAGAATATTCATTTTCTGACTTTCCTGGAACCAAAAACAGTAGAAAACAGACAGCTGACACTGTGGCATCTTGTTAGTCCAAGGAAGTGTATAAAAAGTACTCCAAAGTGTGGACAAAACATAAGAAAGTAGATAAAAACCAAGCATGGAACATAAAAAATTATAGATACATTAGCAACGTATCAAAATCCCCAAGCTTAACTCCTACTCGTCCTCGATTACGTAATCATAAAAAGAAAGAATAATTTTTGAGGTGACATGCACCATCATAAACTTGATCAAAGTATTTGTAAAACATGGATAACTGGGATCATAGTGCTTCAACATAGCATGAAAGATAAAGTTCTAACAATAATACATAGCAACTATGATGTAACATGAAAAGGCACAAACAAAAGATTCATGAATAACAATGCTTTGCAAGACGTTTGTTTGTTTCACATAATGAAAACATAGCATAGTGGCTGATGTCTACGCACTTCTATTCTTGTAGACAATTGTTGGTCCTCCAAGTGCAGAGGTTTGTAGAACAACAATAAGTTTTCCCTTAAGTGGATCACCCAAGGTTTATCGAACTCAGGGAGGAAGTGGTCAAAAGTATCCCCTCTCAAGCAATCCTGCAATCAAGATACAAGAAGTCTCTTGTGTCCCCAACACACCCAATACACTTGTCAGGTGTATAGGTGCGCTAGTTCGATGAAGAGATAGTGAAATACAAGTGGTATGGATAATTATAAGTGGTAACGGTGCCAGAAAATAGCTTGCTGGCGTGTGGTTGACGTGGAAAAAGACTAAAGGCAAACTGAAATAAAGATGGAAGTAAGCAAACATGTAACATATCTAATTGCAAACGGTATATCAATGCTTAGAAACAAGGCCTAGGGATCATACTTTCACTAGTGAACACTCATATAAATATCTTCTCTCTATGATACTACTCTTAAATACTCTCCGGTTGGACACTCTAATCATTGGTAGGGCTATAACAACACTCCTCAAAGTTCGCTTTCCGCATCTAGATAACCCCACACTGTCACCTTGAGCACTAGATGGTTCCAACAAACACCACAATTTCATAGAGACATCCAACTCCAAATATAACTCATAACAAGTATTTGTAATCTCTAGCCTAAGTGCCACCATGGTGTGCACACTATCAACTTCACACACATGGGGAGAGCAGATATCTATTAAAGCACTTGAGTAGCAAGGTAGATCTATAGATTACAAGCTCATGATCTCAATAAGATCATGCATAGAGAGAGAGAGATGAACACATAGCTACCGGTAGAACCCTTAGCCTCGAGAGAGAATACTCCCTCCTCGTCATGGGAATCAGCAACGGTGATGGAGATGGTGGTGGAGATCGATGGTGATGGCTCCGGGGGCACTTCCCCGTCCCGGCAGGGTGCCGAAACAGACACTTTATGTCCCCCAAATCTCCCCTTTGGTGGCGGCGGCACTGCAGAACTTTTCATGGCTGGAGGCTTGACGATTTAGGGTTTATGCATCGGGAGGCTTCTTATAGGCGAAGAGGCAAGGTCGGTGGGCGGCCAGGGGGCCCACACCACCTAGTGGCGCGGCCAGGTTGGACCCGCGCCACCACATGGTGTGGCCGCTCTGTGGCCCCTCTCCGTCTTGTCTTCTGGCTCCGTGGGTCTTCCGGTAAAATATCGACTTTGGCTTTTGTCCGGTCCAATTCCGAGAATATTGATTTTCTGACTTTCCTGGAACCAAAAACAGCAGAAAACAAGCAACTGACACTATGGCATCTTGTTAATAGGTTAGTTCCAGAAAATGTGTAGAAGTACTCCAAAGTGTGGACAAAACATAAGAAAGTAGATAAAAACCAAGCATGGAACATCAAAATTATAGATACGTTAGCAACGTATCAGTGGCATTCAGCTTGTCCCTCATAATGTAGCAAATCATAATTGCATAGGACACCTTCAAAGTTCATAAGGGTGACTAGATACAAATAGGTTAAGAACAAGCAATATCAAAGTTATACATCAATCAACAAGTCTTGGGACAATGCACATTAAACTAAGAATGGCCACTATGCTCTCTCAATAGGTGCATAAAGATAGAAGATGGAGACTCAACATAAAAGTAAAAGAAAGGCCTTCATGGAAGGAAGCAGGGATTCAAGTCTTATAGAGAGCTTCCAAAAATTATGGTACTTATTAGCTTTCAGCTCTCATTGCCCCTATCATAAGCATCTTGAAGTGATTAAGGTTAAAGTGAACAAACTATGGAGTATATGCTTGACAAAGTATAAGTTGGAAATCTCATGTCCCTTGAATACGAGGGATGCTCCTCGTGCTACTCAAGTTTAGTCACCGGTAAGTTCTTGTCATAGTAAGTACATGTGTATCATAGAGAACCTCCAACGGGGTACCCCTTGCCCGATGATACGGAAGAATCCCCATATCAAAATGACAAGGCAAGCAGACAATGAGCATCTCAGCAATCTTCTTATTTACCATGGGAAAATGGTGCTTTTTCTCTCTTTCCTCTTTTCTCATCTCTTTTTTTTTCTCTTTTTTCTCAACCTCTATCTCTTTTTTTATAACAAGAATGCTTCATAGATTGCTCATTATGGTTACGCTGCAGGTTTCCACCATGATTAGGCATGGATTAGACCAGTGGCCCAGGCATTTCTCTAACACACATACATAATTCCATGGACTTACAAGCTTCCCTTTCATTTCACACCGGCAACATCCATAGACAAAAGAGCATGATATCAACTAGGTACAATGTACAAGGGCAATGTTGAAAGCGTTCCCCATGACAACATGGTTCTGCTAATCCCCAACATATAAGTGCAAGCATATACAACATAGATGACACAATGGTTCAAGTTTTTTAAGGGCGAGAAAAGTAAAGTGTGCCATCAAGTTCGTGAGAGCTTTAATCACTAATTTTCACATAACAAGTTTAATTCAGAATGTAGATAAAAACATGAATATACTTGGAATAGAAAATGCTAATAGGTCGGTATGGTGGACTCTTTGGAATAACTTGGTTTTATTTGGAGTTGGATGCATGAGTGGAACTCATACTTGGTTATGGAGGCTAGCAAAAGACTGGGAGCGACCAACTAAGAGAGCAATAATGGCCATAATCATGCCACTAACCGGGACTAAAGATATTTCCCACCATTTCCTATCGCTTCCCACTATGTTTTCCCGCCCTTTCCCTCTATATCTAGGCAGACCGCGCCATGGCTATCCACACATCCACACCTTCCTCTCTCAACAATGGACACCGCATACTGGGCCATTCTCACACTCGAAGAGACCGAGGCGCTGTGCGCCTCCAGCTACCCATGCCCGCCGGGCTACCGGGTGCCCGCTGACTGGATGCTGAGCGTTGGAGGAGTTCCTGCCCCTCCTGTGCCTCAAGGTTCCGCCCGCCAGGCGGCCATCACGAACCACTTCTACCTAGAGCTCACGCCAGATCAGCGAATGGATCCCCATTGGGCTCCCGACAACTACGACACCTAGAATGCCTTCTTCGCTAACCGACGGGAAAGGGAGCTTGCCAGGTATGAGGGCGACGGCCCGCCCCCGGTGAACCACAATGAAACCGGTCGTCGCCTGTGGTGGGCGAACTGGACTATCACCAGTGTGATGCGCTACATCGTTGAAGGAGATCATCCTCGCATGCGGTACCCACACTTGCACCCGCCGCATAGCCACAATAAGGGTGGCTGTGGTGAAGGCCACGGGCATAGAGGCATCGTCATCCGGGGGCCCCTCCCCCTGCGTCGTGCACCCGAGGCCGGAGTGTCAGGTGCCCCCGGAATATGTCATGGTTCATGGTCCCCAATTCCCCCCTACACAAGCCGAGGAAGGGCTGAGGATCCCTGAAATATGCCATAGCGACGACGACGAACATGGTTTGGAAGATGACCCTGAAGCTGTGTACTATAGGGCTAGACATGATTATGACTAAATCCATTGGCTAGGACGAATGGTTCGTTTGTGTACCTAAGATTGTCAAGAGATCCACTGTTTTCAAGTTCAAATTCAAATTCATGTTGAAAGTGTTTTCAAATTCAAATTTAATAGTTTGAATAATTATTTTATAAGACAGAAAGTTTTTTCAAATTCAAATCATTTAAATGTGAACACCTAAATAGGAAATAAGAAATAAGGCGAGAACATCTGAAAAGTTTGAAAAACTTTTGAAAACAGGACCTTTAGTCCCGGTTGGTGGCTCCAACTGGGACGTCAGAGCCTTTCGTCCTGGTTGGTGCCACCAACCGGGATATATGGCCTTTACATCTCGGTTGGTGGCTCCAACCGGGACGTATGGCCTTCCCCTTATAACGCCGCGCCGTTCCTTTCTCCTTCCCCATCTCGCATTTCTTCTAAGTCCCAGGCACACCTCCGACCCTGACATCGCCAGGCTGCCCAATTCCGGTGCAGTGGTCCTTCCCCTCGCACGCCGCCGCTCACGCCGGACGGAAGGCCGCCACTTCCCTACCTCCGACACCACCGCTCTCTCCCCAGAGGCTGTCGCCGCTCTCTCTCTCTCGGCCTGGAGGTGCACGCGTCCCCATCGCACGGTGATACGTTTCTAACGTATCCATAATTTTTGATGTTCTATGCTTGGCTTTTATCTACTTTCTTATGTTTTGTTCCAACTTTAGAGTACTTTTTATACACTTTCTTGGACTAACCTATTAACAACATGCCACAGTGCCAGCTGCCTGTTTTCTGTTGTTTTTCGTTCCAGGAAAGTCAGAAAATGAATATTCTCGGAATTGGACGGGACAAAAGCCAAAGTCAGTTTTTCACCGAGGGGGACATAGAGCCAGAATACGAGA
Source organism: Avena sativa (assembly GCA_916181665.1). NCBI lineage: Eukaryota > Viridiplantae > Streptophyta > Magnoliopsida > Poales > Poaceae > Avena > Avena sativa. The sequence goes on along the minus strand of OV702291.1, from coordinate 17,081,185 downwards.
CGGAGAGGGGCCATGGGGCCGCCACACCACTTGGCCGCGCGGCCAAGCCTGGCCCGTGCCAGGGGGTGGTCTGGCCACCCCAGGCACCCCCTCGGCCTCCGCTTTCACCTATATTTTGCCTCCAATACAGAATCCCTAAGTACCCGATCAAAATTCCACGAAAGTGTCTGTAGCCACCGTCATCTCCATCCCTAGATCGGGAGAGATCTGAAGCTCTTCCCAGCACCCTGCCGGAGAGGGGAATTCACCCTAGAGGCCTTCTTCATCACCATGCAAGCCTCCGGTGTGATGCGTGAGTAGTTCATCCTTGGACTACGGGTCCATGTAGTAGCTAGATGGCTGGTTCTTATCCTTTGTGCTATCATGTTTAGATCTTTTGAGCTCCGTTCCTGATCAAGATCATCTATTTGTAATCATACATGTTGTGTTTGCGGGGATCCGATGGATATTGAGATGCTATTTCATATTGATTATTGATTCTATCATGTCTTCGTTATTTGTGATCTTGCATGCTTTCTGTTGTTAGTAGCTATCTTGTCCAAGTAGATGATAGCAAATCCAAGAGTTAGTATTTATGCTCGATAGTGGATTCATGTGTCACATCCCAAAAGAAACGATGAAATTTAGGGGGAAAAGAAACTTTTTGTTCCTCTATTGGAACCTTACTTAAACAAAAAGAATTTTAAATAAGGAAGAGACAAACAAACTATCCAAAGATAAAATGCAATCATCCATGACATGCATCTTGTCAACCCCTGAAGAAAAAGGATAGACCCGAAACCTAAACACTAATAAGAGAAATCACCATCAAGTTCAATACAAGACTATGGATTTGTCCCATATAAAGATTGAGCAAGAGCATTCCTAAATAATCTATAATGGTAAATAACAAAATTACAAAACCCTAGAAATTGGTTTCACACTATTTGGAGCCATAGATAAAAAGATATGGTTTATTTAAGAAGAAAGGAAAAGAAATAAGAGTCCAAGGCCAATAAAGCACCTACCAAAAATCAATAACTAAATGAAATAAATGTATTCTTAAATGGTTTATAAATATAATTATTAAATAGAATTATACAAATAATAATCACCTTTTAGTTTTTTGAAACTATAAATCAAAATATATAATTTATTTGGTAAAGCGAAAAAGAAATGGATTATATTGCAAAGCCAAGATAAGCCATATCTAAATCCATGTCCAAATGGAACAAAAGTATATTTAAATAACATATAATGGTAAAGAATTATTTTATAAAACTTTGTAAATTGGTTTGATCCTTTTTGGAGTTTTAAATAAAAATATATGAAGAAAAGTAACTAAGTACAAAAAAGAACCATATATGCTAAAGTAAATATTTATAAATAATATTGTTTGAATTAGATAATAAATAAGATAGATAATATCCTAAAATGATCTTATTGATTTTACAAATTTTTAGAAATTTGAATGGATCTATTTAGAGCTCTAAAACAAAAGTTATGAAAGAAACCTGAAAAAAGAAAAAGAAAAATATTAAGGAAAAAAAAGTTAGCAGCCGAACCGGCCCAGCCACCTAGCCCACAGAATCATGACCTACTCTTCTATATTTTTTCTTCCATTTATTTTTCATGGACCGCACTTCCTAGCCCATCTAGCCAATTGAACGGAACCATCCATCTTCTTCCTCGTTCGTTCATGTAGGCACTACAGGTATTACAGAAAGTCATTAGCCATGGACACCATCTCTTCCCCTCCTAATTCCACTCAATCTAGTGAGTGTTTTGTTTCAACTTCAACACACGAAATATTCTCATAATTGCATTACCGTTTTATTCGGGGAATTACTTCTCCATTTTATTGGCTTAATTGCCCAAGTCGGACCGGTGCTCCGAATGCCACCCGTCGGCATACGTCTCCCGATCTCCCTCCTCCTACCATAACAACATGAACAGAAGAGAGCACCATCTTCCTCTCGTTCTCCTCCATCATTTTGGTTCTCAAAATTTCTCGAGAGGAGGTCTGTAGAAGTCATACCGATGATGCCAAGATCAGCCAAAAACCAGAGTTCATCGTCAGATCTTGTCGTCCACGGTGAGAAACTTGTCAATTCCTCGAACCAGAATACTCTCCTCATCTTTGCCTACCTCCAGGACATGGTGGGATGACATTTTGTTTCTGTTGGTCGAGCCACCCGACGCCACCATGGCTCCAGCTGTGGATTGGCGCTGTCTTCAAAGACCAGCGAGCTCTCCGTCATGTCCATGAGTACCGCCTCGATGTCATCTACACCGTCCACGTCTTCTTCAACTCCGGATACGTTCCTAGCGACGAGAACGGCAACGCCAAGTCCGTGCCCGCCATTTCGGCGATCTTTCCGGCGAGATTTTCCAGTGAGCTAACCTGGTCCGTTTGATCTTCATCTAAGGACTATCAATAGATCACTCACCGAAGGAGTACATGCCAATAGAAATCTGCCACTTGTCTTATCAATTTCTATTTTCGGATTTTTAGGACATAAGAACATAGAAACTTGCAAAAATCATATCTTTAGTTCTGTTCGTCCAAATTTAGCAAATAATATGTCTATGGATTCACAAAAATGAGTATAACACAGTAGAGCAACAATTCGGCACTTTTGTGATGGTTAAAATCACGTTTTATACAGTACCATTTGTGGAGTAATTTGGCTATAAAACATGTTCTATAAATTATTTTTGAGTGAATCTTTTTGCACTTAGTTGTATTTTTAAACCCCTTATCCATATAAGTCAGAAACAAGGATTTATCATATAATTTAATTATAGTAGAAAACATTCTATTGAGGAAGGCCTTTTCTACTAATAGAAAATGCTATTAAATAATCTATGTGGATAAATTGTTGGATTTGGCATCAAACATATATAAAATGATCAGTAGGTTATTTTTAGTGTTCAGTACCTTATTAGGAAAACTTGTGCAATAAAAGTACCATATTGCATCCTTTCATGTATTGCATCATTTTTGTGTTGTTTTGTGATGCTAGTTTTGAGAGTGTGCTTTTTGCTTGATTGTATTGTTGTAGACTTTGAGGAGTGTAATCTTTAAAAGATCAAGAAGAGTACCTAAATATTCTACTATCAAGGCAAGTGGCACTATCATCAAGTCCTACTGTTTTCATTATACTTAGTGGATTTTTGTAGTATATGCATGATAGACTATATTATTATGCTATGCTATATCTCCTATGTAGAATAGGGAATGATAGTTTCTACTTAGTAGGTGAAACATCGTAAGATTAGAAATGCTTAGCCCTGCTATAGTTTTCGGGGTGGAATATAATATTATGATTATATGGAGTATTAGAAAATATATGCTTCCTATAATAAAATAAGTACTTAATAAAACACCTGGGTGGAAATGGGACTTGCTTGGATTATGTTGAGTGGTTACTCAGGGGCCATATCTATGGTCGGCTGGTGTATCGCACTTGTGGACGACCACCTAGGAACAAAGAGAATGGAGACATTCTTGTCACGAAGCTTCTAGTGCAGCCACGTGGCATATGGGTTATGCCTTGACCGACTAAGTTGTGAGAACTCAGCCAGACAGACAGAGGGTGGTAGTGATGATAGGATGGAATGCGTTCGTGGTGGTCTGAGGGATTTTTTCTGAAAAGTCTCGCCTCGACGCACGTCGAGTCTTGTGGGGAAAGTGCACCACCTCTCGAGAGGGTAAAACTAAGTACTTAGCCGTGTCTCCGGTTATGGACAATTTCTGAGCATCAAGACAATGAAGCAGAATCAAGAATCTCATCATTCTAATTTCTTTAAGTAAAAAATTGATGGGTGAACAAGGGTTGTTGGTTCATTGATTTCTATCAATGGAACCTAGGTTCACTGATTTCTATCAGTGGTACCACTATGTTGTGATTGGAAATATGACCTGGAGGGTATCCATTGTAACTTAGTTGATAAACTATTTATAAAAAGATAGGGAAAAACTTTCTTGCTGCAAACTAGCCAAAGCTCTACCTGGCCAGATATGCATGTAGTAATAGGTTCCACTTTATATCCACATACTAGTGACACTTGCCAATACAATTCAAAATGTATTGACCCTTGTGGCTGTAACTTATCATGTTGCAGGATTATTTGATGATAGTGAAGTTTGATGAGTAGGGATTACGAGTCTCCACTCAACATGTTTGCCTGTGGCACATGAAGATGAAGGACTCCATGCTTTATAGTTATATCTGCTGCTTTGTAATAAGATAGTCATATGAGCTATGTAAGCTGTAATGAACTATTTTTATTCCTGGATATGCGATGTAATATGGCCATTGTTTCTTGATATTACATCTTAAACTGTGGGTGCTAGCTATTCGATCCAGGGACTAGCACTATAAACACAGGGCTTTGAACCTTACCGGGTTCGGGTCATAACATCATGCCTCTAGTAATCTGGGGAAGTGACAGAAATCTCTAAGGTACTAGATGTGCTGTTGCTACTAGGGAGAAAACAACAATCCTTTGTTCATAGAATAATCGTATTGTTTACTTTACACGCAATGCGTAATGCAATTATCTGTTGCTTGCAACTTAATACTGGAGGGGGTTCGGATGATAACCTGAAGGTGGATTATTAGTCATAGATGCAGTTGGATTACGATCTATGTATAATGTTGTAATGCCCAGTTAAATCTCAAAGGAGTCAAGATGATTAGTATATGCATGTATGCTTTCTCAATGTTTGTCAATAGCCCCGCTGTAATTTATATACCCAACATGTTATCTATCTTAAGGAGAGCCACCACTAGTGAACTATGGACCCCGGTCCTTTCTTTTACAATTAATCTACAACTGTTTACTGATTTCTGTTTACTTTCTACAAGCTTCTACTTACTTCCATTCGATATGTTTAATCCCTTGTTTTCAGCAAAACCGGTGAGATTGACAACCTCATCGCAAGTTGGGGGCAAAGTTTTTTGGTTGTGTTATGCAGGTCTCCACGTCGCTGCTGGCACCGGTAGTGCCCCTACCAAAGTCCAGCTAGCAACACCTTGGAGGTGTTTCCTTGCTCCTACTGGTTCGATAAACCTTGGTTTCATAACTGAGGGAAAACTTGTTGTTGTGCTTGATATGTCCAAAACGTATCTACTTTCCCGAACACTTTTGCTATTGTTTTTCCTCTAAACTTGTGTGATTTGGATGCAACTAACACGGACCGACGCTGTTTTTAGCAGAATTGCCTTGGTGTCTAGTTTTTGTGCAGAAAATCAACTATCAGGAAAAATCCCGGAAAATATGCCAAAATCCTATTTCACCAGAAGACTCCCAGAGCCAGAATACGAGACGGAGTGGGGCTGGGCCTAGGCCACACCACCTGGCCGCGCCAGGGGGTGGTCTGGCCGCCCCAGACACCCCCTCGGTCTCCCTCGTCGCCTATAAGTTGCCTTCTGACCTAAAAACTCAAGGGGGGTCAACGTTTTTCCAGAAAGAATTCTGCTCCGCTGCCACCACCATATTCCACGATTTGGAACCAGAAACTCCGTTCTGGCACCTTGCCGGGACGGGGAATTGGAGGAGATCATCGTCATCATCATCACCATCGCTTCTCCATCGACCATCCATGTTTCCCCATCCATGAGTGAGTAATACCCCGCTGTAGGCTATGGGGATGGTAGGGATTGGATGAGATCGTTCATGTAATGGCATCGGATTGTTAGGGCATGGTGCCTAGTATCTACTATTAGTGCTTTTTGACTTTGTTGCGACTTATTATGCTTAATGCTTATCACTAGGGCCCGAGTGCCATGATTTCAGTTCTGAACATGTTATTGATTCATTATGATAGTATTGTTTATGGTCTTACCTGCAAGTTGTATACACATGTTGTTGTCTGGAACCAATGGCCCCGAAGTGACATAAATCGGGATAACCGGAGGGAATGGCTTTGATGTGAGGATCACATGTGTTCATGGAGTGTTAATGCTTTGCTCCGGTGCTCTATTAAAAGGAGCACCTTAATTGCTAGTAGTTCCCTTGAGGCCCCGCTGCAAACGGGCTGGCAGGACAAAAGATGTTGTGCAAGTTCTCATTGCGAGCACGTATGACTATATATGGAACACATGCCTATGATTATTTAGTACTTGGATGCTTTATCTTATTTATCTGCAATTGCCCTATGTTCTGATTACCATGTGAATTGTCTTGTCCATGCAAGCCCGTCCATCCATCCATGTGCCTACCGCGCTCGAATCCTACTTACTGCAATTCTTACTACTATCTTTGCTTTACTACTGCTGTTACTTTGCTATTCCTACTACAAAACGGTTGCTACTGATAAATTGCTGTGAGCAAGATTGTTTCCAGGTGCAGCTGAATTAACAACTCAGTTGTTAAAGCTTATAAATATTCTTTGGCTTCCCTTGTGTCGAATCAATAAATTGGGTTTCACTTCCCTCGAAAATACTACGATACACCCCCTATACTTGTGGGTCATCAAGACTATTTTCTGGCGCGTTTGCCGGGGAGCATAGCTTTATTTATCAAGTCCACTTGGAATCATTATTGTTCGCTGCTATCCATCCATCATGGGTAAGTCTCGTGATGGCAAGGTTCATATTTTACCATCCACTACAAGAAGAGGAATCCCAAGGAAGCTGAGGAATTAATGGCTAAAATAAGCAAGAACTCTGAAGATTGGACTCCTCCTGAACCAGCTATACCTGAAACAATTATACCTAAACCAGCTATACCGGCGCCTATACCATCATCTAAGAAGAGGGGAGTTATTGGATTGAATGATGAAGTGATGAAGGAAGCTAAAAAATGTCTTAAGGAGAAGGGAATTAAAGCTGTAGATGTCAAGAATTTACCTCCTATAGAAGAACTATGTAAGCCAATTCCCCATTCATCCACTATTGAGGTACACTCTCTCCAACACTTTGATGAAGGTGATGTTCCCTACCTTAAACCTCCTGATCAATGCTTAGAAGAATTCAATATTTTTATTGTTAAGCAAGATAATTTTAATAAAAGGGTGCAAAATCATCTAATGGAAAACTCTAGAGCTATTGTTGAGTTGAAGGATATTGTGGAAAGAACCTCCAATGATGTTAAAATGCTTGTTAAACATTTTCAAATGGTTCAAACTCAAATAGATCAACTTATTAAAGTGCAAAAAGACTTGCTAGTTAATGCTGCTAAAGAAAAACATGCTTATGAAATTAGAACTAGAAGTGGGGCTGCTACCCAGGATCCTTTATATCCTGAGGGGCATCCCAAAAGATTTGAGTAGGATTCTCAACAAGCTGAAAATAGTGGTACTACTTGTAAGAAAAGGAAAAAGAAGCATAAAACTATTGTAGAACCCTCTGAGCCAGCTAAAGATCCTAATAGTATATCTATCTCTGATGCTGAAACTGAAAGTGGTAATGAAGAAAACGATGTTCCTGATAAAGAAAATGTTGAAGAAGAACCTGAAAAGCACACTAAAACTACTAAATACACTAAAGAAGATTTTATTGCTAAGAAACATGGTAGTGAAAGAGAGCCTTGGGTCCAAAAACCTATGCCTTTCCCTGATAAGAAACACAAGTCAAAGGAAGATGAACACTATAATAAGTTTTGTGAGTGGATGAAACCTTTATTCTTGCAAATTCCTTTGACTGATGCTATTAAATTGCCTCCTTACTCAAAGTATATGAAGGATATTGTCTCGAATAAAAGGAACATCCCTAATGAAGAAATCTCTACTTTACTTGCTAATTATTCCTTTAATGGTAAGGTTCCAAAGAAACTTGGAGACCTAGGGATTCCAACTATTCCTAGCTCTATTAATAATAGTTATGTTAGAACTGCTTTGTGTGATTTGGGGGCAGGAGTTAGTGTCATGCTTTTTTTCTCTCTATAAGAGACTTCAACTGGAAAAACTGATACCAACTAATATATTTTTGCAAATGGCTGATAAATCTACCAATATTCTTGTTGGTATATGTGAGGATGTGCTTGCTCAAGTGGCTCATAATTGCTTGATATTAACTGTCGGGGTGGTGTCACGGAAGATGCCATGGATGTCGTCGGATTGATGACAAGTACGCCATGAGGGGGTCCTCGAGGCGTGCGGAAGAGAGGAGGGGTGAGGCGTACGGTATTCCGGGACGGTGAGCACACAAGTTTACCCAGGTTTGAATCCGCCGGCTTTGGACGGATCCTACTCCTGCTAGCAATCCAGTAATACGGCAGAGCCGGAATATGGGTTACAAGGGTTTCGCCTGTGCGAGTTGAGGGTCTAAAGTATTGAGGTGCCCTAAAGGCTCACCCTAGGACGGCTTATATAGATATTCGGCCTAGGGTTTATAGGAGAGATCTATCCGGCTACGACTAAGAGTCGGTTACAGAATACATCTTGAACTACAAGTAACATTATGGGCCTAAGTCGGTAAGTCTTCTGGGCCTTCCCGTAGCCGGATTGGACTCTAACGCCACCTGACACAAGCATGGTCAAGTCACATCATCTGACAAGCGTTCCGTCAGCACGACCGTTGGTGGGTCCGTGGTCCGTGGAACCGAGGCGCCGTTTCAATGCGTGCGTGGAGATCGAGGCGACGCAATCATCGCGCGGGTCCTTCCCAGTTCTTTCCATGACGCGTGGCGGTTGCACTGTAGTGTTTGCACGAATCTTGGTGCAGGTAGGTGGATATAAGGGGTTTAGATTTCTCCTTCTCCTTTCCACCATTCCTTTGCCGTTTCCTTCTTTCCCAATCCTCCTGCGTGCACAGAGCCTCCTCGTCCTTCCCCCACAGAAACTCCCAGCGCCGCCCCTTTAAGGTCACTTTCTCACTGGAGAAAAATGGCTTCATCATCTTCTTCCTCTGGCTTGGCGGCAGCGGTGGCGGCGACAAAGGCGGAAGCTGCAGCGGAGAAGGAGAGCTTCCGGGGAATCTGGTGTTGGGTCCACAGCATAGAAAACAAAAATTTTCCTACGATGAGAACTATACGCCAAGATCTATCTACTAGATACAGAGCAACGGGTGGACATACATCCATGGAGAACTTACCCTCGAAGACAACGAGTTTTGTTAACGAGTAGGAACTCGTGGTTGATGTAGTCATACACTTGCCGATCTCAAGATCATGTGGAAGTCCGAGCGCCGCAAATCAGTAGCGCATCCGTCCTCGCACACATGTTCAAGCCACCAGACAACCTCCACCTCCTCGTTCCAGCAAATCAGCGGAAGCAGCAACTCCTTCTAGACGCAAGGACACCGGGAACATGTATCTCGCTAATCCGAGACCATGGGGGAATATCTAGAGGGGGAGAGAGATCCTTCACGAGGAGGTGTAGTTTGTGAGAGGGGAGAGGGGGGCTTTATATAGGAGGGAGGGAGACCCCTCCCCTCCCATAGCCGGCGCATGAGGGGGGGGGACTCCTCCCCTCCTTCATTCATGTGGTGAACCTCCACTCACATAAACATGGCCTCCACCCAAAATCCCACTCACATGTATTTAATTTCCACCAAACTAAATGCAACTCTCAATTAATAAAACTCTTTTATTTATTTTATTAAGAATTTTGTTAATTACTTTAATTAACAAACATTCACATAAAACCCCTTGCAATACATGTCCGAGATTCGATCATCGGTATCCAAACTAAATGCAACTCTCAATTTAATCCCTTTGTCTCATGATATAATACATGTCCGAGATTCGATCATCGGTATCCAAATACCTAGTTTGATCTCGTTACCGACATGCACTCTTTTCTCGTTCCCGTGATATAACATTCTAGTGATCACATCACTTGCTTGCAAGCTATCTTAATGTGATATCACCGAGAGGGCCCAGAGTATATCTATCCGTCATCGGGATTGACAAATTCCACTCTTGATCCATGAGCCTCAACATAACACCTTCATAGCACTGAACCCACCTTTATGGTCACCCTGTTACGGTGTGACATTTGATGTTATCAAGATACTCTTCCGGTGTTAGCAATTAACATGATCTCATGGTCTAAGGACTAAGACTACTTTGTATGATGTTATAGCAATATAAACATAATGACTTGATCGTAATGCTATACTTCGGATGAATGTTCATCACATCATTTCACAAATGCTGTGACCTTGTTATTAACAACATCCAATGTCCATGATCAGGAAACCTTGATCATCTTGTTAATCAACAAGCTAGTCTATAAGAGAGGCATAACTAGGAACCCTTTTTGTTTATTAAACACACATGTATTGATGTTTCCTATCAATACAATTATAGCATGCAAAATAAACATCTATCATATACAAGGAATACATAATAACAACTTTATTATTGCCTCTCAGGGGATATTTCCTTCAGTCTCCCACTTGCACTAGAGACAATAATCTAGTTTACATAGTGATAAATCTAACACCCATGGAGTTCTGGTGTTGATCATGTTTTGCCCTAGGGAGTACTTTAGTCAACGGATCTGCTACATTCAGGTCCGTGTGCACTTTACAAATATTTATATCTCCATCCTTGACATGCTCGCGGATGGAGTGAAACCGGCGCTTAATATGCTTGGAATTCTTGTGAGACCTTGGTTCCTTGGCGTTGGCTATGGATCCATTATTGTTAGAATAGATCACCATTGGGTCCAACACACTAGGAACTACACCTAGTTCCGTTATGAACCCCTTCATCCAAACTGCTTCCTGCGCTGCTTCTGAAGCAGCAACATATTCCGCCTCCGTTGTTGATCCAGCCACCACAGGTTGTTTGGAGGTCCTCCAACTAACTGCTGCTCCGTTCAAGAGAAATACGTATCCGGATTGAGACTTAGAGTCATCCGGATCAGTGTCAAAGCTAGCATCGACATAACACTTAGCGACTAGCTCTTCTTCACCTCCGTATACAAGAAACATATCCTTAGTTCTTCTCAAGTACTTAAGGATATTCTTGACCGCTATCCAGTGTTCTGAACCTGGATCAGATTGGTACCTACTAGTCAAACTAATAGCATGTGCCACATCCGGTCTTGTACATAGCATGGCATACATTATAGAGCCTATGGCTGAGGCATAGGGGATCTTATCCATTATCTCTCTTTCTTCCGCCGTAGCCGGACTTTGAGTCTTACTCAATGTCTTGCCTTGCAACATAGGTAAGTACCCCTTCTTACTTCCATCCATATTAAACTTCTTTAATATCTTATCAAGGTATGTACTCTGCGATAACCCAATTAGGCGTCTTGATCTATCTCTATAGATTTTAATGCCTAATATATATGAAGTTTCACCAAGGTCCTTCATCGAAAATTTGCTGTTTAGATAACTTTTAACACTGTTTAAAAGATCTATATCATTTCCAATCAATAATATGTCATCCACATATAATATCAGAAATGCCACATTGCTCCCACTCACTTTCTTGTAAATACAAGCCTCTCCATAAGTTTGGACAAATCCAAACTCTTTGATCACCTCATCAAAGCGGAGATTCCAACTTTGGGATGCTTGCTTCAGTCCATAGATGGATCGCTGAAGTTTGCACACCTTATCAGCATCCTTAGGATCGACAAAACCCTTAGGTTGTATCATATACAACTCTTCTTCAATATTACCATTGAGGAACGTAGTTTTGACATCCATCTGCCATATTTCATAATCGAAATATGCAGCAATTGCTAACATAATTCTAACCGACTTAAGCATCGCTACGGGAGAGAATGTCTCATCATAGTCAACTCCTTGAATTTGTTGAAACCCCTTTGCGACAAGTCGAGCCTTATAGATGGTTACATTACCATCAACATCGGTTTTTCTTTTAAAATCCATTTATTCTCAACGGCTTTTCGATCGTGAGGTAAGTCCACCAAGGTCCAAACCTGGTTTTCGTACATGGATTCCATCTCGGATTTCATGGCTTCTAGCCATTTGTTGGAATCAGGGCTCATCATCGCTTCTTCATACGTCGCAGGGTCATCTATTTCATCAATCATGAAATTCATAACCGGATTGCCGTACAGTTCAGGAGCTGCACGTGTCCTGCTTGATTTGTGAGGTTCGGTAGTGTCCTCTTTCGGAGTTTCATGATCAATATCATTAGCTCTCTCTTCATCAGGTGAAGTCAACTCCGAAACAACTTCCGGTGCTGCGCTACTCGCCATTTCATGAAGAGAAGGTTCAATAACCTCTTCAAGTTCTACCTTCCGACTACTCACACCTTTCATGAGAAACTCCTTCTCAAGAAAGGATCCATTCTTGGCAACAAAGACCTTGCCCTCAGATCTGTGATAGAAGGTATACCCAATCGTTTCCTTAGGGTATCCTATGAAGACGCATTTTTCCGCTTTGGGTTCGAGTTTATCCGGTTGAAGTTTCTTCACATAAACATCGCATCCCCAAACTTTAAGAAATGACAGCTTAGGTTTGTTTCCAAACCATAATTCATACGGTGTCTTTTCAACGGATTTAGATGGTGCCCTATTTAAAGTGAATGCAGCGGTTTCTAGTGCATAACCCCAAAATGACAGTGGCAAGTCAGTCAGAGACATCATAGATCGAACCATATCCACACCATTACGTTGTGGTGTTCCGGCAGGCGTGAGTTGTGAAACTATTCCACAGTCTTTCATATGAAAGTAACAAAATAACGATATCCACCTCGCGCCGACACACTCATTGGTCCACACACATCAGTATGTATGATTTCCAATAAATCTGTCGCTCGTTCCATTGAACCGGAAAACGGTGTTCTAGTCATCTTGCCCATAAGGCATGGCTCACATGTATCAAATGATTCAAAATCAAGTGATTCCAAAAGTCCATCAGAATGGAGTTTCTTCATGCGTTTAACGCCAATATGACCTAGACGGCAGTGCCACATATATGCAGATATATCATTATCAAGTTTAATCCTTTTAGCATCAACATTATGAATATGCGTAATACTACTATCGAGATCCAACAGAAATAGACCATTCAACACAGGTGCATGACCATAAAAGATATTATTCATATAAATCGAACAACCATTGTTTTCAGACTTAAACGAATAACCACTTTGCATCAAACACGATCCGGATACAATGTTCATGCTCAGTGCAGGCACCAAATAACAATTATTCAGGTTTATAAATAATCCCGACGGCATATGGAGAGGCAGCGTTCCAACGGCGATCACATCAACTCTTGATCCATTGCCGACCCGCATCGTGACCTCATCCCTTGCTAGTTGTCGCTTGTTCTGCAGCCCCTGAACCGAGTTACATATATTAGCAACCGATCCCGTATCAAATACCCAGGTGCTACTGTGAGTACTAGTCAAGTACACATCAATAACATGCATATCACATATACCTTTGTTTGCCTTGCCGGCCTTCTTGTCCGCCAAATACTTGGGGCAGTTGTGCTTCCAATGGCCAGTCCCCTTGCAATAGTAGCACTCGGTGTCAGACTTAGGGCCAACTCAGGGTTTCTTTTCAGGCGTGGCAACAGATTTGCCGCCCTTCTTTCCCTTCTGCTTGCCTTTCTTGTCCTTCTTGAAACCGGTGGTCTTATTGATCATCAACACTTGATGTTCTTTCGTAATCTCCACTTCTGCAGTCTTAAGCATTGACAGAAGCTCGGGAAGAGACTTCTTCATGCCCTGCATATTATAGTTCATCACGAAGCTCTTGTAGCTAGGTGGCAGAGATTGGAGAACACGATGTATGCTTAAGTCAATGGGAATCGTTATTCCCAAGGACACAAGCTTATCAGCGTACCCAGACATTTTGAGTACGTGCTCACCAACAGAGCTCTTCTCTTCCATCATGCAGCTAAAGAACTTTTTAGAAGCATTATAACTCTCTACGGCAACATGGGTATCGAAAATCATTTTCAATTCTACCATGGTATCAAAGGCATTGCCATTTTCGAAACGTTTTCGAAGTTCTGGCTCTAGCCCATACAGTATGCCGCAATGAACTAAGTTGTGGTCCTCCTGACGAGTTATATAGACGTTCTTTTCCTCGTCAGGGGCATCAGGAGCTGGTGGGGGGCCTAGCGGCGCCTCTAGCACATATTGCTTTTGTGCAGCAGTGAGGAGAATCCTCAAATTCATAGCCCAGTTGGTGAAGTTGCTACCATTCGCAGCAAGCTTCTCTTTCTCCATGAACATATTGAAATTAAAAGCAGGTGGTGCCATCTACAACAGAATTTGTAAAATATATTTAGACTAATTTTATGATAGATTGAGTTCAACTAATCCAAATTACTAATGAACTCCCACTCAAAAACGACATCCCTTGTGTCCTTTTGGTGATTACATGAACCAAATCCACTACACCAAGTCCGATCATCACGTGAGTCGGTGTAGCTTCAAAGGCGAGCATCTATATGGGCATCATATCAACTATATGACTCATGCTTAACCTTTGTGTCCCTGTTCCGAGGCCATGTCTGTACATGCTAGGCTCGTCAAGTAAGAACCTTAGTATTCGCGTGTGTAAAACTGTCTTACACCTGTTGTATGAAAGCATAGAGTCGAGAACACCCGATCATCACGTGATGCCTCAAAACACGATCCACAAAACGGTGCATACTTAAGGAAGAACACATTTTATCTTGATATCTAAATGAGGGATCATCTTATAATGCTACCAAAAGCGCCAAACTAGCAATATAAGATGCTAACATCTAATGTGTGAAGTGAGGTGATATGGTCCATGCATTTGATCTCTATCATTTGCATCGTGGTATGATCTCTATCATTCCTTTGTGTGTAAGGCCAAGGTCTATGGAACTTACACGTTAAGTGAGTTGTAAGAGTATCTATCATACATCTACTTACAACAATACCATATCAAGACACTAGCCCAACAACGATCTAAACTAGACACCTCTAATTTATCAATTGCAAGTTTTACGTGGCTTAGGGCTTTCGGAGATAGAACCGGTCTTACCTACAAACATGAACCACAACAAGGATAACCAAGTTATTAGCAACTCGTTGTAAATCAGATATTGACTATAGTAGGAGAGACAGACACCCGCTAGCCACTTATGCAAAACTAATTGCATGTCAGTCGTGGAACCGGTCTCATGTACGATGACATGTAAGGTTGGTCCGGGCCGCTTCATCCCACTATGCCACCAATATCCAAAGTACATAGAAGATGCAATAACATGATCATCATCGCCCACATATAAACATATGTGTACTACTCGTGCAAAGCACCTACGCATAGATCAGGCTCTGATACCACTGTTGGGTCCGCAACATAGAAAACAAAAATTTTCCTACGATGAGAACTATACGCCAAGATCTATCTACTAGATACAGAGCAACAGGTGGACATACATCCATGGAGAACTTACCCTCGAAGACAACGATTTTTGTTAATGTGTAGGAACTCGTGGTTGATGTAGTCGTACCCTTGCCGATCTCAAGATCGTGTGGAAGTCCGAGCGCCGCAAATCAGCAGCGCATCCGTGCTCACACACACGTTCAAGCCACCGGACAACCTCCACCTCCTTGCTCCAGCGAATCAGCGGAAGCAGCAACTCCTTCCAGACGCAAGGCCACTGGGAACATGTATCTCGCTAATCTGAGACCATGGGCGAATATCTAGAGGGGGAGAGAGATCCTTCACGAGGAGGTGTAGTTTGTGAGAGGGGAGAGGGGGGATTTATATAGGAGGGAGGAAGACCCCTCCCCTCCCATAGCTGGCGCATGAGGGGGGGGGACTCCTCCCCTCCTTCATTCATGTGGTGAACCTCCACTCACATAAACATGGCCTCCACCCAAAATCCCACTCACATGTCATTAATTTTCACCAAATTAAATGCAACTCTCAATTAATAAAACTCTTTTATTTATTTTATTCAGAATATTGTTAATTACTTTAATTAACAAACATTCACATAAAACCCCTTGCAACATTTCAATATCACATGCAGAACCACTTTTTGCAATTTCACCCGAAACAATTCCGGTTTCTATCGAAACAATTCCTGTTTCTATCGAAACATTTCCTGCACTTTGCAAACCTTTTGTCTGGAACATATGTGCTCCTAAATGGCATCCGGCAACCCTTAAGTGTGTCACCCTATGGTTCGCGAATAATGCTGACATGATTGAGACTCCTCTCAGATCAATAATCAGAAGCGGGACCTGGAGATCCATACTGACTCCTGCATATTCAATGATGACTTCTATGATCGTGAGAACCTTTAACGTCAGCAATTTAATCCCTTTGTCTCATGATATAATACATGTCCGAGATTCGATCATCGGTATCCAAATACCTAGTTTGATCTCGTTACCGACATGCACTCTTTTCTCGTTCCCGTGATATAACATTCTAGTGATCACATCACTTTCTTGCAAGCTATCTTAATGTGATATCACCGAGAGGGCCCAGAGTATATCTATCCGTCATCGGGATTGACAAATTCCACTCTTGATCCATGAGCCTCAACATAACACCTTCATAGCACTGAACCCACCTTTATGGTCACCCTGTTACGGTGTGACGTTTGATGTTATCAAGATACTCTTCCGGTGTTAGCAATTAACATGATCTCATGGTCTAAGGACTAAGACTACTTTGTATGATGTTATAGCAATATAAACATAATGACTTGATCGTAATGCTATACTTCGGATGAATGTTCATCACATCATTTCACAAATGTTGTGACCTTGTTATTAACAACATCCAATGTCCATAATCAGGAAACCTTGATCATCTTGTTAATCAACAAGCTAGTCTATAAGAGAGGCATAACTAGGAACCCTTTTTGTTTATTAAACACACATGTATTGAAATTTCCTATCAATACAATTATAGCATGCAAAATAAACATCCATCATATACAAGGAATACATAATAACAACTTTATTATTGCCTCTCAGGGCATATTTCCTTCATCTGGATCCCCTACGCCCTCAATGAGGAGGGCCTCAAGAACGTGGAGAAGGAGGGGCTTCTCATCATCGACGACTGGTGGAGCGGCTCCGGCGAAACCGTCCCTAACCCACACGAGGGAGAGCGAGTCCACTTCGGCACTCATCTGGACTGAGGTCTGTATTTTCCTCCCTCGGAGTTCTTCTCCGAGGTGACAGATCACTATGGAGTTCAACTCCATAATCTTCCTCCCAATTCTCTTCTAGAAATGAGCGCATATGCTGCGCTTTGCGAGGGCTTTCTTGGCATTAGGCCGAGTTTGCTTCTCTTCCGGTTTTACTTCCATGTCCGGAGGAATTCCATTAGTGCCGGTGTTCCTTATATCACCGGCACCATTAGTTTTTCTCTTAGACGAGACCAGGCATATCCCAAAATTTCTGCCAGTGACTCGGTCAAACAATGGCCAGCCACTTTTTTCTACCATAGGGATATTTCGGCTCCCGGCAAAGCTACTGCTTTGCCGGCTTTTATTGACGGAGCCTCCATGGCCCAACCTTCCTGGGACGAGGCTGCTCTAGCTCTCACAGATGATCTGATCCTCGCTAAGAGGCGGATCGCATATTTGATCAAGCACAATGGTCTGAAGGGATCCGACTTGGTCTAGTGCGGGTCTCACGCTGGATCCAGCCACTTCAGTACCACGGGGATAGACTGATGCATTCTGTCACATCTTCTCTAACCGACTCCCTCCGCATCAGCCCCAAAGCCTACACCACTCAAGGCTACATAAGCCAAATCAAGTGGCGGATCAAGGAGCGGATCGAAAGGCGGATTCCGGAGGTTTCTCTGGACATGCACACGGCGGAAAACCCCGTGGTGCCGGTAAG
The DNA here is from genome assembly GCA_916181665.1 of Avena sativa. Taxonomy (NCBI): domain Eukaryota; kingdom Viridiplantae; phylum Streptophyta; class Magnoliopsida; order Poales; family Poaceae; genus Avena; species Avena sativa. The sequence continues at coordinate 17,063,458 of OV702291.1, read as the reverse complement.
CTTTTATCATCACATCTTTTATGTGTTTCTATCTTTGAGTTATATTGCAATACTGATATGTTTTCCTATTTTTAGCTCGCTGACATCCCCGAGTCAGAACTTGCTCTGCTCGAAGGATATCCTCCGGAGTTTTCTCAGGAGGTAGAGGTAGTTCCACTGCCAGATCTTGCACTCAAGAAGCGCAAAGCTCAGACGGTAGCGGTTGGCACAAAGGAGGTGCCTGTCGTGAAGAGGTATCTTTTCGGTCACAACTTTTCAATCTTTGTACTTTACTCAAATTTCTTTCTGAGATGTAACGTTTCCGACTTTGTTACCTTCTCAGAGCAAAATCAATCATCAAGGGCAAAGGGAAAGGGATTTCTTCGAAGCCCTTACGCCAGACGAAGCTTACCATAGCTTCCCCTGCCGTGGCTCCTCCGACTCCGGCCTCTCAACCTTCTGCAACTCCGGTTATCTCGTCAGATGCTGCAGAAGATCTGGCTCTTCAAACGGAGCCTGTGATCCTTGGGTTGCAAACTGACGTCACCGTGGGTGCATCAGCTCAAGATAAGGGTGAACCCTCTTCGGGTAATGATCCCACGGCTGACGTCTTCGCCGAAAACCTCCTCAGTAATCCGGGTCTTGCCAAGTTTGGCCTGACCCGGAAATCTGCAGAGGAGATCTAGCGGCTAGCCAGGCAAGTCCTGGATAAAAGCCATTTATCCCCCGAGGAGGAAGCGCAAGAAGCATAGGACGTCAAGTTCTCTGACCTTCTCACTCAAGTCCGCCTTCGCGACGAGAGGATTAGGACTGGCGAGCTTCCAACAGCCCCAGTGATCCCTCTTACTCTTGCCGAGAAGGTGGCCGCTGAAGTGAATGCGGGTTTAGATAAACTCACCGACGAACAATATGTAAGTCGGAATTCCAACTCTTGTTTTTTCCATTATGTTATATCATATCCTCTAGCCCCCAAGCATGAAGTAGGATACAGAATCCGAGTTTATGCTTCATTAGGATGCCACAGAACAAACTAGTGTAGCCCCCAAGGATCATGCTGATATTTAGCAAAAATATTAGCCCGAGTCTTAAGTAGCTTTCTAACTTTGGGTATTCTGACTTACAGAAAGTATGTTCCTATAACCAGGAATTGCTGACCAATGTCTGTGATAAGCGGAGAGAGATCAAAGCTCTCCAGCTTAAAAATGCTGAGCTCAAAGTAGCCAAGGATGAAGCCGAAGGTAAACATTCCGAGATTCAAGCCTTGTCTTTGGGTTTTTCAATGTCGAATTTTTCTGAACTGTTGTTCTTTTTTGGCTTACAGCGCTAGTGAAACAATCCATTGCTATGATTGAAGAGGCCGAGAACCTCAAGACCCTTGTGGTGGAGAACAAAGGACTTCGCCAAGAGCTGGATAAGCTCAAGGCAGATCATGAAAAGAGCATAGCTCAAGTCCTTGAATCCTCCTCCATGGCCACTGATGAGCGTGATCGCAAGATTGCTGCTCAGGATAAAATAATCTCGGACCTCAAGAATGAGCTTGGCAGAGAGAAGGACCTGTCCCGGGCGCTCCGGGCTGAACTCCAGAGTCTCCGGGAGGAGAAGACCAAGATTGACGACGTCATTTTTGGTACATTCTACCTCTCTGACTTATCTTTTTCTTTGACTTCTAGCAATGTCAGTTTTTTCTTAACTTTGTTTTGTGTATAGGTCCTCTTAAGTTGACAGACTCTTCTTCGTCCGAGCCCCGCACCCACCGGCTTACCCAAGTCGGTGATCTTCTTCATGACTACCGCCAGTACCTTGAGGACATTTGCGAGTCTCAGGATTCCGGACATGCCAAGCATGTCGGATTTTGAGGTGCGGGACATGGCCAAGGAGATGCCGCAGCTTGTTCAGGATTGGAACATGTCCTACGCGCGGACCGCTGCGCAGAACGCTCTCTCCATGGTCATGAGCCACCATGGAAACATGGAGATATGGCAAGTGACCAGAGGGTACTGCAAGGTGGATGAAGACGGCCAGGAGCAAGACCTTCAAGCTATAATGCACTCCTGCACCGGATACGGGTGCCACGTAGCTGATCTGACCAGCTACGAGATCCCCTTCTTCACCCGCGTGGCTACTCCGCCTCCTCCTACAGAAGAAGCCGAAGAAGTTTCCGATGATGAACGCACCAACTCGGATGCAGACATCTCGGAAAGATATCAAGGCGGAGTGACCAGCGAGCTGGCAGATCCTGTTGGGGATATACTTTCCAGGTATCCTCACAGTTCCTCACTGACCAGGGTGGCCCACTTCGGGTTAGAGCTTTGCTTCACGGGCGGCCCAGTTAGAGAGAGAAGACGGAGTCCCATCCGGCTACGGAAAGGCCCAGAAGATTTACCGACTTAGGCCTATAACGTTACTTGTAGTTCAAGATGTACTCTGTAACCAACTCTTAGTCGTAGCCGGATTGATCTCTCCTGTAAACCCTAGGCCGGATATCTATATAAGCCGTCCTAGGGAGAGCCTTTAGGGCACCAGATAACACCCAATACTTTAGACCCTCAACTCGCACAGGCGATACCCTTGTAACCCATATTCCGGCTCTGCCGTATTACTGCATTGCTAGCAGGAGTAGGATTCGTCCAAAGCCGGCAGATTCGAACCTGGGTAAACTTGTGTGATCACCGTGCCGGAATACCGTATGTCTCACACCCCTCTCTTCCGCACGCCTCGAGGACCCCCTCATGGTGTACTTGTCCTAAATCCGACGACAGTTGGCGCCCACCGTGGGGCAAGTGAGCTTCGGATCTGCGTTCCGAGCGGAATCTGCAAGAATCGGAATCGGCGAGACCATCGCCGTCGGTCGCATCCTCTATGCCAGCGACATCCCTCTCATCGTTTTTGACGAGACTTGGATTCCGGCTAGGGAAGCCGTCACTGCTTATACAATCATGTCTTTTGGCGAGATTAATGTTTACATCGGTTTCGCTGAACCTGCCCAACCCACCCCAGCGGTGATGATAGAGGCAAAAGAATCTTCTGGGTCCCCTTTGTCTATGGAGGCGGCAGAGTTCTGGATCTCAGAAAACCCTAATCCCACCCAACCCGCACCAGTTGCGGAGATAGTGGAAAAATCCGAGCCTGAAGAAGACCTCACGATCCAAGTCAAATCTGGAGTGGATCTCCCCGGAGAAGCCGGATCCCAGATCGACCCACCCGTGGAAGTCGAAATCCAGGAGGAGCACATCAAAGACACTGATTCTGACTCTGACGATGTCGAGACAGACAAGCCTTTCCTTCGGTACACACTAAGACGTATGATACTGCAAGGCGCTAGCACAGATGCAATCCTCAAAACCATTAAAAGTTTCGATAGGGCTGATCGCAGAAGCCGCAGGTACCTCAGGAAGTACGCGTCGCACTTTGTCGGATATGTTTGATCCGGATCCGGCTCTGCCGATGTTGGAGAAAACACCGATTCGATGCTGGAGGCAATTGGAACAAACGCCGACGTTCCCGCATCCTCGGATGAATCTATGACATCGGCAGATTTCCGAAAGTTCTCCGTGGAATATGAAGAGGAGTACAACTCCAAAGCTGTAGAGGAGGGAGAAGCCATGGATGAAGGATCCGGGGAACACTCTCCCAAAGCGCAGGATGACATGGACGTCGGAGACAATCCCGAAGTCCAGATGTCCGAAAGTACCGATCATTGCTTGACTCCGGGAAACGGACCCAAAGCCGTCTTTGCTACCGGCGCTGCCAAGAAGGCAAAGAAGAAGAACAAGACCCCGACAAAAGACCCTCTGACAGAGGAGGTGATTGCCGAGGAATACGAGGAAGACTCGGATGGAGCTCTTATCCCAGACGAGTCGAAAAAAGAAGCATCGGTGGATGGACACGTGATCACTGAAGGTGCGCGTAAACTCATCGATGCCACATTAACCACACCTATCCCTACAGCTGCAGAACTTACTACAGATGAGCTGGACGAAAGGGCCCAAGCCCTAGAAGCGCGTCGTCAACAACTCCTTGATGAAGCCAAAAAAATCGAGGTGGAGAAGAAGCGCATGCCAAACAAGGAGTACATGTCCCGTCTGCATCAGAAGACACGGAAGCGCCACATGGATGACAACCAATTCCCACGTGTCTGTGCCGTCCTTTTTGGAGATGAGATGGGAAAACCACGGAAGGATAGCAACGGAGATTGGGTTTACCCAACACCAGTGCAAAATACCGTGGCAGCTCGCGAAATTCTATCGGCTAATCCAGGACCAGAGGAGATATGTTTGGGCATCAAGCTACTCAATAAGGTACTGGAGCAGCAGAAGGTCGCCTGTCCGGAAGCCAAAAACTGGTCTCGGATTCCGACCAATGTCGCACAGATCCGGCATGGGCTGACGTCAAAACCCCCTACGTCCGGGTAAAATATCATCACCCCGAACGCAGGGAAGACAATTATTCAAGAACCGGATCATCGGGACAGCATCGCAGAACTACACATAACTGGAGCAACGTCGCTCCAGTAGCCGAGAAAGACGAGATCGCTGCACTGAATCCGAAGAATCCTCCCTGAAAGGGAGAAGATAAAGAGAAACATCGGGAGGAGGATCGTCAAAGGATGCCACCTCCAAGACATGATAACCATCCGACTGAGCCTCACCATGGTGGGAACGACGGACGAAGGAACGATGGAAACCATGCTGGCACAAGCCAGCAGGGGGCTCGTCATAGTCAAGAACCTCCCCGGAACCAGAATAATGACGCTCCGGATGGAGGCCAGCGATCAGCCGGAAACTACCCCGCTGCACCACCCTCTCCACCACACAGTTATCACAACGGCCCCCACGGAGGTCAAGGAGGACATGGCGGAGGAGGTGGTGGCAGAAGCCGAAGTCCGGCTCCAAGGCACCGCAGCCACAGCCGACATTCAGGACGATCCCTATCCCCGAACGACGCAAGGCATATGATCAACTCCAACATAGAGGCTCGGCGCTACAAAAACAATGACGTGTACGTGGGCCCATGAAGGGAATATGCCCGAGAGGCAATAATAAAGTGGTTATTATCTTATTCCATGTTTATGATAAATGTTTATTTTACATGCTAGAATTGTATTGATTCGGAAACATCAATACATGTGTGTTTAATAAACAAAAAGGGTTCCTAGTCATGCCTCTCTTATAGACTAGCTTGTTGATTAACAAGATGATCAAGGTTTCCTGATCATGGACATTGGATGTTGTTAATAACAAGGTCACACCATTGGTGGAATGATGTGATGAACATTCATCTGAAGTATACCATTACGATCAAAGTCATTATGTTTATATTTCTATAACATCATACGAAGTAATCTTTATCCTTAGACCATGAGATCATGTTAATTGCTAACACCGGAAGAGTATCTTGATAACATCAAACGTCACACCGTAACAGGGTGAATATAAAGATGGGTTCAGTGCTACGAAGGTGTTATGTTGAGGCTCATGGATCAAGAGTGGGATTTGTCAATCCCGATGACGGATAGATATACTCTGGGCCCTCTCGGTGATATCACATTGAAATAGCTTGCAAGCAAGTGATGTGATCACTAGAATGTTATATCATGGGAACGAGAAAAGAGTACATGTCGGTAACGAGATCAAACTAGGTATGGAGATACCGATGATCGAATCTCGGACATGTAATATATCGAGGGACAAAGGGATTTAGTTACTAGCGTTAAAGGTTCTCACGATCACAGAAGTCATCGTTGAATGTGTAGGAGTCAGTATGGATCTCCAGGTCCCGCTGCTGATTATTGATCGGAGAGGGGTCTCGATCATGTCTGCATTATTCGCGAACCGTAGGGTGACACACTTAAGGGATACCGACACCATTTGGAGCAAATATGTTTCAGATAAAGATTTAAGAAAGCGCTGGAATTATTTCAATAGACACCAAAACTGTTTCGGGTGAAATTGCTGAAATTGGTTCTACATGTAATATTGAAATGTTGCAGGGAGTTTTATGTGAATATTTGTTAATTAAAGTAATTAACAAAATTCTGAATAAAAATAATAAAAGAGTTTTATTAAATGAGAGAGCATTAAATTTGGAGAAATTTAATGCATTTAAAGTGGAGACTTTAAAAGAGAATGTGAAGGGGCAAATTTATGTGGAGGGAGTTACCACCACATGAATTTAGGAGGTGAAGAGTCACCTCCACCATGCGCCGACCATGAAGGAGGGGCACCCTCCTCCTCCTATAAAAGGCCACCCCCTCCTCACTTCTCACACACCTCCTTGTGAAGGATCTCTCTCCCCCTCTAGTATTACCCCCCATGGTCTCGGATTAGCGAGATACATGTTCCCGGTGGCTTTATCTGGAAAGGAGTTGCTTCTTCCGCTGCTTTGCTAGAGCGAGGGACGGAGGTTGTCGGGGTACCGGACGTGTGTGCGATCACGGATGCACCGCTGCTTTGCGGTGCTGGACTTGGTGCTGCTGGAGCTGGATCGGATGGACGTGCTGGAGCCGGACCTGCTGGACTTCCTCACGATCTTGAGATCGGCAAGTGTACGACTACATCAACCACGAGTTCCTACTCATTAACAAAGCTTGTTGTCTACGAGGGTAAGTTCTCGTTGGATGTATGTCCACCCGTTGCTTTGTACCTAATAGATAGATCTTGGCGTGTAGTTCACACCGTAGGAATTTTTTTGTTTTCTATGCTGCGGACCCAACGGTGGCATCAGAGCCTGATCTATGCGTAGGTGCTTTGCACGGGTAGTACACATATGTTTATATGTGGGCGATGATGATCATGTTATTGCATCTTCTATGTATTTTGGATATTGGTGGCATAGTGGGATGAAGCGGCCCGGACCAACCTTACATGTCATCGTACATGAGACCGGTCCCACGACTGACATGCAACTAGTTTTGCATAAGTGGCTGGCGGGTATCTATCTCTCCTACTATAGTCAATATCTGATTTACAACGAGTTGCTAATAACTTGGTTATCCTCGTTGTGGTTCATGTTCGTAGGTAAGAACGGTTCTTTCTCCGAAATCCCTAAGCCACGTAAAACTTGCAATTGATAAATTAGAGGCGTCTAGTTTAGATCGTTGTTGGGCTAGTGTATTGATATAGTATTGTTGTAAGTAGATGTATGATAGATACTCTTACAACACACTCAACGTGTAAGTTCCATAGACCTTGGCCCTACACACAAAGGAATGATAGAGATCATACCACGATGCAAATGATAGAGATCAAATGCATGGACCATATCATCTCACTTTACACATTAGATGTTAACATCTTATACTGCTAGTTTGGCGCTTTCTGTAGCATTGTAAGATGATCCCTCTTTTAGATATCAAGATAAAAATGTGTTCTTCCTTAAGTATGCACCGTTCTATGGATCGTGTTTTGAGACATCACGTGATGATCGGGTGTTCTCAACTCTACGCTTTCATGCAACATGTGTAAGACAGTTTTACACACGTGAATACTAAGGTTCTTACTTGGCGAGCCTAGCATGTACAGACATGGCCTCGGAACACGGACCGAAAGGTTAAGCATGAGTCATATAGTTGATATGATGACCATATTGATGCTCGCCTTTGAAGCTACACCGACTCACGTGATGATCGGACTTGGTGTAGTGGATTTGGTTCATGTAATCACCAAAAAGGCACGAGGGATGTCGTTTTTGAGTGGAAGTTCATTTCTAATTTGGATTAGTCGAACTCAATTTGTCATAAATTAAATCAAAGTGAATTTGCATATTTTGTTGTAGTCATTGGCATTCGTTTTCTACCTTATGCTTAGTTTTTATTTGAGATAATAGAACTATAGAATTCTGGATATTTACTTTACGAACTGGTATCGTATTGTTTTGAATGTCAATTTAAAGTTTATAAGTCCTATTGCAAACTTTCAGCAAACTCTATTTACTCCATGAAGTTTAATAAGTAGTATTAAATCAAGAGTAAGAATTCCAATGTTAGTATCCTAAAGTATCATGTTTGCCTCCATGATTATTGATATTCAAAAAGTTGTTTTAATATCAAGATTATATTGGAGCTGGAAATTGTTTTAGAAACCATCATGTGTGAAAGATATTGTGATATCTGAAACAATGTTTTTGGTTGCATTATGATAGAGTATAATTTAGCAAAATACATGTTCTCATATTGTATGAGAATTTGTGAAGGATGGAGATGCTAGGCATCCGAATCTACCAAAAAGGTTTTGGGAACTAATATTATACTCGCGATTCTTCCTTATAGGCTATAGTAGCTTGATCATGAAAGTTGTCATGATAAGGATGAATAGAAGATGTAAGTAAAATGTTTACTACACTAATAGATTACTAAAGAATGGATTTTTGAAAGAACACCAAACATTTGATGATGGTGATCCACTTCAAAGTGCAAGTCCAAAGGTATTAGTATTTGACTATATACGATTTGTACCATGTGTCATGTTGATGACACCACTATTGATGTTGATAGATTCTTTTAAAAGAAAAGGAATTGCTGAAAGAGAATCTATAAAATATTTGGCAGAAAATAAAAGGTTGGAGATGTCCAACTTAGGTATATAGAAGATATACATGTTATGGCTATATTCCTTGCTTGTTAAACAATGTGGTTCTTAGGTATTGGATACCGGTATTGGATACCGAATTGGTTGGTATGAAGTGTCATACAGGACAACACGATTCATGAACTACAATGGCCTAAGTAACCAGCAAGAGAATGAGTGATGATGTTCATCGAAAACAAATAAAGTGTTATTGTGTTTTTCGTTGTCATCAAACCATGCCTTCAAGATTTGTTTAAATAATTGTTATTTTGTTCCGGTATCATGAGAACAATGGCTGTTCAAATAATTACCGTATTCCATAAAGGATGGATGAACTTTTACAAGTCTAGTTGGAGAAATCACATCCATAAACATTATTGCTAAAATGTCGCAAGACAAATGATTAAAAGATCACTTATGAAGTGACATCGCTGTTTTAAATTATATTGAAAATAAAACATGAAGAAACTCCATGTTGATGGATTTTTGGAGTCTTTTGATTTTGATCAATTGACGCATGTGAGACTTTCCTCGAGATAATTGAAACTCCATCCATAGGCCAGACAGGAACGGATGACTAGCTTATTGGAAATTGTGCATGCTGATGTGCATAGTCCATTATGTGTAGCCATATGTGATGGATCTTTTTGCTTCATATGCTTTCTCCCAAAATTTGAGTGAATATATCTGTATATTTACTTAATAAGGAAGAAGTATGAAACATTTGAAAATTGTTCAAAGACTTTCAAGATGAAGTGGAAAATCATTGTAACTGGAAAATAAAGAGTTTATGATTTGATCATAAAGGAAGATATTTGAGTAACATGTTTAGCAAAAACACCTAAGACTTGAGGAATTGTTCCATGATTTGTGTTTCCCAATAAACCATAGGAGTATGGCATATTCGAGAGATAAAATCAAACCATGTTTGACATGGTAAGATCAAGGGTGTCATTTATAAAACTGCCATTATGTTTTAAGGATTGAAGCTTTAGAGACTACCGCTTTTACACTGAAAAGAGCACCATCGTGATCCATTGAAATGACACCATATGAGTTATGGTTTGGAATAAAACCCGAATTGTCTTTTCTTAAATTTTGGAATGCTATGCATAAGTAAAATGTTTACAACCAAAGTCGGATATGCATGTCTTTGTAGCTTATCCCAAAGAATTTGTTGGGAATTTCTCCATAACACCAAGGACAAAAGAGTTTGTTACTTGGAACGTCAAATTTCTTTTGAAGGATTTTCATGAAAAGTTAAGTGGGAGGACAATAGAACTTTGATAAGGTTGTTGAACCTTAGCTATATGTGCTAAGTAGCGCAGCGCCGGAAAGTGTCCCGGTGGCCAGCCACAATGCTCATGGCTCTCGTGATTACAAAAGGTGTGATCTCGGAGATTAAAGTTCCTATAGAATCGTGTGGGTCGGTAAGAATCAAATAGTAAGATTTGATAAGAAAGTCATTATTGTTTTGACAATGATGAACCGACTACATGCAAAGAAGCGATGATGGGCCCTGACTCCATAAAATGACTAGAAGTCATAGAATCCGTGATAGTATCCATACACAAGAAATCAAGTTTCTAAACTTGGAAGACCCTCTAGAAAGGCGTGAAGCCTATCGGTCGTGTTTGGATCTATAAAGAAATAAACATGGATGTTTGACATCTATGAAATAGTCGACATGTCGGAAAGAAGTTTACGACAATGTTCAAGGAGTTGACTATGACAAGATATGATCTTTCATAGCGATATATAGTCTTGACGGATTAATGTAGCAACCACTACATATAATTTGGTATATGGTAGTTGAATAAACAAAACAAGGTTCTTCTAATAGAACGGTAACCTAGGACATGTACATGACATGGTCCAAAGGGTTTTGTTAATTCAAAGGGTGCTAAAGGGCATGTAAACTTCAATAGTTGAAGTAAGCATAGCGGAGTTGGAATCTTCACCATGATGAAACTGTTAAAAGAGTTTAAATTCATCGGAGATGATGAAGATGCTTACATTTGCAAGAATTTAAGTGGGAGCGCTGAGACATATTTCTAATACATTATGTAGAGGACATATTGTTGATTGGGAATGATGTATCTTGAATTGACACAAGTTAAGGATTTCAGTAAATAAGATTTCGATGAAAGACTTGGGCAAACCCAGAATATTAGGCATCAATATCTATATGGATAGATTAAGGCGCTAATATGGTTGTGCCAGGCATACATATATAAGATATTGAAAGGGTTCAATATGGAAACAACAAGAAAGGTTCTTGCTGCATGGAAAGAATTGTATTCATATTCAAGTGTTTCAACACTTGGTGAGTAAAATCACATGAAGATTCTGATCGATTATACCATGATATGTATATATCCAGAATGTCCTATGCTCTAAATGTTATGAGCATATACCAGAATGATTCATAAGATGATCATTGGACAATAGTAAAGATATTCTTATGAGCTTTGGAAGAACTAAGAATATATCATGTATAAGTGACAAATAGTTAAAGGTAGTTCATTGTAAAGTGTTACATTGATACTAGTTTTGTCACAAGATACAAATTAAATTTATCTCAATTTAGACAATGGGTGGCACAATATAATGGAAAGGATGTTCCATGATGGATTTGGATGAGTTCCAAAGTTGAGATATTGTGACGGATACTATAACAAAAGGCTAAGTATATAACTGCTATAGTAGCAGCAAAGGAGGGCATTTGTGTTAAGTAGTTTGTTATCAAACTAGGTGTGGTTCAAAGTGGGCTAATACTATGAAGATATATTGCGTGACAATAATATCAACATATTTTGAGCCGAACGAACTAAAGGTCTCACCAAAGGACCAAATCTATACAATGCCATCTCATTTGAGAATGAGTGATGCGTAGAGACGCAAAGACATGCAAATACACACGGATCTGAAATTGTCACATCCGGAGATTATGTTAACCACTAGCAATAGCGTATATGCAACACCAGAAAGCCATAGGTGTTCAATGCGCAAAGTTTTTCAAACTAGATTATTGACTCTAGTGCAAGTGGGAGACTGAAGGGAATATGCCCGAGAGGCAATAATAAAGTGGTTATTATCTTATTCATGTTTATGATAAATGTTTATTTTACATGCTAGAATTGTATTGATTCGAAAACATCAATACATGTGTGTTTAATAAACAAAAAGGGTTCCTAGTCATGCCTCTCTTATAGACTAGCTTGTTGATTAATAAGATGATCAAGGTTTCCTGATCATGGACATTGGATGTTGTTAATAACAAGGTCACACCATTGGTGGAATGATGTGATGAACATTCATCAGAAGTATAGCATTACGATCAAAGTCATTATGTTTATATTGCTACATCATATGAAGTAATCTTTATCCTTAGACCATGAGATCATGTTAATTGCTAACACCGGAAGAGTATCTTGATAACATCAAACGTCACACCGTAACAGGGTGACTATAAAGATGGGTTCAGTGCTACGAAGGTGTTATGTTGAGGCTCATGGATCAAGAGTGGAATTTGTCAATCCCGATGACAGATAGATATACTCTGGGCCCTCTCGGTGATATCACATTGAAATAGCTTGCAAGCAAGTGATGTGATCACTAGAATGTTATATCACGGGAACGAGAAAAGAGTACATGTCGGTAACAAGATCAAACTAGGTATGGAGATACCGATGATCGAATCTCGGACATGTAATATATCGAGGGACAAAGGGATTTACTTACTAGCGTTAAAGGTTCTCACGATCACAGAAGTCATCGTTGAATGTGTAGGAGTCAGTATGGATCCCCAGGTCCTGCTGCTGATTATTGATCGGAGAGGGGTCTCGATCATGTCTGCATTATTCGCGAACCATAGGGTGACACACTTAATGGATACCGACACCATTTGGAGCAAATATGTTTCAGATAAATATTTAAGAAAGCGCTGGAATTATTTCAATAGACACCGAAACTGTTTCGGGTGAAATTGCTGAAATTGGTTCTGCATGTAATATTGAAATGTTGTAGGGAGTTTTATGTGAATGTTTGTTAATTAAAGTAATTAACAAAATTCTGAATAAAAATAATAAAAGAGTTTTATTAAATGAGAGAGCATTAAATTTGGAGAAATTTAATGCATTTAAAGTGGAGACTTTAAAAGAGAATGTGAAGGGGCAAATTTATGTGGAGGGAGTTACCACCACATGAATGGAGGAGGTGAAGAGTCACCTCCTCCATGCGCCGGCCATGAAGGAGGGACACCCCCCTCCTCCTATAAAATGCCACCCCCTCCTCACTTCTCACACACACCTCCTTGTGAAGGATCTCTCTCCCCCTCTAGTATTATCCCCCATGGTCTCGGATTAGCGAGATACATGTTCTCGGTGGCTTTATCTGGAAAGGAGTTGCTGCTTCCGCTGCTTTGCTGGAGCGAGGGATGGAGGTTGTCGGGGTACCGGACGTGTGTGTGATCACGGATGCACTGCTGCTTTGCGGTGCTGGACTTGGTGCTGCTGGAGCTGGATCTGATGGACGTGCTGGAGCCGGACCTACTGGACTTCCTCACGATCTTGAGATCGGCAAGTGTACGACTACATCAACCACGAGTTCCTACTCGTTAACAAAGCTCGTTGTCTACGAGGGTAAGTTCTCGTTGGATGTATGTCCACCCGTTGCTTTATACCTAATAGATAGATCTTGGCGTGTAGTTCACACCGTAGGAAATTTTTTGTTTTCTATGCTGCGGACCCAACAGCCCAAAGTGCTTCAGACCACGCATTAGAGCTAAAAAGTTCCCGGAAGGATTTGCTATCTCAAGACATATTCAAGCCTACGACGACATTGCTCGGCCAGACACCTGGTTACAGGATTTCTTCCAAGCTTGCTGCATCGCCAAAGGCGGAAACAGCCTGGTCGCAACTCGATATCTCCCACTCATGCTGAGGAAGACGGCACGATCATGGCTCAATGAGCTTCCGGCGAACACCATCCACAACTTCTATGATTTACAAAGTGCGTTCTTTCGGAATTTCGAAGGCACATATCGGAGACCCTGTACGGTTGGAGACCTACAGCGTTGCACCCAGAAAGCCGGAGAAACCTGTCGGGATTACCTCAGACGACGGATTGACACCAAGAACTCTTGTGAAGGAGTAAATGATCAAACTGCGATTGAAGCTTTCATCGCAGGTCTCCCAATTGGTTTACTGTGCCATCGCTTGAAGTGTGACAAGGTTACTGATCTGGGAGAAATGATAGAAACAGCGAGCAAGTATGTAGATGGTGACGACGATGCAGAGGGATTACTCAATGTCCTGGTTGTGCCTCAGTCGGCAAAACAACCAAAGCAACAAGCTCAGAAGCGCAAAAATACCTCGGAAGAAAAACCCAACGCGGAGATGGCGGTAGTCACTACTGTTTCCGGGTCTAGAGGACGAGGAGGACGTGGCGGAGGCCGCGGGCGTGGCCGTGGGACATCAAGGGTCCAAGGTAGAGGAGAGCAACAACCAGGCAAAACCTACACTTGGGCCGACATCGCAAATAACCCATGTGTGCATCATTTGGACGCCAATGGGGGCTCATCCCACACCAACGCTGAATGTCGTTTTAACGACGACATCAAGAGAGATGATACCGCGGGCTACAAAGCTAAGCGGAAGAAAGGAAAGAAAAATCCCGAAAAAGACAAAGAGACCAAGGAAGATTCCGACATGGAGGAAGCCGACGCTTCAAATCCCAAGTCGGAAGGGAAGAAAACTTTTCCCACCAAGAAGGACACTTACGTCACCTTCCTCGGATCTCAACCAGCAAAGGTCAAGAAAGCAGTTCTCCACGAGCTCAACGCAACAGTTCCGACTGTCCCTCAGTATCTGGACTGGTCGGAAGTAGCAATAATGTTTGACCGCGCTGATCATCCGCCTAAGCTACATAGGCGAGGAAAATACGCCTTAATCGTCAATCCACTTATTGATGGTTATGGTTTCTCCAAGACCCTCATGGACGGTGGTAGCAGCATCAATATTCTCTATGTCGAAACGCTACGCCGGATGAAGATCTCGGAAACACAGCTGAACCACAGCTCTGTGATCTTTCACGGAGTTGTCCCAGGAAGACAGGCTAATTCCCTGGGAGAGATCACTTTGGATGTTACTTTTGGAACACCAAAGAATTATCGGACGGAGGCACTTTCCTTCGAAGTGGTCCGTTCAAGAGCGCATACCACGCTATATTCGGATGTCCGGCTTACTGGGATTTTATGGCTCGTCCGTGATACATTTATAATATGATGAAAATTCCAGGTCCCAACGGCGTAATCACCATCAGGGGAGACCCGAAGAAGGCGCGAGAGTGCGAGTATGGAAATTCCGCCTTTGCCAAAGCTGTGCTGCACGCCCAGGAGTACCAGGAGATCAAGAAGAGCATAGATCCGTCCGAGATGCCATCGACGAAGAAGGAGGTGACAAAGCCAAATCTGGAGTTCAAGGCATCAGAAGAGACGAAGACGACGCTGTTGAAGGATGACGACCCCTCCAAGGTGACCCAGATAGGCGTAGGCCTAAGTAGCGCATAGGAAAGCGCGCTCGTCAAGTTCCTCCAAGCAAATCAAGATATCTTCGCATGGCAGCCATCTGACATGACCAGAGTACCTAGGGAACTTGCCGAGCACTCTCTAAATGTAAACCCGAATGCTAAACCCGTCAAACAGTCCTTACGACGGTTTGATGATGAAAAGCGTAAGGCAATAGCTAAGGAACTAGCGCGGCTCGAGTTAGCCGGATTCATAGAAGAGGTCATTCATACTGATTGGTCGGCCAACCTTGTAATGGTCCCTAAAAATGACACCACTGATTTAAGGATGTGTGTTGATTATACTGCCTTGAACAAGGCTTGTCCAAAAGATCCGTTCGCTCTGCCTAGAATTGATCAAGTTATCGATTCTACGGCAGGCTCGGAACTCCTCTGTTTTCTCGACGCATATTCCGGTTATCACCAAATACGGATGAAGGAATCTGACAAAGTCAAGACTTCATTCATAACCCCCTTCGGAACCTTCTGTTTTGTTACAATGCCCTTTGGGCTGAAGAACGCAGGAGCTACGTACCAGCGCACGATGCAGCGTTGCCTCCATGACCAGCTCGGACGCAATGTACATGCATACGTGGATGATATCGCGGTCATGTCCAAAAAGAAGGAAATATTGATTTCCGACTTGGAGGATACGTTCGCCAATTTACAAAAATACAACATCATGCTTAACCCGAAGAAATGTTTCTTTGGAATACCAGCCGGAAAACTGTTAGGTTTTATCGTGTCTCAAAGAGTCGATTTGTAAGCCGGCTTGGTGAAAGAGCCACACCATTATACAAACTCCTGAAGAAGACCAAGGATTTTGGCTGGACTGACGAAGCTGAAGATGCACTACAAGACCTGAAGAAAGTACTCTCATCTCCTCCTATCCTTGCGGCGCCGGAACCTCAGGAACTGATGTTGCTTTACATTGCTGTGACAAATAAGGTTGTCAGTATAGTTATGGTGGTGGAGAGACCGGAAGAAAATCAGGAGCACTTGGTGCAGCGTCCGACATACTTTGTCAGCGAGGTCCTGACAGAATCAAAACAGCGGTATCCGCACTATCAAAAGTTGGCTTACGGTGTTTTTCTAGCATCTCGTAAGTTACGACACTATTTTCAGGAGCATCCAATTACCGTGGTGAGCAAAGCTCCCATGAGAGATATAATCAACAATAGCGATGCCATAGTACGTGTCGCTAAATGGGGCATAGAGCTTGCAGCTTTCGATATTGAGTACAAACCCTGGACAACAATCAAATCCCAAATCCTTGCCGACTTTGTCGCTGATTGGACAGAGACCAAGGAGAACATGATCCTCCCTGAGTCGGAATATTGGACCCTCTTTTTTGATGGGTCTAAGGCTCGAGGAGGCTCGGGGGCTGGCGTGGTGCTCAAGTCACCCCAAGGAGATAAACTTTTATACGTGTTGTAGATCCACTTCACAGCGACAAACAACATTGCCGAGTATGAAGCACCGCTACATGGAATCCGGATTGCTAAGGATATTGGCATCCGACGTTTGATGTGTTACGGAGATTCGGATCTTGTTGCTCAGCAAGTCTCGGATATTTGTAATGCAAATAAGCACATGGCAGCATATAAAGTTGTCGTGGATGATCTATCTAAATCGTTCGAAGGGTTTGAAGTTCAACACATCCCTCGAGCAGAAAACGAGGAAGCAGACGCACTATCTTGAATAGGCTCTGCGTGGAAAGAGGTTCCGGATGGCGCGTTTTTAGAGCACCTCAAAGTTCCCTCGATAAAGGGAGTAGATGAGGAATATCCGACCAAATCCGACTCACCTTTAATAGTAGTTCTGGCTGTAATTCCCAGCTGGACTCAACCCTACCTAGATTACTTGGTAGATGGCAAATTACTCGAAGACGAGGTGCTGAGCCGACAGATCGTCCGACGAGCAAAAGCATATACTATTGTTAAAGGTGAGCTCCATAAACGGAGTGTTTCTGGGGTTTTTCAATGCTGTGTATCTCCGGAAGAAGGAGTGGACATCTTAAGAGAAATCCACGAAGGCGAGTGTGGTCACCACGCTGCAGCCAAATCTTTAGTGGCAAAAGCTTTTCGACATGGATTTTTCTGGCTTACAGCTCAGGCAGATGCCGAACGATTAGTCAAGACATGCAAAGGCTGCCAAAAGTACGCCAAGCAAGCTCATGTTTCGGCTGCTCAGCTACGAACAATACCTATAACATGGCCTTTTACGGTCTGGGGGCTTGATATGGTAGGACCTTTTAAACGAGCACCAAGTGGATTCACGCACCTCTTAGTGATGGTGGACAAATTCACAAAGTGGATCAAGGCTAAACCTATCACTAGTTGTGATGGAGCAACAACCAAAAGATTTGTCGACGATGCTATAATCCGGTATGGTTATCCGCATAGCATTATCACGGACAATGGGAGTAATTTTTCCATGAGAGAATTGGCTGAATTCTGCGACGAGCAAAATATCCGGCTTGAGATTGCGTCAGTTGCACATCCACAGGCTAACGGACAAGTCGAAAGAGCAAATGATTTAATTCTACAAGGCTTGAAACGAGACTCGAAGCACCACTAAGACGTGCTGCGGGGGCTTGGGCAGAGGAACTACCCTCTGTAATTTGGAGTTTGCGAACAACTCCGAACAGGTCAACAGGATATACACCTTTCTTCTTGGTCTATGGCGCAGAAGCAGTTCTTTCTAGTGATTTAATTCATACTTCTCCTAGAGTGGCCACGTATATTGAAGAGGATGCCGAGATTTCTCGACAAAATGATCTCGACTTAGTCGAAGAAGTTCGCGTTGTTGCTGAAATGAGATCTACAGCCTATCAGCAGAAGTTACGCAAGTATCATAGCCAGAGAGTCCGAACTAGATCTTTCAATAAAGGTGATTTGGTTCTCCGTCTTGTGCAACAAAGAAAGCACAAACTTTCCCCAGTATGGGAAGGGACCTTTTTAGTTAGTCGAGTATTGCACAATGGATCGTACTACTTAACTGATATGAGGCCAGTCAAAGAAAGACCTGCTACTAAGAAGAGAAAGAGAGCTGGAGGCAGTACAAATCCGGATGAGTTAGACAGACCATGGAATATTGCTCAGCTACGTCCCTTTTATTCTTAGTTTATCCTTCTTTGTAATCATACATATGTACATGTTCTGTGAGAAATAAAAGTTTTGGTTACCTCAAAGTTTTCCTGAGAAGTTTTTACCATCTTGTTTCCTAATGATCATGTCATAGTCGAAAATCCTAGAATGCTTGAAAGTACTTTATGCTCATGTTCGTTCTGGTTTAGATTTCCGACTCTAAAACTTCTACCTTCGGGTATAACTCTAAAAAATTCTAGTCTTTACTTAGGTTATTTGTCTGATTGCTGGATGCGGGTATTTTCCGAGTAGTGAATTGTTGGTACTGGAAGCCGGCTTTGTTTCCGAGTTTAAACTGGTTTAGCAATTGAGCTCCGTTGCTCAGCAAAGTTTCCGGCTGAAGGTTTAGCCGGCTCACGAAAGGGACGAGGCGGAAAGCCAGATAAACGATAAGTAGAGACAAAAAAATCTAAGTGCTTATGCAAACATTTCAAGCACACAAAAAGTCTAAAACAAAAGTGCTGAATAGATAAAAAACTTAGCACTAGCAAAAGCCATAGTACTTCTTAATTATAAAACGCATCATGTCTTTCCAGAATAATACATAGTTTTTTGGTTTATGATGCAGGAGGAGATGAAGGAGCTGCCGACTCGCTGGTTACTCCGCCTTGATATCGTGCCGAGATGTCCGGATCCGAGGTGGTCCGTTCATCATCGGAAACTTCTTCGGCGTCTTCTGGAGGAGGTGGCGGAGTATCCACGTGGGTGAAGAAGGGCACCTCGTAGCTGGTCAGGTCAGCTACGTGGCACCCATAGCCGGTGCAGGAGTGCATGATAGCTTGAAGGTCTTGCTCCTGGCCGTCTTCATCTACTTTGCAGTACCCTCCGGTCACTTGCCATATCTCGATGTTTCCATGGTGGCTCATGACCATGGTGAGAGCCTTCTGCGCAGCAGTTCGCGCGTAGGACATGTTCCAGTCCCGAACGAGCTGCGGCATCTCCTTGGCCTTCTCCCGCACCTGGAAGTCCGACATGCTTGGCATGCCCAGGATCCTGAGAGACTCACCAATGTCCTCAAGGGACTGGCGGTAGTCATGAAGAAGATCACCGACTTGGGTAAGTCGGTGAGTGCGGGGCTCGGACGAGGAGGAGTCCGTCAAGTTCATAGGACCTATACACAAGTTAAAGTTAAGAAAAAACCAACATTGATAAGAGTCGAAGAAAAAGGAAAAGTTAGAGAGATGGAACGTACCGAAAATGACGTCGTCAACCTTGGTTTTCTCCTCCCAGAGACTCTAGAGTTCATCCTGGAGCGCCTGGGAGATGTCCTTCTCTCTGTTAAGCTCATTTCTGAGGTCCGAGATAATTTTATCTTGAGAAGCAATCTTGCGATCGCGCTCTTCAGTGGCCATGGAGGAAGATTCCATGACTTGAGCTATGCTCGTTTCATGATCCGCCTTGAGCTTATCCAGCTCTTGGCAAAGTCATTTGTTCTCCACCACCAGGGTCTTGAGGTTCTCGGCCTCTTCAATCATAGAGATGGATTGTTTCACCAACTCTGTAAGTCAAAAAGAACAACAATTCAGAAAAATTCGATAGTGAAAAAGCAAAGGACAAGGTTTGAATCTCAGAATGTTTACCTTCGGCTTCATCTTTGGCTACCTTGAGCTCAGCATTTTTAAGCCGGAGAGCTTTGATCTCTCTCCGCTTGTCATAGACATTGGTTAATAATTCCTGGTTATAGGAATACACTTTCTATAAGTCAGAATACCCAAGGTTAGAAAGCTACTTAAGACTCGGGCTAATATTTTCTACTGAATATCAGCACGAGCCTTGGGGGCTACACTAGTTTGTTCTTTGGCATCCTAATGAAAGCATAAACACGGATTTCTATATCCTACTTCATGCTTGGGGGCTAGAGGATATGATATAACATAATGTAAAAACAAGAGTTGGAATTCCGACTTACATATTGCTCGCGGGTGAGTTTGTTTAACCCCGCGTTCACTTCAGCTGCCACCTTCTCGGCGAGGGTAAGAGGGACTACTAGAGCTATTGGAAGCTCACCAGTCCTGGTCTTCTCATCGTGAAAGCGGACTTGAGCAAGAAGGTCAGAGAACTTGACGTTCTCTACTTCTTGCGCCTCCTCTTCGGGGGATAGATGGCTTTTGTCCAGGACTTGCCTGGCCAGCCGCTGGATCTCCTCCGCAGATTTCCGGGATAAGCCAAACTTGGCAAGTCTAGGGTTGCTGAGGAGGTTGTCGGCGAAGACTTCAGCCGAGGGATCATTACCCGAAGAGGGTTCACCCTTATCTCACCCACGGTGACGTCAGTGTGCGATCCGAGGATCATAGGCGCCATTGAAGGAGCTGGATCTTCTGCAACAACCGGAGATGGAGTAATCGCCGGTGTTACAGAAGGTTGAGGAGCAGGAGTCGGAGGAGCTGTGACAGGAGAAGCTATGGTGAGCTTTGCTTGTCGCAGGGGCTTTGCAGGAATCCCTTTCCCCTTACCCTTGATGAGAGACTTTGCTCTGAGAATGTAGTAAAGTTGGAAACATTACATCTCAGAAAGAAATTCGAGAAAGGTACAAAGGCGGAAATTGTGAATGAAAGTTACCTCTTCACAACGGGCACTTCCTTTGTGCCAACAGCCACTGTCGAAGCTTTGCGCTTCTTGAGCGCAAGGTCCGGCAATGGAACTACTTCAGTCTCCTGAGAAAACTCAGGAGGATATCCTTCGAGTGGAGCAAGCTCCAACTTGGGGAGGTTAGCAAGCTGAAAATAAATACACAAATCAGCATTGCAATATATTGAAAAGTGAAACACGCAGAAGATGTTCTGATAGGAGCTTACCAGCACCACGGGATTATCCACAGTGTGCATGTCCAGAGAAATCTCCGGAATCATCCTCTCGATCTGCTCCTTGATCAGCCACTTGATCTGGCTGATGTAGCCTTGAGAGGTGTAGGCTTTGGGGCTAATCCAGAGAGAGTCTTTTTTGGAAGATGTGATGGAATGCATCAATCTATCCCGTGGTACTGAAGTGGCTGGATCCGACGTGAGACCCAGCATTGGACTAAGTCGGATCCTTTCAGACCCTTATGCTTGATAAGATATTAGATCCGCCTCTTAGCGAGGATCAGATCGTCGGTGAGAGCCGGAGCAGCCTCGTCCCAGGAAGGCTGGGCCGTGGTGGCTCCGTCGACAAAAGCCGGCAAAGCAGTAGCTTTGCCGGGAGCCGGAATATCCCTACGGTAGAAAAAAGTGGCTGACCATTGTTTGACCGAGTCACTGGCGGAAATTTTGGGATCAGCCCGGTCTCGTCTAACCGAAAAACTAATGGTGCCGGTGATATAAGGAACATCGGCGGTGATGGAATTTCTTCGGACATGAAAATAATACTGGAAAAGAAGCAAACTCGGCCTAATGCCGAGAAAGCCCTCGCAAAGCGCAGCATATGCGCTCATCTCTAGAATGGAGTTGGGAGGAAGATTGTGGAGTTGAACTCCATAGTGGTCAATCACCTCGGAGAAGAACTCCGAGGGAGGAAAGGAGAAACCTCGGTCCAGATGGGTGCCGAAGTGGACGCGCTTTCCCTCGTGCGGATTGGGGACGGTCTCGCCGGAGCCGCTCCGCTAGTTGCCGGCGGCGAGGAGCCCCTCCTTCTCCATGTTCTTGAGGCCAGCCTCGTCGAGGGCGCAGGGGATCTAGAGTCCCCGGAAGCTCTCTTTCTCCGCAGCTACTTCCGCCGCCGCTGCCGCCACCACCACCAGACAAGAAGAAGAGGATGAAGCCATTTTCTCTCTGGTGGAAAAGGGTGACCCTAAAGTGGCGGCGCTAGGAGCTCTGTGGGAGGAAAACAAAAAGGCTCTGGGCGCACTGGAGATTTGGGAAGAAAGGAACGGCGAAAGGCAGGTGTAGAGGAGAAGAAAAAATCTAGACCCCTTATATCCACCTACCTGCGCCAAGATTCGTTCAAACGCTACAGTGTAACCGCCATGCGTCGTGGAAGGAACTAGGAAGGGCCCGCGCGATGATTGCGTCGCCTCGATCTCCATGCACGCATTGAAACGGTGCCTCGGTTCTGCAAACCGCGGACCAACCAACGGTCGTGCTGACGGAACGTTCTGTCAGATGACGTGACTTGACCATGCTTGTGTCAGGTGGCGTTAGAGACCAAATTCCGGCTTAGTTTAAAAGCGAGCTGGAAAATCCGAGTAACTAATTGAAAGGTCCGACTTACTTTTAAGACCCGGATCATATTTTTTGTTGTGAAGTTTCAGGAACCCTTCAAGATTCTGCAAGCCGAAGATCTAGCTAGACGATGATAAAATCCGACTTTGGATCTTGGAGGCCTCCGGGGGCTGCTGTTGGGGATATACTTTCTGGGTATCCTCACAGTTCCTCACTGACTAGGATGGCCCACTTCGGGTTAGAGCTTTGCTTCACGGGCGGACCAGTTAGAGAGAGAAGACGGAGTCCCATCCGGCTACGGAAAGGCCTAGAAGATTTACCGACTTAGGCCTATAACATTACTTGTAGTTCAAGATGTACTCTGTAACCAACTCTTAGTCGTAGCCGGATTGATCTCTTCTGTAAACCCTAGGCCGGATATCTATATAAGCCGTCCTAGGGAGAGCCTTTAGGGCACCAGATAACACCCAATACTTTAGACCCTCAACCCACACAGGCGATACCCTTGTAACCCATATTCCGGCTCTGCCGTATTACTGGATTGCTAGCAGGAGTAGGATTCGTCCAAAGCCGGCGGATTCGAACCTGGGTAAACTTGTGTGCTCATCGTCCCGGAATACCGTACGTCTCACACCCCTCTCTTCCGCACGCCTCGAGGACCCCCTCATGGCGTACTTGTCCTCAATCCGACGACAGATCCTTCATCTTCTCCTGCATCATAGACCAGAAATTTATGTATTATTCCGGAAAAAACCTGATGCGATTGTAAATATTAAGTACTATTTATCTTTTGCAAGTGCTAAGCTTTTGATCTATTCAGCACTTTTGACTTTTGAAATTTTTGCGTGACTGAAATGTTTACACAAGCACTTATATTTTTCGTCTCGACTTATCATTTATCTGGCTTTCCGCCTCGTCCCTTTCGTGATCCGGCTAAACCTTCAGCCGGAAACTTTGCCGAGCAACGAAGTTCAATTGCTAAACCAGTTTAAACTCGGAAACAAAGCCGGCTTCCAGTACCAACAATTCACTACTCGGAAAATGCCCGCATCCGGCAATCAGATAAATAACCAAAGTAAAGACTAGAAAGTTTTAGAGTTATACCCGAAGGTAGCAGTTTTTAGAATCGGAAATCTAGACCAGAACGAACATGAGCATAAAGTACTTTCAAGCATTCTGGGATTTTCGACTATGACATGATCATTCGGAAATAAGATGGTTTAAGAACTTCTCAGAAAAAACTTGAGGCGACTAAAACTTTTATTTCTCACAGAACATGTACATATGTATGATTACAACTAAAGATAAACTAAGAATAAAAGGGACGTAGCTGAGAAATATTCCATGGTCTGTCTAACTCATCCGGATTTGTACTGCCTCCAGCTCTCTTTCTCTTCTTAGTAGAAGGTCTTTCTTTGACTGGCCTCATGTCAGTTAAGTAGTACGATCCATTGTGCAATACTCGACTAACTAAAAAGGGCCCTTCCCATACTAGGGAAAGTTTGTGCTTTCTTTGTTGCACAAGCCGGAGAACCAAATCACCTTTATTGAAAGATCTATTTCGGACTCTCTGGCTATGATACTTGCGTAACTTCTGCTGATAGGCTGTATATCTCATTTCAGCAACGACGCGAACTTCTTCGACTAAGTCGAGATCATTTTGTCGAGAAATCTCGGCATCCTCTTCGATATACGCAGCCACTCTAGGAGAAGTATGAATTAAATCACTAGGAAGAACTGCTTCTGCACCATAGACCAAGAAGAAAGGTGTGTATCCTGTTGACCTGTTCGGAGTTGTTCCTAAACTCCAAATTACAGAAGGTAATTCCTCTGCCCAAGCCCCCGCAGCACGTCGTAGTGGTGCTTCGAGTCTTGGTTTCAGGCCTTGTAGAATTAAATCATTTGCTCTTTTGACTTGTCCGTTAGCCTGTGGATGTGCGACTGACGCAATGTCAAGCCAGATATTTTGCTCATCGCAGAATTCAACCAGTTCTCCCATAGAAAAGTTACTCCCGTTGTCCATGATAATGCTATGCGGATAACCATACCGGATTGTAACATCCTCGACAAATCTTTTGGCTGTTGCTCCATCACAACTAGTGACAGGTTTAGCCTCGATCCACTTGGTGAATTTATCCACCATCACTAAGAGGTGGGTAAATCCACTTGGAGCTCGTTTAAAGGGTCCTACCATATCAAGCCCCCAGACCGCAAAAGGCCATGTTATAGGTATTGTTCGCAGCTGATTAGCCGGAACATGAGCTTGCTTGGCGTACTTTTGGCAGCCTTTGCATGTCTTGACTAATCGTTCGGCATCTGCCTGAGCTGTAAGCCAGAAAAATCCATGTCGAAAAGCTTTTTCCACTAAAGATTTGGCTGCAGCGTGGTGACCACACTCACCTTCATGGATTTCCCTTAAGATTTCCACTCCTTCTTCTGGAGATACACCGCGCTGAAAAACCCTAGAAACACTTCGTTTATGGAGCTCACCCTTAACAATAGTATAGGCTTTTGCTCGTCAGATAATCTGCCGGCTCAGCACCTCATCCTCGGGTAATTTGCCATCTACCAAATAATCGAGGTAGGTTTGAGTCCAGCTAGGAATTACAGCCAGAACTGCTATTAAAGGTGAGTCGGATTTGGTCGGATATTCCTCATCTACTCCCTTTATCGAGGGAACTTTGAGGTGCTCAAAAAATGCACCATCCGGGACCTCTTTTCGTGCAGAGCCTATTCAAGATAGTGCATCTGCTTCCTCATTTTCTGCTCGAGGAATGTGTTGAACTTCAAACCCTTCGAACGATTTAGATAGATCATCCACGGCTGCTTTATATGCTGCCATGTGCTTATTTGCATTACAAATATCCGAGACTTGCTGAGCAACAAGATCCGAATCTTCGTAACACATCAAACGTCGGATGCCAATATCCTTGGCAATCCAGATTCCATGCAGCAGTGCTTCATACTCAGCAATATTGTTTGTCGCTGTGAAGTGGATCTGCAACACGTATAATAGTTTATCTCCTTGGGGTGATTTGAGCACCACGCCAGCCCCTGAGCCCCCTCGAGCCTTAGACCCATCGAAAAAGAGGGTCCCGTATTCTGACTCAGGGAGGACCATGTTCTCCTTCGTCTCTGTCCAATCAGCGACAAAGTCAGCAAGGATTTGGGATTTGATTGTTGTCCGAGGTTTATACTCAATATCGAAGTACGTCGGACGCTGCACCAAGTGTTCCTGATTTTCCTCTGATCTCTCCACCACCATGACGATACTGACGACCTTATTTGTCACAGCAATATAAAGCAACATCGGTTCCTAAGGTTCCGGCGCAGCAAGGATAGGAGCAGATGAGAGTACTTTCTTCAGGTCTTGTAGTGCAGCTTCAGCTTCGTCAGTCCAGACAAAATCCTTGGTCTTCTTCAGGAGTTTGTATAATGGTGCGGCTCTTTCACCAAGCCGGCTTACAAATTGACTGACCGCAACAATGCAACCAGTTAATCTTTGTACGTCCTTCAGGCGAGTTGGCCTGGAAATATTGAGTATAGCCTTGATTTTGTCGCGGTTCACCTCTATGCCTCTTTGAGAAACAATGAAACCTAACAATTTTCCGGCTGGTATTCCAAAGAAGCATTTCTTCGGGTTAAGCATGATGTTGTATTTTCGTAGATTGGCGAACATTTCCTCCAAGTCGGAAATGAGTGTTTCCTTCTTTTTGAACATCACCGCGATATCATCCACGTATGCATGTACATTGCGTCCGAGTTGGTCGTGGAGGCAACGCTGCATCGTGTGCTGGTACGTAGCTCCTGCGTTCTTCAGCCCAAAGGGCATCGTAACAAAACAGAAGGTTCCGAAGCGGGTTATGAATGAAGTTTTGACTTTGTCAGATTCCTTCATCCGGATTTGGTGATAACCGGAATATGTGTCGAGAAAACAGAGGAGTTCCGAGCCTGCTGTAGAATCGAAAACTTGATCAATTCTAGGCAGAGCGAACGGATCTTTTGGACAAGTCTTGTTCAAGGTAGTATAATCAACACACATCCTTAAATCAGTGGTGTCCTTTTTAGGGACCATTACAGGATTGGCCGACCACTCAGTGTGGATGACCTCTTCTATGAATTCGGCTAACTCGAGCCGTGCTAGTTCCTTAGCTATTGCCTTACGCTTTTCATCGCCCAACCGTCGTAAGGACTGTTTGACGGGTTTAGCGTTCGGGTTTACATTTAGAGAGTGCTCGGCAAGTTCCCTAGGTACTCCGGTCATGTCAGATGGCTGCCATGCGAAGATATCTTGATTTGCTTGGAGGAACTTGACGAGCGCGCTTTCCTATGCGCTATCTAAGCCTACGCCTATCTGGGTCACCTTGGCGGGGTCATCATCCTTCAACGGTGCTTTCTTCGTCTCTTCTGATGCCTTGAACTACGGATTTGGCTTGGTAACCTCCTTCTTTGTTGCGGGAATTTCGGACGGATCTATGCTCTTCTTGATCTCCCGGTACTCCTGGGTGTGCAGCACGGCTTCAACAAAGGCGACATTTCCATCCTTGCACTCTCGTGCTTTCTTTGGGTCTCCCCTGATGGTGATCACGCCGTTGGGACCTAGAATTTTCATCATATTGTAAATGTAACACGGACGAGCCATAAAAGCCCAGTAAGCCGGACGTCCGAATATAGCATTGTATGTGCTCTTGAACGGGACCACTTCGAAGGAAAGTGCCTCCATCCGATAATTCTTTGGAGTTCCAAAGGTAAGATACAAAGTGATCTCTCCCAGGGAATTAGCTTGTCTTCCTAGGACAACTTCGTGAAATATCACAGAGCTATGGTTTAGTTGGGTCTCCGAGATCTTCATCCGGCGTAGCGTTTCAACATAGAGAATATTGATGATGCTACCACCATCCATGAGGTCTTGGAGAAACCATAACCGTCAATAAGTGGGTTAACGATTAAGGCGTATTTTCCTCGCCTGTGTAACTTAGGCGGATGATCATCGCGGTCAAACGTGATTGCCACTTCCGACCAGTCCAAATACTAGGGGACAGCCGGAACTGTTGCATTGATCTCGTGTAGAACTGCTTTCTTGACCTTTGCTAGTTGAGATCCGAGGAAGGTGCCATAAGTGTCCTTCTTGGTGGGAAAAGTCTTCTTCCCTTCCGACTTGGGATTTGAAGCATCAGCTTCCTCCATGTCGGAACCTTCCTTGGTCTCCTTGTCTTTTTCAGGATTTTTCTTTCCCTTCTTCCGCTTAGCTTTGTAGCCCGCGGTGTCATCTCTTTTGATGTCGTCATTGAAACGACATTCAGCGTTGGTGTGGGACGAGCCCCCATTGGCGTCTAGGTGATGCACACATGGGTTATTGGCAATGTCGGCCCAAGAGTAGGTTTTGCCTGGTTGTTGTTCTCCTCTACCTTGGACCCTTGATGTCCCACGGCCACACCCGCGTCCTCCGCCGCGTCCTCCTCGTCCTCCAGACCCAGAAACAGTAGTGACTACCGCTGTTTCCGCGTTGGCTTTTTCTTCCGAGGTGTTTTTGCGCTTCTGAGCTTGTTGCTTTGGTTGGTTTGCCGACTGAGGCACAACTAGGGCATTGAGTAGTCCTTCTGCATCGTCGTCAGCATCTGCATACTTGCTCGCTGTTTCTATCATCTCTCCCAAATCGGTAACCTTGTGACACTTCAAACGATGGCGTAGTAAACCAATAGGGAGACCTGCCATGAAAGCTTCAATCACAGTTTGATCATTTACTCCTTCGCAGGAGTTCTTGGTGTCGATCCATCGTCCGAGGTAATCCCGGCAAGTTTCTCCGGCTTTCTGGGTGCAACGTTGTAGGTCTCCAACCGTACAGGGCCTCCAATATGTGCCTTCGAAATTCCGAAAGAACGCGCTTTGTAAATAATACCAGTTATGGATGGTGTTTGCCGGAAGTTCATTGATCCATGATCGTGCCGTCTTCCGCAACATAAGTGGGAGATATCGGGTTGCGACCAGGCTGTTTCCGCCTTTGGCAATGCAGCAAGCTTGGAAGAAATCCTGTAACCAGGTGTCTGGCCGAGCAATGCCGTCGTAGGCTTGGATATGTCTTGAGATAGCAAATCCTTCCGGGAATTTTGTAGCTCTGATGCGTGGACCGAAGCACTTTGCACCCACGTACACGTCATCGTTTTCATAGCGCCGAGCCTCTATGTTGGAGTTGATCCTGTGCCTTGTGTCGTTCGGGGATAGAGATCGTTCCGAATGCCGGCTATGGCTGCCTTGCCATGGAGCCGGACTTCGGCTTCTGCCACCACCTCCTCCGCCATGTCGTCCTCCTTGCCCTCCATGGGAGCCGTTGTGATGACTGTGTGGTGGAGAGGGTGGAGCAGCTTGACTACGACGAGCCCCATGCCGGCTTGTACCGGCATGGTTTCCGTCGTTTCTTCGTCCGTCGTTCCCACCATGGTGAGGCTCAACCGGACGGTTCTCATGTCTAGGAGGTGGCATTCTCTGACGGTCCTCCTCCCGACGTTTCTCTTTATCTTCTCCACTTCGATCTTTAGATTCTCATCGGGGAGGGTTCGTCGGATTTAGGGCAGCGATGGCGTCTTTCTCGGCCGCTGGGGCGACGTTGCTCCAGTTACGCGAAGTTTTGTGATGTTGTCCTGAAGATCCGGTTCTTGAATAGTTGTCTTCCCTGCGTTCGGGGTCATGATACTGCGCCGGGACGTAATGGGATCTTACGCCAGCCCATGCCGGATCTGTGCGACATTGGTCAGAATCTGAGACCAGTTTTTCACTTCCGGACAGGGCAACCTTTTGCTGCTCCAGTCCCTTGTTGAGTAGCTTGATACCCAAACGGATCTCCTCTGGTCCTGGATTAGCCGATAGGATTTCTCGGGCTGCCACGGTATCTTGTACTGGCGTTGGGTATACCCAATCTCCGTTGCTATCTTTCCGTGGCTTCCCCATCTCATCTCAAAAAGGACGGCACGAACACGTGGGAATTGGTTGTCATCTATGTGACGCTTCCGTGTCTTCTGATGCAGATGAGACATGTACTCCTTGTTCGACATGCATTTCTTCTCCACCTCGATGTTTTTGGCTTCATCGAGGAGTTGTTGACGACGCGCTTCTAGGGCTTGCGCCCTTTCATCCAGCTCATCTGCAGTAAGTTCTGCAGCTGTAGGGATAGGTGTGGTTAATGCGGCATCGATGAGTTTACGCGCACCTTCAGTGATCACGTGTCCATCCACCGATGCTTCTTTTTTCAGCTCGTTTGGGATAAGTGCTCCATCCGAGTCTTCTTCGTATTCCTCGGCAATCACCTCCTCTGTCAGAGGTTTTTTTGCCGGGTCTTGTTTTTCTTGTTCTTCTTCTTTGCCTTCTTGGCAGTGCCGGTAGCAAAGACGGCTTTGGGTCCGTTTCCCGGAGTCAAGCTCTGATCGGTACTTTCGGACATCTGGACCTCGGGATTATCTCCGACGTCCATGTCATCCTGCGTTTTGGGAGAGTGTTCCCCGGATCCTTCATCCATCGATTCTCCTTCTTCTGCGGCTTTGGAGTTGTATTCCTCTGCATACTCCGCGGAGAACTTTCGGAAATCTATTGACATCATCGACTATCCGAGGATGCGGGTACGTCGGCGTTTGTTCCAATTGCTTCCAGCATCGAGTCGGTGTTTTCTCTAGCATCGGCAGAGCCGGATCCGGATCCCACGTATCCGACAAAGTGCGACGCGTGCCTCCTGAGGTATGTTGTAGTGTGTACCTTAGGAAAGGCCTGTCTGTTCCGGCATCATTAGAGCCGGAATCAGTGTCGTTGATATGCTCCTCCTGGTTTTCGACCTCCACGGGTGGGTCGATCTGGGATTCGGCTCCTCCGGGGAGATCCACTCCAGATTCGACGTTGACCGCTAGGTCTTCTTCAGGTTCGGGTTTCTCCACTATCTCCGCAACTGGTGCCGGCTGGGTGGGATTAGGGTTTTCTGAGATCCAGAATTCTGCCGCCTCCGCGGACAAAGGGGACCCAGAAAATTCTTCTGCCTCTATCATCACCGCTGGGGTGGGTTGGGCAGGTTCAGCGAAACCGATGTAAACATCGATCTCGCCAAAAGACATGATTGTGTAGGCAGTCACGGCCTCCTTTGCCGGAATCCAAGTCTCGTCGAGAACGATGAGAGGGACGTCGCTGGCATAGAGGATGCGACCGACAGCGATAGTCTCGCCGATTCCGATTCTTGCAGATTCCGCTCGGAACGCAGATCTGTAGCTCACTTGACCCACGGTGGGCGCCAACTGTCGTCGGATTGATGACAAGTACGCCATGAGGGGGTCCTCGAGGCGTGCGGAAGAGAGGGGGGGTGAGACGTATGGTATTCCGGGACGGTGAGCACACAAGTTTAGTCAGGTTTGAATCCGCTGGCTTTGGACGGATCCTACTCCTGCTAGCAATCCAGTAATACGGCAGAGCCGGAATATGGGTTACAAAGGTTTTGTCTGTGCGAGTTGAGGGTCTAAAGTATTGAGGTGCCCTAAAGGCTCTCCCTAGGACGGCTTATATAGATATCCGGCCTAGGGTTTACAGGAGAGATCTATCCGGCTACGACTAAGAGTCGGTTACAGAATACATCTTGAACTGCAAGTAACATTATGGGCCTAAGTCGGTAAGTCTTCTGGGCCTTCCCGTAGCCGGATTGGACTCCGTCTTTCTCCCTGACTGGGCCGCCCATGAAGCAAAGCTCTAACCCCAAGTGGGCCACCCTGGTCAGTGAGGAACTGTGAGGATACCCGGAAAGTATATCCCCAACAATGGATAGGCTAAAGGTGGGGCCAATATGCACTAGGGGAATCCAGGGAGGGATAGTGTGGTGATTCCACACACAGATGCTTTGTATTCTCTTAGTTCACCAAGTTTACAGATGCTCCTTAAGCTGTATTGGGGAGAGGAGGAAGAAGAAGCTCTCTTACTCTCACCACTACTTCTACTCAATGAACCAAGTACTCACGCGCCAGCCAGTAACTCGCGATCCCCTTCTACTGAGGTCCTGGCGCTCCTTATAAAGGGGAGGCCAGGCCACTAGCTAGGGCATACGTGGAGGCATATTCTAGAGAATAGGCCTCTTCCCAAAATAGCAAACTGACCGGGTCACCTTTTACCATCGTAAGCCATGCAGAGGCTACGTAAGCCTCTGGGGCGCCAGCGTCAGCCGACGTAGGGTGTGTCACCTTTGTCGGCCACGCCTCGCTGATCCCTTCCTCTGTTCACTTTGCTCACGCTCCTGCGCTCAGAGGTCACCTTTTGACAAGCGAGATACCTTCCTTCTCTTGCAAGCTTGGTATGATCCGGCCCTGTGGTTACCTACATACAAATTACAAATAGCCCGCCGGCATATGACATACGTCGGCCGAGACACGTCAGGTGGACATCCTCCGGTCTGGGTTACTCCGTAAGTCAGCCTGCCTTGAGGTGACCTGGCCAGCTTTTGCTTTGACCTTGCCGTACCTCGGCTAACTCGGCCTTTATACCCCGGCGTTACCCTAACCGGGTATCCCCCCAACATTAGTCCCCGAAGCTGGTGCGGTCTTAGCAACTTTAGCTGCTAAGGCCACGGCAGGTTCAATATATTGAGCTTTTTGCTCCTTTTTCCGAGTTACCTTGTAACTCGGATTTTGTGGCATAGCGTTCCCTTGGCACATTCTGACTCATCACTCGCTGGCTGGGATACCCCTCAGTTTTCCGGGTTATCCTTCCTTCTCTCATACACTTCCCCACGTCCCACGTGGAGGGTAATCATTACCTTGCCTCACTTTAAGGGCCTGTGCCAGTTACTGCACTTATTATCAGGGGTTACTGCTGCAAACGTCGCGTCTCAACTGCCTCCTCGTTAACTGTATCACCATGTCGCGTTGTGGGATCCCCTGTTTCCTGTGGCCCTTCCTGTGGCTTGCCTCTGTTTGGCTGATCCGGGTTATACACGGCCACACCGTGTGGCCTCAATGTTGGGTCCGCAGCATAGAAAACAAAAATTATCCTACGATGAGAACTACACGCCAAGATCTATCTACTAGGTACAAAGCAACAGGTGGACATACATCCAACGAGCACTTACCCTCGTAGACAACGAGCTTTGTTAACGAGTAGGAACTCGTGGTTGATGTACTCATACACTTGCTGATCTCAAGATCGTGTGGAAGTCCGAGCGCCACAAATCAGCAGCGCATCCGCACTCGCACACACGTTCAAGCCACCGGACAACCTCCACCTCCTCGCTCCAGCGATCCAACGGAAGCAGCAACTCCTTCCAGACGAAATGCCACCGGGAACATGTATCTCGCTAATCCGAGACCATGGGGGAATAATTCTAGAGGGGGAGAGAGATCCTTCACAAGGAGGTGTGTGGATGAAGGAGGGAATGGGTGGACTTTTATAGGAGGAGGAGGGGGGTGCCCCCTCTCTCCATGGCCGGCGCATGGGGGGTGACCCCTCACCTCCCCCATTCATGTGGTGGTAACCCCCCACATTAAAATGCCTCTTCACATTCCCCTTTAAAGTCTCCACTTTAAATGCATTAAGCTTCTCCAAATTTAATGCTCTCTCATTTAATAAAACTCTTTTATTAAATTTATTCAGAATTTTGTTAATTACTTTAATTAACAAACATTCACATATAGCCCCTTGCAATATTTCAATATCACATGCAGAACCACTTTCTGCAATTTCACCCGAAACAATTTCCGGTTTCTATTGAAACAATTCTTGCGCTTTGCAATTCTTTCGTCTGAAACATATGTGCTCCAAAATGGTGTCCGGTAACTCTTAAGTGTGCCACCCTATGGTTCGCGAATAATGCAGACATGATCGAGACCCTTCTCCGATCAATAATCAGCAGTGGGACCTGGAGGTCCATACTGACTCGTACACATTCAACGATGACTCCTGTGATCGTGAGAACCTTTAACGCTTGTAACTAATCCCTTTGTCTCTCGATATATTACATGTCTGAGATTCGATCATCGGTATCTCCATACCTAGTTTGATCTCGTTACCGACATGCACTCTTTTCTCATTCCCGTGATATAACATTCTAGTGATCACATCACTTGCTTGCAAGCTATCCCAATGTGATATCACCGAGAGGGCCCATAGTATATCTATCCGTCATCTGGATTGACAAATTCCACTCTTGATCCATGAGCCTCAACATAACACCTTCGTAGCACTGAACCCATCTTTACAGTCACCCTGTTACGGTGTGACGTTTGATGTTATCAAGATACTCTTCCGGTGTTAGCAATTAACATGATCTCATGGTCTAAGGATAAAGATTACTTCGTATGATGTTATAGCAATATAAACACAATGACTTGATCGTAATTCTATACTTCGGATGAATGTTCATCACATCATTTCACAAATGTTGTGACCTTGTTATTAACAACATCCAATGTCCATGATCAGGAAACCTTGATCATCTTGTTAATCAACAAGCTAGTCTATAAGAGAGGCATGACTAGGAACCCTTTTTGTTTATTAAACACACATGTATTGATGTTTCCTATCAATACAATTATAGCATGCAAAATAAACATCTATCATATACAAGGAATACATAATAACAACTTTATTATTGTCTCTCAGGGCATATTTCCTTCAGTCTCCCACTTGCACTAGAGACAATAATCTAGTTCACATAGTGATAAATCTAACACCCATGGAGTTCTGGTGTTGATCATGTTTTGCCCTAGGGAGTATTTTAGTCAACGGATCTGCTACATTCAGGTCCGTGTGCACTTTACAAATCTTTATATCTCCATCCTTGACATGCTCGCGGATGGAGTGAAACCGGCGTTTAATATGTTTGGAATTCTTGTGAGACCTTGGTTCCTTTGTGTTGGCTATGGCTCCATTGTTGTCACAATAGATCACCATCGGGTCCAACGCACTTGGAACCACACCCAGTTCCGCTATGAACTCCTTCTTCCAAACCGCTTCCTGCGCTGTTTCTGAAGCAGCAACATATTCCGCCTCCATTGTTGATCCAGCTACCACAGGTTGTTTGGAGCTCCTCCAACTAACTGCTGCTCCGTTCAAGAGAAATACTTATCCGAATTGAGACTTAGAGTCATCCAGATCAGTGTCAAAGCTAGCATCGACATAACACTTAGCAACTAGCTCTTCTTCACCTCCGTATAAAAGAAACTTATCCTTAGTTCTTCTCAAGTACTTAAGGATATTCTTGACCGCTATCCAGTGTTCTGAACCTGGATCAGATTGGTACCTACTAGTCAAACTAATAGCATGTGCCACATCCGGTCTTGTACATAGCATGGCATACATTATAGAGCCTATGGCTGAGGCATAGGGGATCTTATCCATTATCTCTCTTTCTTCTGCCGTAGCCGGACTTTGAGTCTTACTCAATGTCTTGCCTTGAAACATAGGTAAGAACCCCTTCTTACTTCCGTCCATATTAAACTTCTTTAATATCTTATCAAGGTATGTACTCTGCGATAGCCCAATTAGGCATCTTGATCTATCTCTATAGATTTTAATGCCTAATATATATGAAGCTTCACCAAGGACTTTCATCGAAAATTTGCTGTTTAGATAACTTTTAACACTGTTTAAAAGATCTAAATCATTTCCAATCAATAATATGTCATCCACATATAATATCAGAAATGCCACATTGCTCCCACTCACTTTCTTGTAAATACAAACCTCTCCATAAGTTTGGACAAATCCAAACTCTTTGATCACCTCATCAAAGCGGAGATTCCAACTTCGTGATGCTTGCTTCAGTCCATAGATGGATCGCTGAAGATTGCACACCTTATTAGCATCCTTAGGATCGACAAAACCCTTAGGTTGTATCATATACAACTCTTCTTCAATATTACCATTGAGGAACGCAATTTTGACATCCATCTGCCATATTTCATAATCGAAATATGTAGCAATTGCTAACATAATCCTAACTGACTTAAGCATCGCTACGGGAGAG
This sequence comes from Avena sativa, assembly GCA_916181665.1. NCBI lineage: Eukaryota > Viridiplantae > Streptophyta > Magnoliopsida > Poales > Poaceae > Avena > Avena sativa. The sequence continues at coordinate 17,028,084 of OV702291.1, read as the reverse complement.
AATGTCTCATCGTAGTCAACTCCTTGAATTTGTCGAAACCCCTTTGCGACAAGTCGAGCGTTATAGATGGTCACATTACCATCAACATCAGTTTTCCTTTTGAAAATCCATTTATTCTCAACGGCCTTTCGATCGTGAGGTAAGTCCACCAAGTTCCAAACTTGGTTCTCGTACATGGATTCCATCTCGGATTTCATGGCTTCTAGCCATTTGTTGGAATCAGGGCTCATCATCGCTTCTTCATACGTCACAGGGTCATCCATTTCATCAACCATGAAATTCACAACAGGATTGCCGTACAGTTCAGGAGCTGCACGTGTCCTGCTTGACCTGCGAGGTTCGGTAGTGTCCTCTTTCGGAGTTTCATGATCATTATCATTAGCTCTCTCTTCATCAGGTGAAGTCAACTCCGAAACAAATTTCGGTGCTGCGCCACTCGCCATTCCATGAAGAGAAGGTTCAATAACCTCTTCGAGTTCTACCTTCCGACTACTCACACCTTTCGTGAGAGACTCCTTCTCAAGAAAGGATCCATTCTTGGCAACAAAAACCTTGCCCTCGGATCTGTGATAGAAGGTATACCCAATTGTTTCCTTAGGATATCCTATGAAGATGCATTTTTCCGCTTTGGGTTCGAGTTTATCTGGTTGAAGTTTCTTCACATAAACATCGCATCCCCAAACTTTAAGAAATGACAGCTTAGGTTTGTTTCCAAACCATAATCCATATGGTGTCTTTTCAACGGATTTAGATGGTGCCCTATTTAAAGTGAATGCAGCTGTTTCCAGTGCATAACCCCAAAATGACAGTGGCAAGTCAGTTAGAGACATCATAGATTGAACCATATCCAATAAGGTATGATTACGACGCTCCGACACACCATTACGTTGTGGTGTTCCGGCAGGCGTGAGTTGTGAAACTATTCCACACTCTTTCATGTGTGTGCTAAACTCATAACTTAGATACTCTCCTCCATGGTCAGACCATAGGAATTTGATCTTTCTATTACGACGATTTTCCACTTCATTCTGAAATTCCTTGAACTTTTCAAAAGTTTCAGACTTGTGTTTCATCAAATAGATATACCCATATCTACTCAAATCATCCATGAAAGTAACAAAATAACGATATCCACCTTGCGCCGACACACTCATTGGTCCACACACATCAGTATGTATGATTTCCAATAAATCTGTCGCCCATTCCATTGAACCGGAAAACGGCGTTCTAGTCATCTTGCCCATAAGGCATGGCTCACATATATCAAATGATTCAAAATCAAGTGATTCCAAAAGTCCATCAGAATGGAGTTTCTTCATGCGTTTAACGCTAATATGACCTAGACGGCAGTGCCACATATATGTAGATATATCATTATCAAGTTTAATTCTTTTAGCATTAACATTATGAATATGCGTAATACTACTATCGATATCCAACAGAAATAAACCATTCAACATAGGTGCATGACCATAAAAGATATTATTCATATAAATCGAACAACCATTGTTTTCAGACTTAAATGAATAACCACTTTGCATCAAACACGATCCGGATACAATGTTCATGCTCAGTGCAGGCACCAAATAACAATTATTTAGGTTTATAACTAATCCCGATGGCATATGGAGAGGCAGCGTTCCGACGGCGATCACATCAACTCTTGATCCATTGCCGACCCGCATCGTGACCTCATCCCTTGCTAGTGGTCGCTTGTTCCGCAGCCCCTGAACCGAGTTACATATATTAGCAACCGATCATGTATCAAATACCCAGGTGCTACTGCGAGTACTAGTCAAGTACACATCAATAACATGTATATCACATATACCTTTGTTTGCCTTGCCGGACTTCTTGTCCGCCCATTACTTGGGGCAGTTGCGCTTCCGATGGCCAGTCCCCTTGCAATAGTAGCACTCGGTGTCAGACTTAGGGCCAGCTCGGGGTTTCTTTTCAGGCGCGGCAATAGACTTGCCACCCTTCTTTCCCTTGTGCTTGCCTTTCTTGTCCTTCTTGAAACCGGTGGTCCTATTGATCATCAACACTTGATGTTCTTTCCTAATCTCCACTTCTGCAGTCTTAAGCATTGACAGAAGCTCGGGAAGAGAATTCTTCATGCCCTGCATATTATAGTTCATCACGAAGCTCTTGTATCTAGGTGGCAGAGATTGGAGAACACGATGTATGCCTAAGTCAATGGGAATCGTTATTCCCAAGGACACAAGCTTATCGGCGTACCCAGACATTTTGAGTACGTGCTCACTAACGAGCTGTTTTCCTCCATCATGCAGCTAAAGAACTTTTCTGTAGCATTATAACTCTCTACGGCAGCATGGGTATCAAAAATCATTTTCAATTCTCCCATGGTATCAAAGGCATTGCCATTTTCGAAACGCTTTCGAAGTTCTGGCTCTAGCCCATACAGTATGCCGCAATGAACTAAGTTGTGGTCCTCCTGACGAGTCACATAGACATTCTTTTCCTCGTCAGGGGCATCAGGAGCTGGTGGGGGGCCTAGCGGCACATCTAGCACATATTGCTTTTGTGCAGCAGTGAGGAGAATCCTCAAATTCATAGCCCCATTTGTGAAGTTGCTACCATTCGCAGCAAGTTTCTCTTTCTCCATGAACACATTGAAATTAAAAGCAGGTGGTGCCATCTACAACAGAATTTGTAAAGTATATTTAGACTAAGTTTATGATAGATTGAGTTCAACTAATCCAAATTACTAATGAACTCCCACTCAAAAACGACATCCCTCGTGTCCTTTTGGTGATTACATGAACCAAATTCACTATACCAAGTCCGATCATCACGTGAGTCGGTGTAGCTTCAAAGGCGAGCATCTATATGGGCATCATATCAACTATATGACTCATGCTTAACCTTTCGGTCTATGTTCCGAGGCCATGTCTGTACATGCTAGGCTCGTCAAGTAAGAACCTTAGTATTTGCGTGTGTAAAACTGTCTTACACCCGTCGTATGAAAGCGTAGAGTTGAGAACACCCGATCATCACGTGATGCCTCAAAACACGATCCACAAAACGGTGCATACTTAAGGAAGAACACATTTTATCTTGATATCTAAATGAGGGATCATCTTATAATGCTACCAAACGCGCCAAATTAGCAATATAAGATGCTAACATCTAATGTGTGAAGTGAGGTGATATGGTCCATGCATTTGATCTCTATCATTTGCATCGTGGTATGATCTCTATCATTCCTTTGTGTGTAAGGCCAAGGTCTACGGAACTTACACGTTAAGTGAGTTGTAAGAGTATCTATCATACATCTACTTATAACAATACCATATCAAAACACTAGCCCAGCAACGATCTAAACTAGACGCCTCTAATTTATCAATTGCAAGTTTTATGTGGCTTAGGGCTTTCGGAGATAGAACCTGTCTAACCTACGAACATGAACCACAACAAGGATAACTAAGGTATTAGCAACTCGTTGTAAATCAGATATTGACTATAGTAGAAGAGACAGACACCCGCCAGCCACTTATGCAAAACAAGTTGCATGTCAGTCGTGGAACCGGTCTCATGTACGATGACATGTAAGGTTGGTCCGGGCCGCTTCATCCCACTATGCCACCAATATCCAAAGTACATAGAAGATGCAATAACATGATTATCATCACCCACATATCAACCATATGTGTACTACCCGTGCTAAGCACCTACGCATAGATCAGGCTCTGATACCACTGTTGGGTCCGCAGCATAGAAAACAAAAAATTTCCTATGATGAGAACTACACGCCAAGATCTATCTACTAGGTACAAAGCAACGGGTGGACATACATCCAACGAGAACTTACCCTCGTAGACAACGAGCTTTGTTAACGAGTAGGAACTCGTGGTTGATGTAGTCGTACACTTGCCGATCTCAAGATCGTGAGGAAGTCCGAGCGCCGCAAATCAGCAGCGCATCCGCACTCGCACACACGTTCAAGCCACCGGACAACCTCCACCTCCTCGCTCCAGCGATCCAGCAGAAGCAGCAACTCCTTCCAGATGAAATGCCACCGGGAACATGTATCTCGCTAATCCGAGACCATGGGGGAATAATTCTAGAGGGGGAGAGAGATCCTTCACAAGGAGGTGTGTGGATGAAGGAGGGAATGGGTGGCCTTTTATAGGAGGAGGGGGGGGTGCCCCCTCTCTCCATGGCCGGCGCATGGGGGGGTGACCCCTCACCTCCCCCATTCATGTGGTGGTAACCCCCCCCCCCACATTAAAATGCCTCTTCACATTCCCTTTTAAAGTCTCCAGTTTAAATGCATTAAGTTTCTCCAAATTTAATGCTCTCTCATTTAATAAAACTCTTTTATTAAATTTATTCAGAATTTTGTTAATTACTTTAATTAACAAACATTCACATATAGCCCCTTGCAATATTTCACATGCAGAACTACTTTCTGCAATTTCACCTAAAACAATTTTCGGTTTCTATTGAAACAATTCATGCGCTTTGCAATTCTTTGGTCTGAAACATATGTGCTCCAAAATGGTGTCCGGTAACTCTTAAGTGTGCCACCCTACGGTTCGCGAATAATGCAGACATGATCGAGACCCTTCTCCGATCAATAATCAGCAGCGGGACCTGGAGATCCGTACTGACTCCTACACATTCAACGATGACTCATGTGATCGTGAGAACCTTTAACGCTTGTAACTAAATCCCTTTGTCTCTCGATATATTACATGTCCGAGATTCGATCATCGGTATCTCCATACCTAGTTTGATCTCGTTACCGACATGCACTCTTTTCTCGTTCCCGTGATATAACATTCTAGTGATCACATCACTTGCTTGCAAGCTATCCCAATGTGATATCACCGAGAGGGCCCAGAGTATATCTATCCGTCATGTGGATTGACAAATTCCACTCTTGATCCATGAGCCTTAACATAACACCTTCGTAGCACTGAACCCATCTTTATAGTCACCCTGTTACAGTGTGACGTTTGATGTTATCAAGATACTTTTCCGGTGTTAGCAATTAACATGATCTCATGGTCTAAGGATAATGATTACTTCGTATGATGTTATAGCAATATAAACACAATGACTTGATCGTAATGCTATACTTCGGATGAATGTTCATCACATCATTTCACAAATGCTGTGACCTTGTTATTAACAACATCCAATGTCCATGATCAGGAAACCTTGATCATCCTGTTAATCAACAAGCTAGTCTATAAGAGAGGCATGACTAGGAACCCTTTTTGTTTATTAAACACACATGTATTAATGTTTCCTATCAATACAATTATAGCATGCAAAATAAACATCTATCATATACAAGGAATACATAATAACAACTTTATTATTGCCTCTCAGGGCATATTTCCTTCACTCAATGCATAGCACGATCCCACTACCCACTGCTAGGGCGTGGTTAAATAGGGGAGGGGCGTGTCCCTTGGGTGTTTTCCCCTTCTCGCGCCCCTCAGCCTCTCTGCTTCTTCTTCCTCCTTGCGACAGCGCCGCCGCCGCCGCTTCTGCTCCGCAGCGCCACTGCTGCATCCCACTTTCGCGTCTCCTTGCCGCCGCTCCCGCGCTGTCTCATCGCCACAGGGCCGCGCCAGTCTAAATCACCGTCCCTACCTCCGAACTGGCCGGTGAGGACAGTGATCTGGAAATGACTGAGGAGGAGCTCGCCGTCATTGGGGAAGAAGAGATGGAGGAGGAGGGCGAAACTCTAGGGCGCGGTGGCTGGTCCGGTTCCTGGGTGTGCCAGGATGACATGGATTGGCTCTACCGCACCTGTTGCATCCCCGAAGGCGTAATTTCGCGCATCCCCTGCGAAGAGATTGCTCCCTCACCCAATCCGGGTGAGTTTGTTGTCTTCCTTTCTCACTTCCAACGCCGCTTTGGCCTGCCTGTGAGTGATTTCTTCCATGATTTTGTCAACATCTACGAACTCCAACCTCATCATCTTCCGACGAATGCCATCACATCCCTCTCTTCCTTCACATCCGCCATAGAGGGATACCTCGGCCTGTGGCCCACAAAGAGCTCTGGATCCGGTTCTTCGGTCTGCGGAGGAACGTGATTCCAAATAAGCTGCGTGCCCCAGAGGACAAGCACCTGACCCAATGTGGTGCGGCCTCCATCTCACCCCGGACGCAATCTGTCTTCCCCCAGGTCACGGGGCTTGAATCTTGCAAGGGCTGGGCCTGGACCTTCTTCTATGTGAGGAATGGCACGGATGAGGATCTGATTCGGCTGCGCCCCTTTGCGATGGTTCCTCAAAATCCGGATCTATGGGAACGGGTTTCCAAGAAGCCAACTGTCTTGGCGAATCAAGTCAATAAGCGGTTCCAGGAGCTGAAGGATCTGGGGCTATGCAACGAGGATGTGATGATCACATTCGTCTGCAGCCGGATTTCCCCCTATAGAAGCGCACGCACAAACTTTGCCATATGAGCTAGCGACTTGACCCCAACCGGACCTCCTCCTTCAAGTTAAACAATACCGAGATATTCCGCCAGGTCAAGGCCCTCTTCACGACCGACAAGGACTTCTCCGCTGATTGGGAGTGGGGGTTGGAGCATTACTGCCGAGATAAGCTTCCTCCTGCGGAAAATCTCATTTCCCAATCCTTCTCCGAGTTATATCTTATGTCAGAGCATGTTGTTTATTTGATCCCTTTGCATTTTCCTTTTAGATGTTTCTTCAACATACCCTTGAAGATGGCACCGAGTCTTCCCTCAAATGGGGGAAGGATCAACTTGTCTTAGATGATGAGGAGCCAGATCAGGAAATGTTCCTGCCTACCTCGGATGCAACCAAGCGACCATCTGGTAACTTCTCTTCCTTAAGGAATTGGCCTAACGATGAAGATGATTCCGACATTGAGGTGTTAGAGGTATATAATCTGGCGCCTATTTCTTACGCATTTCCGGCTTCAGCTAACCCGGCTGGGCAGATCCACGAGGATCCGCCTCTTGCTATGGGTGAGCCGCTTCCTGCCGCGTCTAAGAAACGGGCCGCTACCTCGGCTGCTTCTTCCAAGCCTCCCCAAGCAACCAAAAGGCGGAAGAAGTCCGCTGACAAGGCTGCCACCAAGCCTCCGACTAAGGCCATAGTTCGGAGAGCTCGGAAGCCCAAGGAGCCTTTGACTTTTGACGAGTAAGTCACTTCTTTCTTTTGTCCAATTCTCTGCTTCATGCTTCATGCTTCTCTGTCTATATGATTTTCTTTTTGTTACAACTTCTTATTCGTTGTCTGATTTGGCAGGGCTGCGATGGAGGTTCCCCAGAGCGGCTCCAGCATCGCTTCGCCCCTCTGGCGCACCCCATCTCCCCCTCGTGGTGAAAATACACGCCCACTGAGCCCAATTCAGGAGGGTTCAGTGGTTGGTCCGGGTCCTAGCCCACCTCGTCCAGAGGAGGTCAACCCCGGAGCAGGGGGAAGTGGCACGGCCGAGGTAGCGGATGCTCCCAGCTCTTCATCGGCTCAGCCGCAACCCGTCACTTCCGAGGTACCAGCAACAGCAGCAGCACCACCGCCAACACCAGCACCAGCACAAGCACCCGCGCCAGCACCAATAGCACCACCAGCAACAACTCCTTCTGCCTCGTCCGAGTGTTCCAAGACCCGGCGAGAAGACCCCGCTAGCACCAAGGCCGCGCCCAAGTCCAAATATGTAGCTCAAGCTTCAGCCTCCCAACAGCAGCCCAAGGCTAAGAAACGTTCTAGAGCCACCAAGGCAACATCCATCGAGGCTGGACAGCGCACACTCGCGTCCATGCTGCCGAAGAAAGATGCCCCCTCCGGGTCAGCTAGCAGCAAGCAACTCGCACTGCATACCAGCCCTGCTGCCGCCCAAGTTGCGAGGAGGGAGGCCCACGCCAAAGGCCTGGTCGCACCCCACATGCTTAGTGGGAGGGCTATCCTCCGGCTCTGATCAAATATGTCAATAATTGGAACAGAGCGGAGTTCGTCAATCCCAATGACGATCTCTCGGAGAAGTTTGGGCCCGCCGAATTTAGCGCACCAATGAACACAGCAGCCAAGGCTATCAACCTTGCCGGCCGGATGATGGAGGTACGCTACTTTGTCTTTTACTTAATACGCACAACTTCTTAGAGACATATCCATTAGTCCCCGAGCCTCCGGGGGAGTAACTTGTTACTCGGCCGGATGCTCCTTAGCGAACTAGCATAGCTCCTTAGTAGCTTAGAATATGAGCCGGGTTAAGTTCCACTTGGCCCGGATTTTGTACACTTCGAACATGCACACACCTAGAGCCGAGTTAAGTTCCACTTGGCCTGGATTTGTACACTTCGAATATGCACACACCTAGAGCCGGGTTAAGGTCCACTTGGCCCGGATTTTGTACCCCTCGAACATGCACACACCTAGAGCCGTACACTTCGAATATGCACACACCTAGAGCCGGGTTAAGTTCCACTTGGCCCGGATTTTGTACACTTCGAATATGCACACACCTAGAGCCGGGTTAAGTTCCACTTGGCCCGGGTTTTGTACACTTCGAATATGCATATAGCTGAGCCAACCTTGCTCTTTTTAGGTAACCACCAATCATCGGACTGTAGAGTTTCAGTGCCTCTTGGACTCACACAAGGTGCTGCGCTCGAAACATGCTACGCTTCTCGCGAAGTTCGAGAAAAGGGGTAAGTTTTCTCTTTGACTTTTCCCCATCTTTCTTTGTCTTTTCCCGCCGAACTAATCTGTCATTCGAATTGCACAGCCGGAGTGGAGGCCGAAAATACTATCATGAGAAAAAACTTAGATGAGATAAAAGGTAATTCAGTTTGGTCAACCCTCTTATGTGCTCTTTCTCCTTTCTTCTTGGCTCGGCAAATATTTATACCTCGGCTCTGCCGGGTTAACACACCATTGCAGCCTTCCTCGAAGATAGTGTGCCCGTGCCTGATATGATGCTGCATTTTCTCGAACAAGCAGGGCAACACCAGGCCGAGCTCAAGAAGAAGGACGACGAGCTTGCCAAGCTCCGAGCTAAGGATGACGAACTCACCAAGCTCAATGCTGAGATGAAAAAACTCAAGGAGCTCCACAAGACTGAGATGGACAAGGCTAGCCAAGACTTCACTGAGGAGCGAGAACGTCTCAACCTTCAACTTGCAAAAGATCAAGAGCTTCTTAAGGAGGCCGACGTCAAGCTTGAATCAGCAAATGTTGAACTTGAGAAGCTCCGGAAGAGGCGTGCTGATTGCACCACAGAGCTGACTCGGATCCATAGTCATATCTCCCGTAAGTTCCTTTCCTTCAGCCGACATGTATTTCTCCGGGTTAAACTCTTTTACTTATTTCACTTGTTTTGTTTTCAGGCAAATTCCCAGAGGGTGATGCCATTGCAGTTGCTGCGGTTACCAAGTTCCGCCAGCAGAGGGGTACCCCAACTGGTCCTGGCTCTGAAAACATTCCCTATGACATGGAGGACTTGCTGGTCAGCCTATCCTCTCGCATTGAAATTGTGAAGAACTATGGTTCGGGTCTCCTGGGTTCAGCCGTCCGGATCTTCCGTGCCCTTTGGCCTGGTGAGGATCCTCCGGAGGGGTCCACTGCTCTGATTAACAAATTAATGGATTGCGAGACCAGCTTGACCTCTAGAGGGAATCCATCGCACACGCCGGAGCTAAAACTGTCCTCCACTTCGTGCTCACATGGTATGAAAAATTGGATCTGAAGGTTCTCGAGCGCTTGAGCATCGGGTCCAGGTGGTCGAATGATCTAGATTGGGTAGCTCAGCGCAAAGCTTGTGCCCATAACCTTATCCAGTTTTCCCCTGTTCATGAATGGAACGAAGGACCAAGCTTCCTCAGCTCCGTTGACGATGAATACGTCGAAGATGGTTCGGATGACGAGGAAGAGGACGAAGCCTCAGATCTTGAAGAAAATGAAGATGACGATGAGGCTGAAGCCGGAGTTCCACCCACTGGCGCCGAGTTACCTCCTCCTGCTGCTGCTCCTTGAGCATGAAAAACACTTTGAAATTTATCAAATCCCCGGTATGCCGGGTGTAGATGTATTAAGCACATCGATTATGTTTTGCTACTAAGTTGTTCATGCCGGATTAACTTGGGCATAGTCCCCGAGTTTCATTTTCTTGTTTCTTCAATTTCATGGCTCGGCTCGCGTCTACCTTGATTCGGTTTTGTGACTTACGAGTCCGAGTTTCAAAAATTGACTTAACAATACTTGGAATCTTTAGGATTAGCTCAAAATAATCCAGCGTAGTAAAAGTAAAGTAAACATAAGGTTAGTCTAAATAAATAACGTCGGCTCGATTACGTTCTTTTCCTTAGTCGTTTTTCGTGTGCTTCGCAATTCCAAACTTGTTCTCTTGCTTGCCATGAAGCCAATTCTTGTTGGACAGCAGCAAGTCTAAGAGTTGAGTTTTTGGTGCTCACACACTACTAATCCGTCTTAGGCAGAAGCAACTTAAGCCAGCCGACATAAAAATAAATAACACACACAGAAGACAACAAATATTACTAAGGCAGTCCCCAAGTTACTGCTCGAGGTGCCAATGTTTCATTGATAAACTCATTACCGACATACATACCGACATATGAGAGACTCGGATACACACACTTCTTTGTTAAGTGTAGAACGGACGAAGTAGAGCTACATTCCATGGATGCTTAGATTCCTCGCCGGACCTGTCTGCCTTGTTCTTCTCCTGTGGTTTTGCATCGATGAGATAATAAGAGTCATTGTGCAAAGCTTTGCTTATGATGAAGGGCCCTTCCCATGGGGGAGGGATAACTTATGCATGCCAGCAGTATGTTGTACCAGCCGGAGTACCAAATCACCTTCCTAGAAGATTCAGGGGTTTACTTTCTGGCTATGATAGCGTCGGAGATTTTGCTGATATATGGCGGATCTGGACAATGCCAATTCTCTCGCTTCTTCCAGCAGATCAACATCATTTTGCCAGGCTTCTCGCACTTTGGCCTCTGTGTATTGGGTGACCCTAGGCGAATCATGCTCTATGTCGGCTGGTAATACAGCTTCTGCCCCATATACCAGAAAAAATGGCGTATAGCCTGTTGATCGATTCGGAGTTGTTCTTAAACTCCACAATACCGCTGGTAGTTCTTCTATCCAGCACCCCGCTGATCTTTGCAGCGGCTCAATGAGCCGGGGTTTTATCCCGGATAAAACTAATCTGCTGGATCTTTCCACTTGTCCGTTCGATGCGGGGTGGGCTACTGAAGCGACGTCCAGCTGAATCTTTTTATCCCGGCAGAATCGCACAAATGCTCCTTTAGCAAAATTGGTGCCGTTATCTGTTATGATACTGTGAGGATAACCATACCTCAGAATGATATCTTTGAGGAATGTCACGGTTGTAGATCCATCACATTTTCTTATTGGCTTTACTTCGATCCATTTTGTAAACTTGTCAACCATAACCAAGATATGGGTCATGTTTCCTCTCGCCGGTTTAAATGGGCCCACCATATCCAAACACCATACGGCAAAGGGGCAGGTAATTGGTATGGTCTTGAGCTTCGACATTGGCATGTGTGTCTTGGTAGCATATCTTTGAAAACCATTAAATTTTCTTACTAGATCTTCTGCTTGTTCCAAGGCACTTGGCCAGTAGAATCCATGCCGGAAAGCTTTTGCCACTAAGGCCCTGGATGAGGCATGATGCCCACATTCCCCTTGATGTATATCTCGGAGGATGTCAAGCCCTTCTTCCAGGTCAACACACCGTTGCAAGACATTTGTGACACTCCTCTTGTATAACTCAGCATTGATAATTGTGTATGCCTTTACCCTCCTCTGAATTCGCCTCGAAAGCACTTCTTCATTGGGCAAAGTTCCATCCTTCAAGAACTGGAATATGGGCAGTGCCCAAGCTGGTATAGCTCGCACCGGAAACACATCCTCATCAATTTCCATTTGATCCACTAACATAACCTCCACCGGGTCAAGCTGCACAGTCCCCGGGTTTCATGAACCACTTCCCACGTCAATGTCCATGGGCACAACTTTAGATTCCGAATTGGCCGGGATATAGATTGACTTGGACTCTAGGGATGGCCTGATAGATGGCTTTCTGAGGTGCTCTAGTGCTACACCCGGTGGAATCGCTTGTCGGGTTGATCCGAGCTTCGATAGTACGTCGGCAGCCTCATTTTCCAGCCGAGGTATATGGTGAAATTCACAGCCCTCGAAGTATCCTGATATCTTCTGCACATGAAATCTATACAATGCCATGTTTGCATCCAAAGCATCCCATTGCCCTGAGACTTGCTGAACTACCAGATCCGAGTCACCAAAGCACTGGATCCGACGTATTCAATTTCTTTTGCCACTTTGAGCCCATGCACAAGTGCCTCATACTCTGCAACATTGTTTGATGCTGCGAAGTGGATCTGCAGTACATACTTCAGCTGGTCTTTCTTGGGTGAGGTCAGCACAACTCCGACGCCTAACCCGGTTTTCGTTTTTGATCTGTCAAAATGCATTCTCCAGTAGTTCGGATCTGGCAACGGTGGCTCATATTGCATCTCGGCCCAATCCACGAAAAAGTCGGCCACAGCCTGAGACTTGATCGCATCTCTCCTGTCGTATTGTGGAGCATAAGGGGCTAGCTCAATTGCCCATTTTGCGATCCAACCACTTGCATCCTTGTTGCTCATTATTTTAGATATGGGGGCTTCACATATCACTTTTATGGGGTGTTCTTCAAAATAGTGCTTTAGCTTCTTAGCCGCCATATACACACCATATGCCATCTTCTAGTAGTGAGGATAGCTTTGTTTTGACGCTGATAATACCTCACTCAGGTAGTAAACTGGCCTTTGCATCGAGTTACCCTCTTCGTCACGCTCTACCACTACCACTGCACTTACAACTCGGTTGGTTGCGGCTATGTAGAGCAATATTGGCTCTGTTGATAGTAGAGAGGCTAACACTGGTGCAGTGGCTAACATTTTCTTTAACTAGATGAAGGCTTCATTGTCCTGCGGCGTCCATACGAATTTGTCCGACTTTTTCATTAGTTGATAGAGAGGCAATGCCTTTTGTCCCATCCGACATATAAACCGACTTAAGGATGCCAGACAACCAGTGAACTTCTGGACATGGTTAAGACACTTCGGCAATTCCATTCGCTCTATGGCTCGAATTTTAGTTGGGTTAGCTTCGATACCTCGGCTGGAGACCAGAAATCCGAGTAATTTTCTAGCCGGGACACCGAATGTACACTTCTCCGGGTTAAGCTTCATTCAGAACCTCCTTAGGTTCGTGAACGTTTGCCTGATATCCTCAAGGAGCGTTTTGCTTTCCTTGGTTTTTATAACCTCATCATCCACATACACTTGCACATTTTGGCCAATTTGGTCATGTAAACATTTTTTCATACATCTTTGGTACGTTGCCCCTGCATTACGTAAACCGAAAGTCATGGTGCGATAGCAATAAGCCCCATACAGGGTAATAAACGCAATCTTTATTTGATCATTCGGGTTCAGAGGTATCTGGTGGAAACCAGAATATGCATCTATGAATGACAATAACTCACACCCAGTAGTAGAGTCTATGGCCTGATCTATCCTTGGTAGTGGGAATGGATCTTTTGGGCACGCCTTATTCAGGTTCGTGTAATCGATGCACATACGCCAAACCACTGCCACATTCGGATCATCTTTCTTATTTTCCACCAGCACAGGATTAGATAGCCAATCCGAGTAAAGCACTTCCATGATGAACCCGGCTGCGAGGAGCCGAGCTATCTCATATCCAATGACTTTTCTCCTGTCTTCGGCGAAGCGGCGGAGAGATTGCTTCACCGGCTTTGCTCCGGGTCTCACATTCAAAGAGTGCTCGGCCAACTCCCTCGGAACACCTTGCAAGTCCTGTGTGGACCAAGCAAAGATATCCCGATTCTCACAGAGGAAGTTGACGAGCTCACTTTCCTATTTCTCACTTAACCCGGCACCAATTGTTACAGTGCGCTCTGGGAACAGATCATCAACAAGTACTTTCTTTGTATCCTTTGTTGCTTGAAATGAGACACTTCCATGCGGGTTACTCAGCGCCGACATATACTGCTGCGCGGACTGAGCCAATGCCGCCATTTCCTGGATCTTTCTCTTTTCTAGTGCAATCACGAGTGACTCGGCCAGGTTAGATCCGGCTGATGCACACTCAATGGAACGTCGGAAATCCCCAGCTATGGTAATTACTCCATTTGTCCCAGGCAACTTCATCTTCAGGTAACTAATGTGAGTACTTGCCATGAATTTTTTCAGGGCTGGCCTGCCGAGTAACGCGTGATATGCGCTTTCTAAGTTCACAACCTCAAACTCCAAATTCTCAGTTCGGCAGTTATCTCTTGTGCCGAATAACACGTCAACCCAGACTTTGCCAATGGTTTCACAGGAAATACCTGGCACAATGCCATGGAAAGTTGTCCTTGTGGCTTGGGGCATGTTCTCCGAGATACCCAACTTGCGCATTGTATCCATGTACATAATATTGATGTTGCTGCCATTGTCAATCAGCACCTTAGAGAACCTCACATTGATATTTGGCCCGATGAATGTTGGATCTAGCACCAATGCATACGAACCAGGGCTCGGCATGAGCTTGGGATGGTCCTTGATACTCTAGGTAATTTCTTGATCCGACCAAGGCATATACCTCGTTATTGCCGGCATAACCGCATTCACTTCCATATGTCAGCGTTGCAAGCTCTTTCTATCCATTTCCTCGGTGGTAAACACACAGTAACTCTGGTGATGCTCTCTGTATTCATTTCTCCCCTCATTGCTGGGATACCTTTGATCTGGCTGATGCTGGTTTTCCACCTGATGCACTGCATCCCTTCTTTCATGATTCTCATACCTCGGCGGAGGTGGTGGTAACATTAACTGTTGCGTATTTGCTCCGGAGAGCAACTGCTGCCGAGGTAACTCCTGTCGAGGTTGATTGCTCCGAGGTGCCTGAGCATTCCTCGAGCCACTTTGCTCTATCTTCCTCATCCACTCACATTGCCGGGTCGTATGGCCCGCCGGGTTACTCGGATTTGGCGTGTGAAATTTGCACGGTTGATCCAGCATTGCCTCATACGTATACCTCGGCCGGTCTTTCTTTTCTTGCCACTGTCTCTTTTGCTCGGGCATCTAAGTTTTCTTGCCATCATTTCTTGGAGTCCACTGTTGCCCTCCAGTTTTCTGAAGCTAATTACTCCCTGCTCCGGGTTGATCTTGGTTTACAACAGCAACTTGTTGCAAACTATACCTGTAATCCGGCCTATCATCTCTTCTCTTACCCTGGTAATCATTACGTCGGGATGATCTAGCTCCATCTCGCTGGTAGTACTCCTCATTTGCCTCGTTTGACATAAGCCGGGGTTGAGTCGGATCACCCAAACCATATGAATCAGCAATCTAGATTGTCTCTGCCAGTGTAGTTGGCATATATCTTTGTAACCTTTGCCACAACATGCTCGCATATCTACACCCTTGTACAAACCAAGCTATGGCCTGAGACTCAATCACGCCTTCACATGAGTTTCTCACGGTGCACCAGCGGGTTAGGAACTCCTGGTCTGTTTCATTTGGTCTCTGCTTGCACATTGCTAGGGTATGTGGCCTATTCGGCCTCTGATACGTGCTCGAGAAGTTATTGATGAACATTTCCTCAAAATCGATCCAGCAGTTGATACTACCAGGTGGTAAATTGTTTAACCATACCCTTGCTGGCCCCTCCAGCATCTGAGATACGTATCTCACAGCCCATCTCAAATTGCCTATCGCAATTTTCACTGTCGTTGTCTAGTTGATCAACCAATCCTCTGGCTTGGTGCTGCCGTCATATGTTTTCGTGCCTCTAGGTAACTGGAAGTTAGGTACCGGTGGCTCTTTCATGATTCGGGGCCCAAAGCACGCTGGACCCGGAGGACCTTGCCCCTCAATTAGCTCCGACCTATAGAGACGATCCAGCTTTAATCTGGCATCATCTGGCATCAAGTTCCTGCTTCCCAACCTTGATCCTATCACATGGTGATGCGGCCTATGGTATCCTGCGTTCACCATTTCCGAATCACCGTCGTTGTATCTGTCTCGCTCTTGTGGAGCACATCTCTGTTGCATACCTTGCCTGGCACTTTGATCTTGCCGTGGTATATTCTGCTGCTGCGGTTGCCCTGCACCCGCCGAGTTACACTGTCCGGCATTGCCGTTTCTAGCGTTTCTCTGACCGGCCTTGCCTTGGTCACGGTTACCTCGGCCAGCTTCACCTCGGCTGACACTTTGTCGATCCTCATTTCCTTGCATTGCTTTTCCTTTTCCTGCCCTCGCCGGGTCATACGGGACTATCTGTTTATTTCTCCTTGCCGAGGTTACCACTTCCTCTCTTCTTGGGCCATCATGAGGGGACGATGCAGCTCCAGCAGATTTCTCCGGGTTACCCACTGCCGAATAGACGACCTTGGAAGCCCCTGCTCTTGCCGGGTTAGCCCTGAGTAATTCTTCATTCTGTCTGTTAGCGATCCGAACTAACTTGTTGACCCTCTCTTGCTGTCTTTGTCGGGCTTCACCCGCCAAACCTTCTAACTCGGATGCAGATGCATCCGCTGCTCTGAGGTTCTTTGCCGGGGTGCTGTACTTCGGCAGCCCCATGGACAAAATGTTTTCTGATTCCTCAACTCTAGTCTCACCCTCTTTGTTCATTTCACTGATGAGGTTTCTCCCTTTCACTTTTACAGCATCTACCTTATTTGCTTTTGTGTACTCGCGCAGCGTCATGTTCAACGACTGCTGAGCCGCGGCTATCTTTTTCGCACCCTCTAGTATCTTCTGCCTAGTTTCCTCTAACTCGGCCTGTGCTTGAGCTGGATCTACCACAGGTGCTATGGGGCTTGCCAAGCTATCTATCGCTTGCTGCAGCACATTCTCTGGCCTCTCTAGCGGAGGACCTCTACTTTTCCTCGGTGCCTTAGGTGTTACCTCCGGATCTGGTGCCGGGTCCTTGCTCGCGTCAGCGTCAAGCGCAGTCATCATCACCTCAGTGTGGTTAGGGGAGCGAGTGATACGCGCACCGTGAGCCGTGCTAAGGGGTGGCTTGCATCCCTCGACGACGTGCCGCGGGTGAACGCAAGACACATCGACGCCAACGTAGATCTTGTAAGCGCCAACCTTGATGAAGACGCCATTGCGCGGTGGAGGTCGCTTTCCGAAGCTACTAGTATTGCCGCTGACGTAGTCCAGCGCTCCAAAGCACTGAACGAGCCCAGAGACGATGCGCTCGCTGTTGCCGATGATGCTTCCCGTCCGAATCTTCACTCATGCTAGCGCCGCTAGCCCCACGGTGGGCGCCAACTATCGTGGTGGTGTCACGGCAGATGCCATGGATAGGCTAAAGGTGGGGCCAGTATGCACTAGGGGAATCCAGGGAGGGATAGTGTGGTGATTCCACACACAGATGCTTTGTATTCTCTTAGTTCACCAAGTTTACAGATGCTCCTTGAGCTGTATTGGGGAGAGGAGGAGGAAGAAGCTCTCTTACTCTCACCACTACTTGTACTCAATGAACCAACTACTCACGCGCTAGCCAGTAACTCGCGATCCCCTTCTACCGAGGTCCTGGCGCTCCTTATAAAGGGGAGGCCAGGCCACTAGCTAGGGCATACGTGGAGGCATATTCCAGGGAATATGCCTCTTCCCAAAATAGCAAACTGACCGGGTCACCTTTTGACATCGTAAGCCATGCAGAGGCTACGTAAGCCTCTGCGGCGCCAGCGTCAGCCGACATAGGGTGCGTCACCTTTGTCGGCCACGCCTCGCTGGTCCCTCCCTCTGTTCGCTTCGCTCATGCTCCTCGCTCAGAGGTCACCTTTTGACCAGCGAGATACCTTCCTTCTCTTGCAAGCTTGGTATGATCCGGCCCCGTGGGTACCTGCATACAAATAACAAATAGCCCGCTGGCATACGACATACGTCGGCTGGGACACAGTCAGGTGGACATCCCACGGTCCGGGTTACTCCGTAGGTCGGCCTGCCTTGAGGTGACCCGGCCAGCTTTCGCTTTGACCTTGCCATACCTCGGCTACCTCGGCCTTTATACCCCGGCGTTACCCTACCCGGGGTATCCCCCCAACATTAACTGATTTTGTTATGCTTGAAATACCTGAAGATGTGTCTATTATTCTTGGGAGACCTTTTCTTAATACTGCATGAGCTGTTATTAATTGTAATCAAGGAAAGGTGACCTTTAATGTTAATGACAAGGAGCATACTGTCTATTTCCCCAAGAAGATTGATAGGACTTATGGTTTAAATTCAATTGAACATGTTGAGGGCATTTAAGTTGGAGAAATATATTGTCCCATACCAAGAGAAAAATTTGGAACTATTATGATTGGGACCATTGCTATCAAAGTTGAGGTAACATAATCATTAGTGGAATAAAAAGTTTTGTTTCATATAAAATTGTTTTGGTAACAAGACCTGATCAACCTTGTTAACAAAAGGATTTCATTGAACAAAAAAATGTTTTCACCATGATTATTTCCTCTTATTTCTTTTCTTTCCATTTTAGTTTTTGCTTTCGTTTAGTTTACTTTTCTGTTGTTAGTTGCTTGCTTGTTAGAGTGTCTTAGAACATCTGAAGTTCTAGCCTTGTTTTGTCATTGCATCATTCCAGAAAATCTTTTTATGTCAGAAAATCACTCATCTATACCTGAAAATTGCTCAAAAATAAAGTGTCTCGAAAAATTCCAGAAAATTCATATTAATTTTTTACGTGAAAAAAGGGGCAGAGGAGTGCCTGGAAGGTACCAGGGGGCCCACCAGGCAGGCACACCACCTGGTGCCACGGCCTGCCCAAGGGCGTGCCTGCCTATGGTTTGGGCCACCCCTGGCCCTCCACTCACTCTCTCACTTGCCACTTTCTTCTCTCTCCCGAGTAAACACCAGTTCATTGCTCGAAATCGCGTTCTTGGTGTGCTTACCCTCGATTTTTCGATCTCCTTGCTTAGCCCATCTTTGCTGCTGAAATTTGGAGCATTTGTTCTCCGGTATGTGACTCCTCTGCTTGTCCAAGTAGATTTGTGTTTAGTGGTTTATATCTTGAGTATTTTGCTGCTGTAGGTGACAGGTTGTGAGAGCTTGTAAGCTTGTTTAATGCTTAGAGATATAGTTTTGATGCATGTTTAGGCCTCTTTGCAAGTCCCTATGAGTAGTGCCCTTCATCATATATTCACTTTGCAATCACTTGTTTAATAGATGTTTAAATTTCAGAATATCAAACATGAACAACCATACCTTTGGAGAAATATTTGAGAGTGATGCACCTAGGAGGTCAAGGCCCTCAAGATCAGCCTCTCAGTTTAGGCCATCATACAACGAAGATCTCATTGCACCTCGCATTGGTAATGAAGGAGATGATGGGGATGCTCACCCATCTACTTTTCCTTGTTTTACTTTCTTACAAGTTGTAGGGATTCTTGATGATTTCTTGCTATTGATTTAGAGGGTTGGTTTGACCTCATACATGCAAGATGAGAGTGAGCAATACGCTATGCTCACCAAAACTTTTGTTGAGAGTTTCGTTTTTACTAACACCCCCTACCAGTCAATTGTCTCTTTCAGAATTTATAATCTGCCCTTTACCATGCCACTGGAAAGATTTTGAAGTATTATAGGTGTAGGCATGACAAGGACCGTGAAGAAGATTCAAGGGCGACCCACTGATTTGCTGGAGCTTTATCGGGGTGTGACCAATGACGACGACCGCGTAGCTCAGCGCAGAAAGATAAGAAACATCCAACTCCCTGCTCTTAGATACTCTGCCTATTATCTTGCTACTAGCATTCTTGGTAGGGAGAATACGAGCAGTATCTCCAATTATCATTTAGCCTTCCTCGCTGCTGCGCTTAACAATGATACTCGGTACAATCTTGGCTCTCTTATTACTCGCCGCCTAGATGCTAGGGGGCCTATTTATGGGGGCATCATCGCTTCACGTGTGGTCAATGCATTAGAGCTTTCGGTGGATCCCAATGATACTATATTGGCACCACAAAGGCTTGACCTTGCTGCCATGAAAACACATCACTTTGTCACTTCTGATTCTGATATGGATAGTTTAGTATATAGGATGTTGTTTACTGACGGGGATGAGAGGGAGATCCCTTTGCTGCAATCTACTTTGTTTAGTGTTCACAGGAGGCCGTGGTCGCACTCCAAGGAGGAGGTGGACGAGCATCTCCGCTTGCTGGGTTTCCACAGGCAACACCAGGAGGATGTGCCCTCCTACGATTACTCTGTGCACTACAGTGGGGCGTCCTTGAGCTCGCACCAGGACGAGGGTACCTCCTCACCGTACTACAGAGACGCTCCATCTTGGCCAGCTTGGGATTGATACCCACTTAGGCCAAAAGCCTAAGCTTGGGGGGAGGTACACCGATATCGCACTCATCTCCATATCATTTTTTCATCGGTACTTTGTATATTCATGTTTCGTTCTCTTTTTAGCTTTTGTTCTTTCTTTGCTTTTGCTTTATAAAACACAAAAAGACCAAAAATATTTCTGTTGCTTCTCTTTGTTTGCTTCTTCTTTTTGCCTTGGTTTGCTTTTCCCTTTTTGCTTTGTTTGAACTATTCGAAAAACCCAAAAAGATTTTGCTTTGCTTGTTCTTCCTTTTTGGTTCTTGTTTTAAAAATTGAAAACACCAAAAATATTTGTTGTTCTTCTTTGGTTTTGTGAGTTTGTTGTAGGGTTCAGCAGTTCTCAGTGGAATTTGGTTTCATATTATTATTCAAGCCACACAAGTGAAGGGCAATAATGAGGATTAATGATAACTTGAGGTGTGGTAAGAGGCTGGTAACAAACTCTATTTGTTTTCATTTTTGTACATATACTCATCATTGTGGACATGCTTAGCCTGTTCGTGTAGGGTGTATGCTATTTATGGATGCTTAGTAGTTCTTGCTTTCATATGATTAGTTCCATCTTGCTAATAGTCTATAGCTTGTCATATGAATGTTTGCTTGCATTACTCTATTCATAACTTGGTATGACACTATGGTATCCTCCTCTGAATGTTTCACTTGAATTGACTTGGCACATACTCACGCATGCATATGAGTGAAATAATCAGTTAAGCCTCGATGAATTATTTTGCCTTGAGGGTCATGAATCACTTTCATGCCATGATTAGTCCTATTTTGTTGCAAGCATGATTATGACAGTTATTGCTCTCTCGTTTGTCGCTCCCTTACTATTGCTAGCCTCCACTTGCACTGAGTATGAGCTCTACTCGTGTTTCCAATTCCCTAAAACCAAATATTGTCAAAGGTGTCCACCATACCTACCTATTAGCATCATTTGTTGTTCCGCGCATATTCAATATGCCTTGTTTTCTTCCGAATAAAATGTTTGCTTGTTATGAGAAAGTTAGTTAGTAAAGCTCTCATGAACTTGATGGCACACTTTATTTTCTTGCACTTAATAAACCTGAACCATTGCGTCCATCTTTATTGCGTATATGCTTGCGCTTTATAAGTTGAAGTTAGCAGAACCATGTATCATGGGGAACGCTTTCAACATTACACGGGTACGTTGTACCCCGTTGATATCATGTTCTTTTGCTTATGGATCCCAGTGGTGTGAAATAAAAGTGGAACTTGTAAGATCATGGAGTTTGTATGTGTGTTAGAGAAACGCCTGGGCCGCTAGCCTAAGCCATGCCTAATCATGGTGGAAACTTGCAGCATAACTATATTGAGCATTCTATGAAGCATCCTCAATAAAAATCTATGCACATAGTAAATAAAAAGATCGCTGAGATGCTCATTGTTTGCTTGCCTTGTCATTTTGATTATGGGATAGCTCCTGTATCATGCGCAAGGGGTACCCCGTTGGCGGTTCTCTATGATACATATGTACTTACAATGACAAGAGCTTACGTGTGACTAAAGTTGAGTAGCATGAGGTCCGCTACTCGTAAGTAAGGGGCATGAGACTTCGATTTATAACTTGTCAAGCATATCCTCTGAGTTGTGTCACTTTAACCTTAACCACTTAAAGATGCTTATGATAGGGGCAATGAGAGCTCAAAGCTAATGAGTACCATACTTTCAGCATTTGGAAGCCTTTCAAAATATTCAAAACCTTTTTCATTTCCTTGTTGAGTCACCACCTATTCTAATGAGCACTTTCTTGAGAGCATAGTTGTCATTCTTAGTATAATGTGCTTGTCTCAAAACTTGATTATTTGTGTTATGACTTTGATGCTTGTATCTTTGATATCTTTACTTCTAGTCTTCACCTGAACTTCGGAGGTGCCTTGGCATTCACAATCAAAGGGAAACGAGATACCACTCTTTCATACCTTGTTATGAGCATCGTAATGTTGCTTATGTTTATGTTTCATGCTACTTATTATTTTTGAGTTGGTATCTCTTCATAGCTTGCAATGCCT
This sequence comes from Avena sativa, assembly GCA_916181665.1. NCBI lineage: Eukaryota > Viridiplantae > Streptophyta > Magnoliopsida > Poales > Poaceae > Avena > Avena sativa. The sequence goes on along the minus strand of OV702291.1, from coordinate 17,005,622 downwards.
ATTAAGTAAACTTAGTTGCATACTCCTTTTATGAATTGTCTATGTAGTTGATCACATGCAGAGAATATATACACCTTATGAAGCAAATGTGTTCGTGAAAGTTTCTTTTATCGCACTCAGTTTTCACTGAATTGCTTGAGGACAAGCAATAATCTAAGCATGGGGGAGTTCATACGTCCAAAACATATCTACTTTCCCAAACACTTTTGCTATTATTTTTCCTATAAACTTGTGTGATTTGGATGCAACTAACACGGACTGGCGCTGTTTTCAGCAGAATTGCCTTAGTGTCTAGTTTTTGTACAGAAAATCAACTATCAGGAAAAATCCCGGAAAATATGCCAAAAATCCTATTTCACTAGAAGACTCCTAGAGCTAGAATACAAGACGGAGTGGGGCTAGGCTCAGACCACACCACCTGGCCACGCGGGCTAGGCTTGGCCACGCCAGGGGGTGGTCTGGCCGCCCCAGACACCCCCTCGGTCTCCCTCTTCGCCAATAAGTTGCCTTCTGACCTAAAAACTCAGGGGGGATCGACGTTTTTCTAGAAAGAGTTTTGCTCCACCGCCACCACCAGATTCCATGATTCGGAACCAGAAACTCTGTTCTAGCACCCTGCCGAGACGGGGAATCGGAGGAGATCATCGTCATCATCATCACCATCGCTTCTCCATCGACCATCCATGTTTGCCCCATCCATGAGTGAGTAATCCCCTGCTGTAGGCTATGGGGATGGTAGGGATTGGATGAGATCGTTCATGTAATGGCATCGGATTATTAGGGCATGGTGCCTAGTATCTACTATTAGTGCTTTTTGACTTTGTTGCGACTTGTTATGCTTAATGCTTATCACTAGGGCCCGAGTGCCATGATTTTAGATCTGAACATGTTATTGATTCATTATGATAGTATTGTTTATGGTCTTACCTGCAAGTTGTATACACACGTTGTTGTCCGGAACCAATGGCCCCGAAGTGACAGAAATCGGGATAACCGGAGGGAATGGCTTTGATGTGAGGATCACATGTGTTCATGGAGTGTTAATGCTTTGCTCCGGTGCTCTATTAAAAGGAGCACCCTAATTGCCAGTAGTTCCCTTGAGGCCCCGCTACAAATGGGCTGGCAGGACAAAAGATGTTGTGCAAGTTCTCATTGCGAGCACGTATGACTATATATGGAACACATGCCTATGATTATTTAGTACTTGGATGCTTTATCTTATTTATCTTCAATTGCCCTATGTTCTGATTGCCATGTGAATTGTCTTGTCCATGCAACGCCCATCCATCCATCCTTGTGCCTACCACGCTCGAATCCTACTATTACTGCAATTCTTACTACTGTCTTTACTTTACTACTGATGTTACTTTACTATTCCTACTACAAAACTATTGCTACTAATAAACTGCTGTGAGCAAGATAGTTTCTAGGTGCAGCTGAATTGACAACTCAGTTGTTAAGGCTTATAAATATTCTTTGGCTCTCCTTGTGTTGAATCAATAAATTGGGTTTCACTTCCCTCGAAAATACTGCGATACACCCCCTATACTTGTGGGTCATCAGTGCTCATCATACCTTCCTCTTGGGGTTCCCCAACAAGCTCGATATAATTTGGGTCATCAAGCATATTTTCTGGCGTCGTTGTCGGGGAGTCAAGGACATCTTCACAAGGGGAGTCCCTCATAACCAATCTCTTTACTTTGTTGTTTTTGTTTTGCCATATTATTTTCTGTTTTGTTTGCTTGGTTCTTTATCAAAAACACACACAAAATAGTTCCTACTATAGTTGTTATTTTCGTTGGCCTGTTATTGTCTTGCTTTATCATGCTTTCTATCAATGGTTGGTTTCTTTGAAACTGAATCTAATTGGCAAGGTGGGTTCATGGAAGAACAAAAATATTATTATACGGAACACCACTTGTCACAAAAAGGGAAACTCTTATGGGAACAAATTGATAAATTGAATACCATTGCTAGAAACCTGTGGTATACTTACATGTTACTTATTGCGTTGATAAATCTTGTTGCTGTAGGAGGTATAAACACCTCCCTTTTCAATGTGAGTATAATGATAATGTTACCATATCTTCTTATGTTGAAGGAAATTATGACTTTTATGATGCGGAACAAATTGAAGAATTTATTGCTTGGAAGGGTGCATTTGAACTTGCTAGTTTGCTTGAAAATACTGATGATTCACCTTATAAATATGAGGTTTATGATATACTTAAATTTTGCTTTGATAATTACAAGGAAGAAAATGGCTACATTCTTGAATATATTAATAGATGCTTTCCACAAACAGAAGAGACTAATGCCTTGCAGGAGCTTATGGAAGAAGAAATTGCTGAAACGGGAAGCTCATTAGATGAAAAAGAGGAGGAGAGTGATGAACAAAAGGAGGAAGAATGGATTAGCTACCCATGCCTACCTTCTAAAGAGAGTAACTCTTTATCCCTTACATTATTTGATTGTCCCCCATGCTTACCAAAGGAGGATGGATGTTATGCTCATGTTATCTGTGATAATCCTTTATTTGTGCCTAACTTCGAAATGCATTGTACTAAAGAGTTTTGCTTAGAAAATGTTTATGATAAAGCTCTAGACGATGGTCCTATATTTAATGATCAGTCATCTTGTTATAGAATTGTTAAAAGTGGGTTTGAAGGTTTTAATCCCACTATTTTTAAGCTTGATAAAAATTATGTGTTTGTAGATCATGAAAAGCATACTTTATGTGATAGTTATATTGTTGAGTTTATTCATGAGGCTACTGAAAATTATTATGAGAGAGGAAAATATGGTTGTAAAAGTTTTCAGGGTGCTGAAACACCTCTCTATTTGCTGAAAATATTGAAGTTACTCTAGTTTTATCTTCCTATGCTTTTCACTTTGTTCTTTGTGTATTTATTTGCATACAAGGTTCCAATGCATAGGTAGTGGGTTAGACTTAAATGTGTTTTGAATTTGCTTCTTGATGCTCTCTTTTACTTTAATTCATATTTCCTATGTGAGCATCTTCTCAAACTATCATGCCTAACTTAAAGGCGTTAAAGAAAAGTACTTATTGGGAGATAACCCAAAAGTTTTAGATGAGTCTTGGAAGTTATTACTTCTGTACTAACCGCTCCTTATCTTTTTTATTTGCTTTTTGTGCCAAGATTAACCTCTAATGAGAGAGAAGTAATGTTTGGGAAAGTTGCTGTCCCGAAATAGATTTTTGTTCTTCACCGTAAAAATTCGTGTAAAATCTCTATACGTCGGTTTGAGGTGTGAATTTTTATGCTTCTGCCCCAGGTTGTTATCTAACTTTTGTTAGCTCAAAACTTTTTGATTTGAGCAACAGAAGGTCTTCGAAACAATTCATCTTTACCTGCTGGCCTGTTTTGACAGATTTCTGCCATTATTTGCATTTGCTTCTTGTTGGTTCTTTTTTGAGTTTTTTTGGGGAATTGAGCTTTTTGAGGGATGTGCTACAGTAGCTTGTGTTTTAGTGGAAGTTTTATTGGTGTTGAAACTGAACCCGAAGACTTATGTCGTCGGATTGATGACAAGTACGCCATGAGGGGGTCCTCGAGGCGTGCGGAAGAGAGGTGTGTGAGACGTACAGTGTTCCGGGATGGTGAGCACACAAGTTCACCTAGGTTCGAATCTGCCGGCTTTGGACGGATCCTACTCCTGCTAGCAATCTAGTAATACGGCATAGCCGGAATATGGGTTACAAGGGTTTCGCCTGTGAGAGTTGATGGTCTAAAGTGTTGGGTGCCCTAAAGGCTCTCCCTAGGACGGCTTATATAGATATCCGGCCTAGGGTTCACAAGAGAGATCTATCCGGCTACGACTAAGAGTCGGTTACAGAGTAGATCTTGAACTACAAGTAACACTATGGGCCTAAGTCGGTAAGTCTTCTGGGCCTTCCCGTAGCCGGATTGGACTCCGTCTTTATCCTTGACTGGGCCGCCCGTGAAGCAAAGCTCTAACCCGAAGTGGGCCACCCTGGTCAGTGAGGAACTGTGAGGATACCCGGAAAGTATATCCCCAACAGCAGCCCCCGGAGGCCTCCAAGATCCAAAGTCGGATTTAGCATCATCTAGCTTAATCTTCGGCTTGCAGAATCTTGAAGGGTTCCTGAAACTTCACAACAAAAAATACGATCCGGCTCTTACAAAAATAAGTCGGACCTATCAACAGGTTACTCGGATTTTCCAGCTTGATTTCAAACTAAGCCGGAACTTGATCTCTAACGCCACCTGACACAAGTCATGGTCAAGTCACGTCATCTGACAGGCATTCCGTCAGCACGACCGTTGGTGGATCCGCGGTTCGCGGAACCGAGGCGCCGTTTCAATGCGTGCGCGGAGAGCGAGGTGACGTAATCATCACGTGGGTCCTTCCCAGTTCCTTCCACGACGCGTGGCGGTTACACTGTAGCATCTACACGAATCTTGGCACAGTTAGGTGGATATAAAGGGTTAGGATCTTCTCCTTATCTCTTCACCTGTCCTTTGCCTTTTCTTCTCCTCCCAATCTCTCTGCGCGCACAGAGCTCCTTCGTTCCTCCCCCAAAAACTCCCAGCACCACCCATTCTAGGTCAACTTCTCGCCGGAGAAATGGCTTCTTCTTCCTCTTCCGGCTTGGCAGCAGCGGCAGTGACGGCAGCGACGGAAGCGGTGGCGGAGAAGGAAAGCTTCCACGGGCTCTAGATCCCCTGCGTGCTCGACGACGAGAAGCTCCAGAAAGTAGAGAAGGAGGGGCTCCTCCGTGCCGGTGAATGGCGAAGCGGCTTCGAAGAAACCGTCCCCAACTTGCGCGTTAGCGAGCGGGTCCACTTTGGCACCCACCTCGACAGAGGTTTGTCCTTTCCTCCCACGGAGTTCTTCTCCGAGGTGATTGATCATTACGGAGTTCAACTCCATCATCTTCCTCCCAACTCTCTCTTAGAGATGAGCGCTTACGCTTCTTTGTGTGAGGGCTTTCTCGGCATTAGGCCGAGTTTGACCTTATTCCGGTACTATTTTCATGTCCGGAGAAACTCTATTACTGTGGGTGTTCCTTACATCACCGGTACTATTAGTTTTTCGCTTAGACGCGAGCGCGCATATCCCAAAATCCTAGCCAGTGACTCGGTCAAACAATGGCCAGCCACATTCTTTTACCATAGGGATATTTCGGCTCCCGGCAAAGCCACTGCTTTGCCGGCTTTCATCGACAGAGCTGCCATGGCCCAACCGTCCTGGGACGAGGCTCCTCCGGCTCTCACTAACGATCTGATCCTCGCTAAGAGGCGGATCGAATACTTGATCAAACACAAGGGACTAAAGGGATCCGACTTGGTCCAATGCTGGGTCTCACGCCGGATCCAGCCCCTTCAGTACCATGGAGATCGACTGATGTATTCCATCATGTCGTCCAAGAAAGACTCCCTCTGCATCAGCCCCAAAGCCTACACCACGCAGGGCTATATAAGCCAGATCAAGTGGCTAATCAGGGAGTGAATCGAGAGGAGGATCCCGGAGGTTTCTCTAGATATGCATACGACGGATAACCCTGTAGTGCCGGTAAGCTTCTAACAGTACACCTTTTTATGTGTTTAAATCTTCGAGTTACATTGCAATACTGGTATGTTTTCTTCTTTTCAACTTGCCGACCTCCCCGAGTCGGAACTTGCTCCGCTCGAAGGATATTCTCCGGAATTCTCTCAGGAGATAGAGGTGGTCCCATTGCCGGACCTTGCGCTCAAGAAGCGCAAAGCTCCGACAGTGGTTGTTGGCACAAAGGAGGTGTCCGTCGTGAAGAGGTAACTTTCAATCACAACTTCCGCCTTTGTACTTTTCTCGAATTTTCTTCCGAGATGTAATGTTTCCGACTTTACTACATTCTCAGAGCAAAACCGCTCATCAAGGGCAAGGGGAAGGGAACTTCTTCGAAGCCCTTGCGTCAGACAAAGCTTACCATAGCTTCTCCTGCCGTGGCTCCTCCGACTCCTGCCCCTCAACCTTCTGCAAGGCAGGTGACCATACCTTCTCCGGTCGTCACAGAAGATCTGGTTCCTTCGACGGAGCCTGCGATCCTTGAATCGCCAACTGACGTCACCGTGAGTGAGTCAGATTTAGATAATGGTGAACCCTCTTTGGGTAATGATCCCTCGGTAGAAACCTTCGCCGGAAACCTTATCAGCAATCCGGGACTTGCCAAGTTTGGCCTATCCCAGAAATCTGCTGAAGAGATCCAGCGGAAAAGAAACTTATCTGCCAAACAAGAAGCACAAGAGGTAGAGGACATCAAGTTCTCCGACCTTCTTGCCTAGGTGCGCCTTCGCGACGAGAGGATAAGGACCGGTGAGCTTCCAACAACACCAGTGATTCCTCTGACTCTCGCCGAGAAGGTTGCCGTTGAAGTGAACGCGAGTTTGGATAAACTCATTCGCGAACAATATGTAAGTCGGAATTCCAACTCCTGTTTTTCCTTTGTTTCATATCATATCCTCTAGCCCCCAAGCATGAAGTAGGATAAAAAATTCAGGTTTATGCTTCATTCGGATGCCAAAGAATGAACTAGTGTAGCCCCCAAGGCTCGTGCTGATATTAGCAAAAATATTAGCCCGAGTCTTTAGTAGCTTTCTGACTTTGGGTATTCTGACTTACAGAAAGTATGTTCCTATAACCAGGATTTATTGAAGAATGTCTATGATAAGCGGAGAGAGATCAAGGCTCTCCGACTTAAAAATGTTGAACTTAGAGTTGCCAAGGATGAGGCCGAAGGTAAATATTCCGAGACTCAAACCTTGTCTTTGTATTTTCAATGTAGAATTTTTTCTGAACTGTTGTTCTTTTTGATTTAAAGCGCTGGTAAAATAATCATGCGCCATGATTGAAGAGGCCGAGAACCTCAAGACCTTGGTGGTGGAGAACAAGGAGCTTCGCCAAGAGCTGGATAAGCTCAAGGCGGATCATGAAAAGAGCATAGCTCAAGTCCTTGAGTCCTCCTCCATGGCTACTGATGAGCGTGATCGCTGCTTAAGGTAAAACAATCTCGGACCTAAAAAATGAGCTTAGTAGAGAGAGGGACCTTTCCGAGGCGCTCCGGGCTGAACTCTAGAGTCTTCGGGAAGAGAAGACCAAAATCGACGACGTCATTTTCGGTATGTTCCATCTGTCTGACTTTTCTGCTTTCTTCGACTTCTATCAATGTCGGATTTTTCCTGACTTATAATGTGTATAGGTCCTCTGAACTTGACGGACTCTTCCTCCACCGAGCCCCGCACCCACCGGCTTACCCAAGTCGGTGACCTGCTTCATGACTTCCGCCAATCCCTTGAGGACATCGGCGAAGCTCTCAAGATTTTGGACATGCACAGCATGTCATATTTTCAGGTGCAGGACAAGGCAAAGGAGATGCTACAACTTGTTCAGGATTGGAACATGTCCTACGCGCGGACTGCAGCGCAGAACGCTCTCACCATGGTCATGAGCCACCATGGAAACATGGAAATATGGCAAGTGACCAGAGGGTACTGCAAAGTAGATGAAGACGGCCAGGAGCAGGACCTTCAAGCCATCATGCACTCCTGCGCCGGATATGGGTGTCACGTGGCTGATTTGACTTGCTACGAGACCCCTTTCTTCACCTGCCTCGTCCCTTTCATGAGCCGGCTAAACCTTCTGCCGGAAAATTTGCTGAGCAATGGAGCTCAATTGCTAAACCAGTTTAAACTCGAAAACAAAGCCGGCTTCCAGTACCAACTATTCACTACTCGGAAAATGCCCACATCCAGCAATCAGATAAATAACCAAAGTAAAGACTAGAAATTTTTAGAGTTATACCCGAGGGTAGCAGTTTTAGAATCGGAAATCTAGACCAGAACGAACTTGAGCATAAAGTACTTTCAAGCATTCTGGGATTTTCGACTATGACATGATCATTCGGAAATAAGATGGTAAAAACTTCTCAAAAAAACATGGTTCATGTCATAGTCTTGGTTCATGTCATTCGGAAAGAGTTATACCCGAGGGTAGCAGTTTTAGAATCGGAAATCTAGACCAGAACAAACTTGAGCATAAAGTACTTTCAAGCATTCTGGGATTTTCGACTATGACATGATCATTCAGAAATAAGATGGTAAAAACTTCTCAAAAAAACTTGGTTCATGTCATAGTCTTGGTTCATGTCATTCGGCCAAGTCCACGCGGGTGAAGAAAGGGGTCTCGTAGCTGGTCAAATCAGCCACGTGACACCCATATCTAGCGCAGGAGTGCATGATGGCTTGAAGGTCCTGCTCCTGGCCGTCTTCATCTACTTTGCAGTACCCTCTGGTCACTTGCCATATTTCCATGTTTCCATGGTGGCTCATGACCATGGTGAGAGCGTTTTGCGCCGCAGTCCGCGCGTAAGACATATTCCAATCCCAGACAAGCTGCGGCATCTCCTTTGCCTTGTCCCGCACCTGAAAATCCGACATGCTATGCATGTCCGGAATCCTAAGAGCTTCGCCGATGTCCTCAAGGGATTGGCGGAAGTCATGAAGCAGGTCGCCGACTTGGATAAGCCAGTGGGTGTGGGGCTCAGTGGAGGAAGAGTCCGTCAAGTTCAGAGGACCTATACATAAAACAAGTTAAGAAAAATCCGACATTGATAGAAGTCGAAGAAAGCGGAAAAGTCAGACAGATGGAACGTACCGAAAATGACGTCGTCAATTTTGGTCTTCTCTTCCTAAAGACTCTGGAGTTCAGCCCGGAGCACCTGGGAAAGGTCCCTCTCTATTCTAAGCTCATTATTGAGGTCCGAGATTGTTTTCTCTTGAGCAGCGATCTTGCGATCATGCTCATCGGTAGCCATGGAGGAGGATTGAAGGATTTGAGCAATGCTCTTTTCATGATATGCCTTGAGCTGGTCCAGCTCTTGGTGAAGCTCCTTGTTCTCCACCACCAAGGTCTTGAGGTTCTCGGCCTCTTCAATCATGGCGCAGGATTTTTTTACCAGCGTTGTAAGTCAAAAAGAACAACAGTTCAGAAAAAGTTCGACTATGAAAACATGAAAGACAAGTCTTGAGTCTCAAAATGTTTACCTTCAGCCTCATCCTTGGAGACTTTAAGTTCAGCATTTTTAAGTCGGAGAGCCTTGATCTCTCTCCGCTTATCACAGACATTCTTCAATAAATCCTGGTTATAGGAACATACTTTCTGTAAGTCAGAATACCCAAAGTTAGAAAGCTACTAAAGACTCGGGATAATATTTTTGCTAATATCAGCACGAGCCTTGGGGGCTACACTAGTTCATTCTTTGGCATCCTAATGAAGCATAAACCCTGATTATATATCCTACTTCATGCTTGGGGGATAGAGGATATGATATGAAATAAAGGAAAAACAGGTGTTGGAATTCCGACTTACATATTGTTCGCGAGTGAGTCTATCCAAACTCGCGTTCACTTCAACGGCAACCTTCTCGGCGAGAGTCAGAGGAATCACTGGTGCTGTTGGAAGTTCACCAGTCCTGATCCTCTCGTCGCGAAGGAGCACCTGGGCAAGAAGGTCGGAGAACTTGACGTCCTCTGCTTCTTGCGCTTCTTCTTTGGCAGATAAGGTACTTTTCTCCAGGCATTGCCTGGCGAGCCGCTGGATTTCTTCAGCAGATTTCCGGAACAGGCCAAACTTGGCAAGTCCCAGATTGCTAATAAGGTTTTCGGCGAAGGTTTGTGCCGAGGGATCATTACCCAAAGAGGGTTCACCCTTATCTAAATCTAACTCACCCATGGTGATGTCAGTTTGCGATTCAAGGATCGCAGGCTCCATTGAAGGAGCCGGATCTTCGGCGACGATGGAGTAGGGATGATCGCCGGTGTTGCGGAAGGTTGAGGGGCAGGAGTCGGAGGAGCCACGGCAGGAGAAGCTATGGTAAGCTTCATCTGACGCAAGGGCTTCGAAGAAGTTCCCTTTCCCTTGCCCTTGATGAGCGGTTTTGCTCTGAGAATGTAGTAAAGTCGGAAACATTACATCTCGGAAGAAAATTCGAGTAAAGTGCAAAGGCGGAAGTTCTGATTGAAAGTTACCTCTTCATGACGGGCACCTCCTTTGTGCCAACAGCCACTGTCGGAGCTTTGCTCTTCTTGAGCGCAAGGTCCGACAATGGGACCACATCTATCTCCTGAGAGAACTCCGGAGGATATCCTTCGAGCGGAGCAAGTTCCGACTCGGGGAGGTTAGCAAGCTGAAAAGAAAAAAACATATCAGTATTGCAATGGAACTCGAAGATTGAAACACATAAAAAGGTGTACTATTAGAAGCTTACCGGCACTACGGGGTTTTTTGCCGTATGCATATCCAGAGAAACCTCCGGGATCCTCCTCTCGATCCGCTCCCTAATCAGCCACTTGATCTGGCTTATATAGCCCTGCATGGTGTAGGCTTTGGGGATGATGCGGAGGGAGTCTTTCTTGGACGAAGTGATGGAGTGCATCAGTCGATCTCCGTGGTACTGAAGGGGCTGGATCCGACGTGAGACCCAGCATTGGACCAAGTCGGATCCCTTCAGTCCTTTATGTTTGATCAAGTATTCGATCCGCCTCTTAGCAAGGATCAGATTGTCAGTGAGAGCCAGAGGAGCCTCGTCCCAGGACGGTTGGGCCGTGGCAGCTCCATCGATGAAAGCCGGCAAAGCAGTGGCTTTGCCGGGAGCCGAAATATCCCTATGGTAAAAGAATGTGGCTGGCCATTGTTTGACCGAGTCACTGGCTAGGATTTTTGGATATGCGCGCTCGCGTTTAAGCGAAAAACTAATAGTACCGGTGATGTAAGGAACACCAGCAGTAATAGAGTTTCTCTGGACATGAAAATAGTACCGGAATAAGGTCAAACTTGGTCTAATGCCGAGAAAGCCCTCACACAAAGAAGCGTAAGCGCTCATCTCTAAGAGAGAGTTGGGAGGAAGATGATGGAGTTGGACTCCGTAATGATCAATCACCTCGGAGAAGAACTCCGAGGGAGGAAACGACAAACCTCTGTCGAGGTGGGTGCCGAAGTGGACCCGCTCGCCGGCGCGCGGGTTGGGGACGGTTTCCTCAAAGCCGCTCCGCCAGTCGCCGGCGCGGAGGAGCCCTTCCTTCTCCACGTTATGGAGCTTCTCGTCGTCGAGCACGCAGGGGATCCAGAGCCCGCGGAAGCTTTCCTTCTCCGCCACCGCTTCCGTCGCCGCCGTTGCCGCTGCTGCCGCCAAGCCGGAAGAGGAAGAAGAAGCCATTTCTCCGGCGAGCAGTTGACCTAGAATGGGCGGCGCTGGGAGTTTTTTGGCGAAGGAACGGAGGAGCTCTATGCGCGCAGAGAGATTGGGAGGAGAAGAAAAGGCAAAGGACAGGTGAAGAGATAAGGAGAAGATCCTAACCCTTTATATCCACCTAACTGCGCCAAGATTCGTGCAGATGCTACAGTGTAACCGCCATGCATCGTGGAAGGAACTAGGAAGGACCCACGCGGTGATTACGTCGCCTCGATCTCCGTGCACGCATTGAAACGACGCCTCGGTTCCGTGAATCGCGGACCCACCAACGGTCGTGCTGACGGAATGCCTGTCAGATGACGTGACTTGACCATGACTTGTGTCAGGTGGCGTTAGAGATCAAGTTCCGGCTTAGTTTGAAATCAAGCTGGAAAATCCGAGTAACCTGTTGATAGGTCCGACTTATTTTTGTAAGACCCGGATCATATTTTTTGTTGTGAAGTTTCAGGAACACTTCAAGATTCTGCAAGCCGAAGATTAAGCCAGGCGATGATAAATCCGACTTTGGATCTTGGAGGCCTCCGGGGGCTGCTGTTGGGGATATACTTTCCGGGTATCCTCACAGTTCCTCACTGACCAGGGTGGCCCACTTCGGGTTAGAGCTTTGCTTCACGGGCGGCCTAGTCAGGGAGAAAGACGGAGTCCAATCCGGCTACGGGAAGGCCCAGAAGACTTACCGACTTAGGCCCATAGTGTTACTTGTAGTTCAAGATGTACTCTGTAACCGACTCTTAGTCGTAGCCGAATAGATCTCTCTTGTGAACCCTAGGTCGGATATCTATATAAGCCATCCTAGGGAGAGCCTTTAGGGCACCCAACACTTTATACCATCAAATCTCACAGGCGAAACCCTTGTAACCCATATTCCGGCTCTGTCGTATTACTGGATCGCTAGCAGGAGTAGGATCCGTCCAAAGCCGACGGATTCGAACCTGGGTAAACTTGTGTGCTCATCGTCCCGGAATACCGTACGTCTCACACCCCTCTCTTCCGCACGCCTCGAGGACACCCTCATGGCGTACTTGTCATCAATCTGACGACATGCGTGAGTAGTTCATCCTTGGACTACGGGTCCATGTAGTCGCTAGATGGCTGGTTCTTCTCCTTTGTGCTATCATGTTTAGATCTTGTGAGCTCTGTTCATGATCAAGATCATCTATTTGTAATCATACATGTTGTGTTTGCAGGGATCCGATGGATATTGAGATGATATTTCTGATTGATTATTGATTCTATCATGTCTTTGTTATTTGTGATCTTGCATGTTTTCCGTTGTTAGTAGCTATCTTGGCCAAGTAGATGCTAGCAACTCCAAGAGTTAGTATTTATGCTCGATAGTGGGTTCATGCCTCTAGTAATCTGGGGAAGTGACAGAAATCTCTAAGGTACTAGATGTGTTGTTGCTACTAGGGAGAAAACAACAATCCTTTGTTCATAGAACAATCGTATTGTTTACTTTACACGCAATGCGTAATGCAATTATCTGTTGCTTGCAACTTAATACTGGAGGGGGTTCGGATGATAAACTGAAGGTGGATTATTTGTCATAGATGCAGTTGGATTACGGTCTATGTATAATGTTGTAATGCCCAATCAAATCTCAAAGGAGTCAAGATGATTAGTATATGCATGTATGCTTTCTCGATGGTTGTCAATTGCCCCGCTGTAATTTGTTCACCCAACATGTTATCTATCTTAAGGAGAGCCACCACTAGTGAACTATGGACCCCGGTCCCTTCTTTTACAATTAATCTACAATTGTTTACTATTTTCTGTTTACTTTCTGCAAGCTTCTACTTTCTTCCATTCGATACGTTTAATCCTTTGTTTTCAGCAAAACCAGTGAGATTGACAACCTCATCGCAAGTTGGGGCAAAGTTCTATGGTTGTGTTGTGCAGGTCTCCACGTCGCTGCTGGCACCGGTAGTGCGCCCTGCCAAAGTCCAACTAGCAACACCTTGGAGGTGTTTCCTTGCTCCTATTGGTTCGATAAACCTTGGTTTCATAACTGAGGGAAAACTTGCTGTTGTGCTCATCGTACCTTCCTCTTGGGGTTCCCCAACGATCTAGATACAATTTGGGACATCACACGGCGTGCTGCCGCTCTTCCCCGTCGCGCTCCCCCAGGTACCAGCCGCCGTGCATGCCCTCTCTCCCTCTGCTTCTCTGTTTTCTCTGTTTATTAGTTATAGTTTAGTTTAATTAGTAGTTAGTTAGTAGTATTAGGGTAGTAGTAGTTAGTTAATAGTAGTACTAGTAGTAGTTAGTTAGTAGTATTAGGGACAGGCATGGAAACGCGCGCCATATAGGGACGATGGATGGGCACGGCAACACGCGCCATATATTAGGTTTTCTTCGAATTATGGTTTATATCCCTAGCCCGTCAAACCACGCCTACCTAACCTCCTCGCTTGGCCGCTTCAACTCATCCGCTTTTCCCCTTTTGCAAAAATATGGAACCCAGAGACGAAGAAAAGGAAATGGCGCTTGAGGATATGATCAACGAGGGAGGACATATCGATAACGATGTCACCTCGCTATATTTGTTTCGACCGAACAGACGGCTCCGGTGAGATAGAAGCCAACAAGGGAGAAGCTAGCAAGGGAGAAGCCGACGAGGTGCATATATATATTAATTAATTAAGCCTCTGTTGTCTATATACATATATATTAACACTCTTTCTTCTTTTAGCCCTCCGGATCGAGCAAATCTTCTGCAAAGAATAAACGAGGCCCAGCCAGAAAGTTGGGAGACCATGAAAGGTACAGGATCGAAGAAGTCGCTCTAGACGGCAAACCGAAGGCTCCCATTGATGCTGCAAACAAACTTATAAGGCAATGCAGAGTTATTGCCAGGGACTACATCCCAATCACCGCCAGAGAATGGAATAGGTCGTCAAAGGATCCGGAGTCTCTATATGTTAGTGACTTAGCCAAAGACACTCTTTGGAAAAAACTCATGGTTAATTTCACCCTACCGACGTTAGAGGTGTATCCAAATGACTATTATGCAGATGAGGAGATTCCAACTCAGGAAGAACTATAGAAGCACATGGAGCAAAACGTCAAGGAGTGGGCTCTTAAGAAGATGGCCCAGCAATTCAACAACTGGAAGAAAAGATTGCACCTTGACTTTATTGTGAAAGAGAAGACTCCTGATTTCACTACTGGAGCGTATGAGAAGATAAAAGACTACTAGGCTGATTTCGTGACGTACAAGGCATCGGCGCCAGCTAAGAAAAAGGTCTAAGACGAATAAGAAAAATGCTGCTAAAAAGCAATATCACCATACTATGGGGCAAGGTGGCTACAAGGCTAGCAAGCCTAAGTGGGAGAAACTCGAGTCCAGCCTGATGGCTAAAGGGATCACCCCAGAGCCATACAATTGGACGAACGGGTAAGGAATTGGTGTTACGGGCATGGGGGCACGTTGGACTCAGAAGGGAAGTGCATATATAACATAAGACATAAAGGAACTCCCATACCCATCGAAGACATTAGAAATGCAGTAAAGGCTGTTGAACATGGGGAGTTCATTCCCGATAGAGAGAATGACAAGCTTGCACTCACCCTTGGGAACAAGGAACACGAGGGACGAACACAAGGCACATAAGGCTCCAAACCATGGAACCTTGGGTTTCCCGACATCCAGAAAAAAATATCTCGATAAAAGCCATCGAAGGAGAAAGGAAAGGGGGGAAATTGAAGTAATGAAGCAGGCAGACCGGATGCGCGACATAGAACAACAATTGAAGCAGCATCAGAATCAACTTGACAAACTTAGCTAGCAAGCTACCGGCCCATCTCAGCGGCACATGGTAGACGAAGCTGCCTTCGATGCTACTGGGCCATCCACTAATCGAAAAGCAGCATGGCTTCCACGGAGCTCCCCGGTGATGATGTTGACGCTGATGCACCGGTGATGGCTCCTCTTCGCTACCCAGTGGATGATATCATGGAGATGACACATTGTGAGCTACATGTAAAAGTTGTCAACATAACCTTCAAGGTGGCGGTCGGCTATGCCTTACCATTAGTTGGACCGGTACCAACTTACCATTGTTGTCCAGTTCCACAGGGCTACGCTATTGCCAGGGTGGATGAAGTTATGGACGGATTCGCGCAGCTCAAGCTTGACTACCCTGCAGGTGAAGGGGATGTGACTGAGCTGGGAGAAGCAAAAAACATGACCATTCTATGGCGAAAGGAAGACATCATGCTTTCAAATCGGACGCCAAGGCCATCCACTCCTCAGAGCACAACTCCATCTTCGTCGTAGCCTCACCCGTCTCCAGCGCATCAGCCATCTTTATCGTCGCGTCAGCCGTCTCCAGCACGTCCATCTTCGCCGTCGTGTCAGCCATCTCCAGCACGGCCGTCTTTGCCGCCGCGTCAGCCGTCTCCAGCACGGTTTTCTTCGCAGCCGCGTTAGCCATCTCAGCCCCTCCTAAAAGTACAAAAGGGCCAGGGCCAAAAGCAAAAAGAGTAACCGATCACCGAAGCGTCTACCGAAGCCCCTCCCAAAACTACCAAAGGTTGCTCCCAAGAGAGTTTACGACTATACTGAAGAGGAGAATACGGTCATCGCAAAGGCCCAAATGAAACAGTGGTTTGATAGCCTCAAGTGGCCGAAAGAGCCACAATTCCCCAACACTAAAGAAGAAAAAGGCAAAGTGCAAAAAATGCTGAAGACCCTTCATCAACCCGAGCCAAGACTGTCATCAGACTATGACCGCTCTATTGTCAAGTCACATAAGTCAATGGTTCGGTCGAAGAGCACTAGTGTAGGCAGGAATTCAGTTCCCCAACTCGGTTTACAGAAAAACAAGGAATTCCCCCTTCTCAAAGTGATTTCCGATACTATGGTGGAGTCGAGCAAAGCTGCGAACAAGCAGAATGATCCAGAAATTGTTGCACGGTATGGAGAAGTGGTCGCTGCTCAAGGTATGACTATTGCTTAGTACTTAGACCAGTTAGATTTCCCGTGGCTGAGGAAGCATACAAATACGAGTACGGGAAATCTCTTGTCAGACCTGAGGATGCCAAGTATCTATGAACAAAAATGTGAAGATTGCATAATTGGTACATTAAAGCCACAAAGGAAGGGGCAAACTGGATAGTGATCGGAGTTCGAAACGAGCATTACGGGCATGGAGATGCCTAGATACTGATTGAATTTCCTGAACTACATCAGTTTTTCAATGAAGATGCCCTCGATAAATCGATCGTCAGTGCCTATTGTCTGTAAGTATTATTTCTCTAATAATTAAGTCTCTAGTTAGCTCACCTCGTTTATATCGCATATATAATCATACTCACTATATTATGCAGACTGTAGATTCTCGAATGCAGAAGAGGACAGGTCTATGACATTGGGTTCATGAACTTACTGTGAAATTAAGTCCCAAGGACATAGAGGATAAAATTGTAATGGCGTTAAGGTTTCAAGAAACCAAAAGGGAAATATTATTACCATACAACTTCAAGTGAGTGTTTTTTTTTGAGAAACACAATACAAACGCAGACGCTCACAATGCGTACATATACTCACCCCTATGAACACACGCACGCACACGCTAACCCTATTATGCATTCGCACAAGTGAGTTATGCATTCGCAGATTCTATTATATTCTGTTAATCATTTAACCTGACAATGGAGTAGTACAAGTCATGGACTCTAAACGTAAACCCGTTGAGGAGTGGGAACCCATGCAGGATATGCTCCAGCGGTAATTTCAGTCATTATGACACTATATCGGCAACTTTCGTTCATTTACATGCATCAAGTAATTTATAACTCATTTCATTCATTTTCTTTGCCGGGTAGCACTTGGAAACGGTTCACCAACAAGGCTAAGGGTGCCTGGAAATAGAATCTTACATTTAAACCCCTAAATGTAAGTACTACTAGCTAAATCCGGACATCTCTTTGATTCTAGTTTCGATATCATTATCATGCTTAATTATTATTATTTTGATTGAACTTTGTTCTCGTAAAGTGTCTAAGGTAGCCAGACAGAAATTACTTATGTGGATATTATGTCTGTGAGTTCATTCGTCACACGACCTGTGAGAAGGGCAGAAATTTAGAACAATTTCAAGTATGTAAACAATATTCAAAATTTTATTTTATTACCATCAATTGTGTTTAGTTTCATTCATATATGTTGACCCATTCTTTTAAATTACATCGAACGGTTGCGGGACAATCTTCTACCAAAGGATCGCATACAAGCAATCCAAGAGGAAATTGCGGGATTCTTAGATGTAGAGGTCCTAGATCTAAAAGGAGAATACTATGGGAAGATTATGATAATGTAATAGGGATTATAAAAGACTTTATATTGTATATATATATGCATGAATATAATATATTTGATACTTGCTGTGTAATATAATCGAGAGATGTTTTGTAATATAATAGTTCCCTTAAGGTAGATAACACTTATCCTAGCACTATATTGTGAGGAATGCTCGTCCTCATAGTAGATCAATCTCGCATCATCTACTATGAGGATGAGCATTCATCACAACATAGTGCTGGGGTAAGTGTCGCAAAATAAATGCTGCCCCAAACACAAAAAGGAAATAGATAAAAGTGAAACAAAATAAATGAAAATATAAAATAAAATTCTCTGCCGTGGCACAAAAAGTGCCCAAAATGTTGTCGCGGCAGAGACCCTTAGATTCCGGTTCGAATTACGAACCGGGACAAATGCCCCCTCCCGCCCACGTGGACCACCCTTTTGTCCCGGTTCGCAGTCTAACCAGGATAGTCCCGATTACCCCATCCCGGTTGGGACCGGGACTAAAGCCCTTTACAAACCGGGGCAAATTGTCCGTTTTCCACTAGTGTGGGGACGCTCAGTACTACCCATATAAAACATAGCCGCTCATACCGGTGTCAATTTATAATCATTAGAGATGCAATGGTAATTTAATGAAATAAGGATGTCTGACCGCAAAAATAAATATGGATGTTGCACTCAACAAGACATACAGACTGCTTCTGGGTGATGAACAAATGCCTTCTAGGAGGCTCCGAGGGGAGTGATGAACAAATGCCTCATCCTAAGCAGGTTCCTAAACTCTTAATTGGCAGCTTCTGGGTGAACATACCCGGTGCACCCACTCTTCTTGTGCAACCAGTGCACCGGTGGACGGAAAATAATTTACAACGTAAGCATAACATATATCTACAATGTCACAAAAATTCAAATTCGAATTTGATACACAGCTTGAAAAATACTCCTTCCGTCTAGAAATAAATGACTTAGATTTTCTAAATTTGAATGTATCTAAATACGTTTCAGTGTATAGATGTATTTAGACAAACTCAAGTCAATTATTTCTGAAAGGAGGGAGTAATTAACAAATTCAGCATTATTTGTGTTAATGGGCCAAATTCGTGCCCCGGTTCCAAACAACCACTGGGTCCATACTAGGCCATGGGCCATGGCCCACCCTTCTCTCCCAGGATTTGTAGTATTTAAGTTGGACCACTAGCAGAAAATAGCACACTCATGGCCGACCACCCTTTATTTCCGGTCACACTTCGCTACTGCAAGCAACTATCAGTGATTTGACTCTTTTTTTTCCATGAATCATAAGTTAATTCAAACCTAGAATTTTTCTACATGCTAAATATACATTGTATCTGAATGCCTGATATTTTTTAAAAATTAAACATTTTTGGAGTCTATTATTAATATTAGCGCAAAGGTCACACCAAAAACGATGCTACACTGGATATGTCCTTTGGCACGTGGATTCATCTTCGGCTCCAAATACTTTATCGGAGCTTCTCCAAGTAGTTTGGAACCTTGAATTGGTCCCCACGCCTTTTTTATTAGTGGTGAGATACAACCTTCTCTCCAGGAGTGTTTGTACTCGTCGCTGGTGGTCTTAAGGAATTTTTTGTACTAATTTGGCACTAGCAATGTGCACGTACATATCTCGTATCCGGATGAGCTGATCGCGTCGCCGATCAAGACGGCTCCGGCCACCGCCAGGAAGACGTACTCGACGAAGTTGATCAGCAGGAGAAGGCGGGCCTTCCTGACCACCTCCGCGCTGATCGCCATCTGATCAATCCCTCCTAGCTGCTGCTTAATTAGCTATAAGTTGTGTAAACCATGTTGCTTCGGCAGCTATGGCGGAGGCCCTAGCAACGAGGGAGGGACTGTTGCTAGCAAACAGGCTTGGGTGTAACAATATCATTGCAGAAGCAGACTCTATCGAGACCATTGAGGCATGTGCTTGAGCCCAAGTACGGTGGACAGATTCGGCTGCGATCTTTGCAGACTGCATGGACCTAGCTACTTCTATTGAGAGTGTGTCCTTTAAACATTGGCCGAGGGAGGCGAATAATATCATTGACCAAGGGGGTCACTCCGCGCCTTGGAGTGCTGTGCTCCGAGGGTTCTTCTTCCTCCTTCGGGGAGGATCTTTGGCTCCTGCACGGCGTTCATCGTCGAATCCACCCCAAGTGGTTCGTCCCCGGTGGTGGGATCAACGGCTGCTGCAGCGATGCAGATCGGTGGCGGTGGAGAAGGTCTCGATC
This sequence comes from Avena sativa, assembly GCA_916181665.1. Taxonomy (NCBI): domain Eukaryota; kingdom Viridiplantae; phylum Streptophyta; class Magnoliopsida; order Poales; family Poaceae; genus Avena; species Avena sativa. The sequence goes on along the minus strand of OV702291.1, from coordinate 16,985,785 downwards.
GCGTTCCTCATTTCTTTGCGAGGGCCTTTTTGTAACATGTGAGGACGAGCTGCTTTTATTTTCCTTTTCTAGTGTCCTCAATGCAATTGTATCCCACCGCTTGGAATGAAACTTCTGGGTCCTTTTGGACCCTTCTCCGTTCAAAAAAAAAAGAGGCGAATAAAACCGCTCACCAGCTAGCTAGAGAGTTTTCTTCTAAGATATCTCTTGTAATTGGACGATGATACCGTGCTTTATTTTGAACAATATCATAAACGATATAAGTGTTTGATAGGCTGCAAATTTTAGACGTACTCTTTTTCCTTACCGAGTACCTAAGGAGACTAGAATATTTTAATGAGACGGTTTGTCTGCTTAATATATGATGCTTTACTAAAAGAGTAAATTCCAGTTTTTACCCCCTAATTTGGTATTTTTGACACTAATTATTCCATTTGATAATTTTTTATCTATATTACCCCATTTAGCGTAAGTTTTATCAATTTTTACCACTTTTAAAAATTGGGAGCAATCTACCAATCCTGGCTGCCATAGCGTGTGACGTCGCTCTTCTTCTCCTGACCTTTTTTTCACACCTGAATCAGTCTAATGGCTGAGATGCATCCAATTTTCGACTCATGGTGTAAGGTGTACGTACCACTAGCTGCTTTAAGGCTGCAATCGATAATGGTAGGAAAATCGTCGAGGTAATCGCTATCGATCTTAGAGACAGACCAGCGATCACACAAGTGGCTTCCTTTGTTAATTCACGCGGTGCATTTGGCCAATGACAATATCACATACAGAGCTGCTGGATCATTTGAAATCTAACAGCTAGCATGCAGCCCACGGGCGACAGATGAAAATTGATTTGCTACGCGCATGTAACTCATGTGTGCCACTTACTTTTGGACCACTTACTTTGTATTTCTTTGGGACGTGATCGGTACATGTGATTATATGCTTACATGGCAAAGCCGAGACATAATACTATTCGGATGGAATATAACGCAACTCCGGCACACGCATACAGAATTGTTGTGATTATTTCCGATGAGATGGTGTACAGAATTTTTGGGTTTAAAGTTATCTTCATGTGTGGCCAAAAACACGAGGGAAGATGTCGCCTGGACACTAGTATATGACAGATCATGTGCAAAATCTTAATAAGGGTAAAAACTGGCAAAACTTTCGCTAAATGGGGTAATGCAGATGAAATGTTGTTAAATGGAGTAATTAGTGTCAAAAATATTAAACTAGAGGGTAAAATGTAGAATTTACTCTTACTAAAAAAAGCTATAAGTTGCGTAATGAAAAGCTGCACGGCCACCACATGCACGCCCTCTGTTTAGTGAGAACGCTGGCCTGGGCTGGGCACACATATATAAACGTATGTGTACGTGTGGAGTGTTTTGTTTCCATGCTTTTGTTGATTCCGAGCTGCAACGAATTTTGTACTCGTTACTTGCACGTGTGCTGTTAGAAAGGTTTCATTTAAAAAAACAAGTAAAAGTAAAAGTTTCCTATGGAGCCCATATTCCTCGCGTTGCTTTGTGGAAGAATTGCTTGTGGGTAGAGATTACGTGCATGTGGGTGCGCCTCTTTGTTGTCGTTACTTTATACTCTTAGATAGGTAACCTAAACTAGGTAGACTCGCTACAAGTCACCGTGTAGTTTCTTTTGTCTAGAAAAGCCATCACAACTTAGCATGATACTTTGGTTAGCAACCCGAGATACACATGTCGATATAAAGGTTTCTTGTGGGGCACATGTACCTTGCCTTACTTCGTGGAGGAATTGCTTGTACATAAAGTTTGCGTGGAGGAATTGCTTGTACTTTTAAAGAGGTAACACAAACTAGGTAGACTCGCTTCAAATCATCATGTGGTTCATTTTGTCTAGACAACCCACCACAACTTTAGCATAATATTTTAATGAGCAACCCGAGGTACACATGGTTGTGGGGGCATATGTACCTTACTTTGCTTTACTTTGTGGAGGAATTGCTTACGTGTAGAGCTTGCGTGAAGGTGTGCGTCTAGATTCTAGCTACTATACTCTCCGAAGAATAACAAAAGCTACCCACGCTCACATTAAGTCACCACAATCTTTTCTTTTGAGAAAAGCCACCACAACTTACCATGATACTTGACCTAACTGCCCAAGGCAAAGGATTGGTACATGTGCTCCATCCCGGAGGCAAGGATGCACGCCTTCTTGTCACGTTTAGACCCCTGAATTATAGGGCTTGAGTGACTTTACACATAAAGTTGGGCATAAAGCCCCTCATTCAAAACTACTAGTAATTTTGCTGTCAAGATACAAGCACAATGCGCTAAACTTTAGAGTATTTGATACTTCTCTTTTTGTATCATTCGTGACTAGTTTTCCATGTTGAGAAATCACCTCTACTTTTTCAGTCATACCTAAGATTTATGGTCTTAGTATGCTCAGCATTGCAAGTTGTGAAAGATATCTAGGTTTTAAGCTTGAAAAAAAAGCAAAAGTAAAATTTTGCCAAGTTTGAGAATTTTTGTTTTCAATTGACTTAACCCTGGTGAGGTGCATAGACATCTTTGGATTAGTCACTCTAAGTTTCAATTACCTCACATGTCACATGACAAAGCAAACTGCACAAAAACCATCAAGTCTTGATATGTCAAATATATGTCGGAGGGTCCATTGAATTTGTTAATAGTTTTTCTTCTTCGGGTTCTCTCGTAGCTAGTCACGCATTTTGCTAACTTATATCGTCATCTTGAGCCTACGTATTCTCTTGTAATTTTTTAGTGTGTTCAATCCACACTTATTCTGAATATTTTCAGGACACCATAACCTCCAACCATGTTCTTCAGCATCGAGTCACATAGTTTGTCCACAACGATCCATGTGTGTAACCAAAAAAAATACATATTCTTGTGTTCATTAATAAACAATGTTCACCCAACAACTAAATCAATAGTTTCATGTATATATGCACATATGTTCCCAAAAAATGCATCATTGCAGGGATAGTGAGGAAAGAGTATAGTTAATTAATAGAAGGAGACAATCAATGGATCATCTATCATATGGAAAATTGTATCCAAAACCTTATTGTGGAGGATTTACTTGTGTGTAGGACCTTGTGGGATGGTGTGTATCTATGTTCTAGCTACCATGTACTCTTTGAGGAGAAACAAAATCGTACCTAGACTTATCTGAAGTGAGCATAACCTTTCCATTTGGAAAGGTCAGCCCAACTTACAAACATGATACTTTTTTTGGGAGCACAAACATGAGACTTAAGACAACAAGCATCTGCGTAAATACAATGCAAACTCGTACTATTTTATGCACATATGCTATTGGTAATTACTACAAGTATTTGTTTTTTAGCTAAGCATTCAAATAATTTTGTAAAGAACATTTTGTTGCGGGTTCCTTTGGGATTCACCCTTGGGGTGGCCCGATCTTCACGTATTTGGACATGGGAGTGAGGGAAAAGGCGATACGTGATGAAATCAACACAAAAGTCAAGGAAAAGATACAAACACACAAACAGACACATTTCGGTGTCCTCCTTGGCCTAAATCACCAACCCGATATAATCCTTGTGGAAGGGACCTCTAGGTAGAGATCCACAAAGGAAAGATTGATCCAGAGCTGCTAGAATCTACCTTTGAAAATATTGCAATCAATAGAGACCCAATAGGAGAGATCTACACAATAGAGATCATGAGATAGAAATAGCGCTCATATGGCAAGTGCCTTGCGAAAATGGAGGCTATGCCAATTCTACTCAATATTCATTCTAGGGTTTCTAGGAGGAGGTGGTGGCACATATATAGGCAATCCACCTAAATAGGGGTATTCTAGGCATAAACAGGAAGTTCTGGGCGAGATAGGGAGTTACATGGGCCATGCCCAGTTTCAAGGCATGTAGGCCTGCTCACTCAGGTTGGAGACTCCGGGGTATAGGGGTTGGAGACTTCGGGTGGGGCTTCGGTCTCCGGGGCTGTATCTGGGGGATGTACTGGGAGCTCCAGACGCTGGTCTGGAGTCCTATTCGGATTCCTTAGGGCGATAGGCCGGAGACTCGGGGGTCCAGTGGCTTGATACATTGCAAATGTATCTATAATTTTTTATGTTCCATGCTTGGTTTTATCTACTTTCTTATGTTTTGTCCACACTTTGGAGTACTTTTCATATGATTTCTTGGACTAACCTATTAACAAGAGCCACAGTGCCAGCTGCCTGTTTTCTGTTGTTTTTGGTTCCAGGAAAGTCAGAAAATGAATATTCTCGGAATTGGACGGCACAAAAGCCAAAGTTGTTATTTTACCAGGGGACACTTGGAGCCAGAATACGAGATAGAGAAGGGCCAGAGGGCGGCCACACCACCTGGCCGCGCGGCCAGGCTTGGCCCGTGCCAGGGGGTGGTGTGGCCAGCCCAGGCACCCCCTCGGCCTCTCCTACCGCCTATAAGATGCCTCCGATATAGAAACCCTAAGTACCTGATCAAAAATCCATGAAAGAGTCTGTAGCCTCCGTCATCTCCATCCCTAGATCAGGAGGGATCTGAAGCTCTTCCCGGCACCCTGCCGGAGAGGGGAATTCACTCTGGAGGCCTTCTTCATCATCATGCAAGCCTCCGGTGTGATGCGTGAGTAGTTCATCTCTGGACTACGGGTCCATGTAGTAGCTAGATGGCTGGTTCTCCTCCTTTGTGCTATCATGTTTAGATCTTGTAAGCTCCGTTCGTGATCAAGATCATCTATTTGTAATTCTGCATGTTGTGTTTGCGGGAATACGATGGATATTGAGATGCTATATCAGATTGATTATTGATTCTATCATGTCTTTGTTATGTGTGATCTTGCATGCTTTCCGTTGTTAGTAGCTATCTTGGCCAAGTAGATGCTAGCAACTCCAAGAGTTAGTATTTATGCTCGATAGTGGGTTCATGCCTCTGGTAATCTGGGGAAGTGACAGAAATCTCTAAGGTACTAGATATGCTGTTGCTACTAGGGAGAAAACAACAATCATTTGTTCATAGAACAATCATATTGTTTACTTTACACACAATTCGTAATGTAATAATCTGTTGCTTGCAACTTAATACTGGAGGGGGTTCGGATGATAACCTGAAGGTGGATTACTAGTCATAGATGCAGTTGGATGGCGGTCTATGTATACACAGGCGTAGCCAGCACCGGGTCGAGCAGGGGCGACCGACCCGGCTCAAATCGCCAGGGAAAAAAATCGGGAGCCAGAAACATCGGTGTCTACACCGTGACACAACCGCGTGACTCCCTGGCCGAGTTGTTCCCCTATTCCCCCACACACCCCGCCCCTCCTCTCCCGCGGTCCCGCTGGGCCGCTGCCACGCTCTCCTCCTCTCCCGCAGTCCCGCCGGTCGCCGCCCCGCCCCTCCCTGCTGGCCAACACTCTCCCGCCGCCCCTCCCTCCCCCCACCACCAGCAGGCAGCGGCGTAGTGCCCCGCCCAGGCAGCAGGCAGCAACCAGCGCCCGCTCTTGCCCAGGGCCCCAGGCAGCAGGCAGCGCCCCATCATGCCACGACCCCGCTAGTTCAGATGGACGAAGACGAGGAGGCAGACTGGATCCTGGCCGAGGAGGAAGAAGCAGCAGTGCGGGCTCAAGCTCACGAGGCAGAAGGTTCGAGAAATTTGAAGAGGCCACGCCCACAGCAGGTTGTTTTCCAAGACTTTAGATTTTAGTTGTAATTTTAATGTATTCTTGTCTAGTGGGTAGTATTGTGTAGGAGTTTGCTAAAAGAATTATTTTGATTTCAATGTTGTAGGACAATGAACAAGCAAATATTGCGGAAATCTTTGATCTAGCAAATGTCATTGCCGATCCCGGAGTTCGGAGAGCAATTGAGTCATATGGTACCCCTGAAATTAGAGATAAAATGAGATGGGCATATTTGTCGAAAGGCCATAATCGTTTAATTGGTCATAATTTTCCCAAAACTAAATTTGGTCCGGATTGGCGGTCATTTCTAGATACCTGGTATGAGAGCTATGATTGGTTAGAGTATAGTGTGGAGAAGGATGCTGCATTTTGTTTCTATTGTTTTCTTTTCAAGTCTTCAAGCAATAGTAACCACTTTGGATCGGATGTTTTCACAAAGTCAGGGTTCAAAAATTGGAAGAAAGCATCGGCAAATTTTAGGTCTCATGTGGGTGGACCAAATAGCTTTCACAACAATGCAAGAAATAGTTCTGAAGATTTCAGAAATAAAAGGCAAAGTGTGGCATATGCTCTTGTTTGTCATGAAGAAAAATCACATATTGATTATGAGATTCGTTTGAGGGCTGTTGTGGGTGTTGTCAGATTTCTCCTTGAACAGGGTCTAGCTTTTCGTGGGCATGATGAGTCTAGCACTTCCTTAAATAGGGGCAATTTCCGTGAGATGTTGGATTGGTATGGTGCAAGATGCAAGGATGTAGCCGATGTGATTAATGAGAATGCTCCTGGAAATTGGCAATTGACATCTCCTGAAATCCAACTAGATATAGTACGAGCATGTGCAGAAGAGACTACACAAGTCATTATGAACGAGCTTGGAAATTCTAGTTTCTCTCTACTTGTTGATGAGTCTCGTGATGTATCGGTTAAAGAGCAAATGGTCGTGATGGTGAGGTAGTACTCTATAACTGAATTATCATACTCTCACAACTAGTTTATCATACTCTCATACCTTCTTACATTTTTATATGTTATTGCTTGTAGGTTTGTGAACCAAAAAGGAGAGATTGTGGAAAGATTGCTCGGTGTTGAGCATGTTCTTGATACTACATCGGTTTCTTTGAAAAGATATTTAGATGCAATGTTTGTTAAACATAATTTGTCCATGTCTAGATTAAGACGTCAAGGATATGATGGTGCCTCTAATATGCGTGGGGAGCTACATGGTTTAAAAACGTTGGTATTGGCCGACAACCCTCATGCTTATTATGTGCATTGTTTTGCCCACCAACTTCAATTGGTGGTTGTGGCGGTTGTGAAAGGAGTTCTTCCAGTTGGTCAATTCTTTGGTCACTTAAACAAGATTCTCAGTATGGTTAGTTTTCTTGTACATAATCGTAAATGGTTTTCTCCCACTCTTTGTCTATGTATGAATTCTAATTTGTACATGCACATTTTTGTAGGTGAGTGCCTATTGTAAGAAGAAAGATGCATTGTTGCAATTCCATCATGACCATTTGGTAGCACAACTAGAGAGTGGGGAGATCTCTTCTGGAAGAGGCCAACATCAAGAGACAAGTTTAACAAGACCGGGTGATACTCGTTGGGGATCACACCATAGAACTCTAATTCGGATCCAACAAATGTGGGATTCAGTCATTGAAGTGCTATGCAGTGTTTCTCATGATGGGACAGATGTCGAGGAGAAAGGTGTGGCTTCAGGTTATATCATATACATGGAAACCTTTGAATTTGTTATTATCTTGCATTTGATGCTTCGAGTGCTTGGTTTAACAAATGGTTTGTCCCACGCATTGCAATCCGAAGATCAAAACATAGTGAGCGCTATGAATATGATTGTCTCTGTGAAAAGTCTATTGCAGAAATTGAGAGATGATGGATGGGAGCCTCTATTGCTTGCTGCTACTAACTTTTGTGGTGGAAGAAATATTATAGTACCAAATATGGATGATAACATTGCAGCTAGGGGTTATCCAAGGAGCTCACGCAAAATGGTTACTTGCTTCCATCATTACAAGGTAGAAATCTTTAATGAGGTGCTTGACAGAAACATAGTTGAGATGAATCGTAGATTTTCTAAAACTTCTGCACGTCTATTATTGTGCACTGCATGCCTTGATCCTAGAGACTCATTCAGTAGCTTTGATAATGATATGCTAGTTGAGCTTGCAACTATGTACTCTGCTGATTTCTCTTCACATGATTGTTGTCTATTGGTTGATGAATTGAACATATATGTTGATGTGATGAAGAGAAGCCCTGAGTTTATTGCTTGTGACAGTCTGAGTGATCTTGCTCTCAAGTTGGTTCAGAAGAGACAACATTTGACCTTTCCATTGGTCTATCGTCTTATTACACTTGCTTTGACATTACCTGTGGCCACATCATCAGTTGAAAGAGTTTTCTCTGCCATGAATATTATAAAGTCAGATCTTTGAAACAAGATAGGAGATGATTGGCTCAATGATTTGATGATTTGCTATGTTGAGAAAGAGATATTTGCCAAAATTAATGACAAGAAGATTATGCTACGTTTTGATTCCTACAAGGACCGTCGCGGTCATCTTCCTCGTTAATTTCGTCTTCCCAACATGGATTCAACTTAATGGTATGATGTTATCTTATCAAAATGTAGCACTTTTGTATCTTGTTTTTGTTCTTTATAGTCAGTTTGTAGTTCTACTCGATGAAACATGAAAATTGAATATGTTTGGACCATTTTTTGTTGATTACACTTGATTTTCTACTGAAAAAAATTTATAGCTTTTTTGTTCGACCCGGCTCAGTTGAATTCCTGGCTCCGCCACTGTATGTATAATGTTGTAATGCCCAATCGAATCTCAAAGGAGTCAAGATGATTAGTATATGCTTGTATGCTTTCTCGATGTTTGTCAATTGCCCCGCTGTAATTTGTTCATCCAGCATGTTATCTATCTTAAGTAGAGCCACCTCTAGTGAACTATGGATCCCGGTCCTTTCTTTTACATTCAATCTACAATCAACTGTTTACTGTTTTATGTTTACTTTCTGTAAACTATTACTTCCTTCCATTCGATACGTTTAATCCTTTGTTTTCAGCAAAACCAGTGAGATTGACAACCTCATCGCAAGTTGGGGACAGAGTTCTGTGGTTGTGTTGTGCAGGTCTCCACGTTGTTGCTGGCACCAGTAGTGCCCCTTGCCAACGTTCAGCTAGCTACACCTTTTGGGGTGTTTCCTTGCTCCTACTGGATTGATAACCTTGGTTTCGTACTGAGGGAAAACTTGCTGATGTGCTCATCATACCTTCCTCTTGGGGTTCCCCAACGAGCTCGATATATTTTGGGCCATCAGGGCTGAGACTCCGATCAATTGGGGCGGAGTCTCAGGTCCTAGGGTAGCATCTTCTTGCGTCTTATCTTTCATGCTTCTTGCTTGGGGGTCTTGGCTCCTGGTGCATCTTTGCCTTCTCCTCTTGGCATCATGTTCATGGGCCTAGCCATACAATAGGTAATTGGCTCATGTAGGATCCCATTCAAGTAAAGATCAAAGGAAGGCAAGAGATGAAAGGCATTCACCTTTGTAGGAATGGTTGCCGTATAATCATGTGGAACAATGGTGATTGCCATGTGTTGGGATGCATGATCTCTCCCCTCTTGAAAAAGAGTCGACCTCGACGATATCCCGTCATCATATTGTAAGGAAGGATATGTACCCGCTATATCTTATGGGATGCTCTCTAGGCACCTACGCACACCAATATATTATGAAAAATATAACTTAAGCGCAAACAAGGTGATTGGGCAAGGTTAATATGCAGTGCATCATAATTTCCAATAAGTGATAAAGCTATGGGTATTCACTTTTGCAATTAAATTAGCATCATTGTAATCAAAGCATTAGAAAGAGCAATTATTCAACATGTTCTATTGAATGATTTACGAAAATATGAAGCGACGATAACATGGCATGTCTGTCAAGATCATCACTACTATATGGTGTTACATGATCAAAACTAATTAATGAAAAAGTATCACATGATGAAATCAAAATAGCATGTGACATGGTAATAGGAGTATGCATAGCATGCAAGCATGCAAAATCCATCATATCCACTAGTGGAAGAATGGTCAATCACTGCCCGCTAACTGGTTAGGCTTGTCTGGATGACAAGTGTGGACCACCACTGGTTACCCGAGCTGCCGGAGACCTACGTGTGGGCCCTATGAATCAATTCGGCCAACGTGTTACACAACCCATAAATAAAATACTACATTAAAGGGGTTCCACGGCAGAAAACAAAAAAATCCTAAGGCGAACACACCTAGCCAAGATATATCTATGAAGATGTAAAGTAACAAGCGGGGATTCGATATTCATACCTTTGAAGACCGAATGCGATTAACGTTCCGAGGGGAACGTGGATGACATAGTCTAACTTGCTCGACCTCAAGGTCGCAAAGCTCCTCGCAATTCACCCCTTATCCTTGTGCTACGTTGCCAACCTCAAGGTCGCATCAACGTCCAAGCTCCAAGATCCAAGCAAAAGCACCACAAGTGGCGGTGCCTCGTGGCCTTACTCACATATGGTGTAGAGATGTATCTCGATCTCCGGTCCAGCAAAGCAGCGGAAGAAGATTGATCCGGACCGAGTCCAGCAGTAAGACGACGTGTGTATGATGGAGAAACCCTACATAGACCCAATTCTGGGGCATGAAAAACCCTATCGCCGTATGCAATTCCAATATTAATAAACCACACATAAGGGAGAAGGAGAGAGGGCGAGAGAATAAGCAAAGCCAATTGATGGGATCGATTTGGGGAGAGGGGTGCCTCTCTTTATATAGGTGGAAGGGAGGTACTACCTCCCTCAAAGTCCCAGGGTAGGACTAATCAAGAGAGGGGGTGGAGGAGGCGGCAGCAACCAGCCCCACATGGGCCCCACGTGGTAGGGATCCCACTTGGTGGTTGCCCCCTCCCCCCCCCCCCCCCCCCACTTGGTCATCCCTAGGGCGCGACCCCCTCTTGGGCCTCCTCCGGTGAGGCCCAGTTAGGTGGGTTGCCCCAAAATTCCAATTTAAATAATATTTTTAATATTAATTCATTTAGTTAATATTAAATACAAATTATTTAATACCTATCACTCTGAAACACCTTTTGTACCCCATACATCATCATCGGATATCCCCGAAACACTTTCGGTATCTCCCCGAAACAATTCTGGAGTTTTGTCTCTTTTCTCCGACGATCTTGGATCAATCCCTAAGCGTCTCTACCCTTAAGCATGACACCCTACGGTTTGGGAATACACAGACATGATCGAGACACATATCCGATCAATGACCAACATCGATATCTGGAAATACATGATGGCCCCCGTGTATTCCACGAATAACTTGATCGCTTAAACCTTGAACGTCGAGTCTCATTCCCTTTGATCTACGATACCTAGTTTGTCCAAGGTCTGATCGTCGGTATCGACATACCTGGTTCGTTCTTGTTACCGACAAACATATTTACCCGTCCCCATGATATTACATCCCGTGACCTAGTCACATGTTTGCAAACTTGTAGATGTAATCTCACCGAGTGGACCCAGGTTATCTATTCGGCACTCGGATGGGCAAATCTTGGTCTTGATACTTAGGCCCCAAAAGTTCCTCTGGAATACCTGACGCACACCTTTATAGTCACCTAGTTACGGTCATGGCGGTTGATGTGATCAAAGCAGCCTCGGGGACAGTGATTAATATGATCTCACGGTTGAAGGACTGAATCACTACGCTTTGCTAGATATCGCAATATTGAATTTTGTCTGGATAATATTGCAATACTAGGGGTTGGGTGTTGTCCATCACTTCATAAGTGGCATCGTTGTCAGTTGTTCTATAAAGTAAATGATCGAAAAACCCAATCATCAGCTTCCCAACAAACTAGTCTAGAGAAAATCCTTCCTTCACTCGGCAGCCGTTGTACTCCTGGATCTCCCCATTAACTCAATCTGAAATTTTCCCACTCCATCTTCTTCTCTTCTTTTATACCGTCTTTGTACGAGTTAGATCCGCGAGCAGATCGACCGCGGACAGATGCACCACACGGAAGATCGACCACGGACAGATCCACCACGGGCAGCAGGCAGATCCACCACGCGGAAGATCGACCACGAGCAGATCCACCACAGGCAGATCCACCACGCGGAAGATCGACTGCGGGCAGATCCATCACGCGGAAGATGGTGGCCATGGTCGTGCAGATCCACCTCGCGAAAGATGTTGGCGAGGCCCTGAAGATCCACCGGGAGGAAGATGGTGGTGATGCCTACAAATCCTCCTCGAGGAAGATGGAAAGGGCCTTGCAGATGCACCACGTGGGAGATGGTGGCCCTCGCCTTCGTCATCTGCTTCACCACCGCGTCAACAAAGCAAACAAAAAATTAGTATAATTAGGTTAGGTGGTAAGGTTAGATGAACGATTATTGCACTTTTCTAATCGTTCTCGATTTTAAAATTGGACCATTAGAAGAGTGCAATAATAAAATGTAATGTAATGAGTTTTATGTTTTTAAATAAAATAGAATTTTATATCTTAACCTATTGTGCATCATAATATGTTTATATTAGCAACATAAATCAGTTATTGTTAACGTAATTAACTTTCACTGGTGCTGGAAGGTGTAACACGACAAATAATTCGCAGGTACGTGATACCAAATTTCCAATGTCTTCATTAATGTAACGAGGCATATCCTCTGCCGTACCACATAAGCGCTTGGTCGGCGGATCACGTTGTGCCGCGCCAAAAAATCCGCCACCGTTCGTGAATCCCCGACGCAGTTATCCCTAGCGCCTTTTTCTTATCACGCTAGCGCGAGCATGACGACTAAGATTATGCCTCGGCGTCTATAAGCGACAGCGCCCAAGCTCCGTGTTGTAGTATCTCTAATCGATCTGCTATTGGATCTTATTCTTTCTCTAATTGATTTATTGTTGTATCATATTCTTTCTGTAATTGATTTGTTTTTGCATCATGTTTTTTCTCTAATCAATCTGCTATCTCTTTCAGATCCATGGCAACGCGGTCAGCCTAGCTCGTGCGAAGGATTACTGACATATCGTCGTCGTCGCCGCCGCCACCATGAAAGCATCGTGTTTGGAGGACGGTGGCATTATTGATGCGTTTGTCACAGTATGGTGTTAGCATAATAGAGAAGTGCTCAAGACTAGATTAAGTAAATTTATCCACTTATCCTAAAGATAAGCGAAAAAATTAAGTTAGTTGTAGATAGTTTTTAGTTCTTTATTTTCATAATTTGCTTGTTAGAAGAATTAGTGGGGATAACCCCTTTTTTCAAAGAAGGAAGCAGTGTAATGTGATATAATAAATATCCACTCAATAAAATAAAAATTTCGATTTTAATACAATTAGCTTTCTAAATTAATGACTATAAATTGTTTGCTTTGATTAATAATACTGTAATTAATTATCTAGATCGTTGACGTTGTACAAACCACGACATTGTGCAATACGTGACACGACATTAAAATTCCGCCATCTTCAGTAATGTAACGAGGCATGTCCACTGCCGTGCCGCTGAAGCGCTAGTTCGGCGGATCATGTTATGCCGCGCTAAAAATCCGCCGCTGTTGCACAATCCCCGACGTAGTTATTCCTAGTGCCTTTTTTCTGCGTCAGTGCGAGCGCGGTGGCTAAGATTGTGCATCGATGTCTATCAGCGTCAGGATCCGAGCTCCGTGTTGCGGTGTAAAATTACAAGTTTCAAATATATTTTTTAAATGGGAACACTGGTGCCCACATGTCAAAGACTGTTTCCACACATTAAGCCGCCACAATCTATTCATGGAGCTTGCTAACCGGGGGCGCCACACGTATGTCTATGTCTTGCGGTGCAGCTAAGGTATTTTAAATATGCATGCAATGACGTAAACATTGACGTCATTTTGATTCGCTTCAACGTTTATTTTATTTTTAATTATCACTTGAACTATCAATCCGGTTAAAAATCCGTTTTCATCATTGGCTTAGTCGTGATGGATCTTTAGATCCATGTTGGCATGTTTCAATAACTTCTTTTCACCACCAATTGCCAGATTGTTATCACCGACTTGCTAAAGTATTCCTGCTTAGTTGCCAGATTGTAATAACTTGATTGAGAGACATATGTACCTCATTCTACACTAACGTGAGGCTGCATGATGCAAATTTGTGCGGAATGACATTATCTCTTAGATCTTGGAAAACACTTGAACATACACTCTCTCTAGTTGTTGTGCGTACCACTGCAATATGTAAGAACATATAAAAAAATATCCACTAACCATGTAAAAACATTGTGCTAATCATTTGGTCCTAATCTGGCAACAATAGTACTATAATCTGGCAACTGGTGTGCCGAACGTCACATCCAATTGTAGTTATGCATAGCACTACGATGTTGGAGAACATGTAATAAAATTATCTGTTAACTATGTGCAATTATCCTGACAATTGTTCAATATTAATCTGGCAGCTAGTGTGACAAAAAATTCATCAAAACATAGCGAGATAAGATCTAATTTTAAAGTACTCGCCAAAACAGAACTTAGCGGTTTAAATGGAATGCTTTAGGGAATAAATCATTTTTAATTTTTAAATTTAAAAATTAATGTGATGATGTCACGGTGAGGTGGCAGATTCATGCATGCATGTTCTCTCCTGTAGGAAAAATGACATGAAGACTGCCGACTGCATGGAGTAAGCGGTGATGCGGCTCTTCCTCGTATATTTTTCCTCTGTTCATTTGAAAAAAGTAACCACAACTTATCATTATACTTAATCCAAAAATCCAGAATGCATATGCACCAATGTTTTTATGTAGAGCTCATCTACATTGGAGTATTTTGTGGGGGAATTAATTCTATAAAGCTTGCATGAGAGTATGCCTTTATATTCTAGTTATTACCATGTACTGTTCCAGGAGAAACATAAAGTTCCTACATACATTTTAAGTCCATATAACTTTTTGATTTGGAGGTCAACCCAACTTACAGACATGACATGATTAAGGAAGCAAACCTCTGATCTCTTCACTTACTTTGTGGTGATTGATGCAATGCAAACCCGTACTCTTTGGTGTTGATTTTTTTTATTTATTCATTAATAATTACTATTGCTACTTTTTTAGCTGAGAGTCTAGAGATCTTTTTGTAAAGAACATTTATCATGTTTATCATATTTGAGTGCCAGCAGCATGGAGGCATGTGCTTACACTATCTCTTTAATTCTGGCCTACCATAAATATTCATCGTTGGCTACACTTAGCTATTTCCGAACCATGTTTGATACACTTAGTTGATCTTCATCGATCGCGTAAGTAAACACAAGAAAGAAAAACAATCAGCATACCGTGTTCAATGAACAACCAAGTTTCACCATAGAATTAAATCAATATAATCCCGTGTATATAAGCCCATATGCTTCCAATCATCGCCTCATGCATTACAAAGGTAGCAAAGAACATAAATAAATAATTAACAGAATGATACAATCAACCGAGTGATCAATCACACATTAGAAATTGTATTCGATGCGTGGAGATTCTAACTCTCGAGCTCCTGTGATCCTGTTATTTAATAATTTTTGAAAATCGTATTTTTATGAGTTTCAGAAAACAAATGAGAAGAAATCCGGGTGTGGCCAATGAGGTATCCCACAAACATGCAAAAAAATTCAAATACTTTGCATTATGAGATACAAAAAATAACAAAAGTATAGATCTGAATATGCATATTTTCAAATCTTCAAATCTTATCAGGTTTCATCATTTTTGTGTAGCCCACAATACAAAGAACTTTGTATTGCAATTTTGCATGCTTGTAGGACACATCATTGACTATGTCTAGATTTTTTTTCAGATTTTGTTGAAACTTATAAATATGGTTTCTGGAAAAAATGAAGGGATCACAGAATCTTAGAAGCCAATGACACTTTTCGGTATTCGACACACTATTAATAAATAATAACAACAAGGTACATACTATTAAATAATTAACAAAAGGAAATAATCAACTGATCCTCGCCACTCTATTTATTAAATAAAAACAAGGCACATACTGTATATACGCGAAACACACATACATTGCATCTATGTCGGGTGATCCCTCTTGGTCTTGGAAATGAACAACAACAAATACTCCTTCCGTCCTAAAATAAGTGACTTGAGTTTATCTAGATTTGTATGTATCTATATACTAAAATATGTCTAGATACATCCGAATCTAGACAAACTCATGTCACTTATTTTGAGACGGAGGAAGTATATACATACTTCAAATTAACCGACATCATATTAAAGGTGTATATGTAATAATATGTACATTTACATATGCAACGCTGGCATCGGGTGTGATCGCCGGTCCACCTTTAGCCGAGAATAGCCATGCGTAGCTGCCTGATCTACGGTCATGTCCCGGTATGAAATATGGTCCTCAAGTAATAGAGCTGCGTCGACGAGAGGCATCCCAGAAAAATGGCCTTCGGTATATAGCATAAATCTACATAAAACATCGACACGTCATCACGTACGCGCGCGCGTTTTAGCCATTTGTTCAATATAACCATAAGGCCTTGTTTAGTTCTCTCGTATTCGCTAGTGTATTTGTAGGGATCGTAGGGGATTGTTCCAATTCTCGCAAAATCTCCGCAGTCCGTTTACCACACCGGGTTTGGTCGGGATAATTCCGGTATATCCCCGCAAAACCTTCATATTTTTGTCTAGATTGAAGACTCTTCTTTAAGGTAAAGTATTTTTAGTGAAAGGTATTTTAGGGGACTGGAAAGTATTGGGTGAACACCAAATTCCCGCATATCCCCGAAACTCTAGTGGATAAAAATACGAGACAAATAAACGAGGCCTAACGAATGTATCTTTCGTCTATCTTACCAGGGGGTGCTCTAATCGCTGTAGAGACTGCCAGGGGTGCCCTATTATACCTTTGGATAACCATAACGAATGTGTCTTTCGTCTATCTTACCAGCAGGAAATATCTCCGTCGACCCCAACTTGTACTCGTGCACGCTGGCTCCCAAGATTGCCTCCTTAATGGCAAATCTTGAGAAAAAATAGTGAACACAAAGAGCTAGTTAGTACACTAGTAGTACGTGGCAGCAGATGAGGTATCATGTGTGGTGATTAACATAGGTAGAATTAATTAACTGTGGTGTTATATAAATGTACCCTAGTGCGAGTAAGGTGAGCAGCAAGGCCATGAACCCGGAGTAGGCTGCCGCCGGCAAGTTCCCCTTCCCCTGGCTCCACGCCCGGAGATGGTGGAGCCCCGGGAGCACCGCCGCGGCGCCGACCACTCCGGCTATCGTCACAAAGAAATCGGCGAACCCGCTCGCCGCAGTCAGCTCCTTGTAGCGGACAAATCCGCACCGTCCATCCTCAGCTGCGAGCATGGATGCAAACACGACACATGCTCAACAAATAGTATAGTATTAATCCAATCGGGGAACTAATTTGGCACTAGCTATGTGCACGTACATATCTCGTATCCGGATGAGCTGATCGCGTCGTCGATCAACACGGCCCCGGCCACCGCCAGGAAGACGTACTGGACCAAGTTGATCAGCAGGAGAAGGCGGGCCTTCCTGACCACCTCCGCGCTGACCGCCATCTGATCGATCCCTCCTAGCTGCTAACTTAATTACTGCAGCTATAAGGTGTGTAATGAAAAGCTGCACCGCCACCACATGCACCCTTTGTTTAGTGAGAACGCCGGCCAGGGCGTTGGGCACACATATATACAGGTACGCATGTGTACGGAGTGTTTTGTTTCCCCGAGCAGCAACGAATCTTGTACTCGTACTTGCACGTGTGTTGTTAAGCAACCTCCCTCGGAAAGGTTTCATATAAA
The DNA here is from genome assembly GCA_916181665.1 of Avena sativa. Classification (NCBI taxonomy): domain Eukaryota; kingdom Viridiplantae; phylum Streptophyta; class Magnoliopsida; order Poales; family Poaceae; genus Avena; species Avena sativa. Next base: position 16,968,197 of record OV702291.1, on the reverse strand, counting down.
AAAAGGGTAAAAGTAAAGGTTTCTTATGGAACCCATGTTGCTCGCGTTACGTTCTAGAAGAATTGCTTGTGGGTAGAGGTTACGTGCATGTGGTGCGCGTCTTTATTGTCCTTACTTTATACTCTTAGAGAGGTAACGTAAACTAGATAGACTCGTTACAAGAAAAGCCACCACAACTTAGCACGATATTTCGGTTAGCAATCCGAGATACACCTGTGGCCATAAAGGTTTCTTGTGGGGGCATATGTACCTTGTCTTACTTCGTGGAGGAATTGCTTGTACGTAGAGCTTGCGTGAATGAATTGCTTGCACTTTTAAAGAGGTAACACGAACTAGATAGACTTGCTTCAAGTCACCATGTGGTTTATTTTCTCTAGACAAGTCACCACAACTTTAGCATGATACTTTAATGGGCAACCCGAGGTACACATGGTCGACATAAAGTTTTCTTGTGGGGCATATGTACCTTACCTTGCCTTACTTTGTGGAGGAATTGCTTATGGGTAGAGCTTGTGTGAAGGCTTGCGTCTAGATTCTAGCTACTATACTCTCCGAAAAATAACAGAAGCTACCTACGCTCACATTAAGTCACCGCAATCTTTTCTTTTGAGAAAAGCCACCACAAATTACCATGATACTTGAGCCAACTGCCCAAGGAAAAGGATTGGTACACTTGCTCCATCGCGGAGGCACGAATGCACGCCTTCTTGTTATGTTTAGACCCCCGAATTATAGGGCTTGAGTTACTTTACACATAAAGTTGGGCATAAAGTCCCTCATTCAAAACTACTAGTAATTCAGTTATCAAGATACAAGCACATTGTGCTAAACTTTAGAGTATTTGATACTTCTCTTTTTTATCATTCATGACAAGTTTTCCATGTTTGAGAAATCACCTGTAGATTTTCGGTCATACCTAAGAGTTATGGTCTTAGTATGCTCAACATTGCAAGTTGTGAAAGATATCTAGGTTTTAAGCTTGAAAAAGAGCAAAAGCAAAATTTTGCCAAGTTTGAGCATTTTTGTTTCCAATTGACTTGACCCTAGTGAGGTATAGACATCTTTTGATTAGTCACTCTAAGTTTCAATTAACTCACATGTCACATGACAAAGCAAACTGCACAAAAACCATCAAGTCTTCATATGTCAAATATATGTTGGAGGGTCCTTTGAACTTGTTAATAGTTTATGTTCTTCAGGTTCTCTCCTAGCTAGTCACGCATTTGGCTAAGTTATCTCGTCATCTTGAGCCTATGTCTTCTCTTTTAATTTTCTAGTGTGTTCAATCCACACTTATTCTGAATATCTTTAGAACACCATAACCTCCAACCATGTTCTTCAGCTCCGACTCAAATAGTTTGTCCACAATGATTCATGTCTGTAACAAAAAATTACATATTCTCGTGTTCAATAATAAAAAATGTTCACCCAACTACTAAATCCATATATATATGCACATATGTTCCCAAAAAATGCATCATTGCAGAATTAGTGAGGAAAGCGTATAGTTAATTAAAAGGAGACAATCAATAGATCATCTATCATATGGAAAATTGTATCCAAAACCTTATTGTGGAGGATTTACTTGTGTGTAGGAGCTTATGGGAGGGTGTGTGTCTATGTTCTAGCTACCATGTACTCTTTGAGGAGAAACAAAATGGACATATACTTATTTGAAGTGAGCATAACCTTTCCATTTGGAAAGGTCAACCCAAGTTACAAACATGATACTCTTTTTGGAGCACAAACATGAGACTTAAGACAACAAGCCTCTACATAAATACAGTGTAAACTCGTACTATTTGATGCACATATGCTATTGGTAATTACTACAAGTACTGATTTTTTAGCTAAGTATTCAAATAATTTTGTAAAGAACATTTTGTTGTGGGTTCCTTTGGGAGTCATCCTTAGGGTGGCCCGATCTTCACGGATTTTGACATGGGAGTGAGGGAAAAGGTGATACGATATGAACTCAACACAAAAGGAAAGGTAAATATACAAACACACGCAAACACACATGGTTCGGTTGTCCTCGTTGGCCCGAATCACCAACCTGATATAATCCTTGTGGAAGAGACCTCTAGGTAGAGATCCACAAAGGAAAGATTGATTCGGAGCCGCTAGGATCTACTCGTGAAGATATTGCAATCAATAGAGACCCAAAGGGAGAGATCTATGCAATAGAGACCACGGGATAGAAAGAGCATGCATACGGCAAGTGCCTTGGGAAGATGGAGGCTAAGAAAATTCTACTCAATATTCATTCTAGGGTTTCTAGGAGGAGGTGGTGGCATATATATAGGCAATCCACTTAAGCATGGGTATTCTAGGCATAAACAGGAAGTTCTAGGCGAGATAGGAGTTACATGGGCCATGCCTAGTTTCAAGGCACGCAGGCTTGCTCACTCAAGTCGGAGATTCCGAGGTAGAGGGGCTAGAGACTCCAGATAGGGCTTCGGTCTACGGGGCCATATCCGGGGGGTGTACTGGGAGCTCCAGACGCTGGTCCGGAGTCCTTGGGGCGATAGGCCAGAGACTACGGGGTCTAGGGTTGAGACTCTGGTCAACTAGGGCGGAGACTCCGGTCCTGGGGCAGTAGCTTCTTGCGTATTCTCTTCCATGCTTCTTGCTTGGGGGTCTTGGCTCCTGGTGCATCTTTGCCTTCTCCTCTTGGCATCATGGTCATGGGCATATTCATACAATAGGCAATTGGCTCACGTAGCATCCCATTCAAGTAAAGATCAAAGGAAGGCAAACTATGGAAGGTGTTCACCTTAGTAGGAATGGTTAGCGTATAATCATGTGGAACAATGGTGATTGCCATGTGTTGGGTTGCATCATCTCCCCCCTCTTGAAAAGGAGTCGACCTCGACGATATCCCGTCATCGTCTTGTAAGGAAGGAGATGTACCCGTTATATCTTATGGGATGCTCTTTAGAGCTCGTTTTGCCAACTCGTGCTCTATCGATGTTCACATTGGAATGCAGGTACCTACACACACCATAGAGAAAAGAAACAATGTATATGTGTGGTAGATGGACACATCATCCATCATGAAGCGTCTTCTTGTTTTCACATAACCATTAGCATCAAGGAATACATTATGAAAAAGATAGCTTAAGCGCAAACAAGGTGATTGGGCAAGGTCAATATGCGATGCATCATAATTTCCAATAGGTGAGAAAGCTATGGGCATTCACTTTTGTAATTAAATTAGCATCATTATAATCAAAGCATTGGAAAGAGAAATTGTTCAACATGTTTTATTGAATGATTTGCGGAAATATGAAGCAACTATAACATGGCATGTCTGTCAAGATCATCACTACTATATGATGTTACATGATCAAAAATATTTGATGGAAAAGTATCACATGATGAAATCAAAATAGCATGTGACATGGCAATAGGAGTATGCATAGCATGCAAAATCCATCATGTCCACTAGTGGAAGCATGGCATCACCAACACCTATTCATTACCTTTGTAGTTTTGCTCATGTAGAGTAGGTGTTGTGGTAGTTGTGGCCTTCTTAGGCTCCTCTTCTTCATCCATGGGAGTGGTCATGTCCGTTCTTCTTATAACATCGCCATACGTGCAATCTAGCAAAAAGGAAGACAACACAAGAGGAGTAGAGTTGAAGTTATTAAAAATCAAAATGTCATGGGGTTGCCCCTCCCCCTATAAAAGGAGCTCCCCTCCTCCACTCTCACACCTCCTCGTGAAGGATCTCTCTCCCCTCTAGTAAATTCCCTATGGTTTTGGATTAGCAAAGTACATGTTCTCGGTGGTTTCTCTGGAAGGATCTGTTGCTTCCACTGCTTTGCTGGAGCGATGACTCAGAGGTTATCGGGGTGCTGAATGTGTGTGCGATCACGGATGCACTGCTACTTTGCGGTGCTGGACTTCAACTTGATCTTGAGATCGGCAAGTGTACGACTACATCATCCACGAAATTAGATTTCGTTATAAAGCTTTTCGGTCTTCGAGGGTAAGATCTCTTTGGATGTATATCCACCCGTTGATTGTATCTAGGTAGATAGATCTTGGTGCTTAGTTGTTCATATCATATGATTTTTTTATTTTCTATGTTGCGAACCCAACAGTGGTATCAAAGGCCGATCTATGCGTAGATGCTTTGCATGGGTAGAACACATATGATTATGTGGGTGATGATGATCATGTTATTGCATCTTCTATGTATTTTGGATATTATTGGCATATTGAGATGAAGCGACCCGGACTAACTTTACATGTCCTCGCACATTGCTGACTCGTGTATTAACGAGCTTGTTGGGGAACCCCAAGAGGAAGGTATGATGACCACAGCAGTAAGTTTTCCCTCAGTTATGAAACCAAGGTTATCAATCCAGTAGGAGCAAGGAAATACCCCAAAGGTGTAGCAAGCTGAACTTTGGCAGGGCGCACTACCGGTGCCAGCAGCAACATGGAGACCTGCACAACACAACCACAAAACTCTGTCCCCAACTTGCGATGAGGTTGTCAATCTCACCGATTTTGCTGAAAACAAAGGATTAAACGTATCGAATGGAAGAAAGTAATAGTTTTGCAGAAAGTAAACACAAAGCAGTAAACAGTTGATTGTAGATTGATAGTAAAAGAAAGGACCAGGGTCCATAGTTCACTGGAGGTGGCTCTCCTTAAGATAGATGACATGTTGGGTGAAAAAATTACAGTGAGGCAATTGAAAACATCGAGAAAGCATACAAGCATATACTACTCATCTTGACTCCTTTGAGATTCGATTGGGCATTATAACATTATACATAGATCGTAATCCAACTGCATCTATGACTAATAATCCACCTTCAGGTTATCATCCGAACCCCCTCTAGTATTAAGTTGCAAGCAACGGATAATTGCATTACAAATTGCGTGTAAAGTAAACAATACGATTATTCTATGAACAAAGGATTGTTGTTTTCTCCCTAGTAGCAACAGCACATCTAGTACCTTAGAGATTTCTGTCACTTCCCCAGATTACCAGAGGCATGAACCCACTATCGAGCATAAATACTAACTCTTGGAGTTGCTAGCATCTACTTGGCCAAGATAGCTACTAACAACGGAAATCATGCAAGATCACAAATAACAAAGACATGATAGAATCAATAATCAATCTAAAATAGCATCTCAATATCCATCGGATCCCCGCAAACACAACATGAAGAATTACAAATAGATGATCTTGATCATGAACGGAGCTCACAAGATCTAAACATGATAGCACAAATGAGGAGAACCAGCCATCTAGCTACTACATGGACCCGTAGTCCAGAGATGAACTACTCACGCATCACACCGGAGGCTTGCATGATGATGAAGAAGGCCTCCAGGGTGAATTCCCCTCTACGGCGGGGTGCCGGGAAGAGCTTCAGATCCCTCCCGATCTAGGGATGGAGATGACAGCGGCTACAGACTCTTTCGTGGAATTTTGATCGGGTACTTAGGGTTTCCGTATCAGAGGCAATATATAGGCGGAAGGAGAGGCCGAGGGGGTGCCTAGGGCGGCCAGACCACCCCTGGCGCGGGACAGGCCTGGCCGCACGGCCAGGTGGTGTGGCCGGGCCCCAGCCCCTCTCCATCTCGTATTCTGGCTCCAGGTGTCCCTGGTGAAAAATTGACTTTGGCTTTTGTCCCTTCCAATTCCAAGGATATTCATTTTCTGACTTCCTGAAACCAAAAACAATAGAAAACAGGTAGCTGGCACTATGGCTCTTGTTAATAGGTTAGTCCAAGAAATCATATGAAAAGTACTCCAAACTGTGGACAAAACATAAGAAAGTAGATAAAACCAAGCATTGAACATCAAAAATTATGGTTACGTTTGCAACGTATCACACATGAGGCATGTTCCACGCTTGACATGCAACTAGGTTTGCATAAGTGGCTAGCGGGTGTCCATCTCTCCTACTATAGTGAATATCTGTTTTACAATGAGTTGTTAATAATTTAATTATCATCGTTGTGGTTCCATGTTCGTAGGTAACGCAGGTTCTATCTCCGAAAGCCCTAAACCACGTAAAAACATACAAAGGATAAATTACAAGCATCTAGTTTAGTTGTTGTTGGGCAAGTGTTATGATACGGTAATGTTATAATTTGAAGTATGGTTTGATAGTCTTGGAAATTATAACATACCAAAGTGTAATTTCCATTGAACTTGGACTTACACATATAGGAATGATAAATATCATACCACGATGCACAGGATAGTGATAAAGTGCAAGAGCCTTATCTTATCGTTTTTTGCATATGATGTTTGTTTGCATCTTATATTGCTTATATGCTGCTTAGTAGCATTATAAGATGATCCCTCATCTAAATATCAAGACAAAATGTGTTCTTCCTTTAGTATGCACCATTAAGAATGTGCATTGTTTGGAGACACCACGTGATGATCGGGTGTGATAGACTCTATGTTCGCTTACAATGGGTGTAAAGAAAGTTTTACACACGCGGGTGCTAAGGTTCTTACTTGGCGAGCCTAGCATGTACAGACATGGCCTCGGAACACGAACCGAAAGGTAAAACATGAGTCATATAGTTGATATGATGCCCATATTGATGCTCGCCTTTGAAGCTGCACCAATTCACGTGATGATCGGTCTTGGTGTAGTAGATCTAGTTCATATAATCACCAAAATGACTCGAGGGATGTTGGTTTTGAGTGGGATTTCATGTAGTAATATGATTAAAGTTGAACTCAATTTATCATAAACCAAATCTAAGTGAATTTGCATAATTTGTTGTAGTCATTGGCATTCGTTTACTACCTTATGCTTAGTTACAATTGAGATAACATAACTATAAAATTCTGTGTATTTACTTTACGAACTCGTATCGTATTGTTTTGAGTGTCAATCTAAAGTTTAAAAGTCCTATTGCAAACTTTCAGCAAACTCCACTTACTCCACGAAGTTTAATAAGTAGTATTACATAAAGAGTAACAATTCTAGTGTTAGTATCTAAAGTATCATGTTTGCCTCCATGATCCTTGATATTCAAAAGATGTTTTAGTATCAAGGTTATCTAGGAGCTGAAAGGATTGTTTTAGAAACCATCATGCGTGGAAGATATTGTGATATCTGAAACAATGTTTGGGTTACAATATGATGAGTATAATTTAGCAAAATACTTGTTCTCATATTGTATCATAGGAATCACCGGAGAAAAGAGAAGGGAAAACTGGAAGGGTTCCAGGAAAGTCCGACGGGTGTCTAGAGTTGTCCAGAAGGAGTTCCGGTGCAACCGGAATTAAATAATATTTAAATATATGTTAATTATTGAATTATAAATTTATTTATATTTATTTAATGATTTAAATATGACTTAATAGGTAGCCCATGCCTAATAGGCCAAATAACTAGGGAAAGGGCCTATGAGGGAAAAAAACCCCAAGGGAAAAAGGAGGGAGTGGGTGGCTGCGCCTCTTGGTGTCCGGCTGGGCCACATGGTGGCCGGCCAAGCCTCCCCCTCTCCTCCCCTTGGTATAGTCCCATATGGCTAAGCTAACGGACTTGGGGGCTTCCCTCCCCCAATATAAAGGAGGGTATAGGGAGGGATTGAAACACACTAATTAATCTCAAACTTTGAGGCTTACCCCTCTAAGTGCCCTCCTCTCTCCCTCTATCTCTTATGAGTGCAGCCCCACTGTAAGGGTTGAGAAAACGAGAGAGTTCTTCACCGCGGAGCGCCATCGTGCTGTGGCGCTTCTGGATCCAGGAGATCTACTTCTGCAACCTCTACTAGATCAGGGTCCAGGAGTCGTCGTCAAACACTGTATGTGTGTGTGACCTGATGACTGCAAGTGCACAGATCATTTGTAGCTAGTTTCAAAATAAAGATATCGATCCCACATGGAGCAGGAGTCTGAAGTCTAATAACTCTTGAAATAAATACTACAATAGAAATGCTAAATAAAGTTCTAAGTAACAAGATAAAATGCGAATATTGTGTAAAAAGGTGTTTTTGGGTTTTTGGTATAAGAGAACAATAAATAAAGTAAAACAACTGAAAACAGAAAGTAAGTATCACGTATGTAAAAGAGATTGGAACTGCAATAGGGAAAAAGGCGTTCTCGGGGGTAGCGGATACACCTCTTAGTATTATAAGGAACTAAAGTAAAGATTATTATCATGAACATTCTCAACTGTGTATGTGTGGGAGGAACTCCGTATTTGGACAAATAGGCAGCAACCACTGCTTACATCATCCTCATAACCACAACAGTCAGCAATCGACATCAATCGAATTATTGTGCTATTAAGGGACTTAATCTCGTAGGACGTATCCCATGGCATGGATAGTGTTCCGTGAGTTTCCTCGGTTCCCAAGTTGATACGTAAGGGGTGCCAACAGCTTTATAGTCATTGTAAGTGCTAACACACCTCCATCTACCAACAAGTAGTTCCCTCCATCAAGTCCCCATAAGAGGCAAATATTGAGAGGTCGACTTCTCCCAACATCAAGATGAAGACAATCTAACACATGGTCACAGCGATGAATATCATAATAAACTTTATCTTATTTCAATCTCATACTAGGGTTTCTCCATCTCCCCAAGAACTAATGATCTACTTAGACATGGAGGCAATCAACATCATGGAAATAACAATGGAATCTACCATAGATGAATAGTACTTGTATAAATCCACAACGAGTACGGAAATTACAACAAGATCTAGACAAGATGTAGATGGGATGGATGGAGATGGTGGTGATGCAGCAGTTGATGATGAGATCGATGGCTTAGCCTCCCGGATCTGCGCAGGGCGAAGATGGATCCCCGGTGGATGAGTTCCCCCTATAGATGCCTTCCGGAGGTGAGGTTTTGGTAGGGTGGGCGTTTTAACCGAGAACCGATTTACCGAACCGTATTGACCTAAACCGAAAGCGAGAAAACCGACACCGAAATTATCGGTACTAGTCTCGGTTAGCATTTCTAACTAACCGAATTTCCTTGGGTGATTTCGGTCGTGGCCATCGGTCCACCGAACAAACCGAGCACCGAATCCATACAGCTATTTGCATGGTATGCATCGCATGCTGGATGTTAACAATTGCTATTTCGGCTATCTTTTTTAATTCTTTATTGACTGGAACCCATGTCTCTCACGCATGTTTGCTAGCCCAGACAAACTCACAGGGTGTGTCAGCTTTCTCAGTAGTAGAGCCCATCGTGGCAGCTTCCCAGCCCAACGCAACAGTTCCCTAGATGCTCACTTCGGTCCATTCGGTACAGACCGAGTACCGAACCGAAAAATCTGGACACCGAAGCCTCGGTTCCGTTAAATTTTAGACACCGATCGGTCACTGATTTCTAAGATCCGAAATATTCGTATGACCGAAGCACCGGACTGTTCGGTTCGGTGGAACTGAACGCCCACCCCTAGGTTTCGGTGATTTTTGGTTGTTCTGTATGTCGTCTCCCCGATCTAGTTGCACGGGGTGAAACTATTTGAGGAGGCGGTGGCAGCGTCAACTATATGGCCGGAAATTATTCCCACCATATAGTTGGTCGTCAAACTCTCTGGACGCCTCGATCGCTTCGGGTTTTCTTCTGGTATTATTGATATTTCCCAAATAAGCGATTTACGTTGTTTTTGACTCTTTTTCTCTCTAGTACAACTGCTCCAAGAATTGTGTCCATTGCATCATCTGTCCCGATCCTGGTGAAAATAGACATAAAATGTGTGCACGAACGCCATAAAATACCAAGATCCTACAACTACAATGAAAAATAATAATATAAAACATGATTCAATTATGCACTCATCAACTTCCCCAATCTTAGACTCTTGCTCGTCCCGAGCAAGTTAGCTTAATGGATGTGATCCTCATATTCATGAAGCTGAGTTGATAAAATAAATGAGGCAGTTGCAGCAAGTGTTTCTCATATATGATACATAGGAATAATTTCAAGAGTAGTACCATACACGAACCATCCGAATAATATTAGCAGGCCTCCACACCTTAGCATTTAATAGTTCACAAAAGATCACTCTCAATATGATGTAAAAGTATTCAGTTCAACCGAATGAGTTAGCGAGGTAGTACGAAGTGTTTTAGGATTAGCATATTCACTTGGGATTCAAAATCTTAAAACGTCTCTTTGTCTTACTACAATATAGTGGTGTATGCCTATTTGCTCTTTGCACATTCGCCCTTTTTCTTCTTTCTTTTCCCTTTTTATATATATGCTCACACTTTTTTAAGTGTTGTGCAAAGGAGCTAGCCATACATTCCACTTCATGTAGGAATTCAAAGTTTAACGATCTCAATTACCAAATTCTAGTTGTATATGAAGCAATTTTTATAGCTTGAATATTCTACCTCGTCTTGTTCTCACTCTAATTTGATAGCACTCTTAATTTCCTTTGTTCAAGGTTTCTTTTTCAACTTAACTGATTAGATAATTTTTCTTTCTTTGTAAATCAAACCATGTACTTCCAACATATTGATCAAATTATCTTTGTATGTTCCATTAATACCAATGGTGTGGAAGACTCATAATGATATCATCAAGTGCAAGTAAAATTATACTCAAGCCATTCATATATCCAATAGGACAAACACAAACTCAATATTGCTCCATATATGATAATAAACTTGGAATTTCATAAAAGGGATCGACTATTCCTGAAGGGAATTCTAATGATGCAAACTTTATTTCTAGTTTGAACTAATGGAAAACTAAAATAGTAATGTAAAACTTATAAGATAGATTAAAAGGTCTTAAAGATCTCCCCAAGCTTGGAATCAAGCCAGGCGGGATCAAATAATCCCTTGCAATTATTTGATACCGTGATTATTGTAGATCACTGAGGCGCCATGGCACGTGGTATCTTCTCTTCACGGGCCAGCCTAAGGCGGAGGGATTGATTGACAGCCTCTAATTCTTTAACACGCAGCTTGTAGAAAAGATTATTCCTTTGCAGCACTTTCACTTGTTCTTTAATGAGCTCATTGTTATCTTGAAGGGTTTGGATCACCTTAAGACTCATAGAAAAACCTGATTTGGTTATCTGCTTAATATCTTCATCAAGTTTATTGTAACATCCCAGCATTAGAGCTTAGAAATAAGCTAAGATCAGGTGTGTGCATTGCATTCATGCATAGAAAATCTGGATAATTTTCGTGCTTTTAAATAAAACTTGTCAAAGTGATTGAAGCTTCTCTTAACTTGGTGGAACTGAAAGTAGATCATCAAGTTGACTGCGATAAGTTTAAATATGACCTTTGCTAAAACCTTATCTTTGGGTAATATAATTTGATCTAAGGGTAGATCAAATGTAATAAAACTAAGTCACAACATACTACTTAATAAGGAGTACTTGATCTGCTAGAGATCATTACATGGTATTCCATACAACAACTCAAGGATGAATATTTAATCTTCTAAAGATTATATCAAGGTATTATCTACCACAAACCCTAAATACCAAGTTAAGTATATAACTTAAGTAAAGAAACTTTATAACTAAATCTTGATACACTTGCTTGCCATAGTTATTCCTACCATGAGAATCATGGTAGTTTCTAAACATTAACTCTTATTACAAATAGAGTAGAAAGGGAAGTCAAGCCAAGACCATTCATCTCATATATTTTGTTGCCTTGTTAGTAGGTGACATATCTATTTAACCAAGTCCTAGTGTCAACTGATCATCAATATGGAATGATCAATTCTTGAACTAGAACTTATTGACTCTTAGCTTTGACCTATTGTAATAACCTTCCAAAGACCTTAAGTAAATTAATTATAAGAAGGAATTAGATATGGTAGAGTGTGCCATCATCAATGGAATGAGATCTTTAGTGGTGATCAAACCATTTGATGTTGGAGGAGTTAACTCACTCCTGAGTTAACTAGAGAAAAAAATCTAAATCCAAGAGTTAAGCTAGTGATCATGGAGCTATGAGAAAGCTAGTAGAATTAGAGTGTCCAATAATAATCTTGTTAATCCAAGTAGATATAAATATGGAGTAAGCTTCCTTAACAAGATAAACCCTATAAAGAAACTAGTACAAGCCTACTACTTAGTTGAATATAGATCTTGATCAGATAATTAGAAGCCTAAACTTTGTATGATCAAAGGATGGTGGTCATTATTCTCAAGTTATTTGAGAATAGATGACCAGTTATTAGAAGAGTTGTGAGTATACCAAATTAGTTAAAGCCCTAGTAAGTTGAATCATCTAGCTTGATTATGAGAAGTCAATAAGCTAGAGTTTAGTATACAATATGAGTTGTATGGAGTAGTTGGAGGCATAGTAGTTTAACCAAGCTAATACAAGAACAAACTTGTATTATGGGAGTAGTACCATACCTATTCCAGAGAATTGATATCACATGTGATATAGAGAGGGTTGTAACCATGCAAACCTAGGAAGCAGTTGCAAGATGGGTTTAAAGGAATTAAGGGATGGAGTTAGAAGTAGCTACATTGATGGATTTATCAAGGGTACTTAAGAAGTGCAAGTTGTGTAGTAAAAGAAGAATGTTACAAGGGTGAATTAATGAATTTAGAACTAATTATATGAATGACTTCCTCAAGAGTAGTTTAGAAATGGAAGTTATATATACTATAAGAATGAATAAGGAGTAATGTTGAAGGGACATGACCATGTCATCATATGATGATTGATATGGTGGAGTCAGATAATTAACTTATTCAGAAGGATGTGATCTTTGTGAATAAGGTAAGAGATATATATGGAGTATATTTAGGAAAGGAATTCCTTATCTAAAGATAACCTTAGTGAGGTATTAAGGTAGGAGTACTTGAGAAATCTTCAAACAATAGTATATCTCCATGAAAGACCCATGTCTACTTTATTATTCAAAACCCTAGAATTAAATGGATAATGGAACCATTTCCTATTCCTAGATAACCATTGAACAATACCTCTTGGACAACTAAAGCTTCCAAGAGATAATTAGAGAATGAGATGAATGTTTATGGATGAAAGCCTTGTTTGCTTTATTGTCTTAAACCTTAATAGAAACCTAGACCGATGAACCAACAGGATTACTCTAGGAAGTAATTCCAATATCTCACTCTAAGTTGAGATATTAAACCTACTCACAGATTTAGAAGTAGTGTCCCTAAACCTTGATCCTTATCCATATTCATAATAGAAAATGAGTCTAATGAACCTTCCTAAAACACATGGTAATTCTAAACTCTGCAAATCAAGGAGAATTGTATTTGGTACAATCACCAAATAGGGAGAACAATGAAACTTAAATCACCCTAACATGAACCACAAGGATTAAAATCTTATAATATATATAGGTATAATTCCTTTATGAGGTTAAGTATTAATAAGATTCTGTACACATAATTATCCATCTTAAACCATCACTATCACATTATTTTAGTGGAAGTGAAAGTCATTTTAAAGGATCTTATTATAAAGACTAAATCTCTAAAACCCTAATCCCTATTTATATTCTCTAACAAAAATAATCCTTTCTATAATCATGATTAGTATAAATACTAAAAATGGAAGTCCAAGGATACAAATAGATATATAAATGTCTAGTACATATTCAAAAAGTATCACCAACTAAATTTAAACTTTAAATAAATAGAAAAGAAAACAGAATTTAAAAAACAAATAAAAGAAAAGGGAGCAGCCAGCCGGACTAGTCCACCATGGCTCATATTCTATGTGTCGCCCACGAGCAGCACCTTTCCTTTTCCGCTCACTCGTCCACAACCTAGGAGCAGCCCACACACCGGCTCGGTAGTCACTGGCAGGTGCGACCGAAGGAAGGACCACGGGTTGAGACAGAAATTTGTCCAGGGGGTTTCTTGCAAAAAAAAGTTGTCGCCGTCATCGCTATGCACACATGCAGCTCGCTAGAAGACCTCCCTGCCGCCCGATGCCATCGTCGATGTTAGCCGTGCGCCGTGATACTCACCACCGACGCCTAGAGGAGATAAGAAGGCCATCGTGATGCCTCTGCTCATCCTCATCCATTTCCCCTCTGTAGCTCTCTCTTTCTCTCTTGGTACCGAAAACCTAGCGCTGATACGTTGCAAACATATCCATAATTTTTTATGTTCCATGCTTGGTTTTATCTACTTTCTTATGTTTTGTCCACACTTTGGATTACTTTTCATATGATTTATTGGACTAACCTATTAACAAGAGCCACAGTGACAGCTGCCTGTTTTCTGCTGTTTTTGGTTTCACGAAGTCAGAAAATGAATATTCTCGGAATTGGACGAGAGAAAAGCCAAAGTCAATTTTTCACCGAGGGACACTTGGAGCCAGAATACGATACGGAGAGGGGCTGGGGCCCGGCCACACCACCTGGCCGTGCGGCCCAGCCTGGCCCACGCCAGGGGGTGGTCTGGCTGCCCCAGGCACCCCCTCGGCCTCTCCTTCCGCCTATATATTGCCTCTGATACAGAAACCCTAAGTTTACCCGATCAAAAATCCATGAAAGAGTCTGTAGCCGCCGTCATCTCCATCCCTAGATCAGGAGGGATCTGAAGGTCTTCCCAGCACCCTGCCAGAGAGGGGAATTCACCCTGGAGGCCTTCTTCATCATCATGCAAGCCTCCGGTGTGATGCGTGAGTAGTTCATCTCTGGACTACGGGTCCATGTAGTAGCTATATGGCTGGTTCTCCTCCTTTGTGCTATCATGTTTAGATCTTGTGAGCTCCGTTCATGATCAATATCATCTATTTGTAATTCTGCATGTTGTGTTTGCGGGGAACCGATGGATATTGAGATGCTATTTCAGATTGATTATTGATTCTATCATGTCTTTGTTATTTGTGATCTTGCATGCTTTCCGTTGTTAGTAGCTATCTTGGCCAAGTAGATGCTAGCAACTCCAAGAGTTAGTATTTATGCTCGATAGTGGGTTCATGCCTCTGGTAATCTGGGAAGTGACAGAAATCTGTAAGGTACTAGATGTGTTTTTGCTACTCGGGAGAAAACAACAATCCTTTGTTCATAGAACAATCGTATTATTTACTTTACACGCAATTCGTAATGCAATTATCTGTTGCTTGCAACTTAATACTGGAGGGGTTTCGGATGATAACCTGAAGGTGGATTATTAGTCATAGATGCAGTTGGATTACGGTCTATGTATAATGTTGTAATGCCTAATGGAATCTCAAAGGAGTCAAGATGAGTAGTATATGCTTGTATGCTTTCTAGATGTTTGTCAATTGCCCCGCTGTAATTTGTTCACCCAACATGTCATCTATCTTAAGGAGAGCCACCTCTAGTGAACTATGGACCCTGGTCCTTTCTTTTACTATCAATCTACAATCAACTGTTTACTGCTTTGTGTTTACTTTCTGCAAACTATTACTTTCTTCCACTCGATACGTTTAACCCTTTGTTTTCAGCAAAACCAGTGAGATTGACAACCTCATCGCAAGTTGGGGACAGAGTTATGTGGTTGTGTTGTGCAGGTCTCCACGTTGCTGCTGGCACTGGTAGTGCGCCCTGCCAAAGTTAAGCTAGCTACACCTTTGGGGTGTTTCCTTGCTCCTACTGGATTGATAACCTTGGTTTCATAACTGAGGGAAAACTTACTGCTGTGCTCATCATACCTTCCTCTTGGGGTTCCCCAACGAGCTTGTTAATACACGAGTCAGCAAGTACTTTTTCTAGCGCCGTTGCCGGGGAGTCAAGGACATCTTCACAAGGGGAGTCCCTCATAACCAATCTCTTTACTTTGTTATTTTTGTTTTTCTTTGTTTGCTTGTTTCTTTATCAAAAACACAAAAAAATAGTTTTACAAGTTTGCTTTCTTTATTAAAAACACAAAAAATTAAGTCTTTCTATAGTTGTTACCTCTTTCTTAGCTCACCATGTTGATCCCTAAATTCACCCTGGAAGACCTTTAAATAGGTAGTGGCTCTATAATTGGAAAAGAAAATATTGAAGAATTCTTTAATCATGTTAGTAAGCATAAGGACATTGAGGATAGATCCCTTGCAGTACTTGCTCCAAACTATGAAATTGCTGCAGCTTCTTTAGTTCACATGTTGGAAGCTAGGTTTGTCAAACTAAACCCCTTAATGCAAGTAATGTTTCTTAAACTTAAAGAAATTGAGGACCCTGAAAAGAGGGATTTTATTCTGGAAACTTTGCTTAAGGAATTCTATGATGTTGCTAAGGAAGCTAGAAAAGTGTTTGATCATTTTAATATGCTAGGCTCATGTGTAGATGTTATTGGTACATGAGAAAAGATGAACAAAACCGAACCTAATGGGGAGGAAATTAAGATACCAATACCTTTCAAACTTGTAGCAATGCATGAAGCCATAGAAAAGAATCTTGATTGGATTGTTCCTGAAAACCCCTTTGATGAAACTAGTGAGCTCAAGAGTATTGAGAGAGGATCCTCTAAAACTTATTTGGTTGAAATACCTTGCCTTGTTGAAGATATTTCTGGTATTAATCTTAATGCTTCTTCATTTGAGAAAACTTGGTCCTTTTTCTTGCTTCTTATGCCTAACTTAAAGGCGTTAAAGAAAAGTACTTATTGGGAGATAACCCAAAAGTTTTAGATGAGTCTTGGAATTTATTAATTCAGTAATAACCGCTCCTTATCCTTTTTATTTGCTTTTTGTGCCAAGAGTAACCTCTAATGAGAGAGAACTAATGATTGGGAAAGTTGCTGTCCCGAAACAGATTTTTGTGCTTCACTGTAAAAATTCGTGTAAAATCTCTGTACGTTCTTTTGAGGTGTGAATTTTTGTGCTTCTGCCCCAGGTTGTTATCTAACTTTCATTAGATCAACACTTTTTGATTTGAGCAACAGAAGGTCTTCGAAAAAATTCATCTTTACCTGCTGGTCTGTTTTGACAGATTTCTGCCATTTTCAGCATTTGCTTCTTGTTGGTTCCTTTTTGAGTTCTTTTGGGGAATTAAACTTTTTGAGGTAAGTGCTACAGTAGCTAGTGTTTTAATGGAATTTTTATTGGTGTTAGAACTGAACCTAAAGACTTATTATCTTGAGTGCACTAATGTTGCTAATAAAGATTGTGTGAAGTTTTGTATGAAGGAAAAATTTCAGGTGTATGGAAGGAATGAGTAATGAGATGAAGAATGTACTAAAGCTCAAGCTTGGGTATTCCACGCATGTCACCCCAAGAAATATCCAAGAAGTACAAGCGTCAAAGCTTGGGGATGCCCAAGGCATCCCCTTCTTCATCAATAAAAATCCCAGGTTTCTTCCAAACGCTTCATTTTTATTGTTTCATGCACAGTTGTGTTGTTCTTGGAGCGTCTTCTTTTTCATTTTCATTTTGGTTTTTCGTTTGATTTGTTTGATTAGTTTGCTGAATAAATTGGTTGGACCCCCTCTTTCATACATTGGTTTTCAAATAGTTTGGTTTGGTTTGGAAAAAGAGTAGGAAAGTTCATGCTTAAGTGGTGAAGAGAGTTTGTTTTTGACTGTGGCCTATGCTTTGTCATGCCATGCTCGATATTGTTTTGGCTTTATGCTTAGTATTATTTTCTGTAGCATGACTTGTTAAAAACAACTGAGATTGCTTAATGTGCCTTTGAAGAATCACGTGTTGTTTTAGCATATTAAAGCATAGTATTGTGGTATTCTCCTTTGATGCTTCATTTGGGTTGACTTGGCGCATGCTCACACCATGATATGACTATCTCAAGTCACCGTAGCCTTTATGATCCTTTAGTTTTCAACTTGTAGTATCACTTTATGCTTTGATCAATGATGTTTTGTCGCTCTGCATGATTATGTCCATTACTGCTCTCTTAGTTTGTCCCTCCCAGTCTTTTGCTAGCCTCTGTAACCAAGTATGAGTTCTACTCATGCATCCAACTCCTAAAACCAAGTTATTCCAAAGAGTCCACCATACCTACCTACTAGCATATGCTATTCCAAGTATATTCATGTTTTATCTACCTTCCGAATTAAACTTGTTACGAGAAAACTAGTGATTAAAGCTCTCACGAACTTGATGGCACACTTTACTTTTCTTGCCCTTAATAAACTTGAACCATTGTGTCGTCTATGTTGTATATGCTTGCACTTATTTGTTGGGGATTAGCAGAACCATGCTGTCATGGGGAACGCTTTCAACATTGCACTTGTACTTTGTACCTAGTTGATATCATGCTCTTTTGTATATGGATGTCATCGGTGTGAAATGAAAGGGGAGCTTGTAAGTCCATGGAGTTATGTATATGTGTTAGAGAAACGCCTGGGCCGCTGGTCTAATCCATGCTGACATGGTGGAAACCTGCAGCGTAACCATAATGAGTTGTCTATGAAGCATTCTTCTTATACAAAAAAGAGTCCTATATTGAGAAAAAAGAGAAAAGAAAAAAAAAGATACTATGAAAAGAGGAAAGAGAGAAAAAAGCACCATATTCCCATGGTAAATAAGAAGAATGCTGAGATGCTCGTTGTCTGCTTGCCTTGTCATTTTGATATGGGGATTCTTCCGTATCATCGGGCAAGGGGTACCCCGTTGGCGGTTCTCTATGATACACATGTACTTACAATGACATGAACTTACCGGTGACTAAACTTGAGTAGCATGAGGAGCGGCCCTCGTATTCAAGGGACATGAGATTTCCAACTTATACTTCGTCAAGCATATACACCATAGTTTGTTCACTTTAACCTTAATCACTTCAAGATGCTTATGATAGGGGCAATGAGAGCTAAAAGATATTAAGTACCATAATTTTTGGAAGCTCTTTATGAGACTTGAATCCCTACTTCCTTTATGAAGGCCTTTCTTTTACTTTTTTGTTGAGTCTCCACCTTTTATCTTTATGCACCTACTTTGAGAGCATAGTGGCCATTCTTAGTTCTATGTGCATTGCCCCAAGACTTGTTGATTGATGCCTAACTTTGATACTGCTTGTTTTAAACTATTTGTATCTAGTCACTCTTATAAACTTTGAAGGTGTCCTATGCATTTATGTTTGCTACTCTATGAGGGACAAGCTGAATACCACTATGCTATGTTTTCTTTATGTGAAACAAACAAACGTCTTGCAAAGCATTGTTATTCATTAATCTTTTGTTTGTGCCTTTTCATGTTGCGCAGCATAGTTTCTTTGTCTTATTGCTAGAACTTTGTCTTTCACATTATGATTGAAGTACTATGATCCTAGCTTTGAATGTTTTACAAATACTTTGATCAAGTTTATGATGGCGCATGTCACCTCAAAAATTATTCTTTCTTTTTATCACTTACCTACTCGAGGACGAGCAGGAGTTCAGCTTGGGGATGTTGAGACGTCGCAAACGTATCCATAATTTTTTATGTCCATGCTTGGTTTTATCTACTTTCTTATGTTTTGTCCACACTTTGGAGTACTTTTCATATGATTTCTTGGACTAACCTATTAACAAGAGCCACAATGCCAACTGTCTGTTTTCTGCTGTTTTTGGTTCTAGGAAAGTCAAAAAATAAATATTCTCAGAATTGGATGGGACAAAAGCCAAAGTCAGTTTTTCACCGAGGGACACCTCGAGCCAGAATACGAGACGGAGAGGGGCTGGGGCCCAGCCACATGACCTGGCCACACGGCCCAGCCTAGCCTGCACCAGGGGGTGGTCTAGCTACCCCCAGGCACCCCCTCGGCCTCTCCTTCCGCCTATATATTGCCTCTAATACGGAAACCCTAAGTACCCGATCAAAAATCCATGAAAGAGTCTATAGCCGCCGTCATCTTCATCCCTAGATCGGGAGGGATCTTAAGCTCTTCCCGGCACCCTGCCGGAGAGGGGAATTCACCCTGGAGGCCTTCTTAATCATCATGCAAGCCTCCGGTGTGATGCGTGAGTGGTTCATCTCTGGACTACGGGTCCATGTAGTAGCTAGATGGCTGGTTCTCCTCCTTTGTGCTATCATGTTTATATCTTGTGAGCTCCGTTCATGATCAAGATCATCTATTTGTAATTCTGCATGTTGTGTTTGCGGGGATCCGATGGATATTGAGATGCTGTTTTAGATTGATTAGTGAATCTATCATGTATTTGTTATTTGTGATCTTGCATGCTTTCCGTTGTTAGTATCTATCTTGGCCAAGTAGATGCTAGCAACTCCAAGAGTTAGTATTTATGCTCGATAGTGGGTTCATGCCTCTAGTAATCTGGGGAAGTGACAGAAATCTCTAAGGTACTAGATGTGTTGTTGCTACTAGGGAGAAAACAACAATACTTTGTTCGTAGAACAATCATATTGTTTACTTTACACGCAATTCGTAATGCAATTATCCATTGCTTGCAACTTAATACTGGAGGGGGTTCGGATGATAACCTGAAGGTGGATTATTAGTCATTGATGCAGTTGGATTACGGTCTATGTATAATGTTGTAATGCCCAATCGAATCTCAAAGGAGTCAAGATGAGTAGTATATGCTTGTATGCTTTCTCGATGTTTGTCAATTGCCCCGCTGTAATTTGTTCACCCAAGATGTCATCTATTTTAAGGACAGCCACCTCTAGTGAACTATGGACCCCGGTCCTTTCTTTTACTATTAATCTACAATCAACTATTTACTGCTTTGTGTTTACTTTCTGCAATCTATTACTTTGTTCCACTTGATACGTTTAACCCTTTGTTTTCAACAAAACCGGTGAGATTGACAACCTCATCGCAAGTTGGGGACAGAGTTCTGTGGTTGTGTTGTGCAGGTCTCCATGTTGCTGCTGGCACCGGTAGTGCGCCCTGCCAAAGTTTAGCTAGCTACACCTTTGGGGTGTTTCCTTGCTCCTACTGGATTGATAACCTTGGCTTCATAACTGAGGGAAAACGTACTGCTCCGCTCATCATACCTTCCTCTTGGGGTTCCCCAACGAGCTTGTTAATACACGAGTCAGCAAGCGCCACCGTCATTGCCTCGCATCGCGAGTAGAGGTCACCCCAAAGCTAGCCGAAGGTACCACGAGATCCGCCGTGCTGTGCTTCATCTCCACAACAGAGGAATCGAGTCGGGACAACCTCAATCGCCCGCATCGACTTGATATTCTCCAAGTCCGACAACCACTGCCGCTTGCTTCACCGTCGATTCCGTCTGCCTCAGATCCATCTGAGGTTAGCCACGCGTCAATGGTAAGCCGCTTAATTCCGTGCACCTCTTAGATCCCTTCCTCGCGTGTTGTACCACCATTGCGTCGAGCGCTGCCGTTCACCGCTGCCAGTTGATACGTCCAAAACGTATCTACTTTACCGAACACTTTTGCTATTGTTTCTTCTCTAATTTGTGTGATTTGGATACAACTAATGTGGACTAACACTATTTTCAGCAGAATTGCATTGGTGTCTCGTTTTTTGTAGGAAATCAACTTTCAGGAAAAATCCCGGAAAATATCGCAAAACCCCTATTTTACCAGAAGACTCACGGAGCCAAAAGACGAGACGAAGAGGGGCCACGAGGGGCCCACACCGCCTGGCCGTGCGGGCTAGGCCAGGCCACGCCAGGGGGTGGTGTGGCCACCTTGGACTCCGCCTCAACCTCTCCTTTCGCTTATATAAAGCCCTCTAACCTAAAAACAGAGGGCGGTCGGACATTTTTCTAGATAGAGTTCCGCTGCGTCGCCACCACCAGAAACCACGATTCGGAACTAGAAACTCTATTCTGGCACCCTGCCGAGACGGGGAATTGGAGAAGATCATCGCCATCATCATCACTGACGCTTCTGCATCAACCATCCATGATTCCCCCGTCCATGAGTGAGTAATACCCCGCTATAGGCTATGGGGATGGTAGGGATTGGATGAGATCATTCATGTAATTGCATCAGATTGTTAGGGCATGGTGCCTAGTATCTATTATTAGTGCTTTTTGACATTGTTGCAACTTTTTATGCTTAATGCTTGTCACTAGGGCCCGTGTGCCATGATTTCAGATATGAACATGTTATTGATTCATGAGGATAT
Organism: Avena sativa; assembly: GCA_916181665.1. NCBI lineage: Eukaryota > Viridiplantae > Streptophyta > Magnoliopsida > Poales > Poaceae > Avena > Avena sativa. The sequence goes on along the minus strand of OV702291.1, from coordinate 16,946,251 downwards.
TATTGTTTATGATCTTACCTGCAAGTTGTATACACATATTGTTGTCCGGAACCCGAGGCCCCGAAGTGACAGAAATCGGGATAACTGAAGGGGATGGCTATGATATGAGGATCACGTGTGTTCACGGAGTGTTAATGCTTTGCTTCGGTGCTCTATTAAAAGGAGCACCTTAATTGCCAGTAGATTCCCTTGAGGCCCCGCTGCAACGGGCTGGCAGGACAAAAGATGTTATGCAAGTTCTCGCTGCGAGCACGTATGACTATATATGGAACACATGCCTATGATTATTTAGCCTTAGGATACTTTATCTTATTTATAAGCAATTGCCCTATGTCTTGATTATTACATGAATTGTCTTGTCCATGCAACGCCCGTCCATCCATCCCTATGCCTACCGCGCTTTAATCCTACTGTTTACTGCAATTGTTACTACTATCTTTATTTTACTACTGCCGTTACTCTACTATTGCTACTACAAAACTGTTGCCACTGATAAACTGCTGCGAGCAAGATTGTTTCTAGGTGCAGCTGAATTGACAACTCAGTTGTTAAGGCTTATAAATATTCTTTGGCTCCCCTTGTGTCAAATCAATAAATTTGGTTTTACTTCCCTCGAAGACTGTTGTGATCCCCTATACTTGTGGCTCATCAAGACTATTTTCTTGCGCCATTTCCAAGGAGCATTGCTCTATTTATCAAGTTAACTTGGAATCATTATTGTTCGTTGCTATCCATTCATCATGTGTAAAACTCGTGATGGAAAAGTTCCTATATTATCATCCACTACAAGGAGATGTACAGTTCTGAACACCTCTGTTGCTCTTGATTCACCATCTGTGATGAGTAAGCTCCTTACACCACCACCACATACACATGCTACACATAGTGCTACTTTTGCTGAATCTGAAATTGCTTCTGATACTTATGATGTTGCTCATATTGTGCTTGATAAGAGTGGTTCATTAGGTCCTTTTCTAGATGCTACAATTGCTAGAACTATAGTTGGAAACACTAAAACTCCTAATAAAGATACTACTACACCTGTTAGTTCACCTGAGTCTAGAGAGAGCTATGAAACTTAAATCACCCTATCATGAACCATAAGGATTAAAATCTTATAATATATATATATTTCCTTTATGAGGTTAAGTATTAATAAGATTATGTACACATAATTATCCATCTTAAACCATCACTATCACATTCTTTTAGTGGAAGTGAAAGTCATTTTAAAGGATCTTATTATAGAGAGTAAATCTCTAAAACCCTAATCCCTATTTATATTCTCTAACAAAAATAATCCTTTCTATAATCATGATTAGTAAAAATACTAAAAATAGAAGTCCAAGGATACAAATAGATATATAAATGTTCAGTACATATTCACAAAGTATCACCAACTAAATTTAAACTTTAAATAAATAGAAAAGAAAATAGAATTTAAAAAATAGATAAAAGAAAAGGGAATAGCCAGCCGGACCAGTCCACCATGGCCCATATTCTATGCGTCACCCATGAGCAGCACCTTTCCTTTTCCACTCACTCGGCCACGGCCCAATAGCAACCAAGGGGAAGCCCACACACCGGCTCGTTAGTCACTGGTCGGTGGGACCGAAGGAAGGACCACGGGTTGAGGTAGAAATTTGGCCAGGGGGTTTCTTGCAAAAAAAGCCGTCATCGCTATGCACACAGGCAGCTCGCTGGAAGACCTCGCCGCCACCTGATGCCGTTGTCGACATTAGCCGTGTGCCATGATACTCGCCATCGACGCCTGGAGAAGATAAGAAGCCCATCGCGACGCCTCTGCCCATCCTCATCCATTTCCCCCTCTATAGCTCTCTCTTTCTCTCTCGATACTAAAAACCTAGTGCTGCCGTCATTGCCTTGCATCGTCGGTAGAGGTCGCCCCAAAACCAGCTGAGGGTACCACGAGCTCCACCGTGTTGTGCTTCGTCTCCACGACGGAGGAATCGAGCCGGGGCATCCTCAATCGCCCGCATCGAATCGATCTTCTCCAAGTCCGATGATCACCGCCGCTTGCTTCATCGTCGATTCCGTTCGCCTCAGGTCCATCTGAGGTTAGCCGTGCATCAAGGGTAAGCCGCAGAATCCTGTACACCTCTTAGATCCCTTCCTTGCGTGCTGTATCGCTGTTGCGTCGAGTGCCACCGTTCACCGCCGCTAGTCGTCGTCGGTGTAGTTGTTCCGATGACCTATACGGGGCCACGCAACTACAGCTAGACTTGTAGTGCTCTGCTCTTTCCAACACACTGCTCCACAATCATGCGCGCGCGCTCGCATCCGTCGTCGCCGTTGACCATCTGGTGGTGGTCGGCGAGGTGACGTTAGGCTGACGTCACGCTCGCGTCACTCCACGCCTAGCCAGCGAGTTTCACTGGTCCACACGAACATGGTTGATGACATGGCCACAGGCGCATTGATCAGTGACTGTGGCTGGGGTTAGGTGCGATATAAAAAGTATTCCTTTGTTTAAAGTCCAATTAGAAAATGGATAAATATAAATTCAAATATAAATAAATTTCAGGAGTTTAAGAAAATGATTAAATCTTGGAAAATGGATACCTTTTGTTTTATAATTCAGAAAAATGTATATAATATATCAAAATGCTTAGAAAAATAAACTCTATATTCTAAACCTATTATCATATTTTATTTTCCAACTTAAATAATATAATAATTATTATTAGTAAATAATCTATTTGGGATAAATCTTAAATAAATATATTATTATTTAAAATTCATAAAAGTAAGTATAATATATCAAAAATCTTAGAAAAACAAAATAAAGACTTACAAATTTGTTTTATACATTTTTTATCAATTAACTAATATTTATTATTTATTAAGTGTTTATAAAGTGATAAACCTTATAAAAATCATATTTTAGTATTTAAAAATCACAAAAATATTTGTAATATACCAAAATGATCACAAAAATAATATCTACATGTTAAAAATATAATAATTCACTTTTGAATTAAATAAGTGTTTAGTACTCCAATAAACTTGAATTAAACTTATTTCCTTAATGGATAATTCATAAAAGGATATATAAAATTGCCAATGCTTCTCATATTATCCATTAAAGGTCTTATAATAGTGTTAAGCTTAAGTAATGCTACTATGAAGTAACAATAGTATAAAACATTCTAAATACAATATTTTTCACCAATAAGTGTATATTATTTTCCAAAGGGACTTTATCAAATATAAAATCCTCAAGAATAATACTTTGACTTATTAAAACCTTTACTATTATTCCACCACAAGTTTATAAACATATTAAAAATCCAAAGGTAATTCCCATGTTGTTAAATAATATTGTTTCCTTGTTTACAAATTATAACCACTCATTTATAAGGAGACAAATGGTTCTATTCAAACATAAAGTTAAGAAACTACTACTCAACTAAAAGTAATATTACTCTTAATTAACCTTAAAGAAACATTAAGAAGTGAACCAAATTCTAATACCATATAATGACCAAGATAGATTAGTCTCAACTACTAGTGTAGTCCTTATTCAAATAAAGTAATTCTTTCTTCTTTGAGAATTATAACAAAAAAGAAAACCTAAGAGTGTTAACTTATAGTTTAAATACTTTTATTTAGTTAAGTAAGATTTTCTTTAAAAGTTATTCTTTAAAATGAAACATTAAAAATAACCCTTAAGCATCTATATAAAGGCTCTAATTGATTAACAATCTTCCTTAAGAAATCTTGTAGATACCATGTTCCATTTGAGTGCTTTAATGTTGTATACTAATACATTGCAAACATATCTATAATTTTTGATGTTGCATGCCTATTTTATATCTACTTTCTAATGTTTTGTCCACACTTTGGAGTATTTTTATACACTTTCTTGAACTAACCTATTAACAAGATGCCATAGTGCCAACTGCCTGTTTTCTGTTGTTTTTGGTTCCAGGAAAGTTAGAAAATGAATATTCTCGGAACTGGATGGGACAAAAGCAAAAGGTAATATTTTACCAGAAGACACATGGAGTCCGAAGGAGAGACGAAGGGGGGGCACAGGGCGGCCACACCACCCCTTGGCGTGGGCAGCCCTAGGCCGCGCCAGGGCATGGTGTGGTCCCCCTGGCAGGCCACCGACCTTGCCCCTTCGCCTATAAGAAGCCCCTGGGACGAAAACCCTAAATAGACTAGCCTCCAGCCACGAAAAGTTCCACAGTGTCGCTGCACCGAAGGGGACATTCGGGGGACAGAAAGTCTCTGTTCGGGCACCCTGCCAGGATGGGGAAGTGCCCCCGGAGCCATCTCCATCAATCTCCACCACCATCTCCATCGCTGTTGCTAATTCCCATGATGAGGAGGGAGTAGTTCTCTCTCGAGGCTAAGGGTTCTACCGGTAGCTATGTGTTCATCTCCCTCTCTCTATGCATGATCATATTGTGATCATGAGCTTTGTAATCAAGTAGATCTACCTTGCTACTCAAGTGCTTTAATAGATCTCTGCTCTCCCCATGTGTGTGAAAGTGACAGCGTGCACACCATGGTGGCACTTAGGCTAGAGATTACAATTACTTGTTATGAGTTATATTTGGAGTTGGATGTTTTATGAAATTGTGGTGTTTGTTGGAACCATCTAGAGCTCAAGGTGATAGTGTGGGGTTACCTAGATGGGGAAAGCGGACTTTGAGGTGTGCTGTTATAGCCCTACCATGGATTAGAGTGTCCAACCGGAGAGTAGTTAAGAGTAGTATGATAAAGAGAAGATATTTATGTGAGAGTGTTCACTAGCGAAAGTATGATCCCTAGACCTTGTTTCTAAGCATTGAAACACCATTTGCAACTAGATCTGTTACATGTTTGCTTGCTTCCATCTTTATTTCAGTTTTCCTTTAGTCTCTTCCACGCCATCAAAGTATTTTCTGGCACCGTTGTCTTATATCCATAGCACTTGTATTTTACTATCTCTTTGCTAAACTAGTGCACCTATACACCTGACAAGTGTATTGGGTGTGTTGGGGACACAAGAGACTTCTTGTATCTTGATTGCAAGGTTTCTTGAGAGGGATACCTTTGACCACTTCCTCCCTGAGTTTGATAAACCTTGGGTGATCCACTTAAGGGAAAACTTGCTGATGTTCTACAAACCTCTGCACTTGGAGGCCCAACAACTATCTACAAGATTAGAAGTGCGTAGACATCATATACTACTTGATATATTTGCATATTATTTCACACACTCTCACAAGCCTTAATAAGAAGCACAAGTGTGAAGCTAGTATAAAAGTGAAACACATTCTAAAGAAACCATCCCCAGTTTTCGAACCCTAGATCAGATACAATTATTCTAGGGATTCACGTTTATCAAATTGCATTACATTACTTATGCATAATTGCATCTTGCTTCTTTAAACATTCGTCCCTACCGGACCAATGATGCTACTTTCAGAATTTGGATCTTCTATTGTCTTGAAGACCATGAGTGCATAATCTTGCAATCACAAAAGGCAAGTTCACAACTTGCTCATGTCCTTTGATTATTTTCTATCAAATGCTTGTAACTCAAATGTTGTCATCACCTGCATTTCAAAAAGGTCAGAAAACACTATTTTCATAATAATATGATTATGGATTATTTACCAAATGGTAATAATCTATTGATATAGTTCCAGTGGTAAAGGAACATAATATCTAGGACTTAATCAACCCATGTTGCTAGTGATTCTAGCGTCGTATATTACGCGTTAACCATGAGATTTAGAATGGGACGGAGAAGTCAGATGTATCTTCTTCCTCTCGCATGCATTCGGATGGCTAGGTCGTGGCTGTTATCCTCGTAGCGTGCATTAATTGGTAATTCATAGAGGATATGCAGCATATGGGTGGGAGCCCTCAACATCCCATGATAGTTCTGGCATCTGATGGTTTGTACTAACCATTGCTGTAATTCAAGATGTGGGCATGGCGTACACTAAGGGGACATGCGGGGTCGCGAAGGGGGCAGTGATTGTCGTGGATCTTAGGTTGGGCCTCAAACCATGGACGTTTGAACGGGGACATACTCCTGACCGTGCAATAAAGCTTAAGGTCTCTTGTGGGAAAAGTGACGCACCTCTGTAGAGTGTAAGGATTGTGACATGTTACTCCCTGTTCCAAGAAGGAGCTACGAACGCGGTAGGAAAGGAATCCCACAAAGGTTCTGGTCAACCTGTGAAGGCTGTCGGACATAGTTTTCATAATAAAAGCAACCTTTGAAGAAATGTTTACAAAAACCTGCATTGCCTACGACCTTTGGTCTGTGGCTGTAGAGATAGTGCATCATACACTCCTTTTTAGTGAACTTGCTGAGTACGCTCATACTCAACTGTACCTTCTTAACCCTTGTTAGGTTCTAAGCCGTTGAGGACGAGGTCAACATCAATTTCTGCTCAAGAAACCATCATCGCCAGCTCAAGTCCTTCCATGAAGTCAAGCAAGTCAACATATAAATCAACTGAAATAAAGACGAAGTTCTAGATTAGCTAGGAATAGATTCTCTAGCCATAAAACCTACTACTGTAGGGCATTGCATTAGTAGCAATTGCAAGCCAATTAGTTTAGATGTTAATCTTTTTAGCTAGATAACTCAGAGTTATTATTTCTGGTTCTTCTTTGTAAGAAGTTATTTCCTCCTCTATAACCTAGAGTGTTCTCTGGATCTTTTTTAAAGAGTCGAGTTGTAATCTATAGTCATTCTTGGACCTGCTATGTTTCTGTTGTACCACTCTTAGGGATGTAATACTAGTGAACGGTGTTTCATTGGTGTTATGTCAATGACTATAGTGTACTACATCATGCAGTGGTATGCTGGGTCACTGCATTTATCAAGATAAAGTCGCATCAATCGAAGATGCTTGGGTGTCCCCGGCGTCTCCTTGTCCATCTCTTCAATCTTCCGCTCGAGGGCTTTCAACTCCCTCTTCTGACGTTCATTATCGGCATCGAGGAACTCCATAGGGACGATCTTGATCTCCTTGCCTTGCTCGCTATTGCTCCCGATCTTAATAGGAACTTCTCCTTGGCTTCTATCCCTTGGTTTGTGTGTCCTCATGTATGAATAAGAGGTAGATTGGTTTCTAGAGATTATGATTAGAGAGAGAGATAATGGCAGTATATAAGGAGGGTCAAAGGTCGGTAAAACTCGCGAGAAACACCAAATTCATGCCCAAGAAAAGAATCTTAATGGAATAGGGAAAGAAATCACAGATTTGGAGGAGTCCTGCCGTGTAACGACCAACTATACGGGCACGGCCCGTATAGCTTCGGCCGTATAGTTGGTTCCGGGCAGATATTTCCAAATATCTCGAGTCCAGGTCGATTAAGTTACCGACTCGAAACCGACAAAACCATGTTTTTTTTTCGAAAACGAAAAATGTCTAAGAGTTTAACGACCAACTATACGGCGGGAGGATTTTCTCCGGCCGTATAGTTGCGACCGTATAGATCTAGACATCAAATAGAAAATGCCTGAGAGTTTAACGACCAATTATACGACTGGAGATTTTTCTCCAGTCGTATAGTTGCGACCGTATAGTTTCCAGACAATTTCGCAAAGAGGATACAAAAGGTTTAACGACCAACTATATGGCCAAAGATTTTTTTCCGGTCGTATAGTTGTGACCGTATAGTTGGTAAAAACCTTCAGAAACTTCAGAAAAACATGAGGAATTCAAAGGAAAAAAATTAAGGAGTAATTTTTTTGAAAACAAATCACTTATTTGAGTAGGAACACTTACCTTGCACTTACCGTTTACATATTCGAGGATGACAAGCTCCTCCAACAACAAAGACTTCTTCTCTTTTGGAGGAATTGACCTTAGTTCATTTAATAATTCTCGTAGACGAAAATCACCAGGACTAAAGTTTCTCTCAGTAAGATTGGTGTCTTGCTGGGCAAATATGAACACTGCATCCAACATCTTTATTTCTTGCCTCTGCATAATCTGCAACTCAAATTCTTGAAGTAAAAGGATCCAACGGATCAGTCTTGGCTTATGATTTTTCCTCTCAAGGATTTCTTTTAAACCATCACGATCCGTATGAACTCTTACTTTTGCATCAACTATATAAGAACGAAATTTATTGCAAGAGAAAAATACAGCAAAAAGTTCCCTTTCTTCCTTAGGATAATTCTTTGGAGCACTATTAAGAGTTCTACTAGCATGATGTATAATATTAAGTCTGTGACCTATATGTTGTCCCAGAGTCACTCCTACAACATCATCACTAGCTTCACATATTAAGTCAAAAGTCATATCCCAGATAGGTGGTTTAATGATTGGAGCATGGGATAAAGCATATTTAAGTTTATCAAAGGCTACAAGACATTTATCATCAAAATTAAATCTTACTCCCTTTTGTAGAAGGTTAGTCAAAGGTTTAGATATTCTAGAGAAATTCCTAATAAACCTTCTATAAAAACCCACATGACCAAGGAAACTTCTTATACCTTTTATATCCCTAGGTTGTGGCATTCTTTCTATGGCCTTAGCCTTAGCTCTATCCACTTCAATTCCCTTACCTAATACCTTATGTCCAAGGACTATACCTTCTTTGACCATAAAATGGCACTTCTCCTAGTTTAGAACAAGATTGGTTTCTTCGCAACGCTGCAAAACTCTTTTGAGATTATCCAATTGTAACATCCCAGCATTAGAGCTTAGAAGTAAGCTGAGATAAGGTGTGTGCATTACATTCATGCATAGAAAATCCGGGTAAATTTTTCGCCAAACAAAAACCTAAAGGGATCAGAGTTTCTTTCACTAACTAGAGGTAGGACTAGCTCTTGTTAGTGACTGCTATAAATTTTGACATGACCTTTAGAAATTATTAAGTCTTTGGGGAAGTTATTTTGAATTCAAGTTTGAATTCAAAATCAATTTGAAAGTATTTGAAAAATTAGAAGTTAGTAATATTAAATTGTTTTCCAAAATACTTTATTAACATTGTTTGATTATATTATAGATATATTAAACAATAATGACAATTAAGATAAGATAACAAAGTAATTTAAATAAGAAAGGAATAATTCTTATTTCTTTTCCTTATTCCATTACCATAATACAAGGTGAGATAAATACACCAAATAAGAATATTACAAGAAATAGATTCTAATGAAATAAACAACTTTATTAAATAATAAGAATATCTTTACAAGATTCTTTACAAAGAGAATAGAAGAAGATTACAGTGAGAATCTATACTACCTATCTACTCCTATACTAAATCTTGTATAGCCAGATCTTGTTCCTGCAAATAAGATAAAACAACTAAAAAGACACAAAAGATTAGTTGATTAGTTTTACTCTCGGTGATGAATAGTGAAGTGCACTATTCATATTACATCATTGAGTAATTCAAAGGGGCAAGTTTCACCAGGACTGTAACCAGTAGAAGGATAGGCAGTGAAAACCATTTTACTTGATCTGATCCATACATAGCCAGGCAGCAAGGCAGCTTAGTTATCTAAACTACATGTTGTGTGCTGTCAACACAGCAGCAACAACAAATGCAATCAAAAGGGAAGTGCACAGCCAGAGCACATGTCTTAGTAGCTTGTTCCTATTTCAAGCACAAAGCCAAGAACACACCAAGTCTGCCAAAGCCAAACAGAACCACCAGCCAAGATATACACCAAATCATTCAACCATCTAGTAGATGGTGACATAAGGGGGTTGAGTAGGTGGACAACAAGATCAAGATCAAGCTCACAGGAACCAGAAGTAGCAGGAGCAGCACCAGGAGGTGTAGAGCAAACAAGCCAGCAAGATCAACCAGCACCACAGCTACAACACCAGCAACCAAGTTGTGTGGTGAGTACACATAAAACCATCACATGGTCAAATCATCTATTCTAGATTATCATGCATGTGTTGTTTTATGTGTAAACCTCTCAGAATCACCCAAGTGGGTGTATCCATCACAGAAGGTTTTGCATAAAGACCAATGACTAAACCTTACAAACAAATCCAGGATCTCGGCCTGTGCATCATAGATCCTGGATATAAAGCTATATTTCCACATCCCAACATAACCACAGCCCTAGATCATGATTTCTGGGCACATCTCTTAAAAGAGTAGCACCTCAGAACTCAACAAATCTCATGGATTCATATTAAACAATAAGAATACCAGTCATTTTCTCAGTGAACTCAAAAAGCAGTAGCTGGTACTAAATACTAGAACATATCCATGAGGGACAGCAAAGCAGAAACTAAGTTTCTATTTAGCTTAGCCTTGAACCAGCATCATAAACTAAAGAAACTTCATAGCTAGCATAGGCTAATCTTCCCAGTAGAAGGTTTCAGCTCATCTTAGTACCAAGCCACTCCAGAACACTGATAGAATAACACTAGCACTAGAACAAATTCTTGTGTACCATTCCAAAGAAGATGTCACAAGGATCTATTCTAAGCCAGCATATTCTACATAGAAATTTCACAATCAAACCTTGCAGAAAGATATTCAATCATTTTCCTAATATAAGAATTAGGAATCATAGTGTTTGCATCAAAGTAATATCATCAGGGGCATTAACAGTAAATGCCCAAGAAACCAAATACATGTTCCAGTACTGAAATTAGCTAGCCAGCATCAATAACTAGACATCAGTCTAGATCAGAGCCATAGCACCACAATTTTTACAATGACAGAGACCAAGATCAGATAAAAATTTATCTGACAAAGCCACTAGCAATTCCAACACCAATTATAGACAGTAGTCAACATGGTATAATCATCACAGATACTTCTAAGTCATTCATCATCCTCAATAACCAACACAGAAGGGTGAGGCCCTAATCGAAGCATGAACCCTAATTAAGGATTGGCATCAGAAGCACATACAAGCTAACGAGGGGGCAGAAAATAAGAGGAGGGAGAGGAAAGTACTCACCAATGGTCCTCGCTGACGAATAGAAGAGGAAGCAGAGGGGCCGACGTGCACACAACGGCACAGGGAGCACCCGAAAGGCACTGCAACCCGCGCCGAGCCATGGCGGCGACCACAACAGCATCAGTGGTTGAACAAGCGCCCCACATCATCACGAACACCGCACAGCATCACGGGAGCAGCGGAGAGGACACCACCAGCAAAACTTCAAACCCTAAGGTCCGGGGTGGAGCTAGCCTGACCGAGAGAAGAGTCTAGCGGCAAATCGAACAGGACCAGACGATGGAGCAGCGTCAACTACCTCACCATACACCATGGTGGCGGCCGGGGAGGCCCAGGGCGGCGTGAATCAAACTGCGACGGCATCGGCAACCCAACGCCACCGTGGGGTTGAGAGAGAAGGAGAGTGAGCGTGTGAGAGAGAGGAGCGAGTGGTACTGGGCCACTCGTTCAGAGTGGGTTTAACCAACCCAAGTGGGCTGAGTCTCGGCTGGGCCAGCCCAATGGGCTTGGTCCATATTTAAAAGAGAAAAGCTCAAATAATCTATTAAAAGACCAAAATACCCCTATCACTTAAAAGGTTCTAGGAAATAAAATAAAAATCCTAAAAATATAAATAAGATACCAATGAACTCCTCAAATTTTTCTCTATTCACAAATAATAATAGAGAGAATTTTAGGTGATTGATTTTTGAAATTGTTACTATAAATATATATGTTCCGTTTGGAATTTTATAAAAATATATAAAACACTTAAAATTGAAAAAGAAAATTTCATTTTTTAAGATCCTAAAAGAAAGTAATATTATAGAAAATACTAGTTTGAATTTTTGAAATGTAAATCAAGTGTGATAAAAATAAAGTCTTATTTCCTTAAAGGAATTCTAGTTAAATATTTAAAAGAGTTAAAAAGTAAATAAATTCATTTTTAAACTCCGAAAATAATACTAGTCATTATAAAGAAACTAAATATAATGTTTATGTAAATGATCACAAAAAAAGATATATGCCTAGGAAAAATATATCATTACTCAATTAAGCTAAGTAAAATATGAATAAATAGTAGCACCCTTAAATCCTTAATAAAATCTCATAAATTAAGGAAAAGTTCTAAAATGAATAAGAATTATTTTTTGCATATGAAAATAAATCAACCATTTTACAAAAATACTAACTTGATTTTTACAAATAAATCTTAAAGTAAATATTCAAAGACATTTAATCCTTTGTAGAATTTTATAAAAATCATAATAAAACTTTAAAATAAATTAAAAAACATCTTTAAGATCTTGAATAAATATAGTTTACAAGAATAATACCAAATATAATATCACATAAGTTTTTAAGATTTTAAAGTAATAAATCCTAAGCTATTATATAAAATACAATTTTTAGAAATAATTCTTAAACTAGATGACCCGGTGCGCCATTGGCGCCAAGGCCGAAAGCGGGACAGTATTGAAGCTATAAGTTTTATTCATGTCAATGTCCATTAGCATCATGCATAAGGAAACTTCGTTCGATATATTATCCTAAAAATCATATTGACCGATGACGTTTTTTTGGTGTCTAGGTTGAGAGGTACCGAGGAAATTTCCGAGCGAGATTAAGATACACGAATTATGAATTTCTCTAGGGTGGTATATCACGACAACGCTTTGGCATGTGGGCAACGTTATGGGTGGGGAGGATGCGTAGTATCTCTATGATCATATATGAATCCATCTTACTTGACAGATGGCGAAAACTGTCAGTGGCTCCCGAGCTCACTCGAGCTCGGTTTTTTTTAAAAATAAAAAGGTATTTTTAGGACTACAAAATATATGAAAAAAATCATGTACAAAAATTTATACATTCCAAAAGTGTGCAAAAATATTCAGACAGAAATACGTTTGATTTTGTGAAATACAAAAAAGACCAACATAAATACGTGCGTTTTTACTATATACAGCTGGGAATTTATTTTTTGGACTTGTCACGGTTATTCAAACCCGTGAATATGTATTCCCGAAATAAATTTTGATTTTTTCTAAAACAAAAAAGTACGAATTTTGAATTTTTTAAATACCGAGCTCACTTGAGCTCGGGAGCCACAACTCCTCTCTCGACAGATTGTGAACAAGCTAGCATCATAATTAAGTGGGGTGTAAACATCATGCTAACTATGTGTTTTTTTATCAATTAATGGGCACACTTGAAGCATGAGGCATCAATGAGAGCAGATCATGCCTACAATCACAACTACAAATATGGTATCGTCCTCATGCTATCAAACGCATGGAACTATTGTTGCACTAATGTTCCTAGTAAAGTATGCCAAACAATGCCGACAGAGAGATGGTAATTTCAACGAATTTACTCTTGCTTTTTCCCGAGCCAGCAAAATGTGCTCTTAGAATTAGTAAACCAGTACTTATAAGCACACCTTCTAGAACACTAATAATTGCAACTGAAAGACCGACCACAGCAGCTAAGAAATACATATATGTGAAGCACAAAGAATTCTGGGCAATAGTTCATTCCATGCATAGAAGTAAATAAAGTTTAGTTCCGGTCAATAGTCATGCCATGCATAGAATTGGATTAAGTTCAGCACATAGTGTGGGCATAGGATCTAGCCAAGGGATTGTCTCACAGGCCTACCACACCAGGCCGATGATGCGGCAGAGAAGACATGTCCAGTAGCAGCATATATGCAGGTAGTAAGGGCATCACATTAGCTTATTGGCGTAGCAGAAAACCAACAGGGGGTAGCGGCACGCATGAAGGCAGTGAGCTTGTCTTGGTAGCTCGGTGATGAACTAAGGAAGGCAAGCCGAGTACCAGCGGACGTGGAGGTAGCGAGCAGCACCAAGATAATGAAAAGGTCTTTAGCTGACCCTACGAACCGAGCTCGTAACAGGAACCATCCATGAACATAGAGCTGTACAGATGAGGACCTGGTATAAACCAAGAAAGAAACAAAGAATCATTATAGCATACTGGTATTTAAGAGAAAAACTAAATAGTGTCTAGATACATCTAGACAAATTTCCGACGCCTATTTTGCGACAGAGGGAGTATATTGGTATATTACACTGCCTTCAGATAATTAAACCACAACAAATGAAGTTGTAAATATAGTAAAACGCATTGCCAATAGAACCTTCCAATTTTGATATACCTAATAGGTGGGAAAAATAGATTTGAAGCATTTCCCAATTGTAAATCCTCATAAGCTCCAAGCATATAATATATAAATTGAGAAAACAAAAGGAGATGCAATCAAAGATATGGACGTATTAACCATGAGATATCCAATCGAGCATTGAAATAAGAAAAGAGGCCTAAGATCCTCATGCAGTTGCATACATATGTCCAATAGCTTATCTACTGTCACGTGCCAACACAACCATCAGCTTTCCGCATGTATATTGTCAAATATGATTATTTTAGCATGTATTTATATGATAGAAATGCTAGGAAAAGAACTACTCCGACCTGTAGGCTACAGAAGTACTTGTTGGACAAAATTAAATATTACCTAAATCTGGAAAGAACTTGAGTTCTCTACCCCATAGCCAACTGAAATGATGTTATGTTTCCCCAATATGTCTTGCTTGTCAGCATATAACTTTTTAAATCTTCGTGCGTTTTGACCTTCCTGCATTCACTACTTTTTACTATGATTAATAATCAAGAAATTCATACAATAAGGAGAAATGATAGCATCCGATTCTACTGATTCAGCAATCTAGGTTGTCATTTTGCCTCTTAAATCCAAGTTGCTTATTCTTTTCAGTATTTAGAGGTGCATAGGATCTGTAGGCTACACGTGAATGTAACAAAATATAAGCTAAGAAAAATTACCTGGACATAATTAAGCTCTTGGAAAACTCTACAAGCAAATTCATCTATCAAAGCAACAGCATCAGTGGTTACAGTGTCAGCATATACTTATTTATTAGAAAACCAACTCCTCTCAGTAGGTAAAAATTACGCCCTATGGCATCCTCGATACTCTTTGCACCTTGATAGCTATTAGTTGCCCAGAGTTTTTCAACCGTGCCTTGTAAACTTGACCTAAACTTGCTGCAGCAATTGGCGAAGGTGACATTGCTGAGTACATTGAATCACGAGGAACGCCAAGATCCTTCTCGATACAGGTAAATGCCTCTTCATCTGGAAACGTGGGAAGAGAATCCTGCAAGACAGCTATGTGTCAACCATTTGAATAGACCCTAAAGTTATAACCGTGTTCCTAGAACTAATTCCCCCAGGTTATCAGGAAACATCCTCAAATGGTGAACTCTAGGTGCTACCGGTGTCTTTCGATTCCACAAACATTTTGGAAGTCATTTAGCTGCTACGAGACAATAAGAAGCACAATTTGGAAGAAAACTCTGATGAATGTTTATTGGATAGGATGAATAATTAACAATTTACAAAATAAGAAACTACGTCATGTATAAATAGCTTAGACATGGATGTCCACATCTAACCCCAGGCAAGCAAAGAATTATTCAGTCCTCTCACAGCAATAAGCATCGTATATCATGAGCACTTAGGACCAGCAAGAAAGAAGGTCCACCTGCAGCTCGGAGAGCTCCTCCAGATATTCAGTAGGGCAGAGGTCGGGAGGCGTGGACAGTCGTCCCTGCCCAATCTTGATGAACGTCGGACCGATCCTTGTCAATACAGTCCGTAGCTCCACCGTCTGGCTCGCCTTTTCGCCGACGACTCCGAGCCCCCTTCTGCTGGTCCAGGAACAGCGTGAGGCCGAGGTTTTGCCTCATGTAAATATATGACATGAATTAATTTCATAAAGAGCGAGTAGCTGCACTCTTCACAAAGAAACGATCCGAATAAATTAGCACCGCACCATATCGATGGCTAAACCAACCAAAGCAGATCAGATCCCAAAAAGTATAGGAAATTACTTACACTGGCAACATAAATCCAAGACCATCGCACAACAGTTCTAAGAATCATCAAATTACAAACAAATACGCCTAAGAGGTGAGCAAGGATTCATAGTAGTAAAAATGCATCTGATATTTTCACTAATCATATCTAGGTTCTATAAATATTCGTAAAGAGGCTAGCAGCTTGAAGAGCAATCCATACAAAATAGTAGAAATATCCTCAACCGAATTCTTACAGAAAAACCTACCAGGCAGTATAGTAGTTGCTTGGTAAACTGTTCCTGGTCCTTGTCTTGCAAGAAAAACACTAAATATATTAAGAAATAGGAAGATAAGATGGCATGCAACCACTTTGAATGCTATGAAATGCCATCTTCGGCTACACTCATTCCGAAGGCTGAAATGCAAATTCTTTTCTACTTTGGTACTGCAGATGGCACACAAAGTTTCAACTGAGGTATGTTAGTTTTAATGTGAAGCGAAAAGATTTAATCCCCAGTCTCTCATGTCCCTTCATCTTATCACATGAGCTGGTAATTCTGTGCATGTGTATATTTTTTATTCAGAACAATAACATTCAGTCTAGAAGATCAGCACAGTTTTAAATAAAACACGAGACATACTGGCAAGGGCATTGTAGAAGTCACATCCCACACTAATCTCTGTGGTTGGCAGCGTGAGAGAAAATACAGCAGTAAGCTGTAGCCTGGCTTGGACTTTATACTCTGACCACCACTAAAGGGCAACAACTTTCTAAAATCCAGTAACGGGCAGCAACTTTCTAAAATCCAGTAGCGGGCAGCAACTTTCTAAAATCTTATAGCTAGTGTTTTGAGGTCAGTACCATCTCTCTGTCAAGCACAAGATAAAGGAAATATGCATTCATTAGCAACACAATAAATAGCAGTGACATTGGTTGCAATGACATGGAATGTTCGACATCAGAGGCTAGGTGCATCGGTTTTGGATGTGTCTCACAAGTTATACAATGTTCCTTTACTTCACAGTGAACCAATTGATTTTGCAGATGAACCAGGATTTAATAGACCTGACTCACATCAACATTTATGCATAGAGTGTTCTTGCTCTATCCCAACATGCAGCCAAAAGCGCATCCCAATCCTTGCCACCATCGGACCACTCACACTCAAAAATATTATCTCTGCCATCGAAAATTCAAAAACAAACCCAAGCACGAAACCAATAGCTTCTGTACTTTATATGGAATGCAAGTCTATTATTAATTGATCAATAAGAGAGAATGTGATTATGCAAATATTTATTAGTACAAATATTTAAGAGATGAACATATGGGCACATTGACTCACCTTGTGGCCTTCCTTCTAGTTCGTAGAGAATATAAATCTGAGATGTCCTCCTCCTATGCCTTGTTATGCCGATGAAGACCAGGAGGAGAGAGAGGGAACCACGCTGGCCACCTCCTGGTCTTCCTCTCCCGCTTGCTGGGCTCTCCACGCGGGGCGGATCTGACCGGCGGCGGTGCAGCTTGGAGGTTGCGGCTCCCTCTCCGGCGAGGTGGTCCCTGTGCCGATGAGGACCAGGAGGAGAGAGAGGGGACCTCCTCTTCGTCGCTAGCGGCGGCCGGCGCAGCTCCACCTCGTCCAACCCCTCCCCTTCGCATCCTCCTCCTACCACGCCCCCATCGTCCTGCTGCTCGGCCCACCCAGACACCTCCTCCGCCGCCTTCAGCCCGCCCATCCACCTCCCACGCCTCACCAGCGGTGGCGTCGCCGCGAGCCGCCGTCGCTAGATCTCAAGCCATGAGCTGGAGCTAGAGAGAGAGGAGAGGAGGAAGATGCGGCTTAGATATTTTTTCGCTGCGGGCTGCGGGGCGCGCGGGATGTGGGCGATAGTGCGTGACCCGATGCGGCGCGGACGTGCGAATTAACTTGCCTCGCTGACTGAAACTCCGATCCCGCACTCACACAGGCCCAACCGTCATTCGTTGTTTTAGAAGAACAAGCACTGAGAAAAAAATTCACCACATCCAACGGCTGTAAGACAAAGTGGGACTAAAACTACACTACAGGAGGATGATCGAGCGGACAAGGAGCGCGCGCGCACGGGACGCTCTCAGGAGCCAGGTAGGCTAGCAAGGTTTATAGGAAGTAATAAGAAATAATCACAATTTGGTACTAAACCTTAACTCTCGTATATGTAAGTACTAGTTTCAAAGTCATAACTTGGATAAACTTTAAGTGTAAGATAATAACTTAAAGGAGAACCTTTTAAAACCATAACTCCAAGTTAAACCAACAATTTAAATAAATTATCAACATCATTCACCTATATGAATGGTGAATACTCTTTATCTTTTTAACCATGCTTAATATGATTTTAAAACCCTAACACATTAATGAGATCATCTTGCTTTCTTTAATAATACAAATCATTTTTTATAATAGTAAATCACATTTAAACTTATCATTCACTTAAATTGGGAGTGAATGAATTCACACTCTTAACCATCTATATATTAACCCTAGAATTCAAACATAATCTAGATACATCAGAACCCTAAGTCTATTTATGTTCCTTTTAAAGTAAATTTTGCTCTACCAAAGTTATAAGCTTAAGAACCAAATTATATTATGTTTTTTATAGTTAACTTTTGTCTATTCTAAATTAAATCAACATGCATCTCAAACCCACGCTTCTCAGATAAGAGCAAACGATATCGATCACATTCGATTAACCACACACATTGTTTAAACCTTAACAAAGAAATATTTTCTTTAAAAGTTATTCGTTTTGCCACTTCAAACAACAAACTTATAATAAGTCTTTTAACTCTTAACCACTTAACATAATAATTTCCATCATCATTACTAGATAGCAATCCACCTCAATCTTAGAATATTATTATACTTCACTTCTATATTTTGCATGTTAAAATTTAAATACCTTTACTTTGTAAAAGTAACCTTTTCATTGAAAATTATTCCTTTAAGAAACAATATAAGTAATCCTTAAACACTTCTTGAAAGCTCTAATTGATTAGTAATCTTGCTCAAGAAATCTTTTAGATACCATGCCCCATTTGAGTGATTTACTATTGTATACTACTTGTTGTATTTACATATCATTACACACTCTCACAAGTCTTAATAAGAAGCACAAGTGTGAAGCTGGTATAAAAGTGCAACACATTCCTAAGAATTCATCACAAATTCCAAAACCCTAGATCAGATATGATTAGTCCGGGGATTCGTGTTTATCAAATTGCATTACACTACTTATGCATAATTGCATCTTGTTTCTTTAAAAATTATTCCTTACCGGACCAATGATGTTATCTCCAGATTTTGGATCTTCTATAATCTTGCAATCACAAAAGGAAAGTTCACAACTTGCCCATGTCATTTGATTATTTTCTATCAAATGCTTGTAACTCAAATGTTATCATCACCTGCATTCCAAAAAGGTCAGAAAACACTATTTTCATAATAATATGATTATGGATTATTTACCAAATGGTAATAATCTACTGATACAGTTCCAGTGGTAAAGGAACATAATATCTAGGACTTAACAACCAATGTCGCCAGTGATTCTAGCGCCGTATATTACGCGTCAACCATGAAATTTGGAATGGGACGAAGAAGTCAGCTAGACCTTCTTACTTTCGCATGGACGGATGAGCTTATCGTGAGGCTGTTGATTTCTCATGGAGTTCTAGAGAATCCAGCACATGGGTGGGACCCCTTAGTTCCCCGTGAGCTAGGTGTCTAGATTATCTGTGCATCTCTGTCTGGGTCTGAGTTCACCATAGCTGATGGTGACCGCCAGACAGAGCTGCGTACGGAGTCTCTGAGAGGCTACCCAAAGAGTAACCGTGGTTGTTGTCTTGGGGGATCGTGTCTTCATGCGCGGTCGCGGAGAAGGGCAACGATTGGCTTGGATCTTAAGTTGGGCCTCAAACCATGGAAGTTTGAACGGGGACATACTACCGGCTGCGCAACGAAGCTTAAGGTCTCTTGTGGGAAAAGTGACGCACCTCTACAGAGTGTAAGAATTGTGACATGTTACTCCTTGTTCCGGGAAGGAGCTACGAACGTGGCAGGAAAGGAACCCCACGAAGGTTCTGGTCAACCTGTGAAGGCTGTCGGACATAGTTTTCAGAATAAAAGTAACCTTTGAAGAAATGTTTACGAAAACCTGCATTGCCTGCGACCTATGGTCTGTGGTTGTAGAGATGGTGCATCATACACTCCTTTTTTTAGTGAACTTGCTGAGTACGCTCGTACTCAACCGTACCTTCTTAACCCTTGCTAGATTTTAAGCCATGGAAGACGACGTCAACGTCAATTTCTACTCAAGAAAACATCATCGACAGTTCAAGTTCTACAATAAAGTCAATGAAGTCAACATATACATCAATAAGAGTGAAGACGAAGCTTCTGATTAGATAGGAGTAGATACTCTAGCCATACAACCTACTTCTGTAGAGCATTGCAATAGCAGCAATGGCAAGCCAAATAGTTTAGATACTAGTCTTAGTTACTAGATAGTTCTGAGTTATTATTTCTGGTTCTTCCTTGTAAGAAGTTCTTTCTCTCTCTTTAACTAGAGTGTTCTCTGGATCTTTTGTAAAGAGTCGAGTTGTAATCTATAGTCATGTCTTGGACCTGCTGTGTTTCTATTGTACCACTCTGAGGGATGTAATACTAGTGAACAGTGTTTATTGGTGCTATGTCAACGACTATAGTGTACTACATCATGCAGTGGTATGCTGGGTCACCGCACCAAGCAACTAGTAAACGAAGTTCCATAGACAAAAAAGTCATCCATAAATACTTCCATTATCAGTTCTATAAAATCCACAAAAATAGCAGTCATGCATCTTTAAAAAGTAGATGGAGCATTACATAAACCAAAAGGCATACAACGGTAAGCATGTAAACCATAAGGGCTAATGAAAGTTGTTTTAAATTGGTCATCAGGATGAACAGCTATTTGAGAAAAACCAGAATATCCGTCCATGTAGCAAAAATGAGTGTGGTTTGATAACCTTTCTAAAGTTTGATCTATGAATGGTAAAGGATAGTGATCTATCCTAGTTTCTTTATTCAATTTCCTGAAATCTATGCACATCCTATGTTCAACAATAGTTCTAGTAGGTATCAATTCATTGTTTTCATTAGGAACAACAGTAAACCCGCCCTTCTTAGGGACACAATGAACATGACTTACCCATTCACTTTATTTTACAGGATAGATTATACATGCGTCCAATAGGCGTACTATCTCTTTTCTTACCAGTTCCTTCATTTTGGGCTTCAGTCTTCTATTAAATTCCGCAACTGGTTTAGCAACTTCCTCCATGAATATTAGATGGGCGGTTATCATGGGACTAATGCCCGTCAAATCATCCATTGAGTACCCAAAGGCCTTGTGATGATCTTTAAGTATTTTCATGAGTTCTTCTTCTTCCCCTGAAAGTTTAGCACTAATAATAACAGGAAATTTATTTGTATTATCTAAAAATTTGTATTTAAGATTATCTGGTAGAGTCTTCAGTTCTGGGGTGGTAATTCCTTGTCCCCTCTCTTTTTTGGCTCTTTGAAAGCCTCATTAGTTGGACGCCCTATAATGGGAAGTGAATCGAATTCACCTTCTAGTTCTTCTAGGGACTTGTCCTCCATAACTATTTCTTCATAATTTGAGTCTTCATTTATTTCTTCTTTTTGATCACTAAACAAGAGAGCTGCCATTTCCTCAGTAGTTTTTTCTTTCTCTTCTTCTTGTATTTGTGGAGCTCTGTCTTTAAATTTGGAAAAGCGGAATTCTTTTTCTGCTTCCCCAAGCTTAAGAGACACAATCTCCTTTTTGAAATCAACCTTGGCACCTACATCACTCAAAAAGTTTCTTCCAAATATAATTGGGCAAAGAGTGTCAGCTAGCATATCAACAACTACAAAATCGATAGGAAAGTTTTTATTGCCAATTGTGACAGTTGCATCTTCAACTACGCCCATTGGAATTCTAAGAGTTTTATTGGCTAACATGATTGTCATATCAGTATTTTCAATTGTAGCCAGTTCTATTCCTTCTTTTATTTCTAAATAAAAATCATAAGATATAACATTAACTTCGGTGCCAAGATCGCATAAACTATAGTGTGAGGTTTCCTTAAATATGCAGGGAAGAATAGGCTTACCCACATCTTTTGCCTTAGTTTTTCCTTCAACCAATACGGAAGTCTTTTTTCTCAAGTTCAACTATGTTACAATGTGCATACATAGCCATAATTGCTTCCTTGGTTACTGATACATTGCAAATGTATCTATAATTTTTGATGTTCCATGCTTGGTTTTATCCACTTTCTTGTGTTTTGTTCCAACTTTGGAGTACTTTTCATATGATTTCTTGGACTAACCTATTAACAAGAGCCACAGTGTCAGCTGCCTATTTTCTGCTATTTTTGGTTCCAGGAAAGTCAGAAAATGAATATTCTCGGAATTGACGGGACAAAAGCCAAAGTGCCTATTTTTCCGGATGTCATAAAGTGCCAGAATACGAGACGGAGAGGGGCCAAGGGGCCACCACACCACCTGGCCGCACAGCCAGGCCTGGCCCGCGCTAGGGGTGGTGTGGCCGCTCCCGGCACCCCCTCGGCCTCTCCTTCCGACTATAAGATGCCCAGGGGACGAAAACCCTAAGTGCCCGATCAAAAAATCCACGAAAGAGTCTGTAGCCGCCGTCATCTCCATCCCTAGATCGGGAGGGATCTGAATCTCTTCCCGGCACCCTGCGGAGAGGGGAATTCACCCTGGAGGCCTTCTTCATCACCATGCAAGCCTCCGGTGTGATGCGTGAGTAGTTCATCCCTGGACTATGGATCCATGTAGTAGCTAGATGGCTGGTTCTCCTCCTTTGTGCTTTCATGTTTAGATCTTGTGAGCTCTGTTCATGATCAAGATCATCTATTTGTAATTCTGCATGTTGTGTTTGCGGGGATCCGATGGATATTGAGATGCTATTTCAGATTGATTATTGATTCTATCATGTCTTTGTTATTTGTGATCTTGCATGCTTTCCGTTGTTAGTAGCTATCTTGGCCAAGTAGATGCTAGCAACTCCAAGAGTTAGTATTTATGCTCGATAGTGGGTTCATGCCTCTAGTAATCTGGGGAAGTGACAGAAATCTCTAAGGTACTAGATGTGCTGTTGCTACTAGGGAGAAAACAACAATCCTTTGTTCATAGAACAATCGTATTGTTTACTTTACACGCAGTTCGTAAAGCAATAATCTGTTGTTTGCAACTTAATACTGGAGGGGGTTCGGATGATAACCTGAAGGTGCATTATTAGTCATAGATGCAGTTGGATGGCGGTCTATGTATAATGTTGTAATGCCGAATCAAGTTCCAAATGAGTCAAGATGATTAGTATATGCATGTATTGCTTTCTCGGTGTTTGTCAATTGCCCCGCTGTAATTTGTTCACCCAACATGTTATCTATCTAAGGAGATCCACCTCTAGTGAACTATGGATCCCGATCCTTTTCTTTACATATAATCTATAAACTGTTTACTGTTTTGTGTTTATTTTATGCAAACTATTACTTCTTTCCATTCGATACGTTTAATCCTTTGTTTTCCGCAAAACACGGTGAGATTGACAACCTCATCGCAAGTTGGGGACAAAGTTCTGTGGTTGTGTTGTGTAGGTCTCCACGTTGCTACTAGCACCGGTAGTGCGCCCTGCCAAGGCTCAGCTAGTAACACCTTTGGGGTCTTTCCTTGCTCCTACTGGTTCGATTAAACCTTGGTTTCATAACTGAGGGAAACTTGCTGCTGTGCTCATCATACCTTCCTCTTGGGGTTCCCAATGAGCTCTACATCAACACCACCATCAAGCATTTTTTTGGGCACCGTGCATTGAGCCATCAAGCATTTTTCTGGCGCCGTTGCCGGGGAACGAAGAAGAAGAAACTCCCACGTCAACTACATGCCATTAAAGATTTTTCTGGCGCTGTTGCCGGGGAGTCAAGGACATCTTCACAAGGGGAGTCCCTCATAACCAATCTCTTTACTTTGTTATTTTTGTTTTGCTTAGTTTCTTTTTGCTTTGTTTACTTGTTTTGTTATTCAAAAACACAAAAAAATTAGTTTTACTAGTTTGTTTCCTTTTCAAAAACACAAAAAAATTAGTTTTACTAGTTTGCTTTCTTATTTGAAAACACAAAAAATGACTACTCTTGAAAACACTAAGTTGTGTGACTTCACTAGCACCAACAACAATGATTTTATGAGCACACCTATTGCTCCACCTATGCCTGAAGATACTTTCTTTGAGATAAAACCTGCTTTGCTCAATCTTGTTATGAGAGAACAATTTTCTGGTATTGGTAATGAAGGTGCTGCTTCCCATCTAAATAACTTTGTTGAACTTTGTGAGATGCAAAAGCATAGGGATATAGATGGTGATATTATTAAGCTGAAATTGTTTCCTTTTTCTTTGAGAGGAAAAGCTAAAGAATGGTTCGATTAAACCTTGGTTTCATAACTGAGGGAAACTTGCTGCTGTGCTCAACATACCTTCCTCTTGGGGTTCCCAATGAGCTCTACATCAACACCGCCATCAAGCATTTTTTTGGGCATCGTGCATTGAGCCATCAGTTACCTCTTCATCTTTGGTTTCTTCCAGATGTTCCCCAACTTCTGGCATACTTTCCTCTTCCTTCTTCTCCTATACCGCATTGACCTGTTCATATTCGAAAATATGCTTTTGTGTAGTGTTAGGGAAAGGTATCTTATATATTGGTTCTAGGGAGGCCAGTGCTGCTTTAACTTCTTCCTTCTCAGGTTCGGGTGGTGGATCATACTTGACCAAACCCTCTTTTGGAGCTTTGATGTGTTCTATAAAATCTTTAACAACATGCAACACAAGATCTGAATCGAAATAAAGTTCCTTAGATAATTTTTTGACATGGCCCTTTTTATTATAGTCATGAATACAATCATAATCTATTTCTGTGCCTCTATCGATTCCTAGACCAAAATTCCATGAAACCCTATGATCGCGAATTCTATTAAGTAAATCCCAAGCTTTAGTTATAGGAAGATTCATAAAAGCTCCTCTCGCGCAAGAGTCTAGTTCAATTTTATTAGGTTCAGTTAAACCACCATAAAAGATATGCAATAAATACCATTTAGGCAAATAATGATGAGGAGATTGATTAAGTTAATCTTTAAATCTGATATATAAGCTCTTACTAGTCCTTCATTGGGATGGTTCCTCCAAGTCATTATAAGACGCCTGATTCCAAAAGATTTTGATAATGGGTAATATTTTGCTAGAAACTCACTGGCTAAATTATCCCAAGTAGTAGTGGCTTCTGGGGGTAGAGACATATACCATGAGAGAGATGTACTAGTCAAAGTCTGACTAAAAAGTTTAACCCTTACCTCATTAGCGATATATCCCGGTAATTGGAAAGTGCCACAATATCTTTTAAACATGCAATATGCTCATATGGATTAGGATCTTCTTCATCTCCAGTAAATTGCTTCTTGTGTAGAATACCAAGTAGTAGAGGACTTATTTCAAACCCCCTTGTCTTCTCATTGGAGTTGTCTCTTTTATAAATATTATAGGGCTTCCCAAAGTGGCTGAGTAGGTTAGCACTAGTCATATGCTTGAACTCCATCATGTTGGTGGAAACCTGCAACTCATAACAAAACTTAGCAAGACAAAAATAAATAAGCAAAAAGTAAAAGACCTACAACGCTTAGCTCCCTGGCAATGGCGCCAAAAAATAGCTTGATGACTGCAAGTGCACAAATCGTTTATAGCTAGTTTCAAAATAAAGATATCGTTCCCACATAGAGCAGGAGTCTGAAGTGTAATAACTCTTGAAATAAATACTACAATAGAAATGCTAAATAAAGTTCTAAGTAACAAGATAAAATGCGAATATTGTGTAAAAAGGTGTTTTTGGGTTTTTGGTATAAGAGAACAATAAATAAAGTAAAACAACTGAAAACAAAAAGTAAGTATCACGTATGTAAAAGAGATTGGAGCTGCAATAGGGAAAAAGGCGTTCTCAGGGAGTAGCAGATACACCTCTTAGCATTATAAGGAACTAAAGTAAATATTATTATCATGAACTTTCTCAACTGTGTATGACCAGGGTTTAACTCATCAATGCCCATTGTTATGGACTTGGGTTTTGGAGAAGGAGGGAGCGCTGGAAGCATCAATCGACTAGAAAACAAGAACACAAGGGGACTCGAAGATTTACCCAGGTTCAGGCCTCGTAGAGGTCCCTACTCCTGCTTGTCTGCTCGTGGAATTAACAGAAGAATCGAAGATTACAATGGTGCGCAGATGCAATCTGGCGAGGGTTGTGGAAACTAGGGTTGTGTGTGTCCTCCTCGCCGCCCCCTCCTAGCCTTTATATAGATAGACTAGGTCTCGGGTAGCAGGTCGAGTCAGTTACAGGTTAGGGTTTTCCCCTTTAAACTTTCTATCTTTAGCTTCTTCTTGTTCTGCAAGCAATCAAGAGTCCGTAGGTTACTCGAGTTCTCCATTTGGGCCTTGGCAACACCGTGGGCTTCCGCTGTATTCAGGCCGTATATATCAAGCTCGAGTACCTATAGGGTATACCCATGTCAGTAGCCCCCGAGTGTCCAGTGGAATCGCAGATTCGACTGGAGACTTTATGAAGCCTTTCGAGTGTATGATTGAGTATTTTTTCGACTGCTCTATTTGTGTCATAGGGACTGT
Source organism: Avena sativa (assembly GCA_916181665.1). Lineage (NCBI taxonomy): Eukaryota > Viridiplantae > Streptophyta > Magnoliopsida > Poales > Poaceae > Avena > Avena sativa. The sequence continues at coordinate 16,919,668 of OV702291.1, read as the reverse complement.
TGATGTGCGTTCCCGATTTAACCGATGTATCGGTATTAGTTAACTACCTTAGGGTAAAACAACGCAATTTACTCGAACTCGAGTCCCTAGACTCGAATTCGGAAAAGTGCTGGTGTAATTTTGTAACATCCCTAAAATCATATTTCAAAACTCATTCATATCATCCTTGCATCCTTCATTCATTTAGGGTTTTTCTCAAAATCATTTAGAAACAGAAGTTTGAGCTATGATTTCATGTGAGCAAATTCAACTCAATTGGCCATCACCCTTTGAGATTTGATTGTTTAGGAACTTGTTTGCTTGCCTCCATTGTTGGAAAGTTTAGGTGTAGCAATTTAACCAAAGTTTCAACTTGGAAATATTTTCAAAACCCCTTTTTCAAACATTTGCAAACTAGAGCAAAGTCTCTGTTTGTTTTAAAACCCAAGCTTGACCAAGTCCTTGCAAGGTAACCACATGGTGTTTTGACTGTTTTTGAAACCACAGAACCCTGCAAAAATCCCCAGATTTGTTTGAATTCAAAAGGATTTGAATTCATATCAAAATCATTCCAGAAAATAGAATTAGAAAAAGAAAAGGAGCTAACAAAGGAAAAAGGCCGCGCGGCTGAAATCTGGCCCAGCAGTGAAGCAGGCCCATCAAGCCCACCCGGGAACCTTTCTTTACTTCTCTCACGCACGAGCGCACGCGTTCAGTCGCTGACAGACAGACCCCGCCTCCACCTCGCACACTTTGCTGACGAGCGGGCCTCCTCCACGTCAGCATCGTCTCCACCCGCAGGACCAGTTCATCCCCAAATCAACGCGGCCGTTCTCTGTGTTTAATTCGCGGCTTAAATTCGTATCAATGCCCGAGTGATTCTCGCTCGTGACCAGGCTATATAAACCCCCTCTGCCCCCTCTCCCTTCTCCCTCAAACCCCGAACCCAGAGCGCCACCAGGCTGCGTGCATTGCTCTCTATAGCCCCGCCGGCTCCGACGTCTGCGCCGGCAAATTCCGGTGAGTTCCGAGCTCCCCTCCGCCTCTCGTTCTTGCTATCAGATTCAGTGAGACTCTGCGCTTCTTCTAACACACTCCGTTTACTCTCGCATGAACCGTAGCTCCGACAACATCGACGACAGGCCGCCACCGTCTTCTGCACCAACTCCGGCGAGCTCTAGTGGTAAGTCCAGACCGCCCCGAACCTTGTCGTTCACGCTCGCATGTTCTCTGTGATCTTCTGCATCTAACCACACCTCCCGTTTGCATCCTAGTGATCTACAACGTCGCCTCCGACCTCGAACAGAACCACCGTTGCCAGATCCAACTCCGGCGAGAAATCTACCGCAACTCTGTGCGCCCCTTGACAAACCAGAGCCACCTTGAGCTTCAGCAGCCTCTTGCGAACCTGGTATGACCCTTCTCCCTCTCGCGGACGACCTGGAACGCAAGCGCCGCCGTAGACCGAGCGCTCCGCCGCTCGCTGACACCGCGCGCCGCTAGGACATGGTCGTTTGAACGAGCACCGTTAGATCCAGATCCGAGCGCTAGGATAGATTCACTTAACCCCAAAGCGGTACGCGATCTGGAGCGTACGATCTGTTTAGATCCTGCGGCTGCAGAGCGCGATCCAACCGAAGCGGTACGCGCCAATCACAGCGCGACGCGTGGCTAGGGTTAGATCTAAAAACAGATTTAAAACCAGAAATTTGATCCAAATTCAAATGCTTATAACTTTTGAATGCCACGCTAGATTTTTGCAAATTTTATACCGTTGGATTCAGTAAAACAAGACCTTTCTGCCTATCCAATTTGTTTAGCAAATAGTAACCATCAGATTGACGTTATTTGCAGAAACTTGTTTGAGGCCTTTTTGAGTGTGGATTTAATTTAGTAGTTTGTTTAAGTACCAAGTAAGTTCGTCTTGGCTAATTTTGTGACTTGTTAAGTTTCTGTAAACTTGTACATGCTTGGTAGAGTTTTCAAAAATCACCACTTAGTAGATTCATGCATGCATGCATTCATATTTTCTTGTTTGTATATATTTGTGTGTAATTGTGTGCTACAACTTTGTGTGTAGATTTTGCTAGTGATTGTGATTGTGACGAGTGCTACTCTCCACATTACCAAGGCAAGTGATAACTTCATGAATATTCCATTCCTATATTTTTATACTTGCATTAGATATTTTTGCTAAGACTTGCATGCCACTTTTGTCAAAAGTTATGATGGGAAATCCTATGTAGATTAGAATGGTAGAGTTGCTAGGAAAATTCCCTAAGGATAAGTTGCCATGCCATGCTTAGCCTAGCTACTAGAAAACAAGGGTGGTTTATATATCTACACTATGGAAAAATATTCTAAGTCTGAGGACTTGTGTTTTATTAAACAAAACAACTAAGTTAATGAATCACCTGGGTGGAATGGAAGGAATGGTTTGTGTTGAGTGGTTCACAAGGCCATGGACTTGGCTTGTGTATCTCACTTGTGGATGGCCACCCAGGAACAAAGAGATTTGAGATGTCAAATGTTGAGAAGCTTCAAGTGCAACCACTTGGCAATATGGGCTCTGCCATGATCTTAGGTTGCTAGAACTTAGTCTCTTGGACAGTTGGTGGTAGACCGCATGATAGGTTGGAACGCGTCCATTTGACTAAGGAAAGGCTTCTGAAGGATCTTGTCTTGGGAAACCAAGTCTTGTGGGGAAAGTGCACCACCTCTGCAGAGTGTAAAACCTAAGTACTTAGCCATGTCCCTGGTAAAGGACAATTTGAGCATCAAGACATGGAAGCTTCAAGAATTTCATCACTCCAATTTCTAAATAAAACTTGTGGGTGAACAAGGGTTAAAAGGATCTTCAGTCCTTGATTGGTAGATGCCCTGAGTGGATCTTCAGTCTTTAATTGGTAGATGCCTTGGGTGATTTGTGCCAAGCAAAACAAACTTAGTGTTTTCAATTGTTAAGGAAAAATCTATTTTGAGCAATGCAAGCCTAAGCTCCACTAGCCAAATGCATATAGTATTATAGTCCACTTAAAATATACTAAGGTATCACTTGCCAATACTATTCCAAAGTATTGACCCTTTGTGGCTGTAACTTGTAATGTTGCAGGTTACTCCGATGATGATTAGGAGTCATGAGTCTACACTCAACATGCTTGCCTGTGGCACATGAAGATGAAGACTTATGTTTATTTACTTATTCCATAAACTCTTGTATTAGGCCTTTGGCCCTGAGTTGTAAAAGACTATGTTTTATCTCTGGAATGACTGTAATAAACGACCTTTGTATCTGTGTACTTCATCTTAAACTGTGGATGCTAGCATTGATCCAGGGACTAGCATTGCAATCACAGGGATCTTTTCCTTTACAAAGGAGGGATCTTACAAATTCGACTCAAGCCGCGAAGGTCTTACAGGAGTCGAATTCTAGTATATGGGTGTGAGCACTCGACGTGTCCGTCAAGGCATGTTCATCGTACCTGTAGGTACGGATATATTTCTGGTTGTGCACAGCGAATGCGTTGCCAGGCCTTATTCAGGTGTTATCTTCACGCTACAAGCGCGGCATCTAAATTTTGTCATCGCGGAGATGATTCGGGTGACCCAGGAGACGTAGTCTCTTTGTAGGGAAAAATCATGAGGCGGTGTCGCCATAAACTTCGAGTGTGGATGTTATCGACACACAGTACGACGTACAAATAATCGTAGGGTGCGCGACCAACGCTCCCTATGGGAGTAGCCCCCGAGTGCCTGGTTGAGTCGAAGACACAGGCAGCGACTGAAGAACTTTTGCGACTGCTGTCATCTTTTTGTTTGCTGGTTTCAATCGAATTTATTTTCGGCGCTCCCTATGGGAGTAACCCCTGTCCATAGTCGAATTGCGGATTCGAGTGATTGGGTATGCTTTGAATGTCCATATTCCCGCGGGAGAGAAAAAAAATCGTAGGGTGCGCGACCAGCGCTCCCTATGGGAGTAGCCCCCGAGTGGTTGGTGGAGTCGAAGAGTCGAGCAAGGACTAAAGTAGTCGAAGTCTTCTGCTCCTCAATTTTTGTAGCATCCCAATTGTCTAACAATTGCAATGCTACTAGCCTAGTCTATATAAATGCTACTTCCTACATATAATTGTTGCATCATAATTATATCATGCTCATGTCATCATGCCACCTTGCATTTGAGCATCATATAAATAACCCTTCTTCTTTTGGTTCTTATCTCATATGCATTATTAATTATATTTGCCTCTTGATATATTGTATTTGTTTCTTGATAAATGATTGATGCCCAAGTGGAGTTGGGGGCATATCTTTTATTAACTCCACCACCTTTCTTGTCATCACCCCATCATTCCACCATTCCACCATATATGAGCATTGCAACTTATTTGGTTTTACCTCTAGCTCATGTGGGTTGGGATGGATCCAATTCTATTTCCACATGCTCTCATATTAGCATCATGTTGTTTTCACATTAGTGATATGTGGAGCCACCTTTGCATGCCTTGTGAGTGGAACCTTTTTCTAGCTCCCATATGGGTTGTTTTGGGGTTATTCTCATGTTGGGATATTTTTGGGCTTACTATATACCTAGTGGCACATACACACTAGCTTGTCCCATTTTTATTCAAATATGGTCATCTCCATCTACTCCACATGGGGCATCCTTTTAATTCTTTTAGCTTGGCTTTATTCCATATTTTGGAATGCATATGCACAAATGCCATGATTATTTATTCTGTTTTCACAAGATTAAAACATGGCATTTAATGTTTTTGCATGGGCCATGCAACCATCACCACCATTTGATCTCCTTTGGTTTTTCTTTGGTTTTTGAGTGGATCATGTTCAAACCCTAAACCCTCACATCTTGACCTCCTCTCTTTGTCATGGGCACCAAAACCCTAGGCATTTTAATCTCTCTATACCTACACCAACACCATGCGTCCAACCAAAGCCCCTCAAAACCCTAGCTCATTCTTTGTTCTCCTCCTAACCTTGTTCATCTTTTCTATTGCATGTGATCATATATATGTGGCCTAAATCTCCCTTCCCTCTTTCTTTTCTAGCTACATCTAGTCCTCCCTCCTTGACCCTAATCTACCACCCTAGCTCAACTAACCTCTCTTCTTCACCATCCCATGCCGAGGCACCCCTCTCTCTAACCCTAACCCCACCACCCTACTCTCATGATGCCCTCTTTTCCTACCCCTTGCCGTGGTTTTCCCTCGTTTGCTTGAACACCAAGAAGGTCACCACCAGCCCCATCGCATGCCCTCTCCCCTGGTCCCCTCCCTTCCTCTCTTAGCAAAGCAACAAGAGAGAGAGGAGAGAAATCACCCGAGGCCCTTCCTCTACTTTGCCAAAAAGGTGAAGCTACCCCATGTGCCTCTCCCCTCTCTCCCTTATCACCTCAACCACCCCAGGAAAACCTCAGGGCGAGATCTGGAAGCCAGGCACCCCATCTTCCTTCCACCTTCCTCCCTAGAAAGCCATGGCCATCCTCTCCTCCTAAAACCCTAGCTATGTCTACCCCCGTGTCCTTGTCGGTATGGTGAGCTCTAGGCCGAGCCAATCGCACCATCCTGTTCTCCTGCGTCCTCTCCGACCTCCGGAAGCCCTCCACCCGTTGGATCCCGCCGGAGAAGCCCCGCCGCCGCCGTGTCCGTGAGCACCAGGATTACTCCGGCCCCGCTACTTCCTCGTCGAACTACGCTTCCCCGAGTCCGCTAGCTGCACCTGAGGGTCGTAGGTGAGCCTACCGACCTCCTGGACATCATCTTCCTCCCCCTCTCACCTTGCATCGCCGCCGACCTCGCCGCGGTGCGCGCGCACCGTCGCAGTCGTGTCAGCCCTCTTGTTGCTGCCTGTGTTCATCGCGATCTAGCTCTCCCTGTGGTGCTCTTCTGCTCTTGTTTTCTGAACGAAAGTTGCAGCCCGCACCACCCTCTCCATCTTTCCTTTTTGCGGCTTGGCGAGATTCGCCGCCGTTTGGTCGCCATCGTCGTCCGAACTCCGGCCGATCCCCTGTTCTCTGCAGACGGCGCGCAGCAGACAGTCCGGCGACGGCGACGCTTTTTCAGAAAAAAAAACCCTGCCGTTTTTCCCGCCTGAACCCGCAGCCCCCACGGCCCCACCTGTCATTCGCCGTCGTTTTCTTTTGAAGAGGCCCTCGGTTTCTGAGAAAACACCCCCGCGCTCCCCGGATAGCACACGTGTCAGCGCCCGATAGCCCGCGCGCGTGCTGTGGCCCTGCCGCCTGGAGGCCCACCAGTCATCCTTTGTGGCTGGAACTCCCCGCGGTAAGAAAAGCCGTACCAGTTCCCGCCACGTCGGCCGCTCTGACTCAGCATCTCAGCCCCACCCGTCAGCGTATGTGGCTAGATCTCTCTCAGTACAAAAGGTCTGCGTCCTTTTCTGCTTAATAAAAATGAATTTTTAGAAATGTTTAATATGTTTTTAAATCAAGTTTTTAATAACTTTTAATTGGTAATTCCAAATTTGACAAATAATATATGTTTTTAAATCAGAAAAATGTGAGGAATTCAAATATGCTATTCAAAATATTATTTGAGCACTTAAAATTTCGAGATGATTAAAATTACAATAAAATGCCCTTTTCTTAATAAATTAATAACTTTAGTTTTATAACTCCAAATTTGACAAATAATATGTCTAAAATGATCAGCTCGACGAGACCTTTCTGTTTATGCATTCCATGTTCTGAATTGCAGCATGCATCATATAAATATAAAGTATACAGCAACTTATTTGAGGATAAAAGGCGACTAAAACTCCATAAAATGCTTTATTCTTGTATTCCACACCTCACCCATGCCATGCTACAGTATTGCCATGCAAATTGTGCATCATTCATCATGGCATGATTGTTTGCTTGTCGCATTTTAATTCATATGCTTGTGCACTCTATTTATGTTGGCCCTTGTTTGTTTGGTTCTTCTTCGAATAGACGCTGAGCAGGGGATATATCAAGAAACCCAGGAGCACTACCCAGATCCATTCCTCGCTTCAACCGAGCTGCCAGGCAAGCACTACCACATGCTTGCATACATATAGTACCTATTGCCTCTCTCTTATTCTTGCATCATTGAGTCGAGATTGCATTAATCTGAATCCCAAGTACTGCATAGCCTTTACATTTAAATCCCACCGAAGCTTGTTCCTCCATCCCATGAGCCATTACTACAGGAGTTGTTTGAGCCATGCGGGTCGTAGAACAACATGTGTAGGGTATGTGAGTGTCTGATGGATAACGAGGTACCTAAACAACTTAACCTGAGTAGTAATGGGATAACTAATGACAGTGGCACCGGTGGGCAATATCTGCTATTTGGTTCTTCATGCTCACTTGTGTCCCGTAGGACCCCGAGTACTTGATTCTTGTTCCTTGACTATTCGCACTATCCACATCCGGGAGGCCTTATGGACCCCCCTGAGCCAGAGCTTGATTCATTCTTATTTCTTGGGGCCACAAAGTAGTTTGGGGCTTTATTACTATCCTGTACTTATGCCATGTTTTACTGCTTTATTTAAGATTGTGCGTGGAGCACCTGTACTGTTTAGGACCGTGACACGTTTTCGCTGTATCGACAAGCCCAGTCACATTTTCGGGTTCCCAATCGTTTACCGCCGTCCACACAAACCCTGGGTCCGTTTCGGAGCCGGCCAACTTCGTTGCGGGTAGCTTAGTGGGGTAGCCCTCTGAAATATTTCTGAATCCTGTATCGCTTTGTCGTGAATGCCTCGTTAGGTTTTGATTTGGTTTTTTCGAGGTTGATCGAGTGTGTGTTGCTATTCGTGCACCCCTGCAGGGTAAATCTTTCTGAAAGCCGTGTCCGCGGTTATGGACGACTTGGAGCACAGTTTCTCGATCATAGACAAGTATAACTAAAGTACCGCTTTTAATTTGACTAAGTACCTGACTAGTAAATAGTGCAACACTCATGGAATGGATAATAAAACTGCCAACGGATGGGGGGCTGTTCGTCCGCTTCCTCGTTGGTAAGAGAGGAGGAGGATGGATCTGTTAATATTACTGTTATAACTGTTGTTATTAATTCACGGACATCCGTCTATCTTTGGTTAGGCGGATGGTTAGCGAGTATCTATAGAATTGTTAGGTATTATCTTTTGCTGCAATTGCGTCACCCCAGGTTGTGTCCCCTTTAGAGGCATAAAGACTTGCTGAGTACCCCTAGGGTCTCACACAATAAATTGTTTGATTTAGATGAACAGGTAAACTCGCAAGATGGATACTGGGTGGAGGAGACGAACGATGTGGGCAACGATCACTCGGTGTAGAGATTCCGGGAACGGGGATCCGTGAGATCTGTGGGCGGGATGAGTTTATTTATGGGGCATCTTATGCCGATTTGCTTCTTATCCGTACTCGGACCTTGTTTTCCGCTTCCGCCTAATACTCTGATGTTTGATGTATGAGGAGATATCCTAAACTATTATATCTATCTAGGATATTTGGATCTTGCCGTATGGCGTTGCAATATTTCTATTTCTTTTAGATGGAATGGCTCTGAGGACTGTTGTATGGTGGCTTGCATACATACTCATTTGTGTATGTAGTTGATCCCTTCGCCTGCCGATTACGCCGCTCGTTCTTGTCCCGATGTTTTGGAAATGGTTAGGACGGCCGAAAGGTCTACCTGTGAGTGGCATTTGGCCCCACCGTACTATTTTAACCATTTCCGCTCATCCAGGCTTGTAACTAAGAGCATAATTCACCGAGGTAGTTACAATTGGTATCATAGCCATCCCGCCCTTCAGGGTCTCAGCCAAATGGTCATTGTCAGTCTAGCAAATATTTTTGGTAGCTATGTATACTAGGAAAAAACAAAACAAAACGTGAGAGTAGGACTGCTTCCATTTTTCTTCTTAACCACCCACCCACCCTTTTCTGGTAAGGAAGTGTAACGTTTTCAATCCTCTTCTTAAAATTCAAACTAGGATTCACGTGTTCTGGGTTTCCGTAGTACCATAGAAAGTGTGTGTGTGTGTGTGTAATTCCCTGTCTATCTGTTGCATCCAATTTGTTATCACAATCTGCCTTTGGTTATCAACTGTTGGTACATTCCATACTGACAGGCTTTTAAAAACCGGCGCGATCTATCTGACTCCTTGTTAACCGGTGCCATCTTCTTAAGGGTGTTCTTCCTTCCAGCATGCTTTCACAGAATGTGGAGTTGCTAATCTCTACCTGATAAGTGATTTTGCGCATCTATTGGTATTTTAATGCCAAAAAATGCGGAAAATTTTTCTTTGATACATCTGTGCTTCCACACTCCTTTTCAGTCGTGTGTGAAACATTATCTATCTCCCTTTTATCAGCATGTCCATGCTAACTCATTCTTTTTCACCGGCGCTTAATCCTAGAGTTTCTTTTCATCTCCAATTCTCTTGGGCTAATTACATAACATGTGTCGATCCGATGCTGGTGATTGTAATTTGGTTCTCGGCATAGCTATATGACACTTATCATGAGTGGAATATGGAAAATGCTATCAACACTATCCTCCAAATGGTGACGGTTATCTCCTGTTATTTTGAGTACACCGTGATCATATCTATGCATATTCAAGTATCTTTGGCAATCCAGAGTTTTCGCAAGGCACTACGGTGGTCTATCATCTGTTTATCATGCTTCACATCTTTTTGAACTCCATATCTGCAAAATTCTCTTTGATACGAGGGAATTGCAACTTGTCGTCTATGATAGCTTTGCTTAAGGTATGAGCTATCATCGTTCCTTTATCCAAGATCTCTTTATCTTTCTAATCGGTGATCCGATTGACAATGTGAACCAGGCGGCATCTCTTTTTCTTCCGAAGGACCAGATAATCTATTCTGCCAGTGCATCTTCTTCAACACGAACCCGTGCTCTTAATATTGATCTTTCAAAGAGCGTTGAGCTCAGGAAGTGTTTCGAGCATTTGTTCGTTTCTCTCGCCTCTTGAACTTGGTATTCTGGGAATATCTTGTTAATCCATGGTGGTATATATTGATAACATGGAAGATCATCTATGCTCAATCCACCGGAGGCCATGAAGATTTTTCAGATCTTTTGTAATCCTTATGTGCAAGTGGTGCTATCTTTTTCTTTGTCTGTGGAATCTTGCAGTTCTTCTCCGTAATCTTCCTTCATATCTTTCTGGTGGCTTGGTACTTCAGACATGACGACAACATCATCATCTTTATCTATCTATGAATCCGGCGAATATTTTGCATCTATCCTTGTTTTCTAACGAAGTTCCATGAGTTATTGTCAATACCTTCAGTCTGTTTCGGTAGTTGGGTTGCATGGTTTTCTTATTCATGTGCGGAGTAATGCTTTGAGTGCGGGATGGAGTAGCTACCATACCACTACTCTTATCATTCGCTCTTGTACATTGAATTGGTGAATTAATGTGATTTCACTCATTCCACGGATGTTAGAAGTGGCCTTTATCCCTTGATACTTTTACTCCCGTCCTTGTTTTTCCGGAGTGCTCTCTCGAAGAAAGTAATCAATAATCTCTTGTTGGTGGTATGTCTATTCTAGATGGAGCAAAATCTTCAATTATCTGGTGGAAACAGACGCAAACTCCTTTCGTTCCTCGTCTTTCTACCGATGCTCGACATCCCCAAACAAGATGAAAGGAATCTATCTCTCTTCTTGTTTCATCAAATCTTTTTCGGTGGTAAAGCCAATTATGGTTGATGCCATCAGCCGCAAATCTATTGCGTTAGCCTCAAGGCTAAAGAAAGAAATAAGTATATCTACAATAAACTCCAGATCCTCCATATTCTTTGCTTCTCGGGATTCCACCATGATCTGGCTTCACATCCGTCTCTAGAAGTTATATCCGCGCACCTCAATTGCGTGATCCGTTGGGTCTTACCAGCGCAAGAAGAATCTAATCCAACGATGTCTAACTAAATCTTTCTGTTGATATCAAGGGACTCTATTGTTCGAAGGCAATATTGTTTCCGAACTTCATTTCTCAAATCCGAGAGAAGATACGATGCTATTGTCATAGTGGTTCAAACCTCTCCAATCTAGCTCTTTTTCTTCCGGCGAGATAAAGATTCATCCTATCTCGTATCAGTAAATCTTTAATCTTAACGGTGTGTCTTTCTTTATCCATGATACATCATTTTTTTCCTTTTCTTTCACAAGTGGTTCTATTCTTTTATCATGTTTCTTGAGAAAACCGGAGCTATGTCAATCCTATCCTTCTTGTCTCACGACAATCCTTCAACTCTTCTAAACGTTGTTTCTCAAGCAAAACGCAAGACTCGCAGCAAGTCTAGCAAGTTTTTTCCGTTCTTCATCAACTTGGGAACATGAGGGTCACCTTTGTTCCGAACAACCGCCTCTCCTTGTGTTGTTTTCCTTTTCCTAGGAATCTCGGGGCGAGATTCTTGTTTAGTGGGGGAGAGTTGTAGCATCCCAATTGTCTAACAATTGCAATGCTACTAGCCTAGTCTATATAAATGCTACTTCCTACATATAATTGTTGCATCATAATTATATCATGCTCATGTCATCATGCCACCTTGCATTTGTGCATCATATAAATAACCCTTCTTCTTTTGGTTCTTATCTCATATGCATTATTAATTGTATTTGCCTCTTGATATATTGTATTTGTTTCTTGATAAATGATTGATGCCCAAGTGGAGTTGGGGGCATATCTTTTATTAACTCCACCACCTTTCTTGTCATCACCCCATCATTCCACCATTCCACCATATATGAGCATTGCAACTTATTTGGTTTTACCTCTAGCTCATGTGGGTTGGGATGGATCCAATTCTATTTCCACATGCTCTCATATTAGCATCATGTTATTTTCACATTAGTGATATGTGGAGCCACCTTTGCATGCCTTGTGAGTGGAACCTTTTTCTAGCTCCCATATGGGTTGTTTTGGGGTTATTCTCATGTTAGGATATTTTTGGGCTTACTATATACCTAGTGGCACATACACACTAGCATGTCCCATTTTTATTCAAATATGGTCATCTCCATCTACTCCACATGGGGCATCCTTTTAATTCTTTTAGCTTGGCTTTATTCCATATCTTGGAATGCATATGCACAAATGCCATGATTATTTATTCTGTTTTCACAAGATTAAAACATGGCATTTAATGTTTTTGCATGGGCCATGCAACCATCACCACCATTTGATCTCCTTTGGTTTTTCTTTGGTTTTTGAGTGGATCATGTTCAAACCCTAAACCCTCACATCTTGACCTCCTCTCTTTGTCATGGGCACCAAAACCCTAGGCATTTTCATCTCTCTATCCCTACACCAACACCATGTGTCCAACCAAAGCCCCTCAAAACCCTAGCTCATTCTTTGTTCTCCTCCTAACCTTGTTCATCTTTTCTATTGCATGTGATCATATATATGTGGCCTAAATCTCCCTTCCCTCTTTCTTTTCTAGCTACATCTAGTCCTCCCTCCTTGACCCTAATCTACCACCCTAGCTCAACTAACCTCTCTTCTTCACCATCCCATGCCGAGGCACCCCTCTCTCTAACCCTAACCCCACCACCCTACTCTCACGATGCCCTCTTTTCCTACCCCTTGTCGTGGTTTTCCCTCGTTTGCTTGAACACCAAGAAGGTCACCACCAGCCCCATCGCATGCCCTCTCCCTTGGTCCCCTCCCTTCCTCTCTTAGCAAAGCAACAAGAGAGAGAGGAGAGAAATCACCCGAGGCCCTTCCTCTACTTTGCCAAAAAGGTGAAGCTACCCCATGTGCCTCTCCCCTCTCTCCCTTATCACCTCAACCACACCAGGAAAACCTCAGGGCGAGATCTAGAAGCCAGGCACCCCATCTTCCTTCCACCTTCCTCCCTAGAAAGCCATGGCCATCCTCTCCTCCTAAAACCCTAGCTATGTCTTGTAACTACCTCGGTGAATTACGCTCCTAGTGCAAGCCTGGATGATCAGAAATGGTTGAAATAGTATGGTGGGGCCCAAATGCCACTCACAGGTAGACCTTTCGGCCGTCCCAACCATTTCCAAACATCGGGACAAGAACGGACGGCGTAATCGGCAGGCGAAGGGATCAACTACATACACAAATGAGTATGTATGCAAGCCACCATACAATAGTACATCAGAGCCATTCCATCTAAAAAGAAAGGAAATATAGCAACGCCATACGGCAAGATCCAAATATCCTAGATAGATATAGTAGTTTAGGATATCTCCTCATACATCAATCAGCAGAGTATCAAGCGGAAGCGGAAGACAAAATCCGAGTACGGATAAGAAGCAAATCGGCATAAGATGCCCCATAAATAAGCACATCCCGCCCACAGATCTCACGGATCCCCGTTCCCGGAATCTCTACACCGAATGATCGTTGCCCACATCGTCCGTCTCTTCCACCTAGTATCCATCTTGCGAGTGTACCTGTTCATCTGAACCAATAATTTATCGTGTGAGACCCTAGGGGTACTCAGCAAGTCTTTATGCCTCTAAAGGGGACACAACCTGGGGTGACGCAATTGCAGCAAAAGATAAACCCTAGCAATTCTATAGATACTCGCTAACCATCCGCCTAACCAGAGATAGACGGATGTCCGTGAATTAATAACAACAGTTATAACAGTTATAACGGTAATCTCCACAGATCCATCCTCCTCCTCGCTTACCGACGAGGAAGCGGACGAACAACCCCCCATCCATTGGCAGTTTTATTATCCATTCCGTGAGTATTGCACTATTTACTAGTCAGGTACCTAGTCTAGTCAAATTAACAAACGGTACTTTAGTTATGCTTGTCTATGATCGAGAAACTGTGCTCCAAGTCGTCCATAACCGCGGACACGACTTTCAGAAAGTTTTACCCTGCAGGGGTGCACAAATAGCAACACACACTCGATATGCCTCGGAAAAAACCAAATCAAAACCCAACGAGGCAGTCACGACAAAGCAATTACAGGATTCAGAAAAATTTCAGGGGGCCACCCCATTAAGCTACCCGCGACGAAGCTGGCCGGCTACGAGACGGACTTAAGGTTTGGGTGGACGGCTGTAAACGACTGGGAACCCGAAAGTGTGACTGGGCTTGTCGATACCGCGAAATCGTGTCCCGGCCCTAAACAGTACAGTGTGCTCCTCGCACAATCTTAAATAAAGCAGTAAAGCATGGCATAAGTACAGGATAGTAAATAAAACCTCAAACTAGTTTGTGGCCCCAAGAAATAAGAATGAATCAAGCTCTGGCTCAGGGGGGTCCATAAGGCCTCCCGGATGTGGATAGCGCGAATAATCTTGGAACAGGAATCAAGTACTCGGGGTCTTACGGGACACAAGTGAGCATAAAAACCAAATAACAGATATTGCTCACCGGTGCCACTTTCATTAGTTATCCCATTACTACTCAGGTTAAGTTGTTTAGGTACCTCGTTATTCATCAGACACTCACATACCCTACACATGCTGTTCTACGACTCGCATGGCTCAAACAACTCCTGTAGTAATGGCTCATGGGATGGAGGAACAAGCTTCGGTGGGGTTTAAAAGTAAAGGCTATGCAATACTTGGGATTCAATTTAATGCAATCACGACTCAATGATGCAAGAATAAGATAGAGGCAATAGGTACTATATGTATGCAAGCATGTGGTAGTGCTTGCCTGGCAGCTCAGTTGAAGCAAGGAATGGATCTGGGTAGTGCTCCTGGTTCTCTTGATATATCCCCTGCTCAGCGTCTATTCGAAGAAGAACCAAACAAACAAGGGCCAACATAAATAAAGAGCACAAGCATATGAATAAATGCATCAAGCAAACAATCATGCCATGATGAATGATGCACAATTTGCATGTCAATAAGGTAGCATGGCATGGGTGAGGTGTGAGATACAAGATTAAACATTTTATTAAGTTTTGGCCCTATTTTAACCTCAATTAAGTTGCTGTACTCTTTATATTTATATGATGCATGCTGCAAATCAAACCATGGAATGCATAAACAGAAAGGTCTCGTCGAGCTAATCATTTTAGACATATCATTTATTAAATTTGGAGTTATAAAACAAAAGTTATTAATTATTTAAGTCAAAAGGGCAATTTATTGTAATTTAAATAAACTTGGTATTTTAATTATTCAGAATATATTTTGAATGGCATATTTGAATTCCTCACATTTTTCTGATTTGAAAACATATAATATATGTATTATTTGGATTAATATTTGAAAAGATATTTTAAAACAGAAATATATTTGAATTTGAAATAATTAGAAAAAGCTTTGAATTTAAAAACAGAAACAGGTAAATACTTTTTATACCCAGACAGACTCAGCCACTGTCGCTGACAGGTGGGGTCAGCTGCTGACTGGGCAACAAGCGCACAGAAAACCTTTTTGCACCGTGGCCTACTCTAGCCTAAGCGGATGACAAGCGGGCCCGACAGTAACTGCGGCCCCACGTGACAGCGAAGCCCAGAGTGGATCACGTGGCGGTGCTAGGGGAGCGCGGGTTGAGCTTTACGAAAACCTGGGATCCTTTTTGCAAAATGCCACGAGAGGCTGACGGTGGGCCACGCGGGAGCGCGGGTTGATGCAACAAAAATTGCAGGGGGGTAACAGCAAAACGGCGCCCGCGGTACTGTTTTTCTTCTCTCTCTCTGCGCCGAGCGACGGGTCGGTGCGCGGCGCGGGCGGGGTTCGATCTAGGGACCTAGCGTGCGCGCGCGGAGGGCGGAGCCACTGCGCTGGCTTGGGCTTGGTGCCAGGAGAGTGTGCGTGGCCTAGGTAGGGTTTTACGCAGAGCGCGAGCGAGCAGACGCTAGCGCCGCCAGCGCACGCAGCCTGTTCGACGGAGCGGGCGGCGACACTAGGGCTGTGTGGCGAAGGGGACCATGTCAGGGAGGTGTTTCAGCTCACCGTGGGGCTGTCGGTGGCGTTGGATCGGGTCGACGAGCAGGGGATCGTCGTCGGGGCAGAGGCCGGGCGGCTAGGGTTTGGTGTCGGCCTTGGCGTCGATCTAGAAGCTCCGGCTCTCCTCCTCGCTGCCGGCGTGCACAGGGCGACGTAGGGGAGCCTCCTCGGTCTTCCAGAGCCCCCCACCGACGCGCTGCGCGACTGGATCGTCGGGACGGAGCAGAGGCCGACGGTGATCGGCGCTCGGGTGTAGACGGAGGTGGAGAAGAGAGGGGAGCGAGCAGGGTGCTGGGGCTGGATCTGGAGAAGGCCAGGGAGAGCCGTGGGGTGGTGGTAAAGCAGAGGGAGGGAGGATGATGCCGTGGGGAGGGAGTAGTTGGAGATAAAGGTGGCTCGGCCACCTTTTCTCTACCTCTCCTCACGTGCTCGGTCGGGCTCGGCCAGGGCAGGGCAGGCGCAGGGGGCTGGCAGGTGGGGTAGGGTGGTCTGGGAGGCAGGGGCAGGCTCGGGATAGAGCCACAAGGCAGAGAGAGAGCTAGAGGGAGAGAGGCTCGGGTTTAGGGTGTGGTAGAGGAATGGGTGGCTCGGGTGTAGCTAGGGTTTTGGTTGGGATGGAGGGTAGCTAGGGCAGGGGTGGGTGGCCAGGTGGAACCTGCAAGGTGGGGCTCGGCATGGAGACTAAGGGGAGGTTAGGTGGTAACTAGGGTAGATGAGGGTTAGGCTAGATGGGGGTGGTTTAGAGAGAGGGGTAGATGGTTTAGATGAGGTAGGAGGTTTAGAGAGAGAGGAAAAGATGAGGTGGTGGCAACCCTTTGACAAGATCAAGCAAGACCCAAAACAAGCTCAAGCAAGAAATGGCCAAAAGAGAGAAGAAAAGGAAGGTGGTGATGGGTGGAAGGAGATGATGTTGGGGTTTTAGAAAAGATCCACTCAAAATGCAAATACAAACCAAAGCTAGCAAAAGATGGTTCTTCCATGGCCCATGCAATCAATTAATGCCATGCTTATTTTGTGAAAACAAGATTAATACATGGCATTATTATTATGCATCCCCAAAAATTGGAGTAAGGCCCAAGCAAAGGAATTTAGAAAGAATTCCAAGTGGAGTATATGGAGATGATCACATTGGATTATATTTGGGACTTGCTAGTGTGTATATGCCACTAGGTATTTAATAAGCCCACAAAAATATCCCAACATGATGATAACCCCAAAACCACACATATGGAAGCTAGGAAAGGTCCCACTCACAAGGCATGCAAAGGTGGCCATGTGGCTCTCATGTTTCAATATTGTGAAAACAACATGATGCTAAGATGAGAGCATGTGGAATAGAATTGGATCCATCCCAACCCACATGAGCTAGAGGTAAAACCAATAAGTGCCAAGCTCATATTTAGTTGGATGGTGGAATTACAAGGTGGTGAAAGAAAGGTGGTGGAGTTAATAAGAGATATGCCCCCAGCTCAACTTGGGCATTTAAACAATACATCAAGAACCAAATACAATATCAAGAGGCAAATACAATTAACAATGCATATGAGATAAGAACCAAAAGAAAAGGGTTTTGTATGATGCTCAAATGCAAGGTGGCATGATGGCATGAGCATGATATAATTATGATGCAACAATTATATATTTGAAGTAGCATCTATATATAGACTAGACTAGTAGCATTGCAATTGTTAGACAATTGGGATGCTACAACTCTCCCCCACTAAACAAGAATCTCGCCCCGAGATTCCTAGGAAAAAAGAAAACAACACGAGGAGAGACGGGTGTTCGAACGAAGGTGATCCTCACGTCCCAAGTTGATGAACAACGGAATGGTTAGACCACTACACCTTGCAAAACTTGCTAGACTTGTTGCGAGTCTTGCGTTTGCTTGAGAAACAACGATTAGAAGAGAAAGAAGGATTGTTGAGATACAAGAAGGATAGGATGGACATAGCTCCGGTTTTCCAAAGAAACAAGATAAAAGAATAGAACCACTTGTGAAAGAAAGGACAAGATGATGTATCATGAATAAAGAAAGACACACCGTTAAGATTAAAGATTTACCGATACTAGAGAGGATGGATCTTTGTGTCGCCGGAAGAAAAGAGCTAGATTGGAGAGGTTTTGAAGCACTATGACAATAGCATCGTATTCTCTCTCGGATTGAAGAAATGAAGTACGGAAACAATATTGCCTTCAAACAATAGAGTCCCTTGATATCAACAGAAAGATTTAGATAGACATCGTCGGATTAGATTCTTGTTGCGCCGGTAAGAACCAAAGGATCACGCAATTGAGGTGCGCGGATATAACTTCCAGAGATGGACGTGAAACTAGATCATGGTGGAATTCCGAGAAGCAAAGAATATTGAGGATCTGGAGTTTATTGCAGAGATACTTATTGCTTTCTTTAGCCTTGAGGCTAACGCAATAGATTTACGGCTGATGGTCTCAGCCATAATTGGTTTTACCACCGAAAAAGATTTGATGAAACAAGAAGAGAGATAGATTCCTTTCATCTTGTTTGGGGATGTAAAGCACCGGTAAAAAGACGAGGATAGAAAGGAGTTTGCGTTTGTTTCCACTAGATAATTGAAGATTTTGCTCCGTGTAGATAGGGTGAGATTACCAACAAGAGATTATTGATTACTTTCTTCGAGAGAGCACTCCGGAAAAACAAGGACGGAAGTAAAAGTATCGAGGGATAAAGGCCACTTCTAACTTCCGTGGAATGAGTGGAATCACATTAATTCACCAATTCAATGTACAAGAGCGAATGATAAGAGTAGTGGTATGGTAGCTACTCCATCCCGCACTCAAAGCATTACTCCGCACATGAATAAGAAAACCATGCAACCCAACTACCAAAACAGACTGAAGGTATAGACAAAACTCATGGAACTTCGTTAGAAAACAAGGATAGATGCAAACGATTCGCCGGATTTAAAGATAGATGAAGATGATGATGTTGTCGTCATATCATAAGTATCCCGCCACCGGAAAGATATGAAGGAAGATCATAGAGACAACTGCAAGATCCCACAGATAAAGAAAAAGATAGCACCACTAGAACATAAGGGTTACAAAAGATCTGGAAAATCTTCATGGCCTCCGGTGGATTGAGCATAGATGATAGAACGAGAGGGTTTCAAAAGATTACTTGACGAGACTGAGGTGAAAAAGCTCCAGGTTCTTCTTGAAATGATTGAGAGAGATTTAGCGGTCTTGAGGAAAAACTTTAGCGGAACGACGATGATAACTTGCCAACAAGGAACAACTCCGGATTTGATTGAAGATGAAGGATGGAATTAACAATGGACTTGCTGATTCTAGAGTTGAAGAAGATTCACTGGAAGGATAGATTATCTGGTCCTTCGGAAGAGAAGAGATGTCACCTGGTTCACATTGTCGATCGGATCGCCGGTTACAAAGATAAAGAGATCTTGGATAAAGAAACGATGATATAGCTTTGCTTATGGTATGAGCTATCAGAGACGAAAAAGATGTGCAGATATGGAGTTCGAAAAGATGCGCAGCATGATGGACATATGATAGACCGCCGTAGTGCTTTGAGAAACTCTGGATTGAGCACCAGTGACAAAAGAATGAGTTATCAAGGACATGCTGATAAAAGAGAGATAGATAATGTTTCACACACGACTGAAAAGGAGTGTGGAAACACAGATGGATCAAAGAAAAATTTTCCGCATTTT
The DNA here is from genome assembly GCA_916181665.1 of Avena sativa. Classification (NCBI taxonomy): domain Eukaryota; kingdom Viridiplantae; phylum Streptophyta; class Magnoliopsida; order Poales; family Poaceae; genus Avena; species Avena sativa. The sequence goes on along the minus strand of OV702291.1, from coordinate 16,900,060 downwards.
TCGGCATTAAAATACCAATAGATGCGCAAAATCACTTAGCAGATAGGGATTAGCAACTGATGCTTGCTAGAAGGAAGAGCACCCTTAAGAAGACGGCACCGGTTAACAAGGAGTCAGATAGATCGCGCCGGTATACAACGAATCAGATAGATCTCGTCGGTTTGCACAAGCCTGTCAGTATGGAATGTACCAACAGTTGACAACCAAAGGCAGATGGTGATAACAAAGTTGGATGCAACAGATAGACAAGGAATTACACACACACACACACACACACTTTCTATGGTACTACGGAAACCCAGAACACGTGAATCCTAGTTTGAATTTTAAGAAGAGGATTGAAAACGTTGCACTTCCTTACCAGAAAAGGGTGGTGGGTGGGTAAGAAGAAAAGTGGAAGCAGTCCTACTCTCGCGTTTTGTTTTTCCCTAGTATACATAACTACCAAAATATTTGCTAGACAGACAACGACCATTTGGCTGAGACCCTGAAGGTCGGGATGGCTCTGATACCAATTGTAACTACCTCGGTGAATTACGCTCCTAGTGCAAGCCTGGATGATCAGAAATGGTTGAAATAGTACGGTGGGGCCCAAATGCCACTCACAGGTAGACCTTTCGACCGTCCCAACCATTTCCAAACATCGGGACAAGAACGGGCGGCGTAATCGGCAGGCGAAGGGATCAACTACATACACAAATGAGTATGTATGCAAGCCACCATACAATAGTACATCAGAGCCATTCCATCTAAAAAGAAAGGAAATATAGCAACGCCATACGGCAAGATCCAAATATCCTAGATAGATATAGTAGTTTAGGATATCTCCTCATACATCAATCAGTAGAGTATCAAGCGGAAGCGGAAGAAAAAATCCGAGTACGGATAAGAAGCAAATCGGCATAAGATGCCCCATAAATAAGCACATCCCGCCCACAGATCTCACGGATCCCCGTTCCCGGAATCTCTACACCGAATGATCGTTGCCCACATCGTCCGTCTCTTCCACCCAGTATCCATCTTGCGAGTGTACCTGTTCATCTGAACCAATAGTTTATCGTGTGAGACCCTAGGGGTACTCAGCAAGTCTTTATGCCTCTAAAGGGGACACAACCTGGGGTGACGCAATTGCAGCAAAAGATAAACCCTAGCAATTCTATAGATACTCGCTAACCATCCGCCTAACCAGAGATAGACGGATGTCCGTGAATTAATAACAACAGTTATAACAGTTATAACGGTAATCTCCACAGATCCATCCTCCTCCTCGCTTACCGACGAGGAAGCGGACGAACAACCCCCCATCCGTTGGCAGTTTTATTATCCATTCCGTGAGTATTGCACTATTTACTAGTCAGGTACCTAGTCTAGTCAAATTAACAAACGGTACTTTAGTTATGCTTGTCTATGATCGAGAAACTGTGCTCCAAGTCGTCCATAACCGCGGACACGGCTTTCAGAAAGTTTTACCCTGCAGGGGTGCACAAATAGCAACACACACTCGATATGCCTCGGAAAAAACCAAATCAAAACCCAACGAGGCAGTCACGACAAAGCAATTACAGGATTCAGAAAAATTTCAGGGGGCCACCCCATTAAGCTACCCGCGACGAAGCTGGCCGGCTACGAGACGGACTTAAGGTTTGGGTGGACGGCTGTAAACGACTGGGAACCCGAAAGTGTGACTGGGCTTGTCGATACCGCGAAATCGTGTCCCGGCCCTAAACAGTACAGTGTGCTCCTCGCACAATCTTAAATAAAGCAGTAAAGCATGGCATAAGTACAGGATAGTAAATAAAACCTCAAACTAGTTTGTGGCCCCAAGAAATAAGAATGAATCAAGCTCTGGCTCAGGGGGGTCCATAAGGCCTCCCGGATGTGGATAGCGTGAATAATCTTGGAACAGGAATCAAGTACTCGGGGTCTTACGGGACACAAGTGAGAATAAAAACCAAATAACAGATATTGCTCACCGGTGCCACTTTCATTAGTTATCCCATTACTACTCAGGTTAAGTTGTTTAGGTACCTCGTTATTCATCAGACACTCACATACCCTACACATGCTGTTCTACGACTCGCATGGCTCAAACAACTCCTGTAGTAATGGCTCATGGGATGGAGGAACAAGCTTCGGTGGGGTTTAAAAGTAAAGTCTATGCAATACTTGGGATTAAATTTAATGCAATCACGACTCAATGATGCAAGAATAAGATAGAGGCAATAGGTACTATATGTATGCAAGCATGTGGTAGTGCTTGCCTGGCAGCTCAGTTGAAGCAAGGAATGGATCTGGGTAGTGCTCCTGGTTCTCTTGATATATCCCCTGCTCAGCGTCTATTCGAAGAAGAACCAAACAAACAAGGGCCAACATAAATAAAGAGCACAAGCATATGAATAAATGCATCAAGCAAACAATCATGCCATGATGAATGATGCACAATTTGCATGTCAATAAGGTAGCATGGCATGGGTGAGGTGTGAGATACAAGATTAAACATTTTATTAAGTTTTGGCCCTATTTTAACCTCAATTAAGTTGCTGTACTCTTTATATTTATATGATGCATGCTGCAAATCAAACCATGGAATGCATAAACAGAAAGGTCTCGTCGAGCTAATCATTTTAGACATATCATTTATTAAATTTGGAGTTATAAAACAAAAGTTATTAATTATTTAAGTCAAAAGGGCAATTTATTGTAATTTAAATAAACTTGGTATTTTAATTATTCAGAATATATTTTGAATGGCATATTTGAATTCCTCACATTTTTCTGATTTGAAAACATATAATATATGTATTATTTGGATTAATATTTGAAAAGATATTTTAAAACAGAAATATATTTGAATTTGAAATAATTAGAAAAAGCTTTGAATTTAAAAACAGAAACAGGTAAATACTTTTTATACCCAGACAGACTCAGCCACTGTCGCTGACAGGTGGGGTCAGCCGCTGACTGGGCAACAAGCGCACAGAAAACCTTTTTGCACCGTGGCCTACTCTAGCCTAAGCGGATGACAAGCGGGCCCGACAGTAACTGCGGCCCCACGTGACAGCGAAGCCCAGAGTGGATCACGTGGCGGTGCTAGGGGAGCGCGGGTTGAGCTTTACGAAAACCTGGGATCCTTTTTGCAAAATGCCACGAGAGGCTGACGGTGGGCCACGCGGGAGCGCGGGTTGATGCAACAAAAATTGCAGGGGGGTAACAGCAAAACGGCGCCCGCGGTACTGTTTTTCTTCTCTCTCTCTGCGCCGAGCGACGGGTCGGTGCGCGGCGCGGGCGGGGTTCGATCCAGGGACCTAGCGTGCGCGCGCGGAGGGCGGAGCCACTGCGCTGGCTTGGGCTTGGTGCCAGGAGAGTGTGCGTGGCCTAGGTAGGGTTTTACGCAGAGCGCGAGCGAGCAGACGCTAGCGCCGCCAGCGCACGCAGCCTGTTCGACGGAGCGGGCGGCGACACTAGGGCTGTGTGGCGAAGGGGACCATGTCAGGGAGGTGTTTCAGCTCACCGTGGGGCTGTCGGTGGCGTTGGATCGGGTCGACGAGCAGGGGATCGTCGTCGGGGCAGAGGCCGGGCGGCTAGGGTTTGGTGTCGGCCTTGGCGTCGATCTAGAAGCTCCGGCTCTCCTCCTCGCTGCCGGCGTGCACAGGGCGACGTAGGGGAGCCTCCTCGGTCTTCCAGAGCCCCCCACCGACGCGCTGCGCGACTGGATCGTCGGGACGGAGCAGAGGCCGACGGTGATCGGCGCTCGGGTGTAGACGGAGGTGGAGAAGAGAGGGGAGCGAGCAGGGTGCTGGGGCTGGATCTGGAGAAGGCCAGGGAGAGCCGTGGGGTGGTGGTAAAGCAGAGGGAGGGAGGATGATGCCGTGGGGAGGGAGTAGTTGGAGATAAAGGTGGCTCGGCCACCTTTTCTCTACCTCTCCTCACGTGCTCGGTCGGGCTCGGCCAGGGCAGGGCAGGCGCAGGGGGGCTGGCAGGTGGGGTAGGGTGGTCTCGGAGGCAGGGGCAGGCTCGGGCTAGGGCCACAAGGCAGAGAGAGCTAGAGGGAGAGAGGCTCGGGTTTAGGGTGTGGTAGAGGAATGGGTGGCTCGGGTGTAGCTAGGGTTTTGGTTGGGATGGAGGGTAGCTAGGGCAGGGGTGGGTGGCCAGGTGGAACCTGCAAGGTGGGGCTCGGCATGGAGACTAAGGGGAGGTTAGGTGGTAACTAGGGTAGATGAGGGTTAGGCTAGATGAGGGTGGTTTAGAGAGAGGGGTAGATGGTTTAGATGAGGTAGGAGGTTTAGAGAGAGAGGAAAGATGAGGTGGTGGCAACCCTTTGACAAGATCAAGCAAGACCCAAAACAAGCTCAAGCAAGAAATGGCCAAAAGAGAGAAGAAAAGGAAGGTGGTGATGGGTGGAAGGAGATGATGTTGGGGTTTTAGAAAAGATCCACTCAAAATGCAAATACAAACCAAAGCTAGCAAAAGATGGTTCTTGCATGGCCCATGCAATCAATTAATGCCATGCTTATTTTGTGAAAACAAGATTAATACATGGCATTATTATTATGCATCCCCAAAAATTGGAGTAAGGCCCAAGCAAAGGAATTTAGAAAGAATTCCAAGTGGAGTATATGGAGATGATCACATTGGATTATATTTGGGACTTGCTAGTGTGTATATGCCACTAGGTATTTAATAAGCCCACAAAAATATCCCAACATGATGATAACCCCAAAACCACACATATGGAAGCTAGGAAAGGTCCCACTCACAAGGCATGCAAAGGTGGCCATGTGGCTCTCATGTTTCAATATTGTGAAAACAACATGATGCTAAGATGAGAGCATGTGGAATAGAATTGGATCCATCCCAACCCACATGAGCTAGAGGTAAAACCAATAAGTGCCAAGCTCATATTTAGTTGGATGGTGGAATTACAAGGTGGTGAAAGAAAGGTGGTGGAGTTAATAAGAGATATGCCCCCAGCTCAACTTGGGCATTTAAACAATACATCAAGAACCAAATACAATATCAAGAGGCAAATACAATTAACAATGCATATGAGATAAGAACCAAAAGAAAAGGGTTTTGTATGATGCTCAAATGCAAGGTGGCATGATGGCATGAGCATGATATAATTATGATGCAACAATTATATATTTGAAGTAGCATCTATATATAGACTAGACTAGTAGCATTGCAATTGTTAGACAATTGGGATGCTACATGTCTACCCCCGTGTCCTTGTCGGTATGGTGAGCTCGGCCGAGCCAATCGCACCATCCTGTTCTCCTGCGTCCTCTCCAACCTCCGGAAGCCCTCCACCCGCTGGATCCCACCGGAGAAGCCCCGCCGCCGCCGTGTCCGTGAGCACCAGGATTACTCCGGCCCCGCTACTTCCTCGTCGAACTACGCTTCCCCGAGTCCGCTAGCTGCACCTGAGGGTCATAGGTGAGCCTACCGACCTCCTGGACATCATCTTCCTCCCCCTCTCACCTTGCATCGCCGCCGACCTCGCCGCGGTGCGCGCGCACCGTCGCAGTCGTGTCAGCCCTCTTGTTGCTGCCTGTGTTCATCGCGATCTAGCTCTCCCTGTGGTGCTCTTCTGCTCTTGTTTTCTGAACGAAAGTTGTAGCCCGCACCACCCTCTCCATCTTTCCTTTTTGCGGCTTGGCGAGATTCGCCGCCGTTTGGTCGCCATCATTGTCCGAACTCCGGCCGATCCCCTGTTCTCTGCAGACGGCGCGCAGCAGACAGTCCGGCGACGGCGACGCTTTTTCAGAAAAAAACCCTGCCGTTTTTCCCGCCTGAACCCGCAGCCCCCATGGCCCCACCTGTCATTCGCCATCGTTTTCTTTTGAAGAGGCCCTCGGTTTCTGAGAAAACACCCCCGCGCTCCCCGGATAGCACACGTGTCAGCGCCCGATAGCCCGCGCGCGTGCTGTGGCCCTGCCGCCTGGAGGCCCACCAGTCATCCTCTGTGGCTGGAACTCCCCGCGGTAAGAAAAGCCGTACCAGTTCCCGCCACGTCGGCCGCGCTGACTCAGCATCTCAGCCCCACCCGTCAGCGTCTTTGGCTAGATCTCTCTCAGTACAAAAGGTCTGCGTCCTTTTCTGCTTAATAAAAATGAATTTTTAGAAATGTTTAATATGTTTTTAAATCAAGTTTTTAATAACTTTTAATTGGTAATTCCAAATTTGACAAATAATATATGTTTTTCAATCATAAAAATGTGAGGAATTCAAATATGCTATTCAAAATATTATTTGAGCACTTAAAATTTCGAGATGATTAAAATTACAATAAAATGCCCTTTTCTTAATAAATTAATAACTTTAGTTTTATAACTCCAAATTTGACAAATAATATGTCTAAAATGATCAGCTCAACGAGACCTTTCTGTTTATGCATTCCATGTTCTGAATTGCAGCATGCATAATATAAATATAAAGTATACAGCAACTTATTTGAGGATAAAAGGCGACTAAAACTCCATAAAATGCTTTATTCTTGTATTCCACACCTCACCCATGCCATGCTACATTATTTCCATGCAAATTGTGCATCATTCATCATGGCATGATTGTTTGCTTGTCGCATTTTAATTCATATGCTTGTGCACTCTATTTATGTTGGCCCTTGTTTGTTTGGTTCTTCTTCGAATAGACGCTGAGCAGGGGATATATCAAGAAACCCAGGAGCACTACCCAGATCCATCCCTCGCTTCAACCGAGCTGCCAGGCAAGCACTACCACATGCTTGCATACATATAGTACCTATTGCCTCTCTCTTATTCTTGCATCATTGAGTCGCGATTGCATTAATCTGAATCCCAAGTACTGCATAGCCTTTACATTTAAACCCCACCGAAGCTTGTTCCTCCATCCCATGAGCCATTACTACAGGAGTTGTTTGAGCCATGCGGGTCGTAGAACAGCATGTGTAGGGTATGTGAGTGTCTGATGGATAACGAGGTACCTAAACAACTTAACCTGAGTAGTAATGGGATAACTAATGACAGTGGCACCGGTGGGCAATATCTGCTATTTGGTTCTTCATGCTCACTTGTGTCCCGTAGGACCCCGAGTACTTGATTCCTGTTCCTTGACTATTCGCACTATCCACATCCGGGAGGCCTTATGGACCCCCCTGAGCCAGAGCTTGATTCATTCTTATTTCTTGGGGCCACAAAGTAGTTTGGGGCTTTATTACTATCATGTACTTATGCCATGTTTTACTGCTTTATTTAAGATTGTGCGTGGAGCACCTGTATTGTTTAGGACCGTGACACGTTTTTGTTGTATCGACAAGCCTAGTCACATTTTCGGGTTCCCAATCGTTTACCGCCGTCCACACAAACCCTGGGTCCGTTTCAGAGCCGGCCAACTTCGTTGCGGGTAGCTTAGTGGGGTGGCCCCCTGAAATATTTCTGAATCCTGTGATCGCTTTGTCGTGAATGCCTCGTTGGGTTTTGATTTGGTTTTTCCGAGGTTGATCGAGTGTGTGTTGCTATTCGTGCACCCCTGCAGGGTAAATCTTTCTGAAAGCCGTGTCCGCGGTTATGGACGACTTGGAGCACAGTTTCTCGATCATAGACAAGTATAACTAAAGTACCGCTTTTAATTTGACTAAGTACCTGACTAGTAAATAGTGCAACACTCATGGAATGGATAATAAAACTGCCAACGGATGGGGGGCTGTTCGTCCGCTTCCTCGTTGGTAAGCGAGGAGGAGGATGGATCTGTTAATATTACTATTATAACTGTTGTTATTAATTCACGGACATCCGTCTATCTTTGGTTAGGCGGATGGTTAGCGAGTATCTATAGAATTGTTAGGTATTATCTTTTGCTGCAATTGCGTCACCCCAGGTTGTGTCCCCTTTAGAGGCATAAAGACTTGCTGAGTACCCCTAGGGTCTCACACGATAAATTGTTTGATTCAGATGAACAGGTAAACTCGCAAGATGGATACTGGGTAAAGGAGCGAACGATGTGGGCAACGATCACTCGGTGTAGAGATTCCGAGAACGGGGATCCGTGAGATCTGTGGGCGGGATGAGTTTATTTATGGGGCATCTTATGCCGATTTGCTTCTTATCCGTACTCGGACCTTGTTTTCCGCTTCCGCCTGATACTCTGATGTTTGATGTATGAGGAGATATCCTAAACTATTATATCTATCTAGGATATTTGGATCTTGCCGTATGGCGTTGCAATATTTCTATTTCTTTTAGATGGAATGGCTCTGAGGACTGTTGTATGGTGGCTTGCATACATACTCATTTGTGTATGTAGTTGATCCCTTCGCCTGCCGATTACGCCGCTCGTTCTTGTACCGATGTTTTGGAAATGGTTAGGACGGCCAAAAGGTCTACCTGTGAGTGGCATTTGGCCCCACCGTACTATTTTAACCATTTCCGCTCATCCAGGCTTGTAACTAAGAGCGTAATTCACCGAGGTAGTTACAATTGGTATCAGAGCCATCCCGCCCTTCAGGGTCTCAGCCAAATGGTCATTGTCAGTCTAGCAAATATTTTTGGTAGCTATGTATACTAGGAAAAAACAAAACAAAACGTGAGAGTAGGACTGCTTCCATTTTTCTTCTTAACCACCCACCCACCCTTTTCTGGTAAGGAAGTGTAACGTTTTCAATCCTCTTCTTAAAATTCAAACTAGGATTCACGTGTTCTGGGTTTCCGTAGTACCATAGAAAGTGTGTGTGTGTGTGTAATTCCCTGTCTATCTGTTGCATCCAATTTGTTATCACAATCTGCCTTTGGTTATCAACTGTTGGTACATTCCATACTGACAGGCTTTTAAAAACCGGCGCGATCTATCTGACTCCTTGTTAACCGGTGCCATCTTCTTAAGGGTGTTCTTCCTTCCAGCATGCTTTCACAGAATGTGGAGTTGCTAATCTCTACCTGATAAGTGATTTTGCGCATCTATTGGTATTTTAATGCCGAAAAATGCGGAAATTTTTTCTTTGATACATCTGTGCTTCCACACTCCTTTTCAGTCGTGTGTGAAACATTATCTATCTCCCTTTTATCAGCATGTCCATGCTAACTCATTCTTTTGTCACCGGCGCTTAATCCTAGAGTTTCTTTTCATCTCCAATTCTCTTGGGCTAATTACATAACATGTGTCGATCCGATGCTGGTGATTGTAATTTGGTTCTCGGCATAGCTATATGACACTTATCATGAGTGGAATATGGAAAATGCTATCAACACTATCCTCCAAATGGTGACGGTTATCTCCTGTGATTTTGAGTACACCGTGATCATATCTACGCATATTTAAGTATCTTTGGCAATCCAGAGTTTTCGCAAGGCACTACGGTGGTCTATCATCTGTTTATCATGCTTCACATCTTTTTGAACTCCACATCTGTCCCAGGTGGTGAGGTAACCCCTTGTCCTCCTGCCGGTTTCCGGGTGATGTTCCTAGCGTTCATCATCCGCGGTCTCTCGCTGCCCCTGCATCCTTTCTTCAGGGGCCTTCTCTGTTTCTATGGGCTCCAACTGCACCAGCTGTCCCCGAACTCCATCCTCCATGTAGCTTGCTACATTACACTTTGTGAGTGCTGGCTCGGAATCGAGCCACACTTTGGTCTCTTCAAACGTCTCTTCAAGCTGAAGCGCCAGTTGGCGTTTGGCTCTGTAGTCTACGATGTAGGAGGCTGAGGTATCCACATCGACTCCTCCGTCACGTATTTTGACATCAAACTCATGGCGTCCGTCCAAGGGTGGAGGGACAAGTGGTTCTACATCCGTGACCAGAAGGCCGACGGAGACCACTTCGGACTCGTGCCTTTCGATCTCGCGATGCCGTGCAAGAGGAGGCACTCCTGGAAGAACGTGGTGATGCCCGGCGAGTCCGTGGAGAAAGATGTGCTGTACGAGCGTGTCTGTGACCTCGAGAATCGCATGGGTAAAGAAGAGGGAAGCTGCGCCCTTATTCGCACGTGGTTGTGCCATCGCGTCCAGTCCCTGCAGGCCAGAGTCCACCCTATGTTCCGGTGGGCTGGCACGGACGATGTCACTCGCGTATCTGCTGATGGCATTTCCGCGAGTGAAGTAGATAAGAGGGTGCGACTGCTCACCAAGTACACCGCCAAGGATGTGCTCCCTAGTGAACCAGTCGTACCTCCATTCGATACTGCTAATCCACCTCCTGAGGTATGGTTGTGCTACGAAGTAGCTTTGTTTGTCGAATGCTTCTTTTTCCTTGACCAATGCTGACTTGTTGACTGTATGCAGGATTGGAAGGTGTCCCCCTGTATGTCCCCTCTTCCTGAGGGGGTTATTCCTCGTGAGGCTTTAGAAGAGGACGAGTCAAAGTCGACCGTCCCATCTGATGTGGAGGAGGAAGCCCCCGAGTCTAGCAGTCCGGACACTCATAAGCGTTTGCGCAGCGAGGATTTGGATGCATCATCTCCTTCGACTCCGGAAGGCGCGGCCATTGGTGCAGAGTCGCTGATACCTGCCGTTCCTGTGAGTGCTGTGGCGCCGTCTTCCCGCAAGAAGATGCTGCTGCCGAAGGAGTCGTTGTTAGAATCGAGGGGCCAAACCTTCGATTTTGACAAGTTTGATTGGTAAGTATACAATTCTTCTTTTTGGTTCTTCTTTGGAGTTGCATTTTCTTAATGTTGGTTTTGTTCTGCAGTCGACAGGCGTCGTCATCTTCTGGTGACGTCCAATTTTTTAAAGAATCTGGAGTCGCAGCCTCGAAGGCCAAGAAAGTGGCTGAGCGGACTCCTTCTCCTCCATTGGCAGCCCACTCCGGGCACAATTCATCGAGTTCTCCACACGATGTGGAGCATCAGATGGTTCTCCAGACGACTGCACGTCAATCAACTTCAGAGTCACTAGAGGATCATGTATGTGTAATGTTGCTTCTTCTAATTTTTGCAGTCAAATGTATCATCCATACCATCTGCTGATCCTTTGCTGTTTCTTATGTCGCAGCTTATTGTGAAGGAAGTTGCTCGCTTGCTGGAGCAGGTTCTTGCGATGGGTCGCCAGCATGCAATGTTGGACAATCGCCATCGTGTGGTTGAAAGTGAGTGTTTTTTGCTTCTTCTTCTTCATCCTTGTGATATACTCGACTGACGGTCTATCTTTGTTTGTTTCACAGCTGAGCATAATGCTCTCCTTCGCGACGCTGCTTCCCTCGAAAAGGCACTCACCGCGGCGGTGAAGAGTCGCGATGAGGTAGTCGTAGCACATGACGAATCGCAAATACGCGAAGAGGATTTGCGCGCCTCCATCGTAGCTAGGGAGAATTTGTTCGAAGAACAGCTTTTCTCGATTGCCAAGGCTCTTTCAGGTATTCCCTCGTCTAGATTTTCGTCGTGTCCCTTCTTTTCGAATTTGTTGTTGTGCTGACTTTTGTGCCAATGCTTGATTCTTGTGTAGATGCCAGCGGTCTGAGCTTCGACGCCTAGGCACTCCGTCATGATGATGCCTTGGCAGGTGCCATCTCGGCAGTCGAAGATCGCAGTGCTTCCGTTCAGGGGACGCTCATCAAGGCCAAGGGCGTGCTCAGTCACCACCGTGAGGAGATGGCGCCCAAAGCCGAGTTAAACGAAAATGTAGATGATCTGGTGGAGTCCCTTGATGGAGGCATTCCTGCAGGCTTCAAGAACTCACTCCGTGCGGCTGGCGCTTCGATGTCACTCGCGATGGTTCAAGCCCATGGAGTCGAGGTTGATCCTGCTGCGGTCTCCAAGGCAATGCCTGTCAGCACGGATGGCCAACAGGTAGTCTTTGCTCCTTTCGCAACTGCCTATGGCAAGTACGGGCCGTAGCTAATCAACACAGTTGCGAAGTACTCTAAGGAGCTGCAGCGAGCCAAGAAGGCAGCAAAGGCTGCGGCATCAGGGGCCGGTGGGAAGTCTGTGGCATCTGATACTGCCACAGACTCGATGAGGCCCCCAAAACCGAAGTCTAAGTCAAAGAAGCCAGTTGCTCCCTAGTAGTCATGTTTGTAATAGTTAATAGCCTGTCTCTTTTGTTTGGAACATGCCTTTGGCAAATGTATCTGTTGATACTTTATTATGCTTGAATGCACTCGAGTCTTTTGTCCATGCATCACCTTAATCTTCTTATTATCTCTTGCTTGGCTTGTGATAGGGCACATTGAGTGGTCCTTCGAGTGAACCTCAGAATATACCATCCACTAATGATACTTTGGCGCAGTCGCGTTCAAGGGTGGATGAGCTGTCTCTGCTCTCGCGACTCCGTGACCGCGTGAAGCAGTTGGAGCGCGAACTACCTGTGCTCCGTGGTAACGCGGATGTATGGAAGTCGAGGGAGGAGAAGGCCATCGCCTGAGAGCAATATCTGCTAGGGGAGGTGACGCAGCTGGGCGACCAATTCAAGTGTTAGCTTTCTTCTTACTTATCTTTTCTTGTAGCCTCTCGCAGTAGTTCGTTGTCTTCATACTTTTGTGTTTGCTTGGTACAGTTGTCAGTGCACGCCATCCGCAAGATGAGAAGGACAAGATTGCCATACACATGAATGATCTGACCCAAGAGCAGCTTCAGGCGAGTGGGTACTTCTGGGTAGATCATGATCGTGCAATTGCACTAGCGACTCTGCAGGATCGTGCTTCGCGAGTGCTTCACCTCCTGAAGAAGTCACAATCGTGCTTAAGGAATATATATCAAATGATGTTCCCACTAGACGTTGTTCCATCGAGCCTGCTGGCCCTTCTTGTGAAATTTCAAGACTTGAGTGCAGTCCGCGAGTGTGTGAGGCAACAGTTAGTGGCTGGTGCCAAGGCTCCTCTGTCGCTGGTGCGACTGCATAGGCCTGATGTGGATGTTGCAGCGGTTGCTGCCGGTCCGCCGGTGCTTCCAGCAGGTTCGACCTGGAACATGGTTCCTCACTACCAGGCGGTGGATCGCCTAGCAGAGGAAATCATCGACTTCTTCGAAGAGCAGACAAACGTTCCTTTGTTGTAATAGTAGTTTAGTTTGTATCCTGCACATAGTTGGACCAGTGTTGTAAGGTTCATATATATGATGTGTGTAATTGATTGACATTGGTGTATATAAAGAGCTTGTTGGCTTATATTGTTTGCGAGTGCGTTGCACTATGTGATTCCTTTTCGTTAGCCTGACTTGTGATTATCTCAGCACCTTGCCAACCTGTCAAGTGCGTTGCAACTGGGTTGGTGTTTGTCAAGGGTTCGATTAGTGCGTCAGCTACTCAGGATATCGCGTTGGTTCGTATAATAGATGTGTATAGGGTGGCGCAGCCCCCGAATGGATAATTTGCAAAAAGAAAAGAACACAGAGTTTGGGGCACTTAGCTTTATTTATTCGCAGGATAGTACGAGGTACAATGTGCGGCTAAGTATCCTTGGCTGAGTAGCCTTATTTGCAATGTAAAAAATAAAAGACGACTAAGGGTAGAAGCACCGCAGCTGCGCGATGTTTCAGGGGTTGGAGTATGTGACTCCTGTCTCGAAATCTTTAAGGCGATAGGCACCACCTGGGATTACTTCTGTAATCACGTATGGTCCCTCCCAGGGGGACTCGAGCTTGAGATGCCCTTGTTGTTTCAGTCGCAGGACCAGGTCTCCTTCGACGAAGGATCTGGGGCATAGCCTTCTGCTGTGGTAGTTGCGCAGGTTCTGCTGGTAGATCGTTGATCTTTCCGTAGCGATTTCCCATGCCTCGTCAAGGAGGTCGACGGAGTCTTTTAGTGCAAGAGTTGATTCCTGCTCGTTGTAAGCGACCACTCGCGATGCTTTGTATCATACTGTAACACCCCGTCCACTCCTGGGCCCGGGGGGTGTCACTCCTGGCAGCTTAATAGGATATCTAGACTGGCCCCACATACCAACACTAGTCTTTTCTGCGCACTTTGTCCTCACTCGTGCGCACTCGTGCGCACCCGGTTATCCACTTCCCGGTCGGTCACCCATCCTAGAATTTCTCTAGGCCAAGCACGCTTAACCTTAGAGTTCTTTTGGAATGAGCTTCCGGATAAGAAGTTGCAACTTGTTGGTATGAGTATTCTATCAATCCTATTAAGCCATGTGCCTGGTCTCAAATACACCCATCCTTTAGAAGATTGATGCCCTCATCGATCAAGCACACCCCAGGAACGTTCCCTCTTGGCACGCGTCTATGCGTCTAGTGCCAGCACATGTGCCATGCCGTGTCCACTCCGGGCCACACGCGCCATGCTCCACAAGTCCCGCCACTAACCCGCACACACCCGTGTAATCGCAAGGGTCGGCTCTGATACCACTTGTAACACCTCGTCCACTCCTGGGCCCGAGGGGTGTCACTCCTGGCAGCTTAATAGGATATCTAGACTGGCCCCACAGACCAACACTAGTCTTTTCTGCGCACTCTGTCCTCACTCGTGCGCACCCGGTTACCCACTTCCTGGTCGGTCACCCATCCTAGAATTTCTCTAGGCCAAGCACGCTTAACCTTAGAGTTCTTTTCGAATGAGCTTCCGGAAAAGAAGTTGCAACTTGTTGGTATGAGTATTCTATCAATCCTATTAAGCCATGTGCCTGGTCTCACACATACTTTTGCGGGTAACACCGCTTCAGCACCATGCACCATGAAGAACGGGGTGTACCCCGTGGCACTGTTTGGGGTCGTGCGTAGGCTCCAGAGTACCGATTGCAACTTGTCTGGGCAGCAGCCTGTGGCTTGTTCGAGTGGCCTGAGGAGTCGCTTCGTGATTCCGCCGCAGACGAGCCCGTTGGCTTTTTTGACCTGACCGTTGGTCTGTGGATGCGCTACGAAGGCATAGCTTACATTGATTCCCAGATTTTCGTAGAATTCTTAGAACTCCTTGGATGTGAAGTTCGTCATGTTGTCCATGATGATGCTGTGTGGTACTCCGAAGCGATAGACGATGGACTCGTAGAATTTGACGGTGCTGTATCCTGATTGGTTAGTCACTAGCATGGCCTCTATCCACTTGGTGAATTTGTCGACTGTGACCAAGAGGTAGACGTAGCCTCCTCGTGAGGACTTTGGGAGCTTGCCGACCATGTCGAGTCCCCATTGCGCGAAGGGCCAAGCCAATGGAATTGGCTGGAGCTCCGCGCCAGGTGTGTGTGGCTTGTCCGCGAATCGCTGGCAAGCGTTGCATTTTTGGACGATGTCCTTGGCGTCACGCATGGCCGTAGGCTAGTAGAATCCAGCTCGTAGAGCTTTGGCAACGAGGGCGCGGCTGCCGGCGTGGTGCCCGCAAGTCCCCTCATGGATGTCGAGGAGAACAACTCTTCCATCGGTGTTGGAGACGTATCGTTGGAGTACTCATGTGATGCTGTGCTTGTATAGTTCGCCGTTGATAACAGCGAATGCCTTGGATCGCTGTGCAATGTGCCGTGCGTCGGTCGGATCGTCCGGTAGCCTCTTGCTGAGAAGGTATGTGATGTACGGTTGAGTCCAAGATGGCTCGGTCATCATGACACTCATTGGTCCTTCGAGTCCTGTGTCAAGCTCCAGGTCGCCGAGTGCCATTGGCTCATTGGGCGGCGCAGCCCCCGAGTCCGTTGTTGCGCTTATTTTCTTCTCTGCGGCCTTTGGCTTGATGGAGCGTTCGCAGATGCGCTCGAGAAATACCCCAGGTGGTATGGGGGCGCAGGTAGAGCCAATGTTGGCGAGTGCGTTTGCCTCTTCATTGCTTTCGTGGCCTATGTGTCGCAGCTCGCAACCATCGAAGTCCCCTTCGAGTGTGTCGTAGAGGTCGCGGTAGGCGATCATATTGTCGTTCAGTGCGTTGCACTCGTGCATTGTCTGGTTGATGACCAGCTTGGAGTCACCGTATATTATGAGCCTCTTGGCGCCACAGGCTTTTGGCATCCTCATCCCATGTAGCAGGGCCTCGTATTCAGCTTCATTGTTGGAGGCGGTGAACTGCATTCGCAGAATATATTTCAGCTTGTCTCCCTGGGGTGATGTCAGTATGACACCTGCGCCAGCTCCGTCCTTTCACTTGGATCCGTCGAAGTGCATTGTCCAGAGGTAGGACATATCTGGTTTTTTGGGGAGTTGGTTCTCCATCCAGTGCACGAGGAAGTCAGGGAGAACTTGCGACTTGATTGCATCACATTTTTCATATGTAATGTCTCGTGGAGACAGTTCGATCCCCCAAAGCGCGACTCGTCCGGTGGCATCGGGATTATTGAGGATATGTCCAAGCAGGGCGTCATTGACCACCACGATTGGGTGTTCCTGGAAGTAGTGGCGCAGTCGCCGGGTTTTCATGAAGACGTTGTACGCCAGCTTCTGGTAGTGCGGGTGCCACTGCTTTGTTGGCGTGAGTACCTCGCTGAGGTAGTAGACTGGGCACTGTACCCCGTGGACCTTGTTTTCCTCGGCTCGTTCTACCACGAGCACCGTGCTGACCACCTGGTTGGTGGCGGAGATGTATAGCAACAGTGGTTCCCTTTCGCGTGGGGTCACCAGTATTGGCGAGGTGGACAGTAGGCGCTTGAGGTCTTCAAATGCTTCCTGTGCCTCATTGGTCCACTTGAATTTGTTAGCTTTACGGAGAAGTTGGTAGAAGGGTAGTGCCTTTTCGCCCATTCGACTTATGAATCGACTGAGCGCCACGATTCGCCCAGCCAGTTGCTGGACGCCTCTTATGTTCTTCGGCTTCTCCATGGCCAGTATGGCTTTTATTTTCTTCGGGTTTGCCTCGAATCCTCTCGCAGAGATGAGATACCTGAATAGTTGCCCAGATGGTACGCCGAAGGCGCACTTGTCCGGATTGAGCTTGATCCGGTAGCGGTCGAGGTTGGCGAAGGTTTCGCGTAAATCGTCGATTAGCGAAGCTTCCTCTTTGGTCTTGATTACGATGTCGTCAACATAGACTTGGATGTTGCGACCCAGTTGGTTCTTGAGGCAAGCCTGCATGCACCGCTGATAGGTTGCTCCTGCGTTTTTAGCCCGAAGGGCATTGTGTTATAGCTGAACACACCAAAAGGCATTGTAAACGCCATTTTCTCCTGATCCTCCTCCTTCATTCGAATCTGGTTATAGCCTGAGTAGGCGTCGAGGAAGCAGAGGCACTCACATCCTGCGGTGGAGTCGATGATCTGGTCGATTCGCGGTAGCGGGAAGTGATCCTTTGGGCATTGCTTATTTAGGGAGGTAAAATCCACGCACATCCGTAGGATATCCGTGTCCTTTTTTGGTACTAGCACCGTGTTGGCGAGCCAAGTGCTTTCCTTGATCTCGCGTATGAATTTGGCTTCGAGGAGTCTGTTGATCTCCATTCCGACTGCTTTTGCTCTTGGCTCAGACAATCGCTGAATTGTTTGTTTGACTGGCCTTGCGTCTGGGTTGAAATTGAGTGCGTGCTCGGCAAATTCCCTGGGAACTCCTGGCATGTCCGCTGGACACCAGGCGAAGATTTCCCAGTGCTCACGGAGGAATTCAACAAGCGTGAGTTCCTATGCGGGACTCAAGTTATTGGCGATGAGGGCCATCTTGGCGGGATCCGATGGGTGGACCTAGACTTTCTTCGTGTGCAACGATGAGTCGAAGGACAGGTCGGGTGAACTTGGCCGGCTCAGGGGAGGCAGACTGTTGTCTGTCGACTCCTTCAATCTTGCGAGTTCTTCCTACATGCCGAAGGACTGGGAAATTCTGTTGAATTCCCTATCGCAACTATCGGACCTCTCGAAGCTCCTGTTGATTGTGATGACGCCATTGGGGCCTGGCATTTTCATGTGCAGATAGGCGTAGTGTGGCACTGCCATGAACCTGGCGAACGCGACACGTCCGAGGATGTAGTGGTACTGTGAGGGCCAGTCGACGACTTCAAAGTCGATGCGTTCGCATCGAAAGTTTTTCTGCGTGCCGAAGATGACGTCGAGGTTGATTTTGCCAAGAGGGTATACGCCCTTGACTGGGACGATGTTGTGGACTGTTGTGTCTGAGGCCTCTAGGCATGTCAGAGGGATCTTCATTGCTCGCAAGGTACTCACAAACATAAGGTTAATGCCGCTTCCGCCGTCCATGAATACGCGACTCATGTCGAAGCCTCCAATTTGTTCCTCGAGTACGAGGGGACAATGGCCTGGACGAGGTACTTGGCGCGGATGGTTGCGCTTGTCGAAGGTGATGCAGGAGTCGCTTCCACTGAGGTACTCAGTGGTGGATGGTGGTGAGTTTGTCGCCAAATTGACTTGGCGAGTGATGGCCTTTTGCACCCGATTTGAGGGGCGGCCCTTTTGGATCATCATGGTGCCCATGGCCCGTGGGTATGGCTCGCCTCCGTGATGCTGGTCAGGCGCAGCTGCATTTGGCGGTGGTCCGGGTGGTGGTGGAGGAGCTCCATGTGCCACCGCGCCTGGGGCGGCTCCGTAGCCCCTGTTGACCGCGTCACGATTCATCCGGGCCAGACCCTCGTGGAGTTTGAGGAACTCGCGGCAGTCCTTGAGGAGGTGGCTGGATTTCTTTTTGCCGTCATGCTTGTCGATGTAGAAGTGTACAGTGCATGGCCCGGATATCTTGTCTTCAATGGATGCGGCGGGGGCCTCATCGCGAGTGCGGCGCTGCCATACCTGCGTGGTTTTCCCGGAGTCGCGGTGTCCACCGCTGCGGTAGCCGCTGTTGCGGTTGTCGTGTGGACGGTGAAGTCGAACGCGCTGAAGAACTAGTGAATCTCTGCTGTTGCGGAGTTGTAGATCACAGTTGATGGGGCCGAAGAAGCCACATCAGCACTCCCAATTCCCACAGACGGCGCCAATTGACGAGGGTTTAACTCATCAATGCCCATTGTTATGGACTTGGGTTTTGGAGAAGGAGGGGGCGCTGGAAGCATCAATCGGCTAGCAAACAAGCACACAAGGGGACTCGAAGATTTACATAGGTTCAGGCCTCGTAGAGATCCCTCCTGCTTGTCTGCTCGTGGAATTAACAGAAGAATCGAAGATTACAATGGTGCGCAGATGCAATCTGGCGAGGGTTGTGGAAACTAGGGTTGCGTGTGTCCTCCTCGCCGCCTCCTCCTAGCCTTTATATAGATAGGCTAGGTCTCGGGTAGCAGGTCGAGTCGGTTACAGGTTAGGGTTTTCCCCTTTAAACTTCCTATCTTTAGCTTCTTCTTGTTCTGCAAGCAATCGAGAGTCCGTAGGTTACTCGAGTCCGTATATATCAAGCTCGAGTACCTGTAGGGTATACCCATGTCAGTGTATGTGTGGGAGGAACTCCGTATTTGGACAAATAGGCAGCAACCACTGCTCACATCATCCTCATAACCACAACAGTCATTAATCCACATCAATCAAATTATTGTGCTATTAGGGGACTTAATCCTGTAGGACGTATCCCATGACATGGATAGTATTCCATGAGTTTCCTCGGTTCCCAAGTTGATACGTAAGGGGTGCCAACAGCTTTATAGTCACTGTAAGTGCTAACACACCTCCGTCTACCAACAAGTAGTTCCCTCCATCAAGTCCCCATAAGAGGCAAATATTGAGAGGTCGACTTCTCCCAACATCAAGATGAAGACAATCTAACACATGGTCACAATGATGAATATCATAATAAACTTTATCTTATTTCAATCTCATACTAGGGTTTCTCCATCTCCCCAAGAACTAATGATCTGCCCAGACATGGAGGCAATCAACATCATGGCAATAACAATGGAATCTATCATAGATGAATAGTACTTGAATAAATTCACAACGAGTACGGAAAATTATAACAAGATCTAGACAAGATGTAGATGGGATGGATGGAGATGGTGGTGATGCGGCGATTGATGATGAAGATCGATGCCTTAGCCTCCCGGATCTGCGCAGGGCGAAGATGGATCCCCGGTGGACGAGTTCCCCCTCTAGATGCCTTCCGGAGGTGAGGTTTTGGCGATTTTTGGTTGTTTTATATGTCATCTCCCTGATCCAATTGCACGGGGTGAACCTATTTGAGGAGGCGGTGGTGGCGCCTACTATACGGCGGGAACTATACGGTCAGAAAATTATTCCCACCGTATAGTTGGTCGTCAAACTCTCTAGACGCCTCGATCGCTTCGGGTTTTCTTCTGGTGTTATTGATATTTCCCAAATAAGCGATTTACGTTGTTTTTGACTCCTTTTCTCCCTAGTACAACTGCTCCAAGAATTGTGTCCATTGTATCCATTATATGTCCTGATTCTGGTGAAAATAGACATAAAATGTGCGCGCGAACGTAGTAAAATACCAAGATCCTACAACTACAATGAAAAATAATAATATAAAACATGATGCAATTATGCACTCATCATGACCCCCTACGAGGCGCTACACTTGTGGCACTCGGGTCGTTCGAGCCATCGGAGTCTTTGGATTCGGTGGAGCTGGAGCTGGTGGAGTCGTCCGAGTTCAAAATGACCTTGAGGTCGACGTTAGTACGACTACATCAACCACGTTCCCCCGAACGTTAACAAAGCATTTTGGTCTTAAACTTGGTGAGTTTGCAAAAATCCTCTCCCGTTACCACATTACTAATAGATAGATCTTGGCATTAGGGTTGTTTGTGTAGGAAAAATTATTGTTTTCAGGCACTAAACCCCAACAGTGGTATTAGGGCCGAACTATGCGCAGTTATGCTGGTACGGGTAGAACACATGTTGATTGTGTGGGCATTGATCATATAATTGTTACCGTCCCATGTGTACTTGCATATACCACAACATTGCCTGATCTAAGAGCCCCAACCGACATTACGCGTTCATTCGTGAGACCGGTCCATGCTTGACATACGTCTTGCACCGTATAAGTGGCTTGGGGGGTGTCAGTTTCTCTCACAGTAGTTGGTATACCATTTACAACGGAGGGACCCAAAAGGGGTGTAATAGATACAAATATTTAATCAATGTTGTGGTTCAAGTTCGTAGGTAAGAAACGGTTCTTGTGCGAAAGCCCTAGCAGGCACGTAAAACATGCAAAAGATAAAGTAGAGGCGTCTAACTTTATTTTGCAGGATCTTGTGATATGATATGGTCAAAGTAAAAGGTAAAGTAGTTTACTTTCTTGTTGCTAAGGTAGTAATATGATGGTGGCATTAAGGGCTTGGCGCCATGCACCGGAGTGCACGATAGAGATCATGGCGTGATGATCCACGACCATGTCATGTCACACATATTTACATTTGATGTTTAATTGTGCGCATCTTGTTTGTGCTAGTATTAGATACTCGACAATAGTATTAATAGGATGATCCCTTAATATAATACCAATATTGTGTACACCCTTAGTGTGCACCACCAAGAAAGTTCTCCATTATGAGGCACGCCATGACGATCGGGTGTCAGACATATCTGTGTTCGCATAGGGTGGGTGTAAGACATGTTGTACAATGGATACACGTAAGGTTGAATTGGTGAGCCTAGCATGTACAGACATGGCCTTAGAACACAGATGATCGAAAGATCGATATGAGTCACATGAATGATGTGATTGACATTGGAGAATGTCTACCTTTGCAGCTATGTTGCGGGCTGTGACGATTGGGGGTGACATAGTGAATGGGGATCGTGTAATCACTAAAACTTCTTTAGGGATGTTTGTTTTAGTGGGAGATCATCTAATATAATGTGATTATAATTTGAACTCATATTATGAACTTAGTCTACATGTCTTTGCGAAAATTTTGTAGATCATGTCAAAACCTGACATGGGTATACCCTACAGGTACTCGAGCTTTGTATATACGACCTGAATATATAGAGGCCCACGGTGTCGCCAAGGCCCAAATGAAGAACTCGAGTAACCTACGGACTCTCTATTGCTTGAAGAACAAGAAGAAGCTAGAGATAGAAAGTTCAAAGGGGAAAACCCTAACCTGTAACCGACTCGACCTGCTATCCGAGACCTGGCCTATCTATATAAAGGCTAGGAGGGGCGGCGAGGAGGACACACGCAACCCTAGTTTCCACAACCCTCACCAGATTGCATCTGCGCACCATTGTAATCCTCGATTCCTTTGATAATTCAATGAGCAGACAAGTAGGAGTAGGGACCTCTACGAGGCCTAAACTTGGGTAAATCTTCGAGTCCCCTGTGTGCTTGTTTGCTAGCCGATAGATGTCTCCAGCGCTCCCTCCTTCTCCAAAACCCAAGTCCATAACAATGAGCATTGATGAGTTAAACCCCTCGTCAATTGGCGCCGTCTGTGGGAATTGGGAGTGCTGATGTTGCGGCTTCTTCGGCCCCATCAACCGCGATCTACAACTCCGCAACAACAGAGATTCGCCAGCTCTTCGGTGCGTTCGACTTTACCGTCCACACGCCAGCAACTCGCCCGGCTTTCGAGTCCGTAGGCGACGGAATCAGCCTGGTGATCGGGAGCTTCTGCTTCCAAGTTGGTCAGATGGGCACGCTTCGCGTGCCTGACTAGCCGACGGTACCATCGATTGCTCCAGCATCGTGGTTCCTCCATCTATCGGCACCCTCAGCGAGCTCAACACCCCGATAACAGTCGAGAACACGATCAGCGACACCGCCTCATGACTTTTCCCTACAAAGAGACTGCGTCTCCTGGGTCACCCGAATCGTCTCCGCGATGATAAAATTTCAGATGCCGCGCTTACAGCGTGAAGATAAGACCTGAATAAGGCCTGGCAACGCATTAGCTGCGCACTACCAGAAATATATTCGTCCCTACAGGTACGATGAACATGCCTTGACGGACGCGTCAAGTGCTCACACCCATATACTGGAATTCGACTCCTGTAAGACCTCCGCGGCTTGAGTCGAATTACACCAGCACTTTTCCGGATTTGAGTCCGGGGACTCGAGTTCGAGTAGATGGCGTTGTTTTACCCTAAGGTAGTTAACTAATACCGATACATCGGTTGAATCGGGCACTTACATCAACAATCCCTATGACATAAATAGAGCCGTCGAAAAATATACTCAGTCATGCACTCGAAAGGCTTCATAAAGTCTCTAGTCGAATCTGCAATTCCAGTGGACACTCGGAGGCTACTGACATGGGTATACCCTATAGGTACTCGAGCTTGGTATATACGACCTAAATACATAGAGGCCCATGGTGTCGCCAAGGCCCAAATGAAGAGCTCGAGTAACCTACGGACTCTCGATTGCTTGAAGAACAAGAAGAAGCTAGAGATAGAAAGTTCAAAGGGGAAAACCCTAACCTGTAACCGACTCAACTTGCTACCCGAGACCTGGCCTATCTATATAAAGGCTAGGAGGGGGCGGCGAGGAGGACACACGCAACCCTAGTTTCCACAACCCTCGCCAGATTGTATCTACGCACCATTGTAATCCTCGATTCCTTTGATAATTCCACGAGCAAACAAGCAGGAGTAGGGACCTCTACGAGGCCTGAACCTGGGTAAATCTTCGAGTCCCATATGTGATTGTTTGCTAGCCCATAGATGTCTCCAGCGCTCCCTCCTTCTCCAAAACCCAAGTCCATAACAATGGGCATTGATGAGTTAAACCCTCGTCAAAACCCAAGTCTCTGTTTTGTTTTGAGGGATTTATGAAGAGTGAGAAACTCAAAGTAGATGGGTCCAACTTCATAGACCGGTACGAACGCTTGAGAAACTCCTCATCTTCCATGATCTGTTATATGTGCTGCAAGAACCGCTAGGAGATTTTCTCGTGGGCTTCACCAGATTATCCGACGATCATGATTATCGTGCCTGACGTGACACGTTCATGATAGTCAAATACACCATGGTTCATGTCATGGAGCTTGCTCTGGGAGCACTGTTCCATGAGATTGAGGCCTTCATCCTGGCCGAAGGACTTAAGATGCTCTTTCCATCTCAAGCCAGAATCATGGTGTTTGAATACATGGATGAATTCCTCTCAACCAAGATGAGGGAAAACACCAACCTGGAAGACCACTTGGATATCATGGAAAGGACTCATGAGCGTCTTGTGGACACCATGGACAATTGGTTGAATGACAGATTTGCGATAGATTTGGTGTTATGCTCGCTACCCCATAGCTACAAAGATGTCATCTTGAACTACCTCGTGGAAGGGAAAGAGTTTACCTTCTTTGAGTTCATGGCTCATATGAGAACCCAGAATGTAGTACCTGCTCCACGAGTTGTCACCAATATGAAAGGTATATATTTGATATACAAAGTTATAAATGTTTAATTTTCAAATGCTTATAACAGCTTACAAAGTATTTGATACTTGTATTGTTTTATGAAAACGGGACCCTCTACTTGAGAAGTGATTGAAGGAGTGGGCGCGACAATGCATGTTGATGGACAACAAGGTACCAACAACACTCTCCTTCTGAAGTTATCATTTTGATTAGAATATTTGAATAAATTTGTAATTGATGAGAGTGAACTACATTAGTGTGTGTCTTGCATTTGTAAGATAGTTATTCATATGAATTTGATACAAATCAATTATTTTATTCCTCTGAGTAATATCTTTTATGTTCACGATTTTTATTATGAATGGGTTATTCATATTTTGATCTTGATGATAGAAATTTATATGTTTATAAGATTGTGAAAATGCCGAAAGATATTCAAACTTAATAATGATATCATTTTGAATGGCACTATTGTGTTAAGTCATAATGGTACATATGAAAGGATTCATAAGTGATGAAACCAAGGTCTTAAAGATACTTGATCTTTTGACACATAAAAACCATGCCCCTGTTAGGAAAAATGACTAAACCTCCACATTCTGGTAATACATAGTGTGTGTTGAATAATTGGATATCATACATGATGATATGTTGTATTGTTCAACAAATGGTGGATATCATTATTTTGTAAAACTTGATTGTGAATATAAGCAAATAAACATATTCGATGAATGAGACACAAGTCTGAAATTATTTGTTATGAACAAAGAATTTCATAGTGAATTAACAAGAATACGAGTCTTTATGATTTGATCAAAACGATAAGTATTTGAGTTATGATTCAAGCATATAAGACTTGTGAAAAGTGTTCCACAAATTACAATGCTAAGAATATGTCAATGTGTTGACATGTATAAAGAATTGTAATCATACCATATTAGATATCATATGGTCTAAAGTAATATCTTATTGTGTCAGCGTTAGTATATTTATAGAAGATAAATTAGAATAGCAAACACTTACCTATTGTATAAAGAATCATCAAGGATTCGTGGAAACAACACCATAAGTGTATGGCACAATGTGGTTTCCAGAAATTCTAGAGTTATGTGATAATTCAGAATTGGAACGAATAAATATTTGTAGTGTATTCCTAGGCAACTAAGAATATGCATTCCACAACTACAACCAAAGTAGCAAAACTTGTATTGCTCAAACATGGTATTTATCGAGAAGAGTTTCTCGAATAAAAGAGTTAGTGGACAAAAGGTGAAAGCTTAAATAAGGTTAAGAACCTTCTCTCCAAATGTTAGAGTAGCACAACAAAATTTATTCCAAAACAAAGCTCTACAAATAGAGGTGAAACTAATGAAAATGATCAAATGTTTTAGTGGGAGATTTTACTAAAAGAAAGTAGGATTCATGAATAAGTTCTGCCTCATTACGGGATTGAATTTCATGATTCACTTATCATGTTAATGGAACAATGGCACACCTACAAAATACATAGAAGCGATGGTGAACCTAAATACGAGAAATGACTTGAGTCGTGAAATCCTATAAATTCAGTTACATTTAAGATGGTAAAGTAAAATGTTACTTGATCTTATCAAAGTAAAGATGTTACTTAATGTTCCCAAAGGGACTACTAGAGTAAATGATCACGGGGCTAGGTCGAAAATATTTGTGCCTCTGTGCCCATGTTCATAGTCTCTCCATATGAGTCGCAAGGAAGAAATGAAACTTAAAATAGGACATAAAGCTTGATTTGTGTCAAAAAATGTCTTGAAAAAAATTCAAATGGTTGACTATAATGTGTAGCAATGCTTAAGCTAGACAAATGGAATCTCATGGCTGGAATTCTCAATTTGATGAATGATCAAAAGATTTTGGGATTGTGTCCAGAATATTGAGAAGACCTGCATTTATAATAAACTGAGTGGGAGCTAAGAGAGTTTCATACTCTTATATGTTACTGACATATTTGAGTGGGAGCTTATGAAACATTCTCATATGTTATTGAAATATTATGAATGGTATCGTTGGTATTAGTAATTATTAGAGAATATTAAGTAGATGAAGTTGAATGAATATTGAACATTGAAACCTATCAAGATAGATTGATATGTTTAATAGCATTAAGTCGGAATGTTTTCCTGGATTGGATTCTGAAAAATGTTCAGAATAGAACAAGTTAAGAAGGAAGTTCTTACTTGTCTAACTAGGTCAATTATTGAGATTGTCTCGGTATGATGATGGTTAAAAGAAGGAAAAGATGTGTAACATCTACTATGCCTCAGTCATAGGTTCCATCTTACAAAACCATGTCGTATACTCGATATAATGTGACCCAAGTTCTTAATCTGAAGAACATGTTCCAAAGTGATCTCTAAGTGAATCACTGAACAAGAGGTTAAGTATAGTCTTCGGCGTCTAGAAAGAACTGAAGGTATACATCTGATCTATAAAGTATGGTGAACTTGATCGTAAAAGGGGTATGCTAGAAAGTTCCACCCAACCTAGATGATTGGAATTCTCACAACATTAAGTGCCTTAGTATAAGAGAAGCATGATTAGACATCGAAGTGGCATTTATTGCACTATCGATTAGATTTACATTGACAAAGAAATGTATGCATACTTCAAAGGTAAAATATGCAATGTTATGGCTGGGGAAGTCCATCTTCCACAGAGTGTGTTCCTAATGGTCATGTCAATGAAAATGGCATCTCTTTTGATTGATTAATCGTCATGGCAGAAGGAACAAAAACAGCACTCTGTCGCCAAAACATAAATATTTACACCGCAAAGTTATCATGTGATGATAAGAAGAATGTTAAATTAGGTGACATTAACAATTCACAAAGACATAAGGATTTGTATAGTATAGTCCATAGACAATATCTCTTCCATGAGCAAGCATGATCAAAACACCAAAAGTGTTATGGTGTAATGATTCGTATCAAATGCAGCTATTTTATTTATACTCAAGGGCAAGTGGGAGACTATTGGGAATATGCCCTAGAGGCAAATAATAATATAGATTATTGACATATTTCAATAAATAGGTTTTATATCATGCTATAACTGTATTGATAGGAATATTAATACACGTGTGATATGTAAACCACCAGAGTCCCTAGTGATCCTCTAGACACTTCATTGGTCAATCGATGATCGACGTCTCTCAATCATGGACAGTTATGTCAATTGATAATGGAGTCATTTCATTAGGTGAATGAAAGTGATGGACATACCCTACACAGGAATTGTAAAACGATCAAGTCACGAAGTTCACCATTATAATGACTGGGAAATGTAGTAACCAATTCCTTAGACCATGAGACCATATTTAATCACTATCACCCGAGAGTGCCTTGTTTGCATCAAACGTCACTCGGTGAAACAGTGATCATAAAGATGTCTCCAGGTATTCAGATGGGCATGTAGAGGCGTATGTGTTAAGAGCGGGATTTATTCTTTCGCGTGACAGAGAGATACTCTAGGATGACTCGGAGACATGACATCCATAAAGCTACAACGTGTGACTAGGTCATGGGGATGGCATAACTCGGAACGAGTAAAGTTGTACTTGTCAGTAACAAGATTGAACCCAACATGGCAATGTCGTTGATAAGATATCATACAAGTAAAATATCAAAGTAACAAAGGGAATAGGACTCTATGTTTAATGATTCAACGACAAAGATTCTCGTGGAATGCATAGGGATCATTATGGGCATTCAGGTCCCGCTGATGATCATTGGTCCGAG
Organism: Avena sativa; assembly: GCA_916181665.1. Taxonomy (NCBI): domain Eukaryota; kingdom Viridiplantae; phylum Streptophyta; class Magnoliopsida; order Poales; family Poaceae; genus Avena; species Avena sativa. Next base: position 16,872,216 of record OV702291.1, on the reverse strand, counting down.
AGGGGTCTCGACCATGTTTGGAGTGTTCCCGAACCATTAGGGTAGCACACTTAAGGGTTTGACAATGCTCAGAGATTGTTTTGGTATTATAGGAATTACCGAAGAAAAGAGAAGGAGAAACTGGAAGGGTTCCGGGAAAGTCCAACGGGTGTCCGAAGTTGTCCGGAAGGAGTTCCGGTGCAACGGAAATTAAATAATATGTAAATATATGTTAATTATTGAATTATATATTTATTTAATGATTTAAATATGATTTAGTAGGCATCCCATGCCTAATGGGTCAAATCACTAGGGGAAAGGGCCCATGAGAGAAACCCCCCTTCCAGGGGAAAAAAGGAGGGATTGGGCGGCTGGGCCCCTTGGTGGCCGGCCAAGCCCACTAGGGTGGCCGGCCAAGCCTCCCCCTCTCCTCCCCTTGGTTTAGTCCCATATGGCTAAGCTAAGGGACTTGGGGGGGCTTCCCTCCCCCTATATAAAGGAGGGCATAGAGAGGGGTTGAAACACACCAATTAATCTCAAGCTTTGAGACTTCCCCCTTCAAGTGCCCTTCTCTCTCCCTCTCTCTTTTGAGTGTGGCCCCACTGTAAGGGTTATGCGAACGAGAGAGTTCTTCACCGCGGAGCACCATCACACTGCGGGTATTCTGGATCTAGGAGATCTACTTCTGCAACCTTTGTTGGATCAGGGTCTTGGAGTTGTTGTCAAACACCGTATGTGTGTGACCCCCTACGAGGCGCTGCACTAGTGGCACTCGAATCGTTCGAGCCATCAGAGTCAATGGAGTTGGTGGAACTGGAGCTGGTGAAGCCGTACGAGTTCAGAACGACCTTGAGATCGGCATCGGTACAACTACTGTAATACCCCATATTTTGAATCATTTGTGCTTATTTAATTTTCATAAAAAAATACCTTGATGCTATTTAAGTATGATCGGTAATAAGAAATTAGGATACAAGAGACAGAAGAATGTATAAGAAAAAGGAATTTAGTGCGAGTGCCAAGTCTTGAACTCTAAACCTATGGTGGGAAATAAAAATGTATTACCATTTGATCTGCGTTGTGTTATTAGTACAGTACCTGTACGCTTCTACCTAAGATGAAAGCACGAGAGTAGATGAATAATTGGGCTGGGTTGGGCTTCTTGCGGTCTAGTCGGTTCAGGCTGTCGAGAGGGCTGTCCATTTGAGGGAATTAGGAAGAGGGGTGGTGCCGCTCTACCCATGCCCTAGCTATCCTTTTCGCCCAAGTCTTGTTGCTATCTATGCGAGGCCGCCGCCAGTGCGTTCGCTCGATCGTTGATGTTGGCACCGTCAGGCCGTCGTCGGTCGCAGCTGCGAGGCTATGAGGTTGAGAGGCTGAGATGCTGCTCTCCTCGAACGTCGCCGCCATCGCTAGACAGATGCCCAACCGCTCCCTCTTGGTTAGTTCCTGATGTTTCTCCCCCTTCTTCTATATGGACTATTTGATTAGTGAGCATAGCCGAAGTTGAAAAGAAGCAGTTTTCCAAAACCTTTATAAATCTGCAGTTTGATTAGAGTTTCAACATCGACCATGTGTGACAATTGAGGGTCAGAAGTGTTCTGTTTCCAGAATTTCTTTTGACTTCTTAACGTATCAAGGAGTAGTACCTGCACCCTGCTTTGTAGTGGATTCTCCCCCATTGAACCCCGTTGCTTGATGGAGGATCCATCGTTGAAGAATTAGCACTTGAACCTGTTTAAATAGAACCAGTATTTGGTGGCGCTACGTACCAATATATTGTACCTGCACTCTACCTTGATATCTTCAGCCTTTTGGTTAAATATACGGGAGTCAATGCAAAAAATTATCCTAGTATTCCTAGCTTAGTAGGGGGCAAACGATGAAACACTTGATTGGGATGTACCAAGTTAGCTTGTGTATCTGTTGCCAACGAGTCAGCCGCATAACAGCTTTGCTCATACCAGTTGTTGCCACCTGTAAATTAAAGTTAAAGAAAATAAAATGTTACTATCATAGTCTAGTTCTTTCTGGCTCAGTTTGGCTCTGTCCCAAGTTTTTATCATTTAAGGTTAGCGATGGAGCCTTTTGCACATATATAGGAGCAATGATATATTTTTGCATGTATGTTTTTTAAGGAATTATGTGTATTGAGTGATATATGTTTCAATAACAGGTGTTGGTACTTCCGGTTCAGAATCCCACAATTCATATTTTGTGCCCCGCGGTTGAGGCAAGTCCATAGCGAGATAATACTTGCATGATTCACCCCACTCAATTTTTATTTCTAGCACATGTTATTTATCCAAGTGCTTGGTTATTGTTTATATGTGGGGAGAAAAAGTGATTACAACAAAGGATACAGTTGCGCGTGCATTCTGCAAACCATGTTAAAGATAATGCACAGTGTTGTGACCTACTGAGGTAGTCACCTTGAGACCGTCGATGTTGGGACGAGTCCCACATTGTCGGCAACCTCCACAAGTTGGAGTGAGTGGGATGCCGACGGGTGTCCACTCAAGCGATACCGGTATACGCAAAAGAAAAGTGAAAGCAAAGAGCATATAGGCATACAGGATCATCATCGTGACATGACTAGTGTTACAAGATAATTGTTGGTGTCGTGATTTGTGCAATGATTTTTATTTCTTTATGGACTTGTTGAGTACTTTGTACTCACCCTTGTGGCTTCTATGTTTTTAGGTACCATTTGAGGACAGCTTGCATGGGATAGGAGTAGCACCTCTACATTTTTCACACACTACTTTTCACACATTACAATAGTTTATAGATGTAGTAGTTTAACCACGCTCAAGATCTCTCTTGACTTATTATTTACTGTACGAATTGGTTTATATATTATGTGGCTACCGAGTTGGTTGATATGAGACATCATAGATATGAAGTTTAACTTGGTCTTGAATCATGTGGCTATTCTTATGGATAAAATTTGATTAGTTGTATTATTTTTTTGTTGTCGTGGATGTCCCCATAAACAAAGGAGACTCTGTTGAAGTTTATACTCTTATACCAGTATGAGAAGTATTTAAAGTATGTGTAGCACTGCTAGATACGGTAGATATCTGGGGTGTTAAAGTTGGTATCAGAGCCTAGGCTTTAGGTCTCTAGAATAGGTTAATAATAAATATGATATTTTGCAAAGGTCTTTAACAACCAATGAATTTATTTAGCCTATAGAAGTATCCAAAGTTCTAACAACTTAAAACTTGACACACTGGTGCACAATAGGATGGGTTTGGGTCATGCATTGCATTTATGCTTTCGCTAACTATATTTTACTGTTGATCTCTTTTATCCATATATGTTGTTGAACATGTTTCCAATTGTATTGCTACGAGAGGCTTGCAAGCCTTGCTTTAGTTACCATTGTCTCTATGTTGGTAGTTGACGAGAGAAGAAAACAATCTCCATGGTTCATTAATTCAATACTAAAAGGAAACAATTGATCCTCCATTCTAGTTTCATAAATGCGTGAATATCAGGATAAAGGTATCATATTGATATGTTTAGATATTTATGTTACTTCATTAGACTCGCGAGGGTATATTTGAAGAGTTTTGGCATCAAAGTTTTAGTCACCTATCCTTCTTACCGCATCGCTTGCACTCTCTTGGTCAAAGGATTGTCATCTAATACTAGAATATCAATATTGATTTATTGTTTAAGGATCATGAAGTACAGTCAATCATGTACTTCAAATGTCATCACTGAACATTAGTATTCTAGTATTAATACCTTCTATTTGTCTTATTCTCTGTATGTTGTATTCTTCTTTGACATTTGTTAGTTCCCGTTCCTCCGCCTTAGAGTATAAACAATGGTGAATGCGCTATTCTACTTGGAGGCAACCTAGATGTGCTTTAAAAAATGTTTTGTTTCTAAAATCCTTTTCCTTGGTTGCTAGTCTATGTGAGAAGCTTATCCTTCCTATATCTTATCTAATTATTAGTTTTCTAGCTCAAGTCGTTAATCCATGAAGTGACCTTTTGTTCTTTTAAAATTGTCTCTAGTAGACACAATCTTGAGTGTTGTTGAAAGATCTATATGTGGGATTTTTATAGTGGCTATGCAAGAACGATAGATGGGAGTCGACCTTAAACCTTTGGTTCATGCCCATGACATTTGTTTGCATGCAAGTGAGGAATTCCTAAGTGTTTGTGTTACATGATTCATCATTTCAGTTTACACAGTTAATAATTCGGGTGCGGGATGGATTGGCCCCCATACCAATTACCCTTATTATTCACTCTTACATGCTGGAGTGGTGAATCACTATGTGCCTTTTCCTCTAGTTAGTCGAGAGACGACGTTGTGTCATCCAAAACCATAGGTATGATGTTTCACATGTAATAGAGGTAACCGCTGCCAAGGGTCGGAGATGTGGTGAGGATAAACCTTTATCATTTTATGGTAACTTCTATAAATACACCCTTCTAGACCACCATGAGAGTTTTTGATAGGTTTTGGGGTTTGCTAGTTATGGTCTTGTAACATCAAGGATTCATGATTTACCAAGGATAAGACGGTTGTCTATGACCAAGATACCATGCTTGTTTCCAAGTTCTTCAAGTGTGGCACATTGAGTTTCATATTGATCCTATTATGGGCACTCAAGCTATCTCTCTCCCTTATTGCTTATATAACAATTTCCAAAGAAGTTTGATGAGATGTTATCCAAAGGTTTCATCGACAGTGTCTCACTTAGTGGAACGCCTATTTTTGTTACAACCAATAGAGATCGTAGTAGGGCAAAGTGTGTGGATCGTCGAGCCCTTGTGTGGTAACCATCATCCATTTCCCTACATACAGGAGTTCTTTTTATCAACTCAATGGAGTCTTGTCCTCTACGATGGATATCTGGTTTGGCTATAATCAAATTCCTGTGCAGGAACACGATATTAAAATTAGTGCTTTCTCTAGTTATGCGCATCATAAAAAATTTAGTTATGTTTATTGTACTAACCAGTGTCCTTATTGTGTTTATGGAGGTGATAAATAATATGCTACATCGGTTCCTTGATAACTTTGTAGCGGTATCCTTTGGTGATATCCTCGCATACCGAAAGACAATAAGAGCGTGAAGCGATGTTTGATGCATTCTCCTTATGCGAATCTTGTGATGTTTCATTCATCATAAGTGTCAATTTTCTCTTCACATAGGAGTTGAAATTGGGGCCAATACAGTGGCTAGATTTGATAAATGACACAATTCATCCTTCAGTCAACCATTCTAGATAGAGAGAGATGTGCAACATGATGATGGACTATTACATGAATTAAATGAGCACATTCTAGAAAGGAAGAACTCTAAAGTTCACTATAGACGGAATATGGAATGTTTCTATTAGTGTCCTTCTTTATGTGCCAGTGAAGTATGAAATTTTGAGGGAGACACATCCTACATTCTGAGGAAGGCACATCAGATACTATACGTCGTTCATCCTAGGGAGCCAAAGATGTTTCAAGACCTGAAAAGGTTAATTTATTGGTGGAAAATAATGAAAGTTGAGGTGGCCTAGCATGTGTCCCCTTCTAGGGTTTGTCAGCGAGTAATGCTTAGCAGAAGAGGCCAGCATGACTCTTGAAATCCTTGGGGGTTCTAGTACTGTATAGTTTGTAGTTTTCTTACCTCGAAGGATGAAATTGGATGGTCATCGGCTAGCTTAGCCAAGGTTTTACTATCCGCACCACCTAGTTTGGAAGTGACTTGGCACAAACCTATTTTCTTGAGATACTAAGGTTGTATGGGGTTCTAAATAATTGCTTCCTATTGGGGTGTCAAGTTTGTATCAAAATTCTTGGAGAGCTTGCAGAGTACTTGGTACGTGGTAGATACTTAGTATGACATTTCATCTAGAAAACGGATGGCCCATTAGAGTATAACCATCCAAAGTCAAAAAGATATGTTAAAGTGTGGTTTCTTATCTTGGCAAGGGAGTTGTGAAGCTCACTTGCCACTTTTGAAGTTTTCATATAATAACAACAATTAGGCTACCAAACAAATGTCACCTTACAAGGGTTTGCATGAAAAAGAAAGTACAGATCTCCATTGACTGCCCTGGGCGGTAAGGTAGTGTTGGGATCATATTGGATTCTACAAACTACAAAAGCAACAAACAACACATGTTAGCAGCAGAGCGGACAAAAGAGTTATGTTCATCCTGAGAGGCCATATATGGAGGTTTAAGTAGTTCATGATGTACTCTTGAGTGTGTCAACTACAAAAGGTTAAATAAAGTTCAATATCAAGGAAACGCTTCGCCCACGAAACATTGGACAATTCCTGATAGTGTCGCGAATGGGGAAGCTACCCAATCGAGTTGAGTTGCCGAGTTGATGAAAGCTATGCAAAGTGTTTACTTGAGTAGCCGAGTCGATGAAAGGTGTCCTTTGTGTGTCCCATGTCTCTATATTGCGGAAGAATTTTGGTGATCCACAATAAAATATTACCATCGAGTCAATTATGATTGAACAAGATTTAAACTTCGAGATTCATCTCGTGAATATATTGAAAGGGTCTGGGAGAGTGATGAGTCATAGGATGCTATAGTAGGGGAGGTTCCATGGTCGCAACAGGCCGAGTGTGCTGTGACATGGGAGCTTGAGACCCTCATGGGCAAGAAACATGCGAAGACGCTCATGGCTCGTATATGATATATGATTATGTTTTAACATGTTTTGTTTTGTCTTGCGAGTAGTATAGATGGGAAGAATTCAGGGTCGAATTCTGTTTAAGGAGGTGAGAATGTAATACCCCATATTTTGAATCATTTGTGCTTATTTAATTTTCATTAAAAAAATACCTTGATGCTATTTAAGTAGGATCGGTAATAAGAAATTAGGATACAAGAGACAGAAGAATGTATAAGAAAAAGGAATTTAGTGCGAGTGCCAAGTCTTGAACTCTAAACCTATGGTGGGAAATAAAAATGTATTACCATTTGATCTGCGTTGTGTTATTAGTATAGTACCTGTCCGCTTCTACCTAAGCTGAAAGCACGAGAGTAGATGAATAATTGGGCTGGGTTGGGCTTCTTGCGGTCTAGTCGGTTCAGGCTATCGAGAGGGCTGTCCATTTGAGCGAATTAGGAAGAGGGGTGGTGTCGCTGTACCCATGCCCTAGCTATCCTTTTCGCCCAAGTCTTGTTGCTATCTCTCCAAGGCCGTCGCCAGTGTGTTCGCTCGATCGTTGATGTTGGCGCCGTCAGGCCGTCGTCGGTCGCAGCTGCGAGGCTATGAGGTTGAGAGGCTGAGATGTTGCTCTCCTCGAACGTCGCCGCCATCGCTAGACAGATGCCCAACCACTCCCTCTTGGTTAGGTCCTGATGTTTCTCCCACTCCTTCTATATGGACTATTTGATTAGTGAGCATAGCCGAAGTTGAAAAGAAGCAGTTTTCCAAAACCTTTATAAACCTGCAGTTTGATTAGAGTTTCAGCATCGACCATGTGTGACAATTGAGGGTCAGAAGTGTTCTGTTTCCAGAATTTCTTTTGACTTCTTAAGGTATCAAGGAGTAGTACCTGCACCCTGCTTTGTAGTGGATTCTCCCCATTGAACCCCTTTGCTTGCTGGAGGATCCATCGTTGAAGAATTAGCACTTGAACCTGTTTAAATAGAACCAGTATTTGGTGGTGCTACGTACCAATATATTGTAGCTGCACTCTACCTTGATATCTTCTGCCTTTTGGTTAAATATATGGGAGTCAATGCAAAAATTTATCCTAGTATTCCTAGCTTAGTAGGGGGCAAACGATGAAACACTTGATTGGGATGTACCAAGTTATCTTGTGTATCTGTTCCCAACGAGTCAGCCGCATAACAGCTTTGCTCATACTAGTTGTTGCCACCTGTAAATTAAAGTTAAAGAAAATAAAATGTTACTATCATAGTCTAGTTCTTTCTGGCTCAGTTTGACCATTTGTACTATTTAGGCTCTGTCCCAAGTTTTTATCATTTAAGGTTAGCGATGGAGCCTTTTGCACATATATAGGAGCAATGATATATTTTTGCATGTATGTTTTTTAAGGGATTATGTGTATTGAGTGATATATGTTTCAATAACAGGTGTTGGTACTTCCGGTTCAGAATCCCACAATTCATATTTTGTGCCCCGCGGTTGAGCCAAGTCCATAGTGAGATAATACTTGCATGATTCGCCCCACTCAATTTTTATTTCTAGCACATGTTATTTATCCAAGTTCTTGGTTATTATTTATATGTGGGGATACAAAGTGATTACAAGAAAGGACACAGTTGCGCGTGCATTCTGCATACCATGTTAAAGATAATGCACAGTGTTGTGACCTACTGAGGTAGTCACCTTGAGACCGTCGATGTTGGGACGAGTCCCACATTGTCGGCAACCTCCACAAGTTGGAGTGAGTGGGATGCCGACGGGTGTCTACTCAAGCGATACCGGTATACGCAAAAGAAAAGTGAAAGCAAAGAGCATATAGGCATACATGATCATCATCGTGATATGACTAGTGTTACAAGATAATTATTGGTGTCGTGATTTATGCAATGCTTATTATTTCTTTATGGACCTATTGAGTACTTTGTACTCACCCTTGTGGCTTCTATGTTTTTAGGCATCATTTAAGGACAACTTGCATGGGATGGGAGTAGCACCTCTACATTTTTCACACACTACTTTTCACACATTACAATAGTTTATAGATGTAGTAGTTTAACCACGCTCAAGATCTCTCTTGACTTATTCTTTACTGTACGAATTGGTTTATATATTATGTGGCTACCGAGTTGGTTGATATGAGACATCATAGATATGAAGTTTAACTTGGTCTTGAATCATGTGGCTATTCTTATGGATAAAATTGGATTAGTTGTATTATTTTGTTGTTGTCGTGGATGTCCCCATAAACAAAGGAGACTCTGCTGAAGTTTGTACTCTTATACCAGTATGAGAAGTATTTAAAGTATGTGTAGCACTGCCAGATACGGTGGATATCTGGGTTGTTACAACTACATCAACCACGTTCTCCCGAAAGTTAACAAAGCTTTTCGGTCTTCAACTTGGTGAGTTGCAAAAATCCCCTTCCGTTACCGCATTACTAATAGATAGATCCTGGCATTATGGTTGTTTGCGTAGGAAAAATTGTTGTTTTCAGGATAAACTTTTACAAGTCTAGTTGGAGAAATCACATCCACAAAAACTAATGCTAAAATGTCGTCAGACAAATGATTGAAAGATCACTTACAAAGTGGCATCGCCATTTAAATTATATTGGAAAAAACATGAAGAAACTCTGTTTTGATGGATTTTTGGAGTCTTTGATTTTGATCAGTTGACGCTTGTGAGACTTTCCTCGAGATAATTGAAACTCCATTTATAGGCCAAAGAGGAACGGATGACTAACTTGTTGGACATTGTACATGTTGATGTATATAGTCCGTTATGTGTAGCCTTGTGCGGTGGATCTTTAAACTTTATATACTTTCTCCAGAAATTTGAGTGAATATATGTGTATATTTACTTAATAAAGAAGAAGTGTGAAACATTTCAAAATTGTTCAAAGACTTTCAAGATGAAGTAGAAAATCATTGTAACAAGAAGAAAAAAAATTATGATTGGATTATAAAGGAAGATATTTGAGTTACAAGTTTAGCAAAACACCTAAGATTTGAGGAATCGTTCCATGGATTTGTGTTTCCCGATAAACCATAGGAGTATAGAGTGTTCGAGAGATGAAACCAAACATTGTCTAACATCGTAAGATCAAAGGTGTCATTTATAAAACTGCTATTATGTTTTAAGGATTAACACTTTAGAGACTGCCGCTTTTATACTGAAAATAGCATCATTGTTATCCATTGAAATGACAGCATACGAGTTATCGTTTCTTAAATTTTGGTATGCTAGGCATAAGTAAAATGTTTAGAACCAAAGTCAGATAAGCACATCTTTGTTGGTTATCTCAAATAAACCGTTGGGTATTCCTCCATAACACCAAAGACAAAAGTGTTTGTCGCTTAGGACGTCAAGTTTCTTGAGAAGGAATTTCCGTGAAAAGTTAAGTGGGAGGACAATAAAACTTTGATTAGGTTAATGAACCTAAGCAATATGTGTTAAGTAGTGCAACACCAGAAAGTGTCCCGGGGGCAGCCACAATGCTCATGGCTCCCGTGATTACAAAAGTTGTGACCTTAGATATTAGACTTCCTATTGAACTGTGTGGGTCAGGTAATAATCAAATAGTGAAATTTGATAAACAAGTCATTATTGTTTTGACATTGAGGAAACAACTGCATGCAAATAAGCGATGATGGGCCCTGAATCCATCAAGTGACTGTAAGTCATAAAATCCATGATAGTTTCCATACACGATAAATCGAGTTTTTGAACTTGGAAGACCCTTCGGAAAGGCATGAAGCCTATCAGTCGTATTTGGATCTATAGAGAAATAGACATGGATGTTTTACATCTATGAGATAGTTGACACATCAGAAAGGAGTTTACAACAATGTTCAAGGAGTTGACTATGACAAGATTTGATCTTTTGTAGTGATATTTAGTCTGGACGGATTAATGTAGCAACCACTACATATGTCAATTCTGTGGTAGTTGAATAACAAAACAAAGTTCTTCTAATATAATGGTTACCTAGGATGTGCACATGACACGGTCCAAAGGGTTTTGTTAATTCAAATGATGCTAAAAGGGCATGCCAACTTCAATGGTTGAAATAAGCATAACGGAGTTAGAATATTCACTGTGATAAAATTGTTAAAAGAGTTTAATTTCATCGGAGACAATGAAGATGTTTGCATTTGCAAGAAATTAAGTGGGAGCGTTGAGACATATTTCAAATACATTATGTAGAGGACATGTTGTTGATTGGAAATACTGTATATTTTATTGACACAGGTTAAGACTTTTATTTAAATTAGATTTCGGTGGAAGATTTGGGCAAACCCAGAATATTATGCATCAATGTCTATATGGATAGATTGAGATGCTAATATGGTCGTGCTAGACATACATATATGATATATTGAATGAGTTCAATATAGAAATGACAAGAAAGGTTCTTTCCGCATGGAAAGGGTTGAATCAAGATTCAAGGGTATCGACACTTGGTAAGTGAAACGAGATTCAAGTGTTTTGTCACTTGGTGAGTGAAATCACATGAATATTTTGATCAATAATGTATACCGTGATATGTACATATCCAGATATGTCATGTGCTCTAAATGTTATATGCATATACCAGAATAATTCATAAGCTGATCATTGAACGGTAGTAAAGATATTCTTATGAGCTTTGGAAGAACTAAGAATATATTATGTATAGGTGACAAATAGTTACAAATAGTTCATTATAAAGTGTTACATTGATACTAGTTTTGTCATAAGATACAAATTAAATTTATCTCAATTTAACTATGGGTGGCACAATGTAATGGAAAGGAGGTTCCATGATGGATTTGGATGAGTTCCAAAATTAAAATATTATGACGGATACTACAAAAAAGGCTAAGTATATGACGACTATAGTAGCAGCAAAGGAGGGTATTTGTATTAAGTAGTTTGTTATTAGACTAGGTGTGATTTAGAGTAGGCTAGTACTATGAAGATATATTGTACGACAATAATATCAAAATGTTTTAACCCGAAGGAACTAAAGGTCTCACCAAAGGACTAAATTTATACAATGCCATCTCATTTGAGAATGACTGATGCGTAGAGACGTAAAGATATGCAAATACACATGGACCTTAAAGTGTCAGATCCGGAGATTATATTTACCACTAGCAAACGCGTATATACGACACCAGAAAGCCATAGGTGTTGAATGCGCAAGTTTTTCAAAGTAGATTATTGACTCTAGTGCAAGTGGGAGACTGAAGGGAATATGCCCGAGAGGCAATAATAAAGTGGTTATTATCTTATTCCATGTTTATGATAAATTTTTATTTTGCATGCTATAATTGTGTTAATTGGGAACGTTAATATATGTGTGTTTAATAAACAAATATATGGAGTTCCTATTTATGCCTCTCATATAAACTAGCTCGTTGATTAACAAGATGATCAAGGTTTCCCGATCATGGATATTGGATGTTGTTAATAACAAGGTCACAACATTAGTGGAATGATGTGATGAACATTCACCCAAAGTGTAGTAATATGATCAAAGTCATTATGTTTACATTGCTATAACATCATGAGAAGTAAACTTAATCCTTGTACCATGAGATCATGTTAATTGCTAACACCAGAAAAGTACTTTGATAACATCAAACGTCACACCGTAACAGGGTAACTATAAAGGTGGGTTTGGGTACTCTAAAAGTGTTATGTTGAGGATCATGGATCAAGAGTGTGATTTCTCCATCTTGATGACGGAGAGATATACTCAGGGCCCTCTCAGTGATATCTGATACATTGCAAATGTATCTATAATTTTTTATGTTCCATGCTTGGTTTTATCCACTTTCTTGTGTTTTGTCCAAACTTTGGAGTACTTTTCATATGATTTCTTGGACTAACCTATTAACAAGAGCCATAGTGCCAGCTGCCTGTTTTCTGCTGTTTTTGGTTCCAAGAAAGTCAGAAAATGAATATTCTCAGAATTGGTCGGGACAAAAGCCAAAGTGCCAATTTTTCGGAAGTCATCAGATGCCAGAATATGAGACGGAGAAGGGCTGGGGGCCGGCCACACCACCTGGCCGCGTGTCCAGGCCTGGCCCGCGCCAGGGGGTGGTCTGGCTCACCCCAACACCCCCTCGGCCTCTCCTTCAGCCTATAAGATACCCTCGGGACGAAAACCCTAAGGGCCCGATCAAAAATCCACGAAAGAGTCTCTAGCCGTCGTCATATCCATCCCTAGATCGGGAGGGATCTGAAGCTCTTCCCGGCACCCTACCGGAGAGGGGAATTCACCCTGGAGGCCTTCTTCATCACCATGCAAGCCTCCGGGTGTGATGCGTGAGTAGTTCATCCTTGGACTACGGATCCATGTAGTAGCTAGATGGCTGGTTCTCCTCCTTTGTGCTTTCATGTTTAGATCTTGTGAGCTCCGTTCATGATCAAGATCATCTATTTGTAATTCTGCATGTTGTGTTTGCGGGGATCCAATGGATATTGAGATGCTATTTCAGATTGATTATTGATTCTATCATGTCTTTGTTATTTGTGATCTTGCATGCTTTCCGTTGTTAGTACCTATCTTGGCTAAGTAGATGCTAGCAACTCCAAGAGTTAGTATTTATGCTCGATAGTGGGTTCATGCCTCTGGTAATCTGGGGAAGTGACAGAAATCGCTAAGGTACTAGATGTGATGTTGCTACTAGGGACACTACAAGAGAAAAGAGTTTTTGTGACAAATCACTTTCGTCACCGAAAATGCCATTTCCGTCACTAAGTACTCCCTCGTGACGAAAACGTGGCGTCACCAGGGTCATCACGGAAGCTCCGTCACAGATTCTTTTATAGTGACGGAATACAAATTTTCGTCATGCAAGATTGAGCTTCGGTGACGGTCCTTACGGCGTCACCTAAGATAGGTTATCTGTGACGGACCTTCTACGTCACCTAAAATAGGAAAATCTGTCACCGTTTAGCATATTCGTTGACGAAATATGCCGTCACGGAAGATTTATGGCATCACGAGGATTCTGGCAGGTGGGACCTGCAATGCTGACGTGGCAGCTGGCAGGTGGGTCCCACCACGATGACGTGGCGTCTAACAGGTGGGTCTGAGGATGCTGACGTGGCAGCTGGCAGGTGGGTCCGACGATGATGATGTGGCAGCTGGCAGGTGGGTCCGACGATGCTGACGTGGCTGCTGATGATGACGTAGCAGCCGGCAGGTGGGTCCCACCACGATGACGTGGCATCTGACAGGTGGGGCCAATGCGATGACGTGTCACCTTCGTGTGGGGCCCGCGGAGATGACGTGGCAGCTGGCAGGTGGTTCCAGCGATGCTGACGTGGCAGCATGTAGGTGGGGCCATCAACGATGACGTGGCGTCTGCATGTGGGGCCCGCGATGATGACGTGTCATTTTTTGGGCCGGCCCATTCGGAACTGCCTTGTGGGCTGGGAGGAATGTGACGCCGTCACCAATTTTTTTGCACGGACAAATTTGATTAAAAATTGAAATTCCACGCAAATTACGAAACAAAATTAAATGGAAGCAAATATTTGAAATGGCAGAAAATTTATAAATATGAATTGTATCACACGCAAACTTTAAAATTTTGGTAGACTGAAACTGCTGTATCAAACTCGAATGACTAAAGGAATAAAAAAACAATGTTTCGGCCCACCCGGCCCATTAGCGCGCAGAGATTTTTGGCCCAAGTCACGGGGACTGGGACTGGGAGTTCTGCGACATCCTCAACAGGTAACTAAGCATGCCATCCATTTCCTTCTGCCTCTTCTCAAATGCCAGACGATTCGCTTCGCTGGACTTTTTCACTGCTTCAAGTTCATCATCCTGCTTCTTTCTCATCTCTTCAAATCTCCTTTCCTGCTCTTGCATCCGTTCCTCCATCTCGCGTTGAACCCTTTCAGCTGCATTCAACGAATCTTGCTCCTGACTTGATAACTTTTCTTCTAAATCATGGATGCACCCAGCTGAGACGCTAGACCTCTTGGAAGCAGATGAAACTCTGATGCTGGAAAGGAAAGTAATTGATCTTGAATTGTTCTGGTCTCTTAGGACTTCTTCAACAACCTCTAGATCAGTTTTGGGAATCCAATCTTCTGGGTGTGGTCCCATTTTCTGAAGCACCATCTCAGTCTACAATAGGATAAAAAAATAGCAAGTCCAGAGTTAGAAGAAATTAATTAGACAAACTAATGAGAAATGCGTAGCACATAAAATAATTTACTTACATAAGCTTCTGCTGATTTCTGGGATATCATACCATCCTTGTTAGTGTGGCTTGCTTTAAAGAAAGCAATCGGGGAGGTATCGACGTCCTCGGTCTTCTGAGTTTTCTACAAGAATTATGACACGATGAATTATAAGTGTGTATGGCATGTTCACAAAAAGAAGTAGGTGTTGCATCTGAAGAGTTCGAATACTCACAAGTGCATGGTAATGTGCAACAAAGCTTCTTGAGCCAGTGGTGTGTTTCTTCATCACAGCATCAACTGTTCTTCTTGTTACTCTCACATATTGCCTATGTACAGATGCATGAATTTAGTATTCCACAGTACAGTAGTATGTCTGCGATAGATGTAGGTGAAACAACAGGAATCGTGTACCTTGTAGTGATCATCATGCCATATATCAAGAAGCTCTGCCCAGCTTTCCTCGTCTACCTCTTTTGGTTTCAACAATAAAGCTTGCTCGCGGGTTAGATCTTTAACATCTTTCCAATAGACCTTTTTCAGCCTCCAACGTTGTTGGCGAATATCTTTCTGTAAAATGTCGGTGCAAATGTCTTTGCCAAGGTTACCACTGCTGTCCATTGCAAATTTTCCCTGCAGATAACATGGAACACAAATTCATATCAGCATCGAATGACAGAATTGTTAAAAAATCATCCACCAATGGGACATTTTATATGGAAAATGAATAAGAGGTTAACAGACTTACAGTTATAGACTTAATGGTTTCCGGAATAGTATCTTTCAGACAACCTTCCTTGTCACCATACTGCTTCTAGTGGGTTGCCAGTGGCATCTTGCTGCGTATGTGAATGCCACACTCTGAACTCAGTTTTGCTGCTTGCACAGGATCAGTGGGTCTCCTCATGCCAGGAGTGAAGTTGATCTGCATCTTAGCCCCTCCATTCCTTCTAGATCACTCGTGTACCCCATGCCCCATAGTAGGTTTGCGTACATTACGCTTTTCCTTTAGAGCACCCGTGTCTACAATTGCAACTGAAACCAGTGACAAAACGAGAGTCAAGACTTCAATTGAAAATTTTGCAACTAAACCAGTGAATAAATTGTAAGACGTGATGTCAATACCTTCCCGTTCGTTGCGGACAAGTACATTCTCCTCAGGTGAGTTACTGCCTCTAGAGGTTTGAATTAGCATGGGCAAGGATTCATTTCCATTAGTACCTCATTCCCCTGCTTTCTGGGTAGGGTCTCTGTTTCACCATCATCTTGAGTCTCTGCATTTGCTGCTGAGCTTGTTACAACATTTGGAGGCACAAAGGTTTTTGAGCGCTTCTGCTTCTTTTCTTTTGTAGAACCTTCCGTTACCTGCATTTTAATAGATCAAGCCATAAATATTAAAGCA
Organism: Avena sativa; assembly: GCA_916181665.1. Lineage (NCBI taxonomy): Eukaryota > Viridiplantae > Streptophyta > Magnoliopsida > Poales > Poaceae > Avena > Avena sativa. The sequence continues at coordinate 16,855,985 of OV702291.1, read as the reverse complement.
ATCTATACATATCCTACATGTGAAGGCAGGAGAATGCTGCATTTCTTCACCTTAGAGGAAGATTTAACAACATCATGGTCCTCTTCATCCGGAACAAACACATCATCATCAGTGGGCTCGTCGGCAGGATCAGGTTCATAATTAGGGTCCTCGGTGATATCCTTCTCCTGCGGCTGTGCCTCTTTCCATGTTGTCACTGCCACCGGTTTCTTAGCAGTACCAAACACAAATTCACGCGCCATCGCCGTGAAATCCTCCATTGGCTTGCCATGTTCAATAGCATTCTGCTTTAGTATTTCAGACATACGAGACACATTCTCCTCCATCACTTGTTTCCTAACATTTTGATATGCGTCTGCTGTTTTGACTTGAGTAACTGAAAACAATCAAGCAAAGGCAAGTCATGATCATACTCATTAGTACAAACAGAGTAGACAAGATCATTAAAGCAAAAATTATGTGATCCATACTGTAAAATTAACATGCTCACAAAACATTATTCTATCCTCCAAATCTCGTATCGTCATTCAGTTAACTGTCTAAACCCTACTATCAACAAGTTCAGTTAAGTGTCAGGTTCAGTGTATTAGGTATCAAGTTGTTCAGTTGCGTCAGTTAAGACGCCAAGCAGCAGGGTTTATCCAACAAGTTGTGCCCTATTACCTGAACCATTATGTAGGAACAGAAACCTAAATCTAACACATAGTTATAAGATCGGATCATAGGGTGCCATGCTCAACACATTCATGGCATCTGTAACCATGATCTATGAAATTAAAACCCAAGACAAGCACATTGTCGAAGGATTCGGATCATAGGGTGTCACGTTCAACACGTGCTAGGCATCTCGAACCATGTCTATGATCTAAAACCTAGATCTTGCACATAAGCTGCAGCATCTTGAACAACGATCTACACATGTTGATCTACTCGAACTCATGCTTGACTGATCTAGAAAGATGCATAGACCTAGGGCGGCAGAAAAATGACCTGGGCGTTTACGCTTTTGCTTTGGTGTCGGTGGTAGCACATTCCGGCGTGGTGTGTCGCTTCGAAGACTGTCGGACATGTCGCCCGCCGCAGAGGGGAAATCCACCGGCAACCAACGCCTTGCTTGACGGATCTGGGGTCGAGGAAAGTGGTGATGGGGTTCTAGGTGGGCAGTGAACAAGGAACGGAATTAGGGGATGGGTATGCGGGAGGTGGGGGCACGCCGTTTTTAAAGTGTCGTGGGGGCGGCAAATTGTTAGCGCCAAAATGGGCGGGCGGGTGGAAAACAAAAGAGGTGGGAACGAAAAATTTTGGCACACAAGTGGAGGGAACGAAAACCATTCATTGTAAATTTGATTGGAAAAAACAGAGGGAACGGAACGGGAGGTTTACAAGCGGGGATTATCTCTAATTACATATTGTAATTAAATAAATCCTAACGCATGCAACGGTTTAGGTTTTGCCACTACTTAGACCTCCTGTGCGGAATTTGTAATATGGTTTACAAGCCGGAATTATCTCTAATTCATTGTACTATAAATTTATTTGGCCATAAAACATATTAAATTATTTTAATAAGTCATTTGTTTATATATGAAAAGGAAAACAAAATATGTTCATTCACTTACAACAGTTGGATTACTGAGCAAACAATACCATTAGTTTCCTTCATTCCACAACTCCAACTTGAAAGCTGAAGCACAATATCACTTAAACAAGTAAACCTCATTGATTCGAAAAACAAACAGAAGAGCAGAATTATTTCACATATTAGATATGTAGCCAGCAAAGTTTTCTAACATCCACCAAAAGGTAGGTGATCTCATTAGACTTTACACCCAGAAACTCAGCAAATAGTTTTGCAACTAGGAACAGGGGCGGATCTGCTTGGTCACACCCTGATGCACATGCAACAGGGTAGAAAAAGCATTTTTAGTCTTATATATTAGACTTAAGCATAGTGTATCTGGAAAACTTAAACAGAGTGCATCAGGGTAAGTTTAATCCTAGATCCTCTTCCTAGTCTAGGAAGAGGCAGACATGGAAATCTGATAGGGTCAGGACACGGTCTGGATGTCCGTACTAGCCCTCTGATATCTCCTCCTCCTTGACGGGCATGGTCTGCGTGTCCCTGTCACCGCCACTGCCATCATCGTCGCTGTCATCGTCGCTGCTGGTGGCGTACTTCCGGCGGGAGAGCCTACCGCCGTAGATTGTGACGACCAGATCCCTGTTGCCAGCATAGTAGTCGAACTCCAGGATGTTGCCTAGCGAAATAGTGTAGCACTTGACGAACTTGGGCCAGCCCCTGCGGAGGTACAAGCGGCCGTCTCGATGATCGAAATACATCTCCACATCGAAGGTGAGCCTGCTGTTACGCTCCCGGACACGCACAGTGTTGGGCTGGTTGCCGCTGATGTAATCTTTGAAAGCATGGCAGAGGGAGAGCTTGTCCCACTTGTCCTCGTGAAGGATGCGGATGAACATAAAGTCGGGGTTCGGATACAGCGGCAGATGGGGTGGTGGAGACGGTGACGGCGACGGTGACGGTGACGGCGACGGTGACGGTGACGGCGACGGCGACGATGAAGGCGATGGCGATGGTGATGGCGACAGAGAAGTGGCCCTGCCCTTGCCGCTGCCCCTGCCCGTACGACGGTGCCTCTTCTTGACAACGCGCGTTGCCGGCGTACGCGTCTGTCCTTCACGTCCCCTGCCCGTTGTTGCCTTGGCACCCCTGAGCATGGACACTGGCGTAGGCGACAAATCATTTATTCTTCTAAATATGAAGACGAAACCCTCTCGGTTACGCCACCCTTCTGAATGCGCTTTCTTCGAGTATATGAGAACAGCTTGTCCCTCTTCTAGATATGTGCTCTGTACGAAACACTTCCACCCATCTAGATCGAAGAAGAGGCGATCATCCTTTTCTATCTTGAAGTCGATGGGGGTGATCTCCTCTTTAGGAAGACACACTCCAGTTGAGCCTCCCTCACAGATTTGTAGAGCATTAACAACCTTCTTAGGCAATTTCTGATCAATACAAAACTAGATATATAAGTTAGTAAGTCAATGTCATAAACCACATAGACAAATTGCATACACGCATGGCAACAAAAAAGAATTAAAAGAAAGTTATATGAATGTACCATGTGGTACAGCTTAAGATTCGTTTTGGTCAAGCGGGTTACGAATGGCAACCCGACAATTTTGCCCATGTTCGATTGAAGTTCCGGTAGATGCTCTTGCTCACTCTCAGTAAGCCGGCATCTTTGGGCGATGAGTGGTCCGAGATCACGCTTCTGCGAAGATGCTCCTACCATGTTGAATGGGCTGCACATACAAATTTAGCACACATTAACAAATGGTAAAAGTGTAGGAAACACATTATAGGTATTACAGCGTCACAGCAACGTGTTTCATCACAACAATACAAATATTGTTTCTGTAAATACTTGCAAGTTATTTCAATGCTACAAGCACTAGTCATAGCATAGGAAAGCTCCAGACTCCTATTCTGTCAGATATAAGTTCTCTAAGAACTACCTTTGCTGTGTTGGATTTTAGAAACATCATAAGTACTACATTAGTTCTTGCCATATATAGTAGCTAGATGGCCGATCTTTTTTGGGTGACTAGGAAGTTTAGGCCTATTTCTTATAGAAACAGATCATAGCTAGTAATTATGTTCTATTTTAGTCACCAGAATATAATGCTTCAGCGATTTAGCACATCAGAGATGGCAAGTTAGTGTAGGTTCTTCCATTTTCGATGTTGTGGTTGCATGTGGTACAGCCGACCCCAAAACTGTCCCTCTATGCATCATGTGGTTGTACTTTCTAGGCATGTGTTTCTGGTTCATTGTCATTCATGCTCTGGACCTTGCTTACTGCAAGTTGTTTCCTTGCAATAAGGAAAACAGCCAGGTGGTATTTTCTACACATGAACATCCATCCATAATTCCGGCATCGACAATTTCTTAAAACATGTCATGCCTAACTAATTTATCATCTATATATGTGTGTGTCCAAACAAGTTCCATTTTTCATATCAAGATGTAGCTAGCTAAACTTGTTATGTTTGATGGAGAGAATGAATGTGATCTGGTCATCTTGGTCATGGCAGAATGATGCATTATTGTGCACCAAGGAAATGAACCACCACCAAACTTCACTTTGAATCTCTGGCTTGTCAGTATTGTACATTAGATTTACTTTTTCATGCCTGATGTGCTAAGTTATAGCTATAGTGTATTCCTACCTATTAGGAAAACATTTATTCACAAGTGTTATCTGTTGCTCACCCTTGGCTAAGATTTTCAAGAAGTGGCACATGTTCTAACATGTTCTAGTTTCTCTTATTTGCAGGCACACAACAATGCAACTTCCTATAAGTACAAGGTTATCAAGTATTGGGATATAATTAGCACACTTTACTCAAGGGATCGAGCTACTGAGCGGGACCTAGGACTGCAGCTGAAAGCCGTGCGGAAATGACGGACGAGAACGCTAACAATGACAACATCATTGATCAAGCTGTGTTGATATAATGAGCAGACAAGTGTATTTGTGGATACATTTATCTTTATTCATGTTGTAGTTGATTTTTATTTTGAAAATATCATATTTTATTTACATTATGTAATTGAATTTTGAAGCCAAATGTGTTGTTGATTTCACAATTGGCTTAAAATGGCAGCCAAACAGAAGCTGTAAATCATTTCATTTCAGAATTCCAGGTGGCAGCCAAACATAAAAATTCATTAAGGAATTTAAATTCCATCCAAATGAAGTGACATGGGGATTTCATTTCATTTCATTTCAACCAAATGAAATGAATGCATAGGAGCCAAACGAGCCCTAATATATTTTCCTACACATGCATTGTAGAGTTCAGACCTTATGCAATGTTTCCTTCCAGTAGTGTTTGATTCATGGGATTGTAATATGCAGGAATTATTCCAGTAGGTACACTAGTGTATTTTCATGGGAAATCTAGCTTCAGCACATAGCTCGTGGAAAACCCTACTGGACAAACAATGCAGACATGATTTCAGTGGGCAGCACAAGTAAATCCAACATGATTGGGCTCACCTTCAGCGCGGAGCAAGGTTGCGGAGATGCGGTCAACGCCGACGGGCCGGCGTCGCGGTGGTGTGGCCGGAGTCGATGCGGACGTGCACGTCGTTACGGGCGGCGGATGCGTTGCGGAGATGCGCGGCGGCATGGCTGTGGAGAAGCGCGGTGGCGGGGTTGCAGAAATACGGTCGTCGGTGGCTGGACGATCCTGACGGAGGCGATGCGGACGGCCACGGCGGTGCGGAGATGCGGCGGTGATGCGGAGATGCGGATGGAGAGGAGCAGTTTGGGGAAAGTACGAGAAGGGGCTAGGATATCTGCAGGGATAGAGTTTTTCCCCAATTAGGTAAACTATTATTTGTACTAACATTGGTGCATGTCGGACCCACTTATACTAACATTGGTGCATGTGGGACCCACTTATCAATGTTTAAAATAGCGGGCTATTTGATTTAGCGGCGCCGATTTTAAAAGCTATCAAAAGCTATAGCGGAGCTATAGCGCGCTATGCCCATTTAGCGGGTTTGCTAAATAATGTTTTTTTAAAAGAGCAGTACATATTGGTATATACATCAATAATTTACAAATATTTGACAGTTTTACAGATCAATGCTCTGATCAACTCACTTATAACAGGTTTGATAGTGCATAGTGCATATTACATAGTAAAATTTGAAACAGAGCCACTTATACTATCATTGGTGCATGTGGGACCCAATGGCATTTGTGGTTCCTGTTTGGCTGAGTTTGGGCAAGATTTGGCCCTGATGACACATGTGGGTCTAGTTACACTAGCATCGGTGCATGCGAGTACCCATGGCATCTGTGGTTATAGTCTAAGTGACTTTGGGCAAAAGTTTGACTGAAATTGTGCAAAAGTTGACCCCGATGACACATGTGGGCCCACTTACACTAGCAATGGTGCATGTGGGACCTAATGGCATATGTGGTTTCAGTTTGACTGAGATTGGGCAAAAGTTGATCCCGATGACAAATGTGGGTCCAATAACACTAGCTTAAAATAACTTTGTAACGCTTGCGTTTACAATTCTAGACTTTCATCATGGCAAGTTTATATCTGTTGACAATCATATTCCTTTGAACTAGTATAGCCAGTGCACAAACACAACTGAACACACATATAACATTACATAGATATGTTTGCTAGCTCACGGTACTTTAAGAAACAAGCATACTAAAGTAGTTCAACTTAGAAAGTAAACAACAACAAAGTACCACGATTTGTAATACATAAACAACATACAACATCACGAATATAACTGGCTATAGTCTAGTAACGTGCATTAAATCCAGCCGGTGGCATTGGAGGCGGTGGGGTCGGTGGCTTTGTCGCCCCAGGCAGTGGTGGTGGTGTCGCCCCAGCCAGCGGTGGTGGTGTTGCCCCAGCCAGTGGTGTCGTTCTGCTCGCCGTCTTGGTCATCTTCGCCCGCTTCCCGTGAGCATTTGGCGACATGCACCACCTCTCCATCCGCCTCTTCCGCTCCCCAGACCGCCTGCTGCTCTTCCCAAATCGCCCTCGCATGTTCCCTTTCAGCCTGCTACGTTGCATCATCCTGCTCGTCATCTGCATCACTCTGGTCTGCAGCAGCTGCCACCTCGGCCGCAGCTTTTGCCGCCTCGGCCTTAGCTGCTGCTGCCTTTTCTACTGCATTAATTGCAGCCTTGCGAGTCCCCCGGTCTAGCCCGTCCCTTGCGGTAATGAGCCTACGATACAGCTCGTAGGCAACATACCCGTCTCTTGCTGCATACTCTAGGTTCATCGCGGAAAGTGGCTTGTTCTCCCATACTTCGTGGCCATCGTCCGAGAGTGCCTTGCAATTCCCGAGATCTTTGTCAATGATGATCACTGCTAGAGATAACATCCCGTCCCTGTCATACGGCTGATTCCAATGGAACCGTTCTTTGGTCTTAAACATGTCTTGGATGTCGATGTGGTACTGTTCTGGAATGGTGATATCCTCATGTGCAAGCTTCTCTTTATCACTCCTGATGTCCACGCTAGCGAAAGTGATCCCCTTTTCCTGAAGGAACTCTGCCAGTTTCAGACAAGGCTCCCTTCTCCTGCAGTATAAATGCAAATTAAGACATGAAAATAATTTGGATGATGTACAATTATTTGATGATAATGTTAAACAAGGTAATTGCATAACCGTACCATTAGGCCATGTACAACACCCACAGATCATGCATAATACTTGAACTAACATGTCTAAGTATTTGAAATAAATGAGTGCAAGCAATGTATTTGCATTGGCTAATTATACATGATCTCAAATGGAAAATAAAAATATGCACATAACCAGTTTCGGACAAGGCTCCCTTCTCCTGCAGTATAGATGCAAACTATGACATGACAATAATTTCGATGGTGTACAATTATTTGATGACAACGTTGAACAAGGAAATTGCGAAACCGTGCTATTAGGCCACGTACAATGCCCATAGATCATGCATAATACTTGATCTAACAAAATCCACAAGGACTTAAACCTATAGGAATTAAACAATGCACATAGGAACAATTTCTAAGGATCAAAATCCTCCAAAATTCATATGAGATTCCTTTGAATCAAACAAGCCCTGCATCAAAGGAGGCCTGATGTGAAAACGTTCGTACAGGGTACAATCCTATGAATCAAACATGTGCCGATGGAAAAACATAGGGATTGGATCCTGTACAAACCCATAGGAAATCCTTTGAATCAAAGGAGGCCTAAAATAGAAATGCCCATCCTTAGTACGTATATTACCTTCAGTAGTGGAACACGAGGACAGTCTCCTTCAGGGCGATCTGGACGACGGCGAGCTTTTGTGACGAAGCTTCGTCCCGCCTATTCCTTGTGTACTCGAGGTCGAGTCCGAGGAACTTGTAAGTCTCTTTCTCGAGCAATTGCTCGAACTTCTCCAGCATGTGATTCAAGTAGTTCACATCGTTGGTGTACACCACCTCCATAATCTTTGTGCCATAGGCACAGATGGGCTTGATGTCAACCGTGGTTTTCCCGTCATCGAGGATGTCTCCATAGGGATCCATGGATGCTGAGTTCCTCGTTGTGTGGAGGAGGAAGACGCGAGAGGAAGAAGAACAGACGAGAAGCGGACGCGTTGCGGTTATTGTGGTGTTACAGCGGCGGTGGAGTCGAGGCGGAGGGCCCGTACATCGATATAGTCGACCCGTTACGGTGCGATGCGGTTAGTGCGGTGCAGTGCGGTCAGTTTTGTTACGGTGCGACGCGTTTAGGAGTGGTGCAATGCGGTTATTGCGGTGAAGTGGGGTAAGTTTTAATTTGTTACGGTGCGACGTATTTAGGTGTGGTGCATGCGATGCGATTATTGCGGTGCGGCAGTGGGATCAGTTTTGTTACGATGCGACGCGTGTAGGTGTGGTGCGGTCCGGTCGTGGCTGCAAACTTTCAACAATTGAACGCACGGGGCTTTCACCAATCCTCTGGTCGTGGCTGCAACTTAATTTCAAAAATTGAACCCACGGCTTTCCTACAACTTTCAACTCAAGTTTGACCAAAGCTTGTATAGTGCATAACTAATTCAAAATATCTCATAAAAATTGAAAACCTACACACTGATAAATTTTACGTGAACTAGTTGACACGAATTTTTTTAAACTTGAAACATTTCATTCTCATCAAAATAACAATCCCACATATGAGCTTCCACATAGAATGTACCATGACTCACGTGGGTCCACATACACAAGCATTGGTGCAAGTGGGCCCAATAGCATATGTGGGTCCAGTTTGACTAAGATTGGGCTTAAGTTGACCCTGATGACACATGTGGGCCCACATAGCTAGCAGCGGTGCATGTGGGACCCTATGACATCTATGGGTCCAGTTTGACTAAGATTGGGCTTAAGTTGACCCTGATGAGACATGCGGCCCACATAGCTAGCAGCGGTGCATGTGGGACCCTATGGCATCTATGGGTCCAGTTTGACTAAGATTGGGCTTAAGTTGACCCTGATGACACATGTGGGCCCACATAGCTAGCAGCAGTGCATGTGGGACCCTATGGCATCTGTGGGTCCAGTTTGACTAAGATTGGGCTTAAGCTGACCCTGATGACACATGTGGGCCCACATAGCTAGCAGCAGTGCATGTGGGACCCTATGGCATCTGTGGGTCCAGTTTGACTAATATTGGGCTTAAGTTGACCCTGATGACACATGTGGGCCCACATAGCTAGCAGCGGTGCATGTGGGACCCTATGGCATCTGTGGGTCCAGTTTGACTAAGATTGGGCTTAAGGTGACCCTGATGACACACGTGGGTGCAGTTTGACTAAGATTGGGCTTAAGTTGACCCTGATGACACATGTGGGTCCACATATACTAGCATTGGTGCATGTGGGCCCAATGGCATCTGTGGGTTCTATGTTGACTCATATCGCCGCAAAAGTTGACCCTGATGACACATGTGGGTCCACTTAGCTAACATTGGTGCATGTGGGACCCTATGGCATATGTGGGTCCAGTTTGACTAAGATTGGGCTTAAGTTGACCCTGATGACACATGTGGGCCCACATAGCTAGCAGCGGTGCATGTGGGACCCTATGGCATCTGTGGGTCCAATTTGACTAAGATTGGGCTTAATTTGACCCTGATGACACATGTTGGCCCACATAGCTAGCAGCGGTGCATGTGGGACCCTATGGCATCTGTGGGTCCAGTTTGACTAAGATTGGGCTTAAGTTAACCCTGATGACACACGTGGGTCCACTAACACTGGCATTGGTGCAAGTGTTCCCAATAGCATCGGTGGGTCCAGTTTGACTAAGATTGGGCTTAAGTTGACCTGATGACACATGTGGGTCCAGTTACACTAGCATCGGTGCATGCGGGTACCAATGGCAACTGGTTTGACTGAGATTGGACAAAAGTTAACCTGATGACACACGTGGGTCCACTTACACTAGCATTGGTGCAAGTGGGCCCAATGGCATCTGTGGGTTCTATGTTGACTGAGATTGGGCAAAAGTTGACCCTGATGACACATGTGGGTCCAGTTACACTGATGACCCATTGGCATCTCTGTGTTCCAGTTTGACCGAGATTGGTTCCAATTTAATTTAGGATTTCAACTAATTTGAACAAATTCAATATTTCTCTATAAAATCTTTTAGAAAACTTATTGTTTTATACACAATATACTTTTTTTAGTTATATAATATAGATTTTTTTAACAATTTATATAATATAGAATTTGTAGAGATTTCCGCTGCAACGCGCCACTCTCCCAAATGTCATGCGTGGGTCCAATGTGAAAGCAATGGGAAAGTGTACTACATGCAGGACTACACGATTCCACACCCACGCGTGCACCAGAGGAAACCAAACCGCCAGCATCTATATAACACATCGGTCTCATCGTCTCTCCCACCATCGTCCACTTCTTCCCCAATCTGCCGAAAACCCCAATCCGCTCCCACCACCGCACCACCAATCTCATCGTCCGGCACGACGATGAAGCGCGCTCGCGAAGACGAGCCGGAGTCGAAGGCGGTCGGTGGCTCTAGCGATGCACCCGCGGTCATCGCCGCGGTGGCGGGCGAGGAGTCTTCTTCGGGAGCACCAGCCGCTCGTCGGTGCGCCGTGACCGTTGCGGACTCCACCGTGCGGTCGTGGTCGTCGTCGATGATGAGAAGAAGGAGGACGTCGTGGCTCCCGCGGCAGATCTACAGAACCGGCATGCAGGCCGCCAGGTCATCATCGTGCCGGACGATGAGTACTACGACGGCGAAGACCTTGACTCCATCGAGTACCTCTATGAACAAGCCCGCAAAGAAGATGTACCGTTCAAGGAGGAGGCCTCCAACGACGGCACCGAGGTTCTGAGCTGTTCTGTTTTATCTCCTCTGTTCATCTTACTGTTCACATAGGGTTTGTTCGTAGAGTAGATTGATTTGTGCTGTCTAGGTGGTCTTCTAGATATTCTTGATTCTAGGGTTCATACGGTTCCTTTGTAGTTGACTTTGATTTGATCTGCCATATAGTATTCTTACTCATATGATATATAAGGGTTCATGGTTATCAGATTAATTTCTGAATGTTGTGCCTTAAATTCATCCGAGTCTGATTTGATTGTAGAGATTATGATAACAAAGATTTTTGTTTGGGAAGAAAAGATTGATCTGATGCATAGAATTTATAATTACCATTTTCTTAATTTGCTGCTTATTAATGTGCTGATTCCATAGTGTGTATCAATTAGTATCCTATTAAGTGTAATGATCAATGTGTTTGAAACTTAAATTCATCCGAGTCTTGTTTCATTCTAGTGATTATGATTGCTCATATGATATCTATCAGTTAATAGTTATCAGATTACATTCTGGATGTGTTAAGGTAGTTACCTTGCACATGATTAATCAACACAAGCGACTTAAATTTATTTGAGTCTAATTTGATTGTAGAGATTATGATAGCAAGAATTTTGTTTGGGAATAAAGGATTTATCCGATGCATGGAATTCATAATTACCATTATCTAAATTTGTTGCTTATTAATGTGATGATTCCATAGTGTGTTTGAATCAGTATCCTGTTTAGTGTAACGATCAATGCGTTTAAAACTTAAATTCATCCAAGCCTTCTTTAATTCTACTTATTATGATTGCTCATATGATATCTATCGATTCATAGTTATCAGATAACTTTCTGAATGTGTTAAGGTACTTAACTTGTAAATGATTCATCATTAAGTGCCTTAAATTCATCTGAGTCTAATTTGATTGTAGAGATTATGATAACAAGAATTTTATTTGGGAAGAAATGATTGATCTGATGAATGTAATTTAATGTGTAATGATCAATGCGTTTGAAACTTAAATTCATCCGAGTCTTCTTTCATTCTAGTGATTATGATTGCAAGAATTTTATTTAGGCAAAATTGGTTATTTGCCCCTAAAGTTCACATGCCTTGAATTATGTCCCCAAAGAATATTTTTCTTTAATAAATTATCCATTATGGACTTTGAAGCAGATAGAAATGAACGCTCAGGCGTTCCAGCGCTCACTAGACATGATAAGACAAAACTGTCCTCGATTCATCAAATATTGGTCACACAATATTATCCTCGATTCATCAAATGTTAGTACTATCACCGCAACACAAAACTATCCTCGATTCATCAAATGTTAGTACTATCACCACAACAATTTAGAATAATTTTGGCAGCATTGTTAATTTTTTACAGCTTATTTCGTTTGATCGTTGTTGTGCTCTTGTTTATCTCACTTCTTACGTATTTCAAAATTCACAGGAAGACTCTGACGACGTGGGCCATGACAAGGACGACGGGGACCGCAAGAGCCACTTTGTTCTTAAGCGGCTGGTGAGTGGCCAGATACCTTTCCGCAGCCGCAGGGAGCTATCTTGCCCATTCTGCGGCAGGGTCATCACCAAGAACTTAGAGAGCATGATCCAGCACGCGGATGGCGTTGGCGTAGGCAGCAGGCAGAAGCACAAGGGTCACACCATGGCGAAGCATGCCGCCTTTGGCAGATTCCTCAACAAGTACGTCAAGGGTGGCCTCATCCCAGTTATCGGTCCTACTGTTGGCCCTCATGTTCTGTTTCCACAAGTTTAGTTTATGTTTGTGTTGTCCCCCTGGGGATGAAGAGAAACTGTGTGCTGTTTGAAGACTAAGTTTTTATTATGTATGGTGGAAGCTGGGCAATCATACCCAATTGTTTAAGACTATGTTAATGTGTATGGAGTTTGCTGTTGTGTTACTGGTGCACTTGTTATCTGAATTCTCATGTTGATGCACACTGCATTTGTTTACTAAATTAGATGGTTTGATGCTTTATTTTGTAGCTAAGAAAGTTTGAAGTAAGTTTGGACTACAAAAAGGTTTTGAAACCAATCTCAAACCAGAAACTTATGTACTTTACATACTAATGATCCTTCAAAATGTCTAAAAAGAACCACAAACATGAAAGGCAAACTCCTTATTTCCAATACTTTTCATAAAATTTGCAAAATATTCTAAGTAAAGGATTTAATTAATATAGCTAATTATTTCCTTGTTAGTCTCAAGATTCTATTTTAGAGGATCTTACAGGACCTAACTATGACGACTAAGTCAGAGCAATAAAAACCAAATCAATTTCCTTGCTCTGCGCACTAAATGTAATCAATATATTTCCTTGTTTTGCCTAACGGCTAAAGCTAATCACGTCGAGGCCACAAATTAAGCTTACAACTGGGTCCAGGCCCGGCATGCAAGCATAGTCGGACCATATATATATACGCTCTCCCTCCAACAAACCCTAAAGGCATAGTTGGAGTCAGCGCCGCCATCTAAACCACCTTTTCCTAGGCCGCAGATCTATCGAGAGAGAGGGATGGCGAAGGGCAAGATCGTTGCGGTAAAAATCTAACCTATCTAGTTTGCATGTACTGGATCTATTTGGACAAAAATGTATGGCCAATGATCTTTAAATTTTCTTTTTTTTGATTCGTAGTGCCCTTGGTGTTTTGACACCAAGGGTCTGTGCGGCCTGGGCGACAAGATCAAATCCTTTTTCGTTCTCACCCTTGTAGAGAATTTTGAAGAAATGACGGTACTGGTTTTATTTTTTGTATTATCATCAGTCTTTCCTATTCCACCCTTTTGTCATGAATTATAGCATCTGTTAGTTTGTCATGTAGTAAACATGTTCTATTTTTCTTCAGTTAATACCCTGCTATGCTAGAGCGAATTTCCTTAAGAAGTTTGCCATCGACTCTGTAGACCACGAGAATGATTTTGTGGTCGAGGTGGTTAAAGAAGAAGGGTTCGAATTCAATGTTGATTGTATCAACAAGGATGGCAGAACATATCTTGAAGGCCAATATTGGAGAGAATTTGCTAGAGTCTACAATCTGGATGTTGGAACGGAGCTTGTCTTCTCTACCGACACACAAGGTCCATCTACCCCTATGACGTCGATCAACCTACCGATCACCCATCCATGTAAGTAACTGCTTATTTGAAGTACTCCCTCCGTTTACAAATATACGACGTTTACGAGTTTGTATAAAATGGATGTATATATGTAGATCCACTAAAATATTTAGGTTCACCCATTTTGCTCGGTTTCTAGTCTACTTTGTAATGTGTAGAATGTCACCGATAGAATTGTCTCTAGTTTTTTCCTTATGAAAAAAAGAAGTAGTTGCTTTGTGTTTAGCACGATATTTTTTCCTTGTTCCTAAACAATCTTAATGTTGACGTACCTACCATGCATTAATCTTAATTTTGATTCAGTAATATTCATTTAATTAAGTATTTGAACTTGTACAGCATATTACAATCTGACCTAGGATAAGAAAGGCATACTTGACGCTATGCATGCCACCGATGGAACCATAATTAACTGGAGAATGATAGAGTCAGTGGTGAGCAATGTTGACATCATTGACACGCTGGTTGATGAACATGGAGCTGGGCCTTATCGGGTTGGAAAATGTGAGTCTCTGATCCACACATTAAGCTGGACAAATTGCGTGAAGAAAGAGCTGGTAAGTATGAGTGATCTACTTTGTTGTGCCTGTAATTTTCCGATTGACAAATGTTCACATTGTGCATGTGGACCAAGAACAGAAACTCCCGCGACGCCTTGTCCCTGAAGACATGGCTGAATATGGTGATATCACAATTGTGTGTGATAAATACACAAAGGTCAAAGGGTCGTACTCAATTTCTCCTGAGGATGGCCGAGTATGCTGCGCTGGGTGGAGGGAAGTGATGTCACAGGAGGAGGATTTTCGGCGAATTGGAGACAAGATGTTTTTCATGTTGTACGTGGGACGAAAGGGGCTTTCCTATTTGCCTTCTATTTTCCAAATGTGGAACTTTAGTAGCCTTGATCATTTTCACTATGATGGTCATAGGTCATTTGTCGACCTAATAATATGAGATGTTAAGACAATATTTTACGGTCCTTTCATTATGTGGCATTCGTATGTCTGAAGACATGGTTAAGTGTAATGGTACTATTAAATTTTTTATGAGCTGAAATATATTATGCCTGTCGTTGCTGCCAATTATAGTGAAATCGTGTTAATTGAGTTTATTTCATCGGTATCTATGAATATTTTATGAGCTACAAATTTTATGCGTGCACAACTTACTAGACGGACATGTCTGTCATGTAGGTTGTGTCACGTAAAGAAGTATCTATCTCCAGTAAATCTATTTTGCTGCTTGAAATAAGTATGACAAAAACAAGCAAAAACATCTAGGTACGACCATATATATCATTGTAATTAATAATTTTGTGTATAACATGGTTACTGGAAATTGAATGCAACAGTCTCCATAACTAGTATCAAACAGTACAACTACATGCTAGTATTTTAGTAACGCATTTTCACAAGGTACTAGTCAATATCACTATCAACATCTGAAATGCTCCTCCCAAATTCATCGACAACCGGTTCCAAGTCTTCTTGTTCTTCGTCGCTCAGGTCCATATCATTGTTTACACCATTTTTCCCTGCTAGTTGTCTAACAGTCTGAGAGTCAACAAATATCACATCATCAGAGCGATCAGCCATGTCGTCTTCATGATCATCAACATATTCATCTTCCTCGTCCTCAATTTGGTGAACAATGGGATCTTCCGAGCCTAGGTCTTCCTGGTATGCACCTGCATTGCCTTCATCATCTTTTTCTGGAACATCGTATACATTCCTGTGCTTGAAAGTTTGCACCATCTTCCAAGGATCACCAAATTTTGTGTCTTCCAAGTAAAAACAAGTTTCTGCTTGGTGAGCTAATATGAAATTGGTGTTCTTGTACCACAATACAGACGTATTGATGCTTTTAAAGTATCCATTATCCTTCATCTCCATGGTTTTCCTACTTCCAAGGTCAAACCAATCACAGCGGAACAAGAACACAGATCTGCCGCCGTGCTTGTTTCTCGGGTACTGTAACTCAAGAACCTCCTTCATCACACTGTAGTATTCTTGATCTTGTTCGTCAGAAACGGATCCCCTTGTCATTATGCCTGAGTTTTGAGTCCTCATGTTCTTCTCACGCTCGACGGAACGGAACCTAGCGCCATTTACATTGCACATAGGGTGTACAACTACACGAGCATCTGGACCAAGTGCTAGTGATTTTAAATCTTCTGGAGCATTGTCCAAATTACTGACATGTTTTTTAAACCATGCAGGGAATTCTTTCTCTAGTTCCGCCTTAATGTTGTTCACACCCCTGTTCTGTAGTTGTTGTCGGAAATTCCTAAAAATCAAAAACAAATTAGTAATGGTACTGCTATAACACAAAATATTACTGAAAAATTTGAATGATTAATAAAAAGGTAAATAGACCTACCAAATATAATTTTGTGCCTCATCACAGTTCTGAAGTACATACCAAACCATACTCTCAAATTCTTTGGGAAAATACTTCAACTTGGATAGTCCTAAACCTCTGGCTCCATCTGAAAAAATATCAAACTCTAGCGGATCAACTCTTTGTTTCTTATCTTGGTTCCTCTCAGGCTTGTTATGTCTGGTTTCTATGACATCGCCCAAAAATTTAGAGCAATGATGCAAGCACTCATCCACGATATATCCCTCAGCAATTGAACCTTCAGGCCTTGATTTGCTACGCACAGTTAATTTCAGGTACCCGAGCCTTCTTTCAACTGGATACATCCAACCATATTGAACAGGCCCCCTCTGAAGTGCCTCATCAGGTAGATGAATAGCCAGGTGCACCATTACATCAAAGAATGATGGGGGAAATAGCAGCTCAAGCTTGCAAAGAATTATGACAATTTCAACCTTTATTCGACGCAGCACAGATGCTCTTAGAGTTTTGGCACACAACTCCCTGAAAAAGTTTCCCAGTTCAGCAATGGTCTCATACATCGCCTTTGATGCAATCCCTCTCAGACCAGCTGGCAACACATGCTGCATAAGTATGTGGCGGTCATGCGTCTTCAGACCGTGCACTTTACCCCCTGGGATGTCCACACATCTTGCTAAGTTTCCAGCAAAACCATCTGTGAACCTAGTGTTGGCCACATACTTGCACAATTTTTGTTTGCCTTCCTTTTGAAGCGTCCACGGTGCTTTCTCCTTTGAAAAACCCTTGGCCTCAGGTTTCATCCAGAACTTCTTCCTGACATTAAATTTCTCCAAATCCATTCTACCACCAATAGTGTCCTTGTTCTTTCCATCAAGCTCAAGAAGGGTACCAAGGATATTGTCCAATATGTTCTTCTCAATGTGCATCACAACTAGGTTGTGAACAAACTTCAATCTTGACCAGTATGGCAGATCATATAAGCTGATCTTGAGGTGCCAGGTTGGCTCACTAGTCATGCCACGCTTTCTCTTCCTAGTTGATGGATTTTTTCCCTGGCCTGTAATCCTGAACTCTCTGTACCCTCTCCTCTCTTTCTGCAAGTGTGAAACTTGTTGGTGCATCCTTAGGTTCAGGTTTTCCATTGAAGGCTCTGCTACTCCTCCACTTGTGATCGTGAGGCAAAAATCGACGATGACCAATATTACCAATTTTATTATGCAAAGACTCGTAGCAAGGATCCTTATCGATGTGCGCACATGCGAAAAACCCTCTTGTGCTACGGCCAGACATCATGGCATATCCAGGATAGTCATGAATCGACCAAAGAAACGCAGCATGCACCGGAAACTCTCTACCTGTGCACGCATCATATGTGCCCACGCCACTCCATAGCTTCATCATATCTTTTATCAATGGCTGCATAAATACATGAAAATCCTTTCCTGGTGAATTTTTTCCAGGGATTAGCAATGACATCATGAAGTTGGATTAATCCATGCACATCCATGGTGGGAAGTTGTGTGGAATGACAAAAACTGGCCACATACTGTATGAACTACTCATGTTTCCGTATGGGTTGAATCCATCTGTCGCAATACCAAGCCTTATGTTACGGGCATCTGAAGCAAACCATCCGAACTCCTTGTCAAAGTGCTTCCATGCTTCACCATCAGCTGGGTGCCTCAAAATACCCGGTTGTGCAACCCTCTTCTCCTTGTGCCACTTGGTGTTCATCGAAGCTTCCTTGGAAACAAAAAATCTCTGTAACCTTGGGATTATAGGAAAGTATCGAAGCACCTTGTGGGGAATCTTTCTCTTTGCTTCCGGGTCTTTCCACCTTGAAAATCCACACTCGGGACAATGAGTTTTTTTGGCATGGTCTCCCCAAAACAGAGCACAGTCATACTTGCAAACATGAATTGTGTCATAACCAAGCCCAACCTCAGAAAGAACACTCTTAGCTTCAGCATAGGACTTGGGGAAAATTCACTTTTGGCAAACCAGCACATAAGACAGCCATAAATTGATCAAAAGCTCTATTTGTGACCCGGTTGTATGATTTCACGTAAAGCATCTTCATAATGAATGACAACCTCGTCTCAGTGGTGCATCCCTTGTGAAGCTCTTTCTTAGCTTCTTCGATGAGGTTCGCATAGAAATTAGTGTCACTTGGGCCTATGTCACCAGAATCATGCAGCTCATTTAACATCTTGTCAACATGATCATTATGATTCTCATTTCCATCATCATAATCACCATCGTCATTGCTTTGATACAAACTATGATCATAGTTTTCATCAGGACCATCATCTTCTCCATGACAACTCCACTCTGTGTATGAAACGGCCATACCATTGACGTGTAAGTGATACTCAACAGTGTCCTGAGTCTGCTACGTAATATTAAGGCATTTTTGGCATGGGCACAATATTGATGCACCTTCGTTGCAGTTTGCGCGCGCAAACTCCATAAACTCGCGGACACCTTGTATGTAAAAAGGGGTGAACTTGCGCCCATGAGTAATCCACTGTCGATCCATCGCCTACAAATATATATATAATGTGTTCCACTCGAGTCATGATGCCATTCAATTTGTACTAATCGATGTGAAAATTGTTTACCAAAGTCCAAATAAATCACAATGTGTAACATAAACACCAATCCAAATTAATTTCATAACAGATATCAAAGGAACTCACATGTGCTTCCTATCGCCGTGCGCCGGCCTGCCGCGAAGCCTCGCTAGCTGGGATCGTGATCGATCGTCGTGATCGCGTAGGTGCAAGTCGCTGGGACTTGTAGATGAAGGGCCAGCGAATATCGTGATCGTCTGGACAAGGGATACCCTTGACGGCGATCGTTCGCAAGAACAGAGAAGAAAACTATTTGGAAGATCGCACAAGTCCTAACTATAACGATCCGTGTTTGTACATGCCACGTACTGCACATAGAGTTTACAAAATGGTAGGCCAATCAAACAATTCAAAAACTGAACGGTAGCCCAGCGGTAACGAAACGTTTTACTTTGTACTAGGTCCTCGGTTCGAAACCCATCTTTGCCCTTTTATCGTTTTTAACACAATTGCTAACTCGTTGGTCCCACGAACAATCGGTGATGGCTTAATCTACGACGCTCTAAAATCCATCGTGTGGATAATCGGCGACAGTTTGCCGTGATGCGAAACACGACCGTCACGCATTATCAAGCATACGTGATGCCCAAAACTAATCCGTCACCTATGGTTACTTTCGGTGACGGTTCTGAATTTTGTCACCAGGCAATTCGTCACCGATTCTAGGATCTGTTGAAGTGGGAGAAAACAACAATCCTTTGTTCATAGAACAATCGTATTGTTTACTTTACACACAGTTCGTAAAGCAATAATCTGTTGCTTGCAACTTAATACTGGAGGGGGTTCGGATGATAACCTGAAGGTGGATTATTAGTCATAGATGTAGCTGGATGGCGGTCTATGTATAATGTTGTAATGCCCAATCAAGTTCCAAAGGAGTCAAGATGATTAGTATATGCATGTATTGGTTTCTCGATGTTTGTCAATTGCCCCATTGTAATTTGTTCACCCAGCATGTTATCTATCTTAAGGAGAGCCACCTCTAGTGAACTATCGATCCCGGTCCTTTCTTTACATACAATCTACAAATTGTTTACTGCTTTGTGTTTACTTTCTTCAAACTATTACTTTCTTCCATTCGATATGTTTAATCCTTTGTTTTCAGCAAAACACAGTGAGATTGACAACCTCATCGCAAGTTGGTGACAAAGTTTTGTGGTTGTGTTGTGCAGGTCTCCACGTTGCTACTAGCACCGGTAGTGCGCCCTTTGGGGTGTTTCCTTGCTCCTACTTGTTCGATTAAACCTTGGTTTCATAACTGAGGGAAACTTGTTGTTGTGCTCATCATACTTTCCTCTTGGGGTTCCCAACGAGCTCTACATCAATACTGAGCCATCAAGCATATTTCTGGCGCCATTGCCAGGGAACGAAGAAGAAGAAACTCCCACGTCAACACCGCACCAACATTTTTCTGGCGCTGTTGCCGGGGAGTCAAGGACATCTTCACAAGGGGAGTCCCTCATAACCAATCTCTTTACTTTGTTATTTTTGTTTTGCTTAGTTTCTTTTTGTTTTGTTTGCTTGTTTCTTTATCAAAAACACAAAAAAAATAGTTTTACTAGTTTGCTTTCTTTATCAAAAACACACAAAAATTAAGTCTCCTTTAGTTGTCACCTCTTCCTTAGCTCACCATGTTGATCCCTAAATTCACCCTAAAAGACCTTTCAATTGGTAGTGGTTCTATAATTGGGAAAGATAATATTAAAGAATTCTTTAATCATGTTAGCAAACATGAAGATACTGAGGATAGATCCCTTGCAGAACTTGCTCCAAACTATGAGATTGTTGCACCTTCTTTATTTCATATGTTAGAAGCTAGGTTTGTTAACCTCAACCCCTTAATGCAAATAATGTTTCTTAAGCTTAAAGAAATTGAGGACCCTGAAAAGAGGGATTTTATTCTAGAAACTTTGTTTAAGGAGTTATATGATGTTGCCAAGGAAGCTAGGAAAGTCTTTGAACGTTTCAATATGTGATGACTGATACATTGCAAATGTATCTATAATTTTTGATGCTCCAAGCTTGGTTTTATCCACTTTCTTATGTTTTGTCCACACTTTGGAGTACTTTTCATATGATTTCCTGGACTAACCTATTAATAAGAGCCACAGTGCCAGCTGCCTGTTTTCTGCTGTTTTTGGTTCCAGGAAAGTCAGAAAATGAATATTCTCGGAATTGGACGGGACAAAAGCCAAAGTGCCTATTTTTCCAGAAGACTCCAGGAGCCAGAATACGAGACGGAGGAGGGCCAGGGGCTGGCCATACCCCCCCCAGGCGCGGGTTGGGCCTGGCCGCGCCAGGGCATGGTATGGTGGCCCCAGGCACCCACTCGGTCTCCCTCTTCGCCTATAAGAAGCCTTCTGACCTAAAAACTCTGGGGGGGTTCGACGTTTTTCTAGAAGGAGTTCCACTCCACCGCCACCACCAGATTCCACGAAACAGCACCAGAAACTCCGTTCTGGCACCCTGCCGGGACGGGGAATTGGAGGAGATCATCGCCATCATCATCACCATCGCTCCTCCATCGACCATCCATGTTTCCCCCATCTATGAGTGAGTAATCCCCCGCTGTAGGCTATGGGGATGGTAGGGATTGGATGAGATCGTTCATGTAATGGCATAAGATTGTTAGGGCATGGTGCCTAGTATCTTTTATTAGTGCTTTATGACTTTTTTGCAACTTGTTGTGCTCAATGCTTGTCACTAGGGCCTGAGTGCCATGATTTCAGATCTGAACATGTTATTGTTTCATGATGATAGTATTGTTTCTGGTCTTATCTACAAGTTGTATACACACGTTGTTGTCCGGAACCTATGGCCCCAAAGTGACAAAAATCGAGATAACCGGAAGGGAATGGCTTTGATGTGAGGATCACATGTGTTCATGGAGTGTTAATGCTTTGCTCCGGTGCTCTATTAAAAGGAGCACCTTAATTGCCAGTAGTTCCCTAGAAGCCCCGCTGCAAACGGGCTGGCAGGACAAAAGATGTTGTGCAAGTTCTCATTGCGAGCATGTATGACTATATATGGAACACATGCCTAGGATTGTCTAGTACTTGGATGCTTTATCTTATTTATCTGCAATTGCCCTATGCTCTGATTGCTATGTGAATTGTCTTGTCCATGCAACGCCCGTCCATCCATCCCTATCCCTACCGCACTTGAATCCCACTGTTTACTGCTTTTGTTATTGATGTCCTTGCTTTACTACTGCTGCTACTTTGCTATTCCTACTACAAAACTATTGCTACTGATAAACTGCTGTGAGCAAGATTGTTTCCAGGTGCAGCTGAATTGACAACTCAGTTGTTAAGGCTTATAAATATTCTTTGGCTCCCCTTGTGTCAAATCAATAAATTGGGTTTCACTTCCCTTGAAAATACTGCGATAAACCCCCTATACTTGTGGGTCATCAAGACTATTTTCTGGCGCCGTTGCCGGGGAGCATAGCTTTATTTATCAAGTCCACTTGGAATCACTATTGTTCAAGCTAAGTTTATTTTCGCCTTGTTTGCTTGTTTCTTTATCAAAAATACAAAAAAAAAGTAGTTCCTACTCTAGTTGTTATTTTCGTTGGTCTGTTATTGTCTTGCTTTATCATGCTTGTTGTCAATGGTTGGTTTCTTTGAAACTGAATCTTATTGGCAAGGTGGGTTCACGGAAGATGAAAAATATTATTATAAGCAACACCGCTTGTCACAAAAAGGGAAACACTTATGGGAACAAATTGATAAATTGTATACCATTGCTAGAAACATGTGCTCTACTTATAATGTTACTTATTGCTTGGATAAATCTTGTTGCTATAGGAGGTACAAACACCTCCCTTTTCAATGTGAGTATAATGAAAATGTTACCATATCTTCTTATGTTAAAGGAAATTATGACTTTTATGATGTGGAACAAATTGAAGAATTTATTGCTTGGAAGGGTGCTTTTGAACTTGCTAGTTTGCTTGAAAATATTGATAATTCACCTTACAAATATGAGGTTTATGGTATACTTAAATTTTGCTTTGATAATTACAAGGATGAAAATGGATATATTCTTGAATATTTTAATAGATGCTTTCCACAAATGGAAGACACTAATGCCTTGCAGGATCCTATGGAAGAAGAAATTGATGAACCTGAAATCTCATTAAATGAAAAAGCGGAGGAGAGTGATGAACAAAAGGAGGAAGAATGGATTAGCTACCCATGCCTACCTTCTAATGAGAGTAACTCTTTATCCCTTACATTATTTGATTGTCCTCCATGCTTACTAAAGGAGGATGAATGTTATGTTCCTGAGGATTCTTTTGAAAGTGTTTATAATAAAGCTCTAGTGCTTGTAGATCATGAAAAGCATGCTTTATGTGATAGTTATATTGTTGAGTTTATTCATGAGGCTACTGGAAATTATTATGAGAGAGGAAAATATGGTTGTAGAAGTTTTCATGGTATTGAAACACCTCTCTATGTGCTGAAAGTTTTGAAGTTACTCTTGTTTTATCTTCCTATGCTTGTCACTTTGTTCTTTGTGAATTTATTTGCATACACGATTCCTATGCATAGGAAGTGGGTTAGACTTAAATGTGTTTTGAATTTGCTTCTTGATGCTCTCTTTTACTTCAACTCATATTTCTTATGAGAGCATCCTCTCAAACCTTTATGCCTGAAGATGATAATATGTCTACTATTCTTGGGAGACCTTTTCTTAAATACTGCAGGAGCTGTTATTAATTGTAATCAAGGGAAGGTGACCTTCAATGTCAATGACAAGGAACATACTATCTATTTCCCCAAGAAGATTGATAGACTTATGGTTTTGAATTCAATTGAACATGTTGAGGGCATTCAAGTTGGAGAAATATATTGTCCCATACCAAGAGAAAAAATTGAAACTATTATGATTGGGACTATTGCTATCAAGGTTGAGGTAACATAATCATTAGTGGAATACAAAGTTTTGCCTCATATGGAATTGTTTTGGTAGCAAGACCTGATCAACCTTGTTAACAAAAGGATTTCATTGAACAAAACAATGTTTTCACCATGATTATCTCCGCTTACTTCTATTCTATCCATTTTAGTTTTTGCTTATGCCTAACTTAAAGGCATTAAAGAAAAGTACTTATTGGGAGATAACCCAAAAGTTTTAGATGAATATTGGAATTTATTACTTCAGTAATAACCGCTCCTTATCCTTTTTATTTGCTTTTTGTGCCAAGAGTAACCTCTAATGAGAGAGAAGTAATGATTGGGAAAGTTGCTGTCCCGAAACAGATTTGTGTGCTTCACCGTAAAAATTCGTGTAAAATCTCTGAACGTCTTTTTGACGCGTGAATTTTTGTGCTTCTGACCCAGGTTGTTATTTAACTTTCTTTAGTTCAACACTTTTTGATTTGAGCAACAGAAGGTCTTCGAAAAAATTCGTCTTTACCTGCTGGTCTGTTTTGACAGATTTCTGCCATTTTCTGCGTTTGCTTCTTGTTGGTCCCTTTTTGAATTCTTTTGGGGAATTGAGCTTTTTAAGGGAAGTGCTACAGTACCTAGTGTTCTAATGGAAGTTTATTTGATGTTAGAACTGAACCTTAAGACCTATTATCTTGAGTGCACTAATGTTGCTAATAAAGATTGTGTGAAGTTTTGTATGAAGGAAAATTTCAGGTGTATGGAAGGAATGAGTAATGAGATGAAGGATGGACTAAAGCTCAAGCTTGGGGATGCCACGCGTGTCACCCCAAGAAATATCCAAGAAGTACAAGCATCAAAGCTTGGGGATGCCCAAAGCATCCCCTTCTTCATCAATAAAAATCCTAGGTTTCTTCCAAACGCTTCATTTTTATTGTTTCATGCACAGTTGTGTTGTTCTTGGAGCGTCTTCTTTTTCGTTTTTTCGTTTTGGTTTTCGTTTGCATGGTTTTCTTATTTTTCTGAATAAATTGGTTGGACCTCCTCTTTCATACATTGGTGTTCAAATAGTTTGGTTTGGATTGGAAAAGAGTAGGAAGCTTAAGTGGTAAAGAGAGCTTGTTTTTGACTGTGGCCTATGCTTTGTCATGCCATGCTTGATATTGTTTTGGCTTTATGCTTAGTATTCTTTGCTGTCATGACTTGTTATAAACAATTGAGATTGCTTAATGTGCTTTGGAAGAATCATGCGTTGTTTTAGCATATTAAAGCATTGTATAGTGGTATTCTCCTTTGATGCTTTATTTGGGTTGACTTGGTGCATGCTCACACCATGTTATGACTATCTCAAGTCACCTTAAGCCTTTATGATCCTTTAGTTTTCAACTTGTAGTATCACTTTATGCTTTGATCAATGATGTTTTGTCGCTCTACATGATTATGGCCATTATTGCTCTCTCGTTTGTCGCTCCCTTACTATTGCTAGCCTTCACTTTCACTGAGTATGTTTTACTCATGTTTCCAACTCCCTAAACCAAATATTTCCAAAGTGTCCACCATACCTACCTATTAGCATCATTTGCTACTTCCGTGCATATTCAATATGCCGTGTTTTCTTCCGAGTAAAATGTTTGCTTGTTATGAGAAAGTTAGTTAGTAAAGCTCTCACGAACTTGATGGCACACTATATTTTCTTGAATTTAATAAACCTGAACCATTGCGTCCTTCTTTGTTGCATATATGCTTGCACTTTATAAGTTGAAGTTAGCAGAACCATGTATCGTGGGGAACGCTTTCAACAGTGCATTGGTACTTTGTACCTAGTTGATATCATGTTCTTTTGCTTATGGATCCCGACGGTGTGAAATAAAAGTGGAACATGTAAGATCATGGAGTTTGTATGTATGTTAGAGAAACGCCTGGGCCGCTAGCCTAAGCCATGCCTAATCATGGTGGAAACTTGCAGCATAACCATAATGAGCATTCTATGAAGCATCCTCAATAAAAATCTATGCACATAGTAAATAAAAAGATCGCTGAGATGCTCATTGTCTGCCTGCCTTGTCATTTTGATTATGGGATAGCTCCTGTGTCATGTGCAAGGGGTACCCTGTTGGCAGTTCTCTATGATATGTATATACTTACAATGACAAGAGCTTACTTGTGACTGAAGTTAAGTAGCATGAGGTTCGGTCTTCGTAAGTAAGGGGCATGATACTTCGATTTATAACTTGTCAAGCATATCCTCTTAGTTGTGTCACTTTAACCTCAACCACTTAAAGATGCTTATGATAGGGGCAATGAGAGCTCAAAGCTAATGAGTACCATACTTTCAGCATTTGGAAGCCTTTCAAACTTTTCAAAACCTGTTCATTTCCTTGTTGAGTCTCCACACATTCTATGAGCACTTTCTTGAGAGCATACTGGCCATTCTTAGTTCTATGTGCATTGTCCCAAGACTTGTTGATTGATGCATACCTTGATATTGCTTGTTGTAAACTATTTGTATCTAGTTAGTCTTGTAAACTTTGAAGGTGTCCTATGCATTTATGTTTGCTACTCTATGAGGGACAAGCTGAGTGCCACTATGCTATGTTTTCTTTATGTGAAACAAACAAACGTCTTGCAAGGCATTGTTATGAATCTTTTGTTTGTGCCTTTTCATGTTGCATCATAGTCTCTTTGTCTTATTGCTAGAACTTTGTCTTTCATCTTATGATTGAAGTACTATGATCCCGGCTTTGAATGTTTTACAAATATTTTGATCAAGTCTTTGATGGTGCATGTCACCTCAAAAATTATTCTTTCTTTTTATCACTTACCTACTCGAGGACGAGCATGAGTTAAGCTTGGGGATGTTGATACATTGCAAATGTATCTATAATTTTTGATGCTCCATTCTTGGTTTTATCCACTTTCTTGTGTTTTGTCCACACTTTGGAGTACTTTTCTTATGATTTCTTGGACTAACCTATTAACAAGAGCCACAGTGCCAGCTGCATGTTTTCTGCTGTTTTTGGTTCCAGGAAAGTCAGAAAATGAATATTCTCGGAATTGGACAGGACAAAAGCCAAAGGGCCTATTTTTCAGAAGACTCCAGGAGCCAGAATACGAGACAGAGGAGGGCCAAGGGCTGGCCACACACCCCATCCCCCCAGGCGCAGGCTGGGCCTGGCCGCGCCAGGGCATGGTGTGGTGGCCCCAGGCACCCCCTCGGTCTCCCTCTTCGCCTATAAGAAGCCTTCTGACCTAAAAACTCTGGGGGGTTTGACGTTTTTCCAGAAGGAGTTCCGCTCCGCCGCCACCACCAGATTCCACGAAACAGCACCAGAAACTCCGTTCTGGCACCCTCCGGGACAGGGAATTGGAGGAGATCATCGCCATCATCATCACCATCGCTTCTCCATCGACCATCCATGTTTCCCCCATCTATGAGTGAGTAATCCCCCGCTGTAGGCTATGGGGATGGTAGGGATTGGATGAGATCGTTCATGTAATGGCATCAGATTGTTAGGGCATGGTGCCTAGTATCTTTTATTAGTGCTTTATGACTTTGTTGCGACTTGTTGTGCTTAATGCTTGTCACTAGGGCCCGAGTGCCATGATTTTAGATATGAACATGTTATTGATTCATTATGATAGTATTGTTTCTGGTCTTATCTACAAGTTGTATACACACGTTGTTGTCCGGAACCTATGGCCCCGAAGTGACAGAAATCGGGATAACCGGAAGGGAATCGCTTTGATGTGAGGATCACATGTGTTCACGGAGTGTTAATGCTTTGCTCCGGTGCTCTATTAAAAGGAGCACCTTAATTGCCAGTAGTTCCCTAGAGGCCCCGCTGCCAACGGGCTGGCAGGACAAAAGATGTTGTGCAAGTTCTCATTGCGAGCACGTATGACTATATATGGAACACATGCCTAGGATTGTCTAGTACTTGGATGCTTTATCTTATTTATCTGCAATTTCCCTATGCTCTGATTGCTATGTGAATCGTCTTGTCTATGCAACGCCCGTCCATCCATCCCTATGCCTACCGCACTCGAATCTCACTGTTTACTGCTTTTGTTACTACTGTCCTTGCTTTACTACTGCTGCTACTTTGCTATTCCTACTACAAAACTATTGCTACTGATAAACTGCTGTGAGCAAGATTGTTTCTAGGTGCAGCTGAATTGACAACTCAGTTGTTAAGGCTTATAAATATTCTTTGGCTCCCCAATTTATTGATTCGACACAAGGGGAGCCAAAGAATATTTATTAGCCTTAACAACTGAGTTGTCAATTCAGCTCCACCTGGAAACAATCTTGCTCACGACAGTTTATCAGTAGCAATAGTTTTGTAGCAGGAATAGTAAAGTAACATTAGTAGTAAAGCAAAGACAATAGTAACAAAAGCAGTAAGCAGTGGGATTCGAGTGCGGTAGGCATAGGGATGGATGGACGGGCGTTGCATGGACAAGACAATTCACATAGCAATCAGAGCATAGGGAATTGCAGATAAATAAGATAACGCATCCAAGTACTAGACAATCCTAGGCATGTGTTCCATATATAGTCATACATGCTCGCAATGAGAACTTGCACAACATCTTTTGTCCTGCCAGCCCGTTTGCAGCGGGCCTCTAGGGAACTACTGGCAATTAAGGTGATCTTTTTAATAGAGCACCAGAGCAAAGCATTACCACTCTATAAACACATGTGATCCTCATATCAAAGCCATTCCCTTCCGGTTATCCCGATTTCTGTCACTTCGGGGCCATAGGTTCCGGACAACAACGTGTGTATACAACTTGTAGATAAGACTAGAAACAATACTATCATAATGAATCAATAACATGTTTAGATCTGAAATCATGGCACTCGGGCCCTAGTGACAAGCATTAAGCACAACAAGTCGCAACAAAGTCATAAAGCACTAATAAAAGATACTAGGCACGATGCCCTAACAATCTGATGCCATTACATGAACGATCTCATCCAATCCCTACCATCCCCATAGCCTACAGCGGGGGATTACTCACTCATAGATGGGGGAAACATGGATGGTCGATGGAGGAGCGATGGTGATGATCTCCTCCAATTCCCCGTCCTGGCAGTGTGCCAGAACGGAGTTTCTGGTGCTGTTTCGTGGAATCTGGTGGTGGCGGCGGAGCGGAACTCCTTCTGGAAAAACGTCAAACCCCCTAGAGTTTTTAGGTCAGAAGGCTTCTTATAGGCGAAGAGGGAGACCGAGGGGGTGCCTGGGGCCACCACACCATGCCCTGGCGCGGCCAGGCCCAACCCGCGCCTGGGAGGGTGTGGCCAGCCCCTGGCCCTCCTCCGTCTCGTATTCTGGCTCCTGGAGTCTTCTGTAAAAATAGGCACTTTGGCTTTTGTCCCGTCCAATTCCGAGAATATTCATTTTCTGACTTTCCTGGAACCAAAAACAGCAGAAAACAGGCAGCTGGCACTGTGGCTCTTGTTAATAGGTTAGTCCAAGAAATCATAAGAAAAGTACTCCAAAGTGTGGACAAAACACAAGAAAGTGGATAAAACCAAGCATGGAGCATCAAAAATTATAGATACATTTGCAATGTATCAACATCCCCAAGCTTAACTCCTGCTCGTCCTCGAGTAGGTAAGTGATAAAAAGAAAGAATAATTTTTGAGGTGACATGCACCATCAAAGGCTTGACCGAAGTATTTGTAAAACATTCAAAGTTGGGATCATAGTACTTCAATCATAACATGAACGACAAAGTTCTAGCAATAAGAGAAAGAGACTATGATGCAACATGAAAAGGCACAAACAAAAGATTCATGAATAACAATGCCTTGCAAGACGTTTGTTTGTTTCACATAAAGAAAACATAGCATAGTGGCACTCAGCTTGTCCCTCATAGAGTAGCAAACATAAATGCATAGGACACGTTCAAAGTTTACAAGAGTGACTAGATACAAATAGTTTAAAACAAGCAATATCAAGGTATGCATCAATCAACAAGTCTTGGGACAATGCACATAGAACTAAGAATGGTCACTATGCTCTCAAGAAAGTGCTCATAGAATGTGTGGAGACTCAACAAGGAAATGAAAAGGTTTTGAAAAGTTTGAAAGGCTTCCAAATGCTGAAAGTATGGTACTCATTAGCTCTGAGCTCTCATTGCCCCTATCATAAGCATCTTTAAATGGTTAAGGTTAAAGTGACACAACTAAGAGGATATGCTTGACAAGTTATAAATCAAAGTCTCATGCCCCTTACTTACGAAGACCGATCCTCATGCTACTCAACTTCAGTCACAAGTAAGCTCTTGTCATCGTAAGTATATACGTATCATAGAGAACCGCCAACGGGGTACCCCTTGCACATGACACGGGAGCTCTCCCATAATCAAAATAACAAGGCAAGCAGACAATGAGCATCTCGGCGATCTTTTTATTTACTATGTGCATAGATTTTTATTGAGGATGCTTCATACAATGCTCATTATGGTTATGCTGCAAGTTTCCACCATGATTAGGCATGGCTTAGGCTAGCGACCTAGGAGTTTCTCTAACATACATACAAACTCCATGATCTTACAAGTTCCACTTTTATTTCACACCGCCGGGATCCATAAGCAAAAGAACATGACATCAACTAGGTACAATGTACCTATGAAGCATTGAAAGCGGTCCCCATGATACATGGTTCTGCTAACTTCAACTCATAAAGCGCAAGCATATGCACAACAAAGAAGGACGCAATGGTTTAGGTTTATTAAGTGCAAGAAAATAAAGTGTTCCATCAAGTTCGTGAGAGATTTACTAACTAACTTTCTCATAACAAGCAAACATTTTATTCGGAAGAAAACAAGGCATATTGAATATGCACGGAGGTAGCAAATGATGCTAATGGGTAGGTATGGTGGACACTTTGGAAATATTTGGTTTAGGGAGTTGGAAACTTGAGTAAAATATACTCAGTGAATTTGAAGGCTAGCAATAGTAAGGGAGCGACAAACGAGAGAGCAATAATGGCCATAATCATGCAGAGCGACAAAACATCATTGATCAAAGCATAAAGTGATACTACAAGTTGAAAACTAAAGGATCATAAAGGCTTATGGTGACTTGGGACAGTCATAACATGGTGTGAGCATGTGCCAAGTCAACCCAAATAAAGCATCAAAGGAGAATACCACTATACTATGCTTTAATATGCTAAAACAACGCATGATTCATCCAAGGCACATTAAGCAATCTCAATTGTTTATAACAAGTCATGCTACAACAAAGAATACAAAGCATAAAGCCAAAACAATATCAAGCATGGCATGACAAAGCATAGGCCGCAGTCAAAAACAAACTCTCTTTACCACTTAAGCATGAGCTCTCCTACTCTTTTCCAAACCAAACCAAACTATTTGAACACCAATATATGAAAGAGGAGGTCCAACCAATTTATTCAGCAAACTAAGCAAACCACGCAAACTAAAAACCAAAACGAAAATGAAAAAGAATATGCTCCAAGAACAACACAACTGTGCATGAAACAATAAAAATGAAGTGTTTGGAAGAAACCTGGGATTTTTATTGATGAAGAAGGGGATGGCTTGGGCATCCCCAAGCTTTGACGCTTGTACTTCTTGGATATTTCTTGGGGTGACACGCGTGGCATCCCCAAGCTTGAGCTTTAGTCCATCCTTCATCTCATTACTCATTCCTTCCATACACCTGAAATTTTTCCTTCATACAAAACTTCACATAATCTTTATTAGCAACATTAGTACACTCAAGATAATAGGTCTTAAACTTCAGTTCTAACAACAAATAACTTCCATTAGAACACTATCTACTGTAGTATTTCCCTCAAAAAGCTCATTTCCCCAAAAAAAACTCAAAAAGGAACCAACAAGAAGCAAATGCAGAAAATGGCAGAAATCTGTCAAAACAGACCAGCAGGTAAAGATGAATTTTTTCGAAGACCTTCTGTTGCTCAAATCAAAAAGTGTTGATCTAACGAAAGTTAGATAACAACCTGGGGCAGAAGCACAAAAATTTAGGCCTCAAAAAGACGTTCAGAGATTTTACAAGAATTTTTACGGTGAAGCACAGAAATCTGTTTTGGGACAGCTACTTTCCCAATCATTACTTCTCTCTCATTAGAGGTTACTCTTGGCACAAAAAGCAAATAAAAAGGATAATGAGCGGTTATTACAGAGGTAATAACTTCCAAGACTCATCTAAAACTTTTGGGTTATCTCCCAATAAGTACTTTTCTTTAACGCCTTTAAGTTAGGCATAAGGAAAAACTGAAATGGATAGAATAGAAGTAAGCGGAGATAATCATGGTAAAAACATTGTTTTGTTCAATCAAATCCTTTTGTTAACAAGGTTGATCAGGTCTTGTTACCAAAACAATTTCATATGAGACAAAACTTTGTATTACACTAATGATTATGTTACCTCAACCTTGATAGCAATGGTCCCAATCATAATAGTTTCAAATTTTTCTCTTGGTATGGGACAATATATTTCTCCAACTTGAATGCCCTCAACATGTTCAATTGAATTCAAAACCATAAGTCTATCAATCTTCTTGGGGAAATAGATAGTATGTTCCTTGTCATTGAAATTGAAGGTCACCTTCCCTTGATTACAATTAATAACAGCTCCTGCAGTATTTAAGAAAAGGTCTCCCAAGAATAGTAGACATATTATCATCTTCAGGCATAAAGGTTTGAGAGGATGCTCTCATAAGAAATATGAGTTGAAGTAAAAGAGAGCATCAAGAAGCAAATTCAAAACACATTTAAGTCTAACCCACTTCCTATGCATAGGAATCGTGTATGCAAATAAATTCACAAAGAACAAAGTGACAAGCATAGGAAGATAAAACAAGAGTAACTTCAAAACTTTCAGCACATAGAGAGGTGTTTCAATACCATGAAAACTTCTACAACCATATTTTCCTCTCTCATAATAATTTCCAGTAGCCTCATGAATAAACTCAACAATATAACTATCACATAAAGCATGCTTTTCATGATCTACAAGCACTAGAGCTTTATTATAAACACTTTCAAAAGAATCCTCAGGAACATAACATTCATCCTCCTTTAGTAAGCATGGAGGACAATCAAATAATGTAAGGGATAAAGAGTTACTCTCATTAGAAGGTAGGCATGGGTAGCTAATCCATTCTTCCTCCTTTTGTTCATCACTCTCCTCCGCTTTTTCATTTAATGAGATTTCAGGTTCATCAATTTCTTCTTCCATAGGATCCTGCAAGGCATTAGTGTCTTCCATTTGTGGAAAGCATCTATTAAAATATTCAAGAATATATCCATTTTCATCCTTGTAATTATCAAAGCAAAATTTAAGTATACCATAAACCTCATATTTGTAAGGTGAATTATCAATATTTTCAAGCAAACTAGCAAGTTCAAAAGCACCCTTCCAAGCAATAAATTCTTCAATTTGTTCCACATCATAAAAGTCATAATTTCCTTTAACATAAGAAGATATGGTAACATTTTCATTATACTCACATTGAAAAGGGAGGTGTTTGTACCTCCTATAGCAACAAGATTTATCCAAGCAATAAGTAACATTATAAGTAGAGCACATGTTTCTAGCAATGGTATACAATTTATCAATTTGTTCTCATAAGTGTTTCCCTTTTTGTGACAAGCGGTGTTCCTTATAATAATATTTTTCATCTTCCGTGAACCCACCTTGCCAATAAGCTTCAGTTTCAAAGAAACCAACCATTAACAACAAGCATGATAAGGCAAGACAATAACAAACCAATGAAAATAACAACTAGAGTAGGAACTACTTTTTTTGTATTTTTGATAAAGAAACAAGCAAACAAGGAGAAAATAAACTTAGCTTGAACAATAGTGAATCCAAGTGGACTTGATAAATAAAGCTATGCTCCCCGGCAACGGCGCCAGAAAATAGTCTTGATGACCCACAAGTATAGGGGGTGTATCGCTGTATTTTCGAGGGAAGTGAAACCCAATTTATTGATTCGACACAAGGGAAGCCAAAGAATATTTATAAGCCTTAACAACTGAGTTGTCAATTCAGCTGCACCTGGAAACAATCTTGCTCACAACAGTTTATCAGTAGCAACAGTTTTGTAGCAGGAATAGTAAAGTAACAGCAGTAGTAAAGCAAAGACAATAGTAACAAAAGCAGTAAACAGTGGGATTCGAGTGCGGTAGGCATAGGAATGGATGGATGGGCGTTGCATGGACAAGACGATTCACATAGCAATCAGAGCATAGGGCAATTGCAGATAAATAAGATAAAGCATCCAAGTACTAGACAATCCTAGGCATGTGTTCCATATATAGTCATACGTGCTCGCAATGAGAACTTGCACAACATCTTTTGTCCTGCCAGCCCGTTTGCAGCGGGGCCTCTAGGGAACTACTGGCAATTAAGGTGCTCCTTTTAATAGAGCACCGGAGCAAAGCATTACCCTTCCGTGAACACATGTGATCCTCACATCAAAGCCATTCCCTTCCGGTTATCCTGATTTCTGTCACTTCGGAGCCATAGGTTCCGAACAACAACGTGTGTATACAACTTGTAGATAAGACCAGAAACAATACTATCATAATGAATCAATAACATGTTCAGATCTGAAATCATGGCACTCGGGCCCTAGTGACAAGCATTAAGCACAACAAGACGCAACAAATTCATAAAGCACTAATAAAAGAGACTAGGCACCATGCCCTAACAATCTGATGCCATTACATGAACGATCTCATCCAATCCCTACCATCCCCATAGCCTACAGCGGGGGATTACTCACTCATAGATGGAGGAAACATGGATGGTCGATGGAGAAGCGATGGTGATGATGATGGTGATGATCTCCTCCAATTCCCCGTCCCGGCAGGGTGCCAGAACGGAGTTTCTGGTGCTGTTTCGTGGAATCTGGTGGTGGCGGCGGAGTGGAACTCCTTCTGGAAAAACATCAAACCCCCCGGAGATTTTAGGTCAGAAGGCTTCTTATAGGCGAAGAGGGAGACCGAGGGGGTGCCTGGGGCCACCACACCATGCCCTGGCGCGGCCAGGCCTAGCCCGCGCCTGGGGGTGTGTGGCCAGCCCCTGGCCCTCCTCCGTCTCGTATTCTGGCTCCTGGAGTCTTCTGGAAAAATAGGCACTTTGGCTTTTGTCCCGTCCAATTCCGAGAATATTCATTTTCTGACTTTCCTGGAACCAAAAACAGCAGAAAACAGGCAGCTGGCACTGTGGCTCTTGTTAATAGGTTAGTCTAAGAAATCATAAGAAAAGTACTCCAAAGTGTGGACAAAACACAAGAAAGTGGATAAAACGAAGCATGGAGCATCAAAAATTATAGATACATTTGCAATGTATCAATATGCTAGGCTCATGTGTAGATGTTGTTGGTACACGAGAAAAGATGAACAAAACCGAACCTAATGGGGAGGAACCTAAGATACCAATACCCTTTAAACTAGTAGCAATACATGATGCCATAGAAAAGAATCTTGATTGGATTGTTCCTCCAAACCCTTTTGATGAGAATAGTGAACCTAAGAGCATTGAGAGATGATCCTCTAGAACTTATTTGGATGATATACCTTGCCTTGTTGAAAATATTTCTGGTATTGATCTTAATGCTTCTTCATTTGAGAACACTTGATTCTTTCTTTGCTTCTTCTGCCTAACTTAAAGGTGTTAAAGAAAAGTACTTATTGGGAGATAACCCAAAAGTTTTAGATGAGTCTTGGAAGTTACTACTAGTAATAACCACTCCTTATCCTTTTTATTTGCTTTTTGTGCCAAGAGTAACCTCTAATGAGAGAGAAGTAATGATTAGGAAAGTTGTTGTCCTGAAACAGATTTCTGTACTTCACCATAAAAATTCGTGTAAAATCTATGAAAGTCTTTTTGAGGTGTGAAGTTTTGTGCTTCTGCCCCAGGTTGTTATCTAACTTTCGTTAGTTCAGCACTTTTTGATTTGAGCAACAGAAGATCTTCGAAAAAAATCGTCTTTACCTGCTGGTCTGTTTTGACAGATTTCTGCCATTTTCTGCATTTGCTTCTTGTTGGTTCCTTTTTGAGTTCTTTTGGGGAATTGAGCTTTTTTAGGGAAGTGCTACAGTAGCTAGTGTTCTAATGGAAGTTTATTTGGTGTTAGAAATGAACCATAAGACTTATTTATCTTGAGTGCACTAATGTTGCTAATAAAGATTGTGTGAAATTTTGTATGAAGGAAAAATTCAGGTGTATGGAAGGAATGAGTAATGAGATGAATGATGGACTAAAGCTCAAGCTTGGGGATGCCACGTGTGTCACCCCAAGAAATATCCAAGAAGTACAAGCGTCAAAGCTTGGGGATGCCCAAGGCATCCCTTCTTCATCAATAAAAATCCCAGGTTTCTTCCAAACGCTTCATTTTTATTGTTTCATGCACAGTTGTGTTGTTCTTGGAGCGTCTTCTTTTTCATTTTCGTTTTGGTTTTTAGTTTGCTTTGTTTGCTTAGTTTTCTGAATAAATTGGTTGGACCCCCTCTTTCATACATTGGTTTGCAAATAGTTTGGTTTGGTTTGGAAAAGAGTAGGAAAGTTCATACTTATGTGGTAAAAAGAGCTCGTTTTTGACTGTGGCCTATGCTTTGTCATGCCATGCTTGATATTGTTTTGGCTTTATGCTTAGTATTCTTTGATGTAGCATGACCTGTTATAAACAATTGAGATTGCTTAATGTGCCTTGGATGAATCATGCGTTGTTTTAGCATATTAAAAGCATAGTATAGTGGTATTCTCCTTTGATGCTTTATTTGGGTTGACTTGGCGCATGCTCACACCATGTTATGACTATCCCAAGTCACCATAGCCTTGATTATCCTTTAGTTTTCAACTTGTAGTATCAGTTTATGCTTTGATCAATAATGTTTTGTCGCTCTGCATGATTATGGCCATTATTGCTCTCTTAGTTTGTCACTCCCAGTCTTTTACTAGCCTCCACAACCAAGTATGAGTTCCACTCATGCATCTAACTCCCTAAACCAAGTTATTCCAAAGAGTCCACCATACCTACCTACTAGCTTATGTTATTCCAAGTATATTCATGCTTTTGTTTACCTTCCGAATTAAACTTGTTATGAGAAAACTAGTGATTAAAGCTCTCATGAACTTGATGGCACACTTTACTTTTCTTGCCCTTAATAAACTTGAACCATTGTGTCGTCCATGTTGTATATGCTTGCACTTATTTGTTGGGGATTAGCAGAACCATGTTGTCATGGGGAACGCTTTCAACATTGCACGGGTACTTTGTACCTAGTTGATATCATGCTCTTTTGTATATGGATGTCGTCGGTGTGAAATGAAAGGGGAGCTTGTAAGTCCATGGAGTTATGTATATGTGTTAGAGAAACGCCTGGGCCGCTGGTCTAATCCATGCTGACATGGTGGAAACCTGCAGCATAACCATAATGAGCTGTCTATGAAGCATTCTTCTTATAAAAAAGAGTCCTATATTGAGAAAAAAAGAGAAAAAGAAAAAAAGATTACGAAAAGAGGAAACAGAGAAAAAAGCACCATATTCCCATGGTAAATAAGAAGATTGCTGAGATGCTCGTTGTCTGCTTGCCTTGTCATTTTGATATGGGGATTCTTCCGTATCATCGGGCAAGGGGTACCCCGTTGGCGGTTCTCTATGATACACATGTACTTACGATGAAAAGAACTTACCGGTGACTAAACTTGAGTAGCATGAGGAGCGGCCCTCGTATACAAGGGATATGAGATTTCTAACTTATACTTCGTCAAGCATGTACACCATAGTTTGTTCACTTTAACCTTAATCACTTCAAGATGCTTATGATACGGGCAATGAGAGTTGAAAGCTATAAGTACCATAATTTTTGGAAGCTCTTTATGAGACTTGAATCCCTGCTTCCTTTTATGAAGGCCTTTCTTCCACCATTATATTGAGTCTCCACCTTCTACCTTTATGCACCTACTTTGAGAGCATAGTGGCCATTCTTAGTTCTATGTGCATTGTCCCAAGACTAGTTGATTGATGCATAACTTGATATTGATTGTTTTAAACTATTTGTATCTAGTCACTCTTATGAACTTTGAAGGTGTCCTATGCATTTATATTTGCTACTCTATGAGGGACAAGCTGAATATTATTATGCTATGTTTTCTTTATGTGAAACAAACAAACGTCTTGCAAAGCATTGTTATTCATGAATCTTTTGTTTGTGCCTTTTCATGTTGCATCATAGTGATACATTGCAAATGTATCTATAATTATTAATGTTCCATGCTTGGTTTTATCTACTTTCTTATGTTTTGTACACACTTTGGAGTACTTTTCATATGATTTCTTGTACTAACCTATTAACAAGATGCCACAGTGCCAGTTGCCTATTTTCTGCTGTTTTTGGTTTCAGGAAGTCAGAAAATGAATATTCTCGGAATTGGACGGGACAAAAGCCAAAGTTACTATTTTCCCGGAAGACTCACGGAGCCAGAAGGAGAGTCGGAGAGGGGCAACAGGGTGGCCACACCCCCCTTGGCGCGGGCTAGCCCAGGTCGCGCTAGGGCATGGTGTGGGCCCCCTGGCCGGCCATCGACCTTGCCTCCTTCGCCTATAAGAGCCCCCCAATACCAAAACCTTAAGTCGTCAATCAGAAATCCACGAGAAGTTCCGCAGCGCCGCCGCCACCGAAGGGGAGATTCGGAGGACAGAAAGTCTCTATTCCGGCACCCTGCCGGGACGGGGAAGTGCCCCCGGAGACATCTCCATCGATCTCCACCACCATCTCCATCACCATTGTTGATTCCCATGATGAGGAGGGAGTAGTTCTCTCTCGAGGCTAAGGTTTCTTCCGGTAGCTATGTGTTCATCTCTTTATCTATGCATGATCTTGTTGTGGTCATGAGCTTTGTAATCAAGTAGATCTACCTTGCCACTCAAGTGCTTTAATAGATCTTTGCTCTCCCCATGTGTGTGAAAGTGACAGCGTGCACACCATGGTGGCACTTAGGCTAGAGATTACAAATACTTGTTATGAGTTATATTTGGAGTTGGATGTCTCTATGAAATTGTGGTGTTTGTTGGAACCATCTAGTGCTCAAGGTGACAGTGTGGGGTTTTCTAGATGGGAAAGGCTTACTTTGAGGTGTGCTGTTATAGCCCTACCATGGATTAGAGTGTCCAACCGGAGAGTAGTTAAGAGTAGTATCATAAAGAGAAGATATTTATATGAGAGTGTTCACTAGTGAAAGTATGATCCCTAGGCCTTGTTTCTTAGCATTGAAACACCGTTTGCAATTAGATATGTTACATGTTTGCTTGCTTCCTTCTTTATTTCAGTTTACCTTTAGTCTCTTCCACGCCATCAAGCTATTTTCTATCACCGTTACCACTTATAATTATCTATACCACTTGTATTTCACTATCTCTTCGCCGAACTAGTGCACCTATACACCTGAAAAGTGTACTGGGTGTGTTGGGGACACAAGAGACTTCTTGTATTTTGATTGCAGGGTTGCTTGAGAGGGGATACCTTTGACCACTTCCTCCCTGAGTTCGATAAACCTTGGGTGATCCACTTAAGGGAAAACTTGCTGCTGTTCTACAAACCTCTGCACTTGGAGGCCCAACAACTACCTACAAGAATAGAAGTGCGTAGACATCACATAGTTTCTTTGTCTTATAGCTAGAACTTTATCTTCCATGTTATGATTGAAGTACTATGATCCCAGCTTTGAATGTTTTGCAAATACTTTGATCAAGTCTTTGATGGTGCATGTCACCTCAAAAATTATTCTTTCTTTTTATCACTTACCTACTCGAGGACGAGAAGGAGTTAAGCTTGGGGATGTTGATACATTGCAAATGTATCTATAATTTTTGATGTTCCATGCTTGGTTTTATCCAATTTCTTGTGTTTTGTCCACACTTTGGAGTACTTTTCATATGATTTCTTGGACTAACCTATTAACAAGAGCCACAGTGCCAGCTGCCTGTTTTCTGCTGTTTTTGGTTCCAGGAAAGTCAGAAAATGAATATTCTCGGAATTGGACAGGACAAAAGCCAAAGTGCCTATTTTTCCGGAAGTCATCAGATGCCAGAATACGAGACGGAGAAGGGATGGGGGCCGGACACACCAACTGGCCACGCGGCTAGGCCAGCCCCGCGCCAGGGGGTGGTCTGGCCGACCCTAGCACCCCCTCGGCCTCTCCTTCCACCTATAAGATGCCCTCGGGACGAAAACCCTGAGGGCCCGATCAAAAATCCATGAAAGAGTCTGGTGTCACCGTCATCTCCATCCCGAGATCGGGAGGGATCTGAAGCTCTTCCCGGTACCCTGCCGGAGAGGGGAATTCACCCTGGAGGCCTTCTTCATCACCATGCAAGCCTTCGGTGTGATGCGTGAGTAGTTCATCCTTGGACTACGGATCCATGTAGTAGCTAGATGGTTGGTTCTCCTCCTTTGTGCTTTCATGTTTAGATCTTGTGAGCTCCGTTCATGATCAAGATCATCTATTTGTAATTCTGCATGTTGTGTTTGCAGGGATCCGATGGATATTTAGATGCTATTTCAGATTGATTATTGATTCTATCATGTCTTTGTTATTTGTGATCTTGCATGCTTTCCGTTGTTAGTAGCTATCTTGGCCAAGTAGATGCTAGCAACTCCAAGAGTTAGTATTTATGCTCGATAGTGGGTTCATGCCTCTGGTAATCTGGGGAAGTGACAGAAATCTCTAAGGTACTAGATGTGTTGTTGCTACTAGGGAGAAAACAACAATCCTTTGTTCATAGAACAATCGTATTGTTTACTTTACACGCAGTTCGTAAAGCAATAATCTGTTGCTTGCAACTTAATACTGGAGGTGGTTCGGATGATAACCTGAAGGTGGATTATTAGTCATAGATGCATTTGGATGGCGGTCTATGTATAATGTTGTAATGCCCAATCAAGTTCCAAAGGAGTCAAGATGATTAGTATATGCATGTATTGGTTTCTCGATGTTTGTCAATTGCCCCGCTATAATTTGTTCACCCAGCATGTTATCTATCTTAAGGAGAGCCACCTCTCGTGAACTATGGATCCCGGTCCTTTCTTTACATACAATCTACAAACTGTTTACTGCTTTGTGTTTACTTTTGGCAAACTATTACTTCCTTCCATTCGATACGTTTAATCCTTTGTTTTCTGCAACACACGGTGAGATTGACAACCTCCTCGCAAGTTGGGGACAAAGTTCTGTGGTTGTGTTGTGCAGGTCTCCATGTTGCTACTAGCACCGGTAGTGTGCCCTGCCAAGGCTCAGCTAGCAACACCTTTGGGGTGTTTCCTTGCTCCTACTGGTTCGATTAAACCTTGGTTTCATAACCGAGGGAAACTTGCTGCTGTGCTCATCATACCTTCCTCTTGGGGTTCTCAACGATCTATACATCAATACTGATCCATCAAGCATTTTTCTGGCGTCGATGCCGGGGAACGAAGAAGAAGAAACTCCCACATCAACACCGCACCAATAACACACACTAACATAGCTTGCAAGCAAGTGATAAGATCATTAAGAATGTTATATCATGGGAACGAGAAAAGAGTACTTGTCAGTAACTGATGTTTATGCACTTCTATTCTTGTAGACAGTTGTTGGGCCTCCAAGTGCAGAGGTTTGTAGAACAGCAGCAAGTTTTCCCTTAAGTGGATCACCCAAGGTTTATCGAAATCAGGGAGGAAGTGGTCAAAGGTATCCCCTCTCAAGCAACCCTGCAATCAAAATACAAGAAGTATCTTGTGTCCCCAACACACCCAGTACACTTGTCAGGTGTATAGGTGCACTAGTTCGGCGAAGAGATAGTGAAATACAAGTGGTATAGATAATTATAAGTGGTAACGGTGATAGAAAATAGCTTGATGGCGTGGAAGAGACTAAAGGTAAACTGAAATAAAGAAGGAAGCAAGCAAACATGTAACATATCTAATTGCAAATGGTGTATCAATGCTTAGAAAGAAGGCCTAGGGATCATACTTTCACTAGTGAACACTCTCATATAAATATCTTCTCTTCATGATACTACTCTTAACTAATCTCTGGTTGGACACTCTAATCGATGGTAGGGCTATAACAACACACCTCAAAGTAAGCCTTTCCTATCTAGAAAACCCCACACTGTCACCTTGAGTACTAGATGGTTCCAACAAACACCACAATTTCATAAAGACATCCAACTCCAAATATAACTCATAACAAGTATTTGTAATCTCTAGCCTAAGTGCCACCATGGTGCGCACGCTGTCACTTTCACACACATGGGGAGAACAGATATCTATTAAAGCACTTGAGTAGCAAGGTAGATCTACTTGATTACAAAGCTCATGATCACAATATGATCATGCATAGAGAGAGAGAGATGAACACATAGCTACCGGTAGAACCCTTAGACTCGAGAGAGAACTACTCCCTCCTCATCATGGGAATCAGCAATGGTGATGGAGATGGCGGTGGAGATCGATGGAGATGTCTCCGGGGGCACTTCCCTGTCCCGACAGGATGCCGGAACAGAGACTTTCTGTCCCCCCCCCCCAATCTCCCCTTCGGTGGCGGCGGCGCTGCGCAACTTTTCGTGGATTTCTGATTGATTATTTAGGGTTTCTGCATCGGGATGCATCTTATAGGCGAAGAGGCAAGGTCGGTGGACGGCCAAGGGGTCCACACCACCTAGTGGCGCGGCCAGGGCTAGCCCGCGCCACCACATGGTGTGGCCACCCTGTGGCCCCTCTCCGTCTCGTCTTCTGGCTCCGTGAGTCTTCCGGTAAAATATCAACTTTGGTTTTTGTCCGGTCCAATTCCGAGAATATTGATTTTCTGACTTTCCTGGAACCAAAAACAGCAGAAAACCGGCAACTGGCACTGTGGCTCTAGTTAATAGGTTAGTCCAAGAAATCATAAGAAAAGTACTCCAAAGTGTGGACAAAACATAAGAAAGTAGATAAAACCAAGCATGGAACATCAAAAATTATAGATACATTTGCAATGTATCAACATCCCCAAGCTTAACTCCTGCTCGTCCTCGAGTAGGTAAGTGATAAAAA
This sequence comes from Avena sativa, assembly GCA_916181665.1. Taxonomy (NCBI): domain Eukaryota; kingdom Viridiplantae; phylum Streptophyta; class Magnoliopsida; order Poales; family Poaceae; genus Avena; species Avena sativa. The sequence continues at coordinate 16,812,950 of OV702291.1, read as the reverse complement.
GAAAGAATAATTTTTGAGGTGACATGCACCATCATAAACTTGATCAAAGTATTTGTAAAACATTGATAGCTGGGATCATAGTACTTTAATCATAACATGAAAGACAAAGTTCTAACAATAAGACAAAGAAACTATGATGCAACAAGAAAAGGCACAAACAAAAGATTCATGAATAACAATGCTTTGCAAGACGTTTGTTTGTTTCACATAAAGAAAACATAGCATAATAGTATTCAGCTTGTCCCTCAATAGAGTAGCAAATATAAATGCATAAGACACCTTCAAAGTTCATAAGAGTGACTAGATACAATAGTTTAAAACAAGCAATAACAAGTTATGCATCAATCAACTAGTCTTGGGACAATGCACATAGAACTAAGAATGGCCACTATGCTCTCAAAGTAGGTGCATAAAGATAAAAGGTGGAGACTCAATATAATGGTTGAAGAAAGGCCTTTGTAAAAGGAAGTAGGGATTAAAGTCTCATAAAGAGATTCCAAAAATTATGGTACTTTTTAGCTTTCAGCTCTCATTGCCCCTATCATAAGCATCTTGAAGGTGATCAAGGTTAAAGTGAACAAACTATGGTGTACATGCTTGACGAAGTATAAGTTAGAAATCTCATGTCCCTTGAATACGAGGGCCACTCCTCATGCTACTCAAGTTTAGTCACCGGTAAGTTCTTGTCATCGTAAGTACATGTGTATCATAGAGAACTGCCAACGGGGTACCCCTTGCCCGATGATACGGAAGAATCCCCATATCAAAATGACAAGGCAAGCAGACAACGAGCATCTCAACAATCTTCTTATTTACCATGGGAATATGGTGCTTTTTTCTCTCTTTCCTCTTTTCATAATCTTTTTTCCTTTTTCTCTTTGTTCTCAATATAGGACTCTTTTTTATAAGAAGAATGCTTCATAGACAGCTCATTATGGTTACGCTGCAGGTTTCCACCATGTCATCATGGATTAGACCAGCGGCCCAGGCGTTTCTCTAACACATATACATAACTCCATGGACTTACAAGCTCCCCTTTCATTTCACACCGACGACATCCATATACAAAAGAGAATGATATCAAATAGGTACAAGTACCAAGTGCAATGTTGAAAGCGTTCCCCATGACAGCATGGTTCTGCTAATCCCCAACAAATAAGTGCAAGCATATACAACATAGATGACACAATGGTTCAAGTTTATTAAGGGCAAGAAAAGTAAAGTGTGCCATCAACTTCGTGAGAGCTTTAATCACTAGTTTTCTCATAACAAGTTTAATTTGGAAGATAAACAAAAACATGAATATACTTGGAATAGCTTAAGCTAGTAGGTAGGTACGGTGGACTCTTTGGAATAACTTGGTTTAGGGAGTTGGATGCATGAGTGGAACTCATACATGGTTGCGGAGGCTAGCAAAAGACTGGGAGCGACAAACTAAGAGAGCAATAATGGCCATAATCATGCAGAGCGACAAAACATCATTGATCAAAGCATAAAGTGATACTACAAGTTTAAAACTAAAGGATCATAAAGGCTATGGTGACTTGAGATAGTCATGGTATGAGCATGCGCCAAGTCAACCCAAATAAAGCATCAAAGGAGAATACCACAATACTATGCTTTAATATGCTAAAGCAACGCATGATTCTTCAAAGGCACATTAAGCAATCTCAATTGTTTATAACAAGTCATGCTACAGCATAGAATACTAAGCATAAAGCCAAAACAATATCAAGCATGGCATCACAAAGCATAGGCCACAGTCAAAAACAAGCTCTCTTTACCACTTAAGCATGAACTTTCCTACTCTTTTCCAATCCAAACCAAACTATTTGAAAACCAATGCATGAAAGAGGGGGTCCAACCAATTTATTCAGAAAACAAAGCAAACAAAAAACCAAAACAAAATGGAAAAAGAAGACGCTCCAAGAACAACACAACTGTGCATGAAACAATAAAAATGAAGCGTTTGGAAGAAACCTGGGATTTTTATTGATGAAGAAGGGGATGCCTTGGGCATATCCAAGCTTTGACGCTTGTACTTCTTGGATATTTCTTGGGGTGACATGCGTGGCATCCCGAAGCTTGAGCTTTAGTCCATCCTTCATCTCATTACTCATTCCTTCCATACACCTGAAATTTTTCCTTCATACAAAACTTCACACAATCTTTATTAGCAACATTAGTGCACTCAAGATAATAGGTCTTTAGGTTCAGTTTCAACACCAATAAAACTTCCATTAAAACATAAGCTGCTGTAGCACTTCCCTCAAAAAGCTCAATTCCCCAAAAAGAACTCAAAAAGGAATCAACAAGAAGCAAATGCAAAAATGGCAGAAATCTGTCAAAACAGACCAGCAGGTAAAGACGGATTTTTTCGAAGACCTTCTGTTGCTCAAATAAAAAAGTGTTGAACTAACTAAAGTTACATAACAATCTGGTTCAGAAGCACAAAAATTCACGCCTCAAAAAGACCTTCAGAGATTTTACACGAATTTTTACAGTGAAGCACAGAAATCTGTTTCAGGACAGCAACTTTCCCAATCATTACTTCTCTTTCATTAGAGGTTACTCTTGGCACGAAAAGCAAATAAAACGGATAAGGAGTGGTTATTACTGAAGTAATAACTTCCAGGACTCATCTAAAACTTTTGGGTTATCTCCCAATAAGTACTTTTCTTTAACGCCTTTAAGTTAGGCATGATAGTTTGAGAAGATGCTCACATAGGAAATATGAATTGAAGTAAAAGAGAGCATCAAGAAGCAAATTCAAAACACATTTAAGTCTAACCCACTTCCTATGCTTAGGAATCTTGTAAAGTAACAAGCCATTAAAGCACAAAGCAACAAGCATAGGAAAGAAAAACAAGTGCAACTTCAAAAATTTCAACATAAAGAGGGGAAACTTAATATTGTTGAAACACATAAAACCATGTTTCCCTCTCTCATAATAACTTTCAGTAGCATCATGAATAAAATTAACAATATAACTATCACATAAAACATTCTTATCATGAGCCACATGCATAAAAGAATTAATACTCTCCACATAAACATAGTCATTCTTATTAATTGTAGTGGGAGAAAATTCAACAAAATAGCTATCATTAGTATTCTCATCACCATAATAATCAAATATAGGAGGCATATTGTAATCATTAATTTTATCCTCAATTGTATGTGGACTGAAAATATCATATTCATCATTGTAATCATCATATATTGGAGGCATAGTATCATCAAAGTAAATTTTCTCCTTCGTGCTTAGGGACTAAAAAGATCATTTTCATCAAAACCAGCTTCCCCAAGCTTAGACTTTTCCATAGCATTAGCAATAATGGTGTCCAAAGAATTCATACTAACAACATTGCTATTAGCATGCAAATAAAGTTCCATAGGTTTTTTAATTTTCTCTTCAAACACTTCATGTCCTAACTTAAGATAAATACTATAAAGCTCTCTAATTTTGTTGTTGTTTTCCATTAAGCCTAACTAGTGAAAACAAGAAACAAAAAGACAAAATTGCAGAATCTAAAGGAAATAACTTCGAGCACTCACACCGGAGGATGTGAGTACCTTTTACCTTACCTCCCCGGCAACGGCGCCAGAAAATAGGCGTTTTCCGTGGGAGGTTCTTCTTCTTTAATCCTCCGGTATGAATACCTTTTACCTTACCTCCCCGGCAACGGCGCCAGAAAATAGGCGTTTGCCGTGGGAGGTTCTTCTTCTTTAATCCTCCGGTGTGAATACCTTTTACCTTACCTCCCTGGCAACGGCGCCAGAAAATAGCTGATGTCTACGCACTTCTATTCTTGTAGACAGTTGTTGGGCCTCCAAGTGCAGAGGTTTGTAGAACAGCAGCAAGTTTTCCCTTAAGTGGATCACCCAAGGTTTATCGAACTCAGGGAGGAAGTGGTCAAAGGTATCCCCTCTCAAGCAACCCTGCAATCAAAATACAAGAAGTCTCTTGTGTCCCCAACACACCCAGTACACTTTTCAGGTGTATAGGTGCACTAGTTCGGCGAAGAGATAGTGAAATACAAGTGGTATAGATAATTATAAGTGGTAACGGTGATAGAAAATAGCTTGATGGCGTGGAAGAGACTAAAGGTAAACTGAAATAAAGAAGGAAGCAAGCAAACATGTAACATATCTAATTGCAAATGGTGTATCAATGCTTAGAAAGAAGGCCTAGGGATCATACTTTCACTAGTGAACACTCTCATATAAATATCTTCTCTTCATGATACTACTCTTAACTACTCTCTGGTTGGACACTCTAATCAATGGTAGGGCTATAACAACACACCTCAAAGTAAGCCTTTCCTATCTAGAAAACCCCACACTGTCACCTTGAGTACTAGATGGTTCCAACAAACACCACAATTTCATAAAGACATCCAACTCCAAATATAACTCATAACAAGTATTTGTAATCTCTAGCCTAAGTGCCACCATGGTGCGCACGCTGTCACTTTCACACACATGGGGAGAGCAGAGATCTATTAAAGCACTTGAGTAGCAAGGTAGATCTACTTGATTACAAAGCTCGCGATCACAATATGATCATGCATAGAGAGATATGAACACATAGCTACCGGTAGAACCCTTAGCCTCGAGAGAGAACTACTCCCTCCTCATCATGGGAATCAACAATGGTGATGGAGATGGCGGTGGAGATCGATGGAGATGGCTCTGGGGGCACTTCCCCGTCCCGGCGGGCTGCCGGAACAGAGACTTTATGTCCCCCGAATCTCCCCTTCGGTGGCGGCGGCGCTGCAGAACTTTTCGTGGATTTCTGATTGATTATTTAGGGTTTCTGCATCGGGAGGCATCTTATAGGCGAAGAGGCAAGGTCGATGGATGGCCAAGGGGCCCACACCACCTGGTGGCGCGGCCAGGGCTAATCCGCCCCACCACATGGTGTGGTCACCCTGTGGCCCCTCTCCGTCTCGTCTTCTGGCTCTGTGAGTCTTCCGGTAAAATATCGACTTTGGTTTTTGTCCGGTCCAATTCCGAGAATATTGATTTTCTGACTTTCCTGGAACCAAAAACAGCAGAAAACAGGCAACTGGCACTGTGGCTCTTGTTAATAGGTTAGTCCAAGAAATCATAAGAAAAGTACTCCAAAGTGTGGACAAAACATAAGAAAGTAGATAAAACCAAGCATGGAACATCAAAAATTATAGATACATTTGCAATGTATCAGTAACGAGATAAAACTAGGTATGGGAATACTGATGATCGAATCTCGGACATGTAAAATATCGTGAGACAAAGGGATTTAGTTACGAAATCAAATATTCTCATGATCACTAAAGTCATCGTTGAATGTGTGGGAGTCGGTATGTATCTGTAGGTCCCGCTGGTGGTTATTGATCAGAGAAGGGTCTCAATAAAGTCTGTATTATTCGTGAACTGTAGGGTGACAAACTTAAGGTATACTCACACCAAATGGAGCAGATATAATACCAGAGAAATGATTTGAAAGCGCTGGGTTTATTTTGATGGACAACGAAATTGTTTTGGGTCAAATTGCTAAAAAATGGTTTCAGATGTGTTATCAAAGTATTGTAAGCGGTTATGCAGATGTTTGTTAATGAAATTAATTAACAAAATTCTAAATAAAATAAATAAAATAATTTTATTAAATGAGAGATGGCATTAATTTTGGTGGAAAATCAATGCATGTGAGTGGACATGTGAGTGGAGACGGATTTATGTGAGTAGAGCATCCACCCACATGAATGAGGGGGAGGTGGGGGCATCCACCTTGGCCGCCGGCCATGGCATGGGGCTGCCCCTCCCCCTATAAAAGGAGCTCCCCTCCTCCTCTACTCTCACACCTCCTCGTGAAATTTCTCTCTCCCCCTCTAGTAAATTCCCCATGACTTCGGATTAGCAAAGTACATGTTCTCGGTGGTTTCTCTGGAAGGAGCTGCTGCTTCCGTCGCTTTGCTGGAGTGAGGACTCGAAGGTTGTCGGGGTGCTGAATGTGTGCGTGATCATAGATGCACTGCTCCTTTGCGGTGCTAGACTTCAACTCGATCTTGAGATCGGCAAGTGTATGACTACATCATCCACATAATTAGATTTTGTTAAAAAAGCTTTTCGGTCTTCGAGGGTAAGATCTCTATGGATGTATATCCACCCGCTGATTGTATCTAGGTAGATAGATCTTGGTGTTTATTTGTTCATATCGTAGGATTTTTTGTTTTCTATGCTATGAACCTAACAGCTTTAGCCCATCTATATTAATATAGCAACCAACCGATACAAGCATGAAACCACTGTTGGGGCAAACAACACAAATCCAGCCCAAAAGAAACAAAAAAGAAAACAAAGAGAAAACAATGCCGACATTAGTGGTTCAACGAAAAAGGAGATGTCTCGCCACCGCTGTGCCCTTTGGAGAATTTCCACCAATGTCCTAGCATTCTAAAGTGTCGCATGCCAAGAAACACCTCCAAGAAGGGACGCGACGACGGTGATGTTGCCCAAACCAATCCAAGTGTTTCCCCTGAAACGCGTTCTAGGTTTCCCCCGGTACGCTCGGGGGTGGGGAAGGGGTACACCTGACTCCCTTCAGAAGCGGGTGTCACCATGTCAGTGCCAAGACGGCAATGATTTCTCCTGTCCCTAAAAAACCAGTCCTCCAACGCTCCGTATCGCTCCACCCAACTTGCCACCCACTAAAAAACGCCACCACGGTCTTGTAGTCATCTCCATCGTCTCACTGCGGCCCATGTTGTGAGGCCGATAAACCGAAAAAAACAGAATTTGGTGAGGTCGGCGGAGGGATATCACACAAGAGGGAACTACCTCCACCATCGGAAGGCGGCCGCTGACCGGATGCAGCAATAGAGGCAAACTAGGCCCGGCCGAGCCCGAATAGGCCCATAAAGCCCCGCCACCGCGCTGTAGCAGGGGCACGACTATCACTACCAACCCCAACCCAAATCCCCGCTTCCTAGCCACCAAGAGAGACACCACCACGCTCTAGGAAGCCCACCCAGACCCAGATGGGGCCTATTAGGTCCAGATCTGGACCGGAACGGCCGGTGCCGCCAGGGCTACCGCGTCCCTCTGTCGCCAAGTGGCCCCTCCACCGCGTCCTGGAACCACCAACGCCATCGCCGGGTTGCCCCCCCCCCCGCTCCAGGCCACCGCTGCCTGAGAGCACCTCATCAGCTCATGTCGCGCCGCACAGAACTGAGATCGAGAGGGGAAATGCTAGAGACCGCCATCGCCGGTGCCGCCCGTGGCTACCCCGACACTTCATACCGACGATGACAGGGAGGAGAGGAGGGAAAGGGCTCAGGGAAGGAGGGTCGTCGGCGCAGCCGGTCGCCCGCGGCGGGGGAGGGGGCGCGAGGGCCGCTTTGATGTGTTCTGCCAGAGCGTCTAGATCTCAAGTGTCTGATTTTTAGTTATGTCTCAGTCGCTGACATCATCCTGCTATTTTGCACTAATTCTCGGTTGCAACTTAATAGCGTCCGATATTAACTATGTTGTCTTCTCCAGATGCGTAGGATTAAGGAAAGAACACCGAGTCTCGTCATCGTTGCATGTGTTATTTTCTGAACGATATGAGAATTCGCTTTTTTCTGAACCGTAGGAGAATTCGTTATTTTCTTTTTGAAACCAGAATTCGTTCTTTTCTTGATATTCCTGCATATTCCTTTTTTTTGACATTCCTGTAAGAGAATTCATTTGTTCTCCTAGGCATGTGGTACATCTGGTGACGAGGGTTTAACTCATCAATGCCCATTGTTATGGACTTGGGTTTTGGAGAAGGAGGGAGCACTGGAGACATCTATCGGCTAGCAAACAAGCACACAGGGGACAAAGGATTTACCCAGGTTCAGGCCTCGTAGAGGTCCCTACTCTTGCTTGTCTGCTCGTGGAATTATCGAGGGAGTCGAAAGTTACAATGGTGCGCAGATGTAATCTGGCGAAGGTTGTGGAAACTAGGGTTGCGTGTGTCCTCCTCGCCGCCCCCTCCTAGCCTTTATATAGATAGGCTAGGTCTCGGGTAGCAGGTCGAGTCGGTTACAAGTTAGGGTTTTCCCCTTCAAACTTTCTATCTTTAGCTTCTTCTTGTCCTTCAAGCAATCGAGAGTCCACAGGTTACTCGAGTCCTTTCGTCTAGGCCTTGGTGACATCGTGAGCCTGTACGTGTTTGGACCATATATACCAAGCTCGAGTACCTATAGGGTATACCCATGTCAGTAGCCCCTGAGTGTCCAGTGGAATCGCAGATTCGACTGGGGACTTTTTGAAGCCTTCGAGTGCCTAAATGAGTACATTTTGATTGCTTTTATTTGTGTCATAGGGATTGTTGATATACGTGCCTGATATAACCGAAGTATCGGTATCAGTTAACCACCTTACGGTGAAACAACGCAATCTACTCAAATTCGAGTCCCCGGACTCGAATCCGGAAAAGTGCTGGCGTAATTCGACTCAGGTCACGGAGGTCTTACAGGAGTCGAATTCCAGTTATATGGGTGTGAGCACTCGACGTGTCCGTCAAGGCATGTTCATCGTGCCTGTAGGCACGGATACATTTTTGGTAGTGCGCAGTTAAATGCGTTGCCAGGCCTTATTCAGGTCTTACCTTCACGCCGTAAGCGCGACATCTGAATTTTATCATTGCGGAGACGATTCGGACGTCCCAGGAGACGTAGTCTCTTTGTAGGGAAAATTTGTGAGGCGGTGTCGCCAAAGGTTGCGAGTGCGGATGTTATCAACACACAGTTTTTGTGCAAATAATCATAGGGTGCGTGACCAGCGCTCCCTATGGGAGTAGCCCCCGAGTGCCTGGTTGAGTCGAAGACTCAGGCAGGGACTAAAGGACTTTTGCGACTGCTGTCGTCTTTTGTTTGCTTATTTCAGTCAAAGACTCAGGCAGGGACTAAAACACTTTTGCGACTGCTGTCGTCTTTTGCTTGCTTGTCTCAGTCGAATTTGTTTCCGGCGCTCCCTATGGGAGTAACCCACGTCCGTAATCGAACTGTGTTTCAAATGGTTGGGTTTGCTTTGTGATTGTCCACGTTCCTGCAACAAGAAAAGAAAAAGTCGTAGGGTACGCGGCCAGCGCTCCCTATGGGAGTAGCCCCCGAGTGCTTGGTGGAGTCGAAGACTCCAACAAGGACTAAAAATAGTCGAAGTTTTCCACTACGTAGCCTTGGTAACGTCAGTGCTGACGCTTGTATGACCTCAATTGCCCGTGTGAGCGAGTTTGACGGGACATGACGAGCGGTGGGTCCCACTTTCTGACTTTGATTTAACTGGGCGTGCGTAATCTTATTTTTAACTGCGCCTCCTCGATTTCCGCGCGTAATGGTAGAAGTGGGGGGACGGTTCACGCTTCCTCTTCTCCACGTGTCCAACACGATGCGTGCCACGCGTCCAATAGGGTTTTTGTCAGCCGTTGGATTGCATCTTCCAGGGGTTAAGTAGCGGCGCTGCGGTGGTAATTTTTCATCTGCACTTTTTCGTCCTCGCTGCCATTGCCATTGTTGTTGTTCTTCTTCTTTCCTGCGCTCGTCTCCTCCACAGCACTGGACCACCTCCGTTCGTTTCCAAGTTACTTTCTGCGTTCTCATCGCCGACGCGCAATGGGAAAGAAGAAAGGAGGCGCTGCCGCTGATTCCATGGCCACCGTTGTCGCGACGAAGAAGAAGGGTGGCTCCGCTGCTGCGGGCACCAGCGTCGCTGCCGGCGGGAAGAAGAAGGTCGTGGGCACCCGCGTGACAAATGGTGCATGGCGCCCTTCCATCATTAAGGCATCGGATCTCCGTCTTCTTCGCCAGGATGGAGTTATTTCTGCCGCAGTTGCTGATGCGCACGTCCCCAACGGTGAGACCATTCCTACTCCTCCCGCTAGTTTTCGAGTGATGTTTCTCGCATTCGTCATTCGAGGTCTCTCCTTGCCTCTCCACCCCTTTCTTAGGGGTCTTCTTTGCTTCTACGGGCTCCAGTTCCATCAGCTGTCCCCAAATTCGATTCTCCACATCACCTGCTTCATCACCCTTTGCGAGTGCTGGCTCGGAATCGAGCCACACTTTGGTCTTTTCAAGCGCTTGTTTAAATTGAAGCGTCAGTCCACATCTGGCTCTTTAGTTTATGACGTAGGTGGTTGCGGAATCCATGTCGACCCATCCGCCACCTACTTCGACATCAAGCTTACCAAGTCCGTCCAGGGATGGAGGGACAAATGGTTCTATGTCCGTGATCAGAAGGCCACATATGAGAACTTTGGACTCGCGCCCTTCGATCCGGCGACTCCCTGCAAGAAGATGCGTTCTTGGAAGAACGTAGTTATGCCTGGCGAACTCGCGGAGACGGGCGTGCTGTATCAGCGCGTCTGCAACCTCGAAAGTCGCATAGGCGTAGAAGAGGGAGGTTGCGCTCTTATCAGAACTTGGTTGCGCCATCGCGTCCAGCCTCTCCAAGCTAGAGTCCATCCCATGTTTCAATGGAGTGGTGATGATGATGCCACTCGCGTGTCTGCCGATGGCATGTCCGCGAGTGAGGTGGATAAGAGGATTCGACTGGTCACGAAGTGCACCGTCAAGGATGTGCTTCCAAGTGAACCAGTTGTTCCTCCTTTTTATGCTTCGAATCCTCCTCCTGAGGTATAGTTGTGCTACACAGTAGCTTATTTTCGCGATTGCTTTTCTGTTTGCTTACTTGTTCTGTTTGTATGTAGGATTGGGCGGTGTCGCCTTGTATGCCTCCTCTCCCTGAGGGGATTATTCCTCGCGAAGCTTTGGAAGAGGACGAGTCTGAGTCAACTGTCCCTTCTGATGTGGAAGAGGAAGCCCCCGAGTCCGAGAGCCCGGATACTCGCAAGCGTTCGCGTAGCGAGGATTCCGACGCGTCGACTCCTTCGACTCTAGGAGGCGCGGCTGTTGGCGCGGAGTCGCTAATTCCAGCCGTTCCTATGAGGGTTGTGGCACCGTCTTCTCGCAAGAAGATGCGATTGCCCAGGGAGTCTTCGTCGGAATCGGCGGCGGACACGTTTGATCTCGACAACTTTAACTGGTAAGTTTGCTAGGTCATTCATTCTTTTCTGTTTTTCTTCTTGTTGGTTTTGCCCTGGAGTTTGCCCTTTTCTCAATGTGGTTTTGGTCTTGTAGTCAAGAGGCGTCGTCATCTTCTGGCGACGTCGAGTTTTTGAAAGAATCGGGAGTCGCGGCTTCAAGGGCCAAGGTAGAGGTCGAGCGCGCTCCTTCTCCTCCGGCGGCGGCCCACTCCGGGCATAATTCTTCGAGCTCTCCTCATGTAGGGGAGTATCGAATGGTTGCTCGGATGACGGTTCAGCAAGCCTCTTCGGAGTCGCTAGAGGACCATGTAAATATATCTTCCTTTCTTTTTAGTGTGGCAGTCGATGTTTTCTGTTGCCCTTTCTGATCCCTTGTTTTGTGTGACAGCTCCTTGTAAAGGAAGCCGCGCAAGTGGCGGAGCAAGTGATGGCAATGGGCCGCCAGCATGCAATGCTGGAGTCGTGTCACCGCGTCGTCGAAAGTGAGTGTTCGACACTTGTTCTTTTTCATATCCTCCCCTTTTTTTGGTATAGTCGACTGATAGTCAACTTTTGGTTGCCATGTAGCTGAGCATAATGCTTTACTGCACAATGTTGCCACCTTGGAAAAGACGTGAGCCGCAGCTGTGAAGGGGCGCGACGAGGCAATTGCGGCTCGTAATGATGCACAAAAGCGTGAAGAGGATCTGCGTGCCTCCTTTGCGACTAGGGAAAAGTTGTTCGAAGAGCAACTGTTCTCAGTCGCCAAGGCTCTCTCAGGTACCTTTGCCGGTAGATATTTTATTGTTGTCCTTCTCTGCATCTGGAGTTGTGCCGGTGGCACTAGAGATTTCATCCATGTGTGGGTTTTCTGTGCAGATGCTGGTGATTTGAGCTTTGACCCGCAGGCCCTTTGTCGCGATGACGCTCTGGCGGGCACGGTGTCTGCAGTCGAGGACCATAGCGCCGCTGTCCAAAATACGTTGTCCAAGGCCAAGGTCGCCCTTAGTCGCCTCCGGGAGGAGTTGATGCCGAAGGCGGAGCTGGTCGACAATGTGGACGAGCTGGTGGAGTCACTCGCCAGGGGTGTGCCTGCCACATACAAGAACTCCCTCCGTGCGGCTGGCGCGACCATGTCACTTGCCATGGTGCAAGCCCACGGAGTCGAGATAGATCCCTCTGCGGTGTCAAAGACGATGCCTGTTGGCACGGATGGTCAGCAGGTAGTATTCGCTCCCTTTGCGACTGCCTGTGCCAAATATGGCCATTCCTTGATAAATACCGTTGCCAAGTATTCGGAGGAGCTCCAGCGTGCTAAGAAGGTTGCGAAGGCTTCGGCCTCAGGAGCTGGCGGAAAGTCAGTGGCGTATGATACTGCCATAGACTTGATGAAGCCCCGAAGCCGTCGAAGTCGAAGAAGCCAGCTGCTCCGTAGTTAGTTTTTGTAATAGTTGATGAATTGTCCTTTTGATTTGAGAACATGCCTACTGGCGAGTGTGTTTGTGGATACTTTATGCTGATCCTGAATGCATCTGTTACTTTTGACTTTGTGTTAAATTGGTCACCTTATTTTGCCTCTGGCTTGACTTTGTGGTAGGGTATATCAAGTGGTCCTGTGGGGGGAACCCAGGACTCGCCATCTCTTGAGGATACAGTGGCACCACCGCGCTCCAGGGTAGAGGAGTTGTCCTTGCTTTCGTGACTTCGTGATCGCGTTAAGCAACTGGAGCATGAGTTGCCTGTGATCCGCGGTAGCGCGGACGTGTGGAAGTCGAAGGCTGAAAAAGCCGCCGCCCACGAGCATATCTGCTTGGCGAGGTGACTCAGCTGGGCGACCAGTTTAAGTGTTAGTTTGCTCATCCTCATCTTTTCCTTTGTAGTTAGTCGCAATGGTACGTTGTACTCATGCTGTTGATGCTGCTTCATGTAGTTGTTAGCGCACGCCATCCGCAGGAGGAGAGGGATAGGATTGCCATCCGCCCTTCATGATCTCACCCAGGAGCAACTTCAGGAGAGTGGATACTTCTGGGTAGATCATGATCGTGCGACTGCATTGGCGACCCTGCAGGATCACGCCTCGCGAGTGCTGCTCTTCCTGAAGAAGTCGCAGTCGTGTTTGAAGAACATCTATCGGGCGATGTTCCCGCTGGATGACATTCCATCAAGCCTGCTGGCTCTCCTGACCAAATTTCCAGATATGTCCGCGGTTCGCGAGTGCGTGAGGCAGCAGTTGGTGGCTGGTGCCAAGGCTGCCCTCTCAATGGTGCGTTTGCACAGGCCTGACGTGGATGTCTCCGCCATTGCCTCTAGGCCACCGGCGCCACCAGCAGGATCTTCCTGGAATATGGTGCCGCACTATCAGGCGGTGGACCGCCCAGCCGAGGAGATCGTCGACTTCTTCGAGGAACAAACTAATGTTCTTCTGTTGCAAGGGTAGCCGAATATGTATCATGCACATTAATGTACTTGTGTTGTAAAGTTCATATATATTTGTAGATAATTTATTGTCGAATGTGCATAAGGAGCTTTGTGAGCGTGAGGTGGTTGCACTATGCGAGTCCTTTTCGCTAGCCTGGCCATCTTTTTATCTCGTTCCCTTGTCAACCTGTAAGGTGCATTGCAGCTGGGTTGAGTTTGTGTTAAGGGGTTCGATTGATGTGCCAGCTACTCAGGATGTCGCGTTTTTGTTCGAAGAACATATGTGTATAGGGTGGCATAGCCCCCGAGTATGAAAATTGACAAAGTAAAGGAGAGCACAGAGTTTCGGGGCACTTAGCTTTTATTTATTCGAAGAATAGTACGAAGTACAATGTGCGGCTAAGTAGCCTTGGCTGAGTAGCCTTATTTGTGATGTAAAAGTAAAGAAAAACGAATAAGGGTAGAAGCGTCGCAGTTGTGCGACGTTCCAAGGGTTGGAGTATGCGACTCCTGTCTCTAAATCTTGAAGGCGATAGGCACCGCCTGGGATTACTTCTGTAATCACGTACGGTCCTCCCTAGGGGGACTCGAGCTTGAGATGCCCCTGCTGCTTCAGTCGCAGGACCAAGTCACCTTCGACGAAGGATCTGGGGCGAAGCCTTCTACTGTGGTAGTTGCGCAGGTTCTGCTGGTAGATCGTTGATCTTTCCGCGGCGATTTCCCTTGCTTCGTCAAGGAGGTCGACGGAATCCTTGAGTGCGAGGGATGACTCTTGTTCGCTGTAAGTGACCACGCGCGACGCTTTGTACCGTACCTCGGCAGGTAGTACTGCTTCTGCTCCGTGGACCATAAAGAATGGTGTGTAGCCCGTGGCGCTGTTTGGAGTTGTACGTTGACTCCAGAGTACGGATTGCAGCTCATCTGGCCAGCAACCCGCCGCTTGTTCGAGTGGTCGCAGGAGTCGCTTCTTGATGCCGCTACAGACGAGCTCGTTTGCTTTTTCCACCTGACCGTTGGTCTGTGGATGCGCTACTGAGGCGTAGCTGATGTTGATCCCCAGGTTCTCGCAGAATTCTTGGAACTCCTTGGATGTGAAGTTCATCCCGTTGTCGGTAATAATGTTGTGTGGCACGCCGAAGCGGTAGACGATGGACTCGAAGAACTTGACTGCGTTGTGCCCTGATTGGTTGGTCATTGGCATGGCCTCGATCCACTTGGTGAATTTGTCGACTGCCACCAAGAGGTAGACGTAGCCTCCGCGTGAAGATCTTGGCAGCTTGCCAACCATATCAAGCCCCCATTGTGCGAAGGACCAGGCCAATGGAATAGGCCGTAGCTCTGTGCCTGGTGCATGTGGCTTGTCCGCGAATCGCTAGTAAGCATTGCACTTTTGGACTATGTCCTTGGCATCGCGCATGGCTGTGGGCCAGTAAAATCCAGCTCGTAGAGCTTTGGCGACGAGGGCGCGACTGCCTGCGTGGTGCCCGCAGGTCCCTTCATGGATGTCGGGGAGTATTTCTCTTCCGTCAGCCATGGAGACGCATCGTTGTAGCACTCCTGTGATGCTGCGTTTATACAGTTCGCCGTTGAGAACGGCGAATGCCTTGGAGCGTCGCGCGATGTGCCATGCATCTGTCGGATCATCCGGTAGTCTCTTGCTGAGGAGGTACGTAATGTATGGCTGCGTCCAAGATTGCTCGATCATCATGACGCTCATTGGTCCCTCGAGTCCTGTGTCCAGCTCCAAGTCATCGAGTGCCATTGTCTCATTGGGTGGCGTAGCCCCCGAGTCTGTTGCTGCGCTTGTTTTCTTCTCTGCGGCCTTTGGCTTGATGTAGCGTTCGCATATGCGCTCGAGAAATACCCTAGGTGGTATGGGGGCGCAGGTAGAGCCTATGTTGGCGAGTGTGTCCGCCTCCTCGTTGCTTTCGCGACCTATGTGTCGCAACTCACAACCATCGAAGTCTCCTTCGAGTGTATCGTAGAGGTCGTGGTACGCGATCATGTTGTCGTTCAGTGCGTCGCACTCGTGCATTGTTTGGTTGACAACCAACTTGGAGTCGCCATATATGATGAGCCTTTTGGCGCCACAGGCTTTTGCCATCCTCATCCCATGTAATAGGGCCTCGTATTCAGCCTCGTTGTTTGAGGTTGTGAACTGCATTCGCAGGATATATTTTAGCTTGTCCCCTTGAGGTGATGTCAATATGACACCTGCGCCTGCTCCGTCTTTCCGTTTGGACCCATCGAAGTGCATTGTCCAGAGGTACGACATATCTGGCTTGTCCGGGAGTTGGTTCTCCATCCAGTGCACGAGAAAGTCAGGGAGCACTTGCGACTTGATGGCGTCGCGTTTTTCGTATCTGATGCCCCGTGGAGACAGCTCTATTCCCCAAAGCGCGACTCGCCCCATGGCATCGGGGTTATTGAGGATATGCCCCAACGGGGCGTCATTGACTACCATGATTGGGTGTTCCTGGAAGTAGTGGCGGAGTCGTCGTGCGGTCATAAAGACACCATACGCCAGCTTCTGGTAGTGCGGGTACCGCTGTTTTGTTGGCGTGAGGACCTCGCTGAGGTAGTATACCGGGCGTTGTACACTGTGGACTTTGTTTTCCTCAGCTCGCTCGACGACGAGCACTGTGCTGACCACCTGGTTGGTGGCGGAGATATATAGCAACAGTGGTTCCCTTTCTCGTGGAGTCACCAGTACTAGCGAGGTGGATAGCAAGCGCTTGAGATATTCGAATGCTTCTTGTGCTTCATTGGTCCACTCGAATTTTTCGGCTTTGCGGAGGAGTTGGTAGAAGGGTAGTGCCTTTTCACCCATCCGACTGATAAATCGACTGAGGGCCGCGATTCGTCCGGCCAGTTGCTGGACGCCTCTTATGTTCTTCGGCTTCTCCATGGCCAGTATGGCTTTTATCTTCTTCGGGTTCACCTCGATCCCCCTCGCGGAGATGAGGTATCTGAGTAGCTGCCCGGATGGTACGCTGAAGGCGCATTTGTCCGGATTGAGCTTGATCCGGTAGCGATCGAGGTTGGCGAAGGTTTCACGCAAATCATCGATTAGAGAGGCTTCCTCCTTGGTCTTGATTACTATGTCGTCGACATAGACTTGGATGTTGCGACCTAGTTGTTCCTTGAGGCAAGCCTGCATGCATCGCTGGTAGGTGGCTCCCGCATTTTTTAGCCCGAAGGGCATTGTGTTGTAGCAGAACACACCAAAGGGCGTTGTAAACGTTGTTTTCTCTTGATCTTCCTCCTTCATTCGAATTTGATTATAGCCTGAGTAGGCGTCGAGGAAGCAGAGGTGCTCGCATCCCGCGGTGGAGTCGATGATCTGGTCGATCCGTGGCAGCAGAAAGTAATCTTTTGGGCAGTGCTTGTTTAAAGAAGTAAAGTCCACACACATCCATAGGATGTCTGTGTCCTTTTTTGGTACCAGCACCGTATTGGCGAGCCAAGTGCTTTCCTTGATCTCGCCTATGAACTTGGCCTCGAGGAGTCTGTTGATCTCCATTCCGACTGCCTGCGCTCGTGGCTCAGACAGTCGCATGATTGTTTGCTTGACTGGCCTTGCGTCGGGGTTGACGTTGAGTGCGTGCTCGGCAAATTCCCTGGGAACTCCTGGCATATCCGCAGGACACCAGGCAAAAATTTCTCAGTGCTCACGAAGGAATTCGACGAGCGCGAGTTCCTATGCGGGACTCAAGTTGTTGGCGATGAGGGCCGTCTTGGCGGGATCCGATGGATGAACCTGCACCTTCTTTGTGTGCATGGATGAGTCAAAGGAGAGATTAGGTGAGCTTGGTCTACTCAAGGGAGGCAGACTATTGTCTGTCGTCTCTTTCAGTCTTGCGAGTTCCTCCTGCATGCCGAAGGACTGGGAGATTCTGTTGAATTCCCTACCGCAAGCGTCAGATCGCTCAAAGTTCCCGTTGATCGTTATGACGCCGTTGGGACCTGGCATTTTCATCTGCAGGTAGGCGTAGTGGGGTACTGCCATGAACCTGGCGAATGCAACGCGCCCAAGGATGCAATGGTATTGTGAGGGCCAGTCGACGACCTCAAAGTCGATGCGCTCGCGCCGGAAGTTCTTCGGCGTGCCAAAGATGACGTCGAGGTTGATTTTGCCCAGGAGGTATACGCCTTTCCCTGGGATGATGCCGTGGAACATTGTGTCCGGTGCCTCCAAGCAGGTTAGAGGGATCCTCATTGCTCGCAAGGTACTCGCGAATATGAGGTTGATGCCGCTTCCGCCATCCATGAAGACGCGACTCATGTCGAAGCCTCCAATTTGCGCCTCGAGTACGAGAGGGCAATGACCTGGGCAAGGTACTTGAGGCGGGTGGTCATGTTTGTCGAAGGTAATGCATGACTCGCTGCCACTGAGGTACTCAGTGGTGGATGGTGGCGAGCGCGTGGCCAAGTTGACTTGGCGAGTTATGGCCTTCTGCACCCTGTTGGAGGGGCGCCCCTTTTGGATCATCATGGTACCCATGGCCCGTGGGTACGGTTCGCCTCCGTGGTGCTGGTCTGGTGCAGCTCCATTCGGGGGTGGCCCGGGTGGTGGTGGTGCGCCATGTGCCATGGCGCCTGGAGCGGCTCTGTAGCCTCTTTCGACTGCGTTGCGGTTCATTCGAACCAATCCCTCGTGTAGCTTGAGGAACTCGCGGCAGTCCTTGAGGAGGTGGCTGGACTTTCTCTTGCCATCATGCCTGTCGATGTAGAAGTGTACCGTGCATGGCCCGGACAGTTTGTCCTCGATGGTGGTCGCGGGTGCCTCATCGCGAGTGCGGCGTTGCCACACTTGCGTGGTTTTCCCGAAGTCGCGGTATCCGCCGCTGCGGTATCCGTTGTTGCGGTTATCGTCGCGTCTATCGGCGTAGCCGGATGCGACCATGTTGACGTCATCGCGATCATCATAGATGCGCATGCGACGCTTGCCCCGGCGGTCGCATCTGCTTCGAGTTCTGCTTCCTCGTCGGAGTGAACGCGATTCTTCACCGAATCTTCTCCATCGGCCCACCAATTCGCGATCTCCATCAGATGGTCAATGGTCTGGGGCTTTGAGCGGCCTAGCTCCTCCCTGAGTTCCATGCGGCGGACACCACCGTTGAATGCGTCAATCGCGTGGTCTTCCAAGATGTTCTCCGTGGAGTTCTTGATGATGGACCACCTTTGGATGTAAGAGCGCAGCGATTCGCCAGATCTTTGCTGGCAGCATCTCAGTTCTTCGATTGAGGCGGGTCATTTGTACGTGCCCTTGAAGTTGCACACGAAGTTGTAGACCAGCTCATCCCAACTGCGAATGGATCCGCGTGGGAGGTTATTAAGCCATGCCCGGGCGGCGCCCTGCAGCTGTAGCTACAAGCATTGCATGGCAGTACTTCGACTGCCTCCGTGTAGCCTGACGGAGGAGATGTGGTCCTCCAGCCAGATCTTAGGGTCCTGTAGACCGTCGAATTTCGGGTTCTCCGATGGGAGTTTAAACCCTTTAGGCATTCGCTTCTGCCTAATGGCTCTGCTGAAGCATCTGGCACCGCAGAGCTCCCCATCTTCCTCTTCCGAGTCAGTCGACCGAGCATGTCGTGCCCTTGACTTGTCGATCTTGCGCTGCGTGAGTTCGTCGCGCGCATCGTAGTCGTGATTGTGTCGCCGTGAGCGGCGGCGTCGAGACAGGTTGTGACTGTCATCGCTGGACGAGGGCGAGGAGTAGCGCTTTGCCCTTTTTTGGGTCTGGTACTGGCTCCTTGTCGAGGGCGGCCTCGATTAGTCCCAGGCCCGCGATCATAGATCGGTGCATGGCCGTTCGGGGATCTCCAGCTAGCGGCTGGTTATTGAGGAGGTACATGGTGGCTGCTGTCACCGCGGCCTGCGGTGTCCTAGGAACCACGTTGCCTCTCGTGTCAACTGTCATAGAGCCGAAGTCGAGGACTTTCGCGGCATCTATGCACTCTTGTTCGGTGAGGTGAGCCATCCGCGACTGCCTCTTCTTGGCGAGGTACTCGTTGCCTCTTGAGGAGGATCCTCCGTAGGAGGAGAGCCCAGCACGACGAAGGCTTGATTCGTCCGCTGCCTTTTTACGCGCCTCAAGTTGCGCGATTGCTTGTTTTTGGCGCTTGAATTCCTCTTTTAGGAGCCAGTGGTAGCCCATCAGCAGTTCCTGCAGGGACCCGAAGGGTAGAGGTGCACCTCGTAGGGCTTCGCGGCAGCGATCCCACTCTTGCTCGTTGAGCCTGATCATGACGCGTTCGCCGGTTTGCTCGTTGATCATGCTAGGAGGTTCGACTGCTCCTCCGTTGCCACCGTTACCGTCGTTGCCACCGTTTCCGGCGTTGGGTGGATCGGTGCCATTGCCGGTGTTACTACCGTTGCCGCGATTGGGCGGATCGGTGCCGTTGCCGGTGTTACCACCGTTGCCGCGATTGGCGGAGGTGTCGCCTACGTTGATGACGGCGCACATGAAGTGATTAGGGAAGCTGTTGCTTCCACAACTTTCAGATCTGAAACCATAGGTTCCATCTTCAGTGGCCTGATCGCTTAGATCGGAGTCGCGACTATTGTCGCTGACCGTGTTCTCGGCTGCCACTAGAGTGTTGAGCTTGCTGAGGGTGCCAATCGATGGAGGGAACCATGATGCCGGGGCAATCGTCGGTGCTGTCAGCTGATCAGGCATGCGAAGCGTGCCCATCTGACCGACTTGGAAGCGGAAGCTCCCAATCGCCAGGCTGATTCTGTCGCCCACGGACTCGAAGGCTGGGCGAGTGGCCGGCATGTGGACGGTGAAGTCGAAGGTGCCGAATACCTGGCGAATCTCCGTTGTTGCAGAGTTGTAGATCGCAGTTGATGGGGCCAGAGAAGCCACAACATCAGCACTCCTAATTCCCACAGACGGCGCCAATTGACGAGGGTTTAACTCATCAATGCCCATTGTTATGATTATGGACTTGGGTTTTGGAGAAGGACAGAGCGCTGGAGACATCTATCGGCTAGCAAACAAGCACACAGGGGACAAAGGATTTACCTAGGTTCAGGCCTCATAGAGGTCCCTACTCCTGCTTGTCTGCTCGTGGAATTATCGAGGGAGTCGAAAGTTACAATGGTGCGCAGATGTAATCTGGCGAAGGTTGTGGAAACTAGGGTTGTGTGTGTCCTCCTCGCCGCCCCCTCCTAGCCTTTATATAGATAGGCTAGGTCTCGGGTAGCAGGTCAAGTCGGTTACAAGTTAGGGTTTTCCCCTTCAAACTTTCTATCTTTAGCTTCTTCTTGTCCTTCAAGCAATCGAGAGTCCACAGGTTACTCGAGTCCTTTCGTCTAGGCCTTGGCGACATCGTGAGCCTGTACGTGTTTGGACCATATATACCAAGCTCGAGTACCTGTAGGGTATACCCATGTCATCTGGTTAATCGTGGGCACGACGTCCGATTGTCCGAGCTCTTGAACCAGCCAGCCCAGCCAGGATATCTTTTTTCATTTTCTTGCATCGTAGGCTCCCGTGATTACAAAAGTTGTGACCTTGGATATTAGACTTCCTATTGAACCGTATGGGTCGGGTAACAATCAAATAGTGAAATTTGATAAACAAGTCATTATTGTTTTGACAATGATGAATCAACTGCATGCAAATAAGCGATGATGGACCCTGAATCCATCAAGTGACTGTAAGTCATAAAATCCATGATAGTTTCCATACACGATAAATCGAGTTTTTGAACTTGGAAGACCCTTCGGAAAGGCATGAAGCCTATCAGTCGTATTTGGATCTATAGAGAAATAGACATGGATGTTTTACATCTATGAAATAGTCGACACGTCAGAAAGGAGTTTACAACAATGTTCAAGGAGTTTACTATGACAAGATTTGATCTATCGTAGTGATATTTAGTCTGGACGGATTAATGTAGCAACCACTACATATGTCAATTCTGTGGTAGTTGAATAACAAAACAAAGTTCTTCTAATATAATGGTTACCTAGGATGTGCACATGACACAGTCCAAAGGGTTTTGTTAATTCAAATGATGCTAAAAGGGCATGCCAACTTCAATGGTTGAAAAAAGCATAACAGAGTTAGAATATTCACTGTGATGAAATTGTTAAAAGAGTTTAATTTCATCGGAGACAATGAAGATGTTTGTATTTGAAAGAAATTAAGTGGGAGCGTTGAGACATGTTTCTAATAAATTATGTAGAGGACATGTTGTTGATTGGAAATACTGTATATTTTATTGACAAAGGTTAATTTTTTTATTTAAATTAGATTTCGATGGAAGATTTTGGCAAAACCAGAATATTATTCATCAATGTCTATATGGATAAATTGAGATGCTAATATGGTCGTGCTAGACATACATATATGATATATTGAATGAGTTCAATATAGAAATGACAAGAAAGGTTCTTGCCGCATGGAAAGGGTTGAATCAAGATTCAAGGGTATCGACACTTGGTAAGTGAAACGAGATTCAAGTGTTTTGTCACTTGGTGAGTGAAATCACATGAATATTTTGATCAATAATGCATAGCGTGATATGTACATATCCAGATATGTCATGTGCTCTAAATGTTATATGCATATACCAGAATGATTCATAAGATGATCATTTAATGGTAGTAAAGATATTCTTATGAGCTTTGGAAGAACTAAGAATATATTATATATAGGTGACAAATAGTTACAAATAGTTCATTATAAAGTGTTACATTGATACTAGTTTTGTCATAAGATACAAATTAAATTTATCTCAATTTAACCATGGGTGGCACAATGTAATGGAAAGGAGCTTCCATGATGGATTTGGATGAGTTCTAAAGTTAAAATATTGTGACGGATACTACAACAAAAGGCTAAGTATATGATGACTATAGTAGCAGCAAAGGCATTTGTGTTAAGTAGTTTGTTATTAGACTAGGTGTGATTCATAGTAGGCTAGTACTATGAAGATATATTGTACGACAATAATATCAAAATGTTTTAACCCAAAGAAACTAAAGGTCTCACCAAAGGATTAAATTTATACAATGCCATCTCATTTGAGAATGAGTGATGCGTAAAGACGTAAAGACATACAAATACACACGGACAAAGTGTCAGATAATCAAGATTCAAGGGTATCGACACTTGGTAAGTGAAACGAGATTCAAGTGTTTTGTCACTTGGTGAGTGAAATCACATGAATATTTTGATCAATAATGTATACCGTGATATGTACATATCCAGATATGTCACGTGCTCTAAATGTTATGTGTATATACTAGAATAATTCATAAGATGATCATTGAACGGTAGTAAAGATATTCTTATGAGCTTTGGAAGAACTAAGAATATATTATGTATAGGTGGCAAATAGTTACAAATAGTTCATTATAAAGTGTTACATTGATACTAGTTTTGTCATAAGATACAAATTAAATTTATCTCAATTTAACTATGGGTGGCACAATGTAATGGAAAGGAGGTTCCATGATGGATTTGGATGAGTTCCAAAGTTAAAATATTATGACGGATACTATAACAAAAGGCTAAGTATATAACGACTATAGTAGCAGCAAAGGACAGTATTTGTGTTAAGTAGTTTGTTATCAGACTAGGTGTGATTCACAGTAGGCTAGTAGTATGAAGATATATTGTACGACAATAATATCAAAATGTTTTAACCCAAAGGAACTAAAGGTCTTACCAAAGGACTAAATTTATACAATGCCATCTCATTTGAGAATGAGTGATGCGTAGAGACATAAAGACATGCAAATACACATGGACCTTAAAGTGTCTGATCCGAAGATTATGTTTACCACTAGCAAATGCGTATATACGACACCAGAAAGCCATAGGTGTTGAATGCGCAAAATTTTCAAACTAGATTATTGACTCTAGTGCAAGTGGGAGACTGAAGGGAATATGCCCGAGAGGCAATAATAAAGTGGTTATTATCTTATTCCATGTTTATGATAAATTTTTGTTTTGCATGCTATAATTGTGTTAATTGGGAACGTTAATATATGTGTGTTTAATAAACAAATATATGGAGTTCCTAGTTATGCCTCTCATATAAACTAGCTCGTTGATTAACAAGATGATCAAGGTTTCCCGATCATGGACATTGGATGTTGTTAATAACGAGGTCACAACATTAGTGGAATAATGTGATGAACATTCACCCAAAGTGTAGTAATACGATCAAAGTCATTATGTTTACATTGCTATAACATCATGAGAAGTAAACTTAATCCTTGTACCATGAGATTATGTTAATTGCTAACACCAGAAAACTACTTTGATAACATCAAACGTCACACCGTAACAGGGTAACTATAAAGGTGGTTTGAGTACTCTAAAAGTGTTATGTTGAGGCTCATAGATCAAGAGTGTGATTTCTCCATCCTGATGACGGAGAGATATACTCAGGGCCCTCTCAGTGATATCACACACTAACATAGCTTGCAAGCAAGTGATAAGATCATTAAGAATGTTATATCATGGGAACAAGAAAAGAGTACTTGTCAGTAACGAGATAAAACTAGGTATGGGAATACTGATGATCGAATCTCGGACATGTAAAATATCGTGAGACAAAGGGATTTAGTTACGAAATCAAATATTCTCATGATCACTAGAGTCATCGTTGAATGTGTGGGAGTCGGTATGTATCTCTAGGTCCCGCTGCTGGTTATTGATCAGAGAAGGGTCTCAATCAAGTCTGTATTATTCGTGAACCGTAGGGTGACAAACTTAAGGTATACTCACACCAAATGGAGCAGATATAATACCAGAGAAATGATTTGAAAGCGCTGGGTTTATTTTGATGAACACCGAAATTGTTTTGGGTCAAATTGCTAAAAATGGTTTCAGATGTGATATCAAAGTATTGTAAGAGGTTTTATGCAGATGTTTGTTAATTAAATTAATTAACAAAATTCTAAATAAAATAATTTTATTAAATGAGAGATGGCATTAGTTTTGGTGGAAAATCAATGCATGTGAGTGGACATGTGAGTGGAGACGGATTTATGTGAGTGGAGCATCCACCCACATGAATGAAGGAGAGGTGGGGGCACCCACCTTGGCCGCCGGCCATGGCATGGGGCTGCCCCTCCCCCTATAAAAGGAGCTCTCCTCCTCCTCCACTCTCACACCTCCTCGTGAAATTTCTCTCTCCCCCTCTAGTAAATTCCCCATGACTTCGGATTAGCGAAGTACATGTTCTCGGTGGTTTATCTGGAAGGAGATGCTGCTTCCGCCGCTTTGCTAGAGTGAGGACTCAGAGGTTGTCGGGGTGCTGAATGTGTGCGCGATCACGGATGCACTGCTCCTTTGCGGTGCTGGACTTCAACTCAATCTTGAGATCGACAAGTGTATGACTACATCATCCACATAATTAGATTTTGTTAACAAAGCTTTTCGGTCTTCGAGGGTAAGATCTCTATGGATGTATATCCACCCGCTGATTGTATCTAGGTAGATAGATCTTGGTGTTTATTTGTTCATATCGTAGGATTTTTTGTTTTCTATGTTGTGAACCCAACAGCTTTGGCCCAGCTATATTAATATAGCAACCAACCGATACAAGCATGAAACCGCTGCTGGGGCAAACAACACAAATCTAGCCCAAAAGAAACAAAAAAGAAAACAAAGAGAAAACAATGCTGACATTGGTGGTTCAACGAAAAAGGAGATGTCTCGCCACCACTGCACCCTCCGGAGAATTTCCACCAATGTCCTAGCATTCTGAAGTGTCGCGTGCTAAGAAACACCTCCAAGAAGGGACGCGACGACGACGATGTTGCCCAAACCAATCCAAGTGTTTCCCCTTAAACGCATTCTAGGTTTCCCCCGGTATGCTCGGGTGTGGGGAAGGGGTACACTTGATGCCCTTCAAAAAGGAAGGTGACACTCGCAGGTGAAGGGAATATGCCCGAGAGGCAATAATAAAGTGGTTATTATCTTATTCCATGTTTATGATAAATGTTTATTTTGCATGTTATAATTGTATTGATCGGAAACATCAATACATGTGTGGTTAATAAACAAAAAGGGTTCCTAGGTATGCCTCTCTTATAGACTAGCTCGTTGATTAACAAGATGATCAAGGTTTCCTGATCATGGACATTGGATGTTGTTAATAACGAGGTCACAACATTGGTGGAATGATGTGATGAACATTCATCCGAAGTATAGATTACGATCAAGTCATTATGTTTATATTGCTATAACATCATACGAAGTAATCTTTATCATGAGACCATGAGATCATGTTAATTGCTAACACCAGAAGAGTATCTTGAGAACATCAAACGTCACACCGTAATAGGGTGACTATAAAGATGGATTCAGTGCTACGAAGGTGTTATGTTGAGGCTCATGGATCAAGAGTGGAATTTGTCAATCCCGATGACGGATAGATATACTCTGGGCCCTCTCGGTAATATCACATTAAGATAGCTTGCAAGCAAGTGATGTGATCACTAGAATGTTATATCACGGGAACGAGAAAAGAGTGCATGTCGGTAACAAGATCAAACTAGGTATGGAGATAACGATGATCGAATCTCGGACATGTAATATATCGTGAGACAAAGGGATTTAGTTACTAGCGTTAAAGGTTCTCATGATCACAGAAGTCATTGTTGAATGTGTAGGAGTCAGTATGGATCTCCAGGTCCCGCTTCTGATTATTGATCTGAGAAGGGTCTCGATCATGTCTGCATTATTCGTGAACCGTAGGGTGACACACTTAAGGGATACCGACACCATTTGGAGCAAATATGTTTCAGATAAAGATTTAAGAAAGCGCTGGAATCATTTCAATAGACACCAAAACTGTTTTGGGTGAAATTGCTAAAATTGGTTCTGCATGTAATATTGAAATGTTGCAGGGGTTTTATGTGAATGTTTGTTAATTAAAGTAATTAACAAAATTCTGAATAAAAATAATAAAAGAGTTTTATTAAATGAGAGAGCATTAAATTTGGAGAAATTTAATGCATTTAAAGTGGAGACTTTAAAAGAGAATGTGAAGGGGCAAATTTATGTGGAGGGAGTTACCACCACATGAATGAGGAGGTGAAGGGTCACCCCTTGAGGTGCCGGCCATGGGGAGGGGTACCCTCCCCTCCTCCTATAAAAGTCCCCCCTCACACCCCTTCTTCCTCACACCTCCTCGTGAAGGATCTCTCTCCCCCTCTAGTATTATTCCCCCATGGTCTCGGATTAGCGAGATACATGTTCCCTATGGCTTTATCTGGAAAGGAGTTACTGCATCCGCTACTTTGCTGGAGCGAGGGATGGAGGTTGTTGGGGTACCGGACGTGTGTGCAATCACAGATGCACCGCTGCTTTATGGTGCTGGACTTGGTGGTGCTGGAGTTGGATCTGAAGGACGTGCTGGAGCCAGACCTACTCGGACTTCCTCACGATCTTGAGATCGGCAAGTGTACGACTACATCAACCACGAGTTCCTACTCGTTAACAAAACTTGTTGTCTTCGAGGGTAAGTTCTCGATGGATGTATGTCCACCCGTTGCTTTGTACCTAGTTGATAGATTTGGCGTGTAGTTCTCATCGTAGGAAATTTTTTGTTTTCTATGCTGTGGACCCAACAGTGGTATCAGAGCCTGATCTATGCGTAGGTGCTTTGCACGGGTAGAACACATAAGAGTATGTGGGCGATGATGATCATGTTATTGCTTCTTATATGTACTTTGGATATTGGTAGCATAGTGGGATGAAGCGGCCCGGACCAACCTTACATGTCATCGTACATGAGACCGGTTCCACGACTGACATGCAACTAGTTTTGCATAAGTGGCTGGCGGGTGTCTATCTCTCCTACTATAGTCAATATCTTATTTACAACGAGTTGCTAATAACTTGGTTATCCTCGTTGTGGTTCCATGTTCGTAGGTAAGACCGGTTCTATCTCCGAAAGCCCTAAGCCACGTAAAACCTACAATTGATAAATTAGAGGCGTCTAGTTTAGATCGTTGCTGGGCTAGTGTCTTGATATGGTATTATTGTAAATAGATGTATGATAGATACTCTTACAACACATTCAACGTGTAAGTTCCATAAACCTTGGCCTTACACAGAAAGGAATGATAGAGATCATACCACGATGCAAATGATAGAGATCAAATGCATGGACCATATCATCTCACTTTACACATTAGATGTTAGCATCTTATACTGCTAGTTTGGCGCTTTTGGTAGCATTTTAAGATGATCCCTCATTTAGATATCAAGATAAAAATGTGTTCTTCCTTAAGTATGCACCGTTCTATGAATCGTGTTTCGAGACATCACGTGATGATCGGGTGTACTCGACTCTACGCTTTCATACAACGGGTGTAAGACAGTTTTACACACGCGAGTACTAAGGTTCTTACTTGGCGAGCCTAGCATGTACAGACATGGCCTCGGAACACGGACCAAAAGGTTAAGCATGAGTCATATAGTTGATATGATGCCCATATTGATGCTCGCCTTTGAAGCTACACCGACTCACGTGATGATCGGACTTGGTGTAGTGGATTTGGTTCATGTAATCACCAAAAAGGCACGAGGGATGTCGTTTTTGAGTGGGAGTTCATTTCTAATCTGGATTAGTCGAACTAAATTTGTCATAAACTAAATTGAAGTGAATTTGCATAATTTGTTCTAGTCATTGGCGTCTGTTCACTACCTTATGCTTAGTTTTAATTGAGATAATAGAACTATAGAATTCTGGATATTCACTTTACGAACTGGTATCATATTGTTTTGAATGTCAATTTAAAGTTTATAAGTCCAATCGCAAACTTTTAGCAAACTCTATTTACTCCATAAATTTTAATAAGTAGTATTAAATCAAGAGTAAGAATTCCAATGTTAGTATCTAAAGTATCATGTTTATATCCATGATTATTGATATTCAAAAGTTGTTTTAATATCAAGATTATATATGTAACACCCTCGAATCGGCCCTATGCAAGTTTTAGCGCTTCCCACCAAACCCGCATAGAAACGATTCAAGGACGCCCACCAGGCACTTTCGTGCGGGTGGAAAACGAAGTAATACCATAACACAACAGTCCTCGATGGGACCCACAGAACAGATATATATACAACAGCGACTCCACGAGTCAAGAATACAGATATACAATACAAAGATCCAAATCACCTTGAAAACGATAGAGCGTCCGACTACGGACAAGATGCAAATGGGGCTAAGAGCCCTGAAGAATAACCAATAGCGTCCATAACCCTGTCTAGGCCAAGCCGGAAGGGTAACCCTGCTAACGACGTCGATCTCAAACCTGCTAAAACAAAAGGGATGCCGACAAAGGGAAAAGGAAAAAGAGGAGCGTCAGTACTGAGGCCAGTACATGGCGAGGCTAGAATTCGGCGGCTCTCGCCTACATAGGTATGGTGGACTGAAGCGGCAGCGCAGCGGCACTAAACAACCTATAGAGACTCGGTATCACTGGCGGCTATTAGAGAGGGGTAAGAAAGACCTATTCGGATCCTACCTGACAGGAACACCAAACATACCCATCCTGGTATTTCCCCCTCGAGACCAAACAAGGAAGTCGGACCAAGGAACTCACACAGTTGGCAGTTTTACTCATTCCATTATAGTTGCAGCATTTACTAGTCAGGTATAGGTATGATAACATAAGTAGTGGGCAATTTTAGTTATCATTCCGTTGTAGTTGGAACATCTACTAGTCAGATATAATTTTCCCGAGGAATCCCAAAACCTAGCAGTTGTTGGCACTTTTATCACATTCCATTGGAGTTGCAATAATTACTAGGCAGGTATAGTATGACACAGAGCACCACATATCCACCAGTTGTTGGCATTTTTATTATCCATTCCGTGATAGTTGAATCTGATTACTAGTCATATATTAAGTCAGGTTTATAGCACTACTTTAGTTATGCTTGTCTATGATCGAGATACTGTGCTCCAAGTCGTCTATAACCGCGGACACGACTTTCAGAAAGATTTACCCTGCAGGGGTGCACAAATAGCAACACACACACGATCAACCTCGGAAAAACCAAATCAAAACCCAACGAGGCTTTCACGACAAAGCAATCACAGGATTCATAAAATATTTCAGGGGGCCACCCCACTAAGCTACACGCAATGAAGTTGGACGGCTCCAGAACGGACCCAGGGTTTGTGACAATGGCTGTAAATGACTGGGAACCCGAAAGTGTGACTGGGCTTATCGATACCGCGAAAACATTCCACGTTCCAAAACAGTACAGGTGCTCCACGCACAATCGTAAATAAAGCAGTAAAGCATGGCATAAGTACAGGATATTAATAAAACCCCAAACTAGTTTGTGGCCCTAAGAAATAGAAATGAATCAAGCTCTAGCTCAGGGGGGTCCATAAGGCCTCCCGGATGTGGATAGTGCGAATAGTCAAGGAACAGGTATCAAGTACTCGGGGTCCTACGGGACACAAGTGAGCGTGGAAGAACCAAATAACATCTATTGCCCACCGATGCCTCTGCATTAGTTATATCTAGCATTTTAATAGTTGTATTTAAAGTCATGATCCTCTCCACCATAAACATCTGCCAGCATACCAACAACTGTGGTACTCGACAACACGAGATCGCACCTGAGCAAGCAACTACGACTCGCAAGGCCAGCTATCTACCAAACACAGGTAATAGGAGGTGTCCAAGGCAATATAGAGGCTGCACGGGATATAACTGGTGCACGGAAACTATAGCATCGCGACACGGATAGCAATAGATCAACAGGAGGAAATAAAGACTATAAATGCAAAATAGGTAGAAAGGGGAGAGATGCTCGCCTGGGAAAACACTGCCGAAGGTTCATATCCGGAGAACTTGTCGATACTCGCATCAACTCATCGGCCTAATCCGCGAAGCAGCAAGCACTAAAAGAAACACCAGATGCAATATTTAATACTACAGCAGAAGATCCAGCATGATTATGATATGATGCAGATGCGATGCAATTAGGCAGTATTAAGCGGAACCGGGGTCCCGATAATTAATTAACAGGTTCCAGTTGTTTAGATACCCCGCATTTTAAATGTTGGCTTAACAAGGCGAAACAGGGCATCGGTTCGCTAAACCAATTTAAGTGGAGTCCCGAATAAGACAAAGATATCCCGCATATAGACTCCATATTTAATTATGAGGTGAATCGGCATAATGCCCCCAAACCACAGATAGGTATGCATGCATGAACAACTTAATATGCAACAAGTTTTATATATAGCATTTATAAAATAGGGGCGCGGGAAAAGGTTCACACATCTGGGTTCGGAAGATCTTGGTTCTAGGGTTCGGGGTTCGACAGGGATCGGTATCGGACAACGGAAGGAGAGCTTGGAGTTCCGGGAAGAAGGACTTGGTTTGGCGTCGGGGCGCATCGGATTCGCCCTGGTCGGTGTCGATCTTGTCGTCGCGAAGATCTTGTCGGGTCCGCGTATCGGGTCGGTCTTGGAGTTCGGTGGCGATCTTGGCGGTCTTCGGATCCGTGAAGTAGATCTTGTCGCACGGTGTCCGGGTAGGCGAACTTGGCGGGTTCGGTCTTGGGTCTTGGCGCCGGGAGATCTTGATATTCCAGGAAGGAGATCTTGTCGGTTCCATGTCGAAGGCCTTGGCGCTCCGGATCGGTCTTCGGGTCCATGAAGGCGTTCTCGGGATAGGGTCTTGGCGTTCCATTTAGATGACCTTGTCGATCCGGTGTCATCGCCTCCGGGTTCCTTGTGATTACCTTCGGGTCATCAAATCCGTGTAGAAGATCATGTCAGCTCGGTGTCAAAAGCCTTAGGGTACCCTCTTATTCTCCGGGGATGAACTTGGGCAACATTTGTCGATGTCGGGTGGGTTTGTCCATGGGGAGATCTTGGCGATACAACAAGACCGACGAAGACCTTGTCATGGGCACATTCTCGTAGCGGTCCACCGGAGTGGCACCATTCCACCACATCAGTAGTCACATAGACGAAGCACTTGATGTTTAACAGAAGGCCTATGTCATCGGTAACATCGGTAGCCAGGGGTATCGACACGCATGGGACACGGAGATGTGCTGCAGAGGCGTGTGCAGACGGTGTACATGGCCAGAAGGGGCGGGTGCTGCCGGTCTTGAAGCGGAGGAAGGCCGAGGTCGAGAAAGGACCGGGCGGACGGAGCAGCGGCCGCTCGGGACCTGGCAGCGAGGGCACCAAGCGGCGGTGGGGCTCGCCGGGGACGGACTCGATGGCGGCATGGTTGTCCGAGGCGGTCGGATGCGGGGCGCGCAGACCATGGGAAGGCAGAGGGGCGGCGAGGTGGCCGGGGCCAGCGTGGAGCTCCAGATGGCGACGAACTGCGCGACAGACGGTGGCTCACGAACACGGCAGCGGAGCTTGGCGGAGGCAGCGCTCTGGCGGCGACGTGTCGATCTCGATCGGCGGTGAAGGTGAGGCAGGGGCGGCCAGGGCGAGACGGAGCAGGGCCTGCCAGGCTGCGGCCGAGGGAGGGCCACCGTGGCAAGGCCAGCAGAGCTCTGTAGAGAGGAGCGAGAGGCGGGGCCGCGCCGGCGTCGGGCTCTGGTGGAGGGCGAGGAGGAGCTCCGGCGGAGGCAGGGACCGCGGCGAAGAGGGAGGCCACATCGGCGCTTGCGAGGGGATGCGAGCAGAGGAGGGAGAGGACCGGCGGCGACGGGGCTTGGAGAGAGAAGAAGCGGGCGGGGTAGGGGCGTGTCGAGGGGAGAGAGAGGTCGAGAGCGGCACGCGGGGCGTGTCGGCAGGGGTGGGGCCGGGCGGAGATCCCGAGGAGGTCAGGTGGAGCGGGTGGAAAGCGACGCGGTAGGTGAGTGGGCGCGTCGGTGGGAGCGAGGTGGGGCCAGGGAGACGAGGTGGTAGGCAGGTGCGGGCGGCACGCGACGCGACGCGGGGATGGGGTAGGTGGCAAGGGGATTGGGCCCAGGTGGGGCGGTCGGAGAGGCAGCTGTGGGCGGGAAAACAGGTAGGGCGGTGGACCAGGTGGTGGTGGGACGCGTGCAGGGGGCGGCGGGGTGCTGCGCGCGGGGGTGGAAACTTGTGGCGGCTGGGGGTGGAAGGCAGGTGGTGTGGAGGGAGAAATGGGGTTAGGGTTAGGATAGGATAGACTAGGTTTTGGAGGTGGCCGGCTGGGCTTTCGGGCCTGGCAGGCTGCCTCCTAAAAAAATAAATTTTATTTATTTATGTAAAAGGCTTTTGTAATTAGTTTTTAGACAAATAAAATATCCGGAAGAGACCGGGGTTTTAATTTGAAATAAAGACGGGGCGTTTAGAAAACAAAACCAGGCTTTTCGAAAATAGTTTTTAAACAAACCATGCATGATGATGACGATGCTCAAATGCAATGTGGCATGATGACATGAGCAAGCGGTCATGATGATGCAATGCACAAAAACACAGCGATTTTCTAGTAGTGGTTTTAGCGGGATGCCACAATTCGACACCACTAACAAGGGATCTCGCCCTCGAGATCCGCCTCATGGTACCAGGAAGAAGGTCGGCGATCTGAATCTTCACGCTTCGTGTCGATTCTCGCGACACCACTAACAAGAGTTCGTTGTTCGTGATCGTCGAGAGAACACTCCGGAAACAAAGGGCGAAGGTAGAGGTATCAACAAATAAAGCCACCTCTAGCTTCCGTGGATGGAGTAAAATTGCTTGATCCACCGATTCGATGTACAAGAGCGAATGATAAGAGTAGTCGGATGGTGATCAGTCCATCGCACACCCAAAGCATTACTCTGCACACAAATAGGAGAATTATGCAACCAACTCAAGAAATCAGACTGAAGATCTCGACAAGCGAGGTTCGGAACAAAGGGGTGATGCAGACTATGCACCGGATCTGGCGTAGCTGATGTCATCGCGTCGGAAAACACCAGAAGGCACAGGAAGGAACAGAGAGAAGTCCCGCAGATGAAGGATTCCTCAGATAGCATGAAGACCGGATGTAGAAGCACCGTTACCCAAAGAGGAAGCGAAACCCTGAAGGTACAACGGAAACCCAACCACGAGAATTCCTGGACTAGAAGAAGGTAAGAGAGCGGATTTAAAACACGTAGAGGTAAGAGGAGAACACCAAAGGGATAAGGAGTAAAAGCAGACCTAATCAGATCTATCCAACCATTTTTGCAAAAATAGTTTTGACAGTCTACTTCGGCCGTTAGTTAGGTTATCCTACAGGCTGGACTTATGGGGTATCGCAACTACTGAGCTCTGATACCACTCTGTAACACCCTCGAATCGGCTATATATACAACAGCGACTCCACGAGTCAAGAATACAGATATACAATACAAAGATCCAAATCACCTTGAAAACGATAGAGGGTCCGACTATGGACAAGATGCAAATGGGGCTAAGAGCCCTGAAGAATAACCAATGGCGTCCATAACCCTGTCCAGGCCAAGCCGGAAGGGTAACCCTGCTAACGACGTCGATCTCAAACCTGCTAAAACAAAAGGGATGCCGACAAAGGGCAAAGGAAAAAGAGGAGCGTCAGTACTGAGGCCAGTACACGGTGAGGCTAGAATTCGGCGGCTCTCGCCTACATAGGTATGGTGGACTGAAGCGGCAGCGCAGCAGCACTAAACAACCTATAGAGACTCGGTATCACTGGCGGCTATTAGAGAGGGGTAAGAAAGACCTATTCGGATCCTACCTGACAGGAACACCAAACATACCCATCCTGGTATTTCCCCCTCGAGACCAAACAAGGAAGTCGGACCAAGGAACTCACACAGTTGGCAGTTTTACTCATTCCATTATAGTTGCAGCATTTACTAGTCAGGTATAGGTATGATAACATAAGTAGTGGGCAATTTTAGTTATCATTCCGTTGTAGTTGGAACATCTACTAGTCAGATATAATTTTCCCGAGGAATCCCAAAACCCAGCAGTTGTTGGCACTTTTATCACATTCCATTGGAGTTGCAATAATTACTAGGCAGGTATAGTATGACACAGAGCACCACATATCCACCAGTTGTTGGCATTTTTATTATCCATTCCGTGATAGTTGAATCTGATTACTAGTCATATATTAAGTCAGGTTTATAGCACTACTTTAGTTATGCTTGTCTATGATCGAGATACTGTGCTCCAAGTCGTCCATAACCACGGACACGGCTTTCAGAAAGATTTACCCTGCAGGGGTGCACAAATAGCAACACACACACGATCAACCTCGGAAAAACCAAATCAAAACCCAACGAGGCTTTCACGACAAAGCAATCACAGGATTCATAAAATATTTCAGGGGGCCACCCCACTAAGCTACCCGCAATGAAGTTGGACGGCTCCAGAACGGACCCAGGGTTTGTGACAATGGCTGTAAATGACTGGGAACCCGAAAGTGTGACTGGGCTTATCGATACCGCGAAAACATTCCACGTTCCAAAACAGTACAGGTGCTCCACGCACAATCGTAAATAAAGCAGTAAAGCATGGCATAAGTACAGGATAGTAATAAAACCCCAAACTAGTTTGTGGCCCTAAGAAATAGAAATGAATCAAGCTCTAGCTCAGGGGGGTCCATAAGGCCTCCCGGATGTGGATAGTGCGAATAGTCAAGGAACAGGTATCAAGTACTCGGGGTCCTACGGGACACAAGTGAGCGTGGAAGAACCAAATAACATCTATTGCCCACCGATGCCTCTGCATTAGTTATATCTAGCATTTTAATAGTTGTATTTAAAGTCATGATCCTCTCCACCATAAACATCTGCCAGCATACCAACAACTGTGGTACTCGACAACACGAGATCGCACCTGAGCAAGCAACTACGACTCGCAAGGCCAGCTATCTACCAAACACAGGTAATAGGAGGTGTCCAAGGCAATATAGAGGCTGCACGGGATATAACTGGTGCACGGAAACTATAGCATCGCGACACGGATAGCAATAGATCAACAGGAGGAAATAAAGACTATAAATGCAAAATAGGTAGAAAGGGGAGAGATGCTCGCCTGGGAAAACACTGCCGAAGGTTCATATCCGGAGAACTTGTCGATACTCGCATCAACTCATCGGCCTAATCCGCGAAGCAGCAAGCACTAAAAGAAACACCAGATGCAATATTTAATACTACAGCAGAAGATCCAGCATGATTATGATATGATGCAGATGCGATGCAATTAGGCAGTATTAAGCGGAACCGGGGTCCCGATAATTAATTAACAGGTTCCAGTTGTTTAGATACCCCGCATTTTAAATGTTGGCTTAACAAGGCGAAACAGGGCATCGGTTCGCTAAACCAATTTAAGTGGAGTCCCGAATAAGACAAAGATATCCCGCATATAGACTCCATATTTAATTATGAGGTGAATCGGCATAATGCCCCCAAACCACAGATAGGTATGCATGCATGAACAACTTAATATGCAACAAGTTTTATATATAGCATTTATAAAATAGGGGCGCGGGAAAAGGTTCACACATCTGGGTTCGGAAGATCTTGGTTCTGGGGTTCGGGGTTCGACAGGGATCGGTATCGGACAACGGAAGGAGAGCTTGGAGTTCCGGGAAGAAGGACTTGGTTTGGCGTCGGGGCGCATCGGATTCGCCCTGGTCGGTGTCGATCTTGTCGTCGCGAAGATCTTGTCGGGTCCGCGTATCGGGTCGGTCTTGGAGTTCGGTGGCGATCTTGGCGGTCTTCGGATCCGTGAAGTAGATCTTGTCGCACGGTGTCCGGGTAGGCGAACTTGGCGGGTTCGGTCTTGGGTCTCGGCGCCGGGAGATCATGATATTCCAGGAAGGAGATCTTGTCGGTTCCATGTCGAAGGCCTTGGTGCTCCGGATCGGTCTTCGGGTCCATGAAGGCGTTCTCGGGATAGGGTCTTAGCGTTCCATTTAGATGACCTTGTCGATCCGGTGTCATCGCCTCTGGGTTCCTTGTGATTACCTTCGGGTCATCAAATCCGTGTAGAAGATCATGCCGGCTCGGTGTCAAAAGCCTTAGGGTACCCTCTTATTCTCCGGGGACGAACTTGGGCAGCATTTGTCGATGTCGGGTGGGTTTGTCCATGGGGAGATCTTGGCGATACAACAAGACCGACGAAGACCTTGTCATGGGCACATTCTCGTAGCGGTCCACCGGAGTGGCACCATTCCACCACATCAGTAGTCACATAGACGAAGCACTTGATGTTTAACAGAAGGCCTATGTCATCAGTAGCATCGGTAGCCAGGGGTCTTGACGCACATGGGACACGGAGATGTGCTGCAGAGGCGTGTGCAGACGGTGTACATGGCCAGAAGGGGCGGGTGCTGCCGGTCTTGGAGTAGAGGAAGGCCGAGGTCGAGGAAGGACCGGGCAGACGGAGCAGCGGCCTCTCGGGACCTGGCAGCGAGGGCACCAAGCGGCGGTGGGGCTCGCCGGGGACGAACTTGACGGCGGCGTGGTTGTCCGAGGCGGCCGGATGTGGGGCGCGCAGACCATGGGAAGGCAGAGGGGCGGCGAGGTCGTCGGGGCCAGCGCGGAGCTCCAGATGGCGACGAACTGCGCGACAGACGGTGGCTCACGAACACGGCAGCGGAGCTTGGCGGAGGCAGCGCTCTGGCGGCGACGTGTCGATCTCGGTCGGCGGTAAAGGTGAGGCAGGGGCGGCTAGGGCGAGACGGAGCAGGGCCTGCCAGGCTGCGGCCGAGGGAGGGCCACCGTGGCGAGGCCAGCAGAGCTCTGCAGAGAGGAGCGAGAGGCGGGGCCGCGCCAGCGTCGGGCTCTGGTGGAGGGCGAGGAGGAGCTCCGGCGGAGGCAGGGACCGCGGCGAAGAGGGAGGCCACATCGGCGCTTGCGAGGGGATGCGAGCAGAGGAGGGAGAGGACCGGCGGCGACGGGGCTTGGAGAGAGAAGAAGCGGGCGAGGTAGGGGCGTGTCGAGGGGAGAGAGAGGTCGAGAGCGGCACGCGGGGCGTGTCGGCAGGGGTGGGGCCGGGCGGAGATCCCGAGGAGGTCAGGTGGAGCGGGTGGAAAGCGACGCGGTAGGTGGGTGGGCGCGTCGGTGGGAGCGAGGTGGGGCCAGGGAGACGAGGTGGTAGGCAGGTGCGGGCGGCACACGACGCGACGCGGGGATGGGGTAGGTGGCGAGGGGATTGGGACCAGGTGGGGCGGTCGGAGAGGCAGCTGTGGGCGGGAAAACAGGTAGGGCGGTGGACCAGGTGGTGGTGGGACGCGTGCAGGGGGCGGCGGGGTGCTGCGTGCGCGGGGTGGAAACGTGTGGCGGCTGGGGGTGGAAGGCAGGTGGTGTGGAGGGAGAAATGGGGTTAGGGTTAGGATAGGATAGACTAGGTTTTGGAGGTGGCCGGCTGGGCTTTCGGGCCTGGCAGGCTGCCTCCTAAAAAAATATAAATTTTATTTATTTATGTAAAAGGCTTTTGTAATTAGTTTTTAGACAAATAAAATATCCGGAAGAGACCGGGGTTTTAATTTGAAATAAAGACGGGGCGTTTAGAAAACAAAACCAGGCTTTTCAAAAATAGTTTTTAAACAAACCATGCATGATGATGACGATGCTCAAATGCAATGTGGCATGATGACATGAGCATGCGGTCATGATGATGCAATGCACAAAAACACAGCGATTTTCTAGTAGTGGTTTTAGCGGGATGCCACAATATAGGAGCTGGAAATTGTTTCAGAAACCATCATGTGTGAAAGATATTGTGATATCGGAAACAATATTTTTGGTTGCATTATGATAGAGTATAATTTAGCAAAATACATGTTCTTATATTGTATGAGAATTTGTGAAGGATGGAGATGCTAGGCATCCGAATCTCCCAAAAGGTTTCGGGAACTAACATTATACTCGCGATTCTTCCTTACAGGCTATAGTAGCTTGATCATGAAAGTTGTCATGATAAAGATGAATAGAAGATGTAAGTAAAATGTTTACTACACTGATAGATTACTAAAGAATGGATTTTTGAAAGAACACCAAACATTTGATGATGGTGATCCACTTCAAAGTGCAAGTCCAAAGGTATTAGTATTTGACTATATACGCTTTGTACTATGTGTCATGTGAATGACACCACTATTGATGTTGATAGATTCTTTTAAAAGGAAAAGGAATTGCTGAAAGAGAATCTATAAAATATTTGGCAGAAAAGAAAAAGTTGGAGATGTCCAACTTAGGTATATAGAAGATATACATGTTATGGTTGTATTCCTTGCTTTTTAAACAATGTGGTTCTTAGGTATTGGATACCGGTATTGGATACCGAATTGGTAGGTATGAAGTGTCATACAGGACAACACAATTCATGAACTATAATGGCCTAAGTAACTAGCAAGAGAGTAAGTGATGATGTTCATCGAAAACAAATAAAGTGTTATTGTGTTTTTCATTGTCGTCAAACCTAGCCTTCAAGATTTGTTTTAATAATTGTTATTTTGTTTCGGTATTATGAGAACAATGGTTGTTCAAATAATTACCGTATTCCATAAAGGATGGGTGAACTTTTACAAGTCTGGTGGGAGAAATCACATCCATAAACACTATTGCTAAAATGTCGCAAGACAAATGATTGAAAGATCACTTATGAAGTGACATCGCTGTTTAAATTATATTGGAAAGAAAACATGAAGAAACTCCATGTTAATGGAATTTTTGGAGTCTTTGATTTTGATCAATTGACACTTGTGAGACTTTTCTCGAGATAATTGAAACTCCGTTCATAGGCCAAAGAGGAACAGATGACTGCTTATTGGAAATTGTGCATGCTGATGTGCATAGTCCATTATGTGTAGCCATATGCGATGGATCTTTTTGCTTCATATGCTTTCTCCGAAAATTTGAGTGAATATATCTGTATATTTACTTAATAAGGAAGAAGTATGAAACATTTGAAAATTGTTCAAAGACTTTCAAGATGAAGTGGAAAATCATTGTAACAAGAAAATAAAGAGTTTATGATTCGATCATAAAGGAAGATATTTGAGTTATGTGTTTAGCAAAAACACCTAAGATTTGAGGAATTGTTCCATGATTTGTGTTTCCCAATAAACCATAGGAGTATGGCATATTCGAGATATGAAATCAAACCATGTTTGACGTGGTAAGATCAAAGGTGTCATTTATAAAACTGCCATTATGTTTTAAGGATTGAAGCTTTAGATACTACCGCTTTTACACTGAAAAGAGCACCATCATGATCCGTTGAAATGACACCATATAAGTTATGGTTTGGGATAAAACCCGAATTGTCGTTTCTTAAATTTTGGTATGCTATGCATAAGTAAAATGTTTACAACCAAAGTTGGATAAGCACGTCTTTGTAGGTTATCCCAAAGAATTTGTTGGGAATTTCTCCATAACACCGAGGACAAAAGAGTTTATTACTTGGAACGTCAAGTTTCTTGAGAAGGAATTTCTCGTGAAAAGTTAAGTGGGAGGACAATAGAACTTTGATAAGGTTGTTGAACCTTAGCTATATGTGCTAAGTAGCGCAGCGCTGGAAAGTGTCCTGGTGGCAGCCACAATGCTCATGGCTCCCGTGATTACGAAGGGTGTGATCTCGGAGATTAGAGTTCCTATTGAACCGTGTGGGTCGGTAAGAATCAAATAGTGTGATTTGATAAGCAAGTCGTTATTATTTTGACAATGATGAACCGACTACATGCAAAGAAGCGATGATGGGCCCTGACTCCATAAAATGACTAGAAGTCAAAGAATCCGTGATAGTATCCATACACGAGAAATCAAGTTTCTGAACTTGGAAGACCCTCCGGAAAGGCGTGAAGCCAGTCGGTCGTGTTTGGATCTATAAAGAAATAGACATGGATGTTTAACATCTATGAAATAGTCGACATGTCGGAAAGAAGTTTACGGCAATGTTCAAGGAGTTGACTATGACAAGATTTGATCTTTCATAGCGATATTTAGTCTTGACAGATTAATGTAGCAACCACTACATATAATTTGATATATGGTAGTTGAATAAACAAAACAAGGTTCTTCTAATAGAATGGTTACCTAGGACGTGTACATGACACGGTCCGAAGGGTTTTGTTAATTCAAAGGATGCTAAAAGGGCATGCAAACTTCAATAGTTGAAGTAAGCATAGCAGAGTTGGAATCTTCACCATGATGACACTGTTAAAAGAGTTTAAATACATCGGAGATGATGAAGATGCTTGCATTTGCAAGAAATTAAGTGGGAGCGCTGAGACATATTTCTAATACATTATGTAGAGGACATATTGTTGATTGGAAATGATGTATCTTGTATTGACACGAGTTAAGAATTTCATTAGAATTAGATTTCGATGAAAGACTTGGGCAAAACTGGAATATTTGGCATCAATATCTATATGGATAAATTGAGGCGCTAATATGGTTATGTCAGACATACATATATGAGATATTGAAAGGGTTCAATGTGGAAACAACAAGAAAGGTTCTTGCTGCATGGAAAGGATTGTATCAAAATTCAAGTGTTTCAACACTTGGTGAGTAAAATCACATGGAGATTTTGATCGATTATACCATGATATGTATATATCCAGAATGTCCTATGCTCTAAATGTTATGAGCACATACCAGAATGATTCATAAGATGATCATTGGACAATAGTAAAGATATTCTTATGAGCTTTGGAAGAACTAAGAATATATCATGTATAAGTGACAAATAGTTAAAGGTAGTTCATTGTAAAGTGTTACATTGATACTAGTTTTGTCACAAGATACAAATTAAATTTATCTCAATTTAGACTATGGGTGGCACAATGTAATGGAAAGTATGTTCCATGATGGATTTGGATGAGTTCCAAAGTTGAGACATTGTGACGGATACTACAACAAAAGGCTGAGTATATAACTGCTATAGTAGCAGCAAAGGAGGGCATTTGTGTTAAGTAGTTTGTTATAACACTAGGTGTGGTTCAAAGTGGGCTAATACTATAAAGATATATTGTGTGACAATAATATCAACATATTTTAACCCGAACGAACTAAAGGTCTCACCAAAGGACCAAATTTATACAATGCCATCTCATTTGAGAATGAGTGATGCGTAGAGACGCAAAGACATGCAAATACACACAGACCTGAAACTGTCAGATCCGGAGATTATGTTAACCACTAGCAATCGCGTATATGCAACACCAGAAAACCATAGGTGTTCAATACGCAAAGTTTTTCAAACTAGATTATTGACTCTAGTGCAAGTGGGAGACTGAAGGGAATATGCCCGGGAGGCAATAATAAAGTGGTTATTACTTTATTCCATGTTTATGATAAATGTTTATTTTGCATGCTATAATTGTATTGATCGGAAACATCAACACATGTGTGTTTAATAAACAAAAAGGGTTCCTAGTTATGCCTCTCTTATAGACTAGCTCGTTGATTAACAAGATGATCAAGATTTCCCGATCATGGACATTGGATGTTGTTAATAACAAGGTCACAACATTGGTGGAATGATGTGATGAACATTCATCCGAAGTATAGCATTACGATCAAGTCATTATGTTTGTATTGCTATAACATCATACGAAGTAATCTTTCTCCTTAGACCATGAGATCCTGTTAATTGCTAACACCGGAAGAGTATCTTGATAACATCAAACGTCACACCATAACAGGGTGACTATAAAGATGGGTTCAGTGCTACGAAGGTGTTATGTTGAGGCTCATGGATCAAGAGTGGAATTTGTCAATCCATATGACAGATAGATATACTCTGGGCCCTCTCGGTGATATCACATTGGGATAGCTTGCAAGCAAGTGATGTGATCACTAGAATGTTATATCACGGGAACGAGAAAAGAGTGCATGTCGGTAACGAGATCAAACTAGGTATGGAGATACCGATAATCGAATCTCGGACATGTAATATATCGCGAGACAAAGGGATTTAGTTACTAGCGTTAAAGGTTCTCACGATCACAGAAGTCATCGTTAAATGTGTAGGAGTCAGTATGGATCTCCAGGTCCCGCTTCTGATTATTGATCTGAGAAGAGTCTCGATCATGTCTGCATTATTCGCGAACCGTAGGGTGACACACTTAAGGGATACCGACACCATTTGGAGCAAATATGTTTGAGATAAAGATTTAAGAAAACGCTGGAATTATTTCAATAGACACCGAAACTGTTTCGGGTGAAATTGCTAAAATTGGTTCTACATGTAATATTGAAATGTTGCAGGGGGTTTTATGTGAATGTTTGTTAATTAAAATAATTAACAAAATTCTGAATAAAAATAATAAAAGAGTTTTATTAAATGAGAGAGCATTAAATTTGGAGAAATCTAATGCATTTAAAGTGGAGACTTTAAAAGAGAATGTGAAGAGGCAAATTTATGTGGAGGGAGTTACCACCACATGAATGAGGAGGTGAAGGGTCACCCCTTGAGGCGCCGGCCATGGGGAGGGGAGCTCCCCTCCTCCTATAAAAGGCCCCCCTCACACCCCTTCTTCCTCACACCTCCTCGTGAAGGATCTCTCTCCCCCTCTAGTATTATTCCCCCATGGTCTCGAATTAGCGAGATACATATTTCCGGTGGCTTTATCTGGAAAGGAGTTGTTGTTTCCGCTGCTTTGCTGGAGCGAGGGACGGAGGTTGTTGAGGTACCGGACGTGTGTGCGATCACGGATGCACCGCTGCTTTGCGGTGCTGGACTTGGTGGTGCTGGAGCTGGATCTGAAGGACGTGCTGGAGCTGGACCTGCTCGGACTTCCTCACGATCTTGAGATCGGCAAGTGTACGACTATATCAACCACGAGTTCCTACTCGTTAACAAAACTCGTTGTCTTCGAGGGTAAGTTCTCGATGGATGTATGTCCACCCGTTGCTTTGTACCTAGTAGACAGGTCTTGGCGTGTAGTTCTCATCGTAGGAATTTTTTTCTTTTCTATGCTGCGGACCCAACAGCAGGTGTCACCATGTCAGTGCCAAGACGGCAATGATTTCTCCCGCCCCTAAAAATCCAGCCCTCGGACGCTCCGTATCGCTCCACCCAACTTGTCACCCACCAACAAACGCCACCACAGTCTTGTAGTCATCACCATTGTCTCACTGCAGCCCATGTTGTGAGGCCGGTAAACCGAAAAGACAGAATTTGATGAGGTCGGCGGAGGGATATCACACAAGAGGGAACTACCTCCACCATCGGAAGGCGGCCACTGACCGGATGCAGCAACAGGGGCAAACCAGGCCCGGCTGAGCCTGAATGGGCCCATAAAGCCCTGCCGCCGCGCTATAGCAGGGGCACGACTGTCACTGCCAACCCCAACCCAAATCCCCGCTTCCCAGCCACCAAGAGAGCCACCACCACGCTCTAGGAAGCCCACCCAGACCCAGATGGGGCCCATTAGGCCCAGATCTGGACCGGAAGGTCCGGTGCCGCCAGGGCTACCGCGTCCCTCTGTCGCCAAGTGGCCCCTCCACCGCGTCCTGGAACCATCAACGCCATCGTCGGGTCCCCCCCACGCCAGGCCGCCGCTACCTGAGAGCACCTCATCAGCTCATGTCGCGCCGCGCAGGACCGAGATCGAGAGGGGAAATGCTAGAGACCGCCACCGCCGGTGCCGCCCGTGGCTAGCCCGACACCGCATACCGACGATGACGAGGAGGAGAGGAGCGAAAGGGCTCAGTGAAGGAGGGTCGTCGGCGCAGCCGGTCGCCCGCGGCGGGGGAGGGGGCGCGAGGGCCGCTTTGATGTGTTCTGCCGGAGCGTCTAGATCTCAAGCGTCTGATTTTTAGTTATGTCTCACTCGTGACATCATCCTGCTATTTTACGCTAATTCTCGGTTGCAACTTAATAGCGTCCGATATTAACTGTGTTGTCTTTTCTAGATGCGTAGGGTTAAGGAAAGAACACCGAGTCTCGTCATCGTTGCACGTGTTATTTTCTGAACCATATGAGAATTCGTTTTTTTCCTGAACCGTAGGAGAATTCGTTATTTTCTTTTTGAAACCAGAATTCGTTCTTTTCTTGATATTCCTGCATATTCCTTTTTTTTTTTTGACATTCCTGTAAGAGAATTCGTTTGTTCTCCTAGGCATGCGGCACGTCTGGTCAATCGTGGGCACGACGTCCGATCGTCCGAGCTCTTGAACCAGCCAGAGCCAGGATATTTTTTCCATTCTCTTGCATCGTAGGACCCACTCATGTTCTTATCCACGCAAGCCATGACCAGCGGACACGAGCGGTACTGTGAGCCACTCGCCGGGCACGACCATCCCGGATGCTGATCTCGATCTGTCACCCGCCGCTGGCAATTATGGTCACCCAATTCGTTCCCTGCCGTGGAGGCTCTCCCGTTCCCAGGCCGCGTGTCTGTGTCTCTCCTCG
The DNA here is from genome assembly GCA_916181665.1 of Avena sativa. Classification (NCBI taxonomy): domain Eukaryota; kingdom Viridiplantae; phylum Streptophyta; class Magnoliopsida; order Poales; family Poaceae; genus Avena; species Avena sativa. The sequence goes on along the minus strand of OV702291.1, from coordinate 16,768,166 downwards.
CGGCTCGCTGGCCCGTGAAATCCTCGCGCTCGCCATCAACCAATCTCCAACGACGTGGACTTGCTGTTGACAGGAAAACGGGGGCGCCTCTCCACGGCCTCAACCACAATGACTCCGAGAAGAAGGCCCTGCCTCCGACGATCCTGATGCAGCAAATTCTGAGGAGTTGCGCGGGGCCAGCTCCGACGCCGGCTCCTAAAAGCCGGAGGAGCCACCATGGGCGCCGACGAGAGCTTCTACGCCCGCCAATACCCCGAGGCCCGAGTGCCAGTTAACCAGACCACCGTCGAGCATTATAAGTGGGATGTCCTCAACCACATTTCCTACCGGAGTAACTCTGGCTGCAACATCTCGATGACGTACTAGCGCCACGCAGATACCCGACGACGCGAACTTGCGTGTCCACCGTGACCGAGCGAAGGAGAAGGCCGACACACAGCTGACGTTGTACAACTTCCTGTTTGAGCTTGGGGTGTCGCCAGAGGGCCACCGCCGCCGCGCACTCCTGGCGAGAGCAGCGCCTCCCGCCACCGAGGGCCTTAGTTTTTAGCCGGTTTTATGTAAATTTGCCAAGTTGTGGGTTTTTAGTTAAACTTGTCCCACCCCCAAAATCTTCGATATTTTTTTGTTGAAAATGAACATATATTAATATTTTACGGATACCAAAATCTCCATATATCCGGCTGTCACCGTATGGACCAACTACGGTAGTGACGCCATATTAGGGACACGAGTGAAGGTGTCGTTATTTTGTGGAACAGTGGGAGTAGTAGATATATAGGGAAAAAAAGAGAAAAGCAACTCAACACAGTAACCATGATCAATGTAACTGAAAATAAATCAGGGCTCATCTCGAAGAAAATTCGGCAAATTTTTTTTTGAAGAAAGTCAATGTGATTTTGAAACAAGTGGAGAGATAAACTTGGAAAGCAAATCGGGGATTCGCCGCGAGGCAAGAGCACACGCAGTCCGACTAATGAACGGCTGACATGTGCCGGGCTGGTCTGAGCGACCTGGCTAAACAATTGTAATCACGAGGGTGGGTCCCACCGCGTCAGACGAAATATCGTGGCTGCAAATCGTGGCCCCCTTCTTCATCACCACCTCCTCTTCGCGAGAGAGTCCAGAGCCAGCACAGCCAGATCGAGCGAGACCCGTCTCCCCCTCTCTCTCCTCCACCTTTCTCTCTCTACCCTCCCCCCGTGATCTCATCTGGGACGCCCGCCGGGCCGACGACCCCCCTGCACGCCGGCCGCCATGGCGCACGGCGAACGCATGACCACCTTCGAGGAGAGCGAGAGGGAGAGCGAGTACGGCTACGTCCGCAAGGTCTGCATCCTCCTCCTCCCTCATCCTGTCCCCGTCCCCTTCACCGGCTGGATCGCGAGACCCGTCTCGCGGGATCTCCGATGCGTAGTAGATGCGGTAGACCCGGTTCGGAATCAGGGTATCTCTGGATCTCTCGAGTGCGCGCGCGCGAGCGCTCTCTCAGCTCCCCTCGATCGCGAGGGAGCACGGGGCCGTGTAGTCCGCACTTGGTCGGGAGGGCTGGATTGGCGGGGAGATTCGGTGAATTGGGCGGTTTAGTTCGGGATTCCGGTGGGCGTTTGGATCGTGAGATGCGTCTTCGCACTCTCGGGTCAATGGGGGCGCCTTCAGGGGGTATTTTTCAGCTAGCCAGGACATCCTGGAACCAGTGTGCTCGGGTTTGGGTGGGTTAGATCGTGAGATCGTGCCCCGATTTGCCTGTAACCAAGTCTTCGTGCTTGGCCTCTTGTCGGACAAGATGATGTGTTGGTCTGTTAGTTAGCAGCACCATGGTGTGGTGTGGTCTGACGTGGCGGCGTCTTCTTACTGGTTCATGAATCACGATGCATTGTCTCACCTGAATGCTGTGCTGTTCCAGGTCTCTGGACCTGTGGTCGTGGCCGATGGCATGGGTGGTGCTGCCATGTACGAGCTTGTCCGTGTCGGTCACGATAGCCTCATTGGGGAGATTATTCGTCTCGAGGGCGATTCAGCTACAATTCAAGGTATGCCAGAGTGCAATTCCTGCCTCACATTTGCATGTTGAGTTTTCTCCAGAAAGCCATGTATAACTAAGTTCTAACCAAATTCTACCTGTCTATACTTTACACAGTTTATGAGGAGACAGCTGGGCTTATGGTTAACGATCCAGTGTTGAGAACGAAAAAGGTGAAATGCGTACTCATGTCCATGTGCATTTTCACAAATATTTTTTGTCTGTACTTCATTTTAACACATCACTGCTATTTTTATGCAGCCTCTTTCATGTGAATTGGGACCTGGTATTCTTGGAAACATCTTTGATGGGATCCAGGTAAGATAAATGCAGCAAAACAGCACATTTACCTACCATGATTTTTTGTTCTGATTGTATAATCTTCTCGTTGCAGCGCCCTCTGAAAACTATTGCTATTAAATCTGGAGATGTCTACATTCCACGTGGTGTTTCAGTCCCTGCCCTGGACAAAGATCAGCTGTGGGAATTCCAGCCAAACAAGCTAGGTAATTTACATGATAACATGCTATACAAGATATAAACATTCTGTTAACGTGCCTCTTCCCAAGTTATGTCTGGTACATAACAATCAATAATTTGGTTTTTTGTTTCAGGTGTTGGAGATGCTATCACAAACGGAGATCTATATGCTGTTAGTTGGATCACTTCTTTTATTCTTAAAAAAATACTATCTTGCATTCTTGCCTAAGGTTTTTCTTGTTCTGCAATCTGTGGATGCATGTTGTTAACTTCTGTGTCCATCCTTATATTGTCTTACTATTACTTGCTTGCAGACCGTATTTGAGAACACACTGATGAAACATCATGTTGCGCTCCCTCCTGGTTCTATGGGAAAGATCAGTTACATTGCCCCTGCAGGGCAGTACAGTTTACAGGTTAGTAAATGTTACTTAAAGACCTGCTACTTCATTTCATTCCTTTTTATTAGCTTCAGTTGACAACCTATTACTTTTATTACAGGATACAGTGCTGGAATTGGAGTTTCAGGGCATCAAAAAGGAGTTCACTATGCTCCACGTAAGTCATTTTCCCTTCATAAAGTTTGAATATGTCATGATTACACATTTCTGAAAGATTGTCATATCCTGCTTTGCAGACGTGGCCTGTGCGGACACCAAGGCCTGTTGCGTCAAAACTTGCTGCTGATACACCTCTTCTAACAGGACAGGTATATGAGCTAGCCTCTCAAAGCCATGTCCTCCATGTAGAAATTTTATATTAGTGTAAATACTTATTTGCCAAGTGCACCAAACATGGGAAGTAATCCTTCCTGTGCTACTCCATGAAATCTTTATGCATCTCACATGTATTGTGAATTTTTTCAGCGTGTACTTGATGCTCTGTTTCCCTCGGTGCTTGGAGGAACATGTGCTATTCCTGGAGCTTTTGGTTGTGGAAAAACTGTCATTAGTCAGGCACTCTCAAAGGTTCACCTCTTGTTTCATAACTGCTATGCTAGTCCAGCTCTGGATGTTGGCCTTTAAGTGGGTCAACTTTGTTAAATTTACTGACTTAATTTACCTTATACAGTATTCCAATTCCGACACTGTGGTTTATGTGGGCTGTGGTGAAAGAGGAAACGAGATGGCTGAGGTCCTCATGGACTTCCCGCAATTGACAATGACACTGCCTGATGGACGTGAAGAGTCAGTCATGAAGAGAACAACACTTGTGGCTAACACCTCCAACATGCCTGTCGCTGCTCGTGAAGCCTCCATCTATACAGGTAACATAACTGTTGATGTTTTTCTGTTTGCATTACAGATTTCCAGTATTGTTACAATCATGACTTCCTACTTATGCAGTTCATTGTGTTGCTTGCTTTACTAAATTACGATGTAATTATGGTTTGGAAATTGGTGCAAGCTTGTTGTTTGCCCATTTGTGATCTATCTAAGTACGATCGGAGATGTCAGATGTTGCCTCATTAGTTTTTAGTAGAACATTGTGGATATATGCATCTTATATTTGGCTCCTTCATTTTAGACTTGTAGTTCAGTTTATTATGGGAATTTGGTAGCCTAGGTCTTGTAGCGAATGATCCTAAGGATCCAGCATGTCTAGTTTCCTGCTAATTTGTTAAAGAGCCTTTGCTTTTTATGCTTTACTGCTAATGTTGTCTGTACAAACAAGACAATAATGTGCTCTTTTTCTAATCCAGGAATTACGATTGCTGAATACTTCCGTGACATGGGCTATAATGTTAGTATGATGGCTGATTCCACGTCCCGGTGGGCCGAAGCACTGCGTGAAATTTCTGGACGTTTGGTATGATGCTTCCTTATTTCTGTTTATTACCATTTGTGTATCTTATGTTCACTGCTGTATATATATGCTCTGGCGCAAAACAAAAATTTCTTATTAATTTCTGAAGTCCCCGACATACTATTCATTGCTAGAGTTTTATTTCCTCCTTTGTATCAACCCTGGATTCTGAATTTATGGCTACTGTTTACATTTTCCTCTTTACTATTTTTTTATTGTTAAATAACCTGATGGTAGCTGGCAGTACTTTCAGTTTCAAGAATATCATTGCAGATTGTAGATAGAACAAATTTTCTGAAACAGAAGTAAAATCTACAACACATCATACATGAAATACTTACTGCTAAGATATTTGACTACTAGTGTATTAATATTTGGAGTTAAATGTTACTCTTGCACATATGTGTTGATTAGTGCTTTACTGCATACTAATGTGCTTTTTTAACTAATGGTGTGCTTGTATGCTGTAGGCTGAAATGCCTGCAGATAGTGGTTACCCTGCATATTTGGCTTCACGTTTGGCATCTTTCTACGAACGTGCTGGGAAGGTGCAATGTCTTGGCAGTCCAGATCGTACAGGCAGTGTCACAATTGTCGGTGCTGTTTCTCCTCCTGGTGGAGATTTTTCAGATCCTGTCACCTCTGCAACCCTCAGTATTGTTCAGGTGAGGAAACTTTTTGGTTACTTCAACGTCCACACATATCGAAAGAATCTCTATTGCATTGATACTACCAAGTATTAATTAACTGTTCTGAATTGCAGGTCTTCTGGGGATTGGATAAGAAGCTGGCTCAAAGAAAGCATTTCCCTTCTGTCAACTGGCTCATTTCTTACTCGAAATATGCCACGGTTATTCTCTAACTTGTCTTAGGATGTCAATGCGATTACTATCTTCTCTACTCTACAGTAAGACACAAAAATGATAAAAAGAAACCGACAGACTTTGTATATGGTGTGAAGTGTAAACACTTCCACATGTACTAATCTCCTTGGATAGATCAGATGAACTCCAAATGGTGTATAACAATCATTGTTATGTGTGAATGGAAGTTGCGTTGCATGATTAGTAGTTTCACTGGATCTGTCAGTCTTTTAAATAATGACAGCTGAAATTGTAGATGAATTAGGTATTGCTATCTCTTAGATCTTGTACTTCTGTGACATTTGATATCTGACTGATTCCTGTCAGTCTGACAATGTACACATCCCATAAGTATGGTGTATGCATCTCACATTAATTATTGCGAACATACTATTACTTGGTGAGAGTGTGTAGGCAGGAGAAGCTATACCTATGTATTTCTTTTATCATTCTGTGCACATATTTATCTGCCGTTATGTTTATGCCTTGTATATCAAAGTTTGTTTCTGTAAACAAGTTTCCCATTCATTTGTTTTGCCATGTATGTGTTCAAAGTGATGTTTTCTTGTGAGATGTTAAACTCCAGGGATTTGTGTTGCACTATCTTACGATTTTCTGCATTGTAGGCTTTGGAGGGCTTCTATGACAAGTTCGATTCGAGCTTTATTGATATGAGAACAAAAGCACGTGAAGTGTTGCAGAGAGAGGATGATCTTAATGAAATTGTCCAGGTATTCATATTCACCTCGTGTCTCACTTTGTCGCTGAGGATCCCAATCCAAAATTTGTTGACACTCTTTTCTATTGTAATTTTTCAATACGAGCAATAGTTGAAATACCTAAAATTGGTGAATTTTTTCTTGGGCCACTTTTCATTTTATCTTGGTATGTTGATTACATCATGTTCTTAATCGACAATAAATTTCGTTAACTCTTCAATTTATTTGAGTGTTGTTGTATTTCTGAAGAGTTCCATATATGGAGAGAATGGATTGGTGCTTTGTGGTTTGCATACAATTGCTGCTGCATTCACATCATCACTGGATTAATATTTTGCCAACTTTTCAGCTTGTTGGTAAAGATGCACTGGGAGAAGGTGACAAGATTACGTTAGAGACAGCCAAGCTTCTGAGGGAAGATTATTTGGCGCAGAACGCATTTACCCCGTGAGTGATAGCAGGATCTGATTTATATGAATATCTTCTAAATGCCTAACCTTTCTTAACTGAGAACTAATATTTGTCGAAACAGGTATGACAAGTATTGTCCATTCTACAAATCTGTTTGGATGATGCGCAACATTATTCATTTCAATACATTAGCGAATCAGGTAATCTCTCTTTTTGTGACCTTTTTATATTGTCCTTAAAGCTTAGGTTGCACAAACAGTTTAGGTGTTTAAACTTGAAAGTATGGATCTTTGACTGACGCATGCATATCGTGTAAAATTTGATATTGCTTAGGTTGCACAAACAGTTTAGGTGTTTAAACTTGAAAGTATGGATCTTTGACTGACGCATGCATATTGTGTAAAATTTGATATTGCTGATCTTGATCTAGGTGTTTCCATGGTTCCAGTGTCAATAGTTGTGTTGTGCTTTATTCTATTCTTAACTCTATGGCAGTATCTATTCAGTACTTGTGAGTTATATCAAGTAGGCCTGAAAAGGAAACTGTTGGTCACACACTTGAGCCATCTGTCTATTCTGTTTGATCTGTCTTCCCTGCCTCACTGATTTGGACTTTGATGTGCCCTCATCATGTTTTGGGTACATAGTGCAAGAAAAGGAAATAAAGTAGCCAGCAAAGACTTGGATGTTTTAGGGAAATGGGTGGCGATATGCGCCGCATCGTTATATTTACATTTGATATATAAACTAAGTTTCTTGTAGTAGTAGAAGAAAGGTAGAGGTTCCATCGTGTAGGGAATATCAACAAATCTTAATCTATGTATGTTTGCTCTGCAGGCTGTGGAGCGAGCAGCTAATGCTGAAGGGCATAAGATAACCTACGCCGTTGTAAAGAGTCGCATGGGCGATCTATTTTACCGCCTTGTGTAAGTATTTCATTTCATATTCAAATTGATACCTATTGATTGTAAAAACTAATATATTTATTTTGTACGAAACAGGTCTCAAAAGTTTGAAGACCCTGCGGAAGGCGAAGACGTTCTGGTCGCGAAATTCCAGAAGCTGTACGACGACCTTACCACGGGATTCCGCAACCTAGAAGACGAGGCTAGGTAAAAACATTGTGTATGCCACCGTGTAAAACAATAAGGAGCACCAAATGGACTTGCGAGCAATTTGCCTTGCTTCACCGGAGTTTGTAGATGTGAATTACGTTCCAGGACCCCCTTTTTTTCTTCTTTTGCGACGAACTACACTTTTTCAGGACTACATTTGTTTGGTCTCCAGTGCCGTGGACGCACAGCCATTATTTTTTGATGTACAATTATTTTGTTGTAAGATCCTGGTGGGCATGTTGATAGTTGAATAAGCACGATGTCCATCTAGCTGAACATCATCATCAATAATGTCTATATTTGATTTTGCCATTATTCTCCTTGCTATCTGCTTCAGCTTGAAACTAGATAATGCCCAAAATGTTCTTATATATTTACCTACGAACTGGGATGGTAATATACATCACAAGCTGTCACTGCACCGATTATGGTTGAAGCGGAGATGGCTTCTAGTCTACCTCAAACATGAGACATGAAGGCCTTTCAGTAAGGTACCTGTAGCTGCTCCATGCCAGGAGCCTAGCCAAGAAGTACCTTTATCGCCATTGACAGAATTGTCGATGAATGGGACCCTCGCCATGGACGGAAACCTTGGATGCGCGGGATCCTTTCGGAAGTGAAGGAGAAAATGGAGACGAAATGGGAGCAGCAGCAGGAGGAAGCGCGAAAGATCCACCCACCGACCAGGCCAGCCTACCCAGCTTTGTCTCTACCTATATCCTGGCTTGCTTGGACGCTTGCCTGCTAGTGGAGCAGCCCGGAAGCCACTTTTCGTTGGTTCGATTCCTGCTGATGAGGAAGGATGTTCTGCCTGTGCTGCTGCTGTCCACACCCAGGATGCGTGTTCCTGGAAGCATTGTTTTTGTTTTCTGCTGTACGTGGACTGGTTCCTACTTTTGCTTCGTAAAAATGCGGTTGACTAGTTGTGTGCATTTTACTCTTCTACGAAAAGTCACGGAAAATTCTTTCGAAATTGTACAGTGACCCCTTTTTTTTGTTCGTATTCATGCCGAAAATTGAATTGAATTGTAGTAGTAGTTTTTATGAACCTGGACCCCTTCAACTTTTTTTTGTTTCTTGTAGATACATGAGTAGAGTATAATAAATCATGAAACACACATATAATTTCAGATTATTTTCAGTATTTTTAGGTGCTTTTGGTATCTCGTCGTGGGGTATGTGAAAAAAAAAACCGGAACACGTAACTTAACCAGGCCACGTGTCCACTGCGCCGTGCGAATATGCTCCTGCATCTAGCCATCCACCCGCTTTTGTTTGTACTTTGCAGTACCTCACCATGCAGAGCCGTACTTTTCTACCAAAGGTACCGGCAAAAGTCGAGTATTAAAGCAAAGTTGTTCATCTTTTGATTGCGGTCAAAGCTACGAGGCAGTACAAACCAGAGGGTAGCTTTCTTTTGTACTCTCTCCGTTCCACAACGTAGAGAGCTAAAACTGTTTGCTAAAAAAATGCTTATATTGTAGAACGGAGGTAGTATGAGATAATAGATGACGAAGTACACGGTCCATTTATCAATTTTTTTCTCACAACGAAAGCAAATTAACTAATGTGGTTCCAAACTCGAATCGGTGACAACTGACCGAGAGTGAGCCGTCTTGTTCAGTTGTTCTTGTCACCGTAGACGCGGACTATGTGTAGGACCTACTAGTTGCTTCGGGAACCCTAATTCTAGAGGGTCAGCCTACCCGGCGACGACGACGACATGTACTACTATGTTATAAAGGAAAGTCTCAAGTTACGATGCCCTTCTCATCCATAATGTTATAATAATGGAAAATAAACTTATTGATTGACTTTCCGAGGCCGCTTCTCCATCTATCCGACCACATAATCTTATTATGAAAAATAAACCAGGCAAACAAGGAGAAGCAACAAAGGAAGCGCCAAATGGACGAACAGGGAGCTCGGTCTAACTAGGACCACAAATCAAGAAAACTAAATTCAAGGGGTGAAACTGCAAAATCACAACCCCAGATAGATATCAAATACTCCTCTTCTCCTTGCGTCCATTTGGAAAGCAAGTGGAAGCTCCGGGTTTCAAGTCTGCTACTAGTACCTCACATGTCACAATTAGTGCCGCTTCTAGCTTAGTTAATCAGCCCCCCCTCTGTTTGTTTATATCTATCTCCCATTCTCCCTCCTCTCTCATCTCCACCTCCACCTCTGCTGGCTGCCTGCCTCCGGGGCCGCCAATCCGATCCCATCGCCGCCACCGAGCTCCTTCCAGATCCACCTCCGCGGCCGCCGCCGAGCTCCACCCAGGTAAGCCCTTCTCCCCGGACCCCCACCCCCGCTCCCCACTCCCGTTCCGTTCCAACCGAGCTCCAAGGCCGCCGCGTCCTGCTCTCTCTCTCTGCTGCTACTCCCTCGCATTGGCCCCGGCTTCGTAGCCGGGAAGCTGGCCGGGGCTTCCGCGCGATTCGGCGTGTTCGTTTCGAGCTGCTTCTGGGGCGCCGAGCTCGAATTCCGCGCAACGAATTCTGCTGCTTCCGAGCGGGTTTCCGTTGGTGCGGCCCCGCGGGTTGCTGGGGATTGGATCGAGCTCGTAATGCGGCGGGGGCCGTGGCGGGCGGGGATCGGGCGACGATTCGGTCAGAGTTTGACCATTTCCTAGCCGCCGACGCCGCCGTGGACTTCACCCGCGGCTGCCTATTTTCCGAGGAATTCCCCTGATTTTGACGTCTACTACTAGAGATCACCTACCGCGGACCAATTCCACGGCCCTTGCTCCGGAAGCTACCCCACCCCATCCATCCAAGTGTTAGCGTAGGCTTTATTGGTTGCTGTCTTTGTTTTAGTCTTAATTAAGTAGCTTGCTTCAGGACTTGCCATATCTGGATCACATCTGTCTGCATCGGAATTTGCGTTTCCCAGAAATAAAACAGCCGCCGGGGCGCTGCTGGTGTGTTGTAGTACTACTCTGTAGGGCCGAATCTTGGTAGATCGCCATATATAGAATGTCAGCACAGAACCTAATTACTAGGAGCTTGCTTTATCATGATCTCTTGGTAGATCGCCATATATAGAATGCCACTGGAGAACCTAATTACTAGGAGCTTGCTTGATTGCTGCTTTATCATGATCTCTCGGGTCCGCGTCTGTGCTTACCTTGTACTACTATTGCAAATGCAGGGGAAGGTGCAGTTAAACTGAAGTTCCGTCAGGCCCTCGTCTGGTAGCCTTCACATCAAAATAACCAGTAGATGATCCCGAGATGGTGAGGAGCTGAAAGTGTCCTTTGGGAGTGCGACAGCGGGTGGGGCAGCAGCAAGGACATGACTGTCATGCCGCCGGTGCGCCAGCGGCCCGCGGCCAAGAAGAAGCCCATGTGGATAATCGTGCTCCTGTGCCTCGTCTGCGTCGTGCTCATCGGGGCCTACGTGTACCCGCCGCACCACTACTCGCAGTGCTACCTCTCCGGTTCCAGCGTCTGCGCGCCTTTCAAGGACTGGCTGCCTTCGATCGGCCGCCGGGAGCGCACGGACGAGGAGATCATTTCGGCCGCGGTTATCAGGGATATCCTTGCAATGCCCATGTCCGTGTCGAAGAATCCGAAGATCGCTCTTATGTTCTTGACACCCGGCTCGTTGCCCTTCGAGAAATTGTGGGAGAAGTTTTTGCAGGTTTGGCCCTCGATTCACCTGTTGTCCTTGTGCAATTTAAGGAGTATAAATAGATCATTTAATGTTTCTTTGGGTTTTCATTATTGCCAATGCGTCATCAATATTCTTCAGTTTTAAATATAATTGAGACGTTGCTGAGAAACAACATAGTGGTTGATACTTACCGTTATTTCAAAAATTAATGCGTATTGTTGGAAATATTAGCTTAGTGTAAGCATTCATCTTCGAGTGGTGAAACATTGAGAGATTCCTTGTCTGCATAAATAAGATTAAACTGATCCTCTTTACCAACCTAATAACACTATCCTGCTAGCATGCACTTGCAACTTTAATTTCCTACCTACTTGTTACTAACCCTCTCTGCATGTCTACATAATGTAATCTATCTATTGTTTATATAATTCATGTAATTTTTTTAAAAGATCACTTTGACTCTACACAGGGTCATGAGGGGAGATACTCCATCTATGTGCATGCGTCGCGTCAGAAGCCTGTGCATACCAGTTCCCTCTTTGTTGGCCGAGATATTCATAGTGATGCGGTAATAACTCTCATCTGCCCTTCAGTACTTTGTAGGTTTGCATGGCTGTTTTTTCTAAACTTTGTAATCTCCCAGAGACTTGTCAAGTAAAATATGTCTGTTTTATTTGCAAAGCCTATGTTTAGAAGAAAAATTCTCTCTTTCGATGAGTGCTGAATGTGTTAATGGCTCGAGGAATAGATATTGGTGCCATAGGAGTTTCTGTTTACGTTAAGGTGTGTACTCCAAGGTAGGAGCAGTTAGCAATGACCAAGCAGTTGTTATACAACCCATGACATAGCAGTGAACTCATATTGATCTATTGAGAACATTATTTGATCAAGATCGCTTGCATTTAAGAGTATTAGTGTCAGTACCAATTTCTCATTGCGTGCTGTGTTGGAGATAGATCATAACATACAGTTCTTTCTACAAGTAGTGTATTCCATTACTTGTATCCTCAAGGCCAGTACTAGTACCATGAGGTACAACTCTCCTGACAGAAGACCACTATTAGCAGTTTGGATTGAGATGCCTAACTTTTGCACATCGAAGGACTTCTTACATTGCATGTATTCTTTAGGTTTCTCTTCTAACAATTATTATATTGGTTTGTGTTGAATGCTCGCGGCTTTAAAATTTGAATAACGTATGTAATTGCTATGCAGGTTGTATGGGGAAAGATTTCAATGATAGATGCAGAGAAGAGGCTATTAGCAAATGCACTGGAAGACGCTGATAACCAATTTTTTGTCTTGCTTTCTGATAGGTTTGTATTCCTGAGTACGGATTACTTCCTTTTCTTACCAATTCTTTCACCATACTGAAACCAGTATTTTCTTTATGTCACAGCTGTGTTCCGCTGCATTCATTTGACTATGTCTTCAATTACCTGATGGGAACCAACATTAGCTTTGTTGATTGGTAAGAACACTTAACTTGTAATTCATTACATTTTGAAAATAAATAAAGGGGAATGAGTGAAACAAGTGGTGTTGGCCAATTCCACAAGGGCATCATTGATTAGTTTTTACATTGTGTTATCACTTGCATCTGTCCATGTCTTAGTATTTTGAATTTTTTTCTGCCTTTATTATCATTTGTAGCTTCCAGGATCCCGGTCCACATGGAAATGGAAGGTATTCTCTTGAGATGCTTCCTGAAATAGAGGAGAGAGACTTCAGAAAGGGTGCCCAGGTACAGATTTTTCTGTAGTTTTTATTGTTGTTGTGATAAGTACTAATTTGCTAGCTATATAATACTTGTGGGTCCAACTTTCATCATTTCAGTTGTATATTATTTCTTATTTAGTTTTTCCATGATATAAAGTTGACATGCTCAGAAGTGTGATTATTGAGTATTAGACTCTTGTCTCACATGCTTTCTTGTGTAATTGTTGCTCTTGTTATAGTGGTTTGCAATCACGCGGAGACATGCTTTAATGATTCTGGCCGACAACCTTTACTACAAGAAGTTCAAGCTATATTGCAAGGTGTGTTTCTTTTCTAGATTTGCAATCTTTGGTTAATGGAAAGGAGATATACTTGATGTTTACTGTATTAATTCCTTGTGTTACTGTAAGGGTGACTGTGAAATCTGTATATATCTTTTTAATATAAAGTGCAGAGTTGTTATAGTAAAATGTAGAAATTCAGTAATTACCTCTAATTGGCAAAATGGTCTTTCATGCCCCTCCAACTGCCTCACAAATAGGCCATAATGAACTAAAGAATAGTTTGATAACACTTCCATGAACATCAGAAATTAATTTGTAAACTCTGCTGTAAAATATTTTTTTTTCTTCCTTACCGAAAAGGTAAAATTTTGTAATAAGCTCAATAAGCATAGTGGCTCCAAAGATTCCTTGTAATTCTCCTGAGATATACTTGAGCAATTGCGCCTGCCCTTGTAATCATCATTCCTGAAGTCTGAACCTATACCTGTGATTTTTTACTTTTCTAGTTTTCTGTCATTTTTCTGGTAAGTCGAGTTTTGGAAAGTAATCTGTCTATATCATTTGATTTGCAGCCAGCAGATGGGCGCAATTGTATTGCTGACGAGCATTATTTGCCAACCCTATTCAATGTCGGTATTTACATTCTATGGAAGTTGCATTTACATCTTGTTTCTTTGAGTTACTTGCTAACTGCTATGTCCATTTACAAAACATCAGATGGTAGATCCAGGTGGAATAGCTAATTGGTCGGTTACACATGTTGATTGGTCTGAGGGGAAATGGCATCCAAGATCATATGGAGCTGCTGATGTCAGCTACGATCTCTTAAAGAATATAACAGTATGTTGTTGCCTTGCTTTACTTCTTTTCTGAGCTAATCTTTACATGTTTGTTTTCCCATTTAGCGCATGTTTACTAATTTAACATTACCATTGAGCAGGCTGTTGATGAGAACTTCCATGTAACAAGTGATGACAAGGTATGTCCAACAATCTGTCATCAATATTTGACTGTCAAAGAAAAACAAATTAAATTTTCATGCTAGATCTAGCCTGTTTGCTACATATTTGGACTGATTTGTTTTGCAGTACTTTCCTGTTTAATGCAAACTAGTAGTAACTGATTTCTTCCATGCAATGCTGAAATTTGCAACTTTAAACATCTGCGCCTTCTATTCTGTCATGGTTAATAACTGAGATACTGATTTTTACTTCTCGTTCTCTTTACAGAAACTTCTGACACAGAAGCCATGTTTGTGGAACGGATCAAAGAGTCCCTGCTATCTTTTTGCTAGAAAATTTTACCCCGAAACTCTTGACAGCTTACTGAAGATATTCACCAGTTACACGTCGGTTTGACTTCACCTGATTCTTTGCCCTCAACACATGGACACACTCTCTCTCTCCTCGTGTAAAAAATGTGAAGTCAGTCAACACTTAGCCCCATAACACGGATCTGTGGCCTCGAGAGACGGGTTGCTGCTGCTGCAGCGATTGCGACGACCTGTAGTCCATTCAGTTCATGGGTAGGGATGCGGCGATATCGATAGCAATGATACTGCCCTCGCTGTAAACTATTGTGCTTTCTTGTATGTTCCTGTCAGTCCTTCACCCCCATTTACTCTCTTATCTTAGCCTCATTAGTTCCTGGCTCCTGGAGATCATATTTTTGTCAATATGTTGTTATTATATGATCCATTCTTTTGTAGACACAAAGAGATGATTCAGAAGTACCACATATCTTTATAGTCTTCTGATTGTTTTTGGAGTATAACATATGTCTTCATAATCTTGTGGTCGTTTTCGGTTACTGACTGTACGGTGTCTGCTCGGTTCTCCTTGATGTTGTGCATCAGTTATTGGATTGTATCGTGATCTGGGAATATCATATGGCTCGATGCACAAGCAGGTAAGCTTTTCTTTTGTCTGCACATCAGCTAGGCACCGTTTGGAACATGTCAAATCTTTTTAATTTGGAAATTGATAAACATGAGTCCATTTCATATCGTCTACCATTTGGGAGATTGTTTTGAGAGCTTGTGAGTGTCAGAGTTGTGGGGGGCATGACTCTACCAACTATCAGTAAAGTTTAAATCTCCGTATTCACTCATACCGCGGTGTCCGCTTGAATATGGACCTTACTCGGTTGTTTACCAATTTACAAATAGTTTTCATGTCGTGAGCGAAAGAAACCCATTTGCGGAAATATGCGTATGTTTCAAGTGTGCATTTGAAAAATTGAAAGGAAACATTCTGTCATGATTAGTTGAATCTCCTCTGTATAGTGTTCTTCGTAGCAGAATTTCTCCTTTTTGTTTCTCGACACATGTTTCGAATTTGCACGTGAAATTTTGTGACAAGATAATCGCACATTGCCTTAATCTGCTCAAACTTCTTACAAGATTTAAGAAGACATGGGAGTACTAGTTATCTTTATTATGTGTTCTTTTACTAGTAGAAAAAATAGTTTAGGAGATATAATTTCATAACACAGCCCGCAGAGAAGCAACGTGTCTTGAGACCTTAGGAGGCGCTGGCTGAGAAAAACTCATCCAAGCTTCCGTTCCCCTCATCGGTGACGCTGCTGATCCGCTCCGTCTCTTGTGGCCTTGGACCCTTGGAGATGTCGTGATTCACAGCCTCTCGCTGATGGGAGGTTTCTGATCGTTGGTTAGGCTGTTTTTGCGTGTCTTCTTCGACGGTAATCCTAGACTTACGGATGTTTTTTTTGTTACGGACTCCTCTACGGACTGACGTTGAGTGGATGGATAGGTTTAGTTTGAATTCTCTCCTTAAAAACCGGTAACCTCCTTCCTACCCCGTGTGCACTTTCCCAGTCCGTAAGTGATTTCTGTATGTGATTTCCGTACGTGTAGCATTACTCCTTCTTCGGGAATATGAGGCGATTGCTATATTCTGAAGTCAAAATAAGATCCTCCTTGTCCTATCCTCGCTCCGGTGGTGCATCTAGTGCCGGCGGAGGACGCGTGGAGTCGTGTGTCCGACAGATCTACTGGGATGTGGTCGGTTTTCGTGTTCGTGGGTGTGTTTTCAGGTCCGTCTATGATGATTGATGTTGTAATGCGCTGGTCCTTTCGGGGCTTAGCACGGCGACTTCCCATCTGTTTAATACAATAAGCTCTACTACGACAAGCTTTGCGTCTCTAGTGTTGGAGGGGGCGAGGATGACGATCCGTCTTCGGCTCGCCCTAGTGTTTGTAATTGCCGCTAGATGATTCATTGACTATTTGTAATTTTTATTACTTTTAGACCTGTTTGTACCGTTGATGACTACTAATTGATCGAAATTTCGCAATTTTTTTTTGTTGCGAATATTAACTTCATAACACAGCTGGCCCACATTATCCAGCACCATATTTACGGCTTACATCCATCCACGTAGTACCAGTCAAGCCTCCCGACGTGGCACCACTCCCCACTTTTCCCTCCACCTTCCTCCGGCCTCCACCATCTTCCAAACCGCCCCCTCAACTCTCAAAAACCTCAATTCCCGGTCCCCGAAATGCTCCACCTCCTCTCTTCCTCCTGCTCCTTCCCTCCCACCGCCCAATTCCTCCTCCTCCCCAGACAACCCGCCAATCTCTGCCTCCTCCTCGCCATGACCGACGCCTCCGCGAGCTCGAGATCCTCCCGTCCCCTGCGCGTCGGGGCGGCCGCGGTGGCGGTGCCTTCCCTGGGCGCTGAAGAGACCGGCGCCGCGGCCGACGAGGCCTTCCGGCGGCACACCTCGCCGGGCCTGCGGAGGGGCGGAAGCGCGGGAGGCGTGGCCGTGGTTTGGTTCAGGAACGACCTCCGGGTGCTCGACAACGAGGCACTGCTGCGCGCGTGGGCGGCCTCCGAGGCCGTCCTCCCCGTGTACTGCGTCGACCCTCGGGTCTTCGGCGGCGGCACCCACCGCTTCGGGTTCCCCAAGACCGGAGGTGAGAGAGTAGTCCCCGCTGCATTTGGGGCTGGAAGCTGGCCAGAAGCACGCCCAATTTCTCGCCCCCCTAACAGACTGATTTAAGCTGGAAGTCCCTACACTGGATTTTAGGTGGTTTGTTGGGTTCTGATCAGTAGCATTTGATCCCGACTGAATGATTTTTCCAGCATTGAGGGCACAGTTCCTGATTGAGTGCTTGGAAGACCTGAAGCAGAATCTGCAGAAGCGTGGCCTCGACTTGCTCGTCCGGCACGGCAAGCCCGAGGACATCCTCCCTTCAATTGCAAAGTCTGTCAGTGCACACACAGTAAGTCTATCTGCACAATCATATAACTGAGGATGTTAGTTCAGTTTAATTTGGAATTTCTGGGTCCTGGGGTACTAGATTCAGGTTAGTCAGTTCAGATAAAGACAGCAAGTGGTGTATCTCCAGGTCTATGCTCATAAGGAAACCTGCAGCGAGGAGCTCCTTGTCGAACGCCTCGTGCGCAGAGGCTTGGAGCAGGTAGTGACCCCTCAGGGTCAAGGAGGAGCATCTAACCGGAGTAAACCTCGGAACCCCAAGCTTCAGCTCATCTGGGGATCGACGATGTACCATATCGATGATCTCCCGTTCCCGGTGAACAACTTGCCAGACGTTTACACGCAGTTCAGAAAGGTAGGAACTCCATTCATCTTCACTGCTCTTAATTTGTTATCGTGATTGCTATTGTTGATGCAATTCTTTCACCAGGCAGTCGAGTCGAAGTCTTTGGTTCGGAGCTGCAGCAACTTGCCACCTTCCCTCGGGCCGGTCCCTAGTTCTGGTCTGGATGCGATTGGAGGGTGGGGGTCTGTACCTACACTGGAGTCACTAGGTCTAAGTGTGACAAAGGCAGGTTCAGTTAACTGTACTGTAATCATTTCAGCACGTCATTGTACTCCGGTAGATATGCTTCTGAAATTTCTGTTATGGTTGGTAATGTTTGCTTCTCTCTGTAGCCAGAGAAAGGGATGCATTTCATAGGAGGAGAGAGTGCAGCTCTGGGAAGGGTTCATGAATACTTCTGGAAGAATGATCAGTTGAAAGTCTACAAAGAGACTAGGAATGGCATGCTTGGTCCAGACTACTCCACCAAGTTCTCTCCTTGGCTTGCTTCGGGCAGTCTCTCGCCAAGTTATGTTTGCGAAGAGGTAATTTTTTTGAAGGAACGAAGAGGTAAAGATTTGATGTTGCCTGAACACATTATTAGCTCTCTGTCATGCTAAATGTTTGGTCGTTATGTAGGTAAGGAGATACGAGAAGCAGAGAGTAGCAAATGATTCCACATACTGGTTAGTGTGCCTTTCTGGCCTAATTTCATGCCGGAGATTATTATTGTATTAATTTCATGCTAAAGTTGTGTGTAAAGAATGCTCAAATTTATATTCTGGACTGCATTTCCTGACATGGCAATTGTTTCAGGGTTTTATTTGAGCTGATATGGAGAGACTACTTCAGATTTCTTTCAGAAAAATATGGGAACTCCATTTTCCACTTAGGTAAAGATACAGTTTGTCTTTCATGTCCTTAGATACCACATTGTGAAACAAGTCCTGTATCATTCATATGAATCTAGTTAAGCATTTAGACTAGATGCATTCATATCTAGACAAAGTTGAGAACACTAATATGGACCGGAGCTAGTACAAAAATATCACAACTGCTTCATCTTGAAAAACAAAGGTTACATTTAGCCAGTGGAAGATCCTATCCTTTTGTAAATGTCGTAGGGGGTCCAAGGAATGTGGTTTCGAAGTGGAGTCAAGATCAGGCATTGTTTGAATCTTGGAGAGATGGTCGGACAGGGTACAACATACTCCGAAGTATTCCCATCTTTCTGCTGCTCGTCATACCTTCTCAGTTGCCATTGTGAATTCCAGGTACCCGCTTATCGATGCCAACATGAAGGAGCTTTTAGCTACTGGTTTCATGTCCAACCGTGGCCGTTAGGTAACATTTAGCACACTTCTCATCAGCAGCATGACTGCGCGAGGGTTTAACACTGCAGACCATCTTCTCCTATCTCCCAATCATTCATCTAATCCGTTATTTATATGTAGATTGTATGCTCGTTTTTGGTCCGTGACATGGGTATCGACTGGCGAATGGGAGCTGAATGGTTTGAAACATGCCTACTGGATTATGACCCTGCTTCAAATTATGGTAATTGGACATATGGAGCAGGTCAGTGTTTCCTTGTGTCCCATACTAAATCTTTTTCAGGTTTCCTATATAAGCACACAATGAGAAATTGGGAGCTCACGAGCACATAATCTGAAATATTAGAACTAACTGAACTACTGCTGCACTCTTTACAGGAGTTGGCAATGATCCACGAGAAGACCGATACTTCAGTATCCCCAAGCAAGTAAGCATCAGGCCTAAATACCAACATCTGAATACTTGCTTTTACAAGACTGAACTCTAGTTAATCATACTACCATAGTGAGTACCCTGACGTAAGAATACCATGAAGTTGTAAGTTTTAAGCATCAACTTATCTAAGATGTTAAAGCCAGAGCAGTACAGCTTCGGGTCTCAATAAAAATGCTCTTGTTACTATATGCACATAGGAAGTCTTAGACCCTTTACATGGTGGAAAAGGAAATGCTATTGTTTCCTACTGCTTGTAACTAACATGCAGACTGGCAATGAAAACGCAGGAAGCCAAACCACACAATATATATACAGTTCATCAAGATGAGAAAACAGAGTTAAAGGCAGCTCCTGTACAGTGTGTCGTGGTTTGTTTTCCTCCTAATAGAAAAGACAGTGCTCCTGCCGGTTGCCCCAAAAAAAAACAGAGTTAAAACACAAAGTTTTTTCTGCAAGTTCCAGTTCGCAGGAGAATGCACGCATTGCCACAGACAAATGTAGAAAGCATGACATCTTACAAAAAAAAAAATCAACCAGTACAGGTTGTATCGGATCCAATCTTGTTCTCACATTCATACTATTCTCAAAGGTTTTTGGTCTGTAAACATCTGGCTGAGAACTTACAACCCGTATAGCAAACTAAGAGAACTGCAATAACAATGAATAGTACTCCCTCTGTTCAGAAATATAAGACATTTTAGCTTTGTGAAATAAATGTATCTAGACGCCTTTTAGTGTATAGGTTCACTCCGAACCTCTATGAACCTATACACTAAAATATGTCTAGATACATTCGATTTACAAAGCTAAAACGTCTTATATTTCTGAACGGAGGGAGTATAAGCTGTCTCAAGGAACACAAATGAGGCAAGACATTGTGTCTACATTGTGATTTGTCATAAATGCTTGACTCGGGCACTAGTAGTTTTATTCTGTTGCTGGCAGCACCTGAAAATTAATTTCCTCATCGTATCCCAGTACTCCTTATCAACATAGGTGCTTCATTGACATCTTCCGAAAACAGCAAAGAGAGATAGAGAGCTAGTGTCAGTAAATTCTAATAGGAAATGATCTGAAGCTTCATTTTAAACTAGCACCCATGGATGCTTAGGATTTGTGATAGGAAGAGAGGGTAAGCTTAAATGGACATATTCACTGAGTAAGTGGAAGTAAATTTCAGAGGTACAGTTCTAACTGTAACATATGGAATTATTATGTTTGGTGAATGATCAGACCAACCCAATATGCATTTTAAACATCAATATAATAGCTGAATTCAGGAGGCATCAAAGGCACAGTAGCCTAACTAATCCATCAATTTTTTTGTCAAAGTTAAATATCTCAACCTTGTGCACTAAACTGTAACATGACTACTGGGACAGTCATTCAAGATAGTGAACTGGTGATTCCAGGTTCTCTTCTATAAAGGGGCAACCCTGTTCTGAGAAAGAACAAATAAAGTCAACTAGTGACTTAGGTGTTCCCATAAATAAAACAGATTAACAACAGTTCAGTGAGGTTGCATTTGCTGTTGAACATGGCGGAGTTTATCTTCATACATCACGAAGTGCGTAGAAAAATCAACAAACAAGACCTGAAGTTCCTACTGCGTGGATTTTTTGATCATGTAAAACATACAGTTTTAATCCTGTTCTCCATTCACGACACATGTAATTTAACATCCAAGGTAAATGAGATGAATCAGATTTGAGCAACTTGACTACTTGATAAGTGAAGAGACATCAAATGATTATTTTCATTCTGGAGGTGTTATACATTTTTTGAGTATCTACCAGGGGAGCATTGAAATGTTACCAAATATGCAATCTTGACATGTTAGCACCAAAACTGAGGTAATAGCTATTACTGCACACTTCCCAATGTAACCACTATCCTGAAAATGTCTAGTTAAAGGTAAAATTCAGATTGTATGGAACATGTCTTATCTAGGAGGAGAAAAGCAGCTCCATCTAATCACTTGAGAAAAAGTACTCAATAAAGATAGGAAAAATGTTTGTCCTCCGGGATTACCACTATGCGGAGGTACCTTAGACCCCTTGGAAAAAATGTAGTTGTCGACCGAGGCACAACCTCTCCCCGAGAAGAAGTCATGCTTGACAAGGCTTTCTTTGAACCAAGGTCCAATAAGGCTCATACTGCCCTGTTGATGACATCGGAATTCCTCTAGCAACTTGTCAGTGTTGTCAAAGTGGAACATGCAACCATAGGAGCGACTGTAGAGCAGTACATCTCCCTTGTGGGACAAAACCAAATGTTGCGTATCTTCAAAGTCACACAAGCACCCCACCGGGAGTTTCACATGGTACTTGAATGACCAAACCTCTCCCTCGTAGTCCTCTAACACCCAGATTTTGACGACCGTCTTCCCACTACCAAAGCAGCTAAATCCAATTGCACCTTTCATGTCGCACAAACGAGAGCATAATCTGGTGGCAACAGCCGGGCGTCGCATGAGCCTGAATGACTCAACCACCGTGTCGAAAACAAGTAGGCCAGCACCGCAGTCATTGTCCCAATGAAAGCAGTTGCGAAACATGACTGGCTGGGCCAAATTCCAGGCCAGCATAGCTTCCTCGATACTAGGGGTATTTGAAGGAACTCCAATGCACCTTAGCGAGCTCCCCCGCCGCACCTCAAGGATGTAGTAGGCGGCTTTGAGGTGGTCCTCGTATCTCCCCTCCGCCCTCCAGTACAGGATGCGGTACTTGCCGGACGGGTGGTGGAGGTACAACGCCGCCGCGGTGTAACATGCGGCGGTGAGGCATGGGAGTGGAAGGCACTGACGCGTGGCCGGGTTACAGATGCCGAAGCGGCCGCGCGAGAGGGATGCGAGGAGGAGGAGGCCGTCACAAGAGGCATGGATTGTGAAGCCATAGAAGTCGTCGAACCCGAGGACAGGTTGGCTGCGCTCGAAGATTGGCTCTCTGCCGTAGTGCTGTGTGAGGAGGAGGAGCGACGGCTGGCGCAGGTGGTGGGCGAGGAGGAAAACAGGGTCGGAGGTGAGGCTACACCAGTAGCGGCAGACTGTGCAGCAGCGGAGGATATACTTGGCCGGAAGGCGCAGAAAGACCTCCCACACTATAGGATCTCCTACGGGAGGGTTGCGGCGGTGATGGTGGCGAGGCGGCGTCGGCGGCAGCTGCGCGGCCGCGTCGTTACTCCTTGCGCGGGTTCCGCATTGGTCTCCTCAGGCTCGACCCCCGTAGGGTTTTGGACCAGGAGGGATACGACGAGGACCCGGCGCCGCCTGATCCTTTTACGTCCACTGTCACGTGTCCTCGCCATCGGAATGGCAACAGCAGCCCTAGATCCCACTAGTAATTTGGGGCGACTACTTATAGACTTGGATGTAATGTGCCGTGTACGACGTGGTAAACCCTTGGCCCCCTGTAGTTAGATGGACTTGATCCACCGGTCTAGTCTAGTCCTGCACCGCTCATCTTCATCATAATTTAGTTTCATCTAAACAACTGCTACGGTTTCATCCGTCTCCTTTTCTGCCTCTCAGTCTGACCAAGAGAGAACATTTCTCTGCAGGCCAAGACATACGACCCCGACGGCGAATACGTCGCCTACTGGTTGCCGGAGCTCCAGTCACTCGCACAGGAAAGGAGGAACTTCCCAGGGGCCGCGTACATCAAGCAGATCGTCCCGCTGAAGTTCGATGGTGGGAATTAGAGAAGAGATCAGCAGTCCAACAGGCAGACGAGGCCGAAGAATATTTACAGAAGACAGAAATAACACAGTTGCTTGTGTTGATAATGCATATGTATGCCATTGATCAAGTGTCGGTAGGAGTTGGAGCAGCAGTTAGTTGGAGTGCAGATGAATAAGAGTTCATGTTATGCAAAAAAGATAGATTTGTTTGTGATCTCCAGAAGCACACGGAAAATTTCAGATCGACCATGCTCTCCTTAAGAACTCCAGTTATAGGATTTTGGAAATAATATGCAACAGAACAGAAGGTCAAAGAATAACACTCCAGCATAGCTCGACATGGCGAGCATCAACTAAGGAAAAGCAGTAATTTCCATTCAGAATACTACTTCATTTTCTCAACAACAGGGTTTGACAATTTTAATTGTGAAAACAAGCCCTTGAAGACCTCAAAACTTACCAAAAAGATATATATACAGGACAGCTGACGAGATGACACAGGAAAAACCTTGAAGGCGGCAGCTTCCAAATAAAAGTTGGGGACCTCATATGTACAATCTGTACTTGCAGGGAGAACCCGAGTTACAACTATAACGTCTGAATACTTGTTTTTACAAGACTGAACTCTAGTTAATCATACTACCGTAAACCACCGTACCTAGCATTCTGGCAAGTGAGCACCCTGACCTAAGAAACACCACGAAATTGCAGGTTTTAAGCGTCAACCTGTCACTTCATAACCCTAAGAGGCTCTTGTCTGGCAATGACAGCGCAGGAAGCCAAGCCATACAATATATAATATACAATTCATCAAGATGAGAAAACAGAGTTTAAACCCAAAGTTTTTTCTGCAAGTTCCAGCTAGCGGTAGAATATACACACTTCCACAGACGGATGTAGAAAGCACGACATCATACAAAAAACATTCAATCGGTACAGGTTGTATCGGATCCTGTCTTGTTCTTTCGTTCATACTATTCTCACAGGTTTTTGGTCCAAAAACATCTGATGTAAACTTACAACCAGCACAGGCTGGCTAAGAAAACTGTGATAACCATGGGATAGTATATTAAAACCAAAAGCAAATGGACTCAAGGAGCATGATGAGAGTGAGACATTTGTATTGGGTCTATGTTGTGATTCGACATAAATGCTTACCTCTAGCACAAGTAGTTCAGATTCTGTCGCTGGCATCGCCTCAAAATTAATTTCCACATTGCAGCCCAGTAACTCCTTATTTGACATCCTCTAAAAATAGCAAAGACAGAGCTAGTATCAGAAATTTAAACTAGCACCCATGGAGGTTTAGGATTTGTGATAGGATGATACTGTAAGCCTAAATGGACATATGCATGGAATAAGTGGACGTAAACATATGGAAATTTTATAGTATGAATGATCATACCAACCCAACATGCATTTTAAACATCAGTATAATAATACCTGAAACTCAGGAGGCATTAAAGGCATAGTAGCCTAGCTAATCCATCAAAATTTATGCCAATGTTAAATATCTCGACAGTGTATCTGCACTAACATGGCTATCGGGACAGTCACTCAAGATAGCAAGCTGGTGGTTCTGTTGTTATCTACACTAAAGGGATGACCATGTTCCGAGAAAGAGCGGCTGAAGTCACCGGTGCCCTTTTGACCTAGGTGTTCCCATAAATAAAACAGATTACCAACAGTTCAGTGAGCTAACATTTTCTGTTCAATATGGCTGAGTTTATCTTCATACAACACAAAGTGCATAGAAAGATCAACTAACAAGACATGAGATTCCTACTTTGTGGGTTTTTTATATCATGTAAAGCATACAGTTTTAGTCATTTTCTCCATTTCTGACACGTGTAAGTGAAGAAACGGTAAGTGAAGAAACATCGAATCAGACTTGAGCAACTTGAGTAAACGGTAAGTGAAGAAACATCGAATGCTTATTTTCATCAATGGAGGTGTATGCATTTTTAAATGTCTATCAGGGGGCATTGAAGTGTCACCAAATATGCAATGTTGACATGTTAGAAGCGAAAACTAAGATACTAGCTATTAGTGCATACTTCCCAATGTAACCACTACACAGAAAATGTCTAGTTAATTGTATTTTTTCCAGATTGTATAGGACATGTCTTAATCTAGGAGGATGAAAGCAGCTCCACTTAGTGACTAGAGCAAGAAAAATAAGTACTCACTTATGCAAGAAAAATGTATATCTTACAAGATTATCACTATGTTGATGTACCTTAGACCCTTGATGCATGTAAAATGCATACATGAACTTTGTAGTTTGTTGACATGTTTACCCACATATTTGCATCATATATAATGTTATATTCATGTTTTACATTGATTTTTGGAAATTTACCAATGATCCTCTTTATTTTGGTTATAACCCTGCAGGGCGGAAAAATCCTATTTTCTATGTTTTTGATGTTTCAGGAGGGGATTTATAGGAGGACCTATACGGAGTCAAATGGACCTGAGCTTTTGGGGATGCTAATATTTTATCACAAGAAGCATCCAGAGCGCAAGAACCCCGGGAGAAAAGCCAGGAGGCCCAAAAGAGCTTAGAGGGCGCGCCCAGCCCAGGTGGATGCGCCCTATCTCCGTTTCCTCCTCGGGCGTCCGATCACCTTGATTCTTTTGCCCACGGAGTTCTCTTGACCTAAAAACCCCTATACAAGGACCCCCGGGGAGTCCTCGAGACATATCACACCAGAGACGAAAACTACACCAAACAGAGTCAGATTCAGTGAAGATTGGAGGGGGAAACTTCGCCGGAGCCGCCGCCGGAGGGATCTCCACCCTGTCCAACATCTTCAACATCATCACCATGATGAAGCAGGAGTAGTCCACCCCTGGACTATGGGTTTGTGGCAGTAGCTTGATCTATTTCTCTCTTGTTCTTCATAGATCTAGTACCATATGAGTTGTCCAACATGATTATGGTCATATATGTAATTCCTATGTGGTGGATCTTTATTCTATGATTTGATATATGAGATTGGAACCTATTTTGTGTAAGATGTATTGGTAGACACATATCACTAAAGACAAGAAAAGAAAAATGTATATTTGATAGGATTACCACTACGTTGACGTACCTTAGACCCTTTAGAAAAAGCGTAGTCGTTTGACCCAGGAACAACCTTGACTCAGGGAGAAGTCATGCTTGACAAGGCTTTCTTTGAACCAAGGTCCAATAAGGATCACACTTCGTGAGTCACATCTGAATTCCTCTAGCAACTTTCCGGTGTTGTCACAATGGAACATGTAATCATAGGAGAGACCGTAGACTAGCACATCTCCCTTGTCAGATATAACCAAATATTGTGTATCTTGAAAGTCGCACAAGAACCCCACGGGGAGTTCAACACGGTACTTGAATGACCAAACCTCTCTCTGGTAGTCCTCTAGCACCCATATTCTGACGACCATCTTCCCACTACCAAAGCAGCTAAAGCCAACTGAACCTTCGATGTGGCACAAACGAGTGCATAATGTAGTAGCATCAGCCGGGCGGCGCATGAGCCTGAATGATTCAGCTATCGTGTCGAAAACTAGTATGTCGACATCGTCGCTGCTTGGGGCCCAGTGAAGGCAGTTGCGGAACACGACGGGTGGGGCCAAATCAGTGGTGGTTGTTTCGTTCAAGGCGAGCATAGCTTCTTCCACCCGAGGGGTATCTGAAGGGACTCCAACGCGCCTCGGTGAGCGCCGTGGCCGCACCTCAAGGATGTAGTAGGCATCTTCGAGATAGTTCCAGTACAAGATGCGGTGCTCACCGGATGGGCGGTGGAGGTACAATCAGGGCCGGCTCTATATTTTACGGGACCCTTGTGCGAAGTTACGAAACGGCCTCCTAAGGCTAATGTATATATAGGCACATCTAAAAAATATATGTACTTTAGGAAAAATATTAGTCGAAAAAAATATATACTTTTAGTCGAAAAATATTAAAACTTAACGTCCAACTACACATTCTTAATCTCAGAATATATCAAGTACTATTTTTTGCTAGTTTGATTACCTTAAATAAGAGATACTGAGTCGACTGACAATAATGCTTTAGGAAAAAGTTTCTTCGGGCATTTCTGGATGCAAACTCGTTGAGTACAATCTCAAGATCAGTTTTATCATCGTTTGATCAGCATTTGAATTATGATCATCGTCTTTTTGGCTCAGATTCTTGACTTTGATTATCCTCGTTGACATCAAGAGTACTCGCCGCCAGAAAATATCTTTTCAGAGCACCTTTTTGTGATTCAGTAAGTTAGTAAACAATTCCCTAAATTGATTGACTAAAGAATTAAATATTAAAGCTGGAAGATTGTACCAGGGCGAGCGGACGCACCGCTGACGACCGATTAGGAATTTCTGCGAATTGTAGGCAGGCAGGAGAGACGAGATCGATCGGGAAATTGGAATCAAAGTACACCTCGTACGTATCCCATATGTAGTCCTGTCTCTGTAGCTAGATCAATTGTGTGCCGCCAGGGAATACGGGGACGGGGGCGGGCCTTCCCTGGAGCAGCTGGACGATACTCGATCATGATGAAGTTGATCGATCTGGATGTGGTGGCTCGTTTCTTTCGCTAGTAACCGGGAGCGACATTAGGTGCCGACTGGGCTGAGGTTGGTTTTTTTTTTCCAGAAATGTATAGCTAATATAGCATAGAGAATTATGAATTTATGGGCCCCTGCCGGCATGGGCCCTTGGCCTTTGCCAAGATTGCCATGCGCCAAAACCGGCCCTGGGTACAATGCCATGCGGCCTGTGGCGGCGGTGATGCAGGGGAGTGGAGCGCACTGACGCGTGGCCGGGTTACAGATGATGAAGCGGCCACCCGAGAAGGAGAGGAGCACGAGGCCATCACAAGAGGCATGGATGTGGAAGTCATTGTAGTCATCGAACCCTAGGACGGGATAGCCACGCTGGCGTTGGGGGAGGACGAAATCAGGGGTGGAGACGAGGCCGTCGTCCTCCAAGATTGGATCTCTACTGGGTGTACCGTAGAGTAAGGGGGAATTAGGGCCATAGTTGCAGCTTGGATTTGTACTAGGGCCGTAGAGCGTGGTGAGGAGGAGCGGCGTCTGGCGCCGGTGGTGGGCGAGGATGAATTCGCGGGAGGAGGTGAGGCTGCACCAGTAGCGGGAGACTGCGCGGCAGTGGAGGACGTGCTTGACCGGAAGGCGGACAAAGATCTCCCACACTAGGATCTCCACCGGGAGGACGGCGGCAGGGGCGGTGGCGAGGCGGCGGTGCGCCCGCGTCGATTGTACTCGTGGCGCGGGTTCCGCGGTGGTCTCCTCATGCCTGACCGCCGTAGCGTTGTGGACTAGGAGAGATACGATGAGGATCCGGCGCGGCCAGACTCTTTTACGTGCACCACCACGTGTCCTGGCCATCATCGCAATGCCTTGGCAATCCACAGAGCGCGACTAGTTATTATAGCGTTGGATTCGTGGATCCCTCCTACTAGTTCTTGATGAGAGGTAATGTGCGTGTGTGATTTATTTGTCTATAACTTCAGTGCTAGGTGAGAGGCATGCAGTAGCCAGAGGTGGCTTCAGCGATGGCATTGGCGACGACATGGTACTCAACTTCAGTGCTAGAGTGAGAGACAATGTGTTGTTGCTTAGAAGACTAGGAGACGAGGTTGGAACATGCAGTAGCCAGAGGTGGAGCGACGCGTGTCAGGACAACCAGCAGCCCACTCCGCATCAGTGTAGGCCAGGAGATGGTCCATGGTGGATGGCGCGTGCCGAAGGCCATGGTGCAGGGTACCCTTGTCGTAGTTAAAGACATGCTTTATCAAGGACAAACATGCCCTCGACATGCAACAGAACACAAGGTCAAACATTTAATAAAACATGCCCTCGACATGGCGATCAGCAACTAAAGAAAAGCAGTAATTTCCATTGCCCATTCAGGTTACCTCATTTTCTCAACAACAACAAAGTTTGACAATTCTATTCGCAAAAACTAGCCTGGCTGCCCACTAGACTTAACAAAAAGATATGTACAGGACTTCCCATGAGATGACACACAAAAAAGAAGCCTTGAAAACGACAGCTTCCCGAGGTTGGCGGCTCATATGTACAACTGTACTTGTAGGGAGAACCAGAGTTATGTCTACAACTTCACAGCGGGGTCTCTGAGCGACTATGAGACT
The DNA here is from genome assembly GCA_916181665.1 of Avena sativa. Classification (NCBI taxonomy): domain Eukaryota; kingdom Viridiplantae; phylum Streptophyta; class Magnoliopsida; order Poales; family Poaceae; genus Avena; species Avena sativa. Next base: position 16,738,938 of record OV702291.1, on the reverse strand, counting down.
GATTAAGGTAGCTTCAAGACTTTGTAATGGATCCTCCCCTTGTCCAGTAGTCAGCACTGCAACTCTTTGTCGGTATAGGAATGCCAGGTGACTGGTCAGCATTTTGTACTTTCCAAGAGCAGAACTGTGTATCGTGGACAAGGGGATTGCTTGCGCGGACTGGTGGGGATCCCATGAAGTATGGAGGAGAAGCCTGCAGATTGTCAAACATTCTATTACTAACAGAAACTTGGTTAAATGGCAAGTAGAGGTTGGACTGTTTGTTTACCTGTGCTATAAATTTACTCCAAACACAACCTCAAAGGAAAAAAAAGAGAGAAAGAAATGAAAAGAAAGTATAATCTAAAAATGCGATAAATTGTGACTAGAAAGTGGAAGCACATCTCAGAGAAACACCAAATAATATGATATTTTTGAGAGAGAGGGAGAGGGAGAGCGAGAGATCTATAGAGAAACTAACCTTGCTCACCATGAAATCAGAGAGATCTTGTGCAGCTTTAAAATCATACTCCCTGTACGATCTGAATAAAGAAGAATCATCAGTCCAGTTAAAGATTAAAATACTGAAACTCAAAATAAATATCAGATAGAAGTCCATGAATTATGAAAGTTCCAGATCAGAGAAGACTGCATTTGCCCAAAATCGAACAAGGTGTCGCACAGTGTTCTCCATGTAAAAGTTCAGGAAAAGTCTAGATGATCCAAATGGTTTAAGGCGATAGTAATTTCATACAAAGACGTATTTTAGGATACTCAAAAATTCTGTAAGTACTGATTAATGTTGTAAAGATTTAAATTATAAACCATAGTAAAATCTAGTTGACCAGACAAGTATACCTGCTGCTTTTGCATGGTATTGGACACCTGATCGTTCGGCTTTCTGTGCTTTGGTACGTTTCCATCATTGTTTCTGCCCTTTTCCTTTGTAGCTCTTTCATTTTCTCCATTGTTCCATCACCATGACGTTCAGGACCTTTTTGCAAGGCATAACCTATGTATGTATAAATAGTCAGTCATAGTTCACCATACACAGAAACTGCATCATCCAAGGGAAACATTGGCTAACCTGATGAAGGATTCACGACACTCATCAAATGCTCCATACCCATGTCGCTAAAAGAAACCAAGATGCTTCGCTGAACAAGGCCCTGCACATCGAAGAATTCGCAAAATTATGAGTAAATCAAGCTTTTTATATTAAAAAAACTTGCAAAGTTGCATGCTTGCGTCCAATAGCGTGAGCCCAGAAAGATTTCCCCTTCACACAACTTAAAAATAGCAGTAAATTCACCGAGAGTTGCACAGAATCTCGTTTCTTCAGACTTCGGCTAGTTACGCTTCAGTTATGCTGTGCAACCTCAAAACTTGTTTTTCATATATCTAGTCTTCATAGCCAGAACTGAGACTGGAGTAGGTACAATACGTTCGTACCAAAATCCAAAACTATTCTTTTTCTGTGGCGAAGAACAACCGAAATTCTTATGTAAGCAGCTGACTCAATTGACAGGTAGTAAGGCATCGGAGTAATTCACACCAGCAATAACCGAGTTAGTTTTCCATGGCGAATTAATTAGAGTATCGGAACCGACAATACCCACCACGGCAAGAACCGAACTTAACTACCTTCCGGAACTGCTGCTCCGGTACAGATTTTGTTTCTTGCTATATCTGGCCTTGCAATCCAGAACGCCAGAACCAAACCTAGTACTCCCTCCGTCCAGGTTTATTGGGCTTAATCAGAGCAGCACTGCGACCAAGGTAGGATTCTATTGGTGAAAGAAAATCGCATGAACAGGTTGTAATCACTAATTTCCTCTCATTAATTACGGGAATTAATTACTAGAGCAGATTTTCCGTTACATGCAATGTCATGCATAGGGTAGTCTCATGGAGTCATGCACAAACAGTTGCCACGTGGCTGGTTTCCAGGAATCGAGGCAATTAAACCATGAATTTAGTAGCAAATTTAGCCTAATTTTTTGGAATTTTCCTAATTCTACTACTAGCCCAATAAACCTGGATGGAGGGAGTAGTAGTAGTACAACATGTTCGTACCCTGAATCCTAAATTGTCCCCCTTTTCCCCGACAAGAGTACCCCAGATTCGTATACACGCGGCTGAATCAATTGATGGAAGCATCGGAGCAATTTGACACCGGCAATTACCCCACCGTAAGAAGTCAGTATTCCGTGGTGAATTAATTAGAGTGCCGAACCGGCAATACCGACCGCAAGAACCAAACTTAACTTAAACTGCTGTTCCGCTACAGATTTAACTTGCCATCCCATGGAAGGAAGCAAGAACGACGTCCCATGGACGCGCGGACGGAAATACCTCAACGGCTCAACACCTCACGACGACCTAGGGCACTATCTTGCTTCCTCGAAAGAAGAAAGAACTCGCTAACCAGGCCATGACCAGAACCCAAAGCAGAGGAAGAAGCGAGCAGGAACCAAGAACTCACCTGGACCGTTGCGTCGGCGGGAGCGCGAGCGAGGAGGCGGCGGCGGAGGAAGCGAGACGTGGAGAACCGGCAGCGTCTGCGGCGAGTGGAGGAGAGGACGAGGGCGTGAGAGGATGGGAAAGCGACGGCCGCCGGAGAAAGGGTTCGGTTCGTGTTTGGGTCGCTCGAGGATATTGTTTTGTTTTATCCGAGGTGGAAGGGAGGGGGCGCCGCGATGGAGGGCCACGATCGACGCGAGGGAGGAGCAAACGAATACCACTACGGTTTCGCTTTGCATCACGTGATGGTTTGGATCGTGTCATGTGCGACGGTTGCGTGTGCTGGGCACGCGCCTCGAGAGACGTGGTATGCCCCGCGTGTGCGTCGAGAGAGACGGCAGTTCCGTCTGTGCCTTGACTGCCCCTTCCTTTCCTTTTTTTTAAACAAGACCTTCCTTTCCTTTTTCTTTGCGATTAAACAGAACATCATTGATTAGAAAGTGAGATTACAATTCTTTGACATGACATGCTCTAAGAAGGATGGCTTATAATTTATCCACAAGCACTTCTTCTATTGCTGGAAGCATTCTTAGCACAAAGATGAGCCGTCTCATTTGCTAATCTACCCATAAATTTAAACTTAATGCTAGCAACAAACTCAGCTTAGCTCCTTAATTTCTGCGCTGGGCCTACCCACCAGAACGCCACCGTGACCTCTAATTTTATATGAAATGGGAAGAGTTATGTAATGATTGCAAAAATTCTAGACTCTTATTTTATAGGAGAGCGATAGGCTTCCCCCGGACGATGGAACATTTCCATCGCCCCGCTACCCTGGTCGTCACGTGTCCCTACAATCGGCCTCAATCCTGCATTTGCTACAAAAAACCTAGTTTTTTTAAAAGGTCATGGTTTGTAGCAAAACAGATATCCGCTCCAAAAAAATAGAACAATAAAAATGTCTCGCTGAAGATATTGTAGCAAAAAAATTGGGATAATGTAGCAAACCTGACTTCTCTGAAGACTTTCGTCGGGAGACCTCGTCGGAGATATCGTAGCAAAAAACTTTGCACTATTGTAGCAAAACCATAAAACAGTTGAAGAAAACAAAGTGTGATAATATTGCAAAAAGCCAATTTTGTCGGACATTCGCCAAAGACTTTCGTCAGAGACCTCGTAGCAAAAACTTTGTGCCAATATAGAGAAACCGCAAAACTGTTGTAGCGAATAAAATGTGCGAATGTAGCACCACTGTAAATCATACGTAGAAAACTCCGACACCACAAATAGCACCGTCGGCGGCCGCCGACAAGAGGGACCATGGGCCATGGGCCATGGAGACCACGGGAGGGTCGCGAGAGGTGCGTGAGTCCACAGGCTCCCGTGGCAGCGGTAGCTCTAGGCCAGGGGCGCCATGGATGCACCGGACCCCGGTGACCTACCCATAGCTGGTGGGACATGTGTTGGGTTTACAGCATAAAAAATAAAAAATTTCTACGATATGAACAACCAAGCACCAAGATCTATTTACCTAGATACAATCAACGGGTGGATATACATCCATAGAGATCTTACCTTTAAAGACCGAAAAGCTTTGTTAACAAAATCTTGATTTCGTAGATGATGTAGTCGTACACTTGCCGATCTCAAGATCGTGATAAAGTCTAGCAAGTCCAGCAGATCCAGCACTAGCAAGTCCAACATCTCAAAGCAGCGGTGTATCCGTAATCACACACACGTCCGGTACCCCAATAACCTCCGCGTCCCTTCTCCAGCGATGCATCGAAAGCAGCAACTTTTTTCAGACAAAGCCACCAAAAAATTGTATCTCGCTAATCCAAGACCATGGGAAATAAACTAGAGGGGGAGATAGATCCTTCACGAGGAGGTGTGAGAGTGGAGGAGGAGGGGAGCTCCTTTTATAGTAGGAGGGGGCAGCCCCCAAGGCTCCATACGCATGGCATGTTGGTGCCCCCACCTCTCGCTCCATAATGGTGAGTGGAGCTTCCACTAAGCCCACTCCCATTAAAACTAACTCCACTCACTTTGTATTAATTTTCCACCAAATTTTATGCAAGCTCTCAGTATTTTTTTCATAATTTTGTTAATTATTTTAATTAACAAATATTCACATAAAACCCCCTACAATATTTCGATATCACATGCAGAACTAGTTTCAGCAATTTCATCCGAAACAATTCCGATGTCCATCGAAATAATGTTGGAGATATGCCCAAGAGGCAATAATAAAAGTGGTTATTATTATATCTTTGTGTTTATGATGAATGTTTGCATCCCATGCTATAATTGTATTATAAGGAAACACTAATACATGTGTGTTTTGTAAACATAAAAGAGTCCCTAGTTAGCCTCTTGTTGAACTAGCTTGTTCATTAATTGATGATCATGGTTTCCTGATCATGGACATTGGATGTCATTAATAACAAGGTTATATCATTAGGAGAATGATGTAATGGGCACACACACCCATAGTAAGCGTAGCATTAGATCAAGTCATTAAGTTCACAGTGCTATAAGCTTTCAATACATAGTAACCTAATCCTTCGACCATGAGGTTGTGTTAATCACCATCACCGGATGAGTACTTTGATGACATCAAACACCACTTCGTAACTGGGTGGTTATAAAGGTATCATTAGGTATTCTGAAAGTATGTGTTGAAGCGCATGGACCAAGATTGGGATTTGTCCATCCATATGACGGATAGATATGCTCTGGGCCCTCTCGGTGGAATGTCATCTAGTTAGCTTGCAAGCATGTGACTAGGTCACAAGGGATGGCATAACACGGAACGAGTAAAGAGTACTTATCAGTAACGAGGTAGAACTAGGTATGGAGATACCGATGATCAAACCTCGGATAAGTAGAGTATCGCGTGACAAAGGGAATTGGTTTCATATGTTAATGGTTCTATCGATCACGAAGTCATCGTTGAGTATGTGGGAGCCGTTATGGATCTCCAGATCCCGCTGATGGTTATTGATCGGAGAGGTGTCTTCATCATGTCCACTTATTCACGAACCGTAGGGTGACACACTTAAGGTTCGAAGTTGTTTTAAGTAGATATTGAATGTGCGTTGGAGACCGAATGTTGTTCGGAGTCTCGGATTGGATCCGGGACATCACGAGGAGATCCGGAACTGTCCGGAGAATAAGATTCATATAATGGGGATCATTTTCTAAGTTAGGAAATGTTCCAGAGTGTTTGTATGGGGATTCTAGAAGGTTTCGGAATGTTCCGGAAGGTTCTAGAAGATATCTTGGAGTTTATTTGAAAACCGAGATAAGATAAGATAAGATAAGATAAGGGAGATTTAAAGGGAAACTTGGGGGGGAAGGACTCTCCCCCCAAGCCTCCCTAGTGCGCCGGCCCTAAGGGGTGGGCCTAGGGGTGGGAACCCTAGGCCACACCCCTCCCTCTATATATAGAGGGGTGGAGGCGCCACCCCTCCTTGCCCCTTCCCACTCCAAACCCTAGCCGCCTCTCTCTTCCTCCTTCCATCTGCTCCGGCTTAGGCGAAGCCCTGCAGAACTCTCTACTCCACCACCACCACCACGCCGTCGTGCTGCTGGGATTGCGTGGAGAAGATCTACTACCTCCGCTGCTCGCTGGAACGGGGAGAGGAAGGTCTGCTTCGACTCTGCACGTGTGACCGTCTGCGGAAGCGCTGCCGGAACGCAGCGCCGGAAGGATCATCTACTCGATCTTGAGATCGGCAAGTGATCGACTACATCGTCCACGAGATCTAATCTCATTAACGCTTTCGGTTCTATGAGGGTTAGTACCGATCTATCTCGTTGCTCATGTCTAGTAGATTAGATCTTGGCTTTTATCTAGATTAGATCTGGGTTTTGTTCGTTCTTGCGGTAGAATTTTTTTGTTTTCCATGCTACGAACCCATCAGTGGTATCAGAGCCTTGTCTATGCGTAGATCTGTTGCACGAGTAGAACACAATGGTGTTGTGGGCGTTGGTGCTCGTGCCGTCTTTTGCTGTGTGTACTTTGCATCTTGCGGTATGGTGGGATGAAGCAGCTCGGGCTAACATTACATGTCATCGCACATGAGACTTGCTCCACGCTTGACGTGCAACTTGCTTTGCACAAGTGGCTTTGCGGGTGTCTGTCTCTCCCATCATAGTATAGATCAAATCTACACTTTGCACTTGATAGCACTTGTATCAACGTTGTGGTTCAGTTTCGTAGGTAAGATCCGTTCTTATTCGAAAGCCCCAAACCACGTAAAACTTGCAAAGAAAATTAGAGGCGTCTAACTTGTTTTTGCATGGGTTTTGTGATGTGATATGGCCATCATGTGATTGTGATTATATTTGATGTATGCAATGATCCTTGTTGTAATATGACCACCGGCAGGAGCCTAATGGTTGTCTTTAATTCTGTTAAGACCTGCGTGTCTATTCATCTTGTAATAGCTTTATTCCAAGTAGTTGTAATAGTTGCTTGTGATGATGGACAACCATGAAGCGGCGCCACTGACCTTGACGCAATGCTGGTGATGATGGAGATCATGTCCGTGCTTTGGAGATGGAGATCGAAGGCACAAGAAGAAAGGGCCATATCATATCACACTGATTATGAATTGCCTGTGATGTTAATCCTTTATGCATCTTGTATTGCTTAGATCACGACGGTAGCATTATAAGATGATCCCTCTCACTAAATATCAAGTAATAAAAGTGTTCGTCCTTAGTTGGCACCGTTGCTAAGACTCGTCGTTTCGAAGCATCTCGTGATGATCGGGTGTGATAGATTCTACGTGTGCATACAACGGGTGTAAGCCAGATTTGCACATGCGGAAACTAAGGTTAATCTTGACGAGCCTAGCATGTACAGACATGGTCTCGGAACACGGAATACCGAAAGGTAGAGCACGAGTCATATGAATGATATGATGAACATGAAGATTGTTCGCCGATGAAACTACATCTTCTCTCGTGAAGATCGGACTTGGTGTAGTGGACTTGGTTTGTGTAATCACTAAGACAATGTGAGGGATGTTGTTTTGAGTGGGAGTTCACCTAGTTAATTTAAGAATTAAAGTTGAACTCAATTTATCATAAACTTAGTCTAAACTACTTGCAAATTTGTTGTAGATTATGGCGAACCTCTCCATCAATTTCAATGCGTTCCTAGAGAAAGAAAAACTTAAGAACAATGGAAGCAACTTCACGGACTGGCTCCGTGGTCTGAAGATTGTCCTCAGGGCTGGTCAGATGACCTATGTGCTCGATGCACCGCTAGGTGACCCACCTGCAGAAGATGCCACCGATGACGTAAAAAATGTTTACGCCACTCGGAAAAATCATTACTCCACAGTTCAGTGTGCCATCCTGTACGGTCTGGAAACGGAGCTTCAGAAGCGCTTTGAGCACCATGACCCGTTCGAGATCATTAAGGAGCTCAAGCTCATTTTTGAGACTCACGCGACCGTGGAGAGCTATGAGGCCTCCGAAAAGTTCTTTACCTACAAGATGGAAGAGGGAAGCTCCGTTAGCGAGCACGTTTTCACCATGTCTGGGCACGCAAACATGCTCCAAGAGTTGGGGATAACGATTCCTAATGAGTTAGGGATTCACCGTGTCCTCCAATCACTGCCACCGAGTTACAAGAACTTTGTGATGAACTACAATATGCACTGCATGAACAAGACGTTGCCTGAACTATCGTCCATGCTGAAAACTGCTGAAGTGGAGATCAAGAAGGAGCACCAAGTGTTGATGGTCAATAAGACCACCAATTTCAAGAAACAGGGCAAGCCTAAGAACAAGGGGAACTTCAAGAAGGACGGCAAGAAAGCTGCCGCACCTGCTAAGAAGCCCAAGGCTGGTCCTAAGCCTGAAACTGAATGCTTCTACTGCAAGGGTGCTGGTCACTGGAAGCATAACTGCCCCAAGTACCTGGCAGATCTGAAGAACGGCAACATCAAGAAGAAAGGTATATTCGATATACATGTTATTAATGTGTATCTTACTAGTAATCGTAGTAGTGCCTGGGTATTTGATACTGGTTCGGTTGCTCATATTTGTAACTCGAAACAGGAGCTGCGGAATAAACGAAGACTGGCGAGAGACGAGGTGACGATGCGCGTTGGAAATGGCTCCAAGGTTGATGTGATCGTCGTCGGCACGCTCCCTCTACATCTACCTTCGGGATTAGTTTTAAATTTGAATAATTGTTATTTGGTGCCTGCGTTAAGCATGAACATTATATCTGGATCTTGTTTATTGCGAGACGGTTACTCTTTTAAGTCCGAGAATAAAGGTTGTTCGATTTATATGAGTAATATCTTTTATGGTAATGCACCTGAGATGAATGGTTTATTCTTACTGAATCTCGATAGTAGTGATACACATGTTCACAACATAGATGCTAAACGAACAAAATTGAATGATAATTCTACATACATGTGGCACTGTCATCTTGGTCACATTGGAGTAAAGCGTATGAAGAAACTCCATTCTAATGGACTTCTTGAATCACTTGATTTTGAATCACTTGAAAGATGCGAAGCATGTCTAACGGGAAAAATGACTAAGACTCCATTCTCTGGAATAATGGAGCAAGCTATAGACTTATTGGAAATAATACATACCGATGTGTGCGGTCCAATGAGTGTAGCATCGCGTGGTGGATATCGTTATGTTCTTACTTTCACGGATGACTTAAGTAGATATGGGTATGTATACTTTATGAAACATAAGTCCGAAACTTTCGAGAAGTTTAAGGAATTTCAAAGTGAAGTGGAAAATCATCGTAACAAGAAGATTAAGTTTCTGCGTTCTGACCGCAGAGGTGAATATCTAAGTTATGAGTTTGGCATGCATTTAAAGAAATGTGGAATACTTTCGCAGTTGACACCGCCGGGAACACCACAGCGTAATGGTGTGTCCGAACGTCGTAATCGAACTCTCTTAGATATGGTTCGGTCTATGATGTCTCTTACAGATTTACCGCTATCGTTTTGGGGCTATGCATTAGAGACAGCCGCATTCACTTTAAATAGGGCACCATCTAAATCCGTTGAAATGACACCGTATGAATTGTGGTTTGGAAAGAAACCTAAGTTGTCGTTCCTTAAAGTTTGGGGTTGCGAAGCGTATGTAAAGAAGTTACAACCTGATAAGCTAGAACCCAAAGCGGAGAAATGCATCTTCATAGGATACCATAAAGAAACAATTGGGTATACCTTCTATCAAAGATCCGAAGGCAAAGTTTTCGTTGCCAAGAATGGATCCTTTCTTGAGAAGGAGTTTCTCTCGAAAGAAGTGACTGGAAGGAAAGTAGAACTCGACGAGGTTATTGAACCTTCTCTCGGGGTTGAGAGTAGCGCAGCACCGGAAGATGTTTTCGTGCCGCCTGCACCAACTGGAGAGGAAGCTGATGATGGTGATCATGAAACTTCGAACGAAGTTACTACTGAACCTCGCAGGTCAACGAGGGTTCGTACCACGCCTGAGTGGTATGACTCTGCCTTGAACGTCATGTTGGTAGACAACACTGATGACCCTCCGACGTATGAAGAAGCTATGGTGAGCCCAGATTCCGACAAATGGCTAGAAGCCATGAAATCCGAAATGGGATCCATGTATGAAAACCAAGTGTGGACTTTGGTGGACTTACCGGATGGCCGTAAGGCTGTCGAGAACAAATGGATTTTCAAAAGAAAAACAGATGCTGATGGTAATGTTACTGTCTATAAAGCTCGACTTGTCGCGAAAGGGTTCCGACAAATTCAAGGTGTTGACTATGATGAGACTTTCTCACCAGTAGCGAAGCTAAAGTCTGTGAGGATTTTGTTAGCAATTGCTGCATATTTCGATTATGAGATATGGCAGATGGATGTCAAAACGGCGTTCCTTAATGGTGACATTGAGGAAGAGTTGTACATGGTACAACCCAAGGGTTTTGTCGATCCTAGTGATGCTGACAAGGTATGCAAACTTCAGCGCTCCATTTATGGACTGAAGCAAGCATCCCGGAGTTAGAATCAACGTTTTGATAAAGTAATCAAAAATTTTGGTTTTATACAAACTTATGGAGAAGCTTGTATTTACAAGAAAGTGAGTGGGAGCTCTGTAGCATTCCTAGTACTATATGTAGATGATATACTGTTGATTGGGAATGATGTAGAACTTCTTAATAGCGTCAAAGCCTATTTGAATAATAGTTTTTCAATGAAGGATCTTGGCGAAGCGGCATATATTCTAGGCATCAAGATTTATAGAGATAGATCAAGACGCCTACTAGCGCTTTCACAAAGTACATACTTGGACAAAGTTCTAAAGAAGTTTAGAATGGAAGAGAGCAAGAAAGGGTTCGTGCCCAGGTAAGACCTTGAGTAAGACTCAAAGTCCAGCTACGGTAGAAGATAGAGAGAAGATGAATAATGTTCCCTATGCCTCAGCCATAGGTTCTATCATGTATGCCATGTTGTGTACAAGACCGGATATAGCACATGCTGTTAGTTTGACTAGCAGATATCAAAGTGATCCTAGAATGGAGCACTGGACAACGGTCAAGAATATCCTTAAGTACCTGAATAGGACTAAGGATATGGTTCTTTCTTATGGAGGTGATGAACAGCTTGTTGTAAACAGTTACACTGATGCTAGTTGGAACACCGATCCAGATGACTCGAAGTCACAGTCTGGATACGTATTTATTTTGAATGGTGCTGCAGTGAGCTGGAGAAGTGCCAAGCAAAGCGTTGTGGCGAAATCTTCAACTAAATCGGAATACATAGCTGCTTCGGAGGCTGCACAAGAAGCCATATGGATGAAGGAGTTCATTACTGAACTTGGCGTGGTTCCTAGTGCATTGGACCCGATGGCCATCTACTGTGACAACACAGGTGCCATAGCTAATGCACAGGAGCCAAGGTCACATAGCAAGCTGAAGCACATCAAGCTACGTTTCCATGCTATTCGCGAGTATGTCCGAGATGGTGACATAAAGATTTGCAAAGTACACACTGATCTGTATGTGGCAGATCTGTTGACTAAACCTCTCCCTAGAGCAAAGCATGACCAACACCAGAACGCCATGGGTGTTAGGTATATTACCATGTAATCTAGATTATTGACTCTAGTGCAAGTGGGGGACTGTTGGAGATATGCCCAAGAGGCAATAATAAAAGTGGTTATTATTATATCTTTGTGTTTATGATGAATGTTTGCATCCCATGCTATAATTGTATTATAAGGAAACACTAATACATGTGTGTTTTGTAAACATAAAAGAGTCCCTAGTTAGCCTCTTGTTGAACTAGCTTGTTCATTAATTGATGATCATGGTTTCCTGATCATGGACATTGGATGTCATTAATAACAAGGTTATATCATTAGGAGAATGATGTAATGGGCACACACACCCATAGTAAGCGTAGCATTAGATCAAGTCATTAAGTTCACAGTGCTATAAGCTTTCAATACATAGTAACCTAATCCTTCGACCATGAGGTTGTGTTAATCACCATCACCGGATGAGTACTTTGATGACATCAAACACCACTTCGTAACTGGGTGGTTATAAAGGTATCATTAGGTATTCTGAAAGTATGTGTTGAAGCGCATGGACCAAGATTGGGATTTGTCCATCCATATGACGGATAGATATGCTCTGGGCCCTCTCGGTGGAATGTCATCTAGTTAGCTTGCAAGCATGTGACTAGGTCACAAGGGATGGCATAACACGGAACGAGTAAAGAGTACTTATCAGTAACGAGGTAGAACTAGGTATGGAGATACCGATGATCAAACCTCGGATAAGTAGAGTATCGCGTGACAAAGGGAATTGGTTTCGTATGTTAATGGTTCTATCGATCACGAAGTCATCGTTGAGTATGTGGGAGCCGTTATGGATCTCCAGATCCCGCTGATGGTTATTGATCGGAGAGGTGTCTTCATCATGTCCACTTATTCACGAACCGTAGGGTGACACACTTAAGGTTCGAAGTTGTTTTAAGTAGATATTGAATGTGCGTTGGAGACCGAATGTTGTTCGGAGTCTCGGATTGGATCCGGGACATCACGAGGAGATCCGGAACTGTCCGGAGAATAAGATTCATATAATGGGGATCATTTTCTAAGTTAGGAAATGTTCCAGAGTGTTTGTATGGGGATTCTAGAAGGTTTCGGAATGTTCTGGAAGGTTCTAGAAGATATCTTGGAGTTTATTTGAAAACCGAGATAAGATAAGATAAGATAAGGGAGATTTAAAGGGAAACTTGGGGGGAAGGACTCTCCCCCCAAGCCTCCCTAGTGCGCCGGCCCTAAGGGGTGGGCCTAGGGGTGGGAACCCTAGGCCACACCCCTCCCTCTATATATAGAGGGGTGGAGGCGCCACCCCTCCTTGCCCCTTCCCACTCCAAACCCTAGCCGCCTCTCTCTTCCTCCTTCCATCTTCTCTGGCTTAGGCGAAGCCCTGCAGAACTCTCTACTCCACCACCACCACCACGCCGTCGTGCTGCTGGGATTGCGTGGAGAAGATCTACTACCTCCGCTGCTCGCTGGAACAGGGAGAGGAAGGTCTGCTTCGACTCCGCACGTGTGACCGTATGCGGAAGCGCTGCCGGAACGCAGCGCCGGAAGGATCATCTACTCGATCTTGAGATCGGCAAGTGATCGACTACATCGTCCACGAGATCTAATCTCGTTAACGCTTTCGGTTCTACGAGGGTTAGTACCGATCTATCTCGTTGCTCTTGTCTAGTAGATTAGATCTTGGCTTTTATCTAGATTAGATCTGGGTTTTGTTCGTTCTTGCGGTAGAATTTTTTTGTTTTCCATGCTACGAACCCATCAAATAATTCCAGCGCTTTCATAATCTTTATCTGAAACATATTTGCTCCTAAATGATATCGGTATCCCTTAAGTGTGTCACCCTACGGTTCGTGAATAATGCAGACATGATCGAGACCACTCTTCGATCAATAATCAACAATGGGACCTAGAGATCCGTACTGACTCCCACACATTCAACGATGACTCTAGTCATCATGTGCACCTTCAATATCGTAACTAAACCTCTTTATCTCGTGATATATTACATGTCTGAGATTCAATCATCGATATCCTCATATAGAGTTTGATCTCGTTACGACAAGTACTCTTTTCTCGTGAACTGCTGTTCCGCTACATATTTAACTTGCCATCCCATGGAAGGAAGCCAGAACGACGTCCCATGGACGCGCGGACGGAAATACCTCAATGGCTCAACACCTCACAATGATGACCTAGGGCGCGAGAAGTGCAGCGTGGTTTCTAGATTGGGGACTATCCTGCTTCCTCCAAAGAAACCAATAACCAGGCCATGACCAAAACCAAAGCAGGAACCAAGAACTCACCTAGACCGTTGCGTCGACGGGAGCGCGAGCGAGCGAGGCGGCGGCGGAGGAAGCGAGACGTGGAGAACCGGCAGCGTCTGCGGTGAGCAGTGGCGGACCTAGGATTTTACCGGTGGGTATGCCCCATAAAAATTTTAATAGAAATTTTGATAATATATATTACTAAATAACAATACTATTTGCATTGTAAAACAGTAAAGAAACAACAAATAATATCTAATTGAAAGATTAACTTAGAATGTTGCACAAATTACCCCATAAATACTTAAAGACAACTAGTAGTCTGAAATATGCGTAGAGAAACTTACACTACTATTTGTTCGACTTGACTGGCCTAGGATTTCTTAAGATCATGAAACTCTCGATTATATCATCCTCATCCACTTCGAAGAAAAGATCCCGCTCTATGTATGTGACGAGACAATCATCCAAGAGACTATCACCCATCTCATTTCTTAACTTTGTTTTCACTAAAGTCATTGCAGAAAACACCCTTTCAACACTTGCCGTTGCCACCGGGAACCAATACTAATTTGATATGTCCGGGAGCGCCTAGGACATGTCCTTCTCTCTGCTAACTTCATTCTTGAGGTCCGAGATTGTTTTATCTTGAGCAGCAATCTTGCGATCACGCTCATCAGTAGCCATGGAGGAGGACTTAAGGATTTGAGCAATGCTCTTTTTATGATCTGCCTTGAGCTTATCCAGCTCTTGACGAAGCTCCTTGTTCTCCACCACTAAGGTCTTGAGGTTCTCGGCCTCTTCAATCATGGCGAAGGATTGTTTCACCAGCGCTGTAAGTCAAAAAGAACAACAGTTCAGAAAAAATCGACATTAAAAATACAAAGACAAGGTTTGAGTCTCGGAATGTTTACCTTCGACCTCATTCTTGGCAACTTTAAGTTCAGCATTCTTAAGCTGGAGAGCCTTGATCTCTCTCCGCTTATCACAAACATTCTTCAATAAATCCTGATTATAGGAACATACTTTCTGTAAGTCAGAATACCCAAAGTCAGAAAGCTACTTAAGACTGGGGCTAATATTTTTGCTAAATATCAGCACGAGCCTTGGGGGCTACACTAGTTCATTCTTTGGCATCCTAATGAAGCATAAACCCGGATTATATATCCTACTTCATGCTTGGAGGCTAGAGGATATGATATAGAATACAATAAAGGAAAAACAGGAGTTAGAATTCCGACTTACATATTGTTCGCGAGTGAGTTTATCCAAACTCACGTTCACATCAACGGCGACCTTCTCGGCGAGAGTCAGAGGAATCACTGGGGCTTTTGGAAGCTCACCAGTCCTAATCCTCTCGTCGCGAAGGCGCACCTGGGTGAGAAGGTCGGAGAACTTGACGTCCTCTGCTTCTTGCGCTTCTTCTTCGGCAGATAAGGTTCTTTTCTCCAGGCATTGCCTGGCGAGCCGCTGGATTTCTTCAGCAGATTTCTAGGACAGGCCAAACTTGGCAAGTCCCGGATTGCTGATAAGGTTTTCGGCGAAGGTTTCTGCTGAAGGATCATTACCCAAAGAGGGTTCACGCCTATCTAAATCTGACTCACGCATGGTGACGTCAGTTTGTGACCCTACGTTCGCAGGCTCCGTTGAAGGAGTCGGATCTTCTGCGGCATCTGGAGAGATCACCGGTGTTGCAGAAGGTTGAGGGGCAGGAGTCGGAGGAGCCACGACAGGAGAAGCTATCGTAAGCTTCGTCTGCCGCAGCGGCTTCGAAGGAATCCCTTTCCCTTTGCCCTTGAGGAGCGGTTTTGCTCTGAGAATGTAGTAAAGTCGAAAACATTACATCTCGGAAAGAAATTCGAGTAGAGTACAAAGGCGGAAAGTTGTGATTGAAAGTTACCTCTTCATGACAGGCACCTCCTTTGTGCCGACAGGCACTGTCGGAGCTTTGCGCTTCTTGAGTGCAAGATCCGGCAATGGGACCACTTCTACCTCCTGAGAGAACTCCGGAGGATATCCTTCGAGCAGAGCAAGTTTCGACTCGGGGAGGTCAGCAAGTTGAAAATAAGAAAACATATCAGCATTGCGCTGTAACTCAAAGATTGAAACACATAAAAAGGTATACTGATAAAAGCTTACCGGCACTACGGGGTTATCCGCCGTGTGCATGTCTAGAGAAACCTCCGGGATTCTCCTCTCGATCCGCTCCCTAATCAGCCACTTGATCTGGCTTATGTAGCCCCGTGTGGTGTAGGCTTTGGGGCTGATGCGGAGGGAATCTTTTGGGGACGACATGATGGAATGCATCAGTCGGGTTCCGTGGTACTGGAAGGGCTGGATCCGACGTGAGACCCAACACTGGACCAAGTCGGATCCCTTCAGATCCTTGTGTTTGATCAAATATTCGATCCGCCTCTTAGCGAGGATCAGATCGTCGATGAGAGCCGGAGCGGCCTCGTCCCAGGATGGTTGGGCCGTGGCGGCTCTGTCGATGAAAGCCGGCAAAGCAGTGGCTTTGTCGGGAGCCGGAATATCCCTATGATAGAAAAATATGGCTGGCCATTGTTTGACCGAGTCACTAGCTAGAATTTTGGGATACGCGCGCTCGCGTCTAAGCGAAAAGCTAATAGTGTTGGTGATGTAAGGAACACCGGCGGTAATGGAGTTTCTCCAGACATGAAAATAGTACCGGAATAGAGTCAAACTCGGCCTAATGCCGAGAAAGCCCTCACACAACAAAGCATACGCGCTCATCTCTAAGAGAGAGTTGGGAGGAAGATGATGGAGTTGAACTCCGTAATGATCAATCACCTCAGAGAAGAACTCTGAGGGAGGAAACGACAAACCTCTGTCGAGGTGGGTGCCGAAATGTACCCGCTCGCCGTTGTGCGGGTTGGGGACAGTTTCCCCGAAGCCGCTCCGCCAGTCGTGGGTGCGGAGGAGCCCTTCTTTCTCCATGTTCTTGAGGCCCTCGTCGTTGAGCGTGCAGGGGATCCAGAGCCCACGGAAGCTCTCTTTCTCCGCCACCGCTTCCGTCGCCGCCGCCGCTGCCACTAAGCCGGAAGAGGAAGATGAAGCCATTTCTCTGGTCAGTGGTTGATCTAAAAGGGGCGGTGCTGGGAGTTTTTGGGGGAGGAACGGGAGAGCTCTGTGCGCACAGGGAGATTGGAAGGAGAGGAAAAGGCAAAGGACTGGTGAAAGGAGAAGGAGAAAATCCTAACCCCTTATATTCACCTAACTATGCCAAGATTCGTGCAAATGCTACAGTGTAACCGCCGCGTCGTGGAAGGAACTGGGAAGGTCCCACGCGATGATTACGTCGCCTCGATCTCCGCGCACGCATTGAAATGGCGCCTCGGTTCCGCGAACCGCGGACCCACCAACGGTCATGCTGACGGAATGCCTGTCAGATGACGTGACTTGACCATGACTTGTGTCAGGTGGCGTTAGAGATCAAGTTCCGGCTTAGTTTGAAATCAAGCTGGAAAATCCAAGTAACCTGTTGATAGGTCCGACTTATTTTTTGAGACCTGGATCATATTTTTTGTTGTGAAGTTTCAGGAACCCTTCAAGATTCTGCAAGCCGAAGATTAAGCTAGACGATGATAAATCCGACTTTGGATCTTGGAGGCCTCCAGGGGCTGCTGTTGGGGATATACTTTCCGGGTATCCTCACAGTTCCTCACTGACCAGGGTGGCCCACTTCGGGTTAGAGCATTGCTTCATGGGCGACCCAGTCAGGGAGAAAGACGGAGTCCAATCCGGCTTCGGGAAGGCCCAGAAGACTTACCGACTTAGGCCCATGATGTTACTTATAGTTCAAGATGTACTCTGTAACCGACTCTTAGTCGTAGCCGGATAGATCTCTCCTGTAAACCCTAGGCCGGATATCTATATAAGCCATCCTAGGGAGAGCCTTTAGGGCACCTATCACCAATACTTTAGACCCTCAACTCGCACAGGAGAAACCGTTGTAACCCATATTCTAGCTCTGCCGTATTACTGGATTGCTAGCAGGAGTAAGATCCGTCCAAAGCCGGCGGATTCGAACCTGGGTAAACTTGTGTGCTCACCGTCCCGGAACACCATACGTCTCACACCCCTCTCTTCCGCACACCTCGAGGACCCCCTCATGGCGTACTTGTCATCAATCCGACGACAAAAGTAAACCATATCATACACTCTATGACTCTTTGTCTCAACAAGCTTAACTGAGAGGTCAACAAGACTCTCTATGCCTTGGAAGCTATCATCTCGTCTCATGTCAGCAATATAATTATCAAGTTGCATTTCAAGCTTTAACAAATAATTTTTCAAGAAATCATTAGGGTAGAATTGAGCTAGTCTGCGTATCTTCTGTGCATCAAATGAAGCAAATGAATTTGAAGTATTTAATACCGACATACAAGAGAGTACCTCCATATTTACCTCATCAAACCGATTATCAAGCTCTTGACTAATTTGATCAATGATACCAATATATATTTCTCTTCTAAAGTGGTCATCATTTGTTTGGTTTCGAGCATGAGCATACCTTGTTGATTTTCCATAAGGCACATAATTACCATCCATAGAAGGAACATCAACACCATATTCACCACAAAACAGAGTGACCCTCTCAAGAAATTTAACCCATCCATTAGACCTCATTTGTTGTATTTTTTCCTTTGCCCCATTAACAAGTGAGATTGCATTAAGAATATCTTATTCCCTTCTTTGCAAACACTGAGATAATGCATTTGTATATTGAAACGGTACAACCCGCAAGGATTGCACCTCTATGTATCACGCCAATCCCTGGATTGGTTCATTGGCATACATAGTATCGATAGACATCAAAGAATTAACAGTGCATCATTATTACAGCGGTATGATCCAGAGTGTTGCATTTATTACAAGGTTTGCAAAGCATAACGCTCACACAAATAAACAAGTAGCAAATAGATAGCATAAATAAAGCAGCTCCAGTCTCCATTAGACGCCACAGGCGAACAAAATGTTGAGTGGAGGGTCGCAACCAACACTATTACTCAGAGTAACCGGAAGAGTAACCTGCAACATGAAACATAACATCCCCGAAGGGTCAGCACTTGGAATGCACTGGCAAGTGGAACAATGAGAGAAACAACAAGGCTAATAGCTATATGCATATCTGGCTTGTGGGGTTCAGGCTTAGTTGCAGCAGCAAAATACTTTATCCTACCATTTGTAAATCATTTGTAAAGCATTTAAACTTCAACAAACAACCCAATTAAATTTCAACCACAAGTTTTAGCAATTTCAAGTTAGAATGAATGAGAACTTGTCATAGCACCCACAATTCAGCAACTCAATCGTCCATTACCAGGGACACGGCTAAGTACTTAGTTTTTACACTCTGCAGGGGTTGCACACTTTACCCATATGACTTGGTCGACCCGCTCGTACCACGACACGCATATTGAGTCATGATAGAGAGAAGCCCAAGAAGAGACAATTCGGGAAGTAGCTCCCCAAGCCCATCCACGCACCGTACCAACCTATCACATTCACTACATCTCTGGATACGAAGAGCTCGGGTCGCCACGACCTACTAAGTCCATCCAGCCACCCATAACTCACTGGCATATGGTTGCACACGGAAGCTACCAAATCAAGACACTAATCATTTCTCCGAAACCTGGGTGGCCATCCACAAGTGAGCTACTCGGGTAAACCATAGACATGGGTCCGGCATTCACGAACCAAGCAATTACCAATCCACCCAGATAGTTTATTAATTAAGTTGTTTTCAAACTTTCCAAACTCATTCTTTCAAAACAATCTTTATCATGGTGTATCCCACCCTCGTCTACATAAGTACAACTAAGCATAACTACTTACGGCGGCTCACCTAACAAGAATGGCTACGACATAATAGGATATAGCATAGCAATAGATATAACTTGTAAAACAAAACAAGCTACAATGCATATAGAAAGTAAATAGGACATTTATGAAGCTCCACTTGCCTTGGTAGTTGCCGGAGTCAAAAGCATAGTCCGGACAGTCACACGGGTTACAATCCTCACAATCTACACGAGGCAAATCATCCAATAAACAAACCACACATAGGAATCAAATAAATGCAACACAATACATGCATGACACTTTAACTAGTGCTACAGTAATTGGTTAGATTCTCTAACCAGTACTACTACTGAATGAATGCATGAGAAAACCTTTAATGCAAAGAAACCAATTTATGCATAAAAGATGACTAGTTAATAGATCTTTAGTCAAAACATTGAACCAAAGCTGTAAACAGTGCAGTTCAAGTTTGACAAAAATACTACCGGATAGATAGCTCCAAATAGAGCCTAGACCAAAAGGAATTACGTCAAAAATATTTACAGATCTTTTTCTGCGAATTAAATACTACTTTAAGCCTTTTTATAATCTCAGAAAAATGCATACAGTAAACCTGGGATATTATTGCAGAATAAAATCCTACACAATTTTGCGAATCCCACAATACCTTATTTGTAAAATTTGGCCCAGTAGATCTTTTTCTATGAATTTTTGAAGTTATACAAATTTCTGTCCCTTTTTATAAAATCTAAAAAATCCGGGGGAATATTCTGGGAATATTCCGGGGAATATTCCCCGCTGACGCGTGGGCCTGGCTAACGCGGCGCTGACTGGACTTTGACCAGTCAGCGGCTGGCCGGTCCAGTCAACGGCCGATCTGGGCCGTTGGTGCCCGATCTGGCGGCTGGGAGCGCGCGACGGCGTTGCTCACCTGGACCGACGGCGGCAGCGGTCGGCGGCGACGGTGGGCGGCGCTCCGGCGAGGTTCGGCGGCGACGGAGTGGCCCACGAGGTGCGGCAAGGGGCGGCGGGTGCAGGGGCAGGGTCGGCGCGGCCGACGGCGACCTCGGGCGGCGGCAAAGTCCGGCTGGAGCGGCGGCAGCGGGCGGCGGACTCCGGCGAGCTCGCGGGGGCGGTCCTGCGTGCGGTAGGGCGAAAAAAAGGTCAGAAAAGGTGCGGCGCTCCGGCACAGAGCTGTGGTACGAAAGATGGGGCGCGGAGCTCGAGATGGAGCTCGTACCGACGGCAATGGTGACGACGGCGGCGGAACTCCGGCGAGGGATTTCAACGGCCTGGAGGCGGCGTTGGCTAGGTTTTTAGGGGGTTTAGGAAGAGGGAGTCGAGACTTTTGTATGGGGGCGATCGGTTGAGGCGAGGGCGTTCTTATCCGAATGGAACCGGCGAGAACCGCGGAGGTAGAGACTCTGTGTCGAGCACGATCAGGAGGTCGCTGGGAGAGCTGACAGGCGGGCCCCAGCGCTAGGAAAAAAATCAGAAAGAATAGAAAAGCAAAAGGGAAAAGAGAAGGAAAAGGGGAGGGCTGCGCGGGGCATTGGGCCACTGGACAAGGCCGGCTGGCTTGGCCGCGGCCGCCGGCGCGAACTGGGATCCGGGTGGCCTTTGGCGGCTGCCCGGCTGGCTGCCGTTTTTTTTAACTTTTCCCTAAGTGTTAACTGAATCTGTATGTGTTTTTCTGAAACTGAATTTCAGCAAAAACAAAACCAACCCAACTTTTGATCTGCAGCTCCGAATTGAGTGAGACGAAAACCTACGGGTTCGTAAAGACGAGCTCTACGCAATCATGCATCTAGAATGCCCAAAAGGGGTCACTCTTGCAGATGCAAGGTAAAATCCTAGTAACTCCCTATAGGGGATGAACAAGCACTAGAGTGGTGTTTTTGCAAAAGGCTTTTGAAACTGAAATTTTCCCATGATGCTCATGATACAATGGTATGTATGTATGAAGTGCCAAATCTAAAATTTGGGATGTGACAAGACTAACCCCCTTAAGATGAATCTCGTCCTCGAGATTCAACGTGGCTAGCAAATATGTGCGGGTGGTCCTCTCGGAGGTCATCCTCTCGCTCCCAGGTGGCTTCCTCTTCGGTGTGATGGCTCCATTGCACCTTGCAAAACCTGATCGTCTTGCTGTGTGTAAACCTCTCCGCTATTTCCAAGATCTTGACCGGTTTCTCCTCATAGGTCAAGTCGTTCTCCAGCTGAACCTCTTCAAGCGACACGGTGTCTCTCAATGGTGTATCCATCATCTCCGGATGGCACTTCTTCAGCTGAGACGCAACCTCTCCTTTGCGTGCCAGGATCTTGTAGGGCCCTATAAATCGAGGTGCCAGCTTGCCTTTAATCCCAAATCGCTTAATTCCACGTAGTGGCGAAACTCTGAGATATGCTCGATCTCCAATCTCATACGCCACCTCCTTGCGTTTAGAATCAGCATAGCTCTTCTGTCTCGATTGTGCTACCTTCAACCTATCCCGAACCAAACTAACCTTCTCTTCAACATCCTTGATCAAATCCGGTCCAAACAGTGGACGTTCGCCTACACCATCTCATAACAATGGTGTTCTGCACCTCTTACCATATAGTACATCAAAGGGTGACGTCTTGATGCTGGATTGGTAGCTGTTGTTGTAGGAGAACTCAGCATAAGGTAAATTTTCATCCCAACTAGCGCCATGAGCCAAGGCACAGGCTCTCAGCATATCCTCCAGAATCTGATTCACCCTCTCGGTCTGACCATCCGTCTGGGGGTGGAAAGCTGTGCTAAACTCCAATCTCGTTCCCAACGACTCATGGAGATGGCGCCAAAAGTGAGAAGTAAATTGGGTGCCTCTATCTGACACAATGCTCTTAGGAACTCCATGCAGACACACAACTCTGTTCATGTAGATCTTGGCTAACTTAGCACTAGTATAAGTGGTCTTCACGGGTATAAAGTGAGATACCTTGGTTAAATGATCTACCACTACCCAAATAGAATCATATCCTGACTTGGTCCTGGGTAATCCTGTGATGAAGTCCATTCCAACTCTATCCCACTTCCAATCAGGTATCGGTAGTGGCTGTAGTAGTCCTGCTGGCTTTTGGTGCTCGGCCTTCACTCTACTACAGACATCACATAGGGCAATATACTCTGCAATCTCTCCCTTCATGTTAACCCACCAAAACCTTTCCTTCAAATCCATGTACATCTTCGTGTTGCCTGGATGTATAGAGTACGGTGAATTATGAGCTTCCTAAAATATCAACTTCCTAATCTTCGGATCGTTGGGCACACATAAGCGATCCTTGTACCATAGTGTCCCTTGATCATCCTCGCAAAAACCTTTAGCCTTGCCTTTGGGTATGTTTCCTCTTATCTCCTCCAAGTCACTATCCTTCTTTTGAGCTTCTCTAATCTCGTCCAGAAGCATTGGCTTAACTTCCATTGTTGCCAAATATCCCTCGAACACTACTTCCAACCTGAGGTCCTTGAGTTGTTCACACAAATCCTTGGGTAACTCCCCCACTGTCAGGCCATTAGCATAAACCTTGCGACTCAGCGCATCCGCTACAACATTGGCCTTTCCTGGGTGATATTGCAAACTCATGTCATAATCCTTTATGAGCTCCAGCCATCTCCTCTGCCTCATATTCAGCTCCTTTTGAGTGAATATGTATTTCAGGCTCTTGTGATCCGTAAACAAGTCACAATGCTTACCCATCAGATAGTGCCTCCATACCTTGAGCGCATGCACAACTGATGCTAATTCCAAGTCATGCGTGGGGTAATTCCTCTCGTGGTGTTTGAGTTGGCGCGAGGCATAGGATACCACTCTCCCATCCTGCATCAGTACATTACCCAGTCCTTGACGAGAGGCATCACAATACACTTGGAAATCCTTCTGAATATCTGGCAAACACAGGATATGTGCGGTCACTAGGCGTTGTTTCAGTTCCTGGAAACTAGCTTCGCACTCCTTCGTCCATTCAAACTTCTTCTCCTTCTTCAGTAATTCTGTCATTGGCTTTGCAATCTTGGAGAAGTTCTCTATAAACCTCCTGTAATATCCAGCAAGTCCCAAGAAACTCCTAATATCTCCCACATTCTTGGGTGACTCCCATTCTGTAACTGACACCACCTTGCTTGGATCAACTGCGACTCCTTCACCTGACACCACGTGTCCAAGAAATCCAACAGTGTTCAACTAGAATTCACACTTGCTAAACTTGGCATACAATTTATGCTCCCTCAGCTTTTCCATAATTAGTCGCGGGTGTTTCTCATGTTCAGCATCATCCTTGGAGTATATCAATATGTCATCAATGAATACCACCACGAATTTATCCAAGTACTCCATGAATACCTTGTTCATCATGGTCATAAAATATGCCGGGGCATATGTTAGTCCAAAAGACATAACTGTATACTCATATAACCCATACCTAGTGGTGAAAGCGGTCTTGGGTACGTCTTCCTCACGGATCTTCAATTGGAAATACCCCGACCTTAAATCAATCTTGGAAAACACCTTTGCTCCTTCCAACTGATCAAACAAATCATTTATATTGGGCAATGGGTATTTATTCTTGATAGTCACTTCGTTCAGTGAGAGGTAGTCAACCACCAATCTCTTACTACTGTCCTTCTTCTCCACGAATAGAACAGGCGTGCCCCAAGATGATGAACTGGGCTGAATAAATCCCTTGTCTAATTGCTCTCTAAGATGTTTCTTTAACTCCTTTAGTTCCTCCACACCCATCTTATACGGCCTCTTGGCTATCGGTCATGTTCTCGGCATCAAGTCAATAAGAAACTCCACGTCCCTATCAGGTGGCATCCCTGGCAGCTCATCTGGAAACACATCGGGATACTCCTTTACTACGGCCACATCCTCTAGGCTAACCCCCTTAAGAGAATTCAACTCGGCCACTCCCATACTGACAGGCGACTTGTATCTGATCCTTACTCCCTTTGGTGTGGTGAGTGAAATTGCTCGTTGAGCACAATCTATCTGACCCTGATGTTCCGACATCCAATCCATGCCCAATATGACATCTAGACCCTGGGATTCTAGTATAACCTTGTGTGCAGGAAATGCATAAGCACCAATTTCTAGTGTCAACCCTCGACATGCTGCACTAGCTATCATCTCTCCCCCAGGGGAATTTACTTTAATTGATCCTCTAAGAGCCTCGGTAGGTAGCTTATACTTATCCACAAATGCCCTTGATATGAATGTATGCGATGCACCAGTATCAAAAAGAACAAATGCGATGTGGGTATTGATTGGGAACTTACCAACCACTAGCTCTGGTTCATTCTGAATCTCCTCGACGTTCACATGGTTGACCGTTGCCTTCTAGTTTGTATTAGGCTTGCTTCCTGCTTCAATCCTCTTCTCTGGGCAGTTATCAGCATAGTGCCACATCTTCTTGCACTTGAAGCATTCCACTTCACTGATATCCCTCCTGCCAGAGCGGTTGTGTCCATTGTTCCTCCCGGAGTTGCTGTTGTAGCTCTTGTGGCCATTTTGGTGGTGGCCATTATGGTGATGACCATTTCCTCCACGATGGCGATTGTCACTCCTGTGACCATCGTGGCGATGTCCACTACTTCCACGGTGGTTACGGTCATCTTCGCCATGCTTAGAGTATCCAGAGTGTCCATCATAAGAGGTGCGAGCACGATGGTGTGATCCTGAGGAGTGATGGCTGCTCTTCCTCTTACGTCTTTCCACCTGCTGCTGTTTCCCTTCCAGAATTCTAGCCTTGTCCATCAGCTCCTGAAATGTCGGACAATAAACCACAGATAGCTGAAGTGAGAGCTCATCACTGAGTCCATCCAGGAACCTCTCCCTCCTCTTGGCATCAGTGTCCACATCCTCAGGGGCATAGCGAGAGAGATTGTTGAACTCCTCTATGTAATCCGCCACAGTGCGGTTGGTTTGGCGCAGGTTGCGGAATTCCTTCCTCTTCAGGCTCATGGTCCCGGCAGATACGTGGTTCGTCCTGAATCCTTCCTCAAACATATCCCAGGTAACTATGTCAAGCGGGTGGGTAATCTGGAAAGCATCCCACCATGAAGCAGCTGATCCCTCCAGCAAGTGAGCAACAAACCTCACCTTTTCAGTATCAGTGCAACCAACAGTCACCAAGTCCTTATTCACAGAACGAAGCCAGTCGAGAGCAACCATGGGCTCAGGTACTTAGCTGGCCTCAGCCTCAAGAACCTAGTGAGAGCATCCCCTGCGGCTGATTGTTCCCGTTGTTGTTGTTGTTGTTGTTGTTGTTGTTGTTGTTGTTGTTGTTGTTGTTCTGAGTTGCCATGAACTGCGTCATCACTTGGGTCAGTTGTGCTTGAGCGGCCATGAGCTGAGCCATCTCATCGGGTCGGCGGCGAGACATCTGTGGTTCAGCACATGTAAGATTAGAAAGAAACAACTACAGATAAGTAATAGCCCTCTACCCATGCAACAAGCTCAAGCCACAACAATTATAAGCAATCACCACATGATCAATCACACACACAAACATTGTTCCAGGTTTTCCTTAACAGTATATAACTACAAAATAATTTAGGAACACTGGTAACAGCGTTTGGCAAAATAAAATAGTAAAATAAGCAAAACTAGAAATCTGGCAGAATAGTTCTGTTCTGTTCATGAATTTTTCTGGGCAGCTTAAACTCATCAGGAATTTTATCCAATTTTTTGCAGGTGCTACAGGTAATTACGCTCCAGATCCTAAAATATGAGCGCCATCCGAGTTACGATTAAGGAATTAAAAATCGCGCGGTACAACTGGCCAGGCAGAAAACTGCAGCAGTAAAAATACAAAAATTACCCAAACTTGTTCAAAAATCATTTAATAAATCTCAGGAAAATTTCTGGAACTTCAAGGTACTTAACTGAGCAATCTAAACACAATAAGCTAATAGTGCAAAAGTTTACATTGATCGATGTCTAAGACTAACGAATATCCCTAACGAAGACTAGTTTTTGGAGGACCATCTCTAGCTATTTGATGAATAGGTTGCAATAGGTTCTGGAGTCCATGCGCTGATGCTTCGATCCTCGTGCATGCCACGGTGGTGGTGTGTACACCTCTCCCAAGTCTTCTTTGCTTGAGTCCTCGAATTCCACCTCTTCAGGGTCCTCCTCATCGCTTCCTTCAACAAAAGCGCCTGCTGCATCTCCTCCATCATCGTCATCGCTTCCTTCATCATCACTGCCTCCATCATCATCATTGTTACCTCCTCCACCATTGTTACCTCCATCACCATTATCTGCATCATCATCATCATCATCACTATCATCATCACCATCGTTCCCATCATCGCCATTGCCATTATTTGGCGGTGGATTCTACTAGGCTTGAAGGGCAGCAATCTGGGTAGCCATGTCCATAATGGTTTGATCATGTTTAGCCACAACTTGATTCCTTTGCACAATGGTTTGGTTCAGCGCTGCAATCGTGGCATCTCTTCCAATGAGGGCTTGCTCCATTGTATTCACAACAGTGTGCAAGGTTTCCATCTCATACCCTTGCAAGTGCACAGTGCCCTGAAAATAATCCAGCTCGTCCTTTTGCTGCATCAACTTCTCTTCCCTCTCCCAAGCTTTGATCTCCATGTCTTCTATTTGCTTCTCATGGAGTGGCATGTTGTTCCGATTACCTGTGGTAACCATCACATACCCTTGCTCATTCCGACTAAGCACAACTACTTACGGCGGCTCACCTAACAAGAATGGCTACGGCATAATAGGATATAGCATAGCAATAGATATAACTTGTAAAACAAAACAAGCTACAATGCATATAGAAAGTAAATAGGATATTTATGAAGCTCCACTTTCCTTGGTAGTTGCCGGAGTCAAAAGCACGGTCTGGACAATCACACGGGTTACAATCCTCATAATCTACACGAGGCAAATCATCCAATAAACAAACCACACATAGGAATCAAATAAATGCAAGACAATGCATGCATGACACTTTAACTAGTGCTACAGTAATTGGTTAGGTTCTCTAACCAGTACTACTACTGAATGAATGCATGAGAAAACCTTTAATACAAAGAAACCAATTTATGCATAAAAGAGGACTAGTTAATAGGTCTTTAGTCAAAATATTGAACCAAAGCTGTAAACAGTGCAGTTCAAGTTTGACAAAAATACTACTGGATAGATAGCTCCAAATAGAGCCTAGACCAAAAGGAATTACGTCAAAAAGATTTACAGATCTTTTTTTGCGAATTAAATACTACTTTAAGCCTTTTTATAATCTCAGGAAAATACATACAGTAAACCTGGGATATTATTGCAGAATAAAATTCTACACAATTTTGCGAATCCAACGATACCTTATTTGTAAAATTTGGCCTAGTAGATCTTTTTCTATGAATTTTTGAAGTTATACAAATTTCTGCCCCTTTTTATAAAATCTGAAAAATTCGGGGGAATATTCCGAGAATATTTCGGGGAATATTCCCCGCTGACGCGTGGGCCTGGCTAACGCGGCGCTGACTGGACTTTGACCAGTCAGCGGCTAGCCGGTCCAGTCAACGGCCGATCTGGGCCGTTGGTGCCCGATCTGGCGGCTGGGAGCGCGCGACGGCGTTGCTCACCTGGACCGACGACGGCAGCGGTCGGCGGCGACGGTGGGCGGCGCTCCGGCGAGGTTCGGCGGCGGCAGAGTGGCCCACGAGGTGCGGCAAGGGGCGGTGGGTGCAGGGGCGGGGTCGGCGCGGCCGACGGCGACCTCGGGCGGCGGCAAAGTCCGGCTGGAGCGGCGGCGGCGGGCGGCGGACTCCGGCGAGCTCGCGGGGGCGGTCCTGCGTGCGGTAGGGCGAAAAAAAGGTCAGAAAAGGTGCGGCGCTTCGGCACAGAGCTGTGGTACGAAAGATGGGGCGCGGAGCTCGAGATGGAGCTCGTACCGACGGCAATGGTGACGACGGCGGCGGAAGTCCGGCGAGGGATTCCAACGGCCTGGAGGCGGTGTTGGCTAGGTTTTTAGGGGGTTTAGGAAGAGGGAGTCGAGGCCTTTGTAGGGGGGCGATCGGTTGAGACGGGGGCGTTCGTATCCGAACGGAACCGGCGAGAACCGAGGCGGCAGAGACTCCGTGTCGAGCACGATCAGGAGGTCGCTGGGAGAGCTGACAGGAAGGCCCCAGCGCCACGAAAAAAAAAAAAAAAGAAAAGCAAAAGGGAAAAGAGAAGGGAAAGGGGAGGGCTGCGCGGGGCATTGGGCCGCTGGACTGGGCCGGCTGGCTTGGCCGCGGCCGCCGACGTGAACTGGGCCCCGGGTGGCCTCTGGCGGCTGCCCGGCTGGCTGCCGGTTTTTTATCTTTTTTTTAACTTCTCCCTAACTGTTAATTGAATCTGTGTTTTTCTGAAACTGAATTTTAGCAAAAACCAAAACCGACCTAACTTTTGATCTGCAACTCCGAATTGAGTGAGACGAAAACCTTCGGGTTTGTAAAGACGAGCTCTACGCAATCATGCATCTGGAATGCCCAAAAGGGCTCACTCTTGCAGATGCAAGGCAAAAACCCTAGTAACTCCCTATAGGGGATGAATAAGCACTAGAGTGGTGTTTTTGCAAAAGGCTTTTGAAACTGAAATTTTCCCATGATGCTCATGATGCAATGGTATGTATGTATGTAGTGCCAAATCTAAAATTTGGGATGTGACATATATCCAAGAATAGCAACCATCAAGTGTGCAAAGAAAACAAACTCAAAGGACTCAAATGCTCCAAGTACATAATGTATTCTTGTCCAATCATCCTTAAATGAGGTATCATCTACAAGCTCGGTGAGAACATCATGAATCGTGGAAAACATAACAACGGTGTTGTATATAGTTCTGAAATGAGATCCCCAACGAGTGTCACCGGGCCTAGGCAAACGCATCTCTTGATTTAATCCACTCCCAATTTCAAGTTCACCACAATTAAGTGCTTTCTTGATACTCTCAAGCCTAGCATTTCGAAGCATGTCATGACACTTACAAGAAACTCCAACAATATTGAGCAAGAGAGACACTTGATCAAAAAAACTCACACAGTCAGCATTTCCCTTAGCAACAACAATAAGAACTAGCTAGAGTTGATGTGCAAAACAATGTATATAATAAGCAGAAGGTGAGTCTTGCATGATCAGTGTTTTTAGTCCTTTAATATCTCCTTTCATGTTGCTCGCCCCATCATAACCTTGACCACTAATTTGAGCCAT
Organism: Avena sativa; assembly: GCA_916181665.1. NCBI lineage: Eukaryota > Viridiplantae > Streptophyta > Magnoliopsida > Poales > Poaceae > Avena > Avena sativa. The sequence goes on along the minus strand of OV702291.1, from coordinate 16,709,088 downwards.
AGTCAAGCCATGACTACCAAGTAAAGCTTCAATTGCATTCTTAAGTGATAAGGAGGTAGTATCGCCTACATGAACAACTCCATTAAAGTGCTCACATGGTATTCCTGATTGATTGACATAGCGCAAACAAAGAGCAAGTTGTTCTTTATGTGATATATCACTAGACTCATCAGCCAAAATTGCATAAGGCTCATCACCAAGTTCTTTAATAATTTTCTTTCTAGTTTCTATAGCACAACATTCAATAATATCCTTTTGTATCTTTGGGCTAGTTAATGTGCAATTACCTGGAGCATTCTTCAAAACATACTTATGCACTTCTTCACTATTTTTTGCAAGAAACTCCAAAAGTTTAAGAAAGTTTCCTCTGCTGCTAGACTCTTCACTTTCATCATGTCCACGGAATGTCAATCCTTGGTGAAAAAAGAACTTGATACATCTAAGTGAATAAGTCAACCTTATCTTATATAGACGAAGATCCTCATCGGTCCACTTCTCAATATGATAATCAATTGCTACCTTGGGATTCCCGAAGCCAATGTATCTCTCTTGAGATGCATTATGTGCCTTAGAACCCATATGTTTGAAAAGTGCTTTCTCTCCTATATTCCAGTTTCTCCAGCCATCAACTGTAAATGTATCTGAGCTAGTACCCTTCTTGAACAAGTAACATATAAAGCAAAACACAGAATCCTTCTTGATACTATATTCAAGCCATTCATGATTATGCATCCACACAAAATTGAATTGACGATCTTTTCCCGAAATCATTCTTTTTGGAAAAACATGTATATAAGGTTTGAGTGGCCCGTTAAGAACATATGCCCTTCGAACTGAATCTTGATCATTAACAGGATAACTTTGAATGGATTGCCTTTCACCTGAATCACGTGGAAGGTTGTTGATGTCATAAACCTACTGTAGCGGTGGTGACGGCGGCAGCAGTGGTGGCAGTGATGGTGGCATATCATTGACAACTTCTTCAACCATACTCTCTTGGTCTTGAGTTCCCTCTTCTGCCACAATTTCATCCTGAGAAGTTTTTGAAGCAACGGCAACCTTCTTTGCTACATGTTTTTGAAAGAGGGATGCAATGTCTTCACCTTTCTTCTTCATATCTGAATAATTGAATAAGAAAACAATATAAGTACTCCCTCCGATCCAAATTAGTTGACTTGGTTCTGTCTAGATTCGGATGTATCTAGCACTAAAATAAGTCTAGATACATCCAAATCTAGACAAATCTGAGTCAACTAATTTGTATTGAATTATTTGATATATGTTCATATTTTAATTTATTGAATTATTTGATACCATGGTTATGTATACGTGAATCTATAAGCTACTGACCATTACCTCAGTTCGGATGGCACTTTCAGATTTCAAATATCCTAATTTCGTAGGCCTGATCGTCAAATTAGAAAAAACGAAGCCATGAACTGATGTGTCCTACCTCGTGGCGTTGCGGCGAGCAGCGAGTGGCGTGCCGGCTTTAGGAATCCTCGCGACTTGCCTGCCTGCCGACGCCCGGCGTTCAGGTCGACAGATCACAGCCGGCGATCTGATCAGGTGGCTCCTCCCGAGTCCCCTGGCTGCTGTGCGACGGCCGTGGCGGAGTGGCGGCGTAAAAATCACGGCAATCCGCAAGGCGGTAGTCCACGGATCCAAACAGGACTGTGATTGGAATTGTGGATCGGTAGAGGAAAAATACTCCTAGTTTTCAGCTGATTAGTTCGGTTTCCTTCCGATTGGTACTAGGTAGTAGTACAAAACGTAACCGGCGAGGTTTGCTTTCCGTTGTTTTCAACTACCGAGGCCGCAGCACCTCTTTTTCAGCTGGTTATATGCAACAAATCCGTCAGCACTAATTTTATTAGCTATACGGTAGCCCGGCCATACCCGGCATACTTCGGTTTCGCTTTGCATCACGTGATGGTTTGGATCGTGTCATATGCGGTGGCTGCGTGTGCTGGGCACGCGCCTCGAGAGACGTGGGGTGCCCCCGCGTGTGCGTCGAGAGAGACGGCAGTTCCGTTTGTGCCTGGACTGCCCCTTCCTTTCTTTTTGTTTTGTTTTGAACAACCTTCCTTTATCACATTATGAGATCAGGGCGGGCCTAGGATTCCTGCAGTGTGTATTCAAAGTTTAAAAGGGTACAATTTTTTTTAACAGTCTAAAGCCTAGTTTTTGGCATGTATACTGTGATTATAGAATCATACAGTCCTAAATGTACGAATACATATTCGTAAAAAAAACTGTATAATACAAAGAATATATTAAGCAATTTGTGATCAAAATCACAGATTTTTAGAATAGTCAAATATATCACTACGAATTAAGCTGGCCCCATGGACCTCTGTACAACCTATACGAAGAACGGTGTTCAACTGTATTAATGCCTCGAGATTTAGACCAGTCCCCCGATAGCAGTCTAAGAAAGTTATATGTGCCCCTACTGTAGTAGCTAGCAATATGCCCTTCTACCTAAATCTTAGCCTCTGACATTAATCAATGTGAGAAAAACCAAGTGAAAATAAAGGATACATCATGCTCACAGCTACTCAGGTCGGCCACTGTAACTTCGTGTAACCTGAATCTTGGCCTAAATCATTCTGTTCCCATCTAAATGTATTATCATTTTGTTCATTCTCTTAAAATCTGTCCCATAACATTCTTGAATGAACATAAGATCAACGATTTCTAATGCAATTTTGTATTTCCAGGCAGTCAAATGGGCAGTACATAACATAAAACGGATCAACTTATATAAGTTCCAACTATTCAACATATAACAGAGAAAAAATCCAAAATATATAGAGGACAAAAAATATTTAAATGAATAGAAACCTTTACAAGTTACAGGGTAACTTTCCGATCCTTTAAGGCTTGAAAACTAGTGATAATGTCCTCGTCCTTAACTTGTAAGAAGAATTCCCTCTCAATGAATGTTACCAAGCAAACATTCAAAAACCTTTGGCCCATCCTGCTTCTTAGCTTGTTTTTTATAAAGTTCATCGAAGAAAAGACTCTCTCAACACCAGCAGTTGCAACAGGCAAAACTAGCACCAATTTCAGAAGTTTGTAAACTATGTCATACCGATGGACCCGATCTGTTTTAACAAGCATCATAGAAAGCTCTGCTAGACTACTCAGATCTGCGAAATTATCATCCTTACTCACATCATTAATATAGCGGTTCAGTTGAAAAGGAAGTTGGATGAGTTCTTCAAATTCAAAATCATGAGGATAGAATTCAGCAAGCTTAACCAAGTTATCAACACTGAAAGCAGATAATGACTTGGCTGGACTGAATGATGCCATGCATCTAAGTAGCTCCATGTTTACCTCATCAAATCTGCTATTAAGCTCCTGAAGTTGCCTATCAATGACACCCACAAACATATCAGCATGAAACCGGTGGTAATTAATGGCATCTTTATAGAATCTCTTTGCTCTTTGTATAGGTTTGTACTTCCCATCCATGTCAACAACTTTGAGATGGTGCTTCACACAAAAAGAAGTGACTGTATCAAGAAATTCTTTCCATCCAGCATCATCTCTCAAAACATCCAATTCTACCTTTGTGTCAGCAAGAAGGTCCATTGCATTTACAATATCTTGATCCCTCCTTTGCAAAGCATTGCAAAATCCATTTGTGTATCCAAATATTTCGTTCATAAAGTGCAACAAGAAAACAAATTCAAATGACTCAAATACTTCCAACATAGTTTGAGCTCCTAAAGCTTCAGCCCCTTTACTTTCTTTCCCAACTCTGAAAAGAACTTCCTTGATAGCAGGATACAAATGCATAACATGCATTACGGTTCTATGGTGAGATCCCCACCGTGTATCACCTGGCCTTGATAAGCCCATCTCTTGATTCAAACCTTGACCACTTTCAATTTCACCCAATTTCAATTCTTGAATCATATACTCGGCTTGAGCGATGCGAAGCATGCAGATCTTTTTACAGGACATCCCGAGGACATTCAACAAATACGCTAGTTGTCCAAAGAACCATTGGCAATCAATATTCTCCTTGGCAACAACAACAAGGGTTAGTTGAAGCTGATGGGCAAAGCAATGAACATAATAAGCTGAAGGTGAATCTGCCATAATTAGTTTTTTCAAACCATTCACATGATCCTTCATGTTGCTAGCTCCATCATACCCCTGCCCATGAACCTTGGATAAGGGCAACTGATGTCTAAGAAGTAAAGACTGAATTGCTTCTTTAAGAGTCAATGATGCAGTATCTTCAACTTGGACAAGACCAAGAAACCTCTCAACTGGCTCTCCTAATTTATTGACAAAACGCAAGCAAAGAGCCAATTGTTCTTATTGATATGCATCACTAGATTCATCAGCAAGAATTGCAAAACACTCATCACCAAGTTCCTTGATGATAAATTTAGTTGTTTCAGTAGCACAACAAGTAATGAGTTGTTTCTGAATTTTGTGGTCTATCATTTGACAATTATGTGGAGAATTTTCTAGAACCACCTTATTTACTTATTCAAAGTTACCTGCCAGCCATTGCAAAAGTTTCTTGAAATTCCCTTTGTTTTTCAAATCTCTCGAGTCATCATGACCACGAAAAGCCAACCCCTGTCGCAAGATATATCGTATGCACTTAAGTGACCATGTCAAGCGAGCTAGATATTGAGCCTTGAACTGTGTGTTGTATGAGGCAATGGACTCACGGATTGATGATTTAGGTGTTATGAACATATTATATTTCTCTTCGGCTTCAGAATGAGCACTATTGATTTCACCTGCATGCCTATGAAATCTAGCTTTCATGTTCCAATTCCTAAACCCTCCATTGATGAAACTATCTCCACCGGCAAATTTAGTGGCATCTTTGAATAAATAGCAAACAAAACAATATGCAGCATCTCTATCTACACTATATTCAAGCCACTTGAACTCATCAAACCACTTTGGTTGGAAGCGGCGCATACCTCCACACATATGTTGGGGGAAATCCTCCTTCTCCATCTTGGGTCGACAAGGACCCAATGCGATGTATGCCCTTCTAACTGAATCTTGGCCTTTGACATCATACTTTGATATTGGAGTCCTCAATCCAGGATCATGCTCAATGTCATAAACACCATCATCATCATAATCATCACCATCACTTGATTCATCACCTTCTGATATTTCCTCATTCTCTGCCTCTGTGCTCGTAGCTCTCTCCGGTTCCTGTGGCATACTTGTTCCACTCCCACTGCCATCTTGTCCTTGGAATATCACCAATTGATTGCATTGATTTTCAGCTTGACTTTCAGTTTGATTTTCTGTGTGTTTCTTTTTTGCTGCAGCTTTTTCCAAAAAAGCCTTCAAATCAACCACAGGACCTGACTTCCTCTTCATCTTTCAGAAAAAATGCAACCTATACAAAATTCAAAACAAAAACAACAATAATATGTACTGAATTTTGGGCTATTTTAATCAGATTTTAGAACTGGAGGTACTCTGAATTTTTAGTGTATCTCAATGATTGAACAAAAAAACAGAGAAGAATGGAGCAGTCTATGTGGGTCTGGATTATGTACCTGGCTCTAGTGAGCTGCTGATTGCTGAATGCGGAGGTGAACAAGATCCTGGGCTCCTGTGGAGGCCGGAGGGCAGCAGGCAGCAGACTGATTTCCGACGGCAACACACGCAGAGGCGCTGCGGGCAGCAGGCTGTCGGCTGCGGCGACCGCGCTGGGGCTTGGGGACGAGGATGCGTGGAGACACGGAGGCCGGAGGGAGGGACGGGTACCGCACTGTCTTGAGAATTCCTTCGTCGCCGTCACAAACTCTCGTCTAGGATTTGGGTTGATCGATCAGCGTTGTTGGCCGGTGAATCAGGCGGCGATTGGGAGGAGAGTTAGTTACACGAAGGACTCGTGCCTATATGCTCTGTACGTGCTGTGTATAGAGCCAATTGAGCCATAGTTAGTTGGGCCTCATAGAGAGATTGACTTCTGATCACATGAATACTCTGGCATATCTTTTATTTTTAGTTTTTGTCATACGTATACCTCCTACGTACTGACTTCAAGTGGCCCCGCCCCTGGATGAGATCACTTAACACCACAAGTTGGAGGTTTTTTATCACATGATGACCACAATTTTAATGTTTTTTTTCACAAAATACCAACTTTTCTAGTAATCATTTGCACATGACACAAATTACATTATTAGATCGTTTGATAATTGATTAGTACTACTACCTCTAACTTTGTATGAAAGAGAAGAGTTATGTAATGATTGCAAAAATTCTAGACTCTTATTTTGTAGGAGAGCGATAGGCTTCCCCCAACGATGGGAATGTTCCCATCATCCCGCTTCCACGATCGCCACGTGTCCCTAAAATCGCCCTCAATCTCGCATTTGCTTAAAAAACCTAGGTTTCCTTTAAAAAGTCCTTTTTTTGCTACATGTAGCAAGAAAAGGTCCACTCCCAAAAAATAGAATAATAAAAATGTCTTGCCGGAGATATTGTAGAAAAAGATAGGAATAATGTAGCAAACCCGACTTCTCCGAAGACTTTCGTCGACAGACCCTGCCGGAGATATCATAGCAAAAACTTTGCGCTATTGTAGCAAAACCCTTGAAGAAAACAAAGTGCGATAATGTAGCAAAAGGCCCATTTCGACGGAGATTCGTCGGAGACTTTCGTCGAAGACCTCGTAGCAAAACCTTTATGCTAATATAGAGAAACTACAGAATTGTTGTAGCGAATAAAATGTGCGAATGTAGCACCACGGTCAATCGTACGTAGCAAACTCTGACACCACAAATAGCACTGCCGACGGTCGCCGACAAAAGAGACCATGGGACATATGGAGACCACAGGAGGGTCGCGAGACGTGCGTGAGGCCACGGGCTCCCGTGGCAGCGGTAGTTCTAGGCCAGGGGCACCATGGACGCACCGGCCCCCGGTGACCCACCCATAGCCGGTGGGACACGTGTTAGGTTTGCAACATAGAAAATAAAAAAATTTCTGCAATGTGAACAACTAAGCACCAAGATCTATCTACCTTGATATAATCAACGGATGAATATACATCCATAGAGATCTTACCCTTGAATACCGAAAAGATTTTTTAACGAAATCTGATTTCGTGGATGATGTAGTCATACACTTGTCAATCTCAAGATCGTGATGAAGTCCAGCAAGTCCGGCAGGTCCAACACTGGCAAGTCCAACACCGCAAAGCAGCGGTGCATCCGTGATCACACACACGTCCGGTACCCCGACAACCTCCGCGTCCCCCCTCCAGCGATGCAGCAAAAGCAGCAACTTCTTTCAGACAGAGCCACCGGGAACATGCATCTCGGTAATCTGAGACCATGGGGAATAAACTAGAGGGGGAGAGAGATCCTTCACAAAAAGGTGTGAGAGTGGAGGAGGAGGAGATCTCCTTTTATAGGAAGAGGGGGCATCCCCCAAGGCTCCATGCGCATGGCATGTTGGTGCCCCAGCTCTCGCTCCATAATGGTGAGTGGAGCTTCCACTAAGCCCACTCTCATTAAAACCAACTCCACTCACTTTGCATTAATTTTCCACCAAATTTAATGCAAGCTCTCATTAAATAAAATTACTTTATTTATTTTATTCAGAATTTTTTAATTATTTTAATTAACAAACATTCACATAAAACCCCCTGCAACTTTTCAATATCACATGCAGAACCAGTTTTAGCAATTTCACTCGAAACAATTCCGGTGTCCACCGAAATAATTCTAGCGTTTTCATAATCTTTATCTGAAACATATTTTCTCCTAAATAGTGTCGGTATCCCTTAAGTGTATCACTCTATGGTTCGCAAATAATGCAGACATGATCGAGACCCCTCTCCGATCAATAATCAGCATCGGGACCTAGAGATCCGTACTGGCTCCCACACTTTCAACGATGACTCTAGTGATCGTGTGAACCTTCAACGTTGTAACTAAATCCCTTTGTCTCGCGATATATTACATGTCTGAGATTCGATCATCGGTATCCCCATACCTAGTTTGATCTTGTTACCGACAAGTACTCTTTTCTTGTTCTCGTGATATAATATTCTAGTGATCTTATCACTTGCTTGCAAGCTACATCAATGTGATATCATCGAGAGGGCCCAGAGTATATCTCTCCATCATCGGGATGGAAAAATTTCACTCTTGATCCATGATCCTCAACATAACACTTTCAGAGTACCCAAACTCACCTTTATAGTCACCCTGTTACGGTGTGACGTTTGATATTTTTAAAGTACTCTTCCGATGTTAGCAATTTAGATGATCTCATGGTCTAAGGACTAAAGTTACTTCGTATGATGTTATAGCAATTTTAACATAATGAATTTGATCGTATTGCTATACTTTGGATGAATGTTCATCGCACCATTCAACCAATGTTGTGACCTCACTATTAACAACATCCAATGTCCATAATCCGGAAACCTTGATCATCTTGTTAATCAACGAGCTAGTTTATATGATAGGCATAACTAGGAACTCTTTATTTTGTTTATTAAACACATATGTATTAACGTTTCCAATTAATATAATTATAACATGCAAAATAAATATTTATCATAAACAGAAATAAGATAATAACCACTTTATTAATGCCTCTCAGGCATATTCCCTTCAATCTCCCACTTGCACTAGAGTCAATAATCTAGTTTGTAAACTTGCGTATTCAACACCTATGGCTTTCTGGTGTTGTATATACGCGTTTTCTAGTGGTAAACATAATCTCTAGATCTTACACTTTCATATCCGTGTGTATTTGCATGTCTTTGCGTCTCTACGCATCACTCATTCTTTAATGAGATGGCATTGTATAAATTTAGTCCTTTGGTGATACCTTTAGTTCCTTTGGGTTAAAATATTTTGATATAATTGTCGCATAATATATCTTCAAAGTACTAGCCCAATGTGAACCACACCTAGTTTGATAACAAACTACTTAACACAAATGCCCTCCTTTGTTGCTACTATAGCAGTCATATACTTAGCCTTTTGTTGTAGTATCCGTCACAATGTATTAACTTTGAAACTCATCCAAATCCATCATGGAACCTTCTTTCCATTACATTGTGCCACCTATAGTCTAAATTGAGATAAATTTAATTTGTATCTTGTGACAAACTAGTATCAATGTAACACTTTATAATGAACTATTTATAACTATTTGTCACCTCTACATAAATATATTCCTAGTTCTTCCAAAGATCATAAGAATATCCTTACTATTGTCCAATGATCATCTTATGAATCATTTTGGTATATGCACATAACATTTAGAGCATAGGACATATCTAGATTTCTACATATCACGGTATATATGATTAATCAAAATATTCATGTGATTTCACTCACCAAGTGTCGATACACTTTAATCTTGATACAACATTTTTCATGCGGCAATAACCTTTCTTGTCGTTTCCATATTGAACGCATTCAATATATCATATATGTACGTCTGACACAACCATATTAGAGTTTCAATCTATTCATATAGAAATTGATGCATAATATTCTGGCTTTGCCCAAGTCTTTCATCAAAATCCAATTTTAATGAAATTATTAACCCGTGTCAATAAAAGATACATTATTTCCAATCAACAATATGTCCTCTACATAATGTATTAGAAATATATCTCAGCGCTCCCACTTAATTTCTTGCAAATACAAGCATCTTCATCATCTCTGATGAAATTAAACCTTTTAATAGTTTCATCACGGTGAAGATTCCAACTCCGTTATGCTTACTTGAACCATTGAAGTTTGCATGCCCTTTTAGCATCCTTTGAATTAACAAAATCCTTCAGACCGTGTCTTGTACATGTCCAAGGTAACCATTCTATTAGAAGAACTTTGTTTTGTTTGTTCAACTACCATATACCAAATTATATGTAGTGGTTGCTACATTAATCCGTCAAGGCTAAATATCGCTATGAAAGATCAAATCTTGTCGTAGTCAACTCCTTGAACATTGGCGTAAACTCTTTTCCTACATGTCGACTATTTCATATATGTCGAACATCCATGTCTATTCCTTTATAGATCCAAACACGATCGATAGGCTTCATGCCTTTCCAGAGGGTCTTCCAAGTTCAAAAACTTGATTTCTCGTGTATGGAAACTATCACAGATTTTATGATTGATGGCTGCAAGTGCACAGATTAATTGTAGCTAGTTTCGAAATAAGAGTATCATACCCACAAAGAGCTATTTGGTTAAGGTCTTTATGCCCCTCGTCACTTTCTACCAAAGGATACTTGTAAGCTGCCTTTCATCTCAAGTAAAGTGTGTTTGAAAGGTTTTTGGTTGTGTGCAGAAAAGTAATTAAAAAAACTAAAAGAAAGCAAGTAACAATGTCGTGTGAAAACATGGTTGAACTCAATAGGGCTAAAACATTCTCAGAGATGTAGGATACACTACTAGCATGATATTATTATTACTAATTAAGATAACATACTTCTTGTGTCATGATATGTGTGGAGAGAGCTCCATAATAAGATGTTTACTACAAGGCTCGTAGGAAGCTACTTTGTTGAGCCAAGAGTGAGGTCACCTCTAAATAACCACTACGATGTCTGAGAGAAATCACCCATACAAACCATTGCAATTAAGGGTTTCTACGTGGATATCCTAATTAGCTTAGGGAGTCCCTCTTTATCCTCCTTTGACCCTGTAGGTTGCTAGTTGGCGCCAATTTTCACGAAGCTATTCCGGGCATGCTCCCAAACACATCCAAAAGATTTCTCCCTCCCTTTAGTCCCGAGGGTAAATTATACGTTGCCGACTACACATACCATCTAAAGGGAGATATCAAACACAAATCATAAATCTATCATAGATCGTCCAGTCATACGGACACAAGAATAGATCATCTTTATTGAAAGTTCATAATAGTGAGGGTTTCTCCATCTCCCCAAGAACAAAGGAACTACTCACACATGGAAGCAATCAACGACATCATCATAATCAAATGGATGGATAAAAGTACGCGGATAAAGCTAGTGCAAACCACAATTGAATCTGGAATTACAACAAGATCTAATAGATGAGAGATGGGGTGATGATGGTGATGAGGATGCAGCGGTTGATGATGAAGGGGATGATGCGATGTCCTCCAATGATCCGTGAAGCAGTAGGGATTTGCCCTCTGCCTAGTTCCTCCTTCAGATCCCTTTAAGATGTGGGTTTTCATGGTTTCTCGTGGCTGTGAATGTTAGATCTCTCTACCGTATTCGCCAGGAGAAAGTATTTGACGAGGCGGATGCATTGCCGCGTGGTACAGGCGGGCTCCACCCGTACCACTTGTCGTTATCGCGGCAGATGATTTCCTCTCGCTTGGTATTCTCCCAAGTGCAAAGGTAAATCAATAAAATGACTTTTATCACTTAAAAATATCATATTATAACATAATATGACAGTTCCAATTGATATGTTCATAATTGACTTAGTAGTTTGGGATCCTGTTGAAACAAAGGCAAAAAGGTGCGCGCAAGCGCAGTGAAATACCAAAATCCCTATTCTATTTATGAAAAACAAAAGGTAAATATGCTTCAATTTTGGATTCATCAATGACTTATAGTCACTTGATGCAGTCAGGGCCCATCATCGCTTCTTTGCACGAAGTCGGTTCATCATTGTCAAAACAATAATGACTTGTTTATCAAAATCTCACTATTTGATTATTACCTGACGCATACGATTCAAATAGGAACTCTAATCTTCGAGATCACAACCTTTGTAATCACGGGAGCCATGAGCATTGAGGCCACCACTGGGACACTTTTCGGCGCTGTGTTACTTAGTACATATAACTAAGGTTCAATAACCTTATCAAAGTTCTATTGTCCTCCCACTTAACTTTTCGCGAAAAATCCCTTCTCAAGAAATTTGACGTTTCTAAGCGACAAACTCTTTTGTCTTTGGTGTTATGGAGGAATACTCAACTATTGCTTTGGGATAACCTACAAATATGTGCTTATCTGACTTTGGTTGTAAACATTTTACTTATGCCTAGCATACCAAAATTTCAGAAAAGATAACTCGTGTTTTATACCAAACCATAACCCATATGGTATCATTTAAATGGATCACGATGGTTCTCTTTTCAGTGTAAAAACAGTAGTCTCTAAAGCTTTAATCCTTAAAACATAATGGCAGTTTTATAAATCACACCTTTGATCTTACCATGTCAAACAAGGTTTGATTTCATCTCTCGAACACTGCATACTCCTATGGTTTATTAGGAAACACAAATACATGGAATGATTCCACAAATCTTAGGTGTTTTGCTAAACATGTAACTCAAATATCTTTATGATCCAATCATACATTCTTTATTTTCTTGTTACTATGATTTTCTACTTCAACTTGAATATCTTTGAACAATTTTCAAATATTTCATACTTCTTGCTTATTAAGTAAATATACACATATATTCACTCAAATTTCCATAGAAAGCATATGAAGCTGAAAGATCCACCGCACATGGCTACACATAATGGACTATATACATCAACATGCATAATTTCCAATAAGTTAGTCATCCTTTCCTCTTTGCCCAATGAACAGAGTTTCAATTATCTCGAGGGAAGTCTCGCAAGCATCAATTCATCAAAATCAAAGACTCCAAAAATCCATCAACATGGAGTTTCTTCATGTTTTCTTTCCAATATGATTTAAACGGTGATGTCACTTCGTAAGTGATCTTTCAATCATTTGTCATGCGACATTTTAGCATTAGTTTTTATGGACGTGATTTCTCCAACTAGACTTGTAAAAGTTCATCCATCTTCTATGGAATAATGTAATTATTTGAACAACCATTGTTCTCATAATACCGGAACAAAATAACAATTATTAAAACAAATCTTGAAGGCAGTTTTGATGTCAACGAGGAACACAATAACACATTTTGTTTTCCATGAACATCATCACATATTCCTTTGCTAGTTACTTAGGACACTGTAGTTCATGAATTGTGTTGTTCTATATGACATTTCACACCAACTAATTCGGTATCCAATACCCAAGAACCACATTGTTTAACAAGCAAAGAATACAACCATAACATGTATATCATCTATATACTTAAGCTGGAAATATCCATTCGTTTTCTTTTCTACCAGATATTTCATAGATTCTGTTTCAGCATTTCCTTTTCCTTTTAAAAGAATCTAGCAACATCAACAGTGGTGCCATACATATGACACATAGTCCAAAGCGTGTATAGTAAAATACTAATACCTTTGGACTTTCACTTTGAAGTGGATCACCATCATCAACTGTTTGGTGTTTGATGACCCACAAGTATAGGGGGTGTATTGCAGTATTTTCGAGGGAAGTGAAACCCAATTTATTGATTCGACACAAGGGGAGCCAAAGAATATTTATAAGCCTTAACAACTGAGTTGTCAATTCAGCTGCACCTGAAAACAATCTTGCTCACAGCAGTTTATCAGTAGCAACAGTTTTGTAGTAGGAATAGTAAAATAATAGCAGTAGTAAAAGTAAAGACAGTAGTAACAATTGCAGTAAACAGTAGGATTAAAGCGCGGTAGGCATAGGGATGGATGGACGGGCGTTGCATGGACAAGACAATTCATATAGCAATCAGAACATAGGGCATTTGCAGATAAATAAGATAAAGCATCCAAGTACTAAATAATCATAGGAATGTGTTCCATATATAGTCATACGTGCTCGCAATGAGAACTTGCACAACATCTTTTGTCCTGCCAGCTCGTTTGCAGCGAGGCCTCAAGGGAACCACTGACAATTAAGGTGCTCCTTTTAATAGAGCACCGGAGCAAAACATTAACACTATGTGAACACATGTGATCCTCACATCAAAGCCATTCCCTTCGGTTATCCCAATTGCTGTCACTTCGGGGCCTTTGGTTCCGGACAACAACGTGTGTATACAACTTGCAGGTAAGACCATAAACAATACTATCATAATGAATCAATAACATGTTCAGATCTTAAATCATGGCACTTGGGCCCTAGTGACAAGCATTAAGCATAACAAGTTGCAACAAAGTCAAAAAGCACTAATAATAGATCCTAGGCACCATGCCCTAACAATCCGATGCCATTACATGAACGATCTCATCCAATCCCTACCATCCCCATAGCCTACAGCGGGGAATTACTCACTCATAGATGGGGAAATATGGATGGTCGAAGGAGAAGCGATGGTGATGATGATGGTGATGATCTCCTCCAATTCCCCATCCCGACACGGTACCAGAACGGAGTTTCTGGTTTCGAATTGTGGAATCTGGTGGTGGCGGCACAACGGAACTCTTTTTAGAAAAACATCGACCCCCTGGGTTTTTAGGTCAGGACGCAAATTATAGGCGAAGAGGGAGACTGAGGGGGTGACTGGGGCGGCCAGACCACCCCCTGGCGCAGCCAGGCCTAGCCCGCGTGGCCAGACGGTGTGGCCAGGCCCCAGCCCCTCTCCGTCTCGTATTCTGGCTCCTTGAGTCTTCTGGTGAAATTGGATTTTTGGCATATTTTCTGGGATTTTCCTGATAGTTGATTTTCTGCACAAAAACTAGACACCAAGGTAATTCTGCTGAAAATAGCGTTAGTCCGTGTTAGTTGTATCCAAATCACACAAGTTTAGAGGAAAAGCAATAGCAAAAGTGTTCGGGAAAGTAGATACGTTTTGGACGTATCAACTCCCCCAAGCTTAGCTTATTGCTTGTCCTCAAGGAATTCAATTGAAAACTGAGTGCGATAAAAGAAACTTTCACGAACACATTTGCTTCATATGATGTATATATTCTCAGCATGTGATCAACCACTTAGGCAATTCATAATAAGCAGTATGCAACTAAGTTTACTTAATAGTCATTGCAAGCTATGAAGAGATTCCAACTCAAAAATAATAAGTAGCATGAAACATAAACATAAGCAACATTGTAATGTTCATAAAAAGGTATGATAGAGTGGTATCTCGCTTGCCTTTGACTGTAGAGCAAACAAAAATGCCAAGGCACCTCTGAAGTTCAAGTGAAGACTAGAAGTAAAGATATCAAAGATACAAGCATCAAATTTATAACGCAAATAATCAAGTTTTGAGACAAGCATATTACACTAAGAATGACAACTATCTCAATCAAGTGCTCATAGAATATGTGGAGACTCAACAAAGAAATGAAAAGGTTTTGAATAGTTTGAAAGGCTTCCAAATGCTGAATATATGGTACTCATTAGCTTTGAGCTCTCATTGCCCCTATCATAAGCATCTTTAAATGGTTAAGGTTAAAGTGACACAACTAAGAGGATATGCTTGACAAGTTATAAGTTAAAATCTCATGCCCCTTACTTACGAGTACCGGACCTCATGCTACTCAACTTCAGTCACAAGTAAGCTCTTGTCATTGTAAGTACATATGTATCATACAAAACCACCAACGGGGTACCCCTTGCACATGATACAGGAGCTATCCCATAATCAAAATGACAAGGCAAGCAGACAATGAGCATCTCAGCGATCTTTTTATTTGCTATTTGCATAGGCTTTTATTGAGGATGCTTCATAGAATGCTCATTATGGTTATGCTGCAAGTTTCCACCATGATTAGGCATGGCTTAGGCTAGCGGCCCAGGCATTTCTCTAACACATATACAAACTCCATGATCTTACAAGTTCCCCTTTTATTTCACACCGCCGGGATCCATAAGTAAAAGAATCATGATATCAACGAGGTACAAAGTACCAGTGCAATGTTGAAAGCGTTCCCCATGATACATGGTTCTGCTAATTTCAACTTATAAAGCGCAAGCATATACGCAACAAAGATGGACACAATGGTTCAAGATTATTGAGTGCAATAAAGTAAAGTGTGCCATCAAGTTCGTGAGAGCTTTACTAACTAACTTTCTCATAATAAGAAAACATTTTATTTGGAAGAAAACAAGGAATACTAAGCATGCACGGAATAGCAAATGATGCTAATAGGTAGGTATGGTGGACACTTATGGCAATATTTGGTTTTAGGGAGTTGGAAACACGAGTAAAGCTTATACTGAGTGCAGGTGAAGGCTAGCAATAGTAAGGGAGCGACAAACAAGAGAGCAATAACTGTCATAATCATGCTTGCAACAAAACATGACTAAACATGGCATGAAAGTGATTCAAGACCCCTGAGGCAAAATAATTCATCGAAGCTTAACTGATTATTGTTTCAGTCATATTCATGCATGAGCATGTGCCAAGTCAATTCAAGTGAAACATTCATAGGAGGATACCACAGTGTCATACCAAGTTATGAATAGAGCAATGCAAGCAAACATTCATATGACAAGCTACAAACTATTAGCGAGCTGGAGCTAATCATAAGAAAACAAGAACTACTAAGCATCCATAAATAACATACACCCTACATAAATAGACTAAGCATGCCCACAATGATAAGTATATGTACAAAAATGAAAACAAATAGAGTTTGTTACCAGCCTCTTACCACACCTCAAGTTGTCGTCAATCCTCATTATTGCCTTTCACTTGTGTGGCTTGAATAATAACATGAAACCAAATTCCACTGAGGACTGCTGAACCCTGCAACAAACTCACAAAACCAAAGAAGAACAACAAATATTTTTGGTGTTTTCGATTAAAAACAAAAACCAAAAGGAAGAAGAAGCAAAGCGATTTTTTTTGGGTTTTTCGAATAATTCAACAAAGCAAAAAGGAAAAGGCAAACCAAGGCAAAAGAAAAAGAAGCAAACAAAGAGAAACAATGGAAATATTTTTGGTCTTTTTGTGTTTTAGAAAGCAAAAGCAAAAAGAGAACGAAAACTAAAAAGAGAACGAAACATGAATATACAAAGTACCGACGAAACATGATAAGGAGATGAGTGTGATGTCGGTGTACCTCCCCCCAAGCTTAGGCTTTTGGCCTAAGTGGGTATCAATCCCAAGCTGGCCAAGATGGATCGCCTTCGTAGTACGGTGAGGACGTTCCCTCGTCCTGGTGTGAGCTCGAGGACGCCCCACCGTAGTGTGCAGAGTAATCGTAAGAGGGCACATCCTCCTGGTGCTATCTATGGAAGCCAAGCAAGCGGAGCTGCTCGTCCACCTCCTCCTTGGAGCGCGACCACGGCCTCCTGTGAACATTGAACAAAGTAGATTGTGGCAAAGGAATCTCCCTTTCATCCCCGTCAGTAAACAACACCCTGTATACTAACTGTCCATATCAGAGTCAACAGTGACGAAGTGATGTGTTTTCATGGCAGCAAGATCAAGCCTTTGTGGTGCCAATATAGTATCATTAGGATCCACAGAAAGTTCTAACGCATTAACCATGCGTGAAGCAATAATGCCCCCATAAATAGGTCCCCGAGCTGCTAGGCGGCGAGCAATGAGAGAGCCTAGATTGTACCGAGTATCATTATTAAGTGCAGCAGCAAGGAAGGCTAAATGATAATTGGAGATATTACTCGTATTCTCCCTACCAAGAATGCTAGTAGCAAGATAATAAGCAAAGTATCTAAGAGCTGGGAGTTGGATGTTTCCTATCTTCCTGCGCTGAGCTATGCGGTCATCGTCATTGGTCACACCTCGATAGAGCTCCAGCAAATCAGCGGGTCGCCCTTGGATCTTCTTCACGGTCTTTCCAATGGCATGGTAAACGGCAGATTATAAATTCTGAAAGAAACAGTTGACTGATAGGGGGTGTTAGTGAAAATGAAACTCTCAACGAAAGTTTTGGTGAGCATGGCATATTGCTCACTCTCATCTTCCATGTATGAGGTCAAACCGACCCTCTAAACCAATAGTAAGAAATCATCGAGGATCCCTGCAGCTTGCAAGAAGGTATAACAAGTAAAAGTAGATGGGTGAGCATCCCCCTCATCTCCTTCATTGTCAAAGCGTGGTGCAATGAGATCTTCATTGTATGAATGCCTAAACTAGGAGGCTGATCTTGAGGGCCTTGACCTCCTAGGTGTGTGCCTCTCAAATATTTCTCCAAAGGTGTGGTTGTTCATCTTTGATATTCTGAAATTTAAACATCCATTACACAAGTGGTTACAAAGTGAATATATAATGAAGGGCACTACTCATAGGGACTTGTAAGAGGCCTAAACATGCATCAAAACAATATCTCTAAGCACTGAACAAGATTACAAGCTCTCATAACCTGTCACCTACAACAGCAAAATACTCAAGATATAAAGCACTAAACACAAATCTACTTGGACAAGCGGAGGAGTTACATACCGGAGAACAAATGCTCCAAATTTCAGTAGTAAAGATGGGCTGAGCAAGGAGATCGAAAAATCATGGGCAAGAACAGCAAGAATGCGATTTCGAGCAAAGAACCAATGTTTTCTCGGGAGAGAGAAGAAAGTGGGAGGTGAGAGAGTGAGTGGAGGGCCAGGGGTGGCCCACACCATGGCCAGGCGCGCCCCTAGGCTGGCCGCGCCACCAGGTGGTGTGCCTTCCTGGTGGCCCCCTGGTACTCTTCAGGCACTTCTCTGCCCCTTTTTTCACGTAAAAATTTAATATGAATTTTCTGGAATTTTTCGAGACACTTTATTTTTGAGCAATTTTCAGGTATAGATGAATGATTTTCTGACAGAAAAAAGTTTCTAGAATGATGCAATGACAAAACAAAGCTAAAACTTCAGAAGTTCTAAGACACTCTAAAATGCAAGCAACTAATAACAAAAAAGTAAACTAAACGCAAGCAAAAACTAAAATGGATAAAATAAAAGTAAACGGAAATAATCATGTTGAAAACATTGTTTTGTTTATTCAAAATCCCTTTGTTAACAAGGTTGATCAAGTCTTGTTACCAAAACAATTTTATATGAAATAAAACTTTGTATTCCACTAATGATTATGTTACCTCAACCTTGATAGCAATGGTCCCAATCATAATGGTTTCATATTTTTCTTATGGTATGGGACAATATATTTCTCGAACTTGGATGCCCTCAACATGTTCAATTGAATTTAAGCCATAAGTCATATCAATCTTCTTGGGGAAATAGATAGTATGTTCCTTGTCATTAACATTGAAAGCCACCTTTCCTTGATTACAATTAATAACAGCTCCTGCAGTATTAAGAAAGGGTCTCCCAAGAATAATAGACATATTATCATCTTCATGCATTTCAAGCACACCAAAATCAGTTAATATCAAGCAATTATGTGCCACTTAAACAGGTACATCCTCACATATACCAATGGGAATAGTAGTAGATTTATCAGCCATTTGCAAAGATATATCAGTTGGTATTAGTTTTTCCAGTTGAAGTCTCTTATAGAGAGAAAAAGGCATAACACTAACTCCTGCTCCCAAATCACACAAAGAAGTTCTAACATAACTATTTTTAATAGAGCAAGGAATAGTTGGAATCCCTGGGTCTCCAAGTTTCTTTGGAACCTTACCATTAAAGGAATAATTAGCAAGCAAAGTAGAAATTTCTTCATTAGGGATCTTCCTTTTATTCTAGACAATATCCTTCATATACTTTGAATAAGGAGGCAATTGAATAGCATCAGTCAAAGGAATTTGCAAGAATAAAGGTTTCATCTACTCGTAATACTTATTATAGTGTTCATCTTCCTTTGACTTGTGTTTCTTATCAGGGAAAAGCATAGGTTTTTGGACCCAAGGCTCTCTTTCACTACAATGTTTCTGATACGTCCAAAACGTATCTACTTTCCCGAACACTTTTGCTACTGTTTCTCCTCTAAACTTGTGTGATTTGGTTGCAACTAACACGGACTGACGCTGTTTTCAGCAGAATTGCCTTGGTGTCTACTTTTTGTGCAGAAAATCAACTATCAGGAAAAATCCGGGAAAATATGCCGAAAATCCTATTTCACTAGAAGACTCCCGGAGCCAGAATACAAGACGGAGGGGGGCTGGGCCCAGGCCACACCACCTGGCCGCACGGGCAAGCCCAGGCCGCGCCAGGGGGTGGTCTGGCCGCCCCAGACTGCCCCTCAGTCTCCCTCTTCGCCTATAAGTTTCCTTCTGACCTAAAAACTCTGGGGGGTTCGACGTTTTTCCAGAAGGAGTTCGTCCTATTACTTTGGGAAGACCTTTTCTTAGAACTGTTGGTGCCATTATTGATATGAAAGAAGGCACCATTAAATATCAACTCCTACTCAAGAAAGGTACAAAACACTTCCCCAAGAAGAGAGAGAAGATTTCTTTTGCCTCTCCTATGGAAACAAAATTTGGTCTTAATGCTTCTTCATTTGAGAACACTTGATTCTTTTTCTTGCTTCTTATGCCTAACTTAAAGGCGTTAAAGAAAAGTACTTACTAGGAGATAACCCAAAAGTTTTAGATGAGTATTGGAAGTTATTACCTCTGTAATAACCTCTCCTTATCCTTTTCATTTGCTTTTTGTGCCAAGAGTAACCTCTAATGAGAGAGAAGTAATGATTGGAAAAGTTGCTGTCCCGAAACAGATTTATGTGCTTCACTGTAAAAATTCGTGTAAAATCTCTGGACGTCTTTTTGAGGATTGATTTTTTTTGCTTCTTCCCCAGGTTGTTATCTAACTTTCTTTAGTTTAACACTTTTTGATTTGAGCAACAGAAGGTCTTCGAAAAAATTCGTCTTTACCTACTGGTATGTTTTGACAGATTTCTGCCATTTTCTGCATTTGCTTCTTGTTGGTTCCTTTTTGAGTTCTTTTGGGGAATTGAGCTTTTTTAGGGAAGTGCTACAGTAGATAGTGTTGTAGTGGAAGTTTATTTGGTGTTATAACTGAACGTTAAGACTTATTTATCTTGAGTGCACTAATGTTGCTAATAAAGTTTGTGTGAAGTTTTGTATGAAGGAAAATTTTCAGGTGTATGGAAGGAATGAGTAATGAGATGAAGGATGGACTAAAGCTCAATATTGGGGATGCCACGCATGTCACCCCAAGAAATATCCAAGAAGTACAAGCGTCAAAGCTTGGGGATGCCCAAGGCATCTCCCTTCTTCATCAATAAAAATCCCAGGTTTCTTCCAAACGCTTCATTTTTATTGTTTCATGCACAGTTGTGTTTTTCTTGGAGCGTCTTCTTTTACGTTTTCGTTTTGTTTTTTCATTTGCTTTTGTTTCCTTAGTTTGCTGAATAAATTGGTTGGACCCCCTCTTTCATACATTGGTTTTTAAATAGTTTGGTTTGGTTTGGAAAAGAGTAGGAAAGTTCATGCTTATGTGGTAAAAGGAGCTCGTTTTTGACTGTGGCTTATGCTTTGTCATGCCATGCTTGATATTGTTTTGGATTTATGCTTAGTATTATTTTCTGTAGCATGACTTGTAAACAATTGAGATTGCTTAATGAGCCTTGGATGAATCATGCGTTGTTTTAGCATATTAAAGCATTGTATAGTGGTATTCTCCTTTGATGCTTTATTTGGGTTGACTTGGCGCATGATTACACCATGTTATGACTATCTCAAGTCACCATAGCCTTTATGATCCTTTAGTTTTCAACTTGTAGTATCACTTTATGCTTTGATCAATGATGTTTTGTCAATCTGCATGATTATGGCCATTATTGCTCTCTTAGTTTGTCGCTCCCAGTCTTTTGCTAGCCTCCACAACCAAGTATGAGTTCCACTCATGCATCCAACTCCCTAAACCAAGTTATTCCAAAGAGTCCACCATACCTACCTACTAGCTTAAGCTATTCCAAGTATATTCATGCTTTTGTTTACCTTCCAAATTAAACTTGTTATGAGAAAACTAGTGATTAAAGCTCTCACGAACTTGATGGCACACTTTACTTTTCTTGCCCTTAATAAACTTGAACCATTGTGTCGTCTATGTTGTATATGATTGCACTTATTTGTTGGGAATTAGCAGAACTATGCTTTCATGGGGAACACTTTCAACATTGCACTTGGTACTTGTACCTAGTTGATATCATGCTCTTTTGTATATGGATGTCGTCGGTGTGAAATGAAAGGGGAGCTTGTAAGTCCATGGAGTTATGTATATGTGTTACAGAAATGCCTGGGCCGCTGGTCTAATCCATGTTGACATGGTGGAAACCTGCAGCGTAACCATAATGAGCTGTCTATGAAGCATTCTTCTTATAAAAAAAGAGTCCTATATTGAGAAAAAAAAGAAAAAAAAAAGAAAAAAAAGAGATATATGAAAAGAGGAAAGAGAGAAAAAAGCACCATATTCCCATGGTAAATAAGAAGAATGTTTAGATGCTCGTTGTCTGCTTGCCTTATCATTTTTATATGGGGATTCTTCCGTATCATCGGGTGGGGGTACCCCGTTGGCGGTTCTCTATGATACACATGTACTTACAATGACAAGAACTTACCGGTGACTAAACTTGAGTAGCATGAGGAGCGGCCCTCGTATACAAGGGACATGAGATTTCTAACTTATACTTCGTCAAGCATGTACACCATAGTTTGTTCACTTTAACCTTAATCACTTCAAGATGCTTATGATAGGGGCAATGAGAGATGAAAGCTATAATTACCATAATTTTTGGAAGCTCTTTATGAGACTTGAATCCCTACTTCCTTCTATGAAGGCCTTTCTTCCACCATTATATTGAGTCTCCACCTTCTATCTTTATGCACCTACTTTGAGAGCATAGTGGCCATTCTTAGTTCTATGTGCATTGTCCCAAGACTAGTTGATTGATGCATAACTTGATATTGCTTGTTTTAACTATTGTATCTAGTCACTCTTATGAACTTTGAAGGTGTCCTATGCATTTATATTTGCTACTCTATGAGGGACAAGTTGAATACTATTATGCTATGTTTTCTTTATGTGAAACAAACAAACGTCTTGCAAAGCATTGTTATTCATGAATCTTTTGTTTTGCCTTTTCATGTTGCATCATAGTTTCTTTGCTTATTGCTAGAACTTTATCTTTCATGTTATGATTGAAGTACTATGATCCCAGCTTTGAATGTTTCACAAACACTTTGATCAAGTCTTTGATGGTGTATGTCACCTTAAAAATTATTCTTTCTTTTTATCACTTACCTACTCGAGGACGAGCAGGAGTTAAGCTTGGGATGTTGATACATTGCAAATGTATCTATAATTTTTGATGTTCCATGATTGGTTTTATCCACTTTCTTGTGTTTTGTTCCAACTTTGGAGTACTTTTCATATGATTTCTTGGACTAACCTATTAACAAGAGCCACAGTGCCAGCTGCCTGTTTTCTGCTGTTTTTGGTTCTAGCAAAGTCAGAAAATGAATATTCTCGGAATTGGACGGGACAAAACCCAAAGTGTCTATTTTTTCGGAAGTCATCAGATGCCAGAGTACAAGACGGAGAGGGGCCAGGGGGCCACCACACCACCTGGCCGCGCGGCCCAGCCTGGCCCGCGCCAGGGGGTGGTGTGGCCGCCTCTGGCACCCCCTCGGCCTCCCCTTCCGCCTATAAGATGCCCTCGGGACGAAAAACCTAAGGGCCCGATCAAAAATCCACGAAAGCGTCTGTAGCCGCCATCATCTCCATCCCTAGATCGGGAGGGATCTGAAGCTCTTCCCGGCACACTGACAGAGAGGGGAATTCACCCTAGAGGCCTTCTTCATCACCATGCAAGCCTCCTGTGTGATGCGTGAGTAGTTCATCCTTGGACTATGGATCCATGTAGTAGCTATATGGCTGGTTCTCCTTCTTTGTGCTTTCATGTCTAGATCTTGTGAGCTCCGTTCATGATCAAGATCATCTATTTGTAATTCTGCATGTTGTGTTTGCGGGGATCCGATGGATATTGAGATGCTGTTTCAGATTGATTATTGATTCTATCATGTCTTTGTTATTTGTGATCTTGCATGCTTTTCGTTGTTAGTAGCTATCTTGGCCAAGTAGATGCTAGCAACTCCAAGAGTTAGTATTTATGCTCGATAGTGGGTTCATGCCTCTGGTAATCTGGGGAAGTGACATAAATCTCTAAGGTAGTAGATGTGATGTTGCTACTGAAGGAAATATGCCCTGAGAGGCAATAATGAAGTTGTTATTATGTATTCCTTATATATGATAGATGTTTATTTTGCATGCTAGAATTGTATTGCTCGGAAACATCAATACATATGTGTTTAATAAACAAAAAGGGTTCCTAGTTATGCCTCTCTTATAGACTAGCTTGTTGATTAATAAGATGATCAAGGTTTCCTGATCATGGACATTGGATGTTGTTTCGGAGTTGACTTCACCTAATGAAGAGAGAGCTAATGATATTGATCATGAAACTCCGAAAGAGGACACTACCGAATCTCGTAGGTCAAGCAGGACACGTGCAGCTCCTGAACTGTACGGCAATCCTGTGGTGAATTTCATGGTTGATGAAATGGATGACCCTGCGACGTATGAAGAAGCAATGATGAGCCCGGATTCCAAGAAATGGCTAGAATCCATGAAATCCGAGATGGAATCCATGTACGAGAACTAGGTTTGGACCTTGGTGGACTTACCTCACAATCGAAAGGCCATTGAGAATAAATAGATTTTCAAAAGAAAAACTGATGCTGATGGTAATGTGACCATCTATAAGGCTCGACTTGTCGCAAAGGGGTTTCGACAAATTCAAGGAGTTGACTACGATGAGACATTCTCTCCCGTAGCGATGCTTAAGTCGGTTAGGATTATGTTAGCAATTGATGCATATTTCGATTATGAAATATGGCAGATGGATGTCAAAACTGCATTCCTCAATGGTAATATTGAAGAAGAGTTGTATATGATACAACCTAAGGGTTTTGTCGATCCTAAGGATGCTACTAAGGTATGCAAACTTCAGCGATCCATCTATAGACTGAAGCAAGCATCCCGGAGTTGGAATCTCCGCTTTGATGAGGTGATCAAAGAGTTTGGATTTGTCCAAACTTATGGAGAGGCTTGTATTTACAAGAAAGTGAGTGGGAGCAATGTGGCATTTCTAATATTATATGTGGATGACATATTATTGATTGTAAATGATATAGATCTTTTAAACAGTGTGAAAAGTTATCTAAATAGCAAAAAAATTCGATGAAAGACCTTGGTGAAGCATCATATATATTAGGCATTAAAATCTATAGAGATAGATCAAGGCGCCTAATTGGGCTATCGCAGAGTACATACCTTGATAAGATATTAAAGAAGTTTAATATGGACGGAAGTAAGAAGGGGTTCTTACCTATGTTGCAAGGCAAGACATTGAGTAAGACTCAAAGTCCGGCTACGGCGGAAGAAAGAGAGATGATGGAGAAGATCCCCTATGCCTCGGCCATAGGCTCTATAATGTATGTCATGCTATGTACAAGACCAGATGTGGCACATGCTATTAGTTTGACTAGTAGGTACCAATCTGATCCAGGTTCGGAACACTAGATAGCGGTCAAGAACATCCTCAAGTACTTGAGAAGAACTAGGGATATGTTTCTTATATACGGAGGTGAAGAAGAGCTAGTCGCTAAGTGTTATGTCGATGCTAGCTTTGACACCGATCCGGATGACTCTAAGTCTCAATCCGGATACGTATTTCTCTTGAACGGAGCAGCAGTTAGTTGGAGGAGTTCCAAACAACCTGTGGTGGCTGGATCAACGACGGAGGCGGAATATGTTGCTGCTTCAGAAGCGGCGCAGGAAGCGGTTTGGATGAAAGAGTTCATTACGGAACTAGGTGTGGTTCCTAGTGCATTGGACCCGATGGTGATCTATTGTGACAATAATGGAGCCATAGCCAACGCCAAGGAACCGAGGTCTCACAAGAATTCCAAGCATATTGAGCGTCGGTTTCACTCCATCTGCGAACATGTCAAGGATGGAGATATAAAGATTTGTAAAGTACACATGGACCTAAATGTAGCAGATCCGTTGACTAAAGCTCTCCCTAGGGCAAAACATGATCAACACCAGAACTCCATGGGTGTTAGATTTATCACTATGTGAACTAGATTATTATCTCTAGTGCAAGTGGGAGACTGAAGGAAATATGCCATGAGAGGCAATAATAAAGTTGTTATTATGTATTCCTTATATATGATAGATGTTTATTTGGCATGCTAGAATTGTATTGATAGGAAACATCAATACATGTGTGTTTAATAAAAAAAAGGGTTCCTAGTTATGCCTCTCTTATAGACTAGCTTGTTGATTAATAAGATGATCAAGGGTTCCTGATCATGGACATTGGATGTTGTTAATAACAAGGTCATAGCATTTGTGAAATGATCTGATGAACATTCATACGAAGTATATCATTACGATCAAGTCATTATGTTTACATTGCTATAACATCATACGAAGTAATCTTTATCCTTAGACCATGAGATCATGTTAATTGCTAACACCGGAAGAGTATCTTGATAACATCAAACGTCACACCGTAACAGGGTGACTATAAATATGGGTTCAGTGCTTCGAAGGTGTTATGTTGAGGCTCATGGATCAAGAGTGGAATTTGTCAATCCCGATGACAGATAGATATACTCTGGGCCCTCTCGGTGATATCACATTAAGATAGCTTGTAAGCAAGTGATGTGATCACTAGAATGTTATATCACGGGAACGAGAAAAGAGTGCATGTCGGTAACGAGATCAAACTAGGTATTTGTATACCGATGATCGAATCTCAGACATGTATTATATCAAGAGACAAAGGGATTAAATTACAAGCGTTAAAGGTTCTCACGATCATAGAAGTCATCGTTGAATATGCAGGAGTCAGTATGGACCTCTAGGTCCCGCTTCTGATTATTGATCTGAGAGGAGTCTCAATGATGTCTGCATTATTCGTGAACCGTAGGGTGACACACTTAAGAGTTACCGGACACCATTTTGGAGCACATATGTTTCAAACGAAAGAATTGCAAAGCGCGTGAATTGTTTCAATAGAAACCGGAAATTGTTTCGGGTGAAATTGAAGAAGGTGGTTCTGCATGTGATATTGAAATATTGCAAGGGGTTATATGTGAATGTTTGTTAATTAAAGTAATTAACAAAATTCTGAATAAATTTAATAAAAGAGTTTTATTAAATGAGAGAGCATTAAACTTAGAGAATTTAACGCATTTAAAGTGGGGACTTTAAAAGGGAATGTGAAGAGGCATTTTAATGTGGAGAGGTTACCACCACATGAATGGGGGAGGTGAGGAGTCACCCCCCCATGCGCCAGCCATGGAGAGAGGGGCACCCCACTCCTCCTATAAAAGGCCCCCCTCTTCCTCCTTCTTCCTCACACCTCCTCCAGAAGGATCTCTCTCCCCCTCTAGAATTATTCCCCCATGGTCTCGAATTAGCGAGATACATGTTCCCGGTGGCATTTCATCTGGAAGGAGTTGCTGCTTCCGCTGGATCGCTGGAGTGAGGAGGTGGAGGTTATCCGGTGGCTTGAACATGTGTGTGAGTACGGATGCGCTGCTGAGTTGCGGCGCTCGAACTTCCTCACGATCTTGAGATCGGCAAGTGTACGACTACATCAACCACGAGTTCCTACTCGTTAACAAAACTCGTTGTCTTCGAGGGTAAGTTCTCGATGGATGTATGTCCACCCGTTGCTCTGTACCTAGTAGATAGATCTTGGCGTGTAGTTCTCATCGTAGGAAAATTTTTGTTTTCTATGCTGTGGACCCAACAGTGGTATCAAAGCCTGATCTATGCATAGGTGCTTTGCACGGGTAGTACACATATGTTTATATGTGGCGATGATGATCATGTTATTGCATCTTCTATGTATTTTGGATATTGGTGGCATAATGAGATGAAGCGCCCCGGACCAACCTTACATGTCATCGTACATGAGACCGGTTCCACGACTGACATGCAACTAGTTTTGCATAAGTGGTTGGCGGGTGTCTGTCTCTCCAACTATAGTCAATATCTGATTTACAACGAGTTGCTAATAACTTGGTTATCCTCGTTGTGGTTCATGTTCATAGGTAAGAACGGTTTTATCTCCGAAAGCCCTAAGCCACGTAAAACTTGAAATTGATAAATTAGAGGCGTCTAGTTTAGATCGTTGCTGGGCTAGTGTACTGATATGGTATTGTTGTAAGTAGATGTATGATAGATACTCTTACAACACATTCAACGTGTAAGTTCCATAGACCTTGGCCTTACACACAAAGGAATGATAGAGATCATACCACGATGCAAATGATAGAGATCAAATGCATGGACCATATCATCTCACTTTACACATTAGATGTTAGCATCTTATACTGCTAGTTTGGCGCTTTCTGTAGCATTGTAAGATGATCCCTCATTTAGATATCAAGATAAAAATGTGTTCTTCCTTGAGTATGCACCGTTCTGTGGATCGTGTTTCGAGACATCACGTGATGATCGGGTGTACTCGAATCTACGCTTTCATATGAACGGGTATAAGACAGTTTTACACACGCGAACACTAAGGTTCTTACTTGGCGAGCCTAGCATGTACAGACATGGCCTCGGAACACAGACCGAAAGGTTAAGCATTAGTCATATAGTTGATGTGATGCCCATATAGATGCTCTCCTTTGAAGCTACATCAGCTCACGTGATGATCGGACTTGGTGTAGTGGATTTGGCTCATGTAATCACCAAAAGGACACGAGGGATGTCGTTTTTGAGTGGGAGTTCATTAGTAATTTGGATTAGTTGAACTCACTCTATCATAAACTTAGTCTAAATGAACTTTACAAATTTTGTTGTAGATGGCACCACCTGCTTTTAATTTCAATGTGTTCATGGAGAAAGAGAAACTTTCTGCGAATGGTAGCAACTTCACCAACTAGGCTATGAATTTGAGGATTCTCCTCACTGCTGCACAAAAGCAATATGTGCTAGATGCGCCGCCAGGCCCCCCACCAGCTCCTGATGCCCCTGACGAGGAAAAGAATGTCTAAGTGACTCGTCAAGAGGACCACAACTTAGTTCATTGCGGCATACTATATGGGCTAGAGCCGAAACTTCGAAAGCGTTTCGAAAACGGCAATGCCTTTGATACCATGGGAGAATTGAAAATGATTTTCGATACCCATGTCGCCGTAGAGAGTTATAATGCTTCAGAAAAGTTCTTTAGCTGCATGATGGAGGAGAACAGCTCCGTTAGTGAGCATGCACTCAAAATGTCTGGGTACGCTGATAAGCTTGTGTCCTTGGGAATAACGATTCCCATTGACTTAGGCATACATTGTGTTCTCCAATCTCTACCACCTAGCTACAAGAGCTTCGTGATGAACTATAATATGCAGGGCATGAAGAAGTCTCTTCCCGAGCTTCTGTCAATGCTTAAGACTGCAGAAGTGGAGATTAGGAAAGAACATTAAGTGTTGATGATCAATAGGACCACCGGTTTCAAGAAGGACAAGAAAGGCAAGCACAAGGGAAAGAAGGGTGGAAAATCTATTACCGCACCTGAAAAGAAACCCTGAGCTGGCCCTAAGTCTGACACCGAGTGTTACTATTGCAAGGGGACTAGCCATTGAAAGCGCAATTGCCCCAAGTATTTGGCGGACAAGAAGTCCGGCAAGGCAAACAAAGGTATATGTGATATACATGTTATTGATGTGTACTTGACTAGTACCGCAGTAGCACCTGGGTATTTGATACAGGATCGGTTGCTAATATATGTAACTCGATTCAGGGGCTGCGGAACAAGCGACAACTAGCAAGGGATGAAGTCAGGATGCGGGTCGGCAATGGATCAAGAGTTGATGTGATCGTCGTCGGGACGCTACCTCTCCATATTCCATCGGGATTAGTTATAAACCTAAATAATTGTTATTTGGTGCCTGCACTGAGCATGAACATTGTATCCGGATCGTGTTTGATGCAAAGTGGTTATTCCTATAAATCTGAAAACAATGGTTGTTCGATTTATAAGAATGATATCTTTTATGGTCATGCACCTGTGTTGAATGGTTTATTTCTATTGGATCTCGATAGTAATATTACGCATATTCGTAATGTTAACGCTAAAAAGATTAAACTTGATAATGATATATCTGCATATATGTGGCATTGCCGTCTAGGTCATATTAGCGTTAAACACATGAAGAAACTCCATTCTGATGGACTTTTGGTATTAGTTGATTTTGAATCATTTGATACATGTGAGCCATGCCTTATGGGCAAGATGACTAGAACGCTGTTTTCCAGTTCAATGGAACGGGCGACAGATTTATTGGAAATCATACATACTGATGTGTGTGGACCAATGAGTGTGTTGGCACGAGGTGGATATCGTTATTTTGTTACTTTCACGGATGATTTGAGTAGATACGGTTATATCTATTTGATGAAACACAAGTCTGAAACCTTTGAAAAGTTCAAGGAATTTCAGAATGAAGTGGAAAATCATCGTAATAGAAAGATCAAATTTCTGCGGTCTGACAGTGGAGGTGAGTATCTAAGTTACAAGTTTAGCACACACATGAAAGAGTGTGGAATAGTTTCACAACTCACGCCTGCCGGAACACCACAATGTAATGGTGTGTCGGAACATCGTAATCGTACTTTATTAGATATGGTTCGATATATGATGTCTCTGACTGACTTGCCACTGTCATTTTGGGGTTATGCACTGGAAATAACTGCATTCACTTTAAATCGGGCACCATCTAAATCCGTTGAAACGACAATGTATGAATTATGGTTTGGAAACAAACCTAAGTTGTCATTTCTTAAAGTTTGGGGATGCGATGTTTATGTGAAGAAACTTCAACTGGATAAACTCGAACCCAGAGCAGAAAAATGCGTCTTCATAGGATACCCTAAGGAAACGATTGGGTATACCTTCTATCACAGATCCGAGGGCAAGGTTTTTGTTGCCAAGAATGGATCCTTTCTTGAGAAGGAGTTTCTCGCGAAAGGTGTGAGTAGTCGGAAGGTAGAACTCGAAGAGGTTATTGAACCTTCTCTTCGTGAAATGGCGAGTAGCGCAGCACCGGAAATTGTTTCGGAGTTGACTTCACCTAATGAAGAGGGAGCTAATGATATTGATCATGAAACTCCGAAAGAGGTCACTACCAAACCTCGCAGGTCAAGCAGGACACGTGCAGCTCCTGAACTATACGGCAATCCTATGGTGAATTTCATGGTTGATGAAATGGATGACCCTGCGACGTATGAAGAAGCAATGATGAGCCCGGATTCCAACAAATGGCTAGAAGCCATGAAATCCGAGATGGAATCCATGTACGAGAACTAGGTTTGGACCTTGGTGGACTTACCTCACGATCGAAAGGCCATTGACAATAAATAGATTTTCAAAAGAAAACCTGATGCTGATGGTAATGTGACCATCTATAAGGCTCGACTTGTCGCAAAGGGGTTTCGACAAATTTAAGGATTTGATTACGATGAGACATTCTCTCCCGCAGCGATGCTTAAGTCGGTTAGGATTATGTTAGCAATTGATGCATATTTCGATTATGAAATATGGCAGATGGATGTCAAAACTGCATTCCTCAATGGTAATATTGAAGAAGAGTTGTATATGATACAACCTAAGGGTTTTGTCGATCCTAAGGATGCTAATAAGGTATGCAAACTTCAGCGATCCATCTATGGACTGAAGCAAGCATCCCAGAGTTGGAATCTTCGCTTTAATGAGGTGATCAAAGAGTTTGGATTTGTCCAAACTTATGGAGAGGCTTGTATTTACAAGAAAGTGAGTGGGAGCAATGTGGAATTTCTAATATTATATGTGGATGACATATTATTGATTGGAAATGATATAGATATTTTAAACAGTGTGAAAAGTTATCTAAACAGCAAATTTTCGATGAAAGACCTTGGTGAAGCGTCATATATATTAGGCATTAAAATCTATAGAGATAGATCAAGGCGCGTAATTGGGCTATCGTAGAGTACATACCTTGATAAGATATTAAAGAAGTTTAATATGGATGGAAGTAAGAAGGGGTTCTTACCTATGTTGCAAGGCAAGACATTGAGTAAGACTCAAAGTCCGGCTACGGCGGAAGAAAGAGAGATGATGGAGAAGATCCCCTATGCCTCGGCCATAGGCTCTATAATGTATGCCATGCTATGTACAAGACCGGATGTGGCACATGCTATTAGTTTGACTAGTAGGTACCAATCTGATCCAGGTTCGGAACACTAGATAGCGGTCAAGAACATCCTCAAGTACTTGAGAAGAA
Organism: Avena sativa; assembly: GCA_916181665.1. Taxonomy (NCBI): domain Eukaryota; kingdom Viridiplantae; phylum Streptophyta; class Magnoliopsida; order Poales; family Poaceae; genus Avena; species Avena sativa. Next base: position 16,676,975 of record OV702291.1, on the reverse strand, counting down.
CTAGGGATATGTTTCTTATATACGGAGGTGAAGAAGAGCTAGTCGCTAAGTGTTATGTCGATGCTAGCTTTGACACCGATCCGGATGACTCTAAGTCTCAATCCGGATACGTATTTCTCTTGAACGGAGCAGCAGTTAGTTGGAGGAGTTCCAAACAACCTGTCGTGGCTAGATCAACGACGGAGGCGGAATATGTTGCTACTTCAGAAGCGGCGCAGGAAGCGGTTTGGATGAAAGAGTTCATTACGGAACTAGGTGTGGTTCCTAGTGCATTGGACCCGATGGTGATCTATTGTGACAACAATGGAGCCATAGCCAACGCCAAGGAACCGAGGTCTCACAAGAATTCCAAGCATATTAAGCGCCGGTTTCACTCCATCTGCGAACATGTCAAGGATGGAGATATAAAGATTTGTAAAGTACACACGGACCTAAATGTAGCAGATCCGTTGACTAAAGCTCTCCCTAGGGAAAAACATGATCAACACCAGAACTCCATGGGTGTTAGATTTATCACTATGTGAACTAGATTATTGTCTCTAGTGCAAGTGGGAGACTGAAGGAAATATGCCCTGAGAGGCAATAATAAAGTTGTTATTATGTATTCCTTATATATGATAGATGTTTATTTTGCATGCTAGAATTGTATTGATCAGAAACATCAATACATGTGTGTTTAATAAACAAAAAGGGTTCCTAGTTATGCCTCTCTTATAGACTAGCTTGTTGATTAACAAGATGATCAAGGTTTCCTGATCATGGACATTGGATGTTGTTAATAACAAGGTCACAACATTTGTGAAACGATGTGATGAACATTCATCTGAAGTATAGCATTACGATCAAGTCATTATGTTTACATTGCTATAACATCATACGAAGTAATCTTTATCCTTAGACCATGAGATCATGTTAATTGCTAACACCGGAAGAGTATCTTGATAACATCAAACGTCATACCGTAACAGGGTGACTATAAAGATGGGTTCAGTGCTTCGAAGGTGTTATGTTGAGTCTCATGGATCAAGAGTGGAATTTGTCAATCCCGATGACGGATAGATATACTCTGGGCCCTCTCGGTGATATCACATTAAGGTAGCTTGTAAGCAAGTGATGTGATCACTAGAATGTTATATCACGGGAACGAGAAAAGAGTGCATGTCGGTAACGAGATCAAACTAGGTATTTGGATACCGATGATCGAATCTCGGACATGTATTATATCAAGAGACAAAGGGATTAAATTACAAGCGTTAAAGGTTCTCACGATCACAGAAGTCATCGTTGAATATGCAGGAGTCAGTATGGACCTCCAGGTCCTGCTTCTGATTATTGATCTGAGAGGAGTCTCAATCATGTCTGCATTATTCGCGAACCATATGGTGACACACTTAAGAGTTACCGGACACCATTTTGGAGCACATATGTTTCAGACGAAAGAATTGCAAAGCGCAGGAATTGTTTCGATAGAAACCGGAAATTGTTTCGGGTGAAATTGCAGAAAGTGGTTCTGCATGTGATATTGAAATATTGCAAGGGGTTATATGTGAATGTTTGTTAATTAAAGTAATTAACGAAATTCTGAATAAATTTAATAAAAGAGTTTTACTAAATGAGAGAGCATTAAACTTAGAGAATTTAATGCATTTAAAGTGGGGACTTTAAAAGGGAATGTGAAGAGGCATTTTAATGTGGAGGGGTTACCACCACATGAATGGGGGAGGTGAGGAGTCAACCCCCATGCGCCGGCCATGGAGAGAGGGGCACCCCCCCTCCTCCTATAAAAGGCCCCCCTCTTCCTCCTTCTTACTCACACCTCCTCGTGAAGGATCTCTCTCCCCCTCTAGAATTATTCCCCCATGGTCTCGGATTTGCGAGATACATGTTCCCGGTGGCATTTCGTTTGGAAAGAGTTGCTGCTTCCGCTGGATCGCTGGAGCGAGGAGGTGGAGGTTGTCCGGTGGCTTGAACGTGTGTGCGAGTACGGATGCGCTGCTGAGTTACGGCGCTCGGACTTCCTCACGATCTTGAGATCGGCAAGTGTACGACTACATCAACCACGAGTTCCTACTCGTTAACAAAACTCGTTGTCTTCGAGGGTAAGTTCTCGATGGATGTATGTCCACCCGTTGCTCTGTACCTAGTAGATAGATCTTGGCATGTAGTTCTCATCGTAGGAAAATTTCTGTTTTCTATGCTGCGGACCCAATAGCTACTAGGGATAAAACAACAATCCTTTGTTCATAGAACAATCGTATTGTTTACTTTACACGCAGTTCGTAAAGCAATAATATGTTGCTTGCAACTTAATACTAGAGGAGGTTCGGATGATAACCTGAAGGTGGATTATTAGTCAGAGATGCAGTTGGATGGCGGTCTATGTATAATGTTGTAATGCCCAATCAAGTCTCAAAAGAGTCAAGATGATTAGTATATGCTTGTATGCTTTCTCGATGTTTGTCAATTGCCCCGCTGTAATTTGTTCACCCAGCATGTTATCCATCTTAAGGAGAGCCACCTCTAGTGAACTATGGATCCCGGTCCTTTACTTTTACATATAATCTATAAATTGTTTACTGCTTTGTGTTTACTTTCTGCAAACTATTAATTCCTTCCATTCGATACGTTTAATCCTTTTTTTAGCAAAACACGGTGAGATTGACAACCTCATCACAAGTTGGGGACAAAGTTCGGTGGTTGTGTTTTGCAGGTCTCCACGTTGCTACTAGCACCAGTAGTGCGCCCCGCCAAGGCTCAGCTAGCAACACCTTTGGGGTGTTTCCTTGCTCCTACTGGTTCGATTAAACCTTGGTTTCATAACTGAGGGAAACTTGTTTTTGTGCTCATCATACCTTCCTCTTGGGGTTCCCAACGAGCTCTATATCAACCACGCTCCAGCATTTTTCTGGCGCCATACTCAGAGCCATCAGCAGGGTGCCGGAACAGAGACTTTCTGTCCCCTGAATCTCCCCTTCGGTGGCAGCGGTGCTACGAAACTTTTCGTGGCTGGAGGCTGTTCGATTTAGGGTTTTCTCATCGAAGGCTTCTTATAGGCGAGAGGGGAGACCGAGGGGGTGCCGGAGGGGCCCACACCACCCCTTGGCGCGGCCTAGCATGGCCCGCGCCACCACGTGGTGTGGCCAGCCCCTGGCGCCTCTCCGTCTCGTCTTCTGGCTCCGTGTCCCCCTCGGTGAAATATTGACTTTGGCTTTTGTCCCGTCCAATTCCGAGAATATTCATTTTCTGACTTTCCTGTAACCAAAAACAACAGAAAACAAGCAACTGGCACTGTGGCATCTTGTTAATAGGTTGGTCCAAGAAAGTGTATAAAAAGTACTCCAAAGTGTGGACAAAACATAAGAAAGTAGATAAAACCAAGCATGGAACTTCAAAAATTATAGATACGTTAGCAACGTATCAATCCCCATACCATAGTTCGGTCTTGTTACCAATGAATTTGTTTACTCGTTCTCATGTCGTTGCATTCCATGACCATGTCACATGCTTGCAAGCTTCATTGATGCAACGTCACCGAAATGTCCACATGTATCTATCCGTTACATGGATTAGACAAATCCTGGTCTTGATATGTACTCCTCTATGCATCCCTTTGGAAAACCTGAGTGGCACCTTTTTGATCATCCTGTTACGAGATGATTCTTGATAACCATCTAAGCTTCTTCCGGAATGGTGATTTGCATTACCTCATAGTCAAAGGATCAGGTTGCAAGGTTCTCTATGTTTTATCATCAATGGTGAACTTTGTAACTAGATCTCATTCAAGATATAACGGTCGGATGTTTGTCTATCATGTCATTCAACTAATAACATGACCTCATTGCCAATTGGCATAAATGCCCATGATCTTGAAACCCAGACCATCCTCATGACCAATGAACTAGTTCGCTAGAAGTAACTAGAGACATTGTTTGTTTACATACCACACGTGTATTAACGTTTCGCATTAACACAGTTATAGCACAACATGAAACATATTATGAACATATAGGAGATATATCAAATAATACACTTTATTATTTGCCTCTAGGGCATAACTCCTTCACATTCAAATTGGTTTTCATTGTTGTGGTCATTAAAACTTATCCTAAAGTCCTAAATTGATGATGGCATGCCCCATGTCATGTGCTAATATGCTTGATTAGCATTTTCCAGAATTTTTGGTCTCTTAGTGTACTTTCGGCTCTTTGACTTTGTGTTCTATTTGCATCTCATGTTGAGAATTCTTACAACTACAAACACACTGTCATTAGCAGTGCAGTGGAAGGATCAAGACATAGTAAATACCATGAAATGTGTGAAATCAACTAGTACTATTTTGAATGAACTTATTGAACATGGATGGGAATCCCTATTAGTTGAAGTTCATGGTTTTTCTAAGAAAAACAATAATGAAGAGATTGATTGGAAGATGCCTATGTTAATCAAAAAGGAGAAGAAGAGTAACTGGAGTTACCAACAAACATCACTATCAATTTGATTGCTTCAATGATGATGTCTTTGATTGGCTAGTTCAAGAGCTTGATGGTCAATTCAGTGAGACATCCTCTATTTTTCTTATTTGGTCAGCGTATTTTAGTCTAAGAGACTCATTTCGTGATTTTAATTTGGAGAACTTGATAAATTTTGCTAGACCATATCCTCAGGATTTTTCTTCTAGAGAGCTAAGGGATCTTGATAAGGATCTATGCCTCTATATTTCAACTTTGGTCTTATAAATTTTAATGTAGTTTAAATCCTCATATTTAGTTGGCAACAAGTAAACATAGCAGAATTTAGTAGCATCATCAATCAACGTCATAAAATATCTCTTTCCACCTGTTGTCAACACACCATTCATCTCACATAGATCAAAATGTATGAATTTTAGAGGTGCCAAGTTTCTTTCATCAGCAACCTTGTGAGGCTTTTGAGGTTGCTTTGATTGCGCACAACTATGGAACTTAGAACATCTGACAATGGTGGAATTTGGAATTAAACTCATATTGGACATCCGACACATCAAACCAAAATTAATGTGACATAGACAAGAGCGCCAAACACTTGTATCATCATTAACACTTCCACAAATACGATTCACAGATTTATTACAAAACTCTAAAAGTGAAAATCGAAACAAGTCTCCGAACTCATAACATTTACCAATAAATTGTCCATGTTTTTAAACATCGACTTTATTAGACTCTAAAACTATCTTAAACCCATCTCTGCATAGAAGGGATCTCTAACAAGATTCTTGTTCATAATAGGAACATGTTGCACGTTCCTCAGCTGAACGATCTTTTCCGAAGTGAACTTCGGATCCACCATGCCAATACCATGAACAAAAGTGAACGTAGAAATGCCAGCACACACATAAACATTAGCACCCATATCAATCCACCAACATGGTGATTGAAATACTAAAAGAATCATAAATAAATACCATACCCACCAGCATTGCAAGCGGTCATGATGTTGACAGTACTCTTCCCCCTTTTCCCTCTGCGATTTGCACGTTTTGGTCATTCCTTGGAAAAATGTCCAAGCTCTCCACATGTATAGCAACCTAGCTCGGCCTTGTTCGGCTTATTCTACTTCTTGAAGGTTGTAGTCTTTTCAGGCTTGTTGAAGGAGGGCTTATAGTTCCCTTTGTTCTTGCCAAAGGCTTTCTTCTGCGCCATATTGGTGCTAGACTAACCCTCGCCTCCTTTCTCAGTAGTGTCCTTAGCCTAAGCTTTCTTCTCAACATCAAGAGACACTATTAGGTTTTCAACTGATATCTCATGTCTCGTTTGAGAGTTGTGGCGAAGCTCCTCCACGAAGAGGGCAACTTTGCAATAATGCACCCAACCACAAACTTGTCGGGTATGACGATACACTTAAGGATTTCAAGATCCTCGGCAAAGAACTATATCACATGATCTTGTTCGACTATAGAATGATTGTTAATCATTCTGTAATCATGAAAGTTCTCTATGATATACAGTTAACTGCCAACATCTGATACATCGAACTTTGTGTTTAGTGCCTCCTAGAGCTCGTTTCCATCTTTGATGTGTATGTACATATCAAATAGCTTATTGTCAAGAACACTCAGAATACATCCCACAAAGAAAACATTGGTTTACTTGAACTTGTTCTCTAAACCTTGTTAGATATAGTTCCTTTAGGTAAAACCTCACTGGCCTTGAATACTTTCAGAGCTTGCAGCGACATAGTAGTTTTATACTGCCACCTATTAAAATGCACTCGGTTAACTTATCCTGCTTCATTGCATCAGCTAGGTATCCCGTGTTTAACTCTGGAAATTTCCTATAATAAGGTTTTTGGATTTTTGGATTATTGGCATAATTTCCATAACTAATTCGTGAATATAAAACATGACTACAGTAGCTACAATTACGTGAAACTCTAACATACTAGATGTATTAATCAACATGAATAGTAGAAGTGCATATGCCATAATAGCCATAGTATAGCAAAAAATCGGATCACTGCATACGTACTGATCAGTTGTCGATGAAGCCGATGTTGGTGCAGTGGTGGCAGCAATAGCTTTGTTGGATTCGCAGCATAGAAAATAAAAAAATTCCTACGATGGAAACTACTAAGCACCAAGATCTATCTATCTAGATACAAACAACGGGTGAATATACATCCATACAGAAGATACCCTTGAAGAACGACAAAGTGTTACGAGGCTGGACTCGTGCATGATGTAGTCGTACGCTTGCCGGTCTCAAGATCGAGAGAAAGTCCAGCGCCACAAATCAGCAGCACATCCGTGATCGCACACACACGTCCGGTCCACCGAACAACCTCCGCCTCCTCGCTCCAGCGATGTAGCGGAAGAAATAACTCCTTCCAGACAAAAAGTCATGGGAATATGTATCTCACTAATCCGAGACCATGGGGGAATAATTCTAGAAGGGAAGAGAGATCCTTCACGAGGAGATGTGAGATCAGAGGAGGGAGTGGGGGGATTTTTATAGGGGAGAGGGGGAGCAACCCTTCCCATGGCCGAAGTCCAAGGTGGGTGCCCCCACCTCTTTCTCATTCATGTGCTGGATCTCCCACTCACATCAATTTAGCCTACACTCAAAATTCCATTCATCCCCATTAAATTTCTACCAAATTTAATGCAACTCTTATTTAATAAAACTCTTTTATTTATTTTATTTAGAATTTTGTTAATTACTTTAATTAACAAACATTCACCTAAAACCCTTGCAATATTTCAATATCACATGCAGAACCAATTTTAGCAATTTCACCCGAAACAATTTTGGTGTCCATTGAAATAATTCCAGTGCTTTGCAATTCTTTTCTATAGAACATATTTGCTCCAAATGGTGTCGGTATCTCTTAAGTGTGTCACCCTAGGGTTCCCGAATAATGCAGACATGATAGAGACCCTTCTCCGATCAATAATCAGCAGCAGGACATGGAGATCCATACTGACTCATACACATTCAATGATGACTTCTGTGATCGTGAGAACCTTTAACGTTAGTAACTAAATCCCTTTGTCTCATGATATATTACATGGCTGAGATTCGATCATCGGTATCTCTATACCTAGTTTGATCTCGTTACTGACATGCACTCTTTTCTCGTTCCTGTAATATAACATTCTAGTGATCACATCACTTGCTTGCAAGCTATTGCAATATGATATCACCAAGAGGGCCCAGAGCATATATATCCATCATCGGGATGGAAAAATCCCACTCTTGATTCATAAGGCTCTACATAACACCTTCGGAGTATCTGAACCCTGTTACGGTGTGACGTTTGATGTTATCAAATTACTTTTCCAGTGTTAGTGATTAACGTGATCTCATGGTCTAAGGACTAGAATTACTTTGTGTGATGTTATAGCAATGTAAACAATGACTTTGATTGTATTGCTATACTTCGGATGAATATTTATCACATCATTTCACCAATGCCGTGACCTTGTTATTAACAACATCCAATGTCCACGATCAGGAAACCTTGATCATCTTGTTAATCAACAAGCTAGTTTATAAGAGAGGCATAACTAGGAACCCTTTATTTGTATATTAAACACACATGTATTAATATTTCCAATTAATACAATTATAGCATGCACAATAAACATCTATCATATACTTGGAAAAATATAATAACAACTTTATTATTATCTCTCGGGCATATTCCCTTCAAGCTTCTTAAAGGAGATGACGTTGAAGAAGAGTCGCCTGTGGACCTAAAGATCGCCTAGGAAGACGCGCCGTGATGAGACAAACTTGAGTAGTCGCGCGGAGCGCTTTCAAAAAACTTTATTTACCTTCACCTATTTAGGATCGCAAAGACGAGTTGTTCTAGAGACCTGCTCTCCCGTTCCTCGGTGCACGCTGATGCGCGGGATGGAGTAGACTACGGTGGTGGCGCAAGTAGAGAGACTGGCAAAATCCTAGATTTTTTTTCAATGTTGTTTGTGGTGGAAGCCGCACAAGCGCTTATGTATAGCAGCTCGGGAATACGCCCACATCGCACACAAGTTCGGATCGGTTACAACAACCTAACGATCCGGGAGCGATCCGAACTGATTAACTTGTGTACCACAGGATTGGTTGTACATGATGTCATGTGTACCATGGGATTGCTTGTATAGTTTGATTTCTCTCTTGTATGCATGTCTTTACTAAGTTCTAGCAAGTTCTCCTGGTGGTAGTACTTGTCAACTTTCTAGCAGCATGCTTTCGCCATGATAGTAACTCTAGGCTCCGGTGTTATATTTATTCTATTTACTTGTGTTTAAAATGGTTGGTTTCCTTCTTTGTATCCGCAATGTCTGCACACCCGTGTAGCTGTACTGTTATTTTCTTTGAGTAATATACAGCTACTCTGGGAAAATAGAGTTCTGTCAAAAATGAAAAGGACAAAGAGGTTTAAAATTTTTAGGGTGTTTAAATTAGAGATTTTCAGACTTGTGGTCGAAATGTGATCGAGCAAGCTTTTAAAAGAATTTTTTCCAATCATTTTGACTAAATCAGATCATCCAAGCTAAGAACCAATAGAAAATTGAACTTAGACATAGTTAGATAGTGTTGAAGAGTCCAACGATGGCGATCCACATAATTGTGCCAGGAGCAACATAACGAACTGTCCTATTTAGCAGTTCGGGTCCTCCTTATTCTAGCAGGATGATTTAGTTTTATCTAATAATTTTGAGAGGATTATATTTGGATATTTTTGCATGATTACCTGAACTGAGTTAATGTTAGTAAAAATTAGTTTTGACGATGACAATTAATGTTCTACAGGCATGTGGAGTTCTTTTCGAGTTGCCAAGACACAAAAAAAGGTTATCTATTGTAGGCATACAAGTCTTTGTTGTTGTGGCCGCTGATGTCGTCGATGCTGAAATTATCTCTTCGTAGTGTTTATGTTTATTTGGTCTTGCGCGCCATGTCCTATGAAGTGGACTTGTAGGATTTAATCATGTAATTTGCTGACTTCTTTGTATCAGTGCTACCTCATGTCTGTAGACATGGTGACTGGTCGAGTTGCTTCGGTTAATGCTTCAAAACTGTCAGTTAATTGGTACATTGTGTTTCATTTGCATAGCATGTTTAGGTCAAGCAAAGATCAACAGCTTCATGTCTTTTTATATTGTTAGTGTATTTCAGTTTTGTATTTTTGCTACCGATACACTAGTGTTGAATCTGGACCTGGTTCTGAAATGTTGTTGTTTGGTGATCTACCGAGAATAATGCTGCTGCACTTGCCCGAGAGTTTTGCCATTGCTGATGTAGGTAGTACTCAGTTGCATGTGGCTTTTAATACTCCCTCCGTTCAGAAATATAAGACGTTTTAGCTTTATGAATCGAATGTACATAAAGCTAAAACGTCTTATATTTGTGAACGGAGGGAGTACATTATACTGGGGTGTTAATTACACGTTCATACTCGTACTTGTTGAGTGCAACATGGTTGTGCTAATGAAGTCGACCTATTCTTCTTTTCCCCACGCGCAGCCGTCAGGGAGGAAAATCGCCTGCCCTAGGGCACAGCCTTCCAACGCCGGCCTCCGGCGGCTCCCCCAACCGGTGACCTAGGTCATCAGTAGTGAGGGGCCCTCGGATCCACGTGTGTGGATAGTTTTAGCCAAAGTAGTCTCGTTTTTAGGCTGTTTATCGTCTTGGTTTCAGGGACGGCGATGGCGGCGCTGAATAATTTTTCTTCGGATCCTTCCCCAATGGATTCGAAGATCAGCCTATTCAAGCAAGGATAGTGCGACGGTGGCGGCATCCTTGTGGTGGATGTGTGTCCTCAGGATCCACCGCTACGGCGGCGTTCGCTCCAGCGCCGACGTGAAATCTAGGAGGTAGTCAAGGAGCGGGTGCAGATTGTGGTCTGCATCGACGACATCTAGAATATGGTGGACCACGTGCTGGGTCCGTGGTTCGTGGATGGCAGGTATGGTTTACTTCTCCGACGTTCTAGTCGTGCGGGGGTGCTAGATCTGGAGTTCGATGGCATGTCCAGGGTGTTGCCCCGATCTGATTCGTTCAACGACAATGGTTTCACCTTGGGTGAGCCACCTTGAAGGTCCGCAAAGCTGCATATCAGCGATGGAGCCGCATCGAGCTCGGGTGAGGAGGTGATCCGTCATTTTTTCCTTTGGTGGCTGCTGTGTGGTGCCAGAGGCAGGTAACGGGCGTTGGCGTTAAGCTTAGAGGATTTTTCGGTCTAGATTGTAATTTTCTTTCTTGGCTGGTGGTCCTTTGCGCAAAGGCTTGCGTTCTGCTGTTTTTTTAGTTTTGTCAGGTCGGTGTGTACGTGGCTTGTAATATGACATTTATGATATAAACGAGACACGTATTACCATGAAAAAAAACATGGTTGTGCTAAGAAATGTTGAGTAGATTTTTTTTTCTAACGTAGCTTTAATCATACATTGCCTACTATTCAGTATCTAGTAAAGAATGCAGTATTTGCCCCTCTCCTATTCCCTTCCATCATCTCGCATCCATTTTTTTCTCTTGCTTTATTTTCTTCTTCATGGCTTTTGTGTCAGTTTTTCTCATCATTGATGCTTGTCATATTGTTTACATAGTCCAGAATTAGAACAAAAAATTGTTTCTCATTTTAATGCTTTGTATCCCAACTAATCATCCCCTGACATAGTTTTCCTTATCCTGATCTTACAAAAGTTTGTGGTGAAGGTGGTTTCCCTTGCTATTGCCTGTGATGGTGCTAGTTGAGGGGTTTGTTCGCACAGTTACTTATGTCCTCTTTTCATGCAAAGTTCCAGTTTTGTTTCTTTGGTGAAGTACGCATTAGAGGAACTTATTTTTGCTGATTTTAATGTACATATTTCCAATATAAAGATGATAAAACTTTGCTATTTGTTAACTTTGAAAACTGGATCAGTCAAAACATAAAGCCAATATTTGACAGTCTTGTGAGATGGTTTATGAAACGAGATTAGTCAAAAATTATGACCTAATTTTGAGAGTTCCAGGAACATAATATAGAAAAATGCTCTGCTAGTCAAAGTCTAATAAATCTATGATTTTGAGAGTTCTCTTTTGCTTGCGCAACACTTTATTGCATATGTCATGAAATTTTGTTTGTACTGAAATATTCAGTTTCATGCACACTGCACTTTGTAGTTGTCATAAGGTCCTGAATATGATGTTACTGCCATAAGTTTCAGTTTTTTAGGTGAGTATTCAGTATTTGCATTCGAGGACTGGGAAGAGATGTCCTATTTAATATCATTTGGTGTCCTGCCTACTTCGTCTGTCGGGATTTACAGGGATTAGCGGGATTTTAAGAAACATGACTCATGGGTCCCGTGAGACCCATCAATACTACGGAGTACTCGGCAATGTTCATTAACAGCCCCTCCGCTACTCCTTATATCGTACTTATAAAGGTATATACACAATTGGTACCAACAACTTGCATTGGATGTGCAGTTTAGTTTCAGAAGTTGCAAAATAGACAACCGGGTATCACGACTTGCATTTAGAGAACACCTCTGAATATTATGGCGTCATAACTTTTGCATAAAAACACCTCTGAATATTGTTCTCTCGGACAGGGGTGCTGCCTCAGATATGCTACAGCCTAGCGCGTGTACCACCATACCAATTAATTCCCACTTATATTGATTGAACGACTTGTCGTACTAAGGTATCTCCACCTGGCCGACCCAAACGCGCGACTCAAACGGTCCGTTTCTGTCCGTTTGGGTTGGACCGCGGTCACTTTAGGGTCGCGGTCTGGCCTGTTCGGCCAGCCGCGTCCAGCGACGCGATCCAAATGTCCGCTAGCCATGTTGTTGTTTTTTTGAAATTCTAACTAGCACGATTCACGCGTAAAATAAACTGGCAAAGTTCATTCATAACTAAACAAAATATATTACATTCAAAAAGATAAAAAAAAAGATGTCCTTGGCCCTAGCCCTAGCTGCCGACGATCTCCCCGCCGCCGTCGCCGCCATCCCGTCCATCTATGTATCGAGGTCGATGTACTCCTGCGGCGTCCAGAGTTGTGGCGGCGGCAGACCAAGAGCTGGCGCGGGAGACATCGTGGTGGGCGATGCCTCTCCCCTCCCTCCACCGCCTCTCGCACTCCACAATGCGGAAGTACTGGCGGTCGCGGGCTTTCTCCGCATCCTCCCGACGCGGGGCTCAGACACCGACGAAGTCCTGCGCCCAGGGCGGCGGTGGCAACACCACCCGAATGAATGATGGCCTGCCGCTCTAGCGCGCCGGCCACTCGAGCCGGATCCGCCGGCTTCGTGTTCGTTCTTTGACTTCTTAAACCACCCCGGCTTCTTCATCGTTGGGGGAGCGGTGCTGGTGGCGGTTGTGGTGGCTGTGGCGGCTAGTTTGCTGAGTGGCTCTGGTGATGGCGATGGCGAGAGGGCGGGTGATGTGCGGCACCGACGGTCGTGGAGATGCCCTTAAGTAGCCCCTGCCGGTGGGAGCGCGTCCAGGTTTTCGCGCCTTCGCCATCAATGCTTGCGCGGGAACTCAGGCGACGCCCCGTCCCGCCATTATTGATGGCGAAGACTGCCAAGGTTGCGTGTGACTCGGTGCCACCGTTGAGTCTGCCGCCCTGAATCAGTGACGCGGTTGTGTCTGAATCAACGACGCCATTGCGTCTATCGCTGGCCGGGGGGTCACTAGCGCGGGCGGAGGACTCGCCCGCGACCCGCGCGTGTCTGGGCTGACCCAGTGGTCACGCAAATTAGATGCGCAAATGGGTCGTGCCGATGCGACGCCACGCATGTCGCGCGTCCGCACGGACGGGTTCAGACGCGCCGGGACGGATTGGATCGACCCGGTGGAGATGCCCTAATGAACCTGAAGCGGGAGCAGTGCACGCACATTACCAACGAGGACATGCCTAGGGCCATAAGCCGGCTGGGCTTCGACGACTATGTGGAGCCCCAAAACTTCTACCTCCACCGCTTCTCTGAGTTTGACTTCGAGGTGTGTGGCAGCAGCCTTGGCATCGACGGGCCGCGAGGTGAACACCACGGATACCACGATAGCAGCATGGTCTTGATGATGCTCAAGTCCCGCAAGAGAGCGGCGTCCATGCTCAAGTACCCCCGGTACGAGATGTAGGCGTCCATGCTCAAGTACCCCCGGTACGAGATGTACGACGGTGAGCATCAGATGACTGCCTACTACAGAGGAACTAGTCCTAGAAACGGCAGACTCGGTCTAGTAGACGGGCACGCCACGGAGGCGTCCTTGCGAACTCTGCCGGCGTTGCTCACCTCGCCCCCTATGTCCATGGCAGGGTATCGTCGTGAACTTCATTGCGCTTGTTGTTGAGTAGAGGATGCTGGACGTCATCATGAACACCTTCGCGTTGTGCAGGACTTCGTTGTGCAGCAAGTCATCGATGTCATGATGTACCTTAGCATGCAGATCCGGGATGGCACGGATGTGTGAGCATCGGCATCGCCGTGCGTGCTGCTACTTGGTGGACACCTGGAGTACCAGAAATGCGAGCAGCATGGGGATAGTCAACTTGCGCGAGGGCGCGAAACACATACATAGGGGCTTGACAAGATGGGTAGACGGCGTGTGTGGGGCTGGCGCTCCTTTACCCGCGGCGACGGAGCCCATGGTGTGGCCACTGGAGTTCATAGGTAAGCTGAGGCGAACACGAGGGCGCCTCCTTGCTTATATGTATGATCATTACTCCCTCCATCCAGAAATAACTGACTTGGTTTTGTCTAAATTCGAATGTAACTATATACTAAAATGCGTCTAGATATGTTTGAATTTAGACAAACCTAAATCAGTTATTTCTGGATGTAGGGAGTATTATATATAAACCTATCTGCTAATATATACTATAAAATTATTCGTGTTATAGTGGTATCAGCTAGCGTGTTTCTGGTTTTATGTCAATCCCAGTATTGTGCGCTTGACATTTTAATTATTCCTGTGGGCACTGACTTATGGGTCCATAGGTAAGGCAACATCCATGGTTATATGTGCCAGAGAAAATATTCAAAGGTCTTTTTTATAAAAGTTACTACGTCACATGTCAGCTTCCGATTGCCTTTGGACCTATGTGTTGTCTAAATGCAAGTTGTGGTATCCGGCTGTCCATTTTGCAATTTGTGGGACTAAAGTGCACATTCAATGCAAGTGTAGTACCAATTCTGTATATACCTCTATAATCAGGGGCGTTGCAGGTGGGACTAATCATGATGGTAGCGCTAATCTCGCCGGGACAAAGCGGGGGGTCCACGAGTGGAAATAAAGTGGCGTTGATGACCGGATGGGAGGCGGGATTAGCGGCAAGTGATCTTCCATGGTAGCTACTTCCCACTCGTATAGTTACTGATAAAATACTAATATATGTATCAGCTACTTCCCGCTTTCTAAGGCAAGTGATTGTCCATGGTAGCTGGTGTTGGGCTCGTTACCTGTTTTTTTACTGTATGCATCCGCTGGCAACGGTGCCTACTCCCTCCGTTCCAAAATATAAGAGGTTTTAACTTTGTAGAAGGAGTGTATTTAAATTCTTTTTAATATATATGTTTATCTAAGTTTGGAGTAAACCTACACACTATAAAGATATAGATACACTATATTCAGCTAAAACATCTTATATTTTAAAACCAAGGAAGCAATTATATTTGTGCTGTTGAGTCGCATCTCAGTTTCAATACCCAATGATGCCGACGGCGCTGAAGCTATTTTCTATCTGATAATGCCTCTTACCTCACCTTGTTGAAACAACAAAGCATGTACCAAGAGTCTTTGCCTTTCTTTTTTTTTCTCAATCGCTTGAGCTCAGTGTTCCATTCTGAATATTGCTCTGTGTCAACGCACGTATTTAGGAGTAGTTCATAGTATTAATAATACTCCAATACATTAGGGCACTATGGCTGGTGCTGCCTCCAACTAAAACAGTGATGGTATCAGCCAAACCGATCGATAGAACTCCTTTGCCCGTAACCCTCCCGTGGCGACCCCTAGGCCGCGCCGGAGGGCCCCCAGATTCCGCCGCCGCCGACCTCCCTCCTCTATATCCCATCCCTCCGCCGCTGCTGCAGGCATCGGCCACGGTGGCGGCGGCCCCCTAGTACCTAAGGTGCAGGGGTGGCGGCTGCGGCGGTCTTCTTCGGATGGGCGGATGGGGCGGCACCGACGGAGCGGGTCGGGGGTGGTAGCTGCGGCGGTCTTCTTCGGATGGGCAGATGGGGCGGCACCGACGGAGCGGGTCAGGGGCGGAGGTCGGGGCGGCGACCTCGGCCAGGCGGCGGCGGGTGCTCCTGCAGCTGCTTCAGGCAGCGGCATCACGCCGTGGCCCTAGGGCGCCCGTCTAGGCCCGTCGTCTTCCGGGCAGCACGGATCAAGGGCTTGGGAAGGAGGAGGTGTCGTGGTGGCAGCATTGGAGACGATCTTGCGAGGACTTCCTCGTCGGCGCTGACGTGCAGCCACCATGGCGGGCGGCGGTTGCATCGGATCTGCCCGGATCCGATCTGGACCTCTGGCTGCGGAGGTAGCTGCACGCTGGGTTCTGGCGAGCCGCTTCGGTGGCATGATGGAATGTATTCTCCTCTACCTCCGACTGGTGGCGAGGGGGCTCCTCGCTTGGATTGAATAAAGGGGGTGGTCCTATGGTTCATCTCACGCCAAGATGAAGACCCGCTTGATGTTTGTCTCTATTGATCTGGTTGTAGTGTCGTGTTCCGGAAGGCTCCACCGGCGAACTTCATAGTGCATATGCCGAGAGATCGCTAGATCATGTGGGATTCGGTCGTGCGCACCCATGTTTTTAATCTGGCCGTTTGGGTTAGCGTTTCGAAGCTCTGTTAGCTGTTAGTATCATGGGGCATGTTCTCGTTCCATGGTGCCGACGGAGAATATCATGAAGACCAAGATCTGAGGACTGATAATGGTGGTTTGATTCTGGGTGGTGGTGAGAAATTGGCTTGGTGACTCGTGACTTGGTGTAATGATATGCAAGCGGGAGTGACAGTACGGGTGAAGATCATGGTCCTATCTTTCAGGGTGAAAACCCAGGGTTTGACCTTAAATGGTTGTGTCTGGCAATGGACTTGTTGAAGGTATTGTATTGAGAGTGTGGAATTTCTTCAGGGTGAAAACCTAGATCTTTGATCGGGCGATGATGGTGTTTGTGCACTGTTCCCTTCTTGGAGGCATCGTTTTTGGAGAAGATGGACTTCTGGTGCTGTCTTGGTGGTGGTAGTACTGTTGTTTTAGTGAATAAGGAACTGTAGTAGGACTTTTCTTTTTTTTGTAATTTTTCTTTATTTTTTGGCTGTGTGCATCCGTATGGCTGGTAGGATAATGCGTTGTTGCAGAGGCTATGTGTAATTGGTATCCTATGATATTAATATATGGTCTTTTCAAAAAAAAACTGAAAAACTTGTATGATTGTATTATCATAGTATCATATGAGAGTCTGTTGGACGGTAGTGACAGGGCAGCGGTTACACCCTTTCGACGCCAATCTCCGTGAATGTAGCCACGAGCCTTGGCACAATGTTGGCAAGCGTCATCCTAAAACCAGCCGAGCATGGCAGCTCCATGCCTCTCCCCTCAGCAGGCACACGTCCTTGTAGGTACGCCCTGCACATCGCTAGCATGTAACTCCCTCGTCGATGAAAGTGGTCCCTAACGAACTCCTCAAATCCTTTTGGCGGCCTGCGCAGCACATGCAGCGCGGTGCGGAGAGTGAGCAAGAAGGCCTTCTCGCTGTAAGGCAGCGTGTTGTGGTGGCCCTCCGGCTTGTCGACCAGGACCTCGTAGCCGTCCTCGTTGTAGAAGGGCTTGTCGTTGAGGATGAGGGCCTGGATGGAGACAACGACCTGGAGCAGGCTTGACGTGCCCGGTGACCACAGCTCGGTCTCCTCGCCACCGAAGGTGTCAAGCAGGCTGAGGCAGACCGTGTCGGACTCATCCAGGTTGGGGTTGAGGCGGAGGCCGAATGAGTGGTAGTACACCTGTGGTGGCACTGCTGGGTAGGACGGCGGCATGTGCAGGTCGAAGAAGAAGAGCCCGTCCTGGTATGGCGTCATGCTTGCGCCCACCATCACTACCCGGAGCAGGTCCATGCGGTCCTCGAACGCCCGCACGTAGATGGTTTCTGCATAGTATGATGCCGAAATTAGTAAATTACCAATTATACTCATCTTTTCATCATTGAGATAACATGTAAACAGGCGAAAGCCAATGTAAGCAGGGTGCCGTGTACGTGCCTGGTAAGCTGTTCTCAAGTATTTTCCACTCCCTTTGCACCGCTTTGACCCACGTCTTTCCACCGCTGCTTCTCTGCATATCATTCGCCACAACAAGCACGAGCATATTAGTTAACGTGTACTAAATCAACTAATGATATGTGATGAGTGAAAACACGTACGTGCACCACCACACATGCATGCAAGCGCCCATACTAAAAAAAGACTAGATAATGCACTGTGTACGTTATGGATGATTAGCTTTAGTTAGATAACGGTTATAAAAATGAGTGAAGTAGTATAGAAGCATCCATCCTATGTGATGTGATAGAATCATATAAATGCCATTACTATCCCTTTTGCACCAGCGAATTTCATGTAAAATAAGAGTACATGGGTAACTATATTTGGAGAAAGCTATTAATAAATGAGAAACCATGGATAACGTGAAAGTAAGGGGAAACAAGGGGAGTAATTTCTCTTGGTGCACCTACCTGGTCGATGGTGTCAAGGTAATGGTGGTCCGGAGGGCTCTGCACTACATAAAAGTGTGGAAAGTTAGACGAGTCGCCATCAGAAGCGGTTTCTCTAGCCTTCACCATGTCCTCGGCAGACTCAACGTCTTCAAAACTTGCATCAATTCTTGTCACCGGAGAAAATTGGGCCTCCGTCACAGCGCCAACAATGCTAGGATCTTGCTGATCGCCCACGGATTCATGTATGGCCACTTCAACATTCTTTGTGGCTTGAAAAAGATACGAGGCTGACAACGATGACCAATTCACAAGATACCACTTGCATCGAGCAAATACTTGGACAACCTCTAGGATCATGGACTGGATTAAACCACTCAACCGACCCACCCTTGTGGAGCTAGAGCCATTTAATCCATTCATAGAACCATCACCGCCACCAACCCCGCCTCCTTCAACGTTTCTATCATCTGTTGGATCATGTGGATCATTGTCCTATAGGTTGGATATAAGACACCAAGGCATGATAAGTACATAATTAACTAGATTCGGAGATGTATAATTTAGTTGATAGTAGTTAAGGTGCATGAGATTGATAAAATGTTTATAGATAGATACCGTGTTGGCCGAAACCAACTCTTGAGGAGCATCGTCATTGTCCTCCTCCACCTTGACGCTCATTTCAGCTTGCAGGTCCTCGTAGTATTCCTTATTGGCCAAACCGATCTCATGGGGTAATACCTAAAACATCATATCGGAAGAAATCATTAAACCAGTCGTGAAACATCATCTATTTATAAATTAAGTGAGTATTTGTAAAGTCACGTAGAATAGAAGATGTATGGCATGCATGGTGCACGTACCGCTGAGCTGCTTCCGTCACCCCACTTGACTTGGACATGGCCGCCATCGAGGTCCGAAACACGTCCAACCCATGAAAGATCGGCGGGGGCTCTCTTCTTGTTGCATGTCGGGGTTGGTTCGTGAGCTTGTGGTGTACTTTGGCTGTCGTTTTGTTTCAGACGAACGACGACATCCCCATAGAAAACTTAGTCACCAAGGCTGAGTGCCCTGACGCGCCGCAGACCAGACGGCTGCACGCCCCTGGCCACGATCTTCTTCTCTTCACCGCTGTCGTTGAGCTCCACGAGGTCGATGACGGTGGTGACGTCGGTGACCACGCCGATCTGTCCGCCGACGTCGGACGCTGACACGACGATCTGGCCGGCGTGGAGATAGCTCCGATCAATGAGGGTGACGTCGGTGTCGCCGGCCTTCTTGGTGAAGCTTGCGCCTTCGGCAGTGTGAATAACGAACTCGTCGGCGGGGGGACACGCCCAGGTGTGCACTA
This sequence comes from Avena sativa, assembly GCA_916181665.1. NCBI lineage: Eukaryota > Viridiplantae > Streptophyta > Magnoliopsida > Poales > Poaceae > Avena > Avena sativa. The sequence continues at coordinate 16,657,426 of OV702291.1, read as the reverse complement.
TGGCCAGGCCATGCACCGATTGGTAACTCACGAGGTCTGTGGGGTAAAAGTTCGTAGGTACGGCGGCGGCGTCCTCCTTGGCGGCGATGGCGTCGTCCATCTCAGTTAATTTAGCTCTTGTTTCTTCTCGATCGCCGGCGTATGGATTGAACTAGTGCTAGGCTATTAGAGATGGCCGTCGCCGCCGTTTACCGAGACATCGTTTAGTTTTGTACTAGCGGGAGTTTTTTTTTTTTGAGGGACTAGATTGTACTAGCGGGAGTTGTGGTCCGGGTAAGACTAGGTACGGACTACTAATTCGAACCGAAACAAGTAAGGAGTAACACACATGATGTCGGTGCAACGCTTATGTGTAATTGTCGGTCCAAGAGGACTCACTGATGGACGCACGATGCAAAAATAAACTTACCGATGCCTGATTTGGCATGTTAAAAAAGATGTTCAGTCCTCAAAATAACCCTTGTTCTTATTTTCCCCGTTCTCTCATCATCAGTTGCACTAACTTGAAAACATTTACATACTCCCTCCGATCCTAATTATTGTTGCAAAAAAAAAGATTTGTCTAGGTTCAGACGGAGGGAGTATATCCGACCAATGTTCTATCTATTTATTCTTCGCGGAGGAGGGATATGCTATATTAAATGTCAAACATCCGTTACTCCCTCTGTTTTAAAATATAAGTTATTCTAGCCTTTTTTGAAATATGTGTATCTAGATTTTTCTAATGTGTACTTTTAGAGCAAGATGAGCAAAATGATTGAACCTACACATTAAAAAGTATCTAGATATATGTGTTTCAAAAAAGTCTAAAATATCTTATATTGCGGAAAGGAGCAAGTATATACTAAAAGTAATATAAATGATTTTTCTGAGACACCATAATAATCTACACCTTTAAATTATTTTAATTGTTAGATCTAAAATTTGTGGTTAACGAAAATTGTTAGTTGTGTAGCTTCCGTTTAATACTTCAGATACATGTCTATAGACGTAGACTCCCATAATTGATTTGTGGTCATATGGTAGTTAGCCGAGTCCGTTGAGAACCAAACCAGTGGTTGAATGGTTAGAAGGACAGTGGTACCCTAGCCCTAATCTCAGGTTTGAGCTTTGTTGTCTCATAAAGACGGAATTTTTTTTTAGTAGGAGACGATGTTTTCTGTCGATGGTGAGGCATTGTGCCTTTGACAATTTCAAGACCCACCGACTCAGTCTTTTAGAGGTGCTCGTATGGGTAGGGTGTGTCTTTGTATTCATAGGGATGAGTGTATGTACGTATTTATGAGCGTCAACATTTATACTGCGTTTCTCAAAGAAAATAGCCGAGTCCGTTTTCTATGAAAAATATTGCTAGCCGACTCCGCCGAAAAGAAATTCTCCATTTGGAAGAAAAAAGCCCGGAAGGAGGCGTTGATCTAGTTAGGCCCAGTTCTTTTGGCGCCTTAAAAGATAAGTTGCCCCTCCCTAGCATCCCCCATAAGCTGGCTGCCTTATTAGCCGGGGCTTCACAAATAGTTATCCCATAAATGATTTTGAAGTCTCGACTAATAAGCCAGGTGGCTTATAAGAGAAGATGGGGAAGGAACAACTTTTTTTAAGCTGCCAAAAGATCTGCGCCTTAGTATAGGTAAAAAAGTCTGGAAAAAAGAGTCATCTAAGGTAGATCTATTGGGGATGCAGGGTAGGTCGGGTGGGCCGTGGCCCACCCAAAATTCTGGGAATTTTGTTGACTACCCCTCATCTGTGCGAGAGAGAAAATGGTTGTACACTAATATTGTGACAAGTGTTCATGCAGGAGATAGTGAGCCGATGCCTTCTCTATTACTATAGGACTACATCAAAGTTCATCTTTGATCCCATACATTTTTGACTTGGTGATAGATGAGATCACTAAAGACATACAAGAAGATATTCCTTGGTTTATGCTTTTTGCTGATGATGTGGTACTAGTAGATAAGAGTAGTGTGGGTGTCAATAGGAAACTAGAGTTGTGGAGGCAGACTTAGTAGGATAAAAACGGAGTATATATGGTGCGACTTCAGCAGTATTAGATGTGTAGTAGAAGGGGTTAGTATAGGAGGGTAAATAGTGCCCAATAAGGACGATGTCTGATACTTGGGATCAATGATGCAAAGTAATGCTGCTATCGTTAGAGACGTAAGCCACAAAATCAAGGCATGATGAATGAAGTGGCAGCAACCATCTAGAATACTATAGAGAAAATTCCGTATTTGACATTGGCTTAAAACCTGCTTCTCTATTTGACACTAGTAAAAAAATTCTTCCTATTTTGACATCTAAACTTGCTTTCTTTCCTCATTGACACCCTAGTTCATTTTAAACACTAACGGTGTCAAATAGGAACATGGAAAGACTCTTTTGCCTTTGATAAGTCTTGTGATAAAAAGAATGTTTTAGAAAGACACATTTCTCTTTATTAGAAAAAAAGAACCGCATTTAGAGACATAGGCTGCATATAGCCATATATTTGAGTCAACTTATTTTGGGGTTGCTTTCCTACTGCTTAGTTGCCATCTACTACAACATTTGGAGAGAGGCGGATCATTTTTATTGCCACCATCAAACTTATTCTCAGGGAGATGGATGCGAGGATTGATTGCCACCATCATCTTGATCTACAGAACACGAACAATCTAAGTACGAGAAATTTGGAGCAGAGAAAGAGAACTCAGCCTGGAGGCACACCCATGGCTCCGGCGCCGCCCACGGCCGTCGTGCCTGTGCCGCCGCTGATCAAAATGGTATCTTGTATTTGAGATAACCTTCGGAATTGTCTCCCTGCTGTCTTAATTTCAGAAATTTGGAGCTGTTCCAAATCCCAGTTGCAACCCAAATTGATTAAATACAAAACTTTAAAAACTTGGGTCAAAGCCTGGAGGCACACGCATGGCTCCGGCGCCGCCCGCCGCCGTCGTGCCTGCGCCTCCCGCGACCACCGTGCCTGCTCCGCCCACCGCCGCCGTGCCGGCGCCGCCCATCGCCATCACCCGCCGCCGCCACTCCGGGGCGTTGAGCTATCGCGGGCTCAGGGACAGGGGATCTGGTTGTATCGTTTGGTCCCTTCCTCTTTGGTGTTGACCCATTGTGTAGGGGTATTTTTGTCCATTGAACAAATCGACGGACGGAAGAACTAATGGAACAAACGGCGGTGTCAATTAGGGAAAGAAAGCAAGTTTAGATGTCAAAATGGGAAGAATTTTTTTCTAGTGTCAAATAGGGAAGCAGGTTTTAAGCCGGTATCAAATAAGGAATTTTCTTAATACTATATGACATGGGTATGCCCCACGGGCACCCAGGTTTGGCCTATACGATGCAGCCCAAGAGAAGCCCATGGTACTGCCCAAGGAGATTCAGATGTCCCAAGTCCAAGAACATTCGACTCCTTGAGGAACACGACAAGGTGTAGATAGGAAACCTAAAGGAAAAACCATAGACTATAACCGACTCGGCCTGCTTTCCCAAGACCTAGCTCTCCTATATAAAGGCTAGGAGGAGGCGTCGAGGAGGAAAATCCACAATCTAACTCACACACCGCCAGATTGCATCTGCGCACCCCTATACTTCTCAATTTCATCGATAACAATGAGCAGACAAGCAAGAGTAGGGTCCCTTCCGAGGGCTTGAACCTGGGTAAACCGCGTGTCCCTGATATGCTTGTTTGCTAGCCGATCGATGATTCCAACGTTCCCCACTTCCTCAAACCCAAGTCCATCATCCATGGGCAATGACGAGTTAACCCCTCGTCAATTGGCGCCATCTGTGGGAACTAGGAGGGCTGATGTTGCGGCTTCATCGGCCCCATCGCCCACGATCTACAACTCCGCTATAGTGGATAATCGCCTCCTCTTCGGCACCTTCTACTTCACCGTCCACTCGCCAGCGACTTGCTTGTATTTCGAGCCTGTGGGCGAAGGAACCAGCATGACGATAGGGAGCTTACATTCCAGGTCGACAAGATTGGAAGTCTCCGCTTCCCCTATCACTCGTCGGCACCTTCTATTCCACCTGCCTCATGGTTTCCACCACCAATCAGCACGCTGAGCAAACTGAACGCATCAGCTACAGCCTACGATACGGATAGCAACAATAGTTGCGACTCTAATATGTGTGATCTATCATCGGAGGATGGCATCTACGGCTTTGGATCAGAAAGTTGTGGGAGCAACAGCCTCCCCAACTAGTACATGTGCACCGTCGTCACCAACGGTGGTGGAGGCACCCAAGGAAACACCAGCAATGGAGGGCCCACCAACGGAGCTCCTACCAATGGCCCCGTCAACGGTGAAATGACCAACCCTCCCAACCCCGACGCCCAAGGCGTAAACACCAACAACGGGTCGGAAGGCCCACAGGTCCACCTCAACGAGAATGGATGGGCACGAGTTAGGGGAGCCCTACAAGGCAATCCCCTCGCAACAGACGCGCCACGTGACATGCTGAGGGGATACCACTGGCTACTCATCAAGGATTTCAATCGCCAGCAGGCGGTGAACATGGAACTCATGGCCCATAAGCAGGACGCCGACACGTCAAGTGCCCCTCGGGCAGCACTCTCCTCCATCGGTGGATCCTCCTCGAAGGGCAACAATGCAGTAACCGCCAAAATACACTCTCGACTCGATCACCTCAATGACAAGGATCGAGAAGAGGATACCAAGTCCCTCGACTTCTCATTCATGTCGGTAGACTCTCGGGGTCACATGATCCCCAAAGCACCGCAATACGCAGTGATAACGGCTACCACGTACAGGCTAATGAACCAGCCACCAGCCGGAGATCCACGATCTGCTGTGCACCGATCTACCATCGCCAGACTCGAATTGGTAGAGGCTACGCTTGTTGGAAATATGCCCTAGAGACAAATAGTAGTAAGGACTATTATCATATTTCATATAGTTTATGATTAAGTTTTATATCATGCTATAACTGTGTTGAGTGGAAACATCAATACACGTGTGATATACAAACAACCAGGGGTTCCCAGTGAAACTCTAGTCACTGGTTCATTGGTCAACAGATGATCATGTTTCCTGATCATGTGGCATTTATACCAGTTGGAAATAAGGTCATCTCATTCTGAGAATGAGATGATGAACTAATACCCAACCTAAACATCGTGACCCGATCATATCACGAAGTTCAAGTTACGATGATTAGAAATGGATCCTTGTAGACTATTCCTTAGACCGTGAGGCTATATCAATCACTGTCTCCCGAGAGTGCTTAGATAGCATCAAACGCCATCTGGTAAAATGGTGGTTATAAAGGTGTGTTCAGGTATTCGGAGGAAACCGTAGAGGCAATATATGTCAAGAGCGGGATTTGTCCGTCCATGTGACGGGAAGATACTCAAGGGCCCACTCGGAGAAGTTATATCCAATAGCTGCGCAGCGTGTGATTTGATCACGGGGATATCACTTGTCAGAACGAGTAAAGTAGCATTGTTTAGTAACGAGATTGAACACGACATGGTGATGTCATTGATCAGATCTCGCGCAATGCAAGTATCGAGTGACAAAGGGAATAAGACACGACTGTCCCGGTTCAAACGACGAAAGATCTTCGTGGAACGCACAGGGCTCACATGGCCATCCAGGCCCCTCTGTCGATCATTGGTGTGGGAGTGTCCCGACCATGTCTGGAGTGTTCCTGAACCGTGGGGTATCAAGCTTAAGAGCTTGATGATGCTTAGAGAGTGTTTATAGGATCGGTGGAATCATCGAAGAAGAGAAGGGAGAAAACCGAAAGGGTTTCGGTAAGTCCGGAAGATGTCCGGAGTGGAGGTGGAAGGGGTTCCATGGCCACGGAGGTTGAATAATATGTGAATGAATGTTAAATATTGATTTAATCATTTATTCATAATTATTTAATAAAGAGAAAATCAATTAAAGGTCAAAAAGGCTTAATGGGCCAATTTTGGAGGGAGAGGGCCCATTAGGGGAAAGGAGAGAGGGAGAGGGGCCAAGGGGGAGGCCGGCTGGGCCTAGCCCCCCCCCCCCCCGCGCGGGGCCTACTAGGTGGCCGGCGGCCACCTCCTCCCCCTCCTCTCCTTTAGTCCCACCCCGGGACTTTGAGGGAGGTAGTACCTCCCTTCCCCTTATATATATAGTGGGGTATTTGGCCTAGAAAAATACACCAATAATCAATAAAGGTCTCCCCACTTTTGGGAGGACCTCTAATTGATATTTTCTCTCTCCCCCCCTCTCTCTCTCTCGTGACCGTGGTCCCAAGTCTGGACTGCGCGAGCGAGAGACATCTTCACCGCGGAGCGCCGTCGCGCTGCGGGATTCGGATCCAGGAGCTCTACTTCCGCAACTGCTGCTGGATCGGGGAAGCGGGAGTCATCGTCAGGCACCGGACGTGTGTAACTCCCCACGAGGTGTCACACTTGAGGCACTCAAGTCGTTGGAGCCAGAAGGAGCGCAAGGACTTCATCACGACCTTGAGGTCGGCTTCGGCTCGTCTACATCAACCACGCTCTCCTGAGCGTTGACAACGCTTTTCGGTCTTCAAGGGTAAGTTCGCGAAAAGCCCCTCCCATTACTGTATTACTATAGATAGGTCCTGGCAGCTTCAGGGGTTCAGGGGCGTAGAGTAAAATTTTATTGTTTTTATACGCGGAACCCCAACAACGCTCGCTAAAGATCCAACACCAGAGCCGAAGAAACCAAAGGCTCCATTCGCGAGGAATCGCTCACCGTCCTCCAGCGAGGAGGAATATGACCTATTGCGGTGACGCCGCATCCCATGGCAAATAAGCCACAACTACGAGACGCGTGATTTCAACAAGATGCGCGCCAAATGCGCCTACTCAACAGAGTCCGAAGACGAGAAAATAGAGCTATGCGGCGCTAGCTGCTTCAGCAGAGACATACGGTGGTGGTGTGTTAACTGGGAGGGGTGGTGGTGGAGGTGCTCCGTATGCTACGTGTTGGACCACGCAGAGAAAAACAAAACTTTTTCCTACGCGGTGATCCCAAGATCTAGCTGAGGTAGTAGGCCACGAGAATTACCACTGGACGCGCGGTTGCGGAATCGATGAAGCACGTCGCTTGATGCAGTGCAGTCCTCACGATCCGTTTCGATCCACGATCGTCGAAGTGCTAAACGTACAGCACCTTCGCCAGTATCCACACGTACGAGGAGGAGCGCCAGCGATGGACTGCTAGGTCCGGTATGGCGGCGACAGGACTGGACTAGACTGGACTAGAGCTAGGGTTTCCAACACATGGAGTGACCTAACCGTGTGCTCTAAGCACCTGCGCCCCAACTTATATAGGAAGTGAAAGTGGGCTCCACTCACTTGTGGCCCATTCACTAAAAGGCCTATATTAGTCACTGCGAGTCCAACTCACTGACTCTGTCCATTTCCTTTTTGGGTCCAACCCAAATATGCTCCCGCTCTTAAGTGTGTGACCCGACAGGCTCATGGTGACCCGGACACGATCCGAGTCTCACTCGTGACTGATCAGTTGGTAGCGGCTCCTAGAAGAACGTGCCAACTCCCAAGTACCAAAGAGTCATGACGACATACCTTCCAATGCAACTTTCGTCTGAATCCCTTTTGCCTCACGATATACCTTGTCGAACTATAGGCGAATAATCGTCATCCCTTAAATAGTTCGACTCTCTTTCTTGATCCGAGATAAGTGATTCATCCGACTAACTCTTAGTCGGTCGCCTCGGTTAACACTTAACCGAGTCACGCATGGCCATGCTTTCTGAACCATATCTTCCGAGAGGGCCCAGAGAATATCTCTCCAATCGGAGGGGCAAAATCCCATCTCGGTTATTCACATCACGTAGCTTGATTCTCAGTCGACCCGAACTCCGCCTTTATAACTGCCTAGTGACGGAACAACGTTTGACAGAACCTAAGTCAGTGATCCTCAACTCGGACTGTGCAATAACCTCAGGTCTAAGGATTACATTGATTGAGACATGCAAATGACGACTTGTTCGTTGCATCTCAATATGGGTCAGTCCGACTCGCTAAACTCTTTAGCCGAGTCCGTGTAAGTCGGAATAGCATCTCTATGCCCATGACAAGTGGAACCGAGTCATCGGCCGACTTTTACATCCGTCTAAGTTGCGTGTCCAGCACAACCTCAATGACCAAGGACAATTAGTATAAACAACATGTATATATAGTTCCACAATCGAATCACATATTCAATGATATATATCAGTAGTTCATACATGGACAATAACTTTATGAATACATTGGAAATAACATCATACATGATTGCCTCTAGGGCATATTCCCAACACTACGGGGCCTAGGGTTGTCCCGTAGCCTTGACTTTTTGCCTCGCGTTGCAGCTAGCAATATGCATCTTGGAGTTTCTGTAACTCATGGTAGTCCTTTAGGAGATGGCTGGACTTGCGCTTGCCATCCTTGCTGTCGATGTAAAAGTGGATGTTGCATGGTCTTGACAGCCGCTGCATCAAGGATGGCCCATCCTCACGGGTGTGGTGCTGCCACACCTGGGTCATTTTGCCGGTGTTCCTATTGTCATTGTAACCACTACTGCGGTAGCCGCCACGATCGCCGTCGTCGCACTTGTTGTCATAGCCAGCCATGACCATATCGACTCCATCATGGTCCACATAGCCACGCATTCTGTGCTTTCCTCGACGATCGCATATGTGAGCTTGGTCACCTTCGTCATTCGAATGTGTGTGGCTGTTGTGGAGGGAGTCCTCACCGTTTTCCCAGCGATTCGATGTCCATCAGGTGACCGATGGTGCTTGGCTTCGTGCGGCCAAGCTCTTCCTTGAGTTCGTGCCAACGAATGCCACCATTGAACGTGTCAATCGCCCGCTCCTCGGAGATGTCCTCGGCAAAGTTTCGGATGATGGACAAAAGCTGGATGTACGAGAGGAGGGATTAGCCGGATTGTTGGGTGCACGCCCGCGGCTCTTCGATGGATGCAGGGCGTTTGTACATGCCCTTAAAGTTCTAGACGAAGTTGTACACCAGTTCCTCCTAGCTGTGGATCGAGCTGGAGGGGAGGCTGTTGAGCCAGGCACGCGCGGCGCCCTTCAGTTGCAGCTATAGGCACTGCATAGCTGTGTTTTTGCTTCTGCCATGACACATAACGGACTGCAGATGGTCATTTAACCAGGTTTTCGGCTTTTGGAGTCTGTCGATCTTTGTGTTGTTCGAAGGTAGCTTGAAACCCTTCGGCATCCGAGTTTTCCGTATAGCATGGCTGAAGCATATGGCACCGCAAAGCTAGGTGTCTTCATGATGGCCTGCAAGAGCACATGTTCATCAGAGCACATTTTCATGGAAGTATTAGTTCTAGTTTTTATATCGATCACAATAAGTAGCTTAGGAAAATGTTATCTGCGGAATTTCTGTCGCACTCAAGGTTTCACTTGTCTTGAGTGAATTGACTACAAGAGTTGAGGTGGAAATGAATGAGTGGAAAGGAAGTGGTTTTGAGTATTGAATAGTACTTAAATTAAATAACATAAAAGTAAAAAAGCATGGAGGTTGTTTGAGGTTTCCTGCAGATGAAAGGTTAGGGGCGGAGATAAACAGTTCATGGTGATAGTGAATGTGTCAAATAGAATAAAATGGATAAGTGATTATGATACTTATTATTCATATGTGAGTAGGTAAGCAACCCATATACCAATCAAGAGTCATCTTGGTAGATTCTTCTTGATTCCGATGATTCTTATGTCAGTTACCAAAGCCACGATCAACACATCAATAAAGGTCTTTCGTCCAGATCAAGGCTTTAAACTTGATGGTTACTTGTTGTCCTCGAGTTATACTAGCTCCTCTTTAATATTGTCCATGTCACTCGAGGGTCACCGATTCACTAGTAAACAAGTTCATATCTATGAGACCTCAGGATCATATTACCTGGGCCCTTAAATTGGATAACAAGCATTAGGCATACATAGATAATCATTCTCATAATATAATAATCACAAATGGATAAAAGTAAGAAAGACACATCATATCTCACCAATTCCCTACATCTCCCACGTCTATGGAGATTTACTCACACATGAGAGGAGAATAGATGAAATACATAATCATATTGCAAACGGACATCATCTCAACTTTATCGTAGCAAACCACAATGAAGTTGAAGATCAAATCAAATACAAACCAAAGTAGGAATAGAGGTTCATATCTCTAATCTTACAAGTATAAATCTCTCTCTCAGAGTACAAGTGGGGAAGTATGGTGGAGTTGATGATCAAGAGGCTAGAGATCTTCAAAAAATGAGGTGAGGTTCTTCTTCTTCTTCAGATCTGATCTCTTCTCTTCTAGGATGGTGTGTGGCGGTTGTGTACATATTTTGCCCTCATTGCTTTTATGAAAGATGCTTGTATTGATATAACGGAGACAGTAGCATGTGGTACAGGCGGACAGTACGGGCGGCCATCGGCCGTACTAGAGGTCGTTAAGGCCTTAGTAAGCCTCGGATGGAATTGTATTCAATTGGAGATTTGCTCATTTAGGTGTGATTAACCCATAAATTCTCTCGGATCTTTCCAAAAGTGTCTAGTATTTGAAAGTCGTTGCAAAAGAATAAGGTTTCACTAACTTCCAATATTAGTGTTAGTCGAAAGGTCAAAATCAACGAAACCAAGTGAAAACCAATGGCAAAACCTTGATAAAAAGTGTCAAAATTTGGAGCTATCAACCTCCCCAAGCTTAGTTATTACTCGCCCCCGAGTAACAAAACGATAAAGAATAATAGCAAGAAATAAACTTATGTGGACTAACTCACAAGTCTAAGGTGGTATCATATTCCATCGTCACAAATCCCGCAACCTTAAACATGAGCATAATATATCTGAAGTGAAACCCATATGACCAAGAAAGTTTCTTATACATTTGATATCTTTGGGATATGGTAGCTTCCCTATAGTTTCTATCTTGGCACAGTCCACTTTAATTCCTCTTTGTGAAACACAGTGTCCATGAACAACACCTTCTATAACCATTAAGTGCATGGAAATCAACCATCAAGCCTTCATGTCCTTTCTAATTGCTCTTGATAGGGCGAAATCTTCGGCGATTATTCGTTTGTCGTCTTAGTGGACAACACGCGCGGGTGTTTCTGCAGGGCCAGCTTTTCCGCTTCTCCATCCACTTGTGCTCGACGTCTTGCTTGATTCGACGACCGGTTCGCCATACCGGCCCTTCATCATCCTCCGTACAACGCTATGAATCATCAACTCACGCACCGGTCTAGTTCATGAATAAACGTGAGTTACCTGGTTTCTCAACTTTGTTTGTCTTCAGATTGAAAGAAGTCCACGTGGCCCCCCCGTGTATCAAGTTTGGATCGCTAACCCCCCATAACTCTGAACCGGATCATTTAACCTCTCTAAGTATCTAAAACCGGGAAAACTACCCCCTACGGCTGATGGCTGTTTTTAAGCTGATTCTATCCACGTGGACACCGGTTTTGGCCACGGTGGAGCTAACCGGTCGGGGCACCTGGTGGAGACAAACCTGATTGCACCAGATGGACCCATTACAATTTGATTCTCCTATTACAATTTGAGTAGTGATATTAGCTTACCAAATTTGACATTTTTGTTTTCCATCTTTACTTAGCCACACGCACACGTAAAGAGAGCAAGACTGAACAAAGAAATAATTTATCTAAATGACAGAACTTTTTATAATTTAGAAGGTATGTACATGAGATATGATCCTTACCCGTCTCGAATTAGATATCGGAGATTTATCTAAATTCGTATCTATCTATATATTCCTATTAAAACACGCCTAGATATATATGAATCTAAATAAATCCGCGACATCTAATTCTACCGGAGGGTAGAACCGTTCATGCGAAGAGTCCTAGTCAAGTGTGCCATTCTGTCGGTTATTTCCAAATCATTTATCCAGACAGTGTGTCAAAGTTTCAAAAAAAAGTTTAAAAGGAGTTTTTTTGTTGCTATTTTTTCGATTATTTCCATATCATTTGGCCGATGGCAGAGGTCGTTGCAGTGCGTCATCTATCCGCGGCGACAGTTGCAATCGTAACACCACCGGCACCCAGACGGGCCACCCAAGACGTTTTCTCCCTCCCTCGCTTTCCCTTTGTCACACAGTTCCCCCCTTTCCCATCCCTCCTCCTCGGGCGGTCAGGCCAACACCCAGGTCTCCTCTCCTCCATCGCCCCCCGTGCTCCTCGATCCCAATCCCGATCGCGGATCGGCGCGTCTGGCCTGGCCCGACCTCGCCAATCTGCGCCCACTCCTCGCCGCGGGCTGTTTATCCGATCCCTGTTCGGGCGGGGGCAGGACTGGAGCCGAGGCGCGCCGCGGCAATGCCGGAGCTGCCGGAGGGGCAGCGCTTCTCCGGCCTCCGCGGAGCCCGGTGGCGCGCCGATCTCAGCGTCCTCCCGGGCTCCGAAGACGTCCCCACCAACGAGCTCCGCCGCGCCGCCGCCGACTCCCGCCGCAGGTCAGTCAGGCCACCGCGAGCTCCTAAAGCATATGCTGTTGTTAGATCAACCGATCTTATCTTTGATCATCCTGTAGGAAAAATGGGTTTGGATTTTCACTAGGCATTCATCAGTAGACACCATGGCCCCGGTTTCTTTGAAATGGTTCAGCTCCTACGTATGGCATTATTTGTTTGATTCGGTGAAATGTTAATAAGCTTATTATTGATTGAGGGTGTTGGATTGACATGAAGCTGCACGCGTATTCTTTATACTACTACATGCTAACCATCGTGGGAGGGTTGCATTTCTTCGAACAATCACCGTGGGAGTAGTAAATGTTTCATGTTATTCATGAATCAAGTTTTACTTGTAACCATGTTGGCAAAAATATGCAAATCAATTGTCTCTGAGGGTTTTGAATCCTGGCTTGCAATTCGTGTTTGTCGTTGTAGATATGCCAACTTGCGGCGGCGACTGTTGATAGATCCCCATCTCTCCAAGGATGAGGAAGGTGCTCATGATCTTGTTGTGGAGAACCCACTGTCACAGAACCCAGGTGGGTTAGCTTTTGCCTCTGCTTTCAGACTTGACATTGCTTGCAACACCAGGCATTCACTTGAAAAGCTTCCACTTAAATACTTGTAGCTTTTAGGATGTTATGCATCAGATACTCTGGAGCATCTTTTCTCGTACCACAATGGCTACTGAAATAAAAGTTGATGATGATCTGTTACCAAATGTTTGGTTAAATGTTTGGTGCTACTTGACTTAGGAGAGGCAGGGTAGGATAAGGAGGATGAAGTGTTAACACTTTTATTCCTGAGTTTCCAACAACTGTCTCACAGCAACGTGACACCAGCCCTAAGCTGATCATAGACCGTCTACCACTTACAATCAGAGAAAACTGCTGTAGTTTTTCTCAGCAGTTATGTGTTTTCTTGTATCAGCATGTATGCTTGGCAATGCACAAAGAGACATCGTTCGCATGTTCTATGCATTGTTTATGAAAAACGGCACAGCATTTAGCTGCATCATCTCTCTACTTTTTTGTTCTAACCATTTTGTGCATCATGAATGCAGAAAGCACTTGGGGTCAATATTTCAAAAATGCAGAACTAGAGAAAATGCTGAACCAAGATCTGTCCCGACTCTATCCTGAATTGGGAGAATTCTTCCAAACAGCCACATGCCAGTCCATGCTTGAACGTATACTGTTAGTATGGAGCCTTAGGTACACAGAGTTTGGATATAAACAAGGTAAGTCATTGGTGTGTATTCAGCTATTGTGCACTCCTCATCTGGCCTAACCAAGGAGGAACCAACTAGCTCCAAGCCCTTCAATATGGTATACATAAGAGAAATGGTCCGTGGGCCTCATATTTATTTAATACTTCATCTGTTCACTAATATAAGAAGTTTTAGCAAACTAACTTATGTAGATATTTTCTTATGGAGCCCATGTATTATAGATATTTTCTAACCAGTCTTTTGTTATATAACTGCAACCTATTGATGGCAATTGATAATGTAATACTGGTGGGTTTCTTGACATGAGCACATTGAACTTAAGTTTGTTTGTTAAACTAACTAGCAGGTGCACATCCTTTGAACCACATGTGGAACCCAATACGCTATCCTAGCTGGAACATAATGTTTTGAGTTGCTAGGAGTTGATCGATGATCATTATTTTTTCTTCTTCTAATTGCTCTAACATCCGTCTATTATTTTTCCACGTTTGACATCATAATTGACTTCTCATCGACAGGAATGCATGAACTTTTAGCTCCTCTGCTATATGTCCTTCACATTGATGTGCAGCACTTCAAACAAGTCAGGGGGCTTCACGAAGAGTTTTTTGGTGATGATTTTGATGGTCAAACATTTCCAGATAGGCCGAAGCTGAACAGGAGTGACAGGGCAAACGCTTTTGAGGGTAGTGCAGCTAAAGTAAGAACTTTGGACGATCTTGATCCTGACACCAGGGAGCTCCTCTTGATAAATGATGCATATGGAGCAGAGGGTGAGCTGGGTATTATTTTATCTGAAAAGTTTATGGAGCATGATGCCTACTGTATGTTTGAGAATTTGATGAACGGTTTGGTGAATGGTGAGCAAGGTGTGGTTGCTATCACTGACTTCTATTCTCTCAGTCCTGCACCAGAATCAAGCGCCGGTTTGTCACCTGTAAGGGAGGCATCATCTGCAATATATCACTTGCTTGCTAGTGTGGATTCCTCTCTTCACAGTCATCTCGTGGAGTTGGGAGTAGAACCTCAATACTTTGCGTTACGATGGCTTCGGGTCCTATTTGGCCGTGAATTTTCACTCGACAATCTTTTGTTTATTTGGGACGAGATATTCTCTTCCCCTAACCATTCGTACTGTACAGAGATAAAGAGTCGAGAAGACTATCAGTTTAAGGTTTTATGTTCTCCCCGTGGTGCCCTGATTTTGTCAATGGCAGTGTCAATGATGCTTCATCTCAGATCCTCCTTGCTAGGAAGTGAACATGCGACTTCTTGCCTGATGAGACTGTTGAACTTTCCTGGTGACATCGACCTAAAGAATTTGATTGAGAAAGCGAAGTTACTGCAATCTTTTGCTTTAGAAAAAAATCTTCCTTCATCTCCTCTCACAGGAAAATCTCCCTTGAGTCCAACCAACTATTGGGAAGAGACATGGAAAACGCTCCAGATGTCAGGAGACAAAAGAAGTGGTGGCCCAACTGTTAGGATGAAGGGAAGGGGATTCTTAAGAAGGAGTGTGTCTAACACGGAATCGAATGCTTCCAGAACCAAGAATGCTAATTCTGAAAACAGTATCTCGACTTCAGCTAGTCTGTCTATTGTTGATGAGCCTCACAACACTGATATAGTTCCTGTCAGTTTGATAAACAGTTTGCCACCGATGCCTATCGAACACCACAAGGATCATGTTGGCCAAGGTACTGCAGAGATCATTAGGAGTACCTCAAACAGTTTAGGCCTGCGTGACGGTGACAACACAACCCCTGCTGAAACTAGAAATCGCATTGAAGCAGCTCGTGAGTATGTATCAAGTAAGATGCGTCCAGCGTTCCCCCGGCGCCGTACTGCTTCTGATCTTGATACCCGTAATGCGGAACAACCATGTGTGTCCAATGATGCCAAGGTAGTTAATGAGCCTGATCCACTCTCTGTGCATAATAGTAGGATTGATGAACCCGATCAGGTAAATGGTAAGATTAATGAAGCAGCAATTGCAAATCAAACATCTGAATCGGTGGATTATCAACCAATTCCGGAGCATACACTATGTTTTGACGTAGGCCCAAGTTTGAATGTGGTCGATAAGGAGTTGGCCGGAGCATTAAGGTCCCTTGGCGAATCAATGGTTGAAAATGTTCAGGTAACCATGCTGAAGTTTATGATTATGAGATTTAAAGTGTGTTAACTGCGACACATTACAGTTATTTTCATAAATAGTTAGTGGCATATGTAGCTGTTACCTAATCGAAGGTTTTGCTAAAGCTCCTACTTTATGGTTGTGTTTTGTAGATCCTATATTGGGCTAATTTCACATATAGGCAGATCCATTTTAACAGTAAATTGCCATGTATAAAATCTGCTGTTGGATCTCGTACACAGAATAGTAAACGAGAATTGTATCTGTTCTCAAGTATATGAACCCCAAGCTCAGATCTTGATATCCTTGTGAACAAGTGTGTTCATTTGTTGCCCTTTGGCTTATTCTCTCGTTTATTCGACAGGTCATTAAATTGTTTATTCAACCAAATATAACCTCGGAGGAAAATGTTCCTGGAAGCAAAGAGCAAGCTAAGGCACTAGCAGCTCTCGAGGAGCTCAGGAAGATCAGTGATCGTTTGCGCCGTGTCTAACTAGTACAGCTCTTATATCAATTTGTGGATCTTGACTCTTAGGAGTACAGCATAGCTATCCCTTTTACATATGCGTTCCGGTAGACATTTGACAAGATCTCCAAATCCTTTGGATGACTGTTATCAGCGTTCAGAGTGATGCCAGATACATTTTCCTGAATAGTTTTGTACATGATCCATGTAACCTGATAAAAAATAATAACTCTGTCTGGACACATTGTCTGGCTGTGAAGTAGTGAATCTGGGCACCATATTCTCTATTGTCGATGACTTTGTATGGGGGCCTGACCAATGATGGATTTGTGAAGCTTCTTGTTACTATCCTTTTCTGTTTCTTTTTTTTTATATTGGAATGACTGAAGGATGATTTTCCTGCCCCTGAGACCATACTGTCAATCTATGTGACAAAACTCCCTTGAGACCGTACTGTCAATCTATGTGACAAAACTCCGTAACATTTAATGTGCATTTTCTTTTAAGATTCAGTATTGGACTAAACAAATAAATTAGTGCTGGTGAGCATTTGCAGGCCATTTATTTGGTCCATCTAGAGCTTGTTTGCTTAATATTTACGACAGTGATTGATTGGCTTTACAACAATGGTGTCAAAAGGAGCATTGTCATGTCAAAAAAAAGGAGCATTGTAGCATGGCTAAGCGGCATCTCAAACCCATATGGTGTCACATCACAGGTTACCACAAGGCACAACAACGAAAAGATCACTGGGACTATAAAATGGGTAACCAAAATTTTACATGCACCAGGGATGCCATTGTAACAGCTGAGTGGTTCCATACATCGTATTACATTAAACCACAAAAGGTTTGAGACGGTGCTACTATTTTCTAATCTTACAAGTACAATTGCTCCCGCCTACGCCAACCAATCTCTCATTTCTTTCCCAGCTATGAGTCTGATCTCATCGTCCTGCAAGGAGTGGATGTGAAGGTCAATAGTACTGTACAAATAGTTGCAAGATAACGCACGACACCAAAAAATCTGATACAACAAAAGTTGCAATCCTGAACAAGAGGGACAATGGCATGGCAGGACTTTAAAAAATCCGCATACAGGGATAATAATGTGTTCTCCAGGTTCCGCTAAACCTTGGTTCAATATGCAGACATGCATAAACAGCAGATGGTCCACATACAAGCTCTCAATAAAAAGGATGCATTGGGAAGCCTTAACAGAGTCGATGTTTAAGTTCCTACAGGATTGCTCCAAGTTTAAGACTCTAAAAGTACAAGGAGTACCATGTGTACATCCAAAAGCTGAAGCACTGCTAACTCCAAAGAAACCAACATACAAGGACTACTAAGAAATGATGAATTCCTATAAACCAAGAATCAAGTACCCCAAACAATAATCAAAACCTATTAAAAACTCATCCTCCTAGCTTCTTCCTAGGTAACATGGCAAATAGAGTTGTGACATGGCTGGATTTTGAAGTTTTTTACTTTTGTCATAGACAAGCCGGACGAACATCGGTTGTTCTAATTCTGAAGGATTTACCGAGGCAAGATAACTATTAAAAGGGTTATTACTTACAAAAACATGTAGCAACATGAATCTATTATTCCACATCAGTCAGCAGAATTCTTCAATTAACAAACAGCTCCCCAACCAATCTGCTGATGGATTGAAAGCTCCCGGGGCTCACCACCAACCTACTACTTATAATCAGAGTTCCAACTTCACATTCTTGAACAATTAGAGTTCCAACTTTACATTATCGGAAAAAAAGAGTTATTCAACTTTACAATACCATTCTACTTAGCTTTCTACACAAAGTGAACATAATACAATGAGGAATTGGAAAGTCAAATATCTGTAGGGTTAGGGCGTACTAATTTCCTTTTCCTTCCCTAAACAAAGGGTGTACAAAATCCTGAGCATTCAAAAGTGATCAATCAACCCTAGCAGTCGCACTAAACTTGCAAGAAAACCGAAATCGAGACTTCTATATTCCTAACCCAAGATAGTAAACTAAGTCAGTGCTGCTGTGCTAGTTACATTCCTAATCGGCAATCCCATCTCTTACCAACAAGGATGAAACACACATCCAACGGCGTTCAAAAGCTAAAATCTGACGACAGTTAATCACTGAATAAAAAAGCATACATACATTACACGAAGAAATTATTAAGACCTAGTATTACAGTAAGACTGAGTACAAATAACACAGCGAAATGATCTCCTTCAAAACTTAAGGAAAATTATAAGCTCTCAAACTGAAATTACAAACTCTGCCGGGAGCAACGGATTCAGTCCAACCGCGCAGAAACCTTTACCTTCAGGCGACGGCGACGGGTTGCGGCGCCGCCTTCTGCGGCGGCTCCTTGGCGTCGGCGAAGTCCTCCTCGTTGTAGACGACGGTGAGGAAGAGCGAGCAGGATGGGCACCGCGCGATCTCCTCCCCGAGCCTGAGGTCTGCGAGCGTGATCTGGAAGAGGTCCCCGCAGGGGCACGGGTACGTGTACGCCCCCAGCTCCTCGCTCCACTCCATGTCCTCGATCTCCACCTCGTCGTACGCCGACATCCTCGCTCGCTCGCTCGCCGCCGACGACGAGGAAACCCTAGCTCGCTCCCGCAAAAATCCTCCGATAGCTTCGCGCCGCCGCCACAGCCCGCGTGGAAGGAGAAAAGTAGTGATGAACGCTTCTCCACTAAGCCCCTTGTAATCTTATTATTCACGAAGAGGCCTCTGAGGGGGCAGAGGGCAGACTCGTCCATACACTGGTCAAACCGGTGGCGACTACCCGTGGTTTTGTTTATTTCCTGGGGCCGAAACCGTCTTTCGGAAAAAGATCTAACCAGTTCTAGCCCGAGACGGAACCGGGTACACGTACACCGTCCTATTTGCGGAGAGGCCCTCGGGCCGACATCTATAATTACCACCGGCTCCCACACCCACCTCCCCCTCCCTGGACCTTCGCGACACCACCACGCACCCCCACGCGACGCGCGCGGCTTCCACCGGTTTCCACGAGCTCCGACTACCTCGGCGGCGCGAGTATGGCGCGGGTGCTCTCCTCCCGGACGGCGGCGGTCCTGGCGCGGCGGCTCGGGGGCCAGCCGGGCGGGGTCATGGCCCGTCGGGCCAACCACACGCGGCGGCCGGGGCCAGCGGGGGCGATGGTGCTGGAGGTGGACGCGGCGGGGGCGTCGACGTCGCCCGAGGGCGCGAGCGCGCTGAAGCGGCGGCTGGAGGAAGCTATCGACGGCGCCATGGCCCGGATGTCCGAGCCCGACTGGGCGCCCTTCCGGCCCGGGACCTCCTACTTCGCGCCGCCCCGGCCCGCGGGCGCCGCCATGGGCCTCCTCGAGCTCGTCACCCGCGGCGGGATCGGGGTGCTGCCGCCCCAGCTCTCCGACGACGAGGCCCGCGCCATCGCCTCCTCCTCCCGCGGCTACCCCTGCTCCGCCTACTACGTCGACGGTGAGAAGTCAAATCCCAGATCCCCGTCTCCATTCCCCTCTCCCCAAGTAATAATAATTCTTAAAAATGCCTCAAGAAACACACATATTTATTTGCACAGCAACATCCTCTACAATTCAGAACCATTTTGACCTAGCTTTAATCCGCACTCTGCCTCCCTGTTCACTCTCTGAACAAAAACAATGATCAATTCATCACCCACACCGTGTTCTTGCACTTTGTTTTGCATCCTTCCTGAAAACCGTAGCTCACCTGTGGATTATTAACGTGGTTACTCATGCAGGCCGCTTTCCCGATGAAGCGGAAGGATCGATAGAGGATGCAGAACCAGAAGAAGAAGAGGGATCAGTGGAGGATACGGATCCAGCTGAAGAGGACCAAACTGCAGGGGACTAGCTCATTGCACGGGATGAAGTGAAGTGGGGGAATCAAGAAAGACTCTTGTCTGTTTTAATGTTTGCCTATTGTTTCCTGCCTACTATTGTACATATGTAGAACCCATGAATTCATGACCTGTTATGGGAAATAAGAACTTGCTGAATTCATGTCATGTTTTCTGGCCATCTGTAACACTCATGAGTATGGAGATCAATGCTACTTTTCTTGAACCGCAGTCGCTTCTGGTACTGTCTGACTTGTTTCGCGAGCTGAATAGTTACAATTACCTGTGGGTTTTTCTAGATTATATGATGATAACATGCTCATGTATTTGCTGAGATGTGCTCAGTTGTCAACATTGTGGAACATACTGGCATTCAAACCATCATATCAGTTTCTGAATGTGAGTTATACAATTGCGCTGTCAAGATGTGGGATCAAAAAAGTTAGTACAAACTATACAAGTTGCTTCTCAAAGTTGGAAGAGGGGGTATACAATCAAAACTAGAGGAAGAGGCTGCAAATACTGCGCAATTTCAGGCTAATGTGGATTGCTTTGCTTTGGTGGATTCGCCGTCGTCACGAGACTGCTGAATGGATCGCCGAAAGGGTTGGATAATCCTGCATTGGTGGCGTACTGAGCCTGCTGCTGTTGGTATGTTTGTGGTGGCATCATCACCATCTGTTGTTGCTGCTGCTGCACCTGGTAGTAGTCCTGCTGCTGCACCTGGTAATAATGCTGCTGCTGTGCCATCATGGCTAACTGCACATTTGATGGTGGCGCGAAGCTGCTCGACATGGCGAATGGGTCGTTGGAATCAAATGGGTTCGTCGCGACGCTGCCAGTGTAGGTCACACTGGCTATTTGCTGTTGCCTTGCCGTGTCTTCATATAGGCTGTCTAGCAACAGCTTGTCGAACCCTCCAGCCTGCTGAGAAAATACAGATGAATTAATCGCCTCTCCAGTACTTCTACTTCCATTCAGATTCAGTTATAGGCTGCATTCGGCATTGCGGCGGATTTTCAAAAGAACTTGGTTTTTTTCTATTTTGGGGATTGATAGAATATTTTACAATGTAGACGTGACAGCAAAATGTCACTAGAACTAGTGTAAATTTCCGCAACTAACTGGGTTCTGCAGTTCAGAATAGCACGATTCTACAGCCGCAGCCATAATCTGACAGTCTTTTTTACTACTACCCTATGAGATGTTATGAACAGGTTGAATCTAAAGATTGCAAGATATATACATACCAATTGGTTGCCAGCTGGTTGACTTGAGTGGATACTTGGTGCAGTAACCAGTGCCAATTCCCACCCAGATTTGTCAATGGCGAACAAATCTTGGGAAATTGAGGTATTGTTCCCACTCCCTGCATAACTCACAGAATCAAGCCGCAGTCATGTTAAAAAAAATCAGGATGCAGTATTTAGCACCAGATACAGCATATAAAGATCAGAAACATTCTCGACACACGAAATAGCACTGGTGCAGATTAAACTTATTGGATCATGCAGTGTTGTCCTTGTCAAAAGAACTGTTACTTGTGTGGTTTTGCTTAATCAGTTAACTGGAATTATTAAGCAGAGATTACATCCAGTACATACCTGGTCCCACAATAGCAAGAGCAAGTGTGTTGCTTTGTTCAAGATCTGCAATCATGGGATGCAATTCTTCATCCAAGTTCTGCAAGTAGCGTAGGAGTAAGCGTGTAAGATTCAAGTAAAAATGCACTATTTTGGAGATAGATCAGAATGGGTTAAATTACTAATAGATCTCCAGTTGTGGGTAACGGATGGGGTTCATCTTCTTCTGAGAGCTCAGAAGTAGATGGCGGCTCTTCTACAGGCTCTTCGGTTTCCTCTTCCACCGCTTTCTCGGTTTCTTGCAGAACTTCGTATTCGTTATCACTAGGTACACTCTGGTCCTCGGTATCCTGGTTTATCAACAGAAAGAATTAATAGAATAATAATCCCTCTGTTTCATGATATAAGATGTTTTAGCTTTGTGCAGATAATGTATCTAGATGACTTTTAGTATATATGTTCGGAGAGGTTCACTCCGAATGTACACACTAAAAGGTGTCTAGATACATCACCTTCACAAAGCTAAAACATCTTATATTTTGAAACGGAGGGAGCAGTAGATACTCAATCTCTTGACTTTCTTTTTCTTTGCTGTTTTACTAACAGTAAACGCACTCACCACACTCTTTCTCATGCTGGCACAGGGTGCTTCTCTGATGTACTCTTCCATAGTTACAAGGAATGAAGAAGGGGGCTGCATGTTGGTAGAATAACAACATATCGCTAAATACCTGAATCCTTGTAACCCGGAGATTCAGTGGCAAAACTAATTGACATGTATAAATAGAAGTGCAAAGAAAATAGTAATACTAATTGTGAAGACAACTGTAGGTCATTTTCAATTTTTTGTTTTAGTTAGGCTTGTGCTTCCTTTTCGTTTATGTTTTGATAGCTTTGTAGTTCTTTGTCTGGTTTGGCTTTTATAACTTGTAACACGCCCTGTGGGTGTTCTTTTAATGCAAACAAGAAAATTGCCAATTCAGACCTAATGGCAGCCATGTTTACATAAATACACTACTTATGGTATTAATCAGTATCATGTATTTTATCCTTCATCAGCCTATTTAATTAAAGATCGTGAAGCAGTGTTCAATTTAGGTATGGATGAATCAGTGGGTGAGCATACCTGCCTCAAAGTAGGAAACTGGAATGTCCTAGCCAGCTCAAGACGTTTGCAGTAGTCATAGAAGGCAGAAAGCCTTTCTGCCTGTAAAATAGGCAAAATCACATTCTGGAGTCCCAACAACCAGTTGGTTGACCCACTATACAGAAGAAAGAAAATCTGGCTTTCTGTACCTGCTGGCCAGATCTCTTATAAATTTCAAGTGCCTTGATAGCATCGACTTTTGCCATCTCAAAATACTGTTGAGACAACAGGAATAAGAAACTGAACTTATGTTTATGGATTAATTATGGAAATATGCATAACACATAGATATGAGATCCAGAAGAATTGTTACCATATCAACAAGATTGATGATGCCGTCATTGATCGAACAGTATATTTTGAAGCTCTCCTTCAAAACCTGAGGTCCATAAGGTCACTAAGAAATACACACTATCGTCTGAACTAAAAGGAACAAATATTTTAATAGAACAAATCACAACAAGTTTTTGACTTACGAGGGCTAGTGCATATTGTACGAGGTAATTTGTGCAGGCCGTACCTTCGGGCTGTGATAATGGAGAGGATGAATAAGAAGAAAAGAACAATAGTATAGAAGTGTATGTTTACTAGAATCAAACCTGGCAGGAAATAAGCCTAAGTAATAGTTTCTGCAACGCAGGCAACTGATCTAAAAGATCTGCGCACGGAAGGGTTCTCGTCCTACTGTGTGCCTGGCATAAATTTGCGAAATCAGTAAATCACAGTGCTGTAATCCTGCCAAGACTTTGCTCCAAATCAGTATGCAGCTTAGGAAGCTGATAATACCTTTCCTGAAGCCTTGGGTAATTTCAGCAGACGATCAGCTTCGACATCGTATTTTAGAACCCTAAAGCACTCAACACGTTCATCTAGGTATTGCGCATACAGGCGGACCCAAGCAGAGCAATCCCAAGCTGACAAAAGGGGGGGGGAGAGAAATGCTTCAGATGTCAAAATAGAACAGTGAGAGCTTCCTTGGTTGCTGTAATTCAGAAGAACAAACCTAGTGGGCTCGAGTCATCCTTGAAATGTGGAATCTGCAAAATATTTCCTCTATACGAATAGCTCAAGAAGTCGTCTTTGAATGTCCCATCACCTTCTCTCAGTAATCTATGTATCACTATCAATGTTTTCAATGCAACCTGCAGCAGACAAATTGGTTAATATCCACCCTTGTATGCACCAAATGAATACTTCTCACTGGCTATCCATTCATCTCACAAGAAAAAAAGAGAGGGGGCATTTAGGGGTATATATATATATGATTTGAATCAAGGATCATCATCAACATAAACAGTTTTCGAAAAAGATCATTGACATGAACAAGCAAAGGACAAGACCCACTATCCAGTTCTTAGTCTTGGACAATCTCCTCGCCAATGAGCATATGGAGTAGGCGACATCCGCTCGCGGGCGATTCACCGTGGTCGCGAAGAGTATCCCTGCATCCAGCAAGAAGATAAACCTAGGAATGTTTTGTTGAAACAGGATTGGGCATGGATGGTACACATCTCAACAGACAAAACCAGAGGCTGAGGAAGAGTAAAATCACTCACTCCTGAGGTACCGCTCCTTTGGCGGGCACTCCACGTGGTTCGTCGCCTTCACGATGGCGATATCCAAATCCTGCAAGATTACAAAACAGACAACCGTCAGGAAATTTCAGTCGATTCCCGGGGTGCCGCGTGGAAAAACAAAAGGAAAATTCAGTCGATGCGTCAATCTGCAGGGTAATCGATGGAGCAGACAAAATCCGAAATGCGCATCGCGTGCGGCGACCGGCGGCGTATGCAAGGCGATTTGTTGACCGGAGAGGAGCTGACCTTGTACTCGCTGTTGAAGTTGGCGAGGCCAACCTTGGTGGAGTCCTTGAGGGCGCCGTACGCCTTGCGCCAGGTGCCGGACCCCATCCCCGCCGTCGCCGGCCCACGCCCTCGGCCCCGCCCCGCCGCGCCGCGGTCCAGCCGTGCACGCACGCACGCACCGACGATGGTGGTTAGCCCGGTGCGCCAATTTTAGCAGGGGTGAGGAATGGGAGGGAGGGGAGGCGCCCGTTGGCCAAAAGAGGCGCCCGGATACTTCGGCTGTGTGTGTGCGCGCGCGCCCGCGCGCTGGTGGTGCTCTGCTCGTGCTCGGAGGAGGCATTGGGCTGGAGGTGTGAGCGGGCTTGTTGGGGATGGATGTATGGGGGCGGCGCGCTCGCCGGAGAGGTTGACGGCCGCCGCGTCGCTCCGATGAATTACATGTTTCCACCCACTTCTTTCGGCGGCTTCTGGGAGCTGCCCCTGCCCTACCCGAGCTTCGTGGGAAGCCGGTTTCAAAAATTTATGAGTATTTTAAAAGTTTCATAAAATTTAAAAATTTAAAACCAGCTTCCCACAAAGCTGGGTCAGCTTCTCGGAGAAGCTGGCTAAAGAACCAGCTGATGAGCCATAGCACGGCTGGTAGATGAGTACTCGTCTGTTGTCACACCTCCTCTGCTTCGAAGTTTCCTCGTTGTTGTGTTGTACTGATGCACATACAAACGTGTATATGACAGACTCCAAGCACCAATAGCTGTACTTTTAGCTTTTGTACTGAGTTATTTTTTTTAAAAAAAATTAATCAACTTCAGAAAAGGTAGCAACATATACGACATCAGCTTGATATATTATAAAACTAAATTTAAATATGGATCTAGTGGTACTAATTTAGTGTTGCGGTGCTGCTACCTTTTTCTATTAAGTTAGTCATAGTGTACAATATTTGACTAAGAACAAAATCTAAAGTACACTTTATACGCAGACTCTAATCGAATACACAATTTCTAAAAGGTATCCATTTTTATTGAATTATATTTCGATAAAACCTCATCGAAACATGTTTTGCCCCGCTTTATAAATAAAAATCCATAGGATCAAACCGATATTAAGTGATGAGTAAACTCTCTTACAAAGCAAAGCAAGGATAGAACAACAAAACCAGGAGTAGCTACACCCCACAAGAAGCAACCACAACTACTTCCTAGAGGTGACATGAAACCACCGGACATTGTCGCACCGCACCCACCAAGTTGTCGCCTGAGAGGACCGCATGTCCTCTCAATCCGGGTTGGACAACGAGAACCAGGAGCAGTGGCCCTAGGTGACGAGGTTTAATCTCGTCAATGTCCATTGTTATGGACTTGGGTTTTGGAGAAGATGGGGATGCTGGAGATCGTGGCACGGTTAACAGACAAGCAACCAGGGGACACAAGATTTACCCAGGTTTAGGCCCCCGGAGGGAAAACCCTACTCCTGCTTGTCTGCTCTTTGATTACGGCGGAACCGAAGGTTACAGGGTGCGCAGATTCGATCTGGCGTGGATGCGTGTGCGAAAGTATGAGTCTGGTCTCTAGGTCTATTGTGTACTTCTCCTCCTCGTTGGCCCCTCCTGGCCTTTATATATGGGGAGGCTAGGTCTCAGGTACCGATACGAGTAGGTTACAAGTTGTATTCAAACTTTAGTCTTGCTCTCCAAGGATCCGAAGACGTCATGGGCCTTGGCCACCCGAAAATCTTCATGGGCCAGCGTATGTCTGCCGTGGGCCTTCCTTGGGCTGGACTAGGTATGCTGAAGTTACGTACCCGTAGGGTATAACCATGTCAGTAGCCCCCGAGTGATCAGTCGAATCGTAGATTCGGCTGAGGACTCTTTCATTTTTCAGGTGCAACTATGTTTTAATAGTATATGATCGTAGGGATTGTTGATGCGTGTGCCTGACTCATCCGACGGATCAGGGTCAGTTAACTGTCTTAGGACGAAACAACACGATCTTCTTCAGGTTTGGGTCCCTCAACCCGGACCTGAAACATATGCTGGCGTAATTCAACTCAGGCCGCGGAGGACTTACAGGAGTGGAATTCCAGTGATTTTAATTGGTGTACCCAACGCGTCCGTCGGGATTTTTCATCGTACCTGCTGGTACGGATTCATACTAGCAGAGCGCAGTCAGGTGCGTTGCCAGGCCATCAGATGATATATGTAGGTCTTATCTTTGCGTCGCAGACGCAGCATCCGAATGTTTATCACCGCTGAGGTGTTTCGGGTGGCCAAGGAGGATGTTACTCACTTAGCATGAATTGGGGCAGAGTTGCCGAAAAGTTTTGCGTGCCGATCCGAAAGATCGCAGTCGAAGATTTCATAGGGTGCGCGACCAGCGCTCCCTATGGGAGTAGCCCCCAAGTGTCTGTTCGAGTCGTAGACTCGAACGGAGACTTTTAGCTCAAGCATTGTTTCAATCATTAGGTCCGCAGGACTCGAAAATTTTCGGATGCTGAAATTCATCCTCCCTATGGGAGTAGCCCTCGAGTCCGTAGTGGAGTCGTAAACTCGACGTAGGACTCAGAGAAGTAATTTTGTCCTCATTTGTCTGTCGGGTGCGCGTCCAGTGCTCCTGATAGGAGTAGCCCCCAAGTATTTAGTCGAATTGTAGATTCGAGTGAGTACTTTTAGCTGTAGAGCCGAAGTGGTGCTAGTATAGCTTTTGATGACGTCAGTGCTTACGATCGATGACCTCAAGCGTCTGCTACGCCAGAGATGACTTGACTGGACGAAGCGTGGGTCCCACTTGCTGACTTTGAATTGACCGGTCACGCGCGGCGTGGAGATGATTACGGCGTCTCCTCGATTTCCGCACGTAGTGGACGGCGTGGTAACGACGGTTCGTTTTGGTGCTGACACGTGTACGGCCAGATCTACCGTTGGCGTTAGGTCTTCTCGATGGACGGCCAACGTGCGTCGTCTTCGCTGTTATAATCCCTGGTGAAATCATGGTTTGTTTTTCACCGCAGAAGTTCATCTGTTCACTGCCCCCTCGTTCTTGAGCTATTCTTGCCGCGCGCTGAGAGTTTTCTTCATATTTCCTTTGTCTTTCTTCGTTGGCAACGCCACCACCGCCGTAGCGCCATGGGGAAACCAAAGAAGTCCTCATCTGCAGTTGGGACCAGCGCCGCCGGAGGCAAGAAGGGCACCGCCACTGCTCGCATCACCGACGGTGGCTGGCGGCAATCAGAAACGCGGGAGAGCGATCTCCGCAAACTGCGCGAGCGGAGCCTGATCCCGCAAGACACGACGGCCGTGATACTCCCCGGCAATGAGGTAATCCCCCGTCCCCCATCTGGGTATCGGGTTATGTTTGTTGCCTTCATGATTCGCAGGTTTTCTTTTCCGGTCCATGACTTCCTTCGTGGACTGCTCTTTTTCTATGGGGTTCAACTCCATCATCTGTCTCCCAACTCCCTTCTCCATGTTGCGTGTTTTATCACGCTTTGCGAGTGTTGGCTTGGCATTGAGCCGCACTTTGGCCTCTTCCGAAAGCTTTATTCCGTGAAGAGGCAGTCTGGTTCGGATGGTGTGTATCCCATTGGGGGTTTCATCATCTCCCTCGGTCCCAATGTGCAATTCTTTTCCTTTTCCATGTCCGAATCTGTCCAGTACTGGCGGAGGAAATGGTTTTACATCCGTGATTCCGTACTGCCTGGGCAAGATTTTGTTCTCGTTCCTTTTGATCCCTCCCAATTGATTGAGAAGAAAAGATCCTGGAAAAACCAAATCTTAGACGGTGAAGTGGCGGAGATAGAGGCCCTGTACCATCGGGTGGAGGATCTCCAATTGATTCCTGAGAAGGAGGTGAACGGTGTCGACATCATCCGGACGTTTCTTGAGCGTCGGGTGCAGCCCCTCCAAGCGAGGGCGCATCCGATGTTTCTTTACTCTGGGCGCCGTGATCCGACGAGGGTTTCGAGTGAGAAAATCTCCGAGGTGGAGCTTGACAAGGCTCTTCGCGCGCTGTTGAAGTTCAAGGCCGACGAGGGACTCCCGGAGAAGTCGCTGACTCCTCCCTTTTCTTCGACGTTGGCCGTGCCAAAGGTGTAGATTTGCGCACGTAGTGCTTCCCTTTTGTTTTTGTCAGCTGTGTACTTTTTTCCTTTGTTTGCTAACAAAGTTCCTTTTCCTTTTGCAGAGCTTCAAAGTGCCGGGCATGGCACCACCGTTGCCCGAGAGGTATCCGAATGCCTCGGATAATGAAGTGGTGGATTCCATGTTCGAGCTACCGTCAGCGCGATCCCCAGCGGAGGATGCCGACGAATCGAGTGAGGACCATTCGCGCAAGCGATCACGGAGCTCGAGCGAGTCTTCGGTTGCTTCAACTCCTCCGACTCCCAGAAATCCTCTGGGCCTTGAGCGTCATGATGATGTTCATGGGGGTTCTTCCTCTTCCCTTCCTGCCATTCCTGTGCGGGCTGTTGCTCCGCACCCGCCAGCAAAGCGGAAGAAGGAAGAGAAGAAGGAGGAGAAGAAGGAAGAAAAGAAGGAGGAGAAGAGGGCCCGAAGGGCTTCTCCTATCTTCGACCTGAGCGTGTTGGGCTCGTAAGTTTTCTTGTTGCCACTGTTGTCCTTTTCTTTTTATGATGTTTGCACCTTTGCTGATTGGCTTCGTATGCAGGCAATCCTCCGACGGCTCCAGTGATGGTGCGGGGGAGATGATGGGGGAGTCGAACATTGCGTCGCCTCCTCCTCAGACGGTGGCGACTTCGGGTGACGCTGCGCCAGTTCCTCCTGTGCAGGAGAGGCTGGTGGTTGCACCTCAGAATTTCGCAGGCGGGCCTGCAGGTTCGCCTTCGGAGCACGTAAGTTTCTCTGCTTGATGTTACGCGGGGAGCCCCCGAGTGTCTTCGTATGCTGATGTTGTTGATGCTTCTTTGTGTTGGGCGTAGCCCCCAAGTCCTGCTCTTACTACTATTGCCTGTTGCTGCAGCCTTTTGTCCAAGAGGCCAAGCGGCTGGTGGAGGAACGCCTGACGCTGGAGGCGAAACTGCGGCAGCTTCAAGGTATTCGTCTGCCTTGTAGTACTTCTCTTGCTTATCCTGGTCCTGTTCTTTGACGCTTGCTTGTTGTAAATGCAGAGGAGCATAACGACTCTCTCCGTGAGGTCGATGCTCTGAAGAAGAGCCTTGGCCAATCGGAGCAGAAGGCCGAAGCTGCCGCTGGGGCGAGAGAGCGCCTTGAGCTGGAGCTGACGAAGGCAGCCAAAGCGAAAGAGCGTCTGCAGCAGGAAGCCGCAGATCATGAGGAGCAGCTGGCCACCGTTGCGGCTGCTCGTGAAAAAGGGGTGGCGGAGAAGCTCATGGCTGCTGCCAAGGCTATTTCGGGTGAGCGCTAGCTTTTGTACTTGCTTCTTTTTCTACGGATCTTCTTCTATGTTGCCTTTCTTCATGTTTTCTTCTTTTTTGTCTCAGATGCCGCAGGCATCGAGTTTGACCGCGGTGCTCTGGAGCACGGGAGTGCTCTAGATGATGCCACTGTAGCGGTCGAAGACCGCTGCAGCACCGTCGTCAATTCCCTTGCCAAGGCGAAAGAGGTCCTTGGTCGCTTCTACCAGGAGCTCTTCCCGAAGGGCGCATCCCTTGAAGACGTGGGTGCTCTGGCAGAGGCTATGTCAGCCGAAGCGCCTGCGGCGTACAAGCGCAAGCAGAAGGGCATCGGCGCATCCGTCGGGCTGGCGATGGCCATGGCGGCTGGGGCGGAGCTGGACCTGCCCCAGATTACTTCTCGGATGCCTACAGCTGCGGATGGATCCGAGGTAGCCTTCGCCGCCTACTCCACTCGCTGCAGACGATATGGGCCCAAGCTCATTGACTTGCTGTCTGAGTATGCATTGCGGCAGCAGGGCGAGGCCAAAGCTAGGCAGTCTGGTTCTGAGGCGACTCAGTGTCCGCCGCCTTAGGCATAGTAGACGTAGGGTAGTTTGTAGTCTATTTTTGTTGTAAATATCTTTTGTAGTATCATCCTTGTGCCACGTAGTGGCCTTATATACTTTAATGAATTCCTCCGAGTTGCGCTCTATCTTTGGCTGAATGTCTGTGTGCCTTCTTTTTTCTGCTGTTATAGGTTCCTTCGGTTGCTGACCTAGTTGACACTTCATCCGAAAGGCCCTTGCGAGCATCATTGGATGATTCCTCGCAGCTCGCGTTTCTTCGAGATCGCGTGCGCAGCTTGGAGAGAGATTTGCTTGGGTTACGCGGTCGCGCTGACGTTTGGAAATCCAAAGCAGACCGTGGTGCAGCCAGAGAGGAGTATTTGATGGCGGAGCTGGGTCGGCTATCCGAGCAGCTGCAATGTAAGTTGATCCTTCTTTCGGGCTGTAGCTCAGTTCTTCGGGTGAGCCTGCTGGCCTTACTCTTGTTTTGTGCGGTTGTCGCAGGTGCCAATCTTGCTCCGAGGGAAGAAAAGGAGCGTATTGCTGTTCGAGTCAATTGCTTGACTCAACAGGACATGGAGGCTGGCGGCTTCTTCTGGATGGATCGTGATCGCGCCATAGTTCTGGCGACGGTGCAGGATCATGTCTACCAGGTTTCGCGGGTGCTCCGCCAGGTGCAGACATCGCTTTCCTCGGTGCTGCACGTCATGTTTCCGTTGGATGCCGTGCCAACGACCCTTGCAGGTCTTCTGACGAAGTTTCGGAGTGCCAGCAATGTCAAGGAGCTGGTGCGGCAGCAGCTCATCGCAGGGGTGAAGGTTGCCTTGTCTCTTGTGAGGGTGCACTGCCCTGACGTAGATTTGGCTGCTGTGGCGACTGGGCCACCTCCTCGACCAGATGGTGGTGAGTGGAATATGCGTCCACATTACGCGGCTGTAAGGCAGTATGCCGAACAGATTGTAGATTTGTTTGAGCAGCGTGCTCAGGTTATTCTTCAGAATAGGTAGGACCTGAAAATAAACAGATAGATGTAAAATTTGCATATTGCGGCTGGGCGTGTATGTGCCCTTTGTTGTAAAGGTTCGCTTGTTTGCGAGCACGCAGTGCTTTGATTTAGTACATGCCCTTTTCGTTTGCCTGAAATGGTCAGCTACTCAGGTGTACACGTTTTGTCCTCAGTCGATGAAATCGTGAGGTAGGGGAGCCCCCGAGTGCGTATGTAGCATGTAGTAAAGTTGCAGAAAATAATCAACCGAGGGTTGGGGGCGAGGTACTTAGCTTTATTTATATCGTAGTGGAGGAGGTACATGGTTCGGCTGAGTAGCCTTGGCTGTAAGCCTTGTCGAAAGTAAAAAGGGGGTACATTGCTATGGGTAGAATCGTCGCAGGTGCGAGACGTTCCACGGGTTGGAGTATGCGACTCCAGACTCCGCGTGCTTGAGGCGATAGGCGCCACCTGGGATGACTTCGGTGATGACATATGGTCCTTCCCATGGTGACTCGAATTTGTTCGGTCGCTTTTGCTTGAGTCGTAAGACGAGGTCTCCTTCGACGAAGGACCTTGGGCGCAGCCGGCGGCTGTGGTAGTTGCGGAGACTCTGTTGGTACACCGCTGATCTAGCTGCTGCTATATCCCGCGCTTCGTTGAGTGTGTCGACGGTATCTTCGAGTGCAGCCGTGGATTCGGCTTCGCTGCAAGCGACGACTCGTGGAGCCTGATGGCGTACTTCGGCTGGTAGCACTGCCTCGGCTCCGTGTACCATGAAGAACGGTGTGTAGCCGGTGGAGCTGTTTGGCGTAGTCCGTAAGCTCCACAGGACAGACGATAGCTCTTTCGTCCAGTTTCCGGCTTTGTGCTCGAGTGAGCTCATGAGGCGCTTCTTGATGCCGGCGCCGATTAGACCGTTGGCCTTTTCCACTTGCCCGTTTGTTTGCGGGTGTGCCACTGAGGCATACGTGATGTTGATCCCGAGGCCTTCGCAGAAGTCCTGGAATTCTTCGGAGATGAAGTTCGATCCGTTGTCGGTGATGATGCTGTGTGGTACGCCGAACCTGTAGACAATGGATTCGAAGAATTTGACGGCAGTTTTGCCCTTCTGGTTGGTGACTGGCATTGCCTCGATCCACTTGGTGAATTTGTCGACTGCGACCAGGAGGAAGACGTGTCCTCCCTTCGAGGATTTTGGCAGTTTGCCGATCATGTCGAGGCCCCATTGGGCAAAAGGCCAGGCTATGGGTATGGGTCGAAGTTCGGACCCAGGTGCGTGCGGTTTGTCGGCGAACCGTTGGCACCCGTTGCATCTTCGGACGATGTCTTTCGCGTCGCTCATGGCCGTTGGCCAGTAGAATCCTGCTCGCAGAGCTTTGGCGACGAGGGAGCGGCTACCTGCGTGGTGGCCGCAGATGCCCTCGTGGATATCTTGGAGTATGGCCTTGCCGTCATTGATGGTGATGCACCGTTGTAGTACGCCCGTAATGCTGCGTTTGTACAGCTCGCCATTGATGATGGTGAAGGCTTTTGACCGACGAGATACGCGTCGGGCATCTGTCGGGCTGTCTGGTAATTCTCCGTTTATCAGGAACTGGGGGTATGGACGTGTCCAAGTTTCTTCGACTGCCATGACCTGCATCAGGTTGACCATGGCAACTTCGGTATCCAACTTTTCGGGTCCTTCATGACCTTCGGGTAGCATAGCCCCCGAGTGTTCTGCTTCTTCGGGTGATCCCTTGGGGAATTTCCGCTTGATGGATGGCACGCAGATCTGTTCGAGGAACACACCTGGTGGTACCTTTGCACAAGTGGAGCCGATGTTGGCGAGTCTATCGGCCTCCTCGTTGCTCTCTCTTCCAACGTGCCGAAGTTCGCAGCCGTCGAATTCTCCTTCGAGTGAGTTGTATAGCGCGCGGTACGCGATCATGTTTTCGGCGTGTGCGTCGCACTCATTCATCGTCTGCTGTACGACAAGGTTGGAGTCACCGTAGATGACCAGGCGCGTTGCGCCGCATATTATTGCCATCTTCATGCCATGGATGAGGGCTTCGTATTCGGCCTCGTTGTTGGAGGCTCTGAATTTCATCTGAAGGACGTACTTCATCTTGTCACCTTGTGGGAGGTCAGTATGATTCCTGCCCCTGCTCCGGCTTCGCGTTTGGAGCCGTCAAAATGCATTGTCCAGGAGTGCGACATGTCTGGGGTGTCAGGCAGCTGCAGCTCCATCCAGTGCACCAGGAAGTCCGGAAGGACTTGAGATTTGATTGCGTGTCGCTTCTTGTAGATGATGTCCAGGGGTGATAGTTCAATGCCCCACAGGGCCACGCGTCTTGTGGCCTCTGGGTTATTCAGGATGCTATTTAGGGGTGCCTCATTGACGACCATCACCTGATGCTCCTAGAAGTAGTGGCTCAGTCGTCGAGCCGTCATGAACACGCCGTAGGCCAGCTTCTGGTAGTGCGGGTACCGCTGTTTTGTTGGAGTGAGAACCTCGCTGAGGTAGTAAATTGGGCGTTGTACCCCGTGGGTCTTGCCTTCTTCGGGTCGTTCGACCACAAGTACTGTGCTGACCACCTGGTGTGTGGCTGCTATGTACAGCAACAGGGGCTCGCGCTCTTTTGGCGTGACCAAAACGGGCGAGGTGGAGAGGAGCCGCTTGAGGCTTTCGAATGCGTCCTTGGCTTCTGGAGTCCACTCGAACTTGTCTGCCTTGCGCAGCAGCTGGTAAAATGGTAGGGCCTTCTCGCCCATGCGGCTGATGAACCTGCTTAGTGCCGCTACTCGCCCTGCGAGCTGCTGAACGCCCTTGAGGTTTTTTGGCTTCTCCATTGTCATGATAGCTTTGATTTTCTTCGGGTTCGCTTCGATCCCTCGTTGAGAGATGAAGTACCCGAGCAGCTGACCCGAGGGGACGCCGAAGGCGCACTTTTCTGGATTGAGCTTGATCCTGTAGCGATCAAGGTTGTCGAACGTCTCGCGGAGATCGTCGATAAGTGTTCTTGCCTCCTTGGTTTTTATGACTATGTCATCGACATAGACTTGGACGTTGCGACCGATCTGGTCCTTGAGGCAGGCCTGCATGCATCGCTAGTACGTGGCACCACGTTCTTTAGCCCGAAGGGCATTGTGTTGTAGCAGTATACTCCGAACGGTGTGATGAACGCCGTTTTCTCTTGATCTTCGACCTTGAGTCGAATCTGGTTATAGCCTGAGTAGGCGTCGAGGAAGGAGAGTTTCTCACAACCTGCAGTCGAATCGATGATCTGGTCGATCCGAGGAAGAGGGAAGTGGTCCTTAGGACAGTGTTTATTTAGTGACGTGAAGTCCACGCACATCCGCAGGATGTCCGTGTCCTTCTTCGGGACCATCACCGTGTTTGCCAGCCACTCGCTTTCCTTGATTTCCCGGATGAAGTCTGCTGCGAGTAATCTGTTGATCTCCTTGCCGATAGCTTCGGCTCGTGGCTCTGACAGTCTTCGGATGGACTGCTTGACTGGCTTGGTGTCTGGGAAGACATTGAGTGCGTGCTCGGCGAATTCCCTGGGAACTCCTGGCATGTCCGCAGGACACCAGGCGAAGATTTCCCAGCGCTCACGGAGGAATTCGACGAGCGCGCCTTCCTATGCGGTGCTGAGGTCGTTGGCGATCAGCGCCGTCTTGGAGGCATCCGTTGGATGGACCTGCACTTTTTTGGTGTTGATGGTGGAGTCGAAAGACATGTCAGGTGCGTTCTGCTTTGTGACTGGGGGTAGCCCATTGTCCGTCACCTCGCGGAGCCTTACAAGCTCGTCTTGCATGCCGAAAGACTGGGAGATTTTGTTGAAATCCCTGTCGCATTGGTCCGATCGGGTGAAGCTCCCGTGGACTGTGATGACGCCCCTTGGTCCTGGCATCTTGAGTAGTAGGTATGCGTAGTGTGGGACGGCCAAGAACCTTGCAAATGCTACACGTCCCAGGATGGCGTGGTATTGCAACGGCCAGTCCACCACTTCAAATTCTAGGCGCTCCTGCCGAAAGTTGTCCGTCTTCCCGAAGATGACGTCGATATTTTGCCTAGGGGGAAGATGCCCTTCCCTGGGACAATGCCGTGGAACGTTGTGTCTGATTGTTCCAGGCTGCATTGCGGGATTCGCATAGCTGCTAGAGTGCTTGCGAACATTAGGTTGATGCCGCTGCCGCCGTCCATGAAGACGCGACTCATCTCGAAGCCTCCGATCTGTGCCTCCAGTACTAGGGCGTCATGACCTGGGCGAGGGATCTGGCAAGGGTGATCCGCGCGAGTGAATGTGATGCAGGACTCCGATCCGCTGAGGTACTCAGGGATTGCAGGCGGAGTTGCCACGACCAAGTTGATTTGTCGGGTGATTTTCTTCTGCACCCTGTTGGTGGGGCGTCCCTTCTGGATCATATTTAGTGTTCCCTTTGGTGGGGGTATGCGACCCCGGCGTTGTTTTGCGCTGGTGCGATTGGTTGATTTGGGCCTCCAATAGGCGGCGGTGGAGGAGCTCCGCGTGCTATTTCACCTGGCGCAGGTGCGTTTCTGAACGCAGGAATTGGAGATTGTTGCCTCATCTGCATCATGCCTTCGCTGAGTTTCTGGAACTCGCGGCAGTCCTTGAGCATGTGGCTAGCTTTCTTTTTGCCATCTTGTTTGTCGATGTAGAAGTGGATGGTGCATGGACCCGAAAGTTTGTCGAATGCTGAGGGTCCGTTGTCGCGGTCGCGGCGTTGCCACGACTGTGTTGGTCGTCCGTTGTCGCGGAAGTTTCTGCTGCGGTATCCTCCGCTGTTGCGGCTATTGTCGTTACGGCGGTCGGCGTAGCCGGCTGCGACCATGTCGGGTCCGTCGCGGTCCTCGTAGACGCATGATCTCCTCTTGCTGTGGCGTTCGCGTCTTCGGCCGTAGTCGTCCTCTTCATCTAATTGTGCCCGCTAGATGCAATCTTCGCCGTCTGCCCAACTGTTGGCGATTTCCATGAGGTGGTCGAGTGTCTTGGGCTTTACACGCCCAAGTTCCTCCTTGAAGTCTGGGCGCTTGACGCCGTCCCGGAAGGCATCGATGGACCTTTCTTCGGAGATGTGTGCTGCGGAGTTCTTGGTTGTAGACCAGCGTAGTATGTACGAGCGAATAGATTCACCCGTTCTCTGAGTGCAGGCTCGCAACTCTTCGATTGAGGCGGGCCTCTTTCTTGTGCCTTTGAAATTTCGGATGAAGCTATAAGAGAGCTCCTCCCAGCTTCGGATGGATCCTGATGATAGGCTGCTAAGCCAGACCCGCGCCGCGCCTGTCAGCTGCAGCTGAAGGCATTGCATGGCGGTTTCTTTGTTGCCTCCGTGAAGCTTGACGGATGACAGATGGTCACTGAGCCAGGACTTTGGATCTTGCGTGCCGTTGAACTTCGGAGTATCCAAAGGAAGCTTGAAGTTGCGTGGCATCTGTGTTCGCCGGACGGATCTGCTGAAGCATCGAGCCCCGTAGAGTTCTCCTTTGTCTTCATTAATCTCAGATTCAGACGAGCATGCGCGTTTGGTGCGTGCTTTGTCGATCTTGCGCTGTGTAAGCTTGTCTCTGGCGTCGTAGTCGCGTTTATGGCGGTTATAGCTCTTCTTCCTTCGAGGAAGATCGTGTTCCTCTTCATCTTCGGATGAGGGAGTGGGGCTCCGGTCGCGCCTGGCTGGAGCTTTCTTCTTCGGCTCCGTAGGAGCGTCTTCGTGGAGCGCAGCTCCGATTAGTCCTAGTCCGGTGAGTGCGGACCTATGCATGGCCCTTTTCGGGTCCCCCTCCGGAGGTGGGTGAGCCGCGAGATACGCAGTGGCTGCCATGATCGCAGCTTGTGGCGTCTTCGGGGTGATGTTGCCGTCAGCGTCCATATCCATGAACGATGTGTGGAGCGTTCGGGTCACGTCACGCCGCTCCTTCGGGTCCATGTTTTACACCCGAGAGTGGTGCTTGTTTCCCTGGTTTCCGTTTGTGCTAGAGTCGGGTCCTTTGGCGGAGAGCGCAGCTCGTCGCGCACTGGACTCAGAGGCTGCTTGCTTGCGTTTGTCGAGCGTCTCCTGCATCTTGACTTGCTTCTTGTGCTCCTCGATGAGGAGGTAGTGGTATGCCATCAGTAGGTCACGTGAGGAGTCCAGAGATAGGACTATTTCGCCTGCGACGGCGCGGCGTGCTTCGACCCATCCTTCTTTGCTAAGTTGGATGAGGTGGCCCCTGTTTTCCCTGTTTTCGCCGTTTCCACCGTTTTCGCCGTTTTTGTCCTGCGGGTTGGGGTTGGGCGGCGGGTTAGGCGTTTCCTCGTCGGTTTGGATGACTGCGGTGCATAGATAGCGCCTGCAGATTGGTTGGCTGCTGCCGCAGCTTTCGGATCCGGAACCGTAGGTCCCTTCATCCGAAGGTGGATCGCACAGATCGGAGTTGCAGCTGCTGCTGCTGTAGAACTCATCTGTTGATGGTGACGTGCGTAGCACGGGGTGTGGAGCCCACGAAGCGGGCCTGATTGACGGCACGGGCACCCGCTCAGGGAGGCAGAGGGTGCCAGTTTGTCCCACCTGGAAGCAGAAGCTTCCGAACAGAATTTCGAGTCCGTCGCCTACGGGCTCGAAATCCTTCATGGTATCCGGCGAGTGGGCGGTGAAGTCAAAAGCGCCGAAGAGGAGGTGATTCTCCGTCGCCGCGGAGTTGTAGATCGATCGGGTCGGAACCGTCACGACCGCACAATCAGCAGCCCCAATTCCCACAGACGGCGCCAATTGACGAGGTTTAATCTCGTCAATGCCCATTGTTATGGACTTGGGTTTTGGAGAAGATGGGGATGCTGGAGATCGTGGCACGGTTAACAGACAAGCAACCAGGGGACACGAGATTTACCCAGGTTCAGGCCCCCGGAGGGAAAACCCTACTCCTGCTTGTCTGCTCTTTGATTACGGCGGAACCGAAGGTTACAGGGTGCGCAGATTCGATCTGGCGTGGATGCGTGTGCGAAAGTATGAGTCTGGTCTCTAGGTCTATTGTGTACTTCTCCTCCTCGTTGGCCCCTCCTAGCCTTTATATATGGGGAGGCTAGGTCTCAGGTACCGATACGAGTAGGTTACAAGTTGTATTCAAACTCTAGTCTTGCTCTCCAAGGATCCGAAGACGTCATGGGCCTTGGCCACCCGAAAATCTTCATGGGCCAGCGTATGTCTACCGTGGGCCTTCGTTGGGCTGGACTAGGTATGCTGAAGTTACGTACCCGTAGGGTATAACCATGTCACTAGGGTCGTGGGCGTTTCAGCAGTGGAGGCTCCCAAAGCGTGTCTTGGGGGCTTGGTTTGCCAACGACGTGTTAACCATGCCACCTCGGCGCGGTGTGGTTGTGATTTCGGTCAAAAGCCCAGCGCTCCCGCGCCATCAACAACAATGCCTGTGGGTATCGTGTCCATCTTGGGGCGTCGTTGTGGTCACATCCCCCGGCTTCGGTTGAAAACCCTTGACTATTTCAGCATCGGTGATGGCAGTGCCTATCGTCGTCACCCTCTTGGGGGCATATTAGAAGACTGATACATGGATGAGAAAGTACATCATCATAGTTTTCAATGAATGAGAGTTCTTAGCATGACCTCACAACACACAAGGTTCAAAGAATATATCAAATGAATAGCAACGAGTTTCACAAGCACAATAAGATGCAAATCACATAAGCCAATCATGCATCGAGAAAATCTTCTCCGAGCCACCAAAGGATCAAAAAGAAATAAAAGGTGGATACCAAATAAATGCAATATCAACTAGAGATTTATCATATCTTATGTGTACAAGTTTCTAAGTAGATAACATCACGGAGATATATGCCCACAAAGATACATGCACACACAAAATAGATACTCAAGAAAGCACATGATATGCAAAAAAAAAGTCATAAACTATACCAATAAGATCTTTGCCTAAAATTATGGTCAAAGGCTCAACGTCTTACTAGACATTAATGAACTTCAAACACCAATAGAACAAATACATCACAACTATAAACAAGGGAAAATGGTTGTAATGCATTGAGAAATGCAACAAGTATCACAAGGATTAGTTTTGCAAAATATCATCAATATTGCATATGATAGAACTATGAGGAAAGAATAAGAAAATGCATTTGCTAGATTGACATATTTGGGATAGATGAATCATAAACATGATTTTACATACTTCTCATGATATGCACTCATCTCAATTTACACACATATGCAATGACAATGCATGTGTATAGTTTACTTTTTGGAGGCATTGCTTTTGAAGAACCTCTTGTATAGCTCGGGTGTTATCTTTGGTGGTGGTTAGAATGATGCTGATGTGAAGTGATTGTTCACCGTGGTGAGTCTTTTTACTCATTTTATTTTCTTTTTGCCTGTGTGCATCCTAGATGTCTTTAGACATCTTCTTGGTGCAGAGGCTGGGTGTATGGTATTTACGCGATATTAATATATCTCTTTTATAAAAGAAGACATGTTATCAGATCCCAGAAACCAGATAATTTCACAGAACAATTTGAGTATCTTAGAAATTATTTTATTTTTCGAAGAAAGGACATGAGAAAACATTCGGATTCATTGCCACCTACAGTTCATGTATACCTTATGCCCTGACCGATTAACACATTTCAATCTCTTATAGAAATACATGGTTAAAAGGGGACATGTCATCAAAAATCCAATAGATTATTTTTTTCTAAATGGCCTAGGCTAGTTGTAGGCATTCCAAGCCAATCAACTCAATATGGAAAAAGGGCAATCAACTCAATACCAGGCAAGACAATCATGGGACGAAAGTTACAATGGTCTGGAAGAGAATTTTGTTTGTTGGAGACAAGGAGAAACATTGAAAACCCCAAACGTGCCGACATGTACAACACACGTGCTGACAGAATAACACGTCTCAACAACATGAATTTTCCCATCCTTACCCTCGTGCACATGAGTGCAACAAGAGTAAATCTATACCATATACATACTACATTCAACATGCTATATTATTGTGTATATATTCTAATATTGTGTAGAACGCCGTTCTTTCACCATTCTGGAATATGAACACACACAGTGTCATCTACATGATCCAAGGACATGCTCGAGTTCATGTTGTCAATAACCATGGTCATGCCTTATTCAATGATGTTTTTCGTCAAGGATAGCTGATAAACATACCACAACACTATGTTGTTCTCAAGAAGGTGGAGTGTGAATGATGCCAATACATCTCATTCAAGACCAAGTCAAACTCCTTGGTTAGCCACATCGCAGGAAAGAGTTCCATCCTACGTGTCTTGCATGTTAAGGTCCTCGACAATGCATACCACATTCCCAAACAGGAAGCCCAAAACCTCAAAAACAACCAGGGAGAAGAATTTAGTGTGTATTCACTCCTAAATCTACGCAGACGGGCTTCCGGAGTTGTCCAGAGGACGAGGATGAGTCATCTTTGACTAATAAGGCATCCTAGTGAATTAGTGGGTGCGAGGAGGACCAACATAGTAAATAAAGACTTGGAAAGTGTGTAAGTTTTATCTGAACAATTTCATATCCTTTTGTTTCGTGTCTTGTGCCTTATCCTCTGACTATTCCTCTTTTCTATCTCCATCGATTGGCTGCCGTTTTGAACCTCATGCTCACGCATATCGATGAGACATATGGGCCAATTTTTCAGATCCTACCTATAGCTCCAGTCTTGCTAATTCTCATTTGCTAGAATTAAAGCTTCTATGTCAAAGTTTTGCAGCTTAAAAAACCGCAATTTCGGACTAAAGGTTATGAGATCTTCTACATTGGACATGTGGCACTGCAACTCGATTCAGCGGCTCTTATCAGGCATATCTGACATGCCGAGCACGCGTTTAAGTTACTGAA
Source organism: Avena sativa (assembly GCA_916181665.1). Classification (NCBI taxonomy): domain Eukaryota; kingdom Viridiplantae; phylum Streptophyta; class Magnoliopsida; order Poales; family Poaceae; genus Avena; species Avena sativa. Next base: position 16,615,952 of record OV702291.1, on the reverse strand, counting down.
CTTTGGCACAGCCTCATGGATTCAGGCCTCTGACCAGTATACAACAATCAGATGCAAGCCCTTATTTAAACCAAAGCGTATCTGAACCCCATTAGAGCTGCTATTTGAATTCTACTATGCTCTCCCAGTGACGATGTACAAAGGCCCTTCTAGATCCGGAGATGTGCTTGTCCTAAAACACAACTTGTTTTTGCTTGCTGGTTATTACTACTTCAGGATCTGCTGTGTGCTCTTTGAGGATTGTTCCTTTGCTCAAGACTGTTGGCAAGATATTTTCACAAAGCTAAAACATCTTATATTTTGAAACGGAGGGAGTACATTATTACTACTGTAATATTAGTTCACAGAAACTGCCAATGGATTTTAGTTACCGCTGCGTGCAGTCACGCTGACACTTGAGTTCTCATTTCAAACAGGACAGAAAAAAAATCATGATTTTTAGTGAAAAACAGTTCAGAAAGTACTCTGAAGAAGTTACATACTGCTGCACTATAATTTAAACAAATTGTGACGTCACACGGTTCTCATAACAAACAAGACCAAAAAGTTCACAAACATGAGGTTTCCCAACTTGCACTTAAAATCTGGAGATAAGTGTCAAACCAAACAAAAAGTACAGTTTATAGAAAGTAAACTCGACAAGTTACCGGTCAATGTCTGAACCAAGTAAATAGGGCTGAAAGTAGAGAGCTCACAACGTGGGAATCCCATCTTCTGCTAAACTTGGGAAATTTTAAGGAGATGGATTCACAGTACAAGTATCTCAATAAGATGAAGTGCAAAGTCCGACAGAGCCGCCACGACATTATTTGAAGCAAACAGAACTCATGCCCTTTCTATGTGGTTTTCACCCGGTTTTCCTCGGCTAAATGGCAAAAACTGCTCTACTAAATGAATTGCAGAAACTTCTGGCATTTCGACATTCTCTCCAGAAAAAAAAACCCCGAATAACCTTCAAATGCAGTGGGACTGCCTCCACTGACCGACTAGTCTTGGTATTTGCCTCCATGTCTTAGGTTTAAATGCAGTTACTGTACATATCACAAACAATGTCAGAACAAACTTGTACAAACTAACGTAACATGAAAATTTATAGAACATGGCATTAACAAATGGAAATCTTAGGTCAAAAGAAAAGAACGGTTTGCTATGACTCATTATTGTACAGTACTATGCATGCCATATCTTGATCTAACTCGTTCAGTTAACACTCTGTCTAGAGCATTTGTTGTTAGAAAAAACAATCAGTAACCTCCACTGCAACGTATTTAGTTTGTAACTTGATATGCTATCCTCATTTAATTTGTCTCCTACGAAATTGGTTTTGCTTTTCTACGGAAATGGGGAGCATATAGTGGTTTGTTCTAAGATCCTCAGTATCGGGCACATATGTTCAAACTAATTAAATACCTACACTACTCCCTACTCCGGCTGGCATGTATTTAAACAAGTGAGAATTTTCCAACGATGTTTCTTATGATCAATGATAATACTAGTTCCGCAAAAAAATTAGCCCTACAATTAACATACATGTGGAATTTGGTACAAAAATATATCATTTGAAGGCTGGGTGGAAAAGAAATTGAACTACTGTAAAACAAGTTACGATAACATGATCTACAAAATTCTTTCGATTACAGTAGGTTACAGACTTTCCCTAAGTTACAAATATCATAATCAATGCTAAGATCAGATTAATATTTCTCTTCTTCATATAACATAATGTTAATGTTAACAGAAGATGGTGTATTCACGTTGTACATGGGATGGGATGCTAGTATTGTTGGTGAAATATGGCAAAGAGACAAAGAAATACGTTTGTACCTTCATAATGGGCATCTAGTTCTTTGCTGTTGATGCTTCCCAGTTGCTGCTTCAAGCATCTAGGGAGCTTCTTTATAGCAGGACAGTCTTTAATCCGAAGCCTTCGAGAGCGTGGTATGCTTGCGGGTCATTCGGTAGGAACGCCAGGTTTCTGCAGCTGTCAAGCCAAAGGGATACCAACAATGGGGGCTCATTTGGCAGGAGCTCAGACTCTATGTTTAGCGATGTCAACCCCCTGCAATGCTGAATGTTCAGTCTCTTGAGGGATGTGGGCAGACGGAGAATCCCGACCATGCTATCACATGACAACATTGTTAGAGATTCGAGATGAGGAGGAAGGGAATGCTCTCCTCCTCCTGCTGCTGCTGCTGTTGAAGGTTTTTGGAGCTCAACCAGCTGGCTTGATAGGACATTAATATCATGGCAGTGATCAATAGTCATGACCTTTAAGGACAAAGGAAGATTTAGGACTTCTGATAAACTATCACACCCAGATAAATATAAATATTCTAGACATGGACAAAAATGATTCATGGGTGATGATGACAACTCTGATATAGCTGCACTCGTGATTGCCTCGCTGCAAGAAAATCCTTCAACTAACTCTGACATGCCCTGCTGCTTGCCGAATATGGACTCAAGCTTAATGCACCCACAAATAGTCATTCTCTCGAGAGACGTCGGGATGTTGAACATCTCTACCAAGCTTCCACAATCATGTATGTCAAGAACCTTTAGGTCTGGCAGGTGTTTACTCCTTCGGGATGCTGATGGCTCAAGAGGAGCTTGTGCGTATCCTGCCAAATTTCCGCAGTTTCTAATTGCTAATCTCCGCAAGGATACCAAGCTTTCGAACACTTGCTCTGGCCAGTGAACGAGCACATCACATCTATTAATATGCAAATCTTCAAGTTTTTCATAATAGTTCCACTGCTCTAGAGAACCAGGTATAAAGAATGAGTTGCAGCAACCTAACTCCATAAATATGATAGGACATTTCTGGTTCCTTTTCTCCTCGCTCTCCACCGGTTCGATTGAAGTGCACTCAGCCTCTGACGTTGCTTCTCTGTATTTTAGGCTCAATTTCAGATTAGTCAATGAATCCTTATATCTGTTTACCCAATGGGAGATCTCTTGCGCACCATCTTCAATCTCTAAAACACCGAGGATTGGTGCTTCAGGTAAATCTATCAGCTTTGGGCATTTCTGAATTGATAGTTTCTTAAGCAAAGGAAACAACATCTGTTCTCCTTCAACTACAACATGCCATCTCTGAAAGCTCTCCAAGTCTTTCATTTCCAGTACCTTTAGGACAGGAAACTCTAAGCGTCCCAACTTATCACCTCCACTACATGCTTCAGGTAATGCTATCAGCTTTGGGCATTTCTGAATGTATAGTTTCTCCAGACAAGGAAACATTATTTGTTCTCCCTCGACTACAGCATTCCATCTCTGAAAGCTCTCCAAGTCATTAACTTCGAGTACCTTTAAGGCAGGAAACGCTGAGTGTACAAATCTATAACCACCTCCACTGCATGGTTCTTGCAGCAATGATACAAGCTTTCCACAAGACCTGATAAACAACTTCTCAAGTTGAGGAAATATTATCTGTTCTCCTTGCTCCTCATTTTCCCACCATCTCTCAAAATCCAGCAGATGTTCCAGCGTAAGATGCTTTAGTTTTGGATAGATGAAGGATGTATTGCCACTAACCAAAAACTGCAATCTTTCACAATGAAAAAGATGGATCTCAACCATGTTTTGCAACATACCCGTGCACTTCCCTCCATAGGAAAGTATCCTTAGAACCTGCAGCCCATCATGAGGTTCAAATTTGTTGAGAACCTCACTGTCACAAACGCAAGTCCATCTTAATGTCAGTTCTCTAAGATCCTCTTTATTTCCAAGATAAGCCACTTTTTTCTCAGATTCTTTATCAATATTCTCTATTTGACATAGCTCTAGCTGACCATCAAGGTTTAAATGTTGAAGCTCTGCAACATCACTGCAATCAGGCCCGGTAACTGCTACAACAAAATATGTAAGCGTCTGCAGCTTAGTGAGTTTTCCGATTCCTGGAGGCATGCTCTTCAACCTCCAACACCCATGAGTGTAGAGGTGATGGAGGGAAGTCATATACTTCAACTGACTTGGAAGTCGATCAAGAAAAAGGCAATTGGAAAGGTCCAACATTTGCAGGTTATATAGAATACTTATATCTTGAGGAAGTTCTTTGATATAACTTCCTGAGAGATCAAGGTACCTCAGGTAGCGCAGATATCTTGGTTTCAGTAGGAATGATTCTCTCTCTATATGGAGTTTCAAAGCATACAAAGAGTTGTACTTTGACAAACGCTGCAATGAGCTTACCGTATAAGTATCACATATCAGTGTTCGGATAACAGGGGATATTTTCTTCACATATTCATTTGAATTACCATCAGTTTCTTCACGTGACAAAAACGTACCCTTTCCTTTTTCACGTGACAAAAATAAATGCTGAGCAGTATCTGGAAGACACTCGATTTGACTTGCTTCCTCAGTTACAACAATAGATTGATTTTCCATAACAGACATTGCGATATCATGCATAAGATCATGAACTTTACATGTAGTTCTAGAATAATACTCCCATTCTGTTTTACTTTGCACTATACGTCCACAAAGAATGACCTTGAGGCCAGCTCATTGAAAATATAAATTCCAACAGTTTCAAGACTTCCTGCATTCTGTTCTGGGATAAATCCATTTGCAATCCATAGTTGGATCAGCTTCTCCACATCAATTTTGTAATCCTTGGGAAATAGAGCACAGTAAGCAAAGCACTTCTTCATGTGTGATGGCAGCTCGTTGTATGCAAGCATTAAGATTGGCAAAATTCCAGATTCCTCGGTGCAAATGTTGATTCTAGATAGTACATCCTCCCACTCTTCCACACTGGTCTTGGTACAAAGTATAGAGCCCAGTGTAGTTGCAGCTAAAGGAGAGCTAGAACATCTCTTCACCATCTTAGGAACCATCTTGACTAACTCAATAGGCTTTTCTATTCGCGAACCAAATGCTTTAGCCTTAATTATTTCCTCTAAGAATATATCCTCCAAATCATTGAGATGGCAGGTTCTATGTGTACCGATTATTTCAGCAACTCGTTCATCACGGGTTGTTGTTAACACTGCACTACCAGTGCCACCATGCTGAAGACAAACCTTCAGCCTTTCCCACTTATGGAACTCTCTGTTCCAGACATCATCCAAGACAAGAAGATACCTCTGGCCGCTAACCAGTTTCTGAAGCCTATCCAGTGGTGGTTTGTCTATATCTTCATTCTTCTTGGGAGATGCTTTAATTATGGAAAATGATATGCATCAGCCGGGGATGAAACGTTTTCATCTCCTGGGTCCTCCACGCGCACGCATGAGACGGGTCGTGGCCAACGAACCGTAAGTTTTTCCGTCCCTTTCCTCTTATCTCCTCTCTGTCCAGAAACCAAACCGCAAATCAAAATCGCAGTCCACCATCCTAGCTTCCCGGTGCCCCGCTGCCGCCGGAGTTGGAGGTCGCCGTCGCCATGGCCCTACCCCACGGGTGCTCCGCGCACCAGCCCTCCGTCACCATGGTCTTCCTCGCCGCCCTAGCTCCCGGCGCCCCGCCGCCGCCATGGCCCCTACCCCCGCGGGTGCTTCCCGCACCAGCCTGCCGTCACCATGGCCTTCCTCGCCCCCCTGTCTCCTCCGTCTCGCACCCCGCCGCCGCGCTCGCGCTTTCCGGGCTCGACGCCTGCCTCAACTTCGCCGACTCCGCCTGGCGGATGCTGCCTGCGGTGGCCGTTGGCTTGTCCGGGTTTGGCAGCGCGCGGGAGGTCAAGGACGCCGTCGCCCTCGCCGTCGTGGTGTTCCAGCAGTTCCGGGCCCCGGTCGCATCCTACTCCTCCCTGCTGCCCGCCGAGAAGGACGTCGTCCAAGGCTCGTCGACGCCGGTTTCCCTTGCCGTCGTGGTGATCCAGCAGCTTCAGGCCCCGGTCGCGTCCTCCCTGGCCGCCGAGAAGGACGTCGTCCACGGCTCGCTGACGCCGACCGCCCTGTTTTACATCCCCGGCCTGCTGCTACAAGGGCGCGGCGCATCTGCTATACGGACGAGGCGGCACTGCTACAACAGCGAGGTGGCGCTGCTAAAGAGGGGCGACGTTGTTGCTGGCCTGCTGCTCCAAGGGCGCGACCCTGCTGCTACATGAGGGCACCGACGCTGCTACAAGGGCGCGACGCATCTGCTATAATGGCGAGGCGGCTCTGCTACAAGCGAGCACCTGGGTTGCTACAAGGGGCCAACGGTGTTGCTACATGGGGCACCGGTGTTTGTACAAATTTACTAGGTAGCACTTTTTTTGCTGCAATGTCTCCGGTGATATCTCTGACCAAGTCTGATTTTTGCTACAATTTACTAATTTTTTTGCTACATTTGCTAATATGTTTTGCTACATTATCATACTTTCTTTGCTACAACCGTCTTGTAGTTTTGCTACAACAGTCTCAACTTTTTGCTACAAGGTCTTCGGCGAGAGTCACCGGCGAGTTTTTTCCGACGATGTTTCCGGCAAAGTCGTTTTGCTACATTAGTATATTTTTTTTGCTATATGGCCTCCGGCGAGGTCTCCGGCGAAGTCTCCGGCGAGACGTTCTATTTCTGGAACGAACCGTTTTTTTTGCTTCGGAAGCAAAAGCGGGGACATATGCAGCAAAAAGATGTGCTTTGCAGCAAAAGCGGGATTTGGACCGATTTAGTGGACACGTGTCGCACAGGGGAGGAGGACGATGGGAGCCCTCCCTCCCATCGTCCGGGGGACGCGTAGCAGTTGCCTTTAATTATGCTCTTAGCCAGGGAGTTCACATCAAAGGTATCAGAGACACAGACCCAGAGCATCAGCTTGAAATGCATCTGAACTTGAGGTTCATTGTATATGAGCTGCGCTAATGTGGTCTTGACCAAGTAGTATATCAACAATATTATTCTTCTCTTTGTATCTTGATCTCCTGGAAATATCTTGCGAGTAGATGATAGAATAATCCGTCAGCCTCAACTGCTTTGACACCGGCAGCGTCTGCCTCAACCCAAAGTCATGCATCTCTGCGATGAGGACATTGATATCCTGCAGAATCATGGAAAGCTTGCGGCCCATTCTGCGACGGAACACAACACGGTTGGAAGTAGTGAGGAGCTTTATTCCACCGAATCCAAGCTCTGTGTAGTGCCCATTCTTCTTGGCTCTACGGCGGAGTGCTTCGTACTTGAACTCATCGAAGACTCCATGTGCCTCATAAGCGACCGTCTTGAGCTCCTGGAGCCAGGCTTTGGCCCCTTCTCTGTGTGCTGTCGCCTGCTCCTCGGCGTCGGCGATGACGTCGAGGATGATAGGAAGCCTGCGCTTGAGTATCCTGTGCTGCTTCTCCATGCCCTCCATCACGTTGTACTGGTCCAGCAGGTAGCTGGACGCCTTGTCCCTCAGCATCGACACCAGGGGCCCGATGGCCATGGTGACCACCAGCTCCGCCATTGCGGCACGCAGAAGAAGCTCCCTCAACACACGCGGCACGGCACAAGTTTCACTGCACAAATTAATGGAAAAGACAATGGTGTTGAGCTTGAGCTCCCAAGTGCTCCCCGCAACACCACACGCACGCAGCACAAGTGCACTGCAGAAATTAATGGTGTATAGATAGAGCTTTGAGATCTGTTCTTGATCCAATTACAAATCAAAATCCAATCTTGCAGCCGTAGTTACCTTCACGAGCTTGCCCCTGAACACCCCGGAGCAGCCACGCAGCAACGACACGCGGACGACAGCTCGGGCGTTGTAGCGGCAGCAGCAGCCTTGGAGGCCGCCAGCGCCGGCGTCGGCGGCGCGGAAGCCTTGGGAGTAAGACGTGGTCCTCCCCGGCACGTGGACGGCGAGCAGCTCCGGCGTTGCAGAAACCTGGGTGCCTGGCCGGCGACGGCGACGCGGAAGCAGGCGGCGACTCCGGTGAAGCTGTGGCTGCCGGCGCGGGTGAATGGGACTATGGGAGTTGGGAGAGATCTGGGAGATGCTGAAGAAGCTTGCGAGCGAGTGAGTGTGAATCGGATTCGTGGGGAGGGGAGCAGGTGGAGCCATCCTGATGTCCCGATCTTGGGACACGCGAGCTGCGTTAGCTGTTGCTGTGGGGAAGACGATGCCCATGTATCGATGGATCAGTGGAGCACATCAACGTGTGGGCCCCATCTCCAAACCAACTTTTCACACCATTTATTATGGGTTCATCGCATCTGAATTTAAACATGGCTGCAATTATGTTCGTCCACGATTAGAGCAAGAGCAATAGAAAAGCCCACCTCGGCCGGTCAACCTAATAGGTACAATAAGGAAGTATAAATTATATTATTTTAACTAATACATGGTTCACCTTCACGTAATGCCTACGAGCACGTGCTGCAGCTGGCTCTTAGCCAAGAACCCACTCATCTTCTCTCTCCTCTAACTAAGCAAGTTTATACTATTTAATCTCTTATAGCCCGATTACGTCACCTTATTGTACTTACTCTTATTGATTCCGGCAACATCTTATCTGGACGCTCTTTAAGGCGACTTTTACCGCAGGGAAAAATACGGAGTTGAAACCGAGGAAACTAGTGGTACCGTGTTTGTTTTCATAATTTTTTTAGGACATCTCCACCCGCATCCCAGGGCCGTTTTTTCGTCCGAACGGCGAAATTTCGCCTAGTCGTGTTCGCAGAACGCCGAATAGCGCTGAATTTGGCCGAACTTTCATCCGGCGTTCCTAGGTCGATCACGAGGCGCTGGAACCGTCTGGGCAGTGGCGAAGCTAGCTCGCACTTGGAGCTTGGGCAAGACATGTGAGTTGTGGCGTCGGTGAATGCATGCCTAGCAAAACTAATGACGAAACAATGGTACTGTACTTAAATTAGTGAAGGTTTCTCCGCCGGAGCTCGGGCAGTTGCCTAGGCTCGCCGGGCCGTGGCTCCGCCACTGTGTCTGGGAACGTCGAACGAAGTGAAAAAACGTGTGGGCCAACCCTGTCAGCGACTGGATGCCAAGCTCCCGCCTTTTCTTCCCCCTCCCGCCTTTCTTCTCCATTCCCTGACATATCTCCAGCCTGTTCGCTGAGCTCCCGCCCACCATGCTGCCCAAAGCTTCCGCGAAGCCCCGATCCACCTTCGACGAACCCAAGGAGAAAAGGCCCAGGAAGCCGAGGGCGCCGACACCGAGGCCGAGGCCGGAGGGCTTCACCGACACCGAGTGGCTGACCGAGCTCCGACGCGGGAAGATCGAAACAGATAGCCGCAAAGACATGACGAAAAGGTCAAAAGAGAGGGTGATCACGGAGGAGCAGGCGAGGAGGAACGCACAGGCGGCTTCGGCGATGTCGCACGCCCAGCGTACGGTGATGTCGCGCCCAATGCTGGTCGTCCCCGCGCAGTATGCCGGGCAGTGAGGGAGCAAGACAAGTGTCGGATCGCTGCTCGGGTTCTCGCCGATCTCGCCGGCCATGTTCCAAGAGGTCCAGGCGAACCCATGACAGAGGTACTCCTCCTCCCCCGAGTTCGATGGCGGATTCAACCCGAACATGTTGTTCCCATGCCCCGCACCTCGCCCTCCTGCGGCCTTCAACGTCGACATCAACGTTCCCTACGCCAGCTCTCCGACCTACGCCGGTACATTGTCGGCCATGCGCTGCGGTCCTCTTCCTTTCGCCGCCAGCTGCTCACCCGTGGGCTTCGACGACACAAACAACATGTTCGGCGGAATGTCTGGCGAAGCTTACATGCAGGACATGATCGCCTCCGGCTCGGCAGTATCCGACAACAACTCTTTCTTCACTCAGGAACAGTCTCGGGCCGACGCCGAACATGGCCTCGAGTCCCAGGATTTTGCCGACGGCCATGCCGACCAGACGCAGGCCGAGGATGGGGAGGATGCTGAAGAAGACACGTCGGCGAAGGGCAAGGCCAAAGGCAAGAAGAAGGCGGGGACATCGGTGTCGGAGCCCCACGTCAAATGGACGACGCTCGAAGACCTTTGCCTCACCGAGTGCTTGGAAATCGGTGAGCATGGATCCCATCACCGGAGCAAACCAAAACTCGGAAAATTACTGGAGGCGTGTCAAGCTAGCTTCGACGAGCGCAACCTAATGGACTCAAAGTATAGCCATGATCAACCACTAGGCACTCATTCAGCAGGCGTGCAGCAAGTGGCACGCCATTCTCGAGAAGATCGACCGCACCCGTCATCGGTGAAAGCATGGATAGTAAGGTACTTCAACGACCTCTAGCCGAAACAATGCTGAGTTCATGCCTGTCTTGACACATTTTGGCTTGTCTTTGCAGCTCATCCGTGCACTCGGCATGTACCGGGACGACACCAAGACGGAGTTCAAGTTTCACCATGTGTTCCCCGAGATCTAGAAATGACTGAAGTGGGTGGATACTCGCGTGACCCTCGGCAAGAGCAAGGACGGCGTGTACAACCCGGAGGCTCCTCCCGCTGCTACCGAAGAGGGAAGACCGGAGCTTCGCCAGAAGAAGGCAAAGATTCTCAAAGCCACAGGACCTCCAGCCGAACGTCTTCATGTGTCTATCGAAAAGTGCATCGCTGATTCCAAGGCCCATGCTGAGAAGAGGGAGGAGAAGGCCGAAGAGAGGTGGACACAACTGCTCTAGAACCAAGATCGGAAGCTCGACCTCCTCAAGGCATGGTACATGGCGTGCCGCAACGCCATACTCGCCGTGGACATGCCGAGCTCTGCGCCCGCCAGCACGCCAAGCACTACGCCGACCGTCTCGGCCACCACACCTTCACCAAGCTCTGCCTCCACCTCGCCAGAGACGCCCATCCCCATCGAAACCGACACGCAGGAGGATCCCATCCCCATCAATGACTGATCGTCGGACTTTATTATCTTGTTTTGTAATAATTTAATGGCCGGACATTTTTAGGCGTACTTCTGCTGAACACCTTTGGTCGAGATTTCGCCAGCGGGAACGAAGAAACTTGAATATGTCGTTGTTTTTGCTTCGCCTGGGAACTTAGCCTGAGAACGTGAGTGAGAAACTGGGCATTCCTAGGCTGAAAGTTACATCCGTCCGACGCTAAATAGCGCCGACTTTCGGCCTGGGAACGCACAACGAGTGGATATGCTCTTAGAAGCAGAAAACAAATACAGAAACCCAAAAAATAAAAACATAACTAGATATTGTTGAAAGCTAATGTGATGTGCATGCAGATGCAATGCCGATGCTACCCAGAAGCCGAAACCAAGAGAATCCTTAAATTGTAAAAAGAATCTCAAACTTTCAAGCAAACCAACAAAATTGTTCCCTAATTATAGCACGGTGGTCGGTTTACAAGATAATAAGGAAAACATCAAATTGTTAAAGCCTCCTCGAACGCATAGGATGAGCTGCTTTAAAAGTTTAGCTTGACAAAGTCATCGAATGGGCCATTTGGATTTGGCTATCCACATCAACCATAAAACGGGAACTCCATATTGGTTGTTTCCGTTTTCGCGTTGTTTCGCTTGAAACGTTGTTCGTTTTGGTTTCCATTTTCACCAAAGAAATTCCTTTTTTTCTAAATTCCGCTTTCGTATTTTCGTTTCATTTTGTTTTTTCACAAAAAGGTCAAAAAAAAGATTGCTCCATTTTTACCTCTATTTATGGTACCTTTTACTTGTCATCGGTAGAGACATGTATGAATTGAAGGGTCATGATACTCCAGTGGAGATTAGGCCAAACTGGCCCAATAGTTGTAATTACTAGAAAAAACCCTAGAAAAATAAGCTGAGGACCCGTCGCCTCGTCCACCTCCCACGTGACCATGGGAGGAGGGCCACCGCCGCCTCCACCGCCCACGTGGCATCCCTGCAGGGAGATGCTGCCGACGCAACCCAGACGATGCCCTCGGTATCCAGATCGCTGGAAGGTACGTTTTTCTTAGGAATATGGGGCGCATCCTCCATCGCAGGCCCCACTTCCATCAACTCCGACCCGAGTGTGTGATATAATTGCAACTACATGTAGGTAGCTAGTCGTGACCTCTCTAGAGATGAACCAAAGAGACATGAGACAGAGAGACAAAGTGGTCGAACCCGAATAGCCAACATTCTGTATTCAATCTCCACTGAGTTTGTCTTGGCGAGATTTCCGCAACTGTAGCGCGTGCGTTGATTCGTGACGAGGCTAGGCGGGTGATGGAGGAGGAGGAGGAGCGCACGTGTAGGTCGTTCTCCTTCTCATGTTTTTACAAGTTGTAGAGAAGCCTCCTTATAAGGAGGTCAAACTCTTTTTCAACTAGCAATGTGGGACTAAACTTTTGTCCCAACACTTGCCATGCACGAGGGCCAAATTGCCCTGGATTGCAGGAATTATTGTTAAATTATAAATGGGTTGGACCATATTTAGGCAAAATTCCAACAATCCCCTACCAAATTCTAGAAGAACATAACGTTTGTCTATAGTTTCTGATGCATATAAAATGCATACATGAACTTTGTAGTTTATTGATACATATTTCATATATCATGTTAGTAGTTATTATCCATGTTCTTAATGATTTTGGGGATTTTCTGAAAAATCCTCTCTCCTATGGTTCTAACTTTTACTAAGTATTTTTTGACTTTATAGGAGCTATTGGATTCCAAAAAAGGCGAGATTAGAGAGCATGCTTCAGAATTTTCGAGTAGCATCTAGCAGGACAAAGGAGTTCACTAGGGGATTAATGGGCCGCAAATGGGGTCCCATGGTGCGAGGTACTACAGTGGCTGCTCCACCACCCTCTGTTCTCACCTCGTTGCTCGGATGCCATCATTCCCACCGCCATCCTCTTCATATTGACCTAAAACCCTTTATAAAAGGGTATTTGACGTGATCTCAGAACATATGGAGGCGGAGATCGAAAAACACGAACATAGATCAAAGGGAAATGGACGTCGCCTAGGAGGGTGAATATGAGTTTTAAAATTATTACGATTTAGGCTCTAATAAATGCGGAATAAAACTGAATGTTTAATTTATCAAGCCAAAACCTATATTCACTAGGTTCACTAAGTGCACCAACAACCTATGCTAAGCAAGATAAACAACAAGGTGATAGCAAGACATAATACTTCAAGCATGATGGCTATCACAATGTAAATTTCATAAGTAAAGGGCTCGGTTGAGAGATAACCGATAGACGCGGAGACGATGATTTGTTTTCCGAAGTTCACTTCCGAAGAAGCTACGTCTCTGTTGGAGAGGTGCGGGGGCGCAATGTACTTCGAACGCCACAAGCGGCTCACCTCGAGGTGTGGTGGCTCGATGCTCACCCAACGCCACACAAGGCCTCACCCCAAGATGCGAAGGCACGCAACCTACCGACGCCACAAAAAGGCTCACGCTATTCTCTCGTGAGCTCACCACAAAGGCCTACTCACGTTCCACTATGGGACACTTGAGGGCGGTCACCGAACCCGTACAAGGCTTGGTCCAAACTCCACAACAATTGGAGGGCTCCCAAGAAACGCCACAAAGGCTACAAAGCTACAAAAGGCAACAAGACCACAAAAGGCTACAAGACCACAAAAGGTCAACAATCCAACCACACAACCGTCTGGGGTTCCAAGAACCCAAGAGTAACAAGCCCACAAGCTCGTACTCGCCGAATCTCCAAGGAGAACTCAAACCTATGCAACAAATGCAAGGGCAAGTCCTTCACTCCCAAATTCCAACAAAGATACAAAAGCTATTGGAGGAATAAGGGAGGAAGAACAAAAGAGGAGAACACAAAACTCTCCAAGATCTAGATCCCAAGGATTCCTTCAACAAGAAGGGATTTGGTTTGGTGGGGTTGTAGATCAAGATCTCCTCTCTCAAATCCCTCAAAAAGAGGCAAGAATTATAGGAGCGGGAAGGGGAGAGGGCAAGATCTTCAAGGTCAACAATGGAGGAGAGAGAAGGGAAAAAACCAAGAAGAACAAGTGTAGCCCGAAGGGGAAAGGGGAGGTCCTTTTAAAGGGCTCCCCTATCTGCCCGTTACTCACAGATCCGCGCACGACCGGTAGTACCGGTGGCACTCAGCCAACGGTCCAAAAAAGGCGATGCGAATGAACACAAAGCGAGTACGACCGGTAGTACTGCTTGTCCATCGGAACTTCCGTCAGGGTCGGTACTACCGCCTGAAATACCGATCGAACATCTGATAAATAGAACTCACCCATATAGAGAAGGTACTGAACCGAAATCAGGGTTACCGGAAGTTGGGCCGGAATTAACACCGGTACTACCGGTGGCAAACTGCCCTAGCAGTACTACCGGTGGCCCACCGGAACTACCGGCTGGGCAAAAACTCCAGAACCAGAACTACCACAACTTTTGCATCCGAACTCCAAACGAGATGAAACCAATTTTGTTGGAAATATTGGGTATCACCAAGGGAGATAATACCATGGATATATATGTGAGATACCTCCCAAGGTGTGGAGCCGGAAAAACCCGTAAGATCAAAAATGCAATAAGATATGCAAGAAAAATCCGTTTTTGATGAACTAGAGCTTGTTATAAAGATAACCACAAGCTCTAGATCCTCACAAGGACAAGAAACAAACAACAACCAAGAAATATGATGCTATGTGATGGCTCTGTGTATGGCGCCCAGAAAAGTGTTGGTGCGTGGTTGATGTAGAGCTTGTTGGGAACCCCAAGAGGAAGGTATGATGAGCACAGCAGCAAGTTTCCCTCAGTATGAAACCAAGGTTTAATCAAACCAGTAGGAGCAAGGAAACACCCCAAAGGTGTTGCTAGCTGAGCTTTGGTAGGGCGCACTACCGGTGCTAGTAGCAACGTGGAGACCTGCACAACACAACCACATAACTTTGTCCCTAACTTGCGATGAGGTTGTCAATCTCACCGTGTTTTGCAGAAAACAAAGGATTAAACGTATCGAATGGAAAGAAGTAATAATTTGCAGAAAGTAAACACAAAGTAGTAAACAGTTTATAGATTGAATATAAAAGACAAGGACCAGGATCCATAGTTCACTAGAGGTGGCTCTCCTTAAGATAGATAACATGCTAGGTGAACAAATTACAGCGGGGCAATTGACAAACACCGAGAAAGCAATACATGCATATACTAATCATCTTGACTCCTTTGAGATTCAATTGGGCATTACAACATTATACATTGACCGCCATCCAACTGCATCTATGACTAATAATCCACCTTCAGGTTATCATCCGAACCCCCTCCAGTATTAAGTTGCAAGCAACAGATTATTGCTTTACGAACTACATGTAAAGTAAACAATACGATTATTCTATGAACAAAGGATTGTTGTTTTCTCCCTAGTAGCAACAACACATCTAGTACCTTAGAGATTTCTGTCACTTCCCTAGATTACCAGAGGCATGAACCCACTATCGAGCATAAATACTAACTCTTGGAGTTGCTAGCATCTACTTGGCCAAGATAGCTACTAACAACGGAAAGCATGCAAGATCACAAATAACAAAGACATGATAGAATCAATAATCAATCTGAAATAGCATCTCAATATCCATCGGATCCCCGCAAACACAACATGTAGAATTACAAATAGATGATCTTGATCATGAACAGAGCTCACAAGATCTAGACATGAAAGCACAAAGGAGGAGAACCAGCCATCTAGCTACTACATGGATCCATAGTCCAAGGATGAACTACTCATGCATCACACCGGAGGCTTGCATGGTGATGAAGAAGGCCTCCAGGGTGAATTCCCCTCTCCGGCAGGGTGCCGGGAAGAGCTTCAGATCCCTCCCGGTCTAGGGATGGAGATGACGGCGGCTACAGACTCTTTCGTGGATTTTTGATCGGGCCCTTAGGGTTTTTGTCCCGAGGGCATCTTATAATCGGAAGGGGAGGCCGAGGGGGTGCCAGGGCTGGCCTCACCACCCCCTGGCGCGGGCCAGGCTAGGCCGCACGGCCAGGTGGTATGGTGGCCCCCTGGCCCCTCTCCGTCTCGTATTCTGGCACTTGATGACTTCCGAAAAAATAGGCACTTTGGCTTTTGTCCCGTCCAATTTCGAGAATATTCATTTTCTGACTTTCCTGGAACCAAAAACAGCAGAAAACAGGCAGCTGGCACTGTGGCTCTTGTTAATAGGTTAGTCCAAGAAATCATATGAAAAGTACTCCAAAGTGTGGACAAAACACAAGAAAGTGGATAAAACCAAGCATGGAACATCAAAAATTATAGATACATTCGCAATGTATCACTATGTATGCAAAGGTTTGAGCTATCTTTGAAAGATACGAATGAGTCACCCACTCGAGATCCCCTCTTGATAGTACGGCTATCTATCCTAAACCCGGTCTCCCAACACTACAAGAACACTACAAGATACTGGTAAAATAGAAACCCTATCAAGATCATACCTTTGCCTTGAGCATCCCACTTGAGCTTGATGTAGACGATCTTGTCACCTTCAAGATGGAACACCTTTCTTGATTGCACTTGCTTGCACTTGCTTGATGATGTCTTGAGACATGCTCCACCATACTCCATGGGGAAGTCTCTTCTTCGAACTTGTCTTCATGATTCCATGATTGCCGAGGATGGCAAGCTTCAAGCATGAGATCTTCTAGAGAGGACGCATCTTGAGCTTGCACTTCAATTCTTGACAATGTCTTGAAGATAGCCATGAGGAACTCCATCTTCTTCTTCTTCAAGACAAACTTGATCTTCTTCTTCTAGTTGATTCCAATAGGCACAAAGCCCTTGGACAATGCTTCTTCTTTTTCATCCTTGAAACCAACACATGGTCCAAGCGATGCCAATGGACAAACCTACAAGTGGAACTCAATTTGCACATTAGTCCATAGAGATTGTCATTAATTACCAAAACCACACATGGGGGCATACATGCCCTTTTAATAGATCATGCAGGCCGCCACCGGAGGAAGATTGGAGGGGGAACCGCTGCTGGAATCGCCTCTAGTAGCCTCTCCCCCTTCACTAATGCCTCCTCATCACTCTCCACCATGAGAGGGGAGTAGTCCACCCACTGGACTATGGGATTGTGGTGGTAATTTGATCCAATCTCTCTATGTATGATCATTGTTGAAGTCCATATTGTGTGCCTTGCATGATTATGGATCTACCTATATAATTCCTACGGTGGATATTATGGTATGAGATGATACTTATTATGTATTTACCGTTGTGTTGAGATTTTATGGTTGGTCATACTCTAGAAATACTTCTATGATACATGTAATGGCTTCTATTCATAATGTCTTGTTTACCCATGCCATGAGGTGCTAGAAAAGGCCAAGTGTAGGTAGATGGGAGAGATGCAGTAATACGCACAACAAATAAATCATTGCACTAGTATTTAGAGTGTTTACAATTAAGGAGTATGATGTATGTAGGTAAGAGGTGGCTGAGTGATAGACATCATATGCATTGAGTGACAATAATGCAACCAAACATCCTTTATCTGGGGGTAAAAGGAAGAAGAATGCCATGGTGGAGTGACAATAATTACATGTTGGCCTTACGAGGGTGACAGAGTAACACATATGAGTAATTTTTCAACTATGTGTTTTAGGACATGTAGCCATCATAAAGGTTACCATTAAAGTAAGACAATTGTGTGTAATTTTATTATCTATAACATGAACACCACCATAGATGTAGAGAGAGGGGATTGAGTGGACCCATGAACCCGGATCCATTGTTCATGTAAGAGAAAACATTTTCCTTGTCCTCTTGCATTGAAGAGGATTGGGACACTTTTACATTACTATTTTGTTGCACTTTACTTCCCTGTATTAAATCAACGTCCTTGTTCCTTTAAACTTGTTTAGTGTATAAACAACTAAAATTGCTCTAGCTTAGGGAAACTCCACAACTCTATTGGAGGCCCCCAACAATCACCACAAAGGACTCTAGCTTGGGGAAACTCCACAACTCAACTAGAGTCCCCAAGGGTGTCACACCACAACCACACAACCGTCTAGGGTTCCAAGAACCCAAGAGAAACAAGCCCACAAGCTTGAACTCGCAGAATCTCTAAGGAGAACTCAAACCTATGCACCAAATGCAAGGGTGAAAGAGCATGTGGGCCCCCATGTGTGGTTTTGATAATTAATGACAATCTCTATGGACTAATGTTTGCATTAAGTTGCACTTGTAGGAATTGTCCATTGGCATCGCTTGGAGAATGTGTTGGCTTCAAGATAGAAGAAATTAAGAGGAAGAAGCAATGTCCAAGGGCTTTGTGCCTTTTGGAATCATGTAGAAGAAGAAGAATAAAGAAAAAAGATCAAGAGTGTCTTGAAGAAGAAGATGGAGTTCCTCATGTGTATCTTCAAGACATCATTCATATGGAGTTAGAAGAAATGAAGTGCAAGCTCAAGATGCGCCATCTGGAAGATCTCATGCTTGAATCTTGCCATCCTCGGTGATCATGGATTGATGAAGACAAGTTCAAAGAAGAGGTTTCCCCATGGTGTATGGGGGAGCAAGTTGTAAGTCTTCATCAAGCGAGCGCGAGCAAGAGCATTCAAGAAAAGTGTTCCATATTGAGGAGGACAAGATCGTCTACATCAAGCTCAAGTGGATTGCTCAAGGCAAAGGTATTATCTTGATAGGTTTTTTCCTTTTACCGGTCTCATGTTGTTATTTGGGAGACCGGGTTTAGGATAGATAACCGTACTATCAAGAGGGGCTCTCGACTGAGTAACTCGATCATATCTTTCGGAGAGAGCTCAAACCTTGTCATACTTAGCATCATCTTTCTTGGTTGTTATTTGGATCTTATCCATGTGAGGTTCTAGAGCTTGTGGTAATCTTCATAACAAGCTCTAGTTCATCAAAAACAGATTTCCCTTTTATATCTTATTGCGTTTTTGATCTTGGAGGTTTTTTGGCTCCTCACCAAGGGAGATATCTCATATAATAATACTTGATATTTCTCCCTTGGTGGTATGCAATATTTCTACTCTTCTCTATCTTTCCAACAAAATTGGTTTCATCCCATTCGGAGTTCGGTTTCTCAAGTTATTTGTGTTTTAGTGCTGCTACCTGTGTTGTCTGTACCAACAGGTAGTAGCGGATTTTCTATCCGGTACTATGGCTTGGCACCGGTAGTACCACCCGGCGGTACCAGATGGGTCTAAGGCCTTTGGCAAGCTAAGGCTCCCTCTCAGGCCCGGCCGGTACCACCTGCCCGACACTACCGAAGCGTCCGGTAGTACCACTATATTTTCTGGTAGTACCGCTTGTCAGTAGTACCGGATCATGCAGCGTGTCCTACCAGTGGCATCTGAGGCTTTTTCATCTCCGCATGTTTTCGCCTGGTACCAGTTCTGGTAGTACCAGTCACGTTTGGTACTACCGCTTCTAGTTCCAGTAGTACCTCTCATCGCAGTCGGTAACAGTCAGATTTCGGGGCCCCTATAAAAGGGCCCCCTTCTTCTCCATTGTACTTATCCGTTTGAGCTCCTTGTCCCCTCCATTGTTGAATCTCTTGAGATTGTCCCCTCCCTCTCCATCTCCCTCCTATGATTCTTGCATCCTTTTGAGGGAAAAGAGAGAGGATATCTAGATCCACAATCCCACCAATCCATGTCTCCACTAAGTGAGGGGAATATATTGGGACCTAGATCTTGGAGACTTGTGTGGTTTTCCTATAGTGTTCTTCCTCTCTTTTCCCCAATAGCTTTTGTAGCTTTGGTGGAATTTGGGAGTGAAGGACTTTCCATTGCATTAGGTGCATCGGTTTGAGTTCTCCTTTGAGGATTTGGTTGGTGAAATCAAGAAGCTTGTTACTCTTGGGTTCTTGGAACCCTAGACGGTTGTGTGGCCTCTGTGGTGAGTTCTTGGGACCTCCAATTAAGTTGTGGAGCTATCCTCAAGTTAGTGGCCTTGGTGGTGATTATTGGGAGCCTCCAATTAATTTGTGGATATTGCCCTAATCTTCTACGGGTTTGGTGACCGCCCTCAAGTGTCCCATAGTGGATGGGGTGCTTGCCGTGCGGCCGGTGCTCGGGAGAATAGGGTGAGGCCTTTTGTGGCGTTGGTGGTCTTAGTACTGCCCACCCCTCCAACGAGATGTACTCCCTTGTAGGGAGGAACTCGGTAAAACATCATCATCTCCGCGTGCCTCGGTTATCTCTCTACCTGAGCCCTTTACTTATGTACTTTACATTGTGATATCCTTCGTCCTTGAAGTAACCTATCTTGTTATCACTTTGTTGCTTGTCTTGCTTAGGATAAGTTGTTGGTGCACATAGGTGAACCAATGTATATATAATCTTTGTGCTTGACAAAATAAAACACTAGTTTTATTCAGCCTTTGTTAAGCCCATCTCGTAAAAGTTTTAAACCGCCTATTCACCCCCCCTCTAGGCGGCATCCGTGATCTTTCAAAGGGAAAGTCCTTCACTCCCAAATTCCACCAAAGCTACAAAAGCTATTGGGGAAATAAGAGAGGAAGAAACAAGAGGAGAACACAAAACACTCTAAGATCTAGATCCCAAGGATTCCTTCACAAACAAGGGATTTTGTTAGCTAGGGTTGTAGATCTAGATCTCCTCTCACAAATCCCTCAAAAAGATGCAAGAATCATAGGAGGGGGAAGGGGAGAGGACAAGCTCTTCAAGGTCAACAATGGAGGACGGAGAGAGAGCAAAATACCAACCAAAGAGCTAACCCCGTGAAGGGGAAGAGGATCCCCCTTTAAAGGGCTCCCAAAATCTCACCATTTGGGCCAAAAACGTGCCTGGGCAGTGAGCCACCGGGAGTTCCGGTCAGCCCCGCTTGATGGCCCAAAATATATCGAGCTTGTTGGGGAACCCCAAGAGGAAGGTATGATGAGCACAGCAGCAAGTTTTCCCTCAGTACGAAACCAAGGTTATCAATCCAGTAGGAGCAAGGAAACACCCCAAAGGTGTTGCTAGCTGAGCCTTGGCAAGGCGCACTACCGGTGCTAGTAGCAACGTGGAGACCTGCACAACACAACCACATAACTTTGCCCCCAACTTGCGATGAGGTGTCAATCTCACCGGTTTTGCTGAAAACAAAGGATTAAACGTATCGAATGGAAGGAAGTAATAGTTTGCAGAAAGTAAACACAAAGCAGTAAATAGTTTGTAGATTGAATGTAAAAGAAAGGACCGGGGTCCATACTTCACTAGAGGTGGCTCTCCTTAAGATAGATAACATGTTGGGTGAACAAATTACAGCGGTGCAATTGACAAACATCGAGAAAGCATACAAGAATATACTAATCATCTTGACTCCTTTGAGACATAATTGGGATTACAACATTATACATAGACCGCCATCCAACTACATCTATGACTAATAATCCACCTTCAGGTTATCATCCGAACCCCCTCCAGTATTAAGTTGCCAGCAACAAATTATTGTTTACGAATTGTGTGTAAAGTAAACAATACGATTGTTCTATGAACAAAGGATTGTTGTTTTCTCCCTAGTAGCAACAACACATCTAGTACCTTAGAGATTTCTGTCACTTCCCCAGATTACCAGAGGCATGAACCCACTATCGAGCATAAATACTAACTCTTGGAGTTGCTAGCATCTACTTGGCCAAGATAGCTACTAACAGCGGAAAGCATGCAAGATCACAAATAACAAAGACATGATAGAATCAATAATCAATCTGAAATAGCATCTCAATATCCATCGGATCCCCGCAAACACAACATGCAGAATTACAAATAGATGATCTTGATCATGAATGGACCTCACAAGATCTAAACATGATAGCACAAAGGAGGAGAACCAGCCATCTAGCTACTACATGGACCTGTAGTCCTGAGATGAACTACTCACGCATCACACCGGAGGCTTGCATGATGATGAAGAAGGCCTCCAGGGTGAATTCCCCTCTCCGGCAGTGCGCCGGGAAGAGCTTCAGATCCCTCCTGATCTAGGGATGGAGATGACGGTGGCTACAGACTCTTTCGTGAAATTTTTAGGGTACTTAGGGTTTCTGTATCAGAGGCAATATATAGGCGGAAGGAGAGGCCGAGGGGGGTGCCTGGGCTGGCCACACCACCCCTGGCGCGGGCCAAGCCTGGCCGCGTGGCCAGGTGGTGTGGCCGCCATCTGGCCCTTCTCCATCTCGTATTCTGGCTCCAAGTGTCCCCCGGTAAAATAATAACTTTGGCTTTTGTCCCGTCCAATTCCGAGAATATTCATTTTCTGACTTCCTGGAACCAAAAACAGCAGAAAACATGCAGCTGGCACTGTGGCTCTTGTTAATAGGTTAGTCCAAGAAATCATATGAAAAGTACACCAAAGTGTGGACAAAACATAAGAAAGTAGATAAAACCAAGCATGGAACGTCAAAAATTATAGATACATTTGCAATGTATCAACATCCCCAAGCTTAACTCCTGCTCGTCCTCGAGTAGGTAAGTGATTAAAAGAAAAAATAATTTTTGAGGTGACATGCACCATCATAAACTTGATCAAAGTATTTGTAAAACATTCAAAGCTGGGATCATAGTACTTCAATCATAGCATGAAAGACAAAGTTCTAGCAATAAGACAAAGAAACTATGTTGCAACATGAAAAGACACAAACAAAAGATTCATGAATAACAATGCTTTGCAAGACGTTTATTTGTTTCACATAAAGAAAACATAGCATAGTAGCATTCAGCTTGTCCCTCATAGAGTAGCAAATATAAATGCATAGGACACCTTCAAAGTTCATAAGAGTGACTAGATACAAATAGTTTAAAACAAGCAATATCAAGGTATGCATCAATCAACTAGTCTTGGGATAATGCACATATAACTAAGAATGGCCACTATGCTCTCAAAGTAGGTGCATAAAGATAGAAGGTGGAGACTCAATATAATGGTGGAAGAAAGGCCTTCATAGAAGGAAGTAGGGATTCAAGTCTCATAAAGAGCTTCCAAAAATTATGGTACTTATAGATTTCAGCTCTCATTGCCCCTATCATAAGCATCTTGAAGGTTATTAAGGTTAAAGTGATACAACTAAGAGGATATGCTTGACAAGTTATAAACCGAAATCTCATACCCCTTACTTACGAAGACCGAACCTCATGCTACTCAACTTTAGTCACGAGTAAGCTCTTGTCATTGTAAGTACATATGTATCATAAAGAACTGCCAACGGGGTACCCCTTGCACATGATACTGGAGCAATCCCATAACCAAAATGATAAGGCAAGCAGACAATGAGCATCTCAGCGATCTTTTTATTTGCTATTTGCATAGATTTTTATTGAGGATGCTTCATAGAGTGCTCATTATGGTGATGCTGCAAGTTTCCACCATGATTAGGCATGGCTTAGGCTAGCGGCCCAGGTGTTTCTCTAACACACATACAAACTCCATGATCTTACAAGTTCCACTTTTATTTCACACCGCCAGGATCCATAAGCAAAAGAACATGATATCAACGGGGTACAAAGTACAAGTGCAATGTTGAAAGCGTTCCCCATGATACATGGTTCTGCTAATTTCAACTTATAAAGCGCAAGCATATACGCAACAAATAAGGACCCAATGGTTCAGGTTTATTAAATGCAAAAAAGTAAAGTGTGCCATTTAGTTCGTGAGAGCTTTAATCACTAGTTTTCTCATAACAAGTTTAATTTGGAAGGTAAACAAAAACATGAATATACTTGGAATAGCATATGCTAGTAGGTAGGTATGGTGGACTCTTTGGAATAACTTGGTTTAAGGAGTTGGATGCATGAGTGGAACTCATACTTGGTTGTGGAGGCTAGCAAAAGACTAGGAGCGACAAACTAAGAGAGCAATAATGGCCATAATCATGCAGAGCGACAAAACATCATTGATCAAAGCATAAAGTGATACTACAAGTTGAAAACTAAAGGATCATAAAGGCTATGGTGACTTGGGATAGTCATAACATGGTGTGAGCATGCGCCAAGTCAACCCAAATAAAGCATCAAAGGAGAATACCACAATACTATGCTTTAATATGCTAAAACAACGCATGATTCATCCAAGGCACATTAAGCAATCTCAATTGTTTATAACAAGTCATTCTACAACAAAGAATACTAAGCATAAAGCCAAAACAATATCAAGCATGGCATGACAAAACATAGGCCACAGTCAAAAACAAGCTCTCTTTACCACTTAAGCATGAACTTTCCTACTCTTTTTCCAACCAAACCAAACTATTTGAAAACCAATGTATGAAAGAGGGGGTTCAACCAATTTATTCAGCAAACTAAGCAAACAAAGCAAATGAAAAACCAAAACAAAAATGAAGAAGAAGACGCTCCAAGAACAACACAACTGTGCATGAAACAATAAAAATGAAGCGTTTGGAAGAAACCTATGATTTTTATTGATGAAGAGGGGGATGCCTTGGGCATCCCCAAGCTTTGACGCTTGTACTTCTTGGATATTTCTTGGGGTGACACGTGTGGCATCCCCAAGCTTGAGCTTTAGTCCATCCTTCATCTCATTACTCATTCCTTCCATACACCTGAAATTTTTTCCTTCATACAAAACTTCACACCATCTTTATTAGCAACATTAGTGCACTCAAGATAATAAGTCTTTAAGGTTCAGTTCTAACACCAATAAAACTTCCATTAAAACACAAGCTACTGTAGCACTTCCCTCAAAAAGCTCAATTCTCCAAAAGAACTCAAAAAGGAACCAACAAGAAGCAAATGCAGAAAATGGCAGAAATCTATCAAAACAGACCAGCAGGTAAAGGCGAATTTTTAGAAGACCTTCTGTTGCTCAAATCAAAAAGTGTTGAACTAACGAAAAGTTAGATAACAACCTGGGGCAGAAGCACAAAAATTCACGCCTCAAAAGGACGTACAGAGATTTTACACGAATTTTACGGTGAAGCACAAAAATCTGTTTCGGGACAGCAACTTTCCCAATCATTACTTCTCTCTCATTAGAGGTTACTCTTGGCACAAAAAGCAAATAAAAAGGATAAGGAGCGGTTATTACTGAAGTTATATTGAAGTAATAACTTCCAAGACTCATCTAAAACTTTTGGGTTATCTCCCAATAAGTACTTTTCTTTAACGCCTTTAAGTTAGGCATAAGAAGCAAGAAAAAGAATGAAGTGTTCTCAAATGAAGAAGCATTAAGATCAATATCAGAAATATCTTCAACAAGGCAAGGTATATCATCCAAATAAGTTCCAGAGGATCCTCTCTCAATGCTCTTAGGTTCACTATTTTCATCAAAAGGGTTTTCAGGAACAATCCAATCAAGATTATTTTCTATGGCTTCATGTATTGCTACCAGTTTAAAGGTTATTAGTATCTTAGTTTCCTCCCCATTAGGTTCAGTTTTGTTAATTTTTTCTCGTGTACCAACAACATATACACATGAGCCTAGCATATTGAAACGTGCAAAGACTTCTCTAGCTTCCTTGGCAACATCATAGAATTTCTTAAGCAAAGTTTCTAGAATAAAATCCCTCTTTTCAGGGTCCTCAATTTCTTTAAGTTTAAGAAACAATACTTGCATTAAGGGGTTTAGGTTGAGAAACCTAGCTTCCAACATCTGAACTAAAGAAGCTGCAGCAATTTCATATTTTGGAGCAAGTTCTGCAAGGGATATGTCCTCAATATCCTCATGCTTACTAACATGATTAAAGAATTCTTCAATATTATCTTTTCCAATTAAAGAACCACTACCTATTGAAAGGTCTTTCAAGGTGAATTTAGGGATCAACATGGTGAGCTAAGGAAGAGGTAGGAACTAAAGGAGACTTAATTTTTTTGTGTTTTTAATAAAGAAAGCAAACTTCTAAAATTAATTTTTTGTGTTTTTGATAAAGAAACAAGCAAACAAAGCAAAACAAAAATAACAAAGTAAAGTGATTGGTTATGAGGGACTCCCCTTGTGAAGATGTCCTTGTCTCCCCGACAACGGCGCCAGAAAAAGAGTTTGATGGCCCAAAATATATCGAGCTCGTTGGGGAACCCCAAGAGGAAGGTATGATGAGCATAACAGCAAGTTTTCCCTTAGTACGAAACCAAGGTTATCAATCCAGTAGGAGCAAGGAAACACCCCAAAGGTGTTGCTAGCTGAGCCTTGGCAGGGCGCACTACCGGTGCTAGTAGCAACGTGGAGACCTGCAAAACACAACCACAGAACTTTGCCCCCAACTTGCGATGAGGTTGTCAATCTCACCGGTTTTGCTGAAAATAAAGGATTAAACGTATCGAATGGAAGGAAGTAATAGTTTGCAGAAAGTAAACACAAAGCAGTAAATCGTTTGTAGATTGAATGCAAAAGAAAGGACCGGGGTCCATAGTTCACTAGAGGTGGCTCTCCTTAAGATAGATAACATGCTGGGTGAACAAATTACAGCGGGGCAATTGACAAACATCGAGAAAGCATACAAGAATATACTAATCATCTTGACTCCTTTGAGACTTGATTGGGCATTACAACATTATACATAGACCGCCATCCAACTGCATCTATGACTAATAATCCACCTTCAGGTTATCATCCGAACCCCCTCTAGTATTAAGTTGCAAGCAACAGATTATTGCTTTACGAATTGCATGTAAAGTAAACAATACGATTGTTCTATGAACAAAGGATTGTTGTTTTCTCGCTAGTAGCAACATCACATCTAGTACCTTAGAAATTTCTGTCACTTCCCCAGATTACCAGAGGCATGAACCTACTATCGAGCATAAATACTAACTCTTGGAGTTGCTAGCATCTACTTGGCCAAGATAGCTACTAACAACGGAAAGCATGCAAGATCACAAATAACAAAGACATGATAGAATCAATAATCAATCTGAAATAGCATCTCAATATCCATCGGATCCCCGCAAACACAACATGCAGAATTACAAATAGATGATCTTGATCATGAACGGAGATCACAAGATCTAAGCATGATAGCACAAAGGAGGAGAACCAGCCATCTAGCTACTACATGGACCCGTAGTCCTGAGATGAACTACTCACGCATCACACCGGAGGCTTGCATGAGGATGAAGAAGGCCTCCAAGGTGAATTCCCCTCTCCGGCAGGGCACCGAGAAGAGCTTCAGATCCCTCTCGATCTAGGGATGGAGATGACGGCGGCTACAGACTCTTTCGTGGAATTTTTATCGGGTACTTAGGGTTTCCGTATCAGAGGCAATATATAGGCAGAAGGAGAGGCCGAGGGGGTTCCTGGGCTGGCCACACCACCCCCTGGCGCGGGCCAAGCCTGGCCGCGCGGCCAGGTGGTGTGGCCGCCCTCTGGCCCTTCTCTGTCTCGTATTCTGGCTCCAAGTGTCCCCCGGTAAAATAATAACTTTGGCTTTTGTCTCGTCCAATTCCGAGAATATTCATTTTCTGACTTCCTAGAACCAAAAACAACAGAAAACAGGCAACTGGCACTGTGGCTCTTGTTAATAGGTTAGTCCAAGAAATCATATGAAAAGTACTCCAAAGTGTGGACAAAACATAAGAAAGTAGATAAAACCAAGCATGGAACATCAAAAATTATAGATACATTTGCAATGTATCATGGCTCCAACGGCTCAAGTGGAGAAACCAAGTTGTACAGGCCGGAAGTTCCGCCCGACGCGGGCCGGAAATTCCGACCGGTACTACCGGTCTACTCTGCCCAAGTACTGACAAAGAAACATGAACAAACAGAGAGATGATTGCGGGGTGTCACTGGTTGAGCGAAAGTGAGCCGGAATTTCCATAGGTACTACCGATAGCAAAATATGCCTCAACGGTACTTCCGGTGGAGAAGCGATACTTCCTGTCGATGCGGGCCAAAACTTCCGCCTTTCTTCTAGTTAACTTCCGGTAAAAAAACGCGACCAAATAGAAAGGTTGCTGAAGGGATACACAGGCTGAGCGAAGTAGCCCGGTACTTTCCCCGGTACTACCGATGGCAAATATGCCCTAGCGGTACTACCTGTGACACACCGGAACTACCGCCCATGGAAACTTCATAACCAAAACTCCCATAACTTTCACATTCGAACTCCAAACGAGATGAAACCAATTTTGTTGGAAAGATAACGACGTCTAGAATCTAAAAAAATATCAACTATATATATGTGAGATACCTCCCCTAGTGTAGATCCAGAAAACCCGCAAGATCAAAATCGCAATAGGATATTCAAGGGAAATCAGTTTTTGATGAAGATAACCACAAGCTCTAGATGCTCACATGGACAAGATCCAAAACCAACAACAACCAAAAAAGATGATGCAAGAATGAAATGGTTTGAGCTCTCTCCGAAAGATGCGATCGAGTCACTCACTCGAGAGCCCCTCTTGATAGTACAGCTATCTATCCTAAACCCGGTCTCCCAACTAACAACATGAGATTGGGAAAAGAGAGAAACCCTATCAAGATCATACCTTTGCCTTGAGAAATCGACTTAAGCTTGATGTAGACCGTCTTGACCTCCTCAAGATGGAACACCTTTATTGATTGCTCTTTCTCGCTCTTGCTTGAAGAAGACTTGTGAATTGCTCCCCCATACACCAAGGGAGACCTCTTCTGAGAACTTGTCTTCATCAATTCATGATCATCGATGATGGCAAGCATCAAGCATGAGATCTTATAGAAATGGTGCATCTTGAGCTTGCACTTCATTTCTTCTATCCCTATAAGGATGATGTCTTCAAGATGCACATGAGGAACTCCATCTTCTTCTTCAAGACACTCATGATATTCTTCTTCATTTCGTCTACCTTGAAACCAACACATGGTCCAAGTGTAGGGGTTCCGCGTATGAAAACAATAAATTTTACTCTACGCCCCTGAACCCCTGAAGCTGGCAGGACCTATCTACTAGTAATATAGTAATGGGAGGGGCTTTTTGCGAACTTACCCTTGAAGACCGAAAAGCATTGTCAACGCTCAAGAGAGCGTGGTTGATGTAGACGAGCCAAAGCCGACCTCAAGGTCGTGATGAAGTCCTTGCGCTCCTTCTGGCTCCAACGACTTGAGTGCCTCAAGTGCGACACCTCGCGGGGAGTTACACACGTCCGATGCCTGACGATGACTCCCGCTTCCCTGATCCAGCATTAGTTGCGGAAGTAGAGCTCCCGGATCCGAATCCCGCAGCACGACGGCGCTCCGCGGTGAAGATGTCTCTCGCTCGCGCCGTCCAGACTTGGGACCACGGTCATGAGAGAGAGAGAGAGGGAGAGAGAAAATATCAATTAGAGGTCCTCCCAAAAGTGGGGAGACCTTTATTGATTATTGGTGTATTTATCTTGGCCAAATACCCCACTATATATAGGGGGAGGAGGGGGTACACCCTCCCTCAAAGTCCCGGGGTGGTACTAAAGGAGAGGAGGGGGAGGGGGTGGCCGCCGGCCACCTAGTGGGCCCTGCGCGGGGGGCTAGGCCCAGCTGGCCAGCCCCCTTAGCCCCTCTCCCTCTCTCCTTTCCCTAATGGGCCCTCTCCCTCCAGAAATTGGCCCATTAAGCCTTTTTGACCTTTAATTGATTTTCTCTTTATTAAATAATTATGAATAAATGATTAAATCAATATTTAACATTCATTCACATATTATTCAACCTCCGTGGCCATGGAACACCTTCCATCTCCACTCCAGACATCCTCCGGACTTACCGAAACCCTTCCGGTTTTCTCCCTTCTCTTCTTCGGTGATTCCACCGATCCTATAAACACTCTCTAAGCATCATCAATCCCTTAAGCGTGATACCCCATGGTTTGGGAACACTCCAGACATGGTCGGGACAATCTCGCACCAATGATCGACAGAGGGACCTGGATGGCCATGTGACCCCTTTGCGTTCCATGAATATCTTTTGTCGTTTGAATCGAGACAGTCGTGTCTTATTCCCTTTGTCACTCGATACTTGCATTGCCCAAGATCTGATCAATGACATCGCTATGTCGTGTTCAATCTCGTTACTGAACAATGCTACTTGACTCGTTCCGATAAGTGATATCCTCGTGATCAAATCACACGCTGCGCAACTATTGGATATAACTTCTCTGAGTGGGCCCTTGAGTATCTTCCCGTCACATGGACAGACAAATCCTGCTCTTGACATATATTGCCTCAACGGTTTCCTCTAAGTACCTGAAAACACCTTTATAACCACCGTATTACCAGATGGCGTTTGATGATATCAAAGCACTCTCAGGAGACAGTGATTGATATAGCCTCACGGTCTAAGGAATAGTCTACGAGGATCCATTTCTAATCATCGTAACTTGAACTTAGTGACATGATCGGGTCACGATGTTTAGGTTAGTTATTGGTTCATCATCTCATTCTCCGAATGAGATGGCCTCATTTCCAACTGGTATAAATGCCACATGATCAGGAAACATGATCATCTGTTGACCAATGAACCAGTGACTAGAGTTTCACTGGGAACCCCTGGTTGTTTGTATATCACACGTGTATTGATGTTTCCACTCAATACAGTTATAGCATGATATAAAACTTAATCATAAACTATATGAAATATGATAATAGTCCTTACTACTATTTGTCTCTAGGGCATATTTCCAATAGTCTCCCACTTGCACTAGAGTACAAATACACTAGCTGCATTTGTTCTCAATCTTTGGCACCATATGCCCGGTACCCTGAACATGCTTGCTCATGGAAGAGGTTGAGTCTTGGGTCTGTACTTTATAGTCCCAAATCCTTTGCAACTCACTAATGTCACCTTGATTGACATTAATACTTTATCATCACATGATAACATCTGTGTGAAT
This sequence comes from Avena sativa, assembly GCA_916181665.1. NCBI lineage: Eukaryota > Viridiplantae > Streptophyta > Magnoliopsida > Poales > Poaceae > Avena > Avena sativa. Next base: position 16,585,347 of record OV702291.1, on the reverse strand, counting down.
GCATCGTTGTTATGGCAGCAGAACGAGGCCTGATTCCAGGAGCCTATAGTGACGTTAGATCAACCTCGAGGGCTTTCTCATGGGCATTGTGCCCTGGGACACATCATTCTATGTTAAAAGCGAACTAGCCCCGCCATAACATTATACAACACTTTAGATGGTACCCTTATCTATTATTATAAATGTATTCATCGAAACACTAGTGCACTCTGTGCAACTTTTGATGTTTTGTTCACCTCACTTCCTACTTGACTTTAATCGGTATTACGGGAGTTTCCAACATATTTCCTTATAACATAACCCTTTATGTTTTAAGATATGTCATTCTTTATGGATTTGGAAAACATGTCTATAGTTCTCTATTAGACACCACGGACAAACTTAGCTCAACGTTTTGTGATTTGAACTTAATCACTTTCAAACGTTCCTTATTTGGATCACATATTATGCTAAGTTATCATCATGGTTTACTAAGACAGAACCTATGTCTCGACCTAGTGGATGACGATCATCCTTTTCTTTCTTTCAACCATTGATGTTAAACTTAATGCTATTCCTAATTTGAGTTATTAAGGACTAGTTCCTTAATTAACTTCTACTGAAACCCCTTTTAGAATCCCTTAAGAAATACTATATAATATCATAATACACCTATTATCAACTTCTACATCTTATAAATCATTATTTATAAGTATTTGGGCCTTTATTCTTAACTCCCTTAAGAATTACTCCTATAAGCTCCCACTCAAAATATGTTCCTACATATTTGAATTTGAGACTTATATTGCTCCCACTTAAAAATATGTCAATCACATATTGTTTTAGGAAGACTTTCATAGCTCCAACTCAATTTTATGCAAATTGCATATCTCCTTACTATTTTGAACAACTTCAAAAACCTTTGATCAAATATCAAACTTGGAGATTTTACTATGAGATACTAGTACTTTACTAGTTTTAAATCCACTAGACATTTAGCACATTTGAATCAAATTCATTTGAATTTGTCCAACACTTGACAAATTGTGCTTTTGTCATTTACCCCCCTTTTCCACTATGGCTTTGCAGTCATTTGGGAAAATTCCAAGAAACTTCTTTTACTTGTGAGATTCAGCAATGAATTGCTTTCTAATCTCAAGGGAATTTTGCTTCCAGGATTCCTCATAATTTAGTTTACCATTATTTCCTTAGTAGTTCGTAGGTATGTCATATTCAAATAATCATGACAAATGATTCACAAATGTCTCCATACAAGATATGGATTTATTTTGAATCCTACTTCATATAGCGTAAACACCAGTGGGGAAAACACAATGATCAAAATCATTGATTCTTTCCTTCTGTGAAGAGAATTGTTCATGAACATTGTCCGTTGCGCTTCTCAATACTCTGATGCAGGGTTTTGAATCCTCATCGTGTTTTACACTAATTTCCATTTGCTTCATAATTGAGAAATATTACTAAAAGTGAGCTTTCTCAAGAATGTACCAAAATCTAAGCAATACGAGTTTTGATTCCTTTTTGGTTTCAGCTATGGACTTTGTATTCAAAGTTTCCAATGAATACGCTACAAGGACTTATTCACTATTGTTTTGGTTATATCGAATAACCCCAAAACTTTCACGAATTCAAATGGTTCACTACAAATTCCAATTGAGTGCTAGCTATTTTTAACTAATGGTCTCTACATCTACACTACAACGATTTATTTGGTGCCTTCAATTCAACCCCTTTGATATCTAATATCATATTGTGATGCTGCATTTTGACGTTTCAAAACACTTTGCATTCCACAATTTCTTTTATGCGATTCTTATAAATTCAAATCTCATTACTATTGATCAAATCATAGTAATTAAATTCTCTTTTATATTTATACCCTCTTTTTGATGAAACACTTTGATCAAATCAAATAGTTTAGTTTCATATTCATGTTTCCTTTGGTAAACTACTTTACACATTTAAACAATCATATAATGATAATTACCATTTTCGTTAAAACATAATAAATCGAATATGTATTTACTTTTAACAATTCTTTAAACACTTTGTATTTAAGTAATACACAGTGTTCAAGTTATTTTGCCGAACTTAGGCATGATTTATATGTGATAAGAAATCGAATGACTTTCACATATTATCACATAACTTTGAATTTAAACAATGGTTTCATTCATTAATGAATATATCATTAAGTTGGGTATTTTAAACAAGGCATTTTAATGTTTTACAAATGTTCATGCATTATCAATTAGTTTCAAACAACAAGGATAATTCACATATAATCAAGCAAGATATAAACACAAATAGAAATCATTCATAAAAGTGGAACAACTGTTTGTTACAAACTCATATGAATAATCTTCTCACGAAATGTGAGACACACTAAAGAAGTTCACAATCTCTTGATTACAATAATCATCCTAAGACATAAACTAAATGATAAATATCGAGGGAGAGTGTCGTCGGCCATCATCATCATGCTCGCCATCAACACGCAACGTCACCTCCTCTCCGGCAAGCACCTCTATGCAGAAGGACCTGTTTTCAGCAAAACAGAACAAGTATGAGATATACTTAACACTACAAATGTGTTTGCAAGATTATAACATTTATAAAATTGTATATCAAATATATACCGTTGTCATCGATGACCTCTCCGGCGATTGGTTCAACCTTTATGTTCCTGAAATGTAATATGAACTCATGGAAATCCAATGTTTCTGTATCACCACTCATGATGCTACTCCGGACATGTCCTTCATAGCTGGGAGGCAGCGATCGAAGCAGTACGTCTATCGCAAATGGATCAGTCATCCAGTAATCCACGAAGTGAACCAGTCTCGTGTGTGCATCAAGCATGCGCTCCAAGTGACTCTTCAGACATGTATGCTCCTTCATCTGTATGGAAAGGAACTCTCCAAGCAGCTCGTGCTTCCACATGTGCAGATGGCCTATGAACTATGCTCTCAGCTGATCCACCATCGAATATGGATCAAGATCACCCATGAGCGGATGTAGTTCATCCACCATCCCATAACGCATTATTATCTGAGTGTAGGTGGACATCTCTTGGCGATAGTAGCGGTCTGCCAGCTCTTGTGGGGTCTCATAGTAGTCTGGCTCAGTCAAATCCATCGTGCGGTGTATGTAGTCTACCACATGATTCCTGGTAAGGAGATCATTCAGGCGCACAAGCCAACTAGGGAAGTTGGATCCATCAAGTCTAAGTTTCTCACCCTTTACCCAATCCTCAATGACAAAGTAAGCTTTACGGTGAGCCATCTACATTTATAATTGCAAAAGGAATTTAGACTAAGTTTATAATTAAATGAGTTAATAGTAACTCCACTCAGAAACACCTATCCCCAGTGAGGGTTCATAGTGATAACACGACCCCTATCAGCCACATCTCCCCCGATTGATCACGGCCATCGATGTGGGTTCAAAGGTGGACGCTAAACGTCGGTCACATCATTCATGCGACTCGTGCTCGATTTTTCGACCATACGTGTTCCGAGGCCACGCTTCTCTGGCGTGCTAGGCTCGCCAACTCAACCTTAGTGTATTCATTGTGCAACATGGCTTACACCCACTGTATGCAAACATAGATATGTCTGACACCCAGGCCTGTAACCCTGGATCGCCTCATACCGAAGAACTTTCTTGGTGGTGCACACTAAGGGGGAACACAATCATTGGTAATTTTAACAGGGATCATCTTATTAGGCTAGCGTCGAGTATCTAATACTAGCCCACAATAATACATACAAACAATAACATTGAATGTAAATGCTATGTGATATGGTCCTTCACGTCGTGATCTCCATCCGCCATCACCGGATTCCGGTGCCAGGGTTCCGGCGCCGTAGACACCATGGTACCGGTGTCATTCCGGCGTGGTAGTTCGTCACCTCCGTGACTATCTACTACTATGTAACAAAAGGTAATCAATTTACCTTTGCCACAACCATATCACAAAGCAACGCCCCCCCTGCAAAACAAAGTTAGATGCCTCTACTTTATCTTTGCCTGTTTTACGTGGCTGAATGGGCTTTCGCACAAGAACCGTTCTTACCTACGAACTTTCAGCACAACGATGATCAAGTAGTTGTCTCTACTACACCCCTTTCGGGGCCCTCCGTTGCAAATGGCATACCAACTAATGCGAGAGAGACAGACCCCCCTAAGCCACTTTATACGGTACAAGCCGTATATCAAGCGTGGACCAGTATCGCGAATGAACGCGTAAAGTCGGTTGGGGGCCGCTTCATCAAGCATTACTACGGTATACACAAGTACACGTTGGAGGGTAACAACTAAAAGATCAACGCCCACATGCTACATCTCGTGTGTTCTACCCGTACTAGTATTACTACACATAGATCTAGCTCTGATACCACTGTAGGGGTTCCGCGTTTGAAAACAATAAATTTTACTCTACGCCCCTAAACCCCTGAAGCTGCCAGGACCTATCTACTAGTAATAGAGTAACGAGAGGGGCTTTTCGCGAACTTACCCTTGAAGACCGAAAAGCATGGTCAATGCTCAGGAGAGCATGGTTGATGTAGACGAGCCGAAGTCGACCTTAAGGTCGTGATGAAGTCCTTGCGCTCCTTCTGGCTCCAATGACTTGAGTGCCTGAAGTGAGACACCTCGCGGGGAGTTACACACGTCCAGTGCCTGACGATGACTCCCACTTCCCCAATCCAGCAGCAGTTGCGGAAGTAGAGCTCCTGGATCCGAATCCCGCAGCGCGACGGCGCTCCGCGGTGAATATGTCTCTCGCTCGCACATTCCAGACTTGGGACCACGGTCACGAGAGAGAGAGAGGGAGAGAGAAAATATCAATTAGAGGTCCTCCCAAAAGTGGGGAGACCTTTATTGATTATTGGTGTATTTATCTTGGCCAAATACCCCACTATATATAGGGGGAGGAGGGGGTACACCCTCCCTCAAAGTCCCGGGGTGGTACTAAAGGAGATGAGGGGGGAGGGGTGGCCGCCGGCCACCTAGTGGGCCCCGCGCGGGGGGGAGGGGGGGCTAGGCCCAGCCGGCCAGCCCCCTTGGCCCCTCTCCCTCTCTCCTTTCCCTAATGGGCCCTCTCTCTCCGGAAATTGGCCCATTAAGCCTTTTTGACCTTTAATTGATTTTCTCTTTATTAAATAATTATGAATAAATGATTAAATCAATATTTAAGATTCATTCACATATTATTCAACCTCCGTGGCCATGGAACACCTTCCATCTCCACTCCGGACATCCTCCAAACTTACCGAAACCCTTCCGGTTTTCTCCCTTCTCTTCTTTGGTGATTCCAGCGATCCTATAAACACTCTCTAAGCATCATCAAGCCCTTAAGCGTGATAACCCACGGTTCGGGAACACTCTAGACATGGTCGGGACACTCCGGCACCAATGATCGACAGAGGGACCTGGATGGCCATGTGACCCCTGTGCGTTCCACGAAGATCTTTTGTCGTTTGAACCGGGACAGTCGTGTCTTATTCCCTTTGTCACTCGATACTTGCATTGCTCGAGATCTGATCAATGACATCACTATATCGTGTTCAATCTCGTTACTAAACAACGCTACTTGACTCGTTCCGATAAGTGATATCCCCGTGATCAGATCACACGCTGCACAGCTATTGGATATAACTTCTCCGAGTGGGCCCTTGAGTATCTTCCCGTCACATGGACGGACAAATCCCGCTCTTGACATATATTGCCTCAACGGTTTCCTCGGAGTACCTGAACACACCTTTATAACCACCGTATTACCAGATGGCGTTTGATGATATCAAAGCACTCTCGGGAGATAGTGATTGATATAGCCTCGCGGTCTAAGGAATAGTCTACGAGGATCCATTTTAATCATCGTAACTTGAACTTCGTGACATGATCGGGTCACGATGTTTAGGTTGGGTATTGGTTCATCATCTCATTCTTCGAATGAGATGACCTCCTTTCCAACTGGCATAAATGCCACATGATCATCTGTTGACCAATGAACCAGTGACTAGAGTTTCACTGGGAACCCCTGGTTGTTTGTATATCACACGTGTATTGATGTTTCCACTCAATACAGTTATAGCATGATATAAAACTTAATCATAAACTATATGAAATATGATAATAGTCCTTACTACTATTTGTCTTTAGGGCATATTTCCAACACCAAGTGATGCCAATGGGCAATTCCTACAAGTGGAACTCAATTCAAACGTTAGTCCATAGAGATTGTCATTAATTACCAGAACCACACATGGGAGCATACATGCCCTTTCACTGGTCTAAGTGGATCCATCTATGTGAGTTTTGGTATAATAATAACTGGCACTCCTCTTTGGGAAAATCTCCATTCCAAGTGGTTTATGGCCGTGAGCCTCGTCATTTTGGTATTGCTCTTGCAGATGCCATTGCTTCTCCTGACTTGGATCAGTGGCTTTGTAACCGTGCTTTTATCCAAGCTTCAGTCTAACAACATCTGATCCGTGCCAAGCAAAGGATTAAGCACCAAGCTGATAAACACAAGACAAATGCTCATTTGCTATTGGTGACTATGTGTATCTGAAGATTTAGCCATATGTCCGGTCATCGTTGGCGTCTCGCACTAATCAGAAAATGTCCTTCTGTTTCTTTGGATCTTATATTGTTCTAGAGAAAGTTGGGGCTCTTGCTTACAGATTGGATTTGCCAGAGTCCATCAATATCCACCCAGTGGTGCATGTCTCGCAGCTGAAGCTGTCACTTGGCCCTAACCAGCAGGTACATCCTAATCTTCCCCGACCTAACGCTTTGTTTCAGGTCCAAGTCAAGATCTTGTGGGTGTGCAATAGTTTGGCCCCTCCTCCATCATCCAAGTCCTGGTTCCGTGGAGTGGCTTGGCAGAAGCTTTGGCGACATGGGAAGATTTTTATGCTATCAAGCAGCAATTCTCGCGAGCTCCGGCTTGGGGGCAAGCTGCAATTCAACCTAGGGGCAATGTGAGCAATGCAGCCCAGACTACCGAACCACCCGCTCGGCCCACTCACACGCGTCGTCTCCCAGCCCACACGGTACGCTGACCCGGATTGGCAAGCGTACCTTGTGTGTGATAGGAACTATATATATATAAGATAGTAAATGAGAGAAAGGACAAAAAGGAACAAATGGCTTGGCCGACAGCTAGAATCATACCTCAAGCGCTCGTGGAACGGCTTGGCTGACAACCAGAATCATACATTCGAATTGGAATTTCTCATCAATACATAGATAGATAGGAGTGCTGATGAGATGGTGTGTGCGATTGGGGGATGTTTTATGGACATTTTAGCATGAGATGGAGCGATATTAGCGTGGTAGTTATTTTTTGAGGAGGGGGAGAACAAATTAATCTAGACCATGTAATCTACGTGATTATATAGTAGATTCAATTTTCTTACTAAGTTCGTGATTTTATAAGTAGTAGATATAGAATAGAGATGATTTCCAGGGCCAGAATGGAAGTCCATCAATAGAAGGACATAGTGGCGGAGCCAACAGGTCCCACCCTAAGATTTAGCCCAACCCATATGTCATATATAGAAAATAAGAGGCGAGCCTAAGTTAGGTGTCACCCACCCTAATAAAATGGGCTAGATTCGCGTGAACTTTTTTGAGGGGGAGGGGAGAATAAAATTAATCTAGACCATGTGACCTACATGGTTTTATGAGTAGTAGAGATAGAGATAAGAGCAGACTAAATATTACTCCCTCCGATCAATTACTTGCCAGAGATTTGTACTCACTCTGTTACGAAATAGATGTCTGTCTATGCACGATATATCTAGCTTCGCATATATCATCTATATAAATTCTAGATGAAGGGGGTAGTATATTTATTGCAAAATACACCCGCATTGTGTTACTCTCTCTGATCTAAGTTATTATATTTACTAGCTGAATGCCCGTGCGATGCTATGGTTTTCTAAAAAAGGATTTTATTTGATATTTTGTGTTAAACAAAATTAGATGACTCAAACCAACGGAACAATGGAAGTGCAAAAGAGAAACAAGGTGTGGTCTCCTATTCTTCAACTGGGTGTGGTACCAATCAATCGATTCCTTCTATCCAGTTCATTTTTACATGTCCTAGTCTCGAGCAAAATAGAGTGTGTGCCAGAAGTAGCTTGGCCGAAAGCCACCGTCATTCCTAGAGGAGCAACTTCGAGGCGGAGAAACTTCGCATGTTCTGGACCGCCTGGAGGTTCCGACGGTACCCAAGGCTAAAGGCCTGTTCTCTGGCTCTACGTTCTCGCGCACTTCGTCTGACTTGTTGTTGGGCTGACGGAGGTGGTGGATCGATGACGGAGGAGCAATAATTGTCTGCTTAGAATTAGAAGGAGCGGTTTTGGCAGAACATGTACTAAACAACATATGCGCCTTGTTCTGTGGTGAAAATCCTAAAATTTATTTATGCATTGTTCGGTGAAATCGGAGGAAGTAGCTCACAAGTCTCTGTGGTGAAAATCCTAAAATTTATTTACGCATTGTTCGATGAAATCGGAGAAAGTAGCTCACAAGTCTGTGCGTTGGTTTTACTGAATATTTTTAGACAATTTGACTATTGAAGACCAGCTTTTTGTCGATAATGATGGGAGGTTGCTACCATCAAGAAATAGGGTTGCATTGTCCGATGAAATCGGAGGAAGTAGCTCACAAGTCTCTATGGTGAAAATCCTAAAATTTATTTACGCATTGTTCGATGAAATCGGAGGAAGTAGCTCACAAGTCTGTGCGTTGGTTTTACTGAATATTTTTAGACAATTTGACTATTGAAGACCAGCTTTTTGTCGATAATGATGGGAGGTTGCTACCATCAAGAAATAGGGTTTCTTCGGATCAGGTTTTTGTCAGTACTGATGGGAGGTTGCTAGGATCAAGAAATAGGGATTCTTCTTATTGGGTCATGGCATCCATGTTATAAAAGGCTAACTACCTGCTTGACATCATATTTATCCCTGTAAAAATACTGCCCGGTTTCTATATTTGAGATTGCTCGGTCTAAAGCCATCTACAATCCTTAATCTTATGATAATGATAATCTTAATAAAGTTGAGTCGACCACACCTATAACAAATCCAAACACCTACAATAATGAATAAGGGTGTGTTTGGTTTTGGGATGGGGTGGAATGGAATGTCACGGTTCCATTAGTGGAACGGTTCTATCCCTATGTTTGGTTGGGGAAAAAGGTAGAATAGAACGGTTCTGTTTCTTGTTTGGTTGGAACTACAAAAGTAGAATGGAATGACAACTATTGGGTTCAGCTCACCACTTTCATAGTTATGGTGAACATACCTCCCACGATATAGCCATCATACTAATAGAAATTTCGGCAGCAATTTATTTGTATTTTCAGCAATACACAATGACAAATATATACACACACATAGAAAATATTTGACATCAGACATAACACATATTTTAACTATGTTTATTGGTTTTTTTCCAGGCATGCCTCGGCTAATTCCTCATTTTTTTTGAGCTGGCTCATATTTGATCTTTTTCTTCTTGGGTCCACAAGATATAGACACATACTCCTACATGGTCTTTGGGTCCACAAACCATAGACACATACTCCCACATGGCCTTATAATGCTTTCTTTCTATCAAACTTAAGTCTATAGTATATTTAGGTCCATACAACATATTTAGGTCCATACAACCGTACAAGTCATCGAAATATTACAACTTAAACAAAGTCTAGTTCATGGCATATAAGCCATCCAGAAGCACCAACATAAAGTTCATTACAGTTCATTCAACCACATGATCAAGTCCATATATCATAGTAGGCATAGTAGTCATATAACACCTACTCGAAGTTCATACCATCACTTCAAACATGATTTAGAACATCACAAACACATGGTTTGAATCACAATGCATTCATTCTATCATAAATTACCACATTACATCTATGAAAAAATATATTGCATCGCTATTAAACAAAACATCACAACCTCTCATGATTTCATCAAAAACACTTGCTGTAAAATTGTGATAGCACCACACATACTAGATTTTACATATATAGTTCATGGAATTGATCTAGTAATCAACAGAAAAAATGGGACACCATTTGTACAGGAAGATGGCATCAGAAGTAGGTCCAAATCACACCTCACGGGAAGCAGAGAGATGGCACTTGTAGCTATTCCACTGGGCGTTCCCGTCGCCGCCTCGTGCCGGAATCCGCCACCGCATGCTACCGCTACCCCCACCACGTGCTGCCACTACCACTGCCGCCGCCCCGTCGCGAGAGGAGAGAGAGAGAGAGTCCGCCACCCCGACGTGAGAGGAGAGGAATAGGGCACCGCTGGCGGTGACGAGAATCTTTGATGGAGCCACCGTCGGTCGCTAGCCACAGGTGAGGGAGCCGCCTCCGCCCATGGTCGCCAGAGAGGGAGAGACATACGCGGGGGAAGGGGATAGGGTTGAGTTAACCGTCGGGGGTGGGGTGAGGATAGCGGTTCTTTTTTTTCCGCTCCCACGTTGTGAAAGTTTGCCCCGTTCCACCTGGTTCGACCGATTTGGTCGAACGGGTGTATTCCGGATCTTCAGCGAATATTCCATCCGGTGGAACGAGTTGGTTCTATTCCACCTCTGTAACCAAACACTGGAATCAGCTCTAGGTGCAGAACTGTTCTATTCCGTTCCACCTAATTTCAGAACCAAACACACCCTGAGAGTGTCCTTTGGGGGCATAAGCTGAACCCAACGTGAAGAGACATTTTCTTTTCTCTTTCTCCAGCTGTTTCCCAATTGCTTCACTATAGGAACAAACGAATCTCAACTCCACTGTTATGTGCTCATCTCCGGCACGAGTTCTAGGCGGCAGCTGGATGCGCGCCTCAGGCCGCTTGCTCCCGCGCACACGCCTGCCCAGAGCCCTGTGAGGAAATCATGAGGTCCTCATCTGTGTTCTCTCCGAGGTCTGTATCCATGGATGGAGCATCTCTTACCTCTGCCACAATTTTCTCTGCCATTAGCAAGGAAAAAATAGAGCTCATGAGGTTCGAATCCTGACGGAACGACCCTCAACCTGTTGTTTCCAGCCGCATGAGGAACTCTAGTTTTGGGCAGCCGACGCTGCAGAGGTCGCGTCCTTCCCAACGACCACGAACGCCTCCACCAATCCATGTTCGCCACCCGAGCTTCGCATCCACACTGTCAAGCGGCGGCCGGTTCCCAGCTCTCTGATGCTCTGTGACCCCGAGCTCTGTGTGTCTGGCCTGCACAAGCACGCCTCCTTCCCGACAACCACGACATCCTCCCCTAATCCATGGCTGCTGCCCAAGCTTCGCCTCCACCCTATCAAGAGGCGCCCGGCTCCCACCCCTCTGATGCTCTTGCCCCCGAGCTCCGTGTGTCCGGGTTGCACAAGCACTACCACGTCTGCCGAGAGAGAGAGAGAGAGAGAGAGCGCACTACAGGCCGAGTTTTGCAGGCGGTAGTGAGGGAGCTCCATCCATTGACGACCTCTACGGCGGGAACCAGACCTCAGCCGGGTGGGCGGGAGGCAGAGCTGGATGGGCCGATGGTGGAGGCGCTCTGTCACGGTGTGGTGGTTCTAGGTAGCGGTCAACGGCTGGTGTCAAACTGTCGCGGCTGATTTTGACTTGGTGGTGGCTGAGTGGTGTAATACCACCGAACTTACAGGGGTAAAATCGTCCAAACTAATGTCGGACGGAAATTTTGGTGCGACCAACCTATGCTAAGCAAAATTATAGTATATATATATATATATATAGTGATAGATAGATTGCAAAATACACCAAATTGTTTAGGAAAAATGTTGCATAAATCTGTCTAGGTTGGCAAAATGTTGCATAAATATGTTTTAGTTCAGTTTACAATCAAAGTACGGTTATTGATGTCATAAAAGACCTACGGTTTGGATATCTAGGGTTCATAGTTTCTAAAAGAAGTGTGAGTTTTTCCTGATTGTCAGAAAGCATGAGTCCACAAATTAATTTTCAGAACTTCTAAATGTAATTTTGCCCCACTGGACAAGGATAGAACCTGCCCTCAAGTACACATCGCCACACACACCTTAGTCCCAGTCAACCTGCGCAGCAACAAAATCCATTGCGCTCCAGACTCCATGGGCGACAAGATCGCAGAGACGCCTCGAGCCAACAAGTTAAGGCTTACATCACATGATACAGCCTTTAGGTTTGATCTCACGAAAAGAAAATGATTGAAAAATTCGACATCCATCTCTCCTCTGATCCTCGAACAGCAAATGCCGTTTGCTTCTTCAATGGAAGCTGACAGAAATCATCTCGACAGATCACCGGGAGGAAAACTTCTGATGTCCGAAGGTCAATCGGGGAAAAATGGCTAGAGATCAAAATATCAACAGCCGCAATGAAGGGACTGCAACTGGTTCAATGGTTCCCTCTCTGCAGTTTCCTCTGTAGATAACACCTGCTAGGAGAAAGATGAGATAGGTTAGTCAATCTTCATAGAGGGCAGAAGGCTAAATGTTAAATAGATGACTCACTTCCGACACATGTTCATCGTTCAGCGTTTCTGCTTACGACTGTCCAGACGTTTCTTCAGCTGCATAGATAAAAATCAATAGCTCAGATTCAAACAGTAAGTATGCGGCACAAACTAAAGTAAAATATGATGATCCGACAATCTTGCATAAGACCCTATAGTTAGATTTCTTCAGACACCGGTACTTTAGGAATACAGAAAACTATACACCAGTAACAAACACAGGAAAAACTATAAGCATCGTGCAATATTTACTCCTGGGCATCACTTTACATCTGCAAACAATGGCTGCTCTTTTGCAACTGATTGCTTTTGATAACTAATACAGACATCACTGGCTTGCAGTTGCAGCCACCTTTAAAAACGGTGTGCTCAGGAGAGCCACTACGGTCACCACCTGCAGTGGCACATAACTAAATGATTGACCATGTTTTTTATAGTGGCCAGAGTGCTGGTCTAAAGAGATGTCTTTCTGGCCCAACATGGAAAGCTAGTCTCAGATAATCTCACAATCTTGGGCATGGTAATAATTAGTCACTAAATAAAGGAATTCCAATTCATCGTTGGCGGGTCATGAAATTCTAAACCCACCACAGCTCACTGTTTGTCATGATCAAATTTTCAGCCAAAGAATTGGGTTCAAGGTAATGGCACATAAGAGCTCGATGCAAATAATGTGCTGATTGTAATCACTTTCTGAGGTCATACCTTATTTATGTACTTCAGTTGCTTAAGTACTTCATCAGTCGACAATTCCTGAAATGGACAAGGTAGTCCAGATATTAAGTTTTGTATTGCGGCTTTAATTATGAATGGTGCCAGCAATAAAAGGTACACTTAAAGAGCGTTATTACAGAGAGGTTCCAACAGGACTCAAATAGAAGCATGGATGGAACATATGAAATAAACTTGCACATGCTTAATAATCAATACATCTAAAGATTGAACAAGGAGGTCAATATAACATACCTGTGGGACAGCACAATCAGCATGAACTGGATCCCAAAGAACTGAACATGAACAATCCCAATTGCTCGACTGAACAACAAACAATGGTGCCCTGTAAACATTCCCATGAGGTAATGAAAACATGAATGCATATGTTAATGATAGCTGTTAACAGAAAACAAAATATGGAAGAGGCTTATAACAACACGATGAAGAGGACCTCCTTTTCTCCTATTCAAACCATTACCATGCGGGGAAATAAAACATTCAATATTTATATTTAGCAGTCTAACACACTTGAGTAGGTTACACTACTGGTTTTACGTACTCTAGAGGGGTAAACCCCCGGGGACATGGACCAACCCATAAACACCATGCACCCCACACTCACAGAAACACAGAGAGAAATTAGGGTGGGTTGTGTTACCTCCGCCACTTGCCACAAATAGCTCCTGTGTGTAGGACTTCTTGGCACTGGATCCAGTTACCAATGCTGCTTTTCTTGTCCTCTTGCCTTTGTGGCCACTGCAAGTAAAGCACAGAGTGTCAGGATGCATGGCTGAAAATGACCAATAAGGAAATCATTTAGTATCAACTATCATTAAACAGGCCCAGAGTACACTGAGACCTACACTCAGACTTCTCATTTCAGTGGCATCAAGTTCAGAGGATTCCACAAAATAATCATCACTGCTGCATAGATAATGGGAGTTCTATTAGAAAATTCATTTGATGCAAAATGGCAAGACGAAACAGCAAAGATAAAATTGATGTATGGCATACAATTTAAATGTAATTTGAGGATTTAAAATCTGGTTATTGCTTATACACTATCATGGAACTTTAGTATCCCCTCCAATCCAAATTAATTCCCGCAGGTTCACTGAACCTAGACAGATTTAGGCAACATTTTGCGTAAATCTGTGGCAATTAATTTGGATCGGAGGGAGTAACAAAAGATAAAGTTGGAAAATCTTGACTGGAGCAACAGCCTTTCGTTATTAATATTCAATACCACATGGGAAAGACAGTATTTTCTTGCCCCAGTAGTAATGACAGCCTTAAAGTAAAATTTTATCAAGAGTGAGCATACCAAGAAATTGGACCGGACCATTCTGGAACTTCTGCTTGAAAGTCTCTACCAATCCTCGCTTGAGTTTCATACGGTTCATCATTCATCAACATATCTCCTATTGAACCAAGACCTCGGCGAGGTCTTTGAAAGTCCTTGGCTGATCCATCTTTCGGCAAAATCTCACGCTTCTTCTTAGGTCTCTTTCTGGAACAATCTGGGCAATACCACTCTTTATCTGGTATTTTCTTGATGCGACGGTGGCAGCAATGCAAATGGAATGCCCCTTCACAAGAATCACATATTAACATGCGGCATGGATCTTCCAAAGATCCACAACTCTCGCATGCAAACAAAGTGTTGCTTTCATTATCATCATGCGTTAATGTAGTTGATGAGCTGCTCCGATCTGATTTGTCAATGGGAACTATATCTCTTTTGAGCATGGATATGCAAAGCTGCTTTGATGATGTTAACTCCGTAAAGGGTGTTGTGACTTTTGTATCGGAAGATGAACCTTCCGTGGCATCCTTTATCTTGTCGTTGCTATAAGATGGCATGCTAGATATGGAAACCGAGTTCCTATCATCCTCGTTAGAAAGTGACCCCGACGAGCTTTTCCTAATACTTCCCTCAGAAGCTTCTCCGAGATCTTTGTATTTTGTTGTATATTCAACATTTCCTTCAGGCTTTGAAACTTCTACATTTGAAGGAACAATAAGTGATTTTCCACCGCAATTTTGTACCCGGGGCAAATTATCTCCAAAACTTGTGAAACTTCTAGTTGTACTCTTGCCCGCATTTCCATTTGTCGAGATGAAATCACATTCTTTATCAGTCTTCCTTCGTTTATGAAAATCGTTATAATCTTCTTGAGCAGGAATAGAACAAACATTGTCGACGGACAACAAAGACGAACTTGAGGATAAATCCAAAGAATTTATTGATGACTTCAATTTCTTCTTCTCACATAAAAAGAGGTTCTTCATAGATCTCCTTGAGCGTATATTAGGTATGAAAGTCATATATTCTGCTGAAAATGAATATATGACAGTTCCTACCACAATATTGGACCCAATTTTTTTTTTGGCTAGGGCAAACTCAACAATAGATTTGGATATAGAGAGGTTGCAATAGTGTAGGGCCTATAAGCACATCCTCAAATGTCCTTGGCCATAATTTTTTTTGAAACCTTCCCTCCCGCCGCTACCCGCAAGCTCTTCAATAAGGATAAGGAAGCATTAGTTAAACTATATATTTTTCCTGAAAAAAATATACTCCCTCCGTCCTAAAAAGGGATGTCGCACATTTGTCTAGATTCGCATGTATCTACACACTAAAACGCGTCTAGATACATACGAATCCAGACAAATCTGCGACATCCTTTTTGGGACGGTGGGAGTATTACATTATCTAATACAAAATAACCACAACAAGAGAGAACAATTTGATGAAGACAACAACAAATAATTTAAGCACTGCTTCACAAGGAGTTGTATATTTTCCGCCTAGCATTCTTTTGAACACCACTCACTCTTTCCCTCTGGAAAGAATCTAGAGGTCCATGAAGCCCAAGCTTCTCTCACGGTCCTAACTAATGTGCTTGGATAGGATTTAACTGGATTAGCTTTGGTTGACTTCGTGATTTGTAAGGACAAATTTCTTGGTTTTATCATTGAAGTAAAGTAGAAATCAAACAACAATTGTTGTCAGGCTCGAACCTTTGTGGTGCTTTAATCTAGTCTAAATAGGGTAAGTGGCGTCTATCAAACAAAAGGTTTGTTGAACATATAAAAACATTTATTCTAAAATGTGAATTTATAGGTGTTTGGTGTGCAAAATATCAACGCTTTTCCACCAAATAGTGTCCTTAAAGGGCCTCCACACTACACAACATGGCGGTCACCTTACTCACCTATATTAAACAACCTAAATGTGGGTCTATTGTAGCATTCCTTGATGATTGTGTGTACAAATCAAATGGGAGGCTGATAACATCGAGTTCCACTGATGAGAATTAGTGGTGGAGCTACGATGGGGCTAGCAAGGGGATAAAATCGAGTTTGCATGCCGAAGCCAACATCTCCGTTAGTCCTTGATTGGGTGCTCCTCCATATGCATCAAAACGACATAATACAACCGGCGAAGAAACTCGCCAATGCTTTGACAGTGTCTCCGAACACTTCTCGTAGGTTTGCTCACCCTATCCATGGGTGACCATACCTCGTTCTCATGATCGCGTACGGAATGAATTAAGACAAAGAGGCCTCTCCCACAATTTGCGGCCATAGTTTATTTATGTATTAGGACCAGGTTACAAGTATTCGACGTCACACCTAACCATCCACTAATACCAAGTCCAATTGTAGCCCTATACACATATTCGACACAAATTCAAGCAATTCAAGTGCGCAGGGATACGACTAGCACGATGCACGCACCATTGTGTGATGAAGAGATAACCAAGGGCTAAATAGGTGGCTTGTGTTGTAGATCTAGGGTTTTCTAATTTGGGGGCAGCTAGAAATAATTGCAAAATAGTAGATCTTGCCTTCCGTATACGTGCAAAATAATTTGGGGATCCAAATGGCGGTTATCTGAACTACACGAATTTCCCATCCCATTATATTTCCCTCGATAGCACAGATTCCTCCTCTCCTCGCCTAGATATTCTTTCCCCAAATTCCGACTGAATCCATTCAATACCTTCCCCCACAAAGGCCCTCGTATCCACGATTCCAGCTCATGGACATCAAACTACCCAAAATCCACCCACCATTGGTTGGCACGAGCTTTAAATCAAAACAAAGCAAGAACAGATCTGCGAATAGCGTATCTTCCAAATCAAAACAGAATCGCAGGAATGAATAAGGGAGAATGATAGGGTTACCTGGCGCTCCTCGGTGGAGTAATTGGATTTGGAGTAACGGCACAGCCGTGCGGCGGAGGAAGGATATCGCAGCAGTGAAACAATAAAAGAGCAGTTATGTCTCTAGAACTCTTCAAGCAAGCGCCTCTCCCCTTCTTCTTTAATTAATAATGGGGGATGGGAGATGATTATCCTACAGAGTGAATGATCTGTGCCTACAGCGGGGAGATGAAACAACATTGATCCATATTATAAAAGTAAAACAGCAGCAAAAGCGCTTTCGATATTTTAGAATTTAGAAATAATCAGGCTAATTTATTTCTAGGGTACTCACAAAATAAATAAATAAAGATGATCGTGTTGTGAAGGAGGGAGCTTTGCCACCCTGGAATATCAGTCCAAATATTTCTTTGATAAATGCTGGATAAATAAAATCGTTTTGTTCTCTACCGTATGCATCTATAATATGTGCCACACAGGGGCAAATATAATTTGTATCTAAAAAGGATAAACTTCTTTTAAGTTCCTGACCTTCTATTCCGCTTGGAGATTCGTGCACCGGAGAGCTCGCTCTCTTCGTCCTCTCTAGCCTTGTTTGCCTCTTCAGTAAATCAGGGTAAATTTATCTGTTAAGGTTGAAGATTCATTAAGCCCTGAACTTCCGAGGAGGCGATGACACCATCATGGGGGAGGGATCATGTTTGTTATAGAGTAGGCCAAGGACGATTGTGAAGAATGGTGGAGGGTGGCGAGAGGTTGTGACTGATTTAGCATAAGCCGCTGAAGATTAGAAAAGATTAGGGGAGGGTATCGAGAACAGTGGGCGGCTAGGGTTATGAAAGACTAGGTTTATATAGTTCATGTGCTTGTGGTGTAGAGTGAGATCTAGATCCAAGGGTTACGGAAAAAGGTAGAATAATTATATATTTTTTATATAAATATTATTTTTTGGTCTTATGAGCAAAGACGGTACTATGTCATAAATATGGCATCAAACCATTTTCTGTGGCCCCAAAACTAAACTAGTTTGTTGCCTTGATTTGAGATCGTTGACCACTAAAATTTGGTTGACAAAAGTTCGGATTTTTTGAGTACAACTTATCTAGTATAGAAACCTAATAACCGTGTACAAAATCCTAATTTCTCTTAAAAACAAAAAATTTCCTAATTGTGTCTATCCTAGGGGTTGACATTTGGTTAACCCGAACCGAACAGTTTGGTACTTCGGTATTTTGATGAAATTCTCGGTTCCAGGACATAAAGTTACCGAGTGTTCGGTGCCCCGATTGATCGGTTCGGTAACAGACCAAACTGGGCTAGCCGTCTGGAATCTGCTTGGTTTGTTACCTGCTAGCTAGGCTGGGCCGCTGGGAGCCTTGGTTTAGGTGGGCTTGCAAACAAGCACACGTCATGTAGACGTCATTAAAAAGCATTTTTCAATAACTATTTTCCGATCTTATTCCCAGAGTCATGAAGCGCCATGCCAAACATGGTGGTCATACTAACATCCCCTTCCCCTATGATGGATAGACGGTGTGCCAGTAAACACAAAATCCAAGGATAAGAGGACGAATCAACACTAGTGGAAGGCTGACTCAAGAGATCTAGATTAAAAGAAAGGAAAATTGGAAAAGAAAAGGTGCAAGCTATCGGTTGGGTCGAGATGAAAATAAGGGGTCGTCTGGAACGCAGTTTTTTTTATTTTATTTAGAGCAACCGGCAGGGACTGTCTATTCTATTAAAAGAGGGAAAAACCACGGACACAAGTACAGAGAACGACATGTTTAGATTGAAGTGGGAACATGCCGAAAAACCACTATAGCAAAAAAAGAAAGAGGAAAAACTAGTCCGGCTCAGCTGGGATAGCCGGCCCCGTCACAACATAGGCGACAACCCTCTGGAAGATGTCCCGGGTAATGGATGCCACCTCGATGTAGGTGAGCCGCTTGCCAGTGAAGATTTTGCGGTTTCTTTCCTTCCAGGTGTTCCATAGGGTGTAGAGCAGACGACCACTCCGACGATGCTGCTCGGTGTTCGAACGTCCAGTTATCAGATCGTCCCACCAGTCCGAAATTGATGGGAAGGATGTGTCGTGGCTGCTCATAACCTCGTTGTCCCAGGATTGAATTGTGTTCCAGACCGCCGTCATGAAGGGGCGGTCTTTACAGAGGTGAGATGCCGTTTCTGGGGCAGAGCCGCACAGACTCTGTATGGAACACAGTTTTCATACAGGAAATTTACAGGATAGGAATTTCACATGAAATTTTTTCTATGCGCCGTTTGTAATGGAGGAATAGGAAACAGTTGTTCACAGGGTTGATTTCCTATCCTTTACGATTTCACATGAAAATAAACATACGGTCAGATCAAATGGAAAACTCTTCCATGCGCTCGGGACGCCGTTAGGCCCGCTTAGAACCGGTTAATTAACTCTAGTCTTAGTATTGGCTTTCCTTGCACGCAGGACACTGGAAGGACCGCTTAGAACCGGTTAATTAACTCTAGACTTAGTATTACTAGAGGCTACTCCCTCCGTTTCAAAATATAAGATGTTTTAGCTTTATGAAAAGAGTATATCTAAATCTCTTTTAGTGTGTAAGTCCATCTAGACTTGAAGTGAACCTACACATAAAATAATTTAGATACACTCCTTTCACAAAGTTAAAACATCTTATATTTTAAAACAGAGAGAGTACATATTATTACAGGCTACGGTGAAAACGGTCGGTTGGTGCTAGTTTTTATTATACTACTTCCTAAAATTACAGCCAACACAAGAGTTCTGCAGCGATCGGCGAGGGGCAGGGTAACCGATGACGCAAGGGTTCATATTTCTAAATACAGTGATTTAATTGCACAACTATATTGGTCAGATGTGCACGTCGTTTTTAGTAGGCATTCTGACGTGAGTATTCTTGCATGAGATTAGCATAGTTATCTTGCATAGTCCCCTAATTAATATGCGATGATATGATGATCTATAGGTTTTAAACACAAAATTTCCTATATTTTTCCTATCCTACGATGCAAAGGGCAACCCTTCTCAAATCCTGTGTTTTCGGAGTCCATAGGATTTGAGAGGTATTTCATCTAAACTCCTGCATATTTTCTATTCCTATATTTTTTCTATCTTGTGTTCCAAACAGGGCTTAAGAAGTGAGATGGGAAGAAAACAATTGTACCAATGGCTAGACGACCTTGGAAGAAATTAGGAGATCGGAATAGCAAAGGAGAAAGCAACACCCATGGAGAAAAGGCTGATGGACTAGAAGCAATGGCAGATCTAGGAATTTCATGACAAAGCACAACTAGATGCTATTTTGTCGGACAAACATGGTAAAAATTGTGGATGCCGTCTTGCCCCTCCATCACTGGATCAGGACAAATCTTGTTGTAGTAGAGCTTTTTGTATTAGATTGACGAAAAGTCATCGTGCTAAGACCCCAAATGACCAATACACCAGAGCAGCAAACCATCGCCACAGATGCCAATGGTAGATCGGAAGAGACTGCCCTGAAACGACACCAACGAACACGAAAATTGACCGGATCTCAAGAGATCCGTCGGACAAACGACTCCATGTATGCTTCGCTTGCACTAGATGCATCATCAGAGTGAGGATAGGATGTGAGAGCCTTATTCTAATTCAAGATGCAGCCGCTGCCTCATCATCCCAAACAAGACATTGAAAATGATCCAACCAAAAAAAAACTCCCGTCAACAAGAGGTCGTGATCTGCCATGCCTCCAAGACTCCAAGGCCAACGCCCTGGATGGATGGATGCTAGAACCGCCCTTCACCGGAAAAAGTGTAAACCCCAATCATAGTCGGGAAAGAAGTTCATCACGCCAAGGTCTATGATGTGAGGTGGAGATACGCCAAGGACGGAAACTAAACGAAATAAGCCATCAACTGATCTACAGATCCGAAGATCAAATCTACTTACAACAAGAGATCAAAATACATCTATTCTGAAAACAGACCAACGTGGATCCAATACTTGTATGGAAAGAGATCTCATATACATGTAATCCAAAAGGGGTAGGTC
Organism: Avena sativa; assembly: GCA_916181665.1. Taxonomy (NCBI): domain Eukaryota; kingdom Viridiplantae; phylum Streptophyta; class Magnoliopsida; order Poales; family Poaceae; genus Avena; species Avena sativa. The sequence goes on along the minus strand of OV702291.1, from coordinate 16,563,876 downwards.
TTGGACAATTACAGCATATAGATCTAATCCGAAAACAAACTGTTATGATACAATATTTGTCGATGAACGCCGCCGAGATGTTCCGAAAGTAACCTAAACTCATCCAAGGAGTGGGGCGATAAAGAACGGATTGGACGAAAACAAGCAGTCAATTCACTGAAATCTGGCATGTATGAACAGATAAATCCATAAATCAAACGATTCATCTATTATGTTTTCTTGGAGAAAAACGACATCCGCTTGATAAGAATCTAGTAAAATTTCATACCAAACATGAAGACAGAAGCAAACGAGATCGCCTATATGAATTCAAAAAAATAGTTCGGCTCATACCTCAACAGATTTTGTAGTTGTAGATTAGTTTGGCATCAGCAAGGTTTCCTCCCTCCAACTACCGATGAGATTTGTACGGATTGGTGGTGTCTTCTCCATGACCTATCCTATATTTATAGACAAACTTTGGGTGGTAGTTTTCTACTTAAGTCCTGCAATCAGCTGGGGAGATCTTTTTGTAGATAAAATAGTTTTTTCTTGTTGTATAAGTATCGGACTCTAGATTTTTTTGTTTAATATAAGATCGTCCGAAGAGTTCATGTGTAACTAGTACGAGTCGGGAGTCCTCTAGAGCTACGACTGTGTCTTAACCAGAGAAAAAGAGATCAACCCGACTACATCCATGTAGTTATTTAAACTTTTAAAGTGAAAGGATCGTGACCGGGTTGGTCGTGAACTGGGAAAATACAAAGGGACATGCTGGGCGTCCTTCGGAGGATCGGAAACTACCGAACCTCCGAGTCCAGCTTCTGCCACGTGTTCCACTGCACCTGGAACCCCCACCACACACGGAAAGAAAAAAAGTCCCTCAAACTCCTGAAAACAAAGCGACCGCCGCCAGTCGTAGCATCTTCGACGAGCGTTGGATCTTTGCCAACCCGTCATAGCATCGCCGCCGGCCGCTTGTAGCAACTCCGGCGATGGCCGCTCGTAGGAACTTCGGTCGCGGCTCGTAGCACCACGTGTCACCCATTGTAGCAGTGTCACTGAAGGATGGTGGCACGCGCACCGGTAGCATGGCCACCATCCCCTTGTAGCACCCTTGCCGGCCCTTGGTAGCACAGCCGCTGGCGGCCCTTGCTAGCAACTCTGCCAGTCCTTGGTAGCAAGATCGCCGTCCCTTAGAAGCATGACTGCCTGCCCTCGGTAGCAAGGTCATCACCCCTTGGTAGCATGACCGCTAGCCGCTGGTAGCAAAGTCGTCGGTCCTTGGTAGAAATATCGCTGTCCCTTGGAAGCACGACTGCCTGCCCTCGGTAGCAAGGTCGCCGGCCCTTGGTAGCAGGAGCGGGCCCACTTCAATTCAAAGATATTCGGATGCATACCCAAAAAAATTGACAAAAAATTAGGCATATACAATAGATAACAGGTATATATATATATGAAAAAATAAGAAAAATACAAAGTACACAACACAACGTATTCATGCCACATCTCACTTCTCACCTCCATCCTCAAGTGGCCCAACTAACCCGACTTTTCCCCACGCGCCGCCAGGAAGAGAAAAAAGAGTTCCTGCCCTAGGGCACTGCCTTCCTGCCGGCCTCCGGCGGCTCCCCGCGCCAACGACCTAGGTCGTCGGTCGTGAGGGGGATCGCCAGATCCACGCGTGTCGATAATTTAATCTAAAGTACTCCCTCCGATTCATATTACTTGTTGCTGAATTGGACGTATCTAGCACTAAAACATGTCTAGATACACCCATTTAAGCGACAAGTAATATGAATCGGAGGGAGTAGATTCGTTTTTATTCTGCTCATCATCTTGGCTTCGGGGATAAAGATGACAGCGCTGAATAAATTTTCTTCAGATCCTTCCTCAATTGATTTGGAGATCAGTCTATCCAATCAAGGATGGTGTGGCGGTGGCGCTATCTTCGTGATGGATTTGTGTCCTCAGGCTCCGCCGTTGCGTCGGTGTTTGCCCCAGCGCCAGCGCGGATCCTGGGAGGTAGTCCAGGAGCGGATGCAGATTGCGATCTGCATCGACGGCATCTGGAAGATAGTGGATCGTGTGCTGGGTCTGTGGTTCGTGGATGGCAGGTGTGGCTTCCTCCTTCGACGTCTTAGTTGTGCGGGGGTGCTAGATCTAGAGCTTGATGGCGTGTCCGGGGTGTTGCCCCGGTCTGATTCGTTCAACGACAATGGTTTCACCTTGGGTGAGCCACCTTGGAGGTCCACAAAGCTGCATATCAGCGATGGAACCGCATCGAGCTTGGGCGAGGAGGTGACCCGTCATTCTTTCCTTTGGTGGCTACTATGGTGGTGCCAGAGGCAAGTAACGGGCGTCGGCGTCAAGCTTAGAGATTTTTTCCGTTTAGATTGTTTTCTTTCTTGGTCGGTGGTCCTTTGCGCAAAAGGTTGCATTTTGTTGTCTTTTCAGTTTTGTTAGGTCGATGTTTACGTGGTTTATACTATGATCTTTGATATATAAATAAATGAGACACGTATTATCATGAAAAAAATGCCCAACTAGCTGCATCGCTAGACCGCACGCACGCCTACGATCGTGTAACTAGATAGACAGCCAATGTCTCTTCTTTGGCGTCGCTCTTCATGTATTCCTAAATCCCGATTGCCCCGCTCGGAATTTCCCGTGTTAGAGTAGGTATATGTGTAAAGGCTAGAGATAGACTAGAACTTTACGTCTTGTACTTTAACTCTCCACCTATCCCCTTGTAATTCTATATAAACCCCTATGAGGGTCATTGCAATATAAGACAATATTCAGGGATCAATATTTTTCACATGGTATCAGAACGGTTAGCCTCACGGCGCCAATCCTAGGCTCTTCCATCACTTTCGCAACGCGCCGCCTCTCGGAGAGATTACTCCTCGAGGGCACGGCACCCGGTCTTGATCAAAGATCTAGCCGGTTATTTAGATTAGATCAAATTAGAAATTTTCCTAGTTTGCGTAGACTAGTTCCGATTATATAGCCAAATAAAATCCCTAAATTTCCGTGATCCGGTGAAATTCGGTGCAGCACGGCGGCGCTGTGCGATCCAACTCAAAAGATGTGCATCGCTATGTCAACAGCGTCACCGGGCTCACGCGGCTCCACGCGGCGGAGCAGTGCAGGCGAGGGTCACGCGACGCCATCTACAGGAGCAAGGACACCTAGCAAGCGTATGTGTGAGTCACGCGGGAGCCAGCAACCAACGTCCAGGCTAATCTCCCTTCAACTCCAACACGCACAGATGCATCCACGACGTTGACACATCCGTGATCTCCGTCAAGACGACTCCACGCACGCAACTACACCAACAATCTATGATTAGCAACTACATCACCTTTCTAAAAAAAAAGCAACTACATCACCAGATCTGCACTGCATCGACACGACTACACCGACACCAAGACTGCACTGAGCTGGACTACATCGACCTAAATCACGATATCGAGGTATACGACTATACCAAAATCTTCGTCGAGTTCTACATCGCCAACAAAAATCATCGCCAAGGTCTACATCACATGTCTAAATCGCCGCCGCCATAGCCCGGCGTTCTGCTAGGGCGATTATACAATCGCCTCGCCTGCCTGGTCAAAAACCCGCCGCCGCCGCTGATCCTAAGCGATCTGCCGCCGCCATAAAAACCTTGTCGCCGCCGGTTGCCTTGTGCCCCGGCCGCCGCCTCCAAAACCTACAACCAAAAACCTGTCGCCGCCGCAAATCTCTGCCGCTGCCGCACAAAAACCCGCTGCCGCCGCAGATTCCTGCCGCCGCCGCATTATGACGAAGAAACTCGCCGCCGCCGCAGATTCCTGCCGCCGCCTCACAAAAACCTAAAACCCTACGACACAAACCGCGCAATTTTTTTGTGCCTCCGGTGATATTGGCTGCAATAACCACGACAACCTCGACCATGGCTACATCATGACCGACTACCTCGACATCGACATCAAGAACAACATCTACAACAACTCAAGAACCCCAGTCAACAGCGCCCGCGTCGTCACTTGCGTCCACGCCACTCCCGTTGTGACTGCGAGAGGGAAGAGAGGCACCAGAAGACCGAAGCGCAAGACTTCAAATCCAGTCGCAAGCGTCCGCTTCACTTCCGCTACGACTGAGGGGAATGTTAGAGTATGCATACGTGTAAAGGCTAGAGATAGACTAGGACTTTACGTCTTGTACTCCAAGTGCCCACATATCCCCTTGTAACTCTATATAAATCCCACGAGGGTCATTGCAATACAAGACAATATTCAGGGATCAATATCTTTCACACCCCGTACAATCAGCCAATTAACCGTCCAGCCCTAGACGCGTGACGGCGGAATCCCGGTGCCGACGCAACAGGTCGAACTCGTCTGTTTAGCTACTGTGTTTAGCTACTGTTATATCTGAACCTTATGTTCATACCTAAATGGAATATATATCCCTACTTTATGCACTTGTGTGTACTAAATTTCTCTACTTTACTGTATGCCGCTTACTCTACTTGGTGATCAATGTAATGTGAAAAACTTTTGTGGATGTTGCTCTTGCCATTCGTCTTTCTCGGTTGTTTCACTTACCGCTTATAGTTCTTCATAATAATCTTGCTTAATTGATGTTTTACAAGCTGTTTATCAGTCTGAATCTTGGGGGGTCATGCGCCAAGGCGCATCCCTAAATCTAGTGTTCCTTTAAGCAGCCCATATTAGACCGTGAAGGCGTGTGCTTTTGTGCTTATGGTTCTTTCTCCGCTCTAGAAAAAAAAATCGGTGTACCTTAATTAGTGAAAGTATAGATCGCGCTAGACGCAAGACATATACGACATAATTATTGTAACATAATAATTAGTAGCATAATTTATATGGTTAATCTAAAAACTACACTTCAGCTGTTTTCAAAATAAGGTTTATTTGCTGCTCTAAGACACGACTTTGACTAGTAATTGTTAAGTTAATGTACGATTGATCTGTCGTGGAAGTGATGTCACTATTTTCATTTTAAAAAAACTTATAAATATGATACTATCACATAAAGCACATATAGCGGACTAGTTGGTTGCCAAAGAATTGTTCTAAGGAAAAAAAACCATACCTTGTATGAGAAATGAAGTGAGTGCTTCATGAGAAATGATTGGAAATAAATAAAAAAGTTTAGTATAAGAAACTAAGTATGTAACAACTCTTTTTTTTGAAGAGAAGTATGTAACAACTCATTAGTCAATCCGGTTATGATGCGCACATGCTTAATTATGGGCGTTTTGAAGAAGCCACAATCAAACATCTAAGTAGATGTTGTCGATTTTTGAATTTGATTAAAAGTATTGCAAAATATAACTCCTCGTGCATAGAATAATTATGAAAATCAGCTACTACAAACAATCAATAGCTTGAATAATGTATGAAAACATACAAAATATACCTTTTGATGAAGTACGACTACCTTTCAAAAACTCGGGTCATCTTGTTCTAGTAGTCTTATAAGGGCATCTCATATAATAAACTGAAATACTACACTAACACACAACATTTTTTCTTATGAGAAAACTAACTCTAAATTTGGACTGAGACACCCATCCCCACTAGAAGAGCTTCATTAACTCATGTTCATCTTTTGGGCCCGCAAGAAACAACTCTATAGCTGCACCGAAGCATCATTGCCCGCAGATATAGCCTCCAACATGACTAAGAATGACTAAGAGAGTGTTGGGCTCACCTTCCACGTCATGCATGCGCACTCACGGAACCAAGTGATGCCCTCATGTTTTGCATGTATATTCGCACATGTATATGCTCTCTCGACGAGCTCCTCAAAGTTTTAGAGAGGATCAGGAAGCCAACTCTTAGGATGTATTCGGTTCTGGAACCAAGTGGAATAGAATGTTATGGTTGTACTCCAGAGGAATGGAATGGTTCCGTCAGAGGTTGTGTTTTGGCTCACGGATGCAAATAAGCCCATTATGAAAAATACATAAAAAATAAAATTTAAAATATTAAAAAAATATACAATTTTTTTGCATGTCCATATAAACATTTTATGTTGATACACATTTTTTTAGAAAAAATAAATATTTTATGTGGCTTGTGTAAAAAAGATAAAAGAAATGTTCGTGAATAGTCATGTTATAGCATCGAAATTTGTCTTTTTATGTGGGTCACAAAAAATGTCCTTTTTTCCTAAAAACTTGTGTATGAACATATAATATCTAGATGTACATGCATATATTTTTTTCTAATTTTTTTAACGTTTTGAAATGTGCTTTCTAACAATAGGGTCATTTGTACCCTTGAGCCGAATTGGATATCCGTGGTTCCATCCCACGTTCGGTTGGAACACAACATAGAACGAATGGTTCGGTTGGGAATCGAAGAGCAGAACATGTGACCATATTCCAGTTATTTAAGCTTAAAATTAATATTTTGAGACTCGAAGAGCGGAACATGTGACCATATTCCAGTTATTTAAGCTTAAAATTAATATTTTGTCTCAAAATATTAATTACCGGTGGCAAATTGCTTTTTTCTCCTAATCATAGCCTTTTTTGTGCGAAGGTGGATCATATTGCATTAACCAAGATTCTTACAGAAAAGCCCTGAAACAAAGAAAAATACAGCATAGTCCTTCAGCACCCCAGCGTCATCCTCCTCGACATCACGTTACGCCGGCGAAACCCGCCGCCACACCTCCACCGATGCCTGCACTGGGAGGATCCCCCGAGCGGTCGGGAAGTCGATGCCCCTCGGCACCTGAGCGCCTCCATCCTGCACCACAGTCGACGACGCCGGCTTGGTCAACCGCAACACCACCACCTGGATCTTCGACGGCCGGCTCCACCATCTCTCGGACGTCGGCTTGAGGGAGACGCGCACCACAGCTCCGGAGAGCGGCGAGCGCGAAAGGAGCGACAGATCCGCCGTGGAGCTCTACCGGAGCACCACGAGCAGAGGAGAGGACCGCCGCCCACAAAAGCCACTCCGGCCACGCCGCCTCACCCTCAGCGCCGCCGTCTAGCACCCTATTGCCTCCTACACTATGTACACGCCGTGATCCGTTGATTCTCTGTCCTCCTGCCACCGGTTTGGTCGTCGGAGGACGGAGAATCGGGGGAATCGACGGCGGTGAGGTGGAGCAACGGGGGGTTTCAGAAATCGCCTCCTTTCTACTGTAGATGGGGAAAGGAGAAGAGGTCCGGGCTCTCAGTGTGGTAAATCAAATCAACATGCAAAATGGGAGTGCTTCGTGCCGCCACCGCGTGTGCTTCCCCTACTGCCATCGGCCCGCTGCTTCACCCACCTGCACTGTCGGCCCCTTCTGCTGCCGCCTTGACCACATGTTCCCTTCCCTCGGCTTGAGGCCCTCTTCCCACCGGTGAGCAGTGGCGTGCTAAGAGGGAGAGCGGCGGCACACAAGTCAGAATATATCTTTTTTTTGTTCGGTGGGGTGAGGATTAGTGACTCGTTCCACCAGATTCCACTCATTCGGTCGGACGAGTTAGTTCCGCATCTAGGAGGATTATTTCCTAGGTGCGGAACCATTCCATCCCATTTTCTTTACTATTAACTAGCTGAATGACCGTGCATTGCTACGGAACAAATAATAAATTGACACATTGTAGACAAGGTATCGCACTAATTCCATTGAAGATCTTTTAGTTGTAATAAATTTTAGCTCACGGCCTCTTTCTACAATTAAAAATTGCCCGTAGATGATACTCGTTGTCTTCGATTTTATGCGCAAGATGAGATTGAATCATAGATGATGGGCACATATTCCTCCTCCAATTAAAAAGAAAACAGATAGCGATTCAATATTCATGTAGTGACACTTAAATACAATACAATTACAAAATTATGATCATCACATAAATGGTTCATAGAAGATCCAATACATAGCTATAGAAGACGCAGATCATTGGTAACCAAATTCTAGAGGACAAAGAGCTACTTGGTTTGAGTTCTCGCTGAAATTTTCCTAGCCGAGCTCATGTGCAGATATAGTTTGGTTGGAGATGTGAGAATAAATGACTACGAGGGTTGTCTGGTGCCAAAGAAATTGGCTACGGTTTCTCTCGGACCCATAGTTTAAAAAACTGCTGATTGAACTGTTGAGCCTATCGGTTCATGTTTTTACAGGTCGGATCGCCAGTTCATCGGTTCACTGTCTGGTCTTTTAAGAAGTAAAATATTTTCTTATATATATTATAATTACAGCAGTAAATAGATAAATATGTCTTTTTTAGGGAAAATAGATAAATATGTCTGCAAAAAATATTCTACAGTTGGCCTAATTATTTCCATAAGAAAGTACTTAGCATAAATATGGTCAAATGACAATAAAAGTGGGGCAAATGTTCAGCTGCAAAGAAACGGAAGGCAATTCATCTAAGTCCAAAGAATGGTATAGCAAAACATTAAATGTCTCATTTTTATGTCCTAGGCTCCAACCTTCCTATGTCTGATGACCGCACTTTTATAGTCAGCCATGACTTCCAGATTGACGCGTGCCCAGATTCTTCTCCCCCATTGCTACAATCATTTATTAAACCATGATGAGATTTCCCATTTATAGATTTTTGTAAGAAAAGTACACTTATTATTTTAAGGAGTTATAGAGTTTATCTAATTATATTGACATATGGAAGAGAGGCATAATTCATTCATTGTGAATGTTAGGAGAAGAGGGAAGTACACATGAGTATTTAAACCTTACGAAGCTACTACTGTCTAATTTTTTCCAGAACCGCAGTAGCACATAATTAGAATTTCTAAATCAATATTTAACATGATTTTCCAGTATACAAACTCTTAGTTTCAAATCTTCACTATATATGAACCTGGTGTACTTCAGTTCAGCCAAAGGATTGTTTTTTTTTTTGAAGGATTTGCCAAAGGATATTGGTTTGACAGTCAAGAGGAATTTGATTTATGAAAACACCACCGGATCGAGAGAAGTACACATGAGTATTTCAAACCTTACGAAGCTGCTACTGTCTAATTTTTTAAAAACTGCAATAGCACATAAAATTAGAATTTCTAAATCAAGAAGTATTTAACATGATTTTCCAGTATACAAATTCTTAGTTTCAAATCTTCACTATATATGAACCTGGTGTACTTCAGGTCGATCCAGTGATTTTTTGAAGGATTTGCCAAAGGATATTGGTGTGACAGTCAAGAGGAATTTCATTTACGAAAACACCACCGGATCGATCCTAAGAGCAATTAAAGAAATTTTGACCTGGTTGACTCTGAAGGTCGTATAAGCATGTATTGGTGGCCGATGGAACTAAAAGCGACTGGTTGGTCCTCAATCGATGAACTTTGGCTTCAGTGGCAACTCTATGGACGATGCCACCGGGACCATCCATGGAGGGTACAACGCATGCTTCATCAGTAGCATCCTCCATGCACATGGATTTACCCCAGACTTACCTCAACATCATCTTCTTAGACTTTTCGAACAAACTGCATTTGTCTCAGCTGACTGCCTGCAACATCAGCCATGATAATATCAGTCCACACCACTATCATAAGAAATGATGATCTGAACCAGCACATATGAATCCTTAGTTTCATCTATTATCTGGGAGCAACATAAAAAAGGAGAGTATAACTTGACAGGACAGCGACAATGTAGTCGAGCAGAGAGTCCAGAGGTACTTGGCGAAGCACTCACCATGCCTTCTTCTCCAGCACGATGGTCACGCCCAGATTCACTAGGGTGTTGGACGAACTATAGTTTTATCAGCAGTATTTGTTAATTCTTTCCACCGAATCAATCAAAGGGAAAGCAAAATCGGTGAATTGAAGAGAAGGAAAACCTTTAAAAACTCGTCACAAGAGTTGTATCTGGCGACAGCAGCGCCGATCACGGCTGTTCCGGCTGAGAATTTAACTGCCATAGAATATACACATTCAAACCTTGCTCCAGCAATACATAGCCTTGTTGAACTATGCATATCCTGATGTCACGGTACACCATGACACTTGTTCGTTTCTGAGTACATTCAGTACAATGATATCAGGAATCAATTAAGAGAATAAATCAATAGATCAAAGTGATATTTGAGGCATAAATAATAACTTTTACCTCAACTATTATTTGCGTCAGTTGGGTTATAGCTTAGAAATTAAAATAAGTCAAGACCAATCGGTTCAGGGACATCCAGCCTTTATTTTTATATATAAAATGTTATCTAATGTAGAAACTACAGAAAGATTTTGGCATTCAGGCATTATCACAAACACCCCAAGTGCAGAAGTACAACAGGCATGCATTACATGATTAGAATCACAATCAGAGATGAAGGCAAAGCATTAGGATACAACACATTTGCCTACTCCATCTCATTTGCATTGTCATACATGGTTTTTGATTTCCTAGTGTTTTACATTGACTTAAGAATAGGAGACGATGAAACCATCCTCTCTGAACTTCAAGCCTGAGCAGATGCATCAGGTCAACCTCCACTGACTCAGAAAAAAATCTACGTACTCACTGTCTACAATTCACCGGTAAACATATACATCCATAGTATTCCCATGCATCTGTTGAAGACAAAAAGAGGAATACCTTGCAACATAGGTTGCCGGTGCAGACTTTGAAGGCAGCATCGGTGTACGGCGTCAGTCTTGGAGGTTGGACGGCGCACTCGGTCGGCGGCGGGCTGGTGCGTGTGGCTGGTGCGAAGCGATGGGATGGTGTCGGACTGGCCGTTCTCCACCACCGCAGAAGCTCCTGATTGTCGGAGGAAAGGGCACAGACCTCGGGTGTGGCCCGAGGGATGGTGCCGGCCTGGCCATGCTCCGCCTCCGCAGAAGGAATCACTGGAGTAAGGAAACTGCTGCATCAACCTTTAACTAATGCGGCTTCCTTGAGATAAATCTCCGGATCATCCAAGTCGAGGAGGCGCGGATTGGGGGCACTCACCTCTAAATTTCTTCCCTGCGGACAGAATTTGCTCTCGGCAGCTCGAGCACCCCCTCTCCTCACCTCCTGTTTGTACGCTCCATCACTACGGTCGGCCATCTGCCCGTCTCGATGGCCACAACAGCGGCGACACGGCCGGCTAGCCTCCTCCGTTGCCTCCTCTGCTGAGACTCTCTGATTTCCCTAGGTGCAGCGACCGGCCGACAAGGGTGGATCTGGGAGGCGGCCGTGTGGATGGGTGTTGGCCGGTTGTCGGTCGTGGTGGCGGCGCAGGGCGCTCGAGCTGGAGGCAGAGCGGGGCGCTCGGGCGGATGCGTCAGGGGCGGAGCATGCTGGCCGGAGAGAAGGTCCGCGGGCACCACGCGGCGCGGGGAGGCGCTCTGGTGGATGCGAAGCGAGGCGCTCGGCGGATGCGGGAGGCAAGATGGCGCTGGCCAAACCTGGCCAACGGGCCGGCCCGGCACGACACAGGCCCGGTGAAATGGATCGTATGGGCACCTAGAGGGGGTGAATAGGTGCTACACCAATTTTTAATTCTTTTTTAATTTTAGGCTTAGCACAAAGATAAATTCTCTTGATAAACTAATGTGTGGAATTTCCCTATATGCAAATCTATCTACTAGCGAGCAAGGAGCGAGTAGAAGAGGAACGAGTGAACCAAAGTGAAGCACGCGGAGACACATGATTTGTTTGACCGCAGTTCCTTCCTTGTTAAGGGAAGTACGTCTGCGTTGGAGGGGTGGGCGGTATTAAGACCACCACACCACAAAAGGCCTCACCCTGTTCTCCGATGGATCTCGCCACAACAGGCCTGATCCACCTTCCACTATAGGTACCGTTCGAGGCGGGCACCGGCGCCTTTACACAACTAGCGGGGCAACAACTCCACAACAACTTGGAGGCTCCCGAAATGACAACAAGCTGCCACAAGAACAAAGTTGTCAAATACAATAACACGATCTAGGTATTAACGAGAATACTAGATCAGGGATTTCTCCAAGTGAATGGAGAGGAGTTGAAGCGCTTGATTCTTGATGTTGATGATGAACTTCTCCTCCTTCAATTCCACCAAAGATCAAGACCTTAGGGTGGTTGAAGTGGGAGATCGAGATTTAGAGCTCTTGCATAGGGTCTGGTCGAATTCAAATGAATCAAGAGTTCTGGACGTTGGGGAAGAAGGGGTACTTATACCCCCTTCCAAAAACCAGCCGTTGCACACTTTGGGGGCCGGATTATCCGGCCCAAGTGAGGGCCGGATTATCCGGTCTGGGGAAACTCCGCCCCAGACTCGGAATATCCGGCAGAAAATCCGCCCCCTCTCTGAGCGTCGCGCCGAGCTTGCCCTTGATCAATTTCTGGGGGCCGGATTATCCGGCCCTATGCGAAGGCCGGATTATCCGGCCTGGGGAAGAAAAACCGCCCCAGTTCAGATTTTCCGGTAGAAAATCCGACCAGATACCGAGCGACGCGCCTTGGCTCCTTTTGCTCGAAAACTGGGGGCCGGATTATCCGGCCCTTGCGAAACCCGGATTATCCGGCCTGGGGAGGAAAAACCGCCCCAGTTCGGATTTTCCGGGAGAAAATCCGACTGGACACAGAGCGACGCGCCTTAGCTTCCTTGAGAGATGAGGTAGGCCGGATTATCCGGCCCCCCTCAAAACTTCCTGCACACTTAGCACACATGAAAAGTCTTCATAGTATTGTTATCTAACACGCAAAACATAGGAAAACATGAAATGTTCTTTCAATCTCCCCCTTTTTGGTGTTAGATGAAAATACCAGGATTTGCAGGAGAAAGACACAAGACAAACAGAGATAACTATGGAAGGGACTCCCCCTCAATGTGTGCATAATAGAGTTTTGCATTGGAATACAAATGCACACAATTAGGTGAATCTATTCCATAGACAAAAGGGCAAAAACACATATCACCAAAGTAGAGAATAAGAATCCTTGACATAAATCACAATTATTATTGGATAACCATTATGAGTGCGCGCCTTCCGTGATAAACCTCCAGCAATAGGATATGAATAGATATAACCATGAGCATAATCCATGATATGAAGTCCATAAGTATCATCCAGACAACCACATAAAGTCTCAACCACAAATCACAAACCACGAATATAAAAGTTCAACGCTAAATGGGCATAAGCAAGAAATAACGAATAAAAAGTGCAAGTGCTTATGCCCGACCCATGGAAATCCACGGACAACCTAATAGAACTACTTCTCCCCCTTTGGCATCGAGACACCAAAAAGGGAGAAGAGCGATGCTAGCCGGATTATCTGGCCAATACTTGGGCCGGATTATCCGGCCTAAAATCTGGGATTCTGTTATACACAGAACCAGGCCCGCGCGTCCCCAAACAACACCCCCACAAGGTGTACAAGGGACTTGTGTGCAAGAATAGATGGCTTAGAGGTAGGGAAGGCTTAGGATTAAGAGAGCCAAACTGGGATGGTACTAGACACTCAAAATTGAAAAAAACAAATCAAATAAAAGCCAAGTTGAGAGTGATTCCCATAAGAACAAGAGAGAGCAAATAACATCCAAAAAGATCCAATTCTCCACAAAGGAGAGGGCGGTGGCCGAAGCCACCTTGTTGGAGTGTATGGGGTGACACCACGAAGATATATCTTGGGTTCACGACCAATACTCATCAATAAGCTCACATATCACAATATGATATTAAGAGAAATGATATAACTTGCTATTGGCATTATGGGGGGAGGGTTAGCCCAATAAGTTAGGACCACACTCCCCCTATATCCATGCCCACACCTAGACCAAACAAGGATTGAGATGTACGAGCGGGTGCATGGGTAATCAAGACAAACTCCGGGAATCAATGATATTTAGCTCATTCCTCAAATAGCAGAATCTTGCTTCATCAAGTGGCTTTGTAAAAATATCCGCCAGTTGGTTCTTCGTGCTCACAAAAGATAGATCAATATCACCTCGAGCAACATGGTCACGAATAAAATGATTCTGAATCTCAATATGCTTCGTCCTTGTGTGCTGAACTGGATTGTACGCAATTTTGATAGCACTTTCATTATCACATAAAAGAGGCACTTTGTCACAATTGACACCGTATTCCTTTAAGGTTTGCCTCATCCACAATAGTTGAGTACAAGCGCTGGCAGCAGCAACATATTCAGCTTCGGCGGTGGAGAGAGATATACAATTCTGCTTTTTGGAGGACCAACATACAAGAGATCTTCCCAAGAATTGACAAGCTCCAGAAGTTGACTTCCGATCATCCTTATCACCAGCCCAATCTGAGTCAGTATAACCACATAAAGAGAAATTGGAGCCCTTGGGATACCAGAGACCAAAGTTGGGGGAATGAACTAAGTATCGAAAGATCCTCTTGACCGCCACTAAGTGGCTTTCTTTAGGAGCTTCTTGATACCTTGCACATACTCCCACACTCAACACAATATCGGGTCTAGATGCGCAGAGGTAAAGAAGAGAGCCGATCATGGAACGGTATACCTTTTGGTCCACATCTTTACCATGAGGGTTGAGTTCGAGATGACACTTTGTTTGCATCGGAGTAGCGACACCATTTAGATCTATCATCTTCAATCTCTTGAGCATGTATTGGATGTACTTTGCTTGATTAATAAAGGTTCCTTCTCTTAGCTGCTTGATCTCGAATCCAAGAAAGAACCGTAATTCCCCCATCATAGACATCTCAAAACCTGTCAGTCATAAGCTTTGAAAATTCATCGTTAAAAGCTTTGATAGTAGAACCAAAAATGATATCATCTACATATAGTTGGCATACGAAGAGCTCCCCCTTAACCTTCTTAGTAAAAAGAGTGGGGTCGATTTGCCCAACTTCGAAGCCACGATCTAACAAACGCTCTTTAAGGTGCTCATACCACGCACGTGGGGCTTGTTTAAGACCATAGAGTGCCTCATCGAGTTTGTAGACATGGTTCGGGAAGTTAGAATCCTCAAACCCCGGGGGTTGCTTTACGTATACCAACTCATGTAGAGGATTGTTAAGGAAGGCACTCTTGACGTCCATTTGCTGCAACTTAAAATTGTTATGAGTAGCATAAGCAAGTAGGATACGGATGGACTCAAGACGAGCCACAGGAGCATAGGTCTCTCCAAAGTCGATGCCCTCAACTTGGGAGTAACCTTGTGCCACAAGTCTTGCCTTGTTCCTCAAAACAATGCCATTCTCATCTTGCTTGTTCTTGAAAATCCACTTGGTGCCGATAACATTGCGGCACTCTTTGGGTTTCTCCACTAGTTTCCAGACTTTGTTGCGCTCGAAATTGTTCAATTCTTCATGCATAGCAACAACCCAGTCTAGGTCTTCAAGAGCTTCAAAGACCTTCTTAGGTTCCACCATGGAGATATGAGCTTGATGCTCACCAAAACTGGCCAATTCTCTTCTAGTAGACACCCTTCGTCGAAGATCACCAACAACCTTGTCGAGAGTGTGACCCCTCAACTCAAGGTTACGATCAGCCCGAGCCTTGCGACGAAGTTCAATAAGTTTGTTGTATCTTGGTGGAGGAGATTCATCACTTGAGTCTTCATTGGAGGCATTTTCTCCGCCTTGATCAGTAGCTGGAACATCAGTAGCAGGTGGTGGAGATGCATGCCCTTGAGGTGAGTCCGTAGCCATAACAGGAGGCTGCAGAACTAGAGAGTCAGAGCCGGATAATCCGGCCGGTGAAGAGACCGGATAATCCGTCCTGGGAGGACTTGCAGCAGCAGCATCAGGAAGCCTGGGACTTGCTTGAACTGGCAAGGAGCCGGATAATCCGGGGTCAGCCAGAAAATCCGGCCTGGAGCTTTCTGGAGCAACTTGACCTTCAGCAGTTGATGGAGATGGTGTAGAAGTTGCCCCCGTGGTTGGAGCATGTTGCGTATGTGTAGATGAGGGCTCTATATGAGTAGAGCATTGTCCTTCCCGGTCCGCCACAAGGGGTTCCTCAATGGGGCGGAAGAATCCCACGCCCATTCTTCTTATGGCATCTTGGGGTATTTCAACATCTGCATCACAAACACAAACTTGCTCCGCACGGGAACCATCATTTTCCTCGAACACCACACTACAAGATTCTACAACAGTTCTGGAGAGCTTATTGTAGACTCTATAAGTGTGGGATTCGACACCATAACCAACAAAAATACCTTCTAGAGCCTTAGATTCAAACTTAGATAAACGAACTCCTTTAATAAGAAAGAAACACTTACACCCGAATACCCGAAAGTATGAGATGTTTGGCTTGTTACCGGTAAGTATTTCATACGGAGTCTTGTACAAAACCTTGCGGAGGTATAAACGATTGGATGAATGACAAGCAGTAGAGATTGCTTCAGCCCAGAAGTTATATGGAGATTTGAATTCGGCCAACATTGATCTTGCCATGTCCATTAGAGTTCGATTCTTCCTCTCGGCTACACCATTTTGTTGAGGGGTGTACGCAGCGGAATATTGATGTCTTATCCCCTCTTCACTTAGGAACTCATTTAAGGTGTAGTTCTTGAACTCTGAGCCGTTATCACTCCTTATAGCCCGAATGGGGACGTTGTGTTGACGTTGAACCCAAGTGTTGGCGAAGTCGATGACAGTTTGTTGAGTTTCACTCTTCAACTTGAAGAAATAAACCCAAGTGTTGAAGGGAATATGCCCGAGAGGCAATAATAAAGTGGTTATTATCTTATTCCATGTTTATGATAAATGTTTATTTTATATGCTAGAATTGTATTGATTCGGAAACATCAATACATGTGTGTTTAATAAACAAAAAGGGTTCCTAGTCATGCCTCTCTTATAGACTAGCTTGTTGATTAACAAGATGATCAAGGTTTCCTGATCATGGACATTGGATGTTGTTAATAACAAGGTCACACCATTGGTGGAATGATGTGATGAACATTCATCCGAAGTATAGCATTACGATCAAGTCATTATGTTTATATTGCTATAACATCATACGAAGTAATCTTTATCCTTAGACCATGAGATCATGTTAATTGCTAACACCGGAAGAGTATCTTGATAACATCAAACGTCACACCGTAACAGGGTGACTATAAAGATGAGTTCAGTACTACGAAGGTGTTATGTTGAGGCTCATGGATCAAGAGTGGAATTTGTCAATCCAGATGACGGATAGATATTCTCTGGGCCCTCTCGATGATATCACATTGAAATAGCTTGCAAGCAAGTGATGTGATCACTAGAATGTTATATCACGGGAACGAGAAAAGAGTACATGTCGGTAACGAGATCAAACTAGGTATGGAGATACCGATGATCGAATCTCGGACATGTAATATATCGAGGGACAAAGGGATTTAGTTACTAGCGTTAAAAGGTTCTCACGATCACAAAAGTCATCGTTGAATGTGTAGGAGTCAGTATGGATCTCCAGGTCCCGCTGCTGATTATTGATCGGAGAGGGGTCTCGATCATGTCTGCATTATTCGCGAACCGTAGGGTGACACACTTAAGGGATACCGACACCATTTAGAGCAAATATGTTTCAGATAAAGATTTAAGAAAGCGCTGGAATTATTTCAATAGACACCGAAACTGTTTCGGGTGAAATTGCTGAAATTGGTTCTGCATGTAATATTGAAATTTTGCAGGGGGTTATGTGAATGTTTATTAATTAAAGTAATTAAAAAAATTCTGAATAAAAATAATAAAAGAGTTTTATTAAATGAGAGAGTATTAAATTTGGAGAAATTTAATGCATTTAAAGTGGAGACTTTAAAAGAGAATGTGAAGGGACAAATTTATGTGGAGGGAGTTACTACCACATGAATGGAGGAGGTGAAGAGTCACCTCCTCCATGCGCCGGCCATGAAGGAGGGGCACCCCCCTCCTCCTATAAAAGGCCACCCCTCCTCACTTCTCACACACACCTCCTTGTGAAGGATCTCTCTCCCCCTCTAGTATTATTCCCCCATGGTCTCGGATTAGCGAGATACATGTTCCCGGTGGCTTTATCTGGAAAGGAGTTGCTGCTTCCGCTGCTTTGCTAGAGCGAGGGACGGAGGTTGTCGGCGTACCGGACGTGTGTGCGATCACGGGTGCACCGCTGCTTTGCGGTGCTGGACTTGGTGGTGCTGGAGCTGGATCTGATGGACGTGCTGGAGCCGGACCTGCTGGACTTCATCACGATCTTGAGATCGGCAAGTGTACGACTACATCAACCACGAGTTCCTACTCGTTAACAAAGCTCGTTGTCTATGAGGGTAAGTTCTCGTTGGATGTATGTCCACCCGTTGCTTTGTACCTAGTAGATAGATCTTGGCGTGTAGTTCACACCGTAGGAAAATTTTTGTTTTCTATGCTGCGGACCCAACAGTGGTATCAGAGCCTGATCTATGCGTAGGTGCTTAGCACGGGTAGTACACATATGTTGATATGTGGGCGATGATGATCATGTTATTGCATCTTCTATGTATGTTGGATATTGGCGGCATAGTGGGATGAAGCGGCCCGGACCAACCTTACATGTCATCGTACATGAGACCGGTTCCACGACTGACATGCAACTTGTTTTGCATAAGTGGCTGGCGGGTGTCTGTCTCTCCTACTATAGTCAATATCTGATTTACAACAAGTTGCTAATAATTTGGTTATCCTCGTTGTGGTTCATGTTCGTAGGTAAGAACGGTTCTATCTCTGAAAGCCCTAAGCCACGTAAAACTTGCAATTGATAAATTAGAGGCGTCTAGTTTAGATCATTGCTGGGCTAGTGTATTGATATGGTATTGTTGTAAGTAGATATTGAAGGAAATATGCCCTGAGAGGCAATAATAAAGTTGTTATTATGTATTCCTTGTATATGATAGATGTTTATTTTGCATGCTATAATTGTATTGATAGGAAACATAAATACATGTGTGTTGAATAAACAAAAAGGGTTCCTAGTGATGCCTCTCTTATAGACTAGCATGTTGATTAACAAGATGATCAAGGTTTCCTGATCATGGACATTAGATGTTGTTAATAACAAGGTCACACCATTGGTGGAATGATGTGATGAACATTCATCCGAAGTATAGCATTACGATCAAGTCATTATGTTTATATTGCTATAACATCATACGAAGTAATCTTTATCCTTAGACCATGAGATCATGTTAATGCTAACACCGGAAGAGTATCTTGATAACATCAAACGTCACACCGTAACAGAGTGACTATAAAGGTGGGTTCAGTGCTACGAAGGTGTTATGTTGAGGCTCATGGATCAAGAGTGGAATTTGTCAATCCATATGACGGATAGATATACTATGGGCCCTCTCGGTGATATTACATTAGGATAGCTTGCAAGCAAGTGATGTGATCACTAGAATGTTATATCACGGGAACGAGAAAAGAGTGCATGTCGGTAACAAGATCAAACTAGGTATGGAGATACCGATGATCGAATCTCGGGCATGTAATATATCGAGAGACAAAGGGATTTAGTTACAAGCATTAAAGGTTCTCACGATCATAGGAGTCATCGTTGAATGTGTAGGAGTCAGTACGGATCTCCAGGTCCCGCTGCTGATTATTGATCGGAGAAGGGTCTCGATCATGTCTGCATTATTCGCGAACCGTAGGGTGGCACACTTAAGAGTTACCGGACACCATTTTGGAGCACATATGTTTCATACGAAAGAATTGCAAAGCGCAGGAATTATTTCAATAGAAACCGGAAATTGTTTCGGGTGAAATTGCAGAAGGTGGTTCTGCATGTGATATTGAAATATTGCAAGGGGCTATATGTGAATGTTTGTTAATTAAAGTAATTAACAAATTCTGAATAAATTTAATAAAAAGAGTTTTATTAAATGAGAGAGCATTAAATTTAGAGAAATTTAATGCATTTAAAGTGGAGACTTTAAAAAGGAATGTGAAGAGGCATTTTAATGTGGAGGGGTTACCACCACATGAATGGGGGAGGTGAGGGGTCACCCCCCCATGCGCCGGCCATGGAGAGAGGGGGCACCCCCCTCCTCCTATAAAAGGCCACCCCCTCCTCACTTCTCACACAGGGCCGGGCCGGCAAAATCGGAGGCCCTGTGCGAAACTCTAAAATATGCCCTATAATACTATAAATTTTTAACTATTGAACAATTATAACATATATGCTAGAGTGTATCATACATAGTAATTGAACATATGAATAAACATACCTATTAAACTTTCGATTGCATAATGTTTATTTGAACAACATCATTCTCTTAGTGTTCTTCGAAATAAAATCTTCAACAATATCCTCATAATCAATCTTCTCCAACACTTCACTCTCAAGTGCTATTGTTGCTAAATTATTTAGTCTCTGTTGTGTCATCGTAGTACGCATATATGACTTCAATAGCTTTAATTTTGAAAAGCTTCCTTCTGCTGATGCAACAGTCACAGGAATGGTCAACCGAACTCTATACGCAATACTTGCATTGGGAAAACAACCATGCCGCATTAAAAAATTTAGAACTTCAACAGGCCCCTTATTTTCCTTTGGAATAAAATCTTGAAGAAGCTTCAGCTCAACGTACAACTCTTTGGCATCAATGTCAGATTTTCTATCTTTATTTTCATCATTATCATGTTTTCTATCCTTAAGGGCAACCTCAAGATTATCACAAGAAGATCTCAAGCTATCGTTATCCAATGACTGCAATGTATCAGAAGTAAATAAGAAACCAAAAAATTTCTCGTAACCCTTATATTGTTCAAATCTGCTATTCAGTGAGGAAATTGCTTGATCAACAAGAGGTATAAAATAGTTGATTTGAAATGATTCCTCTGCAGACTGTGTGGCAATATTTGTGTCACCTGGGTTCTCATCAAACTGTTTCTTTCTTTTAATTTCTCGCTTTTCAGGAAATTTTGCACTAATATCCAACTCAAGTGCAATTCCTTTCGCCATCTCCAATGCTTGCAAGAAACCAGTTTCCCTGTACCGCTCGTAGAAAGACTTAAGCCCTTGCACTTTCTCAATAGCAACATCAATAAGCATATCCTTTGTTTGCAAAGTTTTGCTTACTACATTAATTGTATACAATACCTCATACCAGATGACTATGGCCACTATAAATTCATAGTCTCCAAGTTCATTTTTTGCCAAACCTAAAGCCTGACTGCTTGTCATTGGATCCTTATCAATTTCGGATATCTGAAATAAAAGATAGGAAATAAATATTTTAGTTGGATATGTAGCCAAAAACCAAAGAAACTACATCATTAGTAATATAAAAATATTATGTACCTGAAGTAGAGCCTCTCGAATGTCTGCACATTGGAATCTGATAGATTTAACACTTTCAACACGACTCTCCCAACGTGTAGCTGACACTGACTTGAGTGTCCATCCTGATATGTTATCTTTTAGAATATGCCATTTCTTGGTAGAATTAGCAAAAATTGTGTAGATGCGTTGGATGATTCCAAAGAAGTCTTTAGCTCTACCACGAGTCTTGGCCATATCACAAAGTGTTAAATTAAGGCTATGGCAACCACAAGTAGAATAGAAAGCTCTTGGATTCACATTCAAAAGCTTCTTTTGTACCCCTTGATGCTTTCCTTTCATGTTGGATCCATTGTCATAACCTTGTCCTCGCACGTCATTTATGTCAAGATCAAGAAGCTTTAGTTCATTCTCTAGCACATCAAAAAGTCCTTGTCCAGTTGTATCATTTACATGTAGAAATCCCAGAAAGGATTCTTCTATGCAAACGTGACCTGAAGATAAATCCACATATCTTATAATTAAAGACATTTGCTCTTGGTGACTTGCATCAGGGGTACAATCAAGTATGATAGAGAAATACTTTGCACGCTTTATTTTCTTAATAATTTCAGACCTGATAGAAAAGGCAAGCAAGTGCAACAACTCATTCTGAATCTTATGATCAAGATAATGGGCATGAGTTTCTTCATTTGTAATACGACGAACATGCTCCTGAATAATAGGGTCAAATTCAGCCAACATCTCTATCAAACCCAAGAAATTACCATTGCTGTCTTCATACAGTTTGCTATTACTACCACGAAAGGCTAGATTATGCTTGGCAAGAAATTTTACAATGGAAACAATTCTGAATAAAATCTTTCTCCAGTGGTCCTTTTCTTTCTCAAGTTGACGTTGAGCAGCTTTATCAATTGTCTGATGCTTCTCCAATCTAGTGCGCAACTCATACCAATTGGTCATATTCAAAACATGATCTGTAGTTGTCTCATGCTCTTTTAATCTATTGATAATATGTATCCAATCATTACAACCTTCCTTAGCCAACTGACCTTTTTGCTGCCCTTTTGTGAATACTTTACAACCAAAGCAAAAGACTCTATCGAGCTTCTTAGAGTACACAAGCCAATCCCTATCATATTGCTCCCCATTTGACATAAATCTAGTGTACAATTGCGCAGAAAACCTTCTCTTATTTCTATCTTTAGGACCTTTCTTAAATGATAAATCTCTTCTCGGACCCTTTTATGCTAAAATATCAATTTGTTTCTGATCAAGAGAATCCCAATCTCTTGGATCAAATATATCAGGCTCAAAATTATTTTCCTCTACCTTAATAGTGTCTTCCTCTACCTCAACATTATTTTCTGTCTCAGTCTGATCGTCTATAGGATCATTATAAGGAATAATAGCAAGTGCAAGGGTTAAAGTATCAACTGACTGATTATCGGATGACACCTGTGGTTTCTTTTTAATAAACCTATCCATTGCCCCTCTTTGAGATTGAATTAATTCTTCTTACTTTTATTTTCTCTTACGCTTTTGATAACCAGATTCTTGCTTCCCTATGCCGAATCCTACAGAAGAGATGAAGAGCACATTTAGACGAATTTAAGACTGAATTGAAGTACCCTAGAGCTAGGGCTAGGGGCTAGGGCACAAAGAGAAGAAAATATACAGGGATCCAGGAAACGCACCTACCTGCCAGATTATGATATTACCTGATGATCGATCGATCGATTGGATTTATAAATTAAAGCTTTCGTAGATTGGACGAAGAACGGCGAAATAACAGAAATGAAACAGCGAGAACCGTCGCGTCCAGGTCTCCACGATCCTATGCGATCTCCTGATCGATCTCACGTCGAGGACTCCTGGTCGATCTCACTTCCAGGCTAGCATACGTGTATCACTAAGGCCTAAGTATGGGCAGGCCTTTTAATTCCCAAAAAGGCACACCACGCGACACGGCCAGATTTCTGAAAAAAAATCTTTTTTTCCTGTATACTATATAGGTCTATATACAAATTTTGGGCCCCTAAAAAATCTAGGCCCTGTGCGGCTGCACACTTTGCACTCCCACCGGCCCGGGCCTGTTCTCACACACACCTCCTTGTGAAGGATCTCTCTCCCCCTCTAGTATTATTCCCCCATGGTCTCGGATTAGCGAGATACATATTCCCGGTGGATTTATCTGGAAAGGAGTTGCTGCTTCCGCTGCTTTGCTGGAGCGAGGGACGGAGGTTGTCGGGGTACCGGACGTGTGTGCGATCACGGATGCACCGCTGCTTTGCGGTGCTGGAATTGGTGGTGCTGGAGCTGGATCTGATGGGCGTCCTGGAGCCGGACCTGCTGGACTTCATCACGATCTTGAGATCGGCAAGTGTACGACTACATCAACCACAAGTTCCTACTCGTTAACAAAGCTCGTTGTCTACGAGGGTAAGTTCTCGTTGGATGTATGTCCACCCGTTGCTTTGTACCTAGTAGATGGATCTTGGCGTGTAGTTCACACCGTAGGAAAATTTTTGTTTTCTATGCTGCGGACCCAACAAGTGTATCTTGAGTAATCATCAACAATCACTAGACAATACTTCTTCCCACCGAGGCTTGCATGAGATGGAGGTCCGAAAAGATCCACATGAAGAAGCTCCAAGATCCTTTTTGAAGAGATAATAGTTTTCCTTCGATGAGGAGAATCATGCATTTTCCCTTTAACACACGCCCTGCAGACACGATCTTTGCCAAAAGAGACATTTTCTTTTAGTCCAAGAATGTGGCCACCCTTGTGGAGACTTTGCAAAGTTCTCATATTGACGTGGGCTAGTCGGCGATGCCATAGCCAACCCGCGTCAGCCTTTCCGAAAAGACACATCGGACCTGTAGTGGTTTTCCCCGAAAAGTCTAGCACGTACAGGTCGTTTTCGACATATCTCACGAAAGCGACTTTTAGAGACTTGCTCCACAAGAGTACCACCAAATCAGCATCAATGTAAACTGCAAAGCCCATCTTACCAAGGGCACGAACTGAAAGTAAGTTATACCCGAGGGTCTCAACAAGCATGACGTCCACGAGGGAGATCTCGTGAGCCACCACAACTTTGCCGAGACCCAATACCTCAGATTTTGACTTGTCACCATAGGAGACGGTAATGTGATCAAGGTTTGGTCGCATCTCCGTGATGATCTCCTTGCTTCCGGTCATATGACTCGTACAACCGCTATCGAGTACCCATTTAGAACCACCGGAAGCATAGCCCTGCAAGAAAATTACTTCTTGGTTTTAGGTACCCATTTTTCAATGGGTCCTCTCATGTTAGTAAAAAGGGTCTTGGGAACCCAAATAGACCAAGGAATGTAACAATCATAAGGCCCTACATAACTAGCATAAACATCACCATAAGCATCACAATATAGTTTGAAGTTAGGATTGTTGATCCCTGCAAAACCATCATAATTAGTCTTGTCATTGGTAATGTTGCTAGTCTTTGATTGAGCAGTCTTGTTCTTCTTCTTCTTGTTGTTTTTCTTGCTCTTTATCTTGGGTATGTAACCAAGACCTTCTTTACTGTTGTTTGTCCTTTGCCTGCTCAGTATCTCATCAATAACCCCTTTACCTTTGTGTTGAGAACTCCTTGCAAGATCTTCTTTTCCAAAGGATGGAGATGAGGTACTTGGTACATTATACCGTTTCAATTGAGTTTGGAGCTGGTCATGAGACTCATTTAGAGTAGAATGATCACTCTTCAATGCCTTGTGAGCACTTTCAAGATCATCAAACTTCTCCAAAAGTCTAGCATGAATAGCCCCAAAATCAATCTTTTCTTTCTTTAGTTTCTTTACCTTGGCAAGGGCATGGTCACGTTCTTTAATGAGCTGAGCTACAACTTCTTCTTTTGACTCCTCTAGGGATTCGAGTCTTTCTTCCAAAGAAACTCGAGTTTCCTCTTCCTCTTCCAAGGCATTCTTCAAAGAGGCTATCTCCAAGGCATCTTCTCTTTCAATTCTGCCCTTTTCTTCAAGGAGATCTTCGGCTGGAGCAAGTTGACTCACAAGAGTATCAAAATGGAGTTTGTGCTCACCTTGTAGGTTAGTGAAAAAAGTATCCAAGGCAATAACTTCTTCTTTCATTTCAAGACTTTCATGATCATCCATATCCAAAATTATGTTAGTCTTAGAAAATGAGGAGTTAGAAGTCGATACCTCGGATCCTCTTGCCATTAGGCAAGTGGCGTTGTTGTTGATGGCGTTCTCGTTCGGCGAGTCGAAGAGAGAGGAGGGAGTCGATGTGGTGGCTATAGCAGCCACTTCGTGGGAACTATCATCATCCTCTTCATCTTCACTTGCGGAGGAGTATTCCTCTTGAGCTACAAGGACCATCTTGGGTTGCATCTTGAAAGGGCCATTCTTCTTAGTAAATGGCTTCTTCTTAGGAACTTTGGATTTCTCTTTGAGAATGAGCCTGCCACCATTGTCTTCTCTATTTTCATAAGGACACTCGGCTACAAAGTGCAGTCTATCTCCACAGTTGAAGCAAGTTCTCAATCTTGGGCCACTTTCTCTTCTTCCATTTGACCCGTTCTTGCGCTCAAGTTCAGACTTGGCTTTGGCAGGGTCCTTCCAAAAGTTCCTTGCATAGAATGCCATGTACTCACCATGAGCACGTTTGACCTCATCGGGGCAGTCCATGGATCCCCTCTCAAATGCTCCTTCATCATCCTCTTGCTCAACAACATTGGATTTGAGAGCCACATTGACACCCTTTTGCATTCCAATGGCCCGAGCACGGGCATCTTCAGCATTCTTTGCCGCCACTTTGAATGACGCCATTTCTTGCATGACTTCATTGGATGTCATTTGATGATAGTTGTGTCTACCTTGCACGCTCTTCAAATCCGTCGGTTCGAAAGGCATTAAGGCACTCACATACTTTCTTTTTATCCATGCATCATCAATGTGAGTGGCCCCATGCTTCCGAAATGTTGTTGCGATGCCCTTGAGTCTTCTATACATGTCCTCATGGTTTTCACCATCCAACATGTAGAATCCCTCAGCTTCGCGACTAAGGGCATCATACCGGTTTCTTCTCATGCTTTCATTTCCAACAAAAAGGTCCGTAAGAGCATCCCACGCCTCTTTAGCCATGTTGAGATGTTCAATGTGTGGCATGTCTTTGGGACCCACACCCAGCTGTATCATGTGGAGAGCAGTGGCATTCAACTGGCTATCCACAACTTCCCTTCTTGTTAGATTGGTTTGATCTCCAACATGAAGACCTTCTTCAATGATCCTCCACAATTGAATAGAGGAGCTGCAAACATGAGATTTCATTAGAAATTGTCATTGGTTAAAAGAAGATGCAGTGAGCTTGGGTGGATCACCCCTATTGTTTATATGAGGATGAGGGATAGGTGGGTCGAGGAATATACGTGGCGAACCTCACTATATTCCTCCTTACCACTTCCCTTTTTGGAGGTGGAACCATTTAGTTTTTCACCTTCCACATCATCATCCTTAGATCTGGTGTTACCCTTTTCCTTAGATGATGGTGAGGGAGCCTCAGAGGAGGATGGATATGGGGCTATGGATGATGTAAGACGAGCAATCATTTGATTCATCTCCTCCATCTTGGCCTCAAAGGATTTCAACAAGGTTGTTTCCAACGACTTGAGATCATCCATTGTGACCTTATCCACAGCCTCATTTCCATCATCCCTGGTACCCATACTACTCTTAGGCGGTTAAGCCCGAATTAAGAGCCGGGGCTCTGATACCAATTGAAATGGATCGTATGGGCACCTAGAGGGGGGGTGAATAGGTGCTACACCAATTTTTAATTCTTTTTCAATTTTAGGCTTAGCACAAAGGTAAATTCTCTAGATAAACTAATGTGTGGAATTTCCCTATATGCAAACCTATCTACTAGCGAGTAAGGAGCGAGTGGAAGAGGAACGAGTGAACCGAAGTGAAGCACACAGAGACACAGGATTTGTTTGACCGCAGTTCCTTCCTTGTTAAGAGAAGTACGTCTGTGTTGGAGGGGTGGGCGGTACTAAGACCACCACGCCACAAAAGGCCTCACCCTGTTCTCCGATGGATCTCGCCACAACAGGCTTGATCCACCTTCCACTATAGGTACCCTTCGAGGCGGGCACCGGCGCCTTTACACAACTAGCGGGGCAACAACTCCACAACAACTTGGAGGCTCCCGAAATGACAATAAGCTGCCACAAGAACAAAGTTGTCAAATACAATAACACGATCTAGGTATTAACGAGAATACTAGATCAGGGATTTCTCCAAGTGAATGGAGAGGAGTTGAAGCGCTTGATTCTTGATGTTGATGATGAACTTCTCCTCCTTCAATTCCACCAAAGATCAAGACCTTAGGGTGGTTGAAGTGGGAGATCGAGAATTAGAGCTCTTGCACAGGGTCTGGTCGAATTCAAATGAATCAAGAGTTCTGGACGTTGGGGAAGAAGGGGTACTTATACCCCCTTCCAAAAACCAGTCGTTGCACACTTTGGGGGCTGGATTATCCGGCCCAAGTGAGGGCCGGATTATCCGGTCTGGGGAAACTCCGCCCCAGACTTGGAATATTCGGTAGAAAATCCGCCCTCTCTCTGAGCGTCGCGCCGAGCTTGCCCTTGATCAACTTCTGGGGGCCGGATTTTCCGGCCCTATGCGAAGGCCGGATTATCCGGCCTGGGGGAAGAAAAACCGCCCCAGTTCGGATTTTTCGGTAGAAAATCCGAGCGGATACCGAGCGACGCGCCTTGGATCCTTTTGCTCGAAAACTGGGGGCCGGATTATCCGGCCCTTGCGAAACCCGGATTATCCGGCCTGGGGAGGAAAAACCGCCCCAGTTCGGATTTTCCGGGAGAAAATCCGACTGGACACAGAGCGACGCGCCTTGGCTTCCTTGAGAGATGAGGTAGGCCGGATTATCCAGCCCTTGGAGGGACGGATTATCCGGCCCTTGCGAAACCCGGATTATCCGGCATGGGAAGGAAAAACCGCCCCAGTTCGGATTTTCCGGGAGAAAATCCGACTGGACACAGAGCGACGCGCCTTGGCTTCCTTGAGAGATGAGGTAGGCCGGATTATCCGGCCCTTCGAGGACGGATTATCCGCCCCCCCTCAAAACTTCCTGCACACTTAGCACACATGAAAAGTCTCCATAGTATTGTTATCTAACACGCAAAACATAGGAAAACATGA
Organism: Avena sativa; assembly: GCA_916181665.1. Taxonomy (NCBI): domain Eukaryota; kingdom Viridiplantae; phylum Streptophyta; class Magnoliopsida; order Poales; family Poaceae; genus Avena; species Avena sativa. The sequence goes on along the minus strand of OV702291.1, from coordinate 16,535,493 downwards.
AATGTTCTTTCACCCGACACAGCCTAAACGTGCCTGGCCCGGCACGGCCCGTCGTGGCCCGCATAGCTCATGTGTCGTGTCGGGCCGGCACGGGGGCCTGCCTCCGAGGCCCGAGCACGGCACCAGAGCTAGCCGGGCCGGCCCGCGGCACGTGGAGCACGCGGCCCGTTGTTGTTTTCAATGGCCCATCGCTGATTGCCCTTCAATACCGGTCGAATCTACTATAAATCAGCTAACAGTCGATGGTCTAGTGGTCCGGTGCAGCGCGGAACGCCTCGACATCGCGAGTTCGACTCCTCCTGAGGATCTTTTTCCCTTTATATATTGAAATTTCCGATGGACACATGCTAAAGGGTCGTGCCGGCCCGGCCCGCGTGCTTCAGGCCGCGGCCCGGCACCAACGTTTGACGGGCTGGCACGGGCCCGGCACGCCATGGGCCGGGCCAGTGCCGGGCTTTTCTCGCGGGCCCACGTGTCGACACGTTAAAGCTCGGCCTGTTGGCCAGGTTTGGCGCCGGCCGGAGGGAACCCCGTGGTATTCCACTTGGCGGTGACAGTGCCGTGATATGGCCTAGATTCTAAACCGGCAATTTCCACTTGGGGGTGGTAGAAAGTGTAATTAACTTAAGACAAGTGGCGAGAGGACTCGTTGTACCGTTGGATGCAGATCAGACCGTCTAGATGCTCCCAATGTTTGATGCCAAAGTGTCAAAGTGTAACCTACCAACACCAACTTCTTTTTATAATAGTATAAAGATTTCAAAAACGTGGTGAATGTCTGGTGTCACTTCAAGAAATTACGTTCAAAATGCCACCGCACACTCCTATAACTCCCTCCGTACGAGAAAACAGGATTATGTTATTCTAACTTTATCATTTTCTTTATTCGCTCCTGTAAAATAACAAGATCTCTAATCTTATCGCCTAAAATATCTCACGCCAGTATAGCTTGCTGTTGGCATTAGTTATATTATCTCTGTCACATCGCTGACCTACCCAAGTTCGTCGGCCACTACATGAAGCCTGATCTCAACCATCGTCCCCGCGGGCCTCCCTCTCACCACTTACTGACGATCCTGCGAGGGTTGGGCGCTCGGCGACCGACGCGGCGACGCCCCAACCGAGTTCTTACGCGCAAAAAAAATTCTCTCCTGTCTCGTTCATGTGCCCACTACTTCCTCATCCACATTTGGAATTTTCTCAAGTTGTTGATTGTTCCTGTAGGGAATTCACAAACCAGAACGGGCGCGATGGCGTACCAATTGATGCAGGGATTCACAGACCATTGGTTAGAAATTGTGGAATTCGTGTGGTGGTCAATTTATTTCGTCTGCAAGCGATCGATCTTCTATGATGCACTTCGCCCTCCAGACTACAAATTAGCTGCTTCCGCCTGCGATTGGTCTTCTTTGATGTGCTCCTGCCAGGGATTTATCTTGTATATATGATACACTTCATTTAGGAAAGTCACTGATTAATCTGGTGAGTTCTCCATCCACTAGAATTTTTTACTTCGTTCATGTTTGCATCAGACGCAAGATTTTTTGTGTTTCTACGTGAGTATCAGGGAGAAGGAATTACAGAGTTTGTTTCTGTTTAATTTTAGCCAGAAAAAGAGACGTGGGAGAGGAAACTCGCACGGGCCGTGCGATCGAGAATTAAGGGAAAGGGCACGGCGCAGGCAAGCCCCGTCCCCTTCTCGTCGCCACGCTGCTTTTCACAGCAACAAGCTAACTTGCATCACAGAAGCATAGCAACAAACAAACCTGGCCAAAATAATATTCACTTTGAGCATTAAACCATGTGAGCTTACAGATTAGATTTAAACAACTCATTGATTAAAGCATGTAATTTTTAGTTCTGCAGAACCTGCATGTTAGAAGAAAGTCCATGTAGAACAAGCATCAAACCTGAATCTGTGCTGATATGTGGAGAAGCCTTGCTAACCATGGCGCATAATTTGAGTATCCATCACCAATGTTTGAAGAGTTGAAGATGTATAGTGTACCATCGATCGTTGTTCTAGGCAAAGGCAAGGAACAATCACCATTGGAGTTAAGTTCGTTTACGCTGTGATACATCTGAGAGTACTGATCAAGCACATCAATAGTACCCGTAGTGGTACAGTTAGCCTGTGACTATTTCAGGAACAAACAAAATTCCCTTGCAGACTGTAATTTCTAAGTTTGCTCCTTGCAGATTATTAGGCAGACAGAAGGGTTGTACGTCTCATTGATTCTTTTAGCTATACTTCGTCTGTCAGGTGAGTTAAATCCTAGCCAGTACGTATCTTACAAAAAAAAAATCCCCCTCAACTATGCTGAATCTTCAGTGCACGTGTACAGGGTGTGGACATCAATACAAAAAGGGTACCTACCAGGTGGCTTGTTGTGGGGTTTAGTTTCTCTCTGAGATGTCTCTCCAACAAAACTTCCTGATAAAGGATGGTATGTATAAATTACCGTATACCAGTATATGTCTGCATGTTCATGTTCATTTGATAACTAAGTGTACTTAACAGTGCTTCCTGGATATGACAACTCAAAGAGATCAACTCCCGTTATTATTCCACATCTACAAACGGGTCTGTTCATACGTGTGAACCAACCATTGGTAACAGGTGGTCTTGTGTCGCACGGGGAAAGCTCAAACGGTATGTCTTTGACCCGGCCGGTTTATTGGGATGTGCATGCATCATTCTAGCCTAGGTGCATCTATTCATTCTACTTGCTGATCAGATGTACAAACTCAAAGGCGACAGGCAGAACATTATCGTCAAAGAGCTCGACGTGAAGGATTAACCCTCGAACGAAGACAAGAAATCAATGCTCGTCGAAGAGATGGTACGAGAAATTTATTAAGAGCTCATCGGCAACAAGATCAGTCTCAATCTACCCTCACAATAGGATGTAATGTAGTGTTGTTCTTAATTTAGGTTGCTAATAAGCACTAGTGCTAGTAGCGTGCATGTGTTACTCGCAAGTAGAGTGGTGCATGCAGTAGTCTAGGGAATGTCAAGTGTTCACACCAGTAAGAGAGAGCAGCCACTAGCAGATGTCAGGATAACTAGAGCAGTGCTAAGGATAAGAGCAGGCAGCAGATAGCTAGGGCGGCTTGACTTCATGGACTCCGTTCACATTGTAAACTGTGGCTGTAGTAGAGGCTGGAGTAGTATAAGTAGCAGTCACTTTGTATCAGTTTGAAGAAATGCAAAAAGAAGCATTCAGCCTCTCCCTCTCTCCACTCCCGAGCTCACTTCTACTCGTGTGTGTGCGTGTGTCCAAGTGCAAGCGTGAGTAGTTCAGCAGCTCTAGAGTGGAAGCTAACATGTAGAGCATGGAGAAAGCTCAAATGGTATGGCCTTGAGCCTGATTATTTTGTATGTGTACTATTGGAAACTAGACGTGTTATATCTTTTTGCAAATAAAGTTGCCTGGTCTACTTGCATCTATGTACTTTGTTAAAAGTAGAAAATCGATCCCACCTTATATTCCAAGAACTGGAGTGGAATTATTTGGCCGAATTGAAACCAAATTTTCAGAAAATTCAGTGGTGACAAAACTATTTCCCAAACAAAAAAATTAAACCAAGATACACACATGACAACTTGGAGAAACAGGAGTGAAACAAATCAAAATGTACGTAGCATGGAGCAATGGAAAATATGGAACTACAGTATACGAATCAAAACAGATGCTATCGATCGATAGAACAAGCAAACGTATATCCTATCATTTGTATCCTGTAATTAGGGGTGGAATCGAGCCACTCGGCTTGGTAGTGTGCACTTTGTTAAACCCGGGCTCGTGGCTCGGCTCGGCAAGCTTGCAGCTCGGCTCGACGGCTCGGGAGCCATCATCCTGAATCAGTCCATGGAGCGCAGCAGACACAAAGCCTCTTCCCTTTCTATCTCCGGTGCTTAAGCATCGCCGCCGCTAGCGCGATTTTGGCTGTCCCGTGCTGCCGGAGGTCAATTCCTCGCGCAGGCTGCCTCGCCGCCGTCTCCCCCATCCATCCCCGGCCTGATTTTGCCGATTCCTGCGCCCCACAGTCGCCATGAACAACCTGGCCAAGTTCCTCCATCGCCCTTGATGTGCGTCGCCTTCTCGTCTGGGTCAGGGCAACGCCGCCGAAGCTATGTCCCCGATTCGTGCATCCCGCTCACTTCCGTCCAGTTGGAAAGTTCAATTCGCTGCATGTTGTTCGTCTGTTCTTCAGGCACCAAGGCCACTACCGCCGGTTCAGGTTCAGGCACATGTAGTCATTATTGCTTCACTAGTTCAGGCACAGTACTGTACAGACGTACTCCGCTTTTCTTCTTTGGGACAAGCACGTGTACTAATCAACGAAGTACAAAACATTTCTCTTGTACGATGCTTAATTTCTGAGACTAGATTATAAGATTCTACAAAAGATAATATATATCTGTGTGATACTAAGGTAATTTCTGAGTCTACCTTAGCATAGTGTAATTATTCCTTCTATTTAATTAGTTTGACATATTTTGATATAGGGAATTGATTCCGCGGAAATGGTGTGCGGCATAAATACGAAGATGCACACATTGGTTATGAGGATATTTTGACATATATCATGTTACTCTCTCCGTTTGAAAATATAAGACATTCTAGGTCTGTGAAATGAATGTATCTAGACACCTTTTAATGTATAGGTTCACTCCGAACCTCTACGAACCTATACACTAAAAGATGTCTAGATACATTCGATTTACAAAGCTAAAACGTCTTATATTTCCGAACGGAGGGAGTACTTCTTATTGTCAATTGTGAGTTTTAGCAAATATCATAACCATCTTCCGTGTGCATCGAGCCTTCGAGCCGGCTTGCGAGCTTTCACGAGCTGGCTTGTCGAGTCTCGAGACTAAGTAAAGAGGGTTTAGGCTTGGCTTGTCCAACCTTCGAGCCGAGCCGAGCCCGAGCCAAGCCTTGTCGAACCCGAGCCGAGCTTCGAGGCTCAAGCTTGGTGTCCACCCCTACCTGTAATCAAACAATAATACAAGAGTTTGGCAAAGAACTTTACTCATATCAATGTGAGATTCAAAATGAGGAATTATAGGCGATTGTATAGGGAATCTTTTACGGTAGCAATGTAGATAAGAATTTGGATGTATAGATGACGTGTAGCCAGATTGCTCTTTTTATCTAGCAAAGAAAAAATAGCACCGACTCTGAGCAGAAAGAAAAACATCATATATACAATTAAAAGAAGCTAAATAAAACTGAGTCATACTCTCCATTCAGTTCCGTACACTTAGTGTTTGAACTTTGGAACAAAGTTCTTTTGCAAAAGTTGTACCTAGATTCAGCGATTGGACTTAGGCCATAAAACTTGTACGAGATAAACTAAGATCCCTTGAATTTCCCATTTTTGCGATCTACACTGACAATTTACTTATGGCTTTGCCATGTAGTTAACTAGCAATTATTCATATAACATTCCAGCTCACCTTGAAAGGAGTAGTAATGAACTGACTTTCAGTCATTAGTGCCTACCGGGGATTGAGTGGTTGAGGTTGTTGGTGGCGCCGCTGCTTCTTTCTCTTGCTGAAGTCTGGCCGCTGTTGTGAGACTCTGGGACTGAGGAAGGAGAAATAGCTCCTTGCCGTTTCACTTGAGCTGTCGACACCGAAAGAGGGTAGGGGAGGACGCCATGACCTAGAGTGGGGAGGGAAGGGGAGATGGAGGAGGCAGGGGCAAAGGGGGGCGGGATGCCAGGCATCACCGCGAGCGGCCAGGTTGAATGAGCGGGCGACGTGCATGCGAGTTAGGCAGCAACCAACAATGAGCCATGTGTGTGTGCGGAGCTACACAACGCGACGTTGCAGCAGGATAGCAGGATGGATTCAGAGAAATGTGATTCATAAATGCTATATCACGTGTACTGTTTCAGTCAGTTCATTACCTATAAATTGACATAGTATTCTGAAACATAATGAAACTTGATAGCACGAATCGTAAAGTGGTGAATGAATGGCATAAACATGCAACTGATTTAGCATGCATGCTAGAACCGCTGCGTTCGATGGATTCTTCACATGGCCAGGAAGCAGTGGTGATGGATTTAGGAGAGGAGTGACGGAGTGAGTGAGAGAGGGGGTTGTGAGTTGCTGTGGGGAGAGAACACAGAACAGCTTCCTATGGGGTGTAGACTGTGGACTGACCAAGATAGCTCTTTGTGGACCGAAAGGGTCTATTTAAATCGTGTTGTTCAAGAAAATCGTGCTATTTTTCATAATAACCAGCAGGTTGCCTTGTTCTGCTAACCTAATTGCTATGCATGTTTACGATCTTTGTTTTCAAACATGTAAACTTAATGGGCGGACCTAACTACTATTATACTTGGCAAATAATAATAAGTGTTCACGGTCTCGGTACTTTTGCATTCACTTTTTCATTGTTGATTTTTCAATTCTACTGATTAATGTGCTCTTTATCAATATATGTAGTAGTATCAAAATGGAGCTGGAGTTCTCGATAAATATTACTTCCACGTACCAAGTGGGACAATTGAGGTACATATAGAGATATGATTTTATATGCATGATACATATTCGGATAATTAAGGTCGATCACGGACGGGACATAAATAAATTATGTGGACCTTCACAAAATAATCCACCGGCATAGGACCTAAGGTGATACATTCAGAAGAGACCGGATATTTGGCGGGTTGTGCATCGCCAAAAGAAATTTACGTGGCTATAGATTCCATATGTGTGAATATTTACCCGTACCTTATGTTTTACACGCAGCGCATGTGTGACGACGAGAAACATGTGATGCATAAAAATATTGTCGTAGCAACGCAGGGTCATTCAACTAGTCTACCTAATTCCAGAACTAAACACAGCCTTATATTATTACAAGGGAAATGAATCCGAACGAATCCCCCTCCTAAGGCCTACCCTCGCCACCCCCTCGATCGCTGGCCACCGGCAACATCCACCTCCCCCGGCTGATGGAAGTGGAACGGACCGCGGCAGCCCCAAACCTCCCCTACCCGACCTCCAGGCCCTCTCGGGGCCGAGTCCCTGTCCCGGCTTCAATTTCTCCAGCAGAACTCCTCATGATCTGTCCGTGGTAAAGTCCCCGATGATGAAGAAGCCTGGCACCACTAAGAATGGCCGCTGTAGCACGCACGGCGGCGAGACACAAAAACTCTCACGACCTAGCTAGCTTCCAAGCAGCTACATGAATCGGTTTGTCTTCTACGACGGCCGTCCCCACTTCCCAGCAGCAATGGACTAATGGTGATGTCTGCGATGATGTGATGCAAAGACAGTGTCGTCGCCTAGACCCGCAGCCAACCTGTCCCCCTGCGACGCCACTCGGTGAGGTCTCGGTCTTCACCGCGTGGTCGAGCTCCCGCCTCACAGAACTATGCATATTCCTCCTCTGAACTTCTTTAGCACCGTCTCCAAAGTCCAAACTATCCTGCCATGCCGGATCCACTTTGGTCCGATGCAGCACCACATGAGGTGGACCTCCTGGTCCAGCACCATTACAGGTGGTGCCTCAAGGGAGGTTGTCAGCGCACGACCGCGGCTCCTGGTACTGAACTGTGGCTGGTTCACTTCCCTCTCATACAGCCTAGTTGCAGCTCAATAAGCTCATAGTTATCCTAAGAGAAAAACGCACCCGCGGTCTCTATTTTTTCGTGTGTGCATCACTTTAGTCCTAATTCTATCAAACTGCACACATAAGTCCTATATGTTTCGTAAGTGAGTCACGGGAGGTCCTAATTTGCTTCTACCACCGTTGACGGCTGCCACGTAGGCTGCGGGGCCCAACAGCAGCAACGACCGGTGATACATTTTTGCAAAAAGCCCCGTGCGTATCATCTCTCGTCATACCCCCCCCCCCCATCGATTCCACTTCTCGTTGCTATCTCCCCCGACACAGGCGACGATTTGGAGGCGGTGGTGCTAGGAAGTTGACGAAACCGGCGGCGATCTCGCGGCGGCGACCACCGCGGGGAAGGAGTCGTCAAAGATGGAGCCCGCCGTAGGCAAGGGCCCGAAGATGCGGCTGCCAGGCGATGCACCTCCGCGCTACGGTGAGTTCTCTGAACCCTAAATCCCCAATTCGAGCACTAGGTAGTCCAGTCCCGAAAAGTGATTCTTTTTCTGGTATGTAGGAGTCTTTGAAGATCAGTTCACGGTAGAAATAAATCATGGTGGTTTTTTCTGCGGATTTGGGGCAGCTAAGAGCTATGTAGATGGTAAAGTAGCTCGGTTTGACGGTTGCGACGCAGACACATGGTCGCCTTTGTGGCTTACTAATTTTATGGAGCAACTAGGGTATACAAATCCAGTGGAATATAGTTTGTATTGGTTGCTCCCGGGTAAAGATTTAGGATCAAGAATGCGCATTGTCGACAGTGATGTAGATACAGTGCATATGGTAGCTGTGGTTTGTGGATCACAAGAATCTGAATACTGGCACAACTGCAACTATTGATGATGTGTTGATTTCTGGATCTCCTGAATTGCCTTTAGTGTTGAGCCCGATGTCTGAGAAAAATAAGGGCACAACAGCAGCAGATAGTAGCAATGCATCAAAGCAACAACAACATGATGGCCATGAGACCAGAAGAAGCAGGAGGAAGCTGTATGTAGAAGTGGAAGCACAATGTAGTGAAGACAGTGAAGACAGTGATCTTGATTCTGATTGGGTGAACTCTGAAAATGAGCTAGAAGCAGATGATGACAATCTGTTTGATGAATGGGTAGATGAAACATATGAGGCAAACAAAAAGAATAGAAGCAAATGTCATGAAGATAGTGATTATGACACAGATGCAGATTTGGAGGAGCTTGAAGATTCAGACATTCCAGAGGCAGATTCAGGAGATGAAGTGGAAGTGAAGGACAAACAAGGAAAGAAGAAGTTGAAGAAGAAAGTTAAGCTTAGAAGGTGGAGGCCAGGGAATATGAAAGAATTGGAATTCAACATTGGAATGGTTTTTATGTCAGTTATTGAGCTTAGAGGAGCAATACAGGAATACATTGTGAGGCAGAGAGTTGGTGTTCATTATATCAAAAATGATTTGCAGAGAATTAGGGCATGCTGTGAGGATGGATGCCCATGGTACCTGTATGCTGCACCTTGTAGCATTACCAAATCTTGGACTATTAAGAAGTACCAGCCTCAACACAACTGTGAGAGAAATTTTAGGATCAAGCAATTCACAGCAAGGTACCTAGCTGGGAAATATTTGGAGAAGTTCAGGGCTGATGACAAGATGTCATTGAAGAATTTTTCTAGGCTTGTTGAGCAGGATTTCAACATGTCAGCTAGCAGAAGCAAGTTAACAAGGGCCAGAAGGTGTGCACTAAAGCAAATTCATGGTGATGAACTGACACAGTATAATTTGCTATGGGATTTTGCTGCTGAAATTAGAAGATCAAATCCAGGCAGCACTATGTTTGTCAGTGCACATGCTGGTGTGTTTCAAAATTGCTATATGTCATTGGATGCTTGTAAAAGAGGCTTTATGGCAGGTTGCAGGCCTATTATAGGTATTGATGGCTGCCACATGAAAAATAAATTTGGTGGTGTGTTGCTTGCAGCTGTGGGAGTTGATCCAAACGATTGCATATACCCTCTAGCCATTGGCATTGTTGAAGTGGAAGACACAAACAATTGGAAATGATTTCTGGACACACTCAAGGGTGATCTTGGCATTGAGAACACTAGGACTTGGACAATTATTAGTGATAGACAAAAGGTGATCTGCAATCTTGTTCTCTTTACTTTACTCTTTTTTTATTAGTTGAGTTATCCTGGCATTGTTTGACTTGTTCATTAATTTTGAGTGTAGGGTTTGATCAATGCAGTCAATGCATTATGGCCTGATGCACAACACAGGTTCTGTGTAAGGCATTTACACCAGAACTTTGCAAGAGCTGGATGGAGAGGAGAAATTTTAAAAAACAAATTGTGGCAGATTGCTAGAGCAACAAGGGAGTGTGACTGGTAGAGGCATATGGATGAGATGAAAGCACTGGATGTAGGTGCATTTGAATATTTGAATGCTATTGATCCTAGACAATGGTGCAAGGCTTTCTTTGAGGATCTGCCAAAAAGTGATTTGCTTTTGAACAACATCTGTGAAGTATTCAACAAGTAAGTACTCAAATGTGATCTGTCCAGTTTTTATGCTAATGCATTGTTCAGTACCTTGTGATCAAGAGCAAGCACAGCCTCCTAAGAAAATGCCAGTAAAAAGGAAGTGCAGTTCCAAGGTAAAATACTACCAATTTTTTTTTCATTGCATACTAAAATGTGTATCTGACATTTTATCATATCTGTGTAGAAACAAATAATGCCACACACTATCACTAGTGCAACAACAAGTATTGTTGCATCTGCAATGAGCTATGACATCACAACATCCATAGTTATGCAAGTTCTACAAGAACAAGTGAGTCATTTCTCTGTAGTGAGTCCTACATCCACTATTATGCAAGTTCTTCATTTCTCTGTTAATAACTTGTGCTGAACTTGACCTGTAGGCAGCAGCAACACAAATGTCCCAATCTTCACCACCAGGTCCTCTACCTGAGAGTCAGTTCATAGTCAGCTGCAGAGAAAATATCCCACCTCCAAGGACAGGTACCAGGACACTAGGTTTACCAAGGCAGAAGAAGAAGCCTACCTCTAAGAAGAACTGATGCTCACTAGTTAGGTTGCAGTATTTTGGTTTGTCATATTTTGAATAGGTTTGTCAGAAACCTGATGCTAAGTTGTAGCTTTGGTTTCAACCAAACCTGTTGGTCCCAAAACAATAGCCCTTTGTGCTTGTTGTCATGACAGTTTATCTGCCTACTTATCAGCATCAAAAAATCTATTTAGTCATCCATCATTTATCCATTACATTCATTCATCCATCATTTATCCATTACATTCATTCACCCATCATTCATTCATCCATCATTTAGCAAGTACAACATACACCAGTACAACAATGACTACAACAATGGAAGCAACAATTAATTTGCACAACTTAATGATCTCATCCATCTTCTGCATCACCCCATCCATCATCTTCAGTCCAGCATTTCCATTCTCCTCTTTTTCTTCAATTGCATCAACAGCATAACCATTCATGAGTAGAAGATCAGCATAGCAGTCTTCACCACTCTCCTAGTAGAAGTGGTTGCAAGGATTAGAACCAACATGTGCCAGAAATCAGCCAAAACTCATAAAAATTATGAAAACTGCAGCCAAAACAGTGTGCAGATCCATCAACCAGTGAACTTACACGATGGTTAGGGCATTTGCAGAAGACTCGTCCTGGATTTGCGCTTGATTGAGAGATGAGGCAGATTGTCCTCCGAATCCCACATCACGGACATGGCACTAATGGCAGCTTCCCCATCGGCGCAGTAGTTGCAGGTGCGAGTGCAGTAGATGCCAGCGAGGGGGATGCAGAAGCTTGTTTCCTCCTCGGTCTAGTGCCAGCAGACGAGCTCGCCGAGTTATTCATGGTGCTGCAACAGGGGCGAGAGAGCAAAGAGAGAGACAGACAGAGCGACAGAGCTAAGGGCTGGGGAATAGGAAGGCAACTAGTTATAGGGGTTCATTTGCAAAATATCTACCCGCCAGCCGCGGGAAAACTCCCGCCAAACTGCCAGCAGCCTACGTGGCAGCCGTCAAGGGTGGTAGAAGCAAATTAGGACCTCCCGTGACTCACTTACGAAACATATAGGACTTATATGTGCAGTTTGATAGAATTAGGACTAAAGTAACGCGCAGACGAAAGAATAGGGACCACGGGTGCGTTTTTCTCTTATCCTAACTGAATCCATGTTCAACAAGATCGTCGACACAAGTGCCTGCTGGGCGGACCTGGGCCCCGGGCTACAGCCCTGGTCTTGACCCAGGAAGTACAGATACATCCTTATAAGTTCCACGATTTGTAGACTGCAAGCAACCCATCCCGTGTCATGGGCCAGAACGACAAGGGCGAAATATCAAAAGCCCACAAAAGAAGCAAGAAAAACAATCCGGGAGCAAATAAAAAACCCTGTACTTCCTACGTTTTAAAATATAAGATGTTTTAGCTTTATAAAAAAATGTATCTAGATCCTTTTTAGTGTGTATATTTACAAACCTAAATAAACCTACACACTAGAGTCTAGATGTACTCATTTTATAAATCTAAAACATCTTATATTTTGAAAAGGGGGAAGTATGTTTCAACAGACGCCGCAACTAAACCTGGACCAAATCACCATGCCCTCACCCTGGCCTGTCGATTTGATCGCGCGGCCGCCACCGCCGACGGGCCGGCCAGCGAGACGCGCTCGTCTCAGTGCCTCCAACTGGCCGTCTCTTGCCTGCTCTGTCTCTGTCCATAGGTAATTTTTCGTTCCTAACACGAAGTCTGAATTCTGATGAAGCCAAGAGTCAATTTCAGTCACTGAGCTGCTACAACTAGGTTTAGTTGATTGTGGATTACCTATCTTTATCCAATCTGATTTACATAGAGGCCGAAGGGGACAAAGAGATGAAAGAATTATTTATCAAGGACGGTGTCATCTTATTTTTCACCAGCTTCACAAATTGCCAGTCGAGTCAATACCCTATGGCTAGCGGAAAGTTACTTTATATTGTACTCATCTGTAGCGTTCTCTATTTTTTCTTGTCTTTGTAGGTTCGGCTGCCTCTCCTATGATCGATGAGGAAAATGTAAACTAAGATTAGATGAAAGATTCGTCATTTAGGTACTAAAAATTTGTCTGATTATGCAATTATGCTATGCTTCTTTTTGGCTCTTCTGACTGTCACTTGGTTCAACAATAAATATTGAACTTATGCTTCATGTCAAAACGTTATATATGCATTTTTAGCGTGCTTTGGCTAATAAATTATGTTATCCAAATGGGATTAGAATGTAATGTTTTTCATAGTTTTTAGGCGTTAGAAATTAGCCCCGGTCTTTCCTAAATCCTGGGTCCGCCATTGCCTGCTGATCTGATCTCACCAGCTACCGAACACAAACATCTTCTATGACATGTTCTCAGATCATGGTACGCTGTTGGTTATCACAACAATGGATTTGAATAACACATATTGCACACAGACGGAAGGTCTTCCTTTGGTTGGTTTTTTTGGGGGACGCTTGAACACGAAAGACGACACGACAACGAAACAATGGACAATGGATGCAGGCTGTGTGACACCTGTCGGGAAGTAGAATCCATCCACTATATCGTCTTGCACTGCAAAAACACTTAAACTGATTTGGCACAAATTCCATCTCCATCACCATCAGCATGCATTGCAAGCTTCGTGGAGTGGGTTCAGAGCAAGACCAAATCCGATAGAGAGTAGTGTACCTTTTTTGTTTCCAAAGCAAGACCAAATCTAATACCTGGCATGTATGCTTTGCAGCTTGTGCTCTTACCTTTTGACATGCTATGAACGACATAATCGTTAACAACAAGTCAATCACAAGAGGACGCCTACTCAACAAGGTCGAAAATGAGCAAAACTTATGGGAAACATGTAGGCGCAAGGAAGCTGTATTGGCTTGAACGGGATGCATCTAGGTACAGATATGCTTTGTGAAACTTCTTATTTAAGTTTAAACCTAGCCAACAGGCCGTCCGGACAGGGCACCGACCCAGCACAGTGTTCACGTGTCTGGCACGACTCCATACAGGGCCCCATTAATAGACAGGTCGTGTCGTGCCAGCCTTCGTGCCCAGCTTCCCAGCCCATGCACGGTACATGAGCTAAACGGGCTATGTATTTTAAAATAATCAAAAAGGAATAATAAATAAATAAAGCCTAAACGGGCCGTACCGAGCCACGACGCGTGCTCCAAGCTACGGCCCAGGCATGGTCCCGGCCGGGCCATGGCCCGACACATGCCTGTTTGCCACCTGCTGACGGGATGGGCCCGCGTGCCACAGGCCGGCAACGTTCTAGGTACGGCATAATGGCCAGGTTTTGTTAAGTTTGAACTGTGGGTTTCTATTTAGTGATATGTTACACTTAGGGCAGACTGAAGACAACCGTGACGTGACCCAGTGAAGCCCCATGTACCCAACAAGTAGCACCTCCACGGAAAGAAGTCTGATAGCAGATTTACTCTGATTTTTTGTCTAGGTGCTCGATGAATTCCACCTAAACAATTTCTACGTTCTGTATTATCACCTAGGTCTAGAAAATATGATTGTATAGAAAATACTAATAAGATACTCTCGCAATGCGGGTTTTTTCCTCCCGGTGCAACGCACGGGTATTTTTTCTATTGACCACTAATTTTGCCAACAAATTGTGAGGTATATGCCATAAAATCTATATCATTGAATTCATATTTTGAAAGAGAAAATTCGTGGATAGATCGTATCCTTCAAAGTTCTTAAGGGCGTCTCCAACTAAGCCCACAAGCGGATAGATCCGGCCTGGTTGGACAAAACCGGATAAAGAGGAACCTCCAATAGGCCACCACAACTATTGTTTTGTCTGGTTTTCATCCGGGCCACCCCATTTTCTCCCCATGTTTGCGGTCCATTTGCGGGAAAACAGACACAAAAGATGTCTCCAGCCTATCCTCCATGTCCACCCATTGGCCCACTAGTCAGCCACACCGCTCCCACCAACCCCCACTACTTATGTCGTGGCCATGGACACAAGGTGCTCGTTCACTGCCGCCGCCGCCTCCGTCGCCGCACCACTCGCGTCGTCACCGTTTCGTCGCCGCCGCCACACCAGGCAAAGCTCGTAGTGACTCAAGTACCGCTACTCCCTCTCGCTAGGGCACCAGTACCAGTGCCGCCGCCTGGCCGAGCTGCTAGTTGCGCTGCCCTCCTTTCCCTCCGCCTCCCCACCTCCCCGCACTCCAAGCAGCACACCTAGCCCCGCCCGCAACTGCTGCCCGAGGTACGCCGCCGGTGCCGGCGCCCTTCCCGAGCTCGGTTGCGACCTCCCCCGTGCTCCCCGAGATCTGACGCGACCGCGCCCGCCCTCCCCGAGCTCCGGCCCCGGCGACGCCGCCCTCCTGAGCTCGAATGGACTGACGTCTGCTCGAGGCAGAGCACCCAGTGGGTACGGGCATAGGCGACGCGGTCGTCGCTCTGTCCAGAGCTCGTAGCTCTGGCTAGCGGCGGCATGAGGTCGAGCTCGCCGTCGTCTTCTCTAGCCATGCGTCGTCTTCTCCGGACAGCCGCACGACGTCCCGTCTTCTCCAGCCACGCGCGTGTCCCATCGTCTTCTTCGTGAACCACCCCAAACAGACAAATCAGAACAAATTAGACAATATGTGTGTCCCTTTTCACCGCATATCAGAACAAATTAGACAAGATGCGTGTCCGAAATGCGCCTCTCCCGTTGGAGATGCCCTAACTAACTACAGTAACTTCACTGGACAGTCTAGTCTACAAATGTAAACGAACGATCAAATTAAGCTTAGGATTCTGATGAGTCGTGTCCTTAAGAAGATCACGGGATAAAGGGCGGCCTGATCTGGGATCACGAGCACTCGCCCCAGCCCTCCTCGGTGTCCACGGGTGGCGCTCGCTTCACACACGCTGAGCCCATCGACGACGCCACCGTCACGATGAGTCTCGCCGGCACGCGCGCGCACGCCTCCAGCTGCCGGAGCGCGCCGCCGCCAGCCTCGTAGACGCTGTGCACCGTGACCTCCCGCCAAAGCGCGGCCGCCATCGCGACGCGCATCGGCACACGCGGCGCCGCGGCCACGTCCTGGAGCGCGCACGTGGCCGCTAAGGCGTGCTGGCGCGCCGCACCCGGCGCGACGATGCCCATCTGGTTGGCCCAACCCAGCAGGACCGCCTCGCCCCTCCCGCGGCGCGCCCTCCTGGGCCTCGTCCTCCTCCCGCGCTGTCGCGGCGCCGCAGTCGTCGCGGAGTCGTCGGTGGACAGGCAGGAGCTCGGCGCGGACCCGGACACGCCGCCGTCGAGGCCCTGCTCGGCCTTATTAGGCGCCGAGACGCGCGTGCGTCGGTGGCGTGACGCGAGGATGTTGGCGCCGTGCACCTCGGCGTCGCAGGCCGCGCAGAGGAACGCCGCGTCCGCCGCGCAGTGCACGTCCGCCCCTGCTCCGCACAGCGCGCAGATCGCCTTCCCGCCTTCGCCGCCACACATCCTCGCTCGCAGGTCGCAGGTCGCAGCAGCTTCCGTCCAGCAAGACGACGTCGCGCTCGCGCCTTCTTCCAGAAGAGGATGATCGTGGCCGGTCGTGGCAGCGTGGTATGCTTCTCCTCGACTCGTGGCGTATTTAAAGTCGACGCGAGCGGTGTAGCTAGCTCGTGAGATCTTTTTACATCACCTGTGTGGTGTTCTCCTGTATCGTACGCGTGCAAGTTTCCGTGGACATGGATGGATGCAAGCCGAGGCGCGTGGCCCGGCTCTTGTTTGGCAGCGACGTGGAGGACGGGAAGGCCGCCCCGCTCACTCTCACTCGCGACCGCGGCTTTGATTGATTCCCACGGCGCCCTTCCGGTGGCCCGCAGGTACACCCGTCGCAGCATCGAGCATGGCCATGTGTGTGTGAACGATGGATCTCTTCCGCTGCACGGGCGACAGAACACCCACTCGCACAAGTGGCTGCGGTTGATCGGCGGGGCCCGTGGCGCCACGGATCGGCCGTGAGCCGCTCGTTGGGATCTCCATCGGTGTCAACGGTGTGGGCCCACGATCGCGCGCCTAGAGCCATCCGTGGCCACGAAACCTCGTCCCGCTCGAACTGTACGTCCACTTGCGTATACCTCGGTCGGTCGTGTTTTTTGTCCGGTCTTGGAGGGAAGGAAGCTGGCCTTTTTTTTTTTTTTTTTTTTTTTTTGGCTTACGCGACTTTCGGTCCTTTGTTCTTTGCTGGTGGGGTTTCAAATGTTGCGTTCCATCTCCGTTTTCAGTTTTTTTTATACTACTTCCGATCCATATTAGTTGACTCAACTTTGATACGGATGTATCTAAACTAGATATTTAACTACTCTCTCTGTTTCATAATATAAGATGTTTTAGCTTTATAAAGATAATGTATCTAGTCGTCTTTAAGAGTGTAGGTTCGGAGAGATTTACTCCGAATCTAGACGCTAAAAGGTGTCTAGGCGCATTATCTTTACAAACCTAAAACATCTTATATTTTGAAACGGAGAGAGTAGATACGTATGCATCCAGATAAAGTTGAGTCAACTAATATGGGTGGAGGGAGTACAAATAAATGTTGTTATACCGCCGGGCAGTGTGGGTAGCACCTTGCACATGGACGCTAGTCTACATAGTATAGGAGCAACTCCAACGGGCGCTGCAAATTCCGACGCGCTAAAATCCATTTGCAACGCCTGTTTTGTAGCTTCAGCGGGAATGCAATCGACATGCTAAAATATTTGTTTTTATCGTGTGGGCACATTATAGCGCCTCTGTTGGGGTTGTTCAAACATCATACACAGTGGTTTCCATAAGAATGGGAACCACTGCGCTGGATCAAAGACAACTAAGAGCATCTCCACTCCCTCCCTACGTCCGGCGATTGGCCTATGGGGGCACCGATAGAGGTACCTCCGCCGCCCCCAAACATCGTCCCCCATATAGAATTTGGTAAATCCGAACATTAAAGTCGCTCAAAATTAATCAAACATAGTTTTGACACCACGGGTGACGAGGGTTTAACTCGTCAATGCCCATTGTTATGGACTTGGATTTTGGAGAAGGAGGGAGCGCTGGAGACATCTATCGGCTAGCAAACAAGCACACAGGGGACAAAGGATTTACCCAGGTTCAGGCCTCGTAGAGGTCCCTACTCCTGCTTGTCTGCTCGTGGAATTATCGAGGGAGTCGAAAGTTACAATGATGCGCAGATGAAATCTGGCGAGGGTTGCGAAAGCTAGGGTTGCGTGTGTTCTCCTCGCCGCCCCCTCCTAGCCTTTATATAGATAGGCTAGGTCTCGGGTAGCAAATCGAGTCGGTTACAAGTTAGGGTTTTCCTCTTCAAACTTTCTATCTTTAGCTTCTTCTTGTCCTTCAAGCAATTGAGAGTCCATAGGTTACTCGAGTCTCTCCATCCGGGCCTTGGCGACACCGTGGGCCTGTAAGTATTTGGGCCGTATATACCAAGCTCGAGTACCTATAGGGTATACCCATGTCAGTAGCCCCCGAGTGCCCAGTGGAATCGCAGATTCGACTGGGGACTTTTGAAGCCTTCGAGTGCCTGAATGAGTATATTTCGATTGCTTTTATTCGTGTCATAGGGATTGTTGATATGCATGCCTGATATGACCGAAGTATCGGTATCAGTTAACCACCTTAGGGTGAAACAACGCAATCTACTCGAATTCGAGTCGCCGGACTCGAATCCGGAAAAGTGCTGGTGTAATTCGACTCAGGCCGCGGAGGTCTTACAGGAGTTGAATTCCAGTCATATGGGTGTGAGCACTTGACGCGTCCGTCAAGGCGTATTCATCGTACCTGTAGGCACGAATATATTTCTGGTAGTGCACAGCAGATGCGTTGCCAGGCCTTATTCAGGTCTTACCTTCACGCGGTAAGCGCGGCATCCAAACTTTTGGTCATCGCGGAGATGATTCGGGTAACCCAGGAGACGCAGTCTCTTTGTAGGGGAAAATTATGAGGCGATGTCGCCATGAGTTTCGAGTGTGGATGTTATCAACACACAGTTTTTTGTTCAAATATTCATAGGGTGCGCGACCAGCGCTCCCTATGGGAGTAGCCCCCGAGTGCCTGGTTGAGTCGAAGACTCAGGCAGGGACTAAAAACTTCTGCGACTGCTGTCGTCTTTTGCTTGCTTGTTCGGTTGATAACCCGGGCAGGTAGTAAGATACCTTTGCGACTGCTATCGTCTTTGCCTGCCTGTTTCCGGCGCTCCCTATGGGAGTAACCCATGTTCATAATCGGACTGTGTTTCGAGTGGTTGGGTTTACCTTTTGTAATTGTCCATGTTCCTGCAAAAAGAAAGGAAAAACCGTAGGGTGCGCGGCCAGCGCTCCCTATATGAGTAGCCCCCGAGTGCTTGGTGGAGTCGAAGACTCCAGCAAGGACTAAAAATAGTCGAAGTTCTCCATTGCATAGCCTTTGGTGACGTCAGTGCTGACGCTTGTATGACCTTAATTGCCCGCGTGAGCGGTTTTGACGGGACGTGACGAGCTGTGGGTCCCACTTTCTGACTTTGATTTGACTGGGCGTGCGTAATCTTATTTTTAACTATGCCTCCTCGATTTCCACGTGTAATGGTAGAAGTGGGGGGACGGTTCGCGCTTCCTATTCTCCACGTGTCCTCCGCGATGCGTGCCACGCGTCCAATAGGATTTTTGTCAGCCGTTGGATTGCATCTTCCAGGGGTTAAGTAGCGATGCTGCAGCGGTAATTTTCCCATCTGTGTTCTTTCTTTTCCTGCTGCCATCGCCATTGCCCTTTGCTTTCCTGCTTTCCTCTGCGCACATCTGCTCTACGACGCTGGACCAGCTCCGTTCATTCCCCAGCTATTTTCTTCGCTCTCATCGCCGCCGCGCAATGGGGAAGAAGAAGGGAGGCGCTACCGCTGAGTCCGCGGCCACCCTCGCTGTAGCGAAGAAGAAGGGTGGCTCCGCTGCTGCGGCCACCAGCGCCGCCGCCGCCGGGAAGAAGAAGGTCGCGGGCACCCGCGTGACTAATGGCGCTTGGCGCCCCTCCATCATCAAAGCGTCGGATCTCCGTCTTCTTCACCAAGACGGAGTGATCTCTGCATCAGTCACCGATTCGCGCGTCCCCAGCGGTGACACTGTTCCTGTGCCTCCTGCTGGTTATCGAGTGATGTTTCTTGCATTCATCATTCGCGGTCTTTCTTTGCCTCTTCACCCCTTTCTTCGGGGTCTTCTTTGTTTCTATGGGCTCCAGCTCCATCAGCTGTCCCCAAATTCTCTCCTCCACATTACTTGTTTCATCACCCTCTGCGAGTGCTGGCTCAGAATCGAGCCACACTTTGGTCTTTTCAAACGCATTTTTAAATTGAAGCGTCAGTCCGCATCTGGCTCTTTGGTTTATGACGTAGGTGGTTGCGGAATACATGTTGATCCATCCGCCACCTACTTCGATATCAAGCTCACCAAGTCCGTCCAGGGATGGAGGGACAAATGGTTTTATGTGCGCGACCAGAAGGCCAAGGACGAGCACTTTGGTCTCGCGCCTTTCGATCCCGCGACTCCCTGCAAGAAGATGCGTTCTTGGAAGAACGTGATCATGCCTTCCGAACTCCAGGACAGGGTCCATCCCATGTTCCAATGGGGTGGCTCTAATGATCCCACTCGCGTGTCTGCCGATGGCATGTCTACGAGTGAGGTAGATAAGAGGGTGCGACTGGTTACGAAGTATACCCTCAAGGATGTGCTTCCGAACGAGCCGGTCGTTCCTCCTTTCGATGCTTCGAATCCTCCCCCTGAGGTATGGTTGTGCTACATAGTAGCGTTTTTTTTCTTGATTGCATCTTCTGTTGCTTATCTGTTTTATTTTTGTATGCAGGAGTGGGCGGTGTCGCCTTGCATGCCTCCCCTCCCTGAGGGGATTATTCCTCGTGAGGTTGTGGAAGAGGACCAGTCTGAGTCGACTGTCCCTTCCGATGTTGAAGAGGAAGCCCCCGAGTTCGAAAGTCCGGATACTCGCAAGCATTCGCGTAGCGAGGATTCCGACGCGTCGACTCCTTCCGCTCCAGGGGGCGCGGCTATTGGTGCGGAGTCGCCAATTCCCGCCGTTCCTGTGAGGGCTGTGGCATCGTCATCTCGCAAGAAGATGCGATTGCCCAAGGAGTCTTCGTCGGAGTCGACGGAAGCCACATTTGATCTTGACAGATTTAACTGGTAAGTTTGCTGGTGCACTCGTTCTTCACTTGTTTTCTTCTTGTTGAATTTGCCCTGGGAGTTTGCCCTTTTTGAGTGCGGATTTTATCTTGTAGTCAAGAGGCGTCGTCATCGTCTGGCGACGTCGAATTTTTGAAGGAATCAGGAGTCGCGACCTCGAAGGCCAAGATGGAGGTTGAGCGTGCTCCTTCTCCTCCGGCGGCGACCCACTCCGGGCACAATTCTTTGAGCTCTCCTCATGTAGGGGAGCATCGAGTAGTAGCTCGGATGATGGTTCAGCAATCTTCTTCGGAGTCGCTGGAGGACCATGTAAGTATATCTCCCCCTCTTTTATATAAGTTAGCAGTCAAGGCCCTTTGTTGCCCTCTGTTGATTCCTTGCTTTGCACGACAGATCCTTGTAAAGGAAGCCGCGCAGGTAGCGGAGCAAGTGATGGTGATAGGTCGCCAGCATGCAATGTTGGAGAAGCGCCACCGCGTGGTTGAGAGTGAGTATTCCATACCTGTTCTTTTTGTTTTCTCTGTATTTTGGCATTATCGACTGACAACCAGATTTTGATTGTCCTGTAGCTGAGCATAATGCTTTACTGCGTGACGCCGCCATGTTGGAGAAGACGCTGGCCGCAACAGTGAAGGGGCGCGACGAGGCAATCACGGCTCGTGATGAGGCCCAGAAGCGCGAAGAGGATCTGCGTGCCTCCTTTGCGGCTAGGGAGAAGTTGTTCGAAGAGCAGCTTTTGTTAGTCGCCAAGACCCTCTCAGGTACTTCTACTTGGTAGATATTTTATTCATGTTCTTCCCTTCCTCTGTGGTGCCGGTGGCCTTAGGAGTTTGATCCGCATACGTATTTTTGTTGTAGATGCTGGTGGCTTGAGCTTTGACCCGCAAGCCCTTGGTCGCGATGACGTTTTGGCGGGCGCGGTATCTGCAGTCGAAGACCGCAGCGCCGTTGTCCAAAACACGTTATCCAAAGCCAAGGCTACCCTGAGTCGCCTCCGGGAGGAGCTGATGCCGAAGGCGGAGCTGATCGACAATGTCGAGGAGCTGGTGGAGTCACTCGCTGGGGGTGTGCCTGCCACGTACAAGAACTCCCTCCGCGCAGCTGGCGCGACCATGTCGCTAGCCATGGTGCAAGCCCACGGAGTCGAAGTGGATCCCTCGGCGGTGTCGAAGACAACGCCTGTTGGCGCGGATGGTCAGCAGGTAGTGTTCGCTCCCTTTGTGACTGCCTGTACCAAATATGGCCATTCCTTGATAAACACCGTTGCCAAGTATTCGGAGGAGCTCAATCGCGCCAAGAAGGCGGCGAAAACTTCGGCCTCAGGGGCCGGCGGAAAGTCAGTGGCATCTGATACTGCCACGGACTTGATGAAGCCCCCAAAGTCCTCGAAGTCGAAGAAGCCAACTGCTCCGTAGTTAGTTTCGTGTAATAGCTGATGAACTCGCTCTTTTGATTGTAGCTCATGCCTGTTGGTGGATGTGTTTGTACATACTTTTATTGATCCTGAATGCACCTGTTACTTTTGGCTTTTGAGTTGGTCGCCTTATTTTTGCTTCTAGCTTGATTTTTGGTAGGGTACATCAAGTGGCCCTGTGGGGGGAACCCTGGACTCGCCATCTTTTGAGGATGCAACGGCACCATCTTGCTCCAGAGTAGAGGAACTTTCCTTGCTTTCGCGACTTCGTGATCGCGTTAAGCAGCTGGAGCGTGAGTTGCCCGTGATCCGTGGTATCGCCGACGTGTGGAAGTCGAAGGCTGAGAAAGCCGCCGCTCGCGAGCAATATCTGCTTGGCGAGGTGATGCAACTGGGCGACCAGTTTAAATGTTAGTTTGCTCATCCTCGTCTTTTTCCTTTGTAGTTAATCGCGATGGTACGTTGTACTCATGCTGTTGATGCTGCTTCGTGTAGTTGTTAGCGCACACCGTCCGCAGGAGGAGAGAGATAGGATTGCCATCCGCCTTCATGATCTTACCCAAGAGCAACTTCAAGAGAGTGGATACTTCTGGGTAGATCATGATCGTGCGACTGCGTTAGCGACCCTGCAGGATCGCGCCTCGCGAGTCATGCTCTTTCTGAAGAAGTCGCAGTCGTGCCTGAAGAACATTTACCGGGCGATGTTCCCGTTGGATGATACTCCATCAAGCCTGCTGGCCCTTCTGACGAAATTTCAAGATATGTCCGCGGTTCGCGAGTGCGTGAGGCAGCAGCTAGTGGCTGGTGCTAAGGCTGCGCTTTCTTTGGTGCGTTTGCACAGGCCTGACGTGGATGTCGCCGCCATTGCATCTGGGCCACCGATGCCCCTGCAGGATCTTCCTAGAACATGGTGTCGTATTATCAAGCGGTGGATCGTCCAGCCGAGGAAATTGTCGACTTCTTCGAGGAACAGACTAATGTTCTTCTGTTGCAAGGGTAGCTGAATATGTATCCTGCATACAAGTGTACTAGTGTTGTAAAGCTCATACATAATTTTGTAGATAATTTACAAATAACTTTTATAAGCGTGGGGTGCGTTGCACTTATGCGAGTCCTTTTCGTTAACCTGGTCATCTTTGTATCTTTCCCCTGTCAACCTGTCAGCTGCGTGGCAGCTGGGTTGTGTTTATGTTTAGGGGTTCGATTGATGTGCCAGCTACTCAGGATGTCGAATTTATTGTTCGAAGAACATATGTATATAGGGTGGCGCAGCCCCCGAGTATGAAAGTTGACAAAAGAAAAGAGAGCACATAGTTTTGGGGCACTTAGCTTTCATTTTTTCGGAGAATAGTACGTAGTACAATGTGCGGCTAAGTAGCCTTGGCTGAATAGCCTTATTTGCGATGTAAAAGTAAAGAAGAAACGTCTAAGGGTAGAAGCGTCGCAGTTGTGCGACGTTCCAAGGGTTGGAGTATGCGACTCCTGTCTCTAAATCTTGAAGGCGATAGGCGCCACCTGGGATTACTTCTGTAATCACGTACGGTCCTTCCCAGGGGGACTCGAGCTTGAGATGCCCCTGCTGCTTCAGTCGCAGGACCAGGTCACCTTCGACGAAGGATCTTGGGCGAAGCCTTCTGCTATGGTAGTTGCGCAGGTTCTGCTGGTAGATCGTAGATCTTTCTGCGGCGATTTCTCTTGCTTCGTCAAGGAGGTCGACGGAGTCTTCGAGTGCGAGGGATGACTCCTTTTCGCTGTAGGCGACTACGCGCAGCGCTCTGTACCGTACTTCGGCGGGTAATACTGCCTCTGCCCCATGTACCATGAAGAATGGTGTGTAGCCGGTGGCGCTGTTTGGAGTTGTACGCAGGCTCCAGAGTACGGATTGCAGTTTGTTTGGCCAGCAGCCCGCGGCTTGTTCGAGTGGCCGGAGGAGTCGCTTCTTGATGCCGCTGCAGACGAGCCCGTTTGCCTTTTCCACCTGACCGTTGGTCTGTGGGTGTGCGACTGAGGCATAGCTGATGTTGATCCCCAGGTTCTCGCAGAAATCCTGGAACTCCTTAGATGTAAAGTTCGTTCCATTGTCGGTGATGATGCTGTGGGGCACGCCAAAGCGGTAGACGATGGACTCGAAGAACTTGACTGCGCTGTGCCCTGATTGCTTGGTTACTGGCATGGCCTCGATCCACTTGGTGAACTTGTCGACTGCGACCAAGAGGTAGACGTAGCCTCCTTGCGAGGACCTTGGATGTTTGCCGACCATGTCGAGTCCCCACTGGGCGAAGGGCCAGGCCAATGGAATAGGCCGTAGCTCTGCGCCTGGTGCGTGTGGCTTGTCCGCGAATCGCTGACAGGCGTTGCACTTTTGGACTATATTCTTGGTGTCGCGCATGGCCGTGGGCTAGTAAAATCCAGCTCGTAGAGCTTTGACGACGAGGGCGCGACTGCCGGCATGGTGCCCGCAGGTCCCTTCGTGTATGTCAAGGAGGAATGCTCTTCCATCGGCTAGGGAGACGCATCGTTGTAACACGCCTGTGATGCTACGTTTATATAGTTCGTCGTTGATAACGGCGAATGCCTTGGAGCGTCGCGCGATGTGTCGCACGTCTGTCGGGTCGTCCGGTAGGCGCTTGCTGAGGAGGTACGTGATGTACGGCTGCGTCCAGGATTGTTCGATCATCATGACGCTCATTGGCCCCTCGAGTCTTGTGTCGAGCTCCAAATCATCGATTGGTGTTGGCTCATTGGGTGGCGTAGCCCCCGAGTCCGTTGCTGCGCTTGTTTTCTTCTCTGCGGCCTTCGGCCTGATGGAGCGTTCGCATATGCGCTCGAGAAATACCCCAGGTGGTATGGGTGCGCAAGTGGAGCCTATGTTGGCGAGTGCGTCCGCCTCCTCATTGCTTTCGCGACCTATGTGTCGCAACTCGCAGCCGTCGAAGTCTCCTTCAAGTATGTCGTAGAGGTCATGGTACGCGATCATGTTGTCGTTTAGTGCGTCGTACTCGTGCATTGTTTGGTTTACGACTAGCTTTGAGTCGCCATATATGATTAGCCTCTTTGCGTCGCAGGCTTTTGCCATCCTCATCCCGTGTAACAGGGCCTCGTATTCAGCCTCGTTGTTTGAGGCTGTGAACTGCATTCGCAGGACGTACTTTAGCTTGTCCCCTTGAGGTGATGTCAGTATGACACCTGCTCCTGCTCCATCTTTTCTCTTGGACCCATAGAAGTGTATTGTCCAGAGGTAGGACATGTCTGGCTTGTCCGGGAGTTGGTTTTCCATCCAATGTACGAGGAAGTCCGGGAGAACTTGCGACTTAATTGCGCCGCGCTTTTCGTATGTGATGTCTCGTGGAGACAGTTCGATTTCCCAAAGCGCGACTCGCCCTGTGGCGTCAGGGTTATTGAGGATATGTCCCAATGGGGCGTCGTTGACTACCACGATTGGGTGTTCCTGGAAGTAGTGGCGTAGTCGTCGGGCGGTCATAAAGACGCCATACGCCAGCTTCTGATAGTGCGGGTACCGCTGTTTTGTTGGCGTGAGAACCTCGCTGAGGTAGTATACGGGGCGTTGTACGCCGTGGACCTTGTTTTCCTCGGCCCGTTTGACGACGAGTACTGTGCTTACCACTTGGTTGGTGGCGGAGATGTACAGCAGCAGTGGTTCCTTTTCTCGGGGAGTTACCAATACTGGCGAGGTGGATAGCAGGCGTTTGAGGTCTTCGAATGCTTCTTGCGCGTCGTTGGTCCACTCGAATTTGTCGGTTTTGTGGAGGAGTTGGTAGAAGGGCAGCGCCTTTTCTCCCATTCGACTGAGGGCTGCGATTCGCCCAGCTAGTTGCTGAACGCCACTTATGTTCTTTGGCTTCTCCATAGCCAGTATGGCCTTTATCTTTTTCGGGTTCGCCTCGATCCCTCTCGCGGAGATGAGATACCCGAGCAGTTGTCCGGAGGGTACGCCGAAGGCGCATTTGTCCGGATTGAGCTTTATCCGGTAGCGATCGAGATTGGCGAAGGTTTCGCGCAAGTCGTCGATTAGAGAGGCTTCTTCCTTGGTTTTGATTACTATGTCATCGACATAGACTTGGATGTTGCGACCAAGTTTCTCCTTGAGGCAGGCCTGCATGCACCGCTGGTACGTGGCTCCTGCGTTTTTTAGCCCGAAGGGCATTGTGTTGTAGCAGAACACACCGAAGGGCGTTGTAAACGCGGTCTTCTCCTGGTCTTCCTCCTTCATTCGAATTTGGTTATAGCCTGAGTAGGCATCGAGGAAGCAGAGGCGCTCGCATCCAGCCGTGGAGTCGATGATTTGATCGATCCGTGGTAGCGGGAAGTGATCTTTTGGGCAGTGCTTGTTAAGAGAAGTGAAGTCGACGCACATCCGCAGGATATCCGTGTCCTTTTTTGGTACTAGTACTGTATTGGCGAGCCAAGTGCATTCCTTGATCTCACGTATGAATTTGGCCTCGAGGAGTCTGTTGATCTCCATTCCGACTGCCTGTGCCCGTGGCTCAGACAGTCGCCTGATTGTTTGCTTAACTGGCCTTGCGTCGGGGTTGGCGTTGAGTGCGTGCTCGGCGAATTCCTTGGGAACTCCTGGCATGTCCGCAGGACACCAGGCAAAAATTTCCCAGTGCTCACGGAGGAATTCGACGAGCGCGAGTTCCTATGCGGGACTCAAGTTGTTGGCGATGAGGGACGTTTTAGCGGGATCCGATGGATGGACCTGCAGCTTCTTTGTGTGCACAGATGAGTCGAAGGAGAGATCAGGTGAGCTTGACCTACTCAGGGGGGGCAGACTGTTGTCTGTCGTTTCCTTCAGTCGCGCGAGTTCCTCCTGCATGCCGAAGGACTAGGAGATTCTGTTGAATTCCCTGTCGCAACTGTCAGATCGCTCGAAACTCCCGTTGATCGTGATGACGCCGTTGGGACCTGACATTTTCATCTGTAGATAGGCGTAGTGAGGTACTTCCATGAACCTAGCGAAGGCGACGAGCCCGAGGATGCAGTGGTATTGAGAGGGCCAGTCGACAACTTCAAAGTCGATGCGCTCGCGCCGGAAGTTCTTCGGCGTGCCGAATATGACGTCGAGGTTGATTTTGCCCAGGGGGTATACGCCTTTTCCTGGGACGATGCCGTGGAACGTTGTGTCCGATGCCTCCAAGCAGGTTAGAGGGATCCTCATTGCTCGCAAGGTACTCACGAATATGAGGTTAATACCGCTTCCACCGTCCATGAAGACGCGACTCATGTCGAAGCCTCCAATTTGCGCTTCGAGTATGAGGGGGCAGTGACCTGGGCGAGGTACTTGAGGCGGGTGGTCGCGTTTGTCGAAGGTAATGCACGACTCACTGCCACTGAGGTACTCAGTGGTGGATGGTGGCGAGTGCGTGGCCAAGTTGACTTGGCGAGTGATGGCCTTCTGCACCCTATTGGAGGGGCGTCCCTTTTGGATCATCATGGTACCCATGGCCCGTGGGTACGGTTCGCCTTCATGGTGTTGGTCCGGTGCAGCTCCGTTTGGGGGTGGCCCGGGTGGTGGTGGTGGCGCGCCATGTGCCACTGCGCCTGGAGCGGTTCCATAGCCTCTTTCGACCGCGCTGCGGTTCATCCGCACCAACCCCTCGTGTAGCTTGAGGAACTCGCGGCAGTCTTTGAGGAGGTGGCTGGACTTTCTCTTGTCGTCATGCTTGTCGATGTAGAAGTGTACCGTGCATGGTCCGGACAATTTATCTTCGATGGTGGTCGCGGGTGCTTCATCGCGGGTACGGCGTTGCCATACTTGCGTGGTTTTCCCGGAGTCGCGATATCCGCCGCTGTGGTATCCGCTGTTGCGGTTGTCGTCGCGTCTATCGGCGTAGCCGGCAGCGACCATATTGACGTCATCGCGATCGTCGTAGACGCGCATACGACGTTTGCTCCGGCGGTCGCGTCTGAGTTCTGCTTCCTCGTTGGAGTCAGCGCGGTTCTTCAACGAACCTTCTCCATCAGCCCACCGATTTGCGATCTCCATCAGGTGGTCGATGGTCTTGGGCTTTGAGCGTCCTAGTTCCTCCATGAGTTCTATGCGGCGGACACCGTCGTTGAATGCATCAATCGCGCGGTCTTCCGAGATGTTCTCCGCGGAGTTCTTGATGATGGACCACCTTTGGATGTAAGAGCGTAGCGATTCGCCAGATTTTTGCTGGCAGCATCTCAGTACTTCGATTGAAGCGGGGCGTTTGTATGTGCCCTTGAAGTTGCGTACGAAGCTGTAGACCAGCTCATCCCAGCTGCGAATGGATCCGCACGGGAGGTTATTGAGCCATCCCCAGGATGCGCCTTGCAGCTGTAGCTACAAGCATTGCATGGCAGTACTTCGACTGCCTCCGTGCAGCCTGACTAAAGAGATGTGATCCTCCAGCCAGATCTTAGGGTCCTGTAGACCGTCAAATTTCGGGTTCTCCGATGGGAGTTTGAACCCTTTAGGCATCCGCTTCTGCCTGATGGATCTGCTGAAGCATCTGGCACCGTAGAGCTCTCCATCTTCTTCTTCCGAATCGGTCGACCGAGCACGTCGTGCCCTTGACTTGTCGATCTTGCGCTGCGTGAGCTCGTCGCGTGCATCGTAGTCGCGACCGTGTCGTTGTGAACGGCGACGTCGAGATAGGTCGTGACTGTCGTCGCTTGACGAGGACGAGGAGTAGCGTTTTGCTAACGCTTTGCCCTTTTTGGGGTCTGGTATTGGTTCTTTGTCGAGGGCGGCCTCGATTAGCCCAAGGCCCGCGATCGTAGATCGGTGCATGGCCGTCCGAGGATCTCCAGCTGGTGGCTGGTTATTGAGAAGGTACATGGTGGCCGTCGTCACTGCGGCTTGCGGCGTCCTTGGAACCACGTTGCCTCTCATGTCGACTGTCATAGAGCCGAAATCGAGGATT
Organism: Avena sativa; assembly: GCA_916181665.1. Taxonomy (NCBI): domain Eukaryota; kingdom Viridiplantae; phylum Streptophyta; class Magnoliopsida; order Poales; family Poaceae; genus Avena; species Avena sativa. The sequence continues at coordinate 16,506,323 of OV702291.1, read as the reverse complement.
TTTGCGGCGTCTATGCGTTCTTGTTCGGTGAGGTGAGCCATCCGCGACTGCCTCTTCTTGGCGAGATGTTCGTTGCCTCTTGAGGAGGATCCTCTGTAGGAGGAGAGCCCAGCATGACGAAGGCTTGACTCGTCTGCCGCCTTTTTACGCGCCTCAAGTTTCGCGATTGCTTGTTTCTGGCGCTTGAATTCCTCCTTTAGGAGCCAGTGGTAGCCCATCAGTAATTCTTGCGGGGACCCGAAGGGTAGAGGTGTGCCTCGTAGGGCTTCGCGGCAGCGTTCCCACTCTTGCTCGTTGAGCCTGATCACGACGCGTTCGCCGGTTTGTTCGTTGATTATGGTGGGGGGTTCGACTGCTCCTCCATTGCCACCATTGCCACCGTTGGCGGCGTTGGGTGGGTCGGTGCCATTGCCGCGGTTGGCAGAGGTGTCGCCCGCGTTGATGACGGCGCACATAAAGTGATTTGGGAAGCTGTTGCTTCCACAACTTTCAGACCCGGAACCGTAGGTTCCTTCCTCAGTGGCCAGATCGCTTAGATCGGAGTTGCGACTGCGGTCGCTGATCGTGTTTTCGACTGCCACTGGAGCGTTGAGTTTGCTGAGGGTGCCGATCGATGGAGGGAACCATGATGCCGGGGCAATCGTCGGTGTTGTCGGCTGATCAGGCATGCAGAGCGTGCCCATCTGACCAACTTGGAAGCGGAAGCTCCCAATCGCCAGGCTGATGCCGTCGCCCACGGAATCGAAGGCCGGGCGGGTGGCCGGCGTGTGGACGGTGAAGTCAAAGGCGCCGAAGAGCTGGCGAATCTCCGTTGTTGCGGAGTTGTAGATCGCAGTTGATGGGGCCGAAGAAGCCGTGACATCAGCACTCCCAGTTCCCACAGACGGCGCCAATTGACGAGGGTTTAACTTGTCAATGCCCATTGTTATGGACTTGGGTTTTGGAGAAGGAGGGAGCACTGGAGACATCTATCGGCTAGCAAACAAACACACAGGGGACAAAGGATTTACCCAGGTTCAGGCCTCGTAGAGGTCCCTACTCCTGCTTGTCTGCTCGTGGAAGGGAGTCGAAAGTTACAATGATGCGCAGATGAAATCTGGCGAGGGTTGCGAAAGCTAGGGTTGCGCGTGTTCTCCTCGCCGCCCCCTCCTAGCCTTTATATAGATAGGCTAGGTCTCGGGTAGCAGGTCGAGTCGGTTACAAGTTAGGGTTTTCCCCTTCAAACTTTCTATCTTTAGCTTCTTCTTGTCCTTCAAGAAATTGAGAGTCCATAGGTTACTCGAGTCCCTCCATCCGGGCCTTGGCGACACCGTGGGCCTGTACGTATTTGGGCCGTATATACCAAGCTCGAGTACCTGTAGGGTATACCCATGTCAACGGGGTACAACATAGCCTCAACGATATAAATCGCCGCAATGCAAGTCTAGAGATCAAAATAAACATGTGAGTCAATAGGAATCAATCGGCGAGATCATCCGCTGCGGTAGGAGGCACCTCCGAGGTTGCCGGCGGTGGAACAGTGGTGCTGGCCTGGGTCGCAGTCGCCGGAGTGGGAAGCTGGCCTGGTTGGCAGTCGAAGTCGCTCGGCTCTCGAACAGGATCAAGGCGCGTTGATCAACACACCATGCCTTGAAGTAGGGATCATGTCGGATTCGCCACGATCATGGACAAAGCCCTAGAAGTAGGGATCCAAGAGCCACCGCTCATCGTACGTCGCCTTCATCCTCTTCAAATAACAATCCAAGATTTGATTGGCACCGGTGAAGGGGTCTATGCTGATCGTCTTCCATGCTTCGACAAGGCACTCATCCTCCCTCGAGCTCCACTTGGGTCCATAGCCGATGCCTCCTTTCTTATTTTTCTTCACGGCCACCGCCTTCTTCTTCCCTTTCAGGTCGGCCGTGATGGACACCGCACCTCCACCACCTCATCCTTGATCTCCGCGTAGGCGTAGGCCTCGTCTTCCCAACGCTCGCCACCTTCATCCTCTTCATCAGCATAGGCATCGGCTTCTTCTTGCGTGAAGGCGTGGGTGGAGCCGTTGTTGGTGATGTCGGCCATGATGGAGTGACCGTTGTGCACCCAATAGGTCCCCTGGGTTGGGTTCAGCCTGGGGGCGGCAGATGATTAGTTGCGCCACGTCGAGGCTATCTTTTTTTTGGAGAACTATTTTTGTTCGCCGGCTCCCTCGTATCCTGCTTAGCGGGCCTTTATAAGGGAGGGGGCGAGTGGAGATGTTGTTTCGCCGGGATACTCTCTCGCTCCCTCGTTGTTCCGGTTCCGGAGGCAAAGCTCGCCTGGATGTCCACGTGACGCAGAGAATTGCATCTAAACTTGTATCCATTTGTGATCGAGAGTAGTGTGAGTGCCATAGATAGTTCGTCCATGTACCATGCTACGTGTACATTTTTCTTAATAGAGTCAACACCAACATGTGCACCATCATTAATTATTAGTCCAAAAGGCGAATCAATTCACCGTCCGTTTGGTGTACTACATCGTACTTCCACTTCCTAATAAGTGCTAACTAACCACAGTGTTACTTGAAAAAAAAAATGTTTGAACCTTAGTAGTAGTAGTACTTCACTATGTACTCAAGTCTAGCCTAGAAGTATAAACGAACAGGCAGATTAAGCTGAGTCTTCGATTAATTAGTCATGTCTTGCAGACGATCACGGGAACCTTGGCACCCTAAGGGTCGGTGGTGACTCACGAGCACTCGCCCCAGCCCTCTTCGGTGTTCTCATCCTCCACGGCGGCCGGTGGCTTCACGCGCGCGCGCCCCATGGACGACGAGACCTCGACCAGGAGTCTTGCCGGCACGCGCGCGCACGCCTCCAGCCGCCGGAGCACGTCGCGGTCGGCTCCTTGGACGCCGTGCGCCGCCACCTCCCGCCACAACGCGGCCGCCATCGCGACGCGCAGCGGCACGCGTGGCGCCGCCGCGGCCACGTCCTGGAGCGCGCGCCCGGCGCGTCGTCGTGCCGTTCCCGTCGTGAGGCCCATCCGCTTGGCCCACCCTCGGAGCACCGCCTCGCCCCGCGTTGGGCGCCTCGAGGGCTTCCGCCGCCGCGGCGCCGTGGCCGTGGTCGCCGCGGAGTCGGCCGTGGATAAGCAGGAGCTGCACGCTGATGCCGACACGTCGTCGTCGTCCTCATCGTCGCGGCCCTGCTTAGGCGGGGAGACGCGCTTGCGGCGGTGGCGGGACGCGAGGAAGTTGGCGCCGTGCACCTGGGCGTCGCAGGCCGAGCAGAGGAACGCCGCGTCCGCCGCGCAGTGCACGTCCGCCGTCGCGCCGCACAGCGCGCAGCGCATCCCATGGGCGGCGGCAGGCTCCATATTACTACTACGCCGAACAGTCGGCTGTGCTGCGCGTTGCGCAGAGACGGTGGTGTGGTGGTGAAGGTGGTCGAGGCAGCGTGGTGCGCTTCCCCTCGTCTCGGCGCGTATTTAAAGACGACGCGAGAGGTCGTCGACTCAGCTCGTGATCGAGATCTTTTTCGCTCCTCTCCCTGCTGTGTGTGGTGTGGTGCTCTCGCGTATCGTACACGTGCAGGTTTCCGTGGACATGGATGCGATGCAAGCCGAGATGCCGAGGCGACGCCGTCCAACCACTCGCGCCAGATTCCCCACATACTACCGCGCTGCACGTACCCATCACTCCATCGACCATGTATTATGATCTCCTCCGCTGCTCGCGCGACAGCTGGGAGTCCGCGCGCACAAGTGGCTGCGGCTGATCGACGTAACGGGGGCCACGGATCGGGCGTGAGCCGCTCGTTGGGATCTCCATCCGTGTCGTGGATCGCGTGCCGCGGGTGATCCGTGGCCACCAAACCTCGTCCAGGTCGAGCTACGTATAGCTCGGTTGGTCGTGATTTTGTCGCTTTGTCACCGCTAATCCCTTCTCCGGTCCTGGAAGAAGGAAAGCTGCCTCTTTTTTTTGCGCATGCGACTATTTTTTCCGAAATTCGACTGATCTTAATAATCATCCAACACTCGTATAAACAGACGATGTTTATGTTCACTAAGGTAACATCTAATTTTGTTCTAAAACACGTGTATGTAGATGTGTTTTATCTGTGTATGTATACTTATTTTGAAGTGTATCTACTCCGCGAAACAGATTTTCGTCCCGTTATATTAATATAGCAACACCACGATACAAACAACGAGAGTCTCAAAACCAAAAAAAAATATGTTGGGACAGCAGCAACCGCATGCCCAAAAGTAAAAAAAAACAAAATGAAGATAGAGGCAAATCAACTACGCGAAGTTCCGAGAAAAAAAAACTAAGCGAAATTGACCTACAACCGCTCCGCCCTCGTAAATAGTACTGCCACGCTCCTAGCATCGAATATGTATCGGTGGTCGAAAAGTAGAAAGAAAGAAAAACTAAATAATTGGTTGCACACGTACAAGAATGACAGAGAAATATATGTATCTGAAGGGCACATCTCAGATCTTGCCCTTGGAGCTGCACCATATACGGGTTCAGGGGAAGCATATGCATGTATTGGCCATACAAAAGTAAAGCAATAATGTCAGGATGATGTTTGCCTATGTGCCTTTTCTCACTGCAATATGTGCACCAGAGGAGCTGCCAGATCAATTTCTTGTCAACTTGAGGCAAACATGCTCTTTCAATAATTATCTGAGGCAAAGCATCACTGGCTGTTCACTAGGGACACCAGTTTACAAAGCAAAAACAGAACTAAAGAAAAGAAAATGTTGCAGGTTCAGTCTACTACATCCACAAGTAAAGCAACAGCTAGCTTACGCATGAGCTGGGACCTAAAACAGACAAACTTGCAGCTCGAGCTCCACTTCCGCCCTTGGTCCGGTTGGTCACTAGTGCACACCCTCCGCCTCTAACACCGGTTTGGAGGGCCCTCTAACAACGGTTGTAGAACCGCTGTTGAGGGTTCGGTGTTAAAGGGGGCCCCCCTTTAACACCGGTTCTGTTCTATGCCGCGGCAGGAAAAGGAGATAAATCTCTGCCGCGGCAGGAAAACGGCCTAAATCTCTGCCGCGGCAGAGTTCTGCCTCTGCCCCGTTCTGGGCGTATTTCTGCGGCGCGGCGGGGACGGGGAGGGGGGAGGGGGAATCGATCGGGAGCGGTATACACATACATCGTCATCGGTACATACGAGTACATAAATAATTAAGCAACTATTATTATACACAACATCGTCATTGTGTGGTATTCTCCGTAAACGTTGAAGCATCAAGTACAAGACAAACACGTTCAAGCATATATACAACGTTCATTTTGGTGGATATGTAAAGAGTTCTCCGCCAGGCGTGACGACCTCATCAAGTATGAACCTCGCCAATTCCTCTCGAATGGCTCGTATGCGGTCAAATGGTAGGAGTTGGTCCCGCATCCGTTCGATCTGAATATATATGAAGAATGGGGTCAATATATATATAAGAATAAAACTCAACACAATTGATGGTAATAAAATAATATTGTGTACTTTGTTTACTTACTCTAAGTTGTTCTAGTGCGGCTTGGCCCGTCGCACATATCGTGTTGCGAATGAACTCGCAAACATAGTACCCACATAAGTTATTGTTGTGTCCCTGATGCGCGCACTTTACGAGAATAGAGAGTTCAATCAAAATAATAATCAATAAAGCATGATATAATGGAATTGGAAGCAGAATCAAAGAGATACGCAGACCTAGCTAGCTAGTATTACTTACATTTTGGTCTACAAATTTTAGTTCTTCTGACCATTCACCCACGGCCCTGCCCGTGAACCTTTTCCAAACCCTGTCCGGCAAAGAAAATGGATAAAGGAGTAATTAATTACTTGTTGTCACGAAAGTTGCCGATCTAGTGCGATAATATGATTGAAATTACCTCTGGAGCATCTCTCTAAAGTCTGCCCATAGCTCTCTTTTTTTCGTAACGAGTCCATGACAAGAACTTTTCCTGAGTCAGGTTGAATGACTAGCAGAATAAAGTGGAACCTACGCACGCATAACTCATCATCAATTACACTTAACATCGAGTAAGCCGAAACAGAATGTGTACAAGAGAGGGTAACAGTACTCACGAGAAGTTGTAAGGCAATAGTATTTCCCTTTTGGTTTGTTGTCTCAGTAAAGACCTTAGCAATAAATCTTCTGTTTGCCCGGGTTTGGTTCTTACCACTTCTTCATGAACTCTATTTGGGTCAACGAACCCAATGTCAAAAGGTCCTCCTTTCATGCATTCCATAACCTTTTTCCTGCATAATAGTATATACATATATGGTGAGCATATATATATACATGCAATTAATGAAGTGAATGAGATGAGATAGAAAATACAGAAATAGTACTTACACACAATAAAGGCTGATGGCAGCTTTGTCGAGTTCCTTTTAATTGAATAGAAAATGCAAGTCTTGAATGTTGAAGTCGATCTCGTCGTCTTCGCACAAGAAAATCTCATATCTTATATGCGCCGTGATCCATTCTTCCTTTCTCGTCTTGCAGAAATCAAGGTACCACTTGTGCAATCTTCGCATCTTTGTTGGTAGATTCTTGAGCTCCTCTTTCTTGACGAGATTCTTCCCATACTTTCATGGTTGTATGGGGTTGGCATCGCATTTGGGCAAGTTGTCTCCCATGATGTTCAAGTATGCAATGTAAGTCATCCCCATCTCATTGGCCTTTCTTTGTAGCTCTGCCTCGTAATTATTTACGGGAGGAGCGTCCCGTGTGTCGAACACTTGGAGCGGGGCGCATGATTGGTTTTCCTGCTCTCCGAGCATGGGAACTGTTTTCTGGGGTGCCGCACGACTGCTACTTTTAGTCTCCCTACGGCGCCTTGCATCCGCCTTCAAAATCTGGCGCTCGTAGTCCGGCACAAGTGGGGTTTCAGGTTTCAAAAGATTTTTGTAAAACTTCTCCACCACCGCCGGATCTATTTTCTCCTTTGGCTCGGCCCGTCTAGGTGCAAAGAATTTCTTGACCTCTTCTTCCGAGATCCTATTGGTCTCCTCGTCGCTGCGATTCCACGGTAAAACCGGCAATGGCTTGGCGGAAGGCTGCGGGACGTAGTTTTTTGAACTCTTTGTGGCAGTGCTAGTGATGCTCTTCGTGGCAGTGCTCTTCCACTTACGCTGAGGAGATGGCTGACGGGCAGGAGATGGCTGGCGCGCCGGAGATGGCTGCCGCGCAGGAGATGGCTGAAGCGCCGGAGATGGCTGCCACGCAGGAGATGGCTGAAGCGGCTCAGACTGCTAACGCTGCGGAGACAGCGGGGGTGCCAGTGGCCTCCAATTTGGAAGCACGATGTGTTCCTTCTTCCAAAGAATGGTTGTTTTCACTTCAAATTTGAGTTGAGTTTCCCCTTCACCTGTAGCATGGTCAAGCTGTGCTTCCTCATATTCCTTCACAACCTCATCCACCCCGACAATAGCATAGCCATCTGGAATCGGTCGACAGTGGTAAGTTTCACCAGCTACAGGAGGTAAGGCATAGCCGACAGCCACCTTAATGGATAAGCCCATTAATCTCACATGCAGCTCAGCGTGTTCGCTCTCCGTGATCTCATCCACGGGGTATCGAGGACCCGCCATTTCAAGCGTGGGCTGCACGTTCTCCGTGGAAGCCACGCTGCTTTTCCGCGCAGAGTCTGGGCCGTCGGCAGCTTCCAATGCAGGCTCTTCGTGCCGCTGAGATGGGCCGGTAGCTTGATGGCTCTGTTGTGCATTCACTTGCGCCTGCAGCGCCACAAGTGCATGTTCTATCTGTGGCATCCGCTATGTACGCTCTTTTTCTTTTCTGCCGCGCCATCTGTAAGAGTCGCTCCACTCGGCAAACCCATCCTTCCACGGCATACCCCCTGTGCCTCGTGCATGTCCAGGGTGTTCTTTTTTACCGATGGCGCGTGTGAGCTGGTCATTCTCTCTGTCGGGATGGAAGGTCCTGGCGACTGTTTCCTCGTATGTCGTGATGAGTTTAGTGACGGGTTTGGCAAGGAGGGTTGGGAAGATACACAATCCTGTTTCTGGGTCCAACCTTGCCCCGATTCCGTAGAACCAAGTCTTTGCACGTAGGTCCCACCCATGTGTCTGGGGTGTGATCCCTCTGTCGCGCAAGGCCTTCTCAGCTTCCTCCCACTTAGGCCTCTGAGATATGTAGCCACCTGACCCTGTCCTCTGGTGATATTCCTTCTTCTGGGAATTTAGCGTATTGGTTTCTGACCTCTTTGTAGCTATAGCACCTTCCTTGTATGCCACAAATTCGCGCCAGTGAGGTCTTATCTTCGCATAATATGCGTCTTCGAAATCTAGAGTCTTGCGAGCTTTGACAAATTTGTTCAATTTTGTCTTCCAGTTGCGGAAAGCGTCAGCCATCTTCTTTAGAGTCCACTCTTTGACCTTTTCCTTTATAACCGGTTTGTTTTCATCCTCCTCTGGTGGAAGGGTGAAATTTACCAACAGCGAATTCCAAAGCGTTTCTTTGGATCTTTCATCGACAAAGGTACCGTCGCCCTTCTTTGGCTTATTCCAATATTCAATTATGATTGGGATTTGGTCCCTAACAAGAACTCCAGCCTGACGTACAAATTTGTCTGCGGCCTTCTTGGGCTCCATCGGCCTGCCATCAACACGGACTGCTTCGATTGTGAACTTTGCACGATCTTTCAACCGATGGCTCGCGCCTCGCTTGCTCTTTTTCGTAGAAGAAGATGGTTGCTGGCTGGTCGATCCAGAGGGCTAAAAGAAGAAAGAAGCGTTAATTAATACATGTAGAAGAAGATTGTTGGTGGAAGTCAGCAGAGGCTTAATCAATGCATATACCTCGCCGGACTTTGTAATCACTAAATTGCATTCACCGGAGTCTTCATCATGTCCCTCCAAGTTCAGATATTGTGAGGTGTCCTCATCGATAATGTTCTCCATTATTTCTTCTTCTTCAAGGTTTCTACTAAGTGGATCCATAGTTTCTAAAACAATAATATTATCTAGAGTAAGAGAGTAAACATTCAAGTGGACTTGGATTCATACACAAATATACATATTATTCATACAAAAAATACACAAATGAAATTAAAACCCTAAGGATGCTTGATCATTTTAAACGAGTTCCGAGGGGTCCAAACCCTAATTCGGAGAAATCCCGGATGCATATGAGAGGGGCTAGCTACAGTGGCTGGCCGGAGGATGCTCCAGAAAGTGGCGGCTGGCGGCGCTGGAGAGCGACCTAGGGCGCGCGAGGTAGCGGGTTCGCCTCAGCGTGATGCGGCCTACCTAAAACGGGCGGCGCCACTACCTAGGGGTCACCAGAGCGACGTTAACGACAACGGCCAGCGGCGGCGCTTGCAGAGCAGCGAGGTGACGACCCTAAACTAATACTAACTATAAAATACACTAAATAACCCTAAACTAAATACACTAAACTACACTAAATAAATAACCCTAAACTAAATAACCCTAAACTAAATAAATAACCCTAAACTAATAACCCTAAACTAAATAAACCCTAAACTAATAACCCTAAACTAAATAAACCCTAAACTAATACTAACACTAAACTACTAATACTACTAACACTAAACTACTAACACTAAACTACTACTACTAACACTAAACTACTAACACTAAACTACTAATACTAACACTAAACTACTAATACTAACAGAAAGCGGCGGCTGGCGGCGGCTCCGAGTTGGCGGATCCGAGCGGCGGCGACGGGGGTGGCGGCCGACACGGGCGCGCGCGGTGGCGGACGGTGCTGGCGCGGCGGGGGGCGTCGACTGCGACGGCGATGGCTCGCGCACGGGGAGGGGGCGACGGCGCTCCCGCGGGATGGCGACGACGAGGGCTGGGCGGCGACGGCTGGACGGCGACGGCTGGACGTCGCTTTTCTCTGCGCGCGCGCTTTCGATCTGGTTGGGGGGAAGAAGGAAGGGGAAGGCGCGCGTTATGACCCCCCCCCCCTTTAACACCGGTTCGTGGCTGGAACTAGTGTTAAAGGGGGGAATATGTTTCACGCCCGCACCTCCCCTTTAACACCGGTTTCAGCCACGAACCGGTGTTAAAGGGGGGGTGTGCGTGCGCGAAACGAAATAAATGCGCCCCTGGAACCGGTGTTAAAGGGGGGGCATTTATTTCATGCATTAAAGGGGTGGGGACATTTATAATTCAAAAAATAGGATATGAATTTAGAAAATTCATATCTTATTCATTTCAACTCAGAAAAATATGAATAATATATCATAATTTTTAGAAAAATAATATCTATCCATTCATGTGAAAAGATTTTATATTTACTATAGATGAAAATTTTCAAAATGATTAAAACACTTACATATAAATTTTGATTATTCAATTCAAACAAAAATAAATTGTCAAATCCTAAAACTTTGAACATAAGAAATATTAAGCATCTAAAAAGGAATCTAACCCTATTTTATTAGAGCAAATCATATTTTATTTTGTATTAACATTTTTGAATTGATTGGATATTTAAATGCCGCATCTTTTGTATACACTTGAATCTGACAAAGCCTCGCTCAACTTGCATTGGATTTTTGATAAAATAGCATATTGTGAACCTAAAAATGATTTTTGTAAAAAATCATGAGCATCGTATCATGTACCTGTAGTTCATATCTGACCCACTTCCTGCTGATTCGGCAGGAATTTGTCTTTTTCACCAGAGGTGGACGGAAAGGTTTCAGATCCCCCTGTTGGTACATTGTCCATATAAGGTGGTCTAGTATTTTTGTAAAATGTGGTGCTGGTTTTCTGAATTAGCCGTTTGGTGGTTGCTTCACAAAACCGTCCGTTTTTTATGCTCGGAAAATGGAAAATGCCTTTTTAGTGCGATAAAAAGGAAAACTTCCTCTTGCAACATTGTTTGCCATGCCATGATGCACATGTATGCACAATATGGCCATATTATCACAAACTATGCCTTGATTCTAGCCATAACATTGGTCATTTGACCCGAAAGCCAAGAAACCTCGAATGAGATAGGTCATTTTGTGAAGGAGATAGAACTGGAATTAAAATAGAGAATGCAACTAATAGTAAGTTACATAAAGCACGACTGAAAATTAAGATACATAAAAGAACTGAAAATTAAGATGCATGGCCAGATTAAGTAACAATCGGCCGAACTTGTTTCAGAATGTTGGAGTGATTCAGTCATGCTGCTGCCTACACCTGTAATACTCGCCACTGTAGTCGTCGTACTCGCCGCCGCCATCATCGCTGTCGTCGTCGGGGTCGTCGTAATTAAACCTTGAAGGCTGAGTATGCGTGGGCTGGACTTGAGGGTAGCGCAGACGGGGGTTAGAGTCGGCGGCAGTGTCATAGGCCATGACGCTCTAGAGAGTCCGACCGCGCCACCATAGCCGACGGCCGGCCTCGTTGAAGTTCGGAGGAGGTGGGCCGTCCTCCTCGTGCCTGGCGAGCGTCCTCTCACGCCGATCCACGAAGAAGGCTTCCCAAGTAGGGAAATAGTCGGGATGCCATCTGGGATTCCTCCGCTGCTCCGGCGTGAGCTCGAAGTAGTAGTGGTTCGTGATGGCCATCCGGCGCGCCACACCTAGAGGGACAGGAGGAACCGGCACGCCTTCGGCGCTCAGCATCCAGCCGATGGGGACACAATAGCCCGGCGGGCAGGGGTAGTTCGAGGCGCAAAGCGCCTCCGCCTCCCTGGGGGTTAGTGCTACGGTGGAAGCCATGGGAAAGAGTGATGAGGTTGCAGATATGAGTCTAGAGATGTGCAATGACAATAGAGGCCAACCCTACATATATATAGTGAAGAACTGGCGGGAAGAACTGGAGGGAAGAACTGGCGGGAAGAACTGGCGGGAAAAAATAGCAGGAAGAAAAATGGCGGGAAGAAAAATGGCGGGAAAAAATGGTGGGAAGAAAAATGGCGGGAAGAAAAATGGAGGGAAGAAATAGAAGGAAGAAAAATGGCTCATTTAATACATATACTATTAATAGAAGAAATATGACATTGATTTCCATGTTGAGATACATATGTGTGCCAAAAATGGCTCAATTAATACATATAGTCAATCTTATGATCGCGTCGACCGTAACCATGGAGTATCAACACCGTTTAACAGGATGGTTGGGTCAGTCTTCACTCTGAAGGGCGGAATTTCATCAAACTTATTATAATCTTCTGACATGTCTGTCTTGTCCTCCACTCCCACGATGTTTCTTTTCCCTGAAAGAACTATGTGACGCTTTGGCTCATCGTGTGATGTATCTGTTTGCTTATTTTTTTTCCAGTTTGGTAGACATGTACTTCACATAGAAAACCTGAGCCACATCATTGGCTAAGACGAATGGTTCGTCTAAGTTCTTGTCTACCTTCATAAGATTGTTGAGATCCACCGTTGTCATTCCGTACTTCTTGTCTACCTCAACCCCCCTCCTGTTAGCTTGACCCATTGCACCGAAACAAGGGGACCTTAAAATTAGGTCCATAGTCAAGTTCCCATATCTCCTCTATGAACCCATAATACATGGTCTTTTGCCTATTGTCTTCTGCTGCATCGAAGCGGACACCACTATTTTGGTTGGTGCTCTTTTTATCTTGGCCTATCGTGTAAAATGTATTCTCATTTATCTCGTACCCTTGGAAAGTACATACAGTCGAAGATGGTGTCCTGCAACAAGTACAGTTGATCCCCAACAGTGATGTTATTCGTGAGAAGTCTTTGCAGCCAGCCGCCAAAACTCGCCATGTGTTCACTTATAATCCATTCATCAGACTGCCCCGGGTGTTTGAGGCGTATTAAATTCTTGTGTTCATTGATATACGGGGCAACCAAGATAGATCTTTGTAAAACCGTGTAGTGTGCTTGATTGAGAGAATGCCCGTCCCTACATATCATTGCTTTACATCCTAGGGTGCCTTTTCCACGCAGTCTCCCCTCATGTCGTGATTCTGGAACACCAATCGCCTTAAGGCCAGGAATAAAATCAACACAGAACTCAATGACCTCCTCTGTTACATAGCCCTTGGAGATGCTTCCTTCTAGCCTAGCATGGTTATGAACATATTTCTTTAAGACTCTCATGTACCTCTCAAAGGGGAACATATTGTGTAGAAATACATGACCGAGAATGGCAATCTCTTCTACTAGGTGAACCAGGAGATGCGTCATAATATTGAAGAAGGATGGTGGGAACACCAACTCAAAGCTGACAAGACATTGGGCCACATCTGTCTGTAACCCTGGTAGGCTTTCTGGATCGATTACCTTCTGAGATATTGCATTGAGGAATGCACATAGCTTCACAATGGGTACTCGAACATTTTTAGGTAGAAGCCCCCTCAATGCAATCGGAAGCAATTGTGTCATAATCACGTGACAGTCATGAGACTTCAGGTTTTGGAATTTTTTCTCTGCCATATTTATTATTCCCTTTATATTCGACGAGAAGCCAGACAGGACCTTGATACTGCTCAGGCATTTAAAAAAGATTTCCTTCTCTACTTTAGTAAGAGCGTAGCTGGCAGGAGTTAAGTGGCATCGTTTACCCTTCTCGTTCTCAGGATGCATAGGCTCTTCAGGGTCTTTCAGACGTTGCTGGTCCTGCCGTGCTTCCGGTGTATCTTTTGTCTTCCCATACACTCCTAGGAAGGCTAGCAGGTTCACGCAAACATTCTTCGTCACGTGCATCACGTCGATTGAAGAGCGGACCTCTAAGACTTTCCAATAGGTTAGGTCCCAAAATATAGATTGCTTCTTCCACATGGGCGCGTGTCTGGCATCGTCATTCGGAACAGATAGACTGCCAGGACCTTTTCCAAAGATTACTTCTAGGTCCTTGACCATACCAAATACCTCCTCACCGGTACGGAGGACAGGCTTCCTCCGGGGTTCTGCCAGACGTTTGAAATGCTTGCCTTTCTTTCTTACTGGATGCAGGTTCGGAAGAAATCGACGATACCCTAGGTACACAACCTTCTTACATTTATCCAAATATACACGTTCAGTCTCATCTAAACAGTGTGTGCATGCATTGTATCCTTTGTTTGTCTGTCCTGAAATGTTACTAAGAGCAGGCCAATCATTGATGGTTACGAAAAGCAATGCTCGTAGGTCAAATGGCTCCCCTTTGTGCTCATCCCACATACGTACACCTGGTTTGGCCCACAGCTGTAAAAGTTCTTCAACTAATGGCCTTAGGTACACATCAATGTCGTTGCCGGGTTGCCTCGGGCCTTGGATGAGCACTGGCATCATAATGAACTTCCTCTTCATACACAACCAAGGAGGAAGGTTATAGATACATAGAGTCACAGGCCAGGTGCTGTGACTGCAGCTCTGCTCACCAAAAGGATTCATGCCATCTGTAATTAGACCAAACCTTAAGTTCCTTGCGTCACGTGCGAAGTCCGGGTACTCTCGCTCGACTTTTCTCCACTGTGACCCATCAGCGGGGTGTCTCAACATCGCGTCCTTCTTACGGTCTTCCATGTGCCATCGCAACAACTTGGCATGCTCTTTATTTCTGAAGAGACGTTTTAACCGTGGTATTATAGGAGCATATCACATAACCTTGGCAGGAACCTTCTTCCTAGGGGCCTCGCCCTCAACATCGCCAGGATCGTCTCGTCTGATCTTATACCGCAGTGTAGTGCATACCGGGCATGCATCCAAATTCTCGTACTTCTCACCGCGGTAGAGGATGCAGTCATTAATGCAGGCATGTATCTTCTGCACGTCTAATCCTAGAGAGCAGACAACCTTCTTTGCTTGGTATGTATTGTCGGGTAACTCATTATTTCTTGGAAGAAGATTCTTCATTTTTACCAACAACTTTAAAAATGCGCTGTCAGTCACACCGTTCTCTGCCTTCCATTGCAGCAAATCCAGTGTGGTACCTAGCTTTTTGTGGCCATCTTCGCAAGTTGGGTACAACAATGTTTTGTGATCCTTTAACATCTGCTCTAACTTCTCCTTCTCCTTTTCAGTTTCACATTCTTCCTTTGCATCAGTAATGGCCCGACCAAGATCGTCATCAGCGGGCCCATCCGCTGCCTCTTGATCTTCATTATCTACCCCCGTTGCAGTATCATCATATTCAGGATACATATTATGATAGTTGTCATCATTCTCTTCTTCTTCGTTGTCTTCCATCACAACCCCTTTTTCTCCGTGCTTGGTCCAACAATTATAGCTGGGCATGAAACCGGATCGAAGCAGGTGGGCGTGAATGGTTCTGGTATTTGAGTAGTCTTTCTTGTTCTGACAGTGAACACACGGACAACACATAAAACCATTGTGACCACGGTTTGTATTAGCCACAACGATGAAATTTTGGAGGCCCGTAATGTACTCAGGAGTGCGGCGGTCACCGTACATCCATTGCCGGTTCATCTGCATTATATAGTATATATCAAAAAATAATAGGGAGATGACCATTTATATATATAGTACATCAATGACACATGAAAGGATAGTTGCCGACCTCGACCGAGAAGGAAAGAGCAACGAGAAAACTTATTTTAAGCTCTCGGGCATTTCACCGAACATCTCTTGTGCATACGAAAAAAATACAAACTAGGACACTTCACATCCTCTTGCTAGGCTCCAAAATGAGATAGTGAAAAAATGGAAGAGTGGGGTGTGGGCTGCAGTGTCTTATATAGCCCCCCCTTTAACACTGGTTCAAGCCACGAACCGGTGTTAAAGGGGGGCTGCGCGGGCCACTGGTGCAGGGGCCTTTAACACCGGTTCGTGCCACGAACCGGTATTAAAGGGGGCTCCTTTTTGCTGCACGGGCCACGCTGGTACATGCCCCCCCTTTAACACCGGTTCGTAGTGTTAAAGCCTATTTCCAGGCTTAACCAAAGGCCTCGTTTCCACTAGTGGGTGTCGCCGACGGGCGGCAGCTCTGCGACTACTCTGTCATTCGTGGTGGGTGCGCTGTCCATGGTCGCGGCCGGGAAGAATGTCGTTGCGCATGGTCCGTTCGTGGTGGCCGATGGCAGCACCTCCTTCTCCACCCCCACCCCCCCCTCCCAAGCTGAGCCCCAGCTGTCCTGTGTTTCTTTGGATCCCTTTTTTCTCGTCTGTTGTATAAAACGGAAACAAGATGGATGGCTGATCGATTTGGTTTTCCTGAAAAAAGAAGTCCTGCCAGGTATTGATATACGTATCTCACAATGTATATTTGGCACAAGGTTGGGCCAAAGCTGAACGACTCTCTCTCGAACAGAAAAACCTATTTGTACAAGGTTTAGCCTGTTTTCGCCAATTTGGTTAATGATGCACTACAAATTTTAACTTTTTTGATGAAAAAATTGTGATCGTATCTCATTTCAGATTTTAAGATGTTTTTTCTTGGCGGTTGCACAACAAATGTTTTTCCCGGTCAGTATTTATCATCCCGCAACATATAACGTAAAATAGTACGAAAATCCATGCGCTAAGACTCACCTATAAATCTAGTTTAAGGAGGAGGAGGAGGAGGAGGAGGAGGAGGGAGGCCGACGCGAGAACAAGGACGACGGGAGAGGTCGTCGGCTCGTGATCGAGATCTTTTCCGCTCCTCTCCCCCCTGTGTGTGTACTGTGGTGTGGTGCTCTCCCGTATCGTACATGTGCAAACATGGATGCAAGCGTGACACGGCTTTCCTCCGGCTCTTCTACTTCGGCCAAGGGAGGACGTGGAGGGAGGGAGGCCGGCCCAGATCCCACCACTCGCACACAGATTGCCCGCACACATCTGGCTGAACGTACCCCGTCGCACCATCCAGCATGGACACGTGGCGTGCACAAATGAGGCTGCGGTTGACCGGCGGGTGCCTGTGGAACCACGGAACGGTCCTTTTTTTAACAGGGAATGGTCCAGAAGGACCTGGTGCATTCATTCATCGTGGCACAATTGGAGATAGATGCAAAGAAGAATTGGAGTTTGACACCGTATGTGAAGCAAACTAAGTAAAAGTTCTATGAATAAGAGTGTGAGAAACCTGCTTGCATGTTTGTTGCCTGGTACATGGGCGAGAGAAAGGGAACATGTCTTGAATGGGGAAGGAAAAGTATTTTTTTCCACGAAAACATAAAGCCTTGCGTTTCGATTCATTAATAGAACAAGAGAGTATTGTACAAACATATACACAGGCTCAGAAGAGCCGACACCCCTACAATTGAACCCACTAGTTCTACGGGACCGTCGGGATCAGGGCACGGAGGCCACGAGCGCGGTCAGCATGATGAGCAAGGACGAACCTTTGCGCTTTGTTTTGGGGGTGGGGGGGGGGGGGGGGGTAAGGGAAGGAAAAGTATTATTCCAAGATCTTCTTTTGTTGGGTATCAAGGATATTGTTGATGCACTTCTCAGCTTTTAGGGTGATATACAAATATACATGATCTGACTCTACATATTTAGGCATGTCTAATTCAAGCAAAAATTACATATGCATGCATGCCTTCTTTCTTACGTGACCAAGACATTTGTTCTCTGCAGTTACATATTACTCTCCTTTCAGAAAAAGTTGTCATTCAGTCCCGAAAAGAATATCACAGATTTGTGTAAATTCATATGTATATAAACACATTTAGTTTATATATACTTTTCAAACGGAGGAGGTCGGATGGAGTATGTATAAAGACATATATTTACGCATAACAAGAAACTAATAAAAATGAAAGAGACATATCTATACTTCTATATTTCCTATATAGTGTGCCAATTTTAAAAGTTTAAGTGCAAACATCGTGGCACAATTCCTATAGTTGATTGGACACCATCTGATGGCATAGTACAGTGGGATTCACAGCTACAGTAGCGCTAGCGCCCATCTTCCTCTAATTTAGGGGAACCGCCGCGGGGTCGAACATGCCAGTGAGCGCATGCGCATTAGTTTAGACAAGTGGTGTCTATAATACAATTTTTAAAAATATTACAGATAATTTATACAACGATATCGAGCCATAGCTATGTGTGAGTATAAGTTATAGACACCACTGATACAGCAACAAAACTATTATCTATAAGTTGTCTGTAAGAAGACTGTCTAAAACTTTACAGACAGCCTCACTCTCTCTCATCTCCACATTAGCAAAATCATCTATAACCTTCCATTGCAGACAGCTAACTCAGCACTATTGTACATGTCCTCAGGTAGCGCCGCGATCCGAGTTAGAATGAACACCCTCAGACAGCGTCGCGATGCGAGTTAGAATGAACAGACGCACCAGATTGTGTCACGCTGGAAGACAAGATTTCTCACGTTCGCTCAATAGATTTTATGTTTTTTTTCCTAGAGTCAACAACATTAATTCGAGCCACAGTTAGCGCACAAGTCGTTTTGTTAGTTCTCAGGCGTCTGAGAACTTCTTAGGTCTCAGTCGTCTCTTTCACCGTTCGATTTACCTCGTGATTCGTGCAAAGTAGAGGTTATACATGAGTTGCAACTAGGGTGTAACTGAGAATTCAATGAGTTGCAACTAGGTTGTAACTGAGAATTAGTACAAATCTTGTAACTGAGAATTAGCACAAATATTAGGATAACATTAGCGACTTAGAGCTAAGAAGTTCTCAGACGCCTGAGATCTAGGCACTATCAGTTCTCCTACTAAATTACGAAAAATACAGTTCAACTTCCTAGTTTTAATAAGTACAGTACATCCTAACCTTGTAAGCTCTAACTACAGTAACCTACAACGTTTGAACCATACTGTCACTCTCTATTCTAGTCTAGAAATGAAACGAACAGACAATTAATTGAGCTGAGCCTTGTGATTAGTAATGTCTTTTAGAAAGATCACGGGAACTTCCCATCGGCACCCAAGGGCCAAGGCCTGATGAGTGATGACGACTCACGAGCACTCGCCCCAGCCCTCCTCGGTGTCCATGGCGGTGGCCGGTCGCTTCACGCGCGCGCGCCCCATGGACGAGGCCACCGCGACTAAGAGCCTCGCCGGCACGCCCGCGCACTCCTCCAGCCGTCGGAGCGTGTCGCCGCCGACCTCGTGGACGCCGTGCGCCGCCACCTCCGCCATCGCGACGCGCAGCGGCACGCGTGGCGCTGCCGCGGCCACGGTCAGGTCCTGGAGCGCGCGCCCGGAGCGTCGCCGCGCTGCCCCTGCCGTGAGACCCATACGCTTGTCCCACCCTTGGAGCACCGCCTCGGCCCGCGTTGGGTGACTCGTGGGCTTCCGCCGCCGCGGCGCCATGGCCGTCGTCTTCGCGGAGTCCGCAGTGGACAGGCAGGAGCTGAACGTTGATTCCGACACGTCGTCGTCGTTGTCGCGGCCCTTAGGCGGGGAGACGCGCGTGCGGCGGTGGCGGGACGCGAGGAAGTTTGCGCCGTGCACCTTGGCGTCGCAGGCCGCGCAGAGGAACGCCGCGTCCGCAGAGCAGTGTACGTCCGCCCCGGCGCCGCACAGCGCGCAGCGCATCACTTGGGCGGCAGCAGGCTCCATGTCGGCGGGCACGTACGTACGTACGCTGTGCTGCTCGTTCGACGGAGACGGTGGTGGTGAATGGTGATCGGGGCATCGTGGCGTGCTTCCCTTGGTGTCGTCGCGTATTTAAAGACGATGAGGAGGAGGATGGAAGCCCGACGCGACGCGAGGCGAGACGAGACGACGAGAGAGGTCGTACGTCGAGTGAGTCAGCTCGTGATCGAGATCTTTTTCTCTTCTCTCTGTGCATGCAGTGTGTGGTGCTCTCGCGTGTCGTACACGTGCCGGTTTCCGTGGACATGGATGCGATGCAAGCCGAGATGCCGAGGCGAGGAGGCGAGGAGGCCGTCCCACCACTCGCGCGAGATAGATTCCTCACGCACAGCTGAACGTGCCCATCACTCCATCAAGCATGGTCCATGGCCATGTGTGATCTCCTCCGCTGCGCGCACGACAGCTGGGAGCACAAGTGGCTGTGTCGTCGATCGCGTGCAGGTGATCCGTGGCCACGAAACCTCGTCGGTCGTGATTTTTCACCGCTAATTCCTTCTCCGGTCCTGGAAGGAAGGAAGATGCCCTCTTAGAGCATGCGACTTTCGGTATTTTGTTCCTTCGTTGGGTCCTTCTGGAAACAGCCTTCCGTCCAATTTATTTATATGCTATAGATCATTTTGGCGTGCGTTGCTGCGCCTAATTCATTAGAAAACTATATTGTTAGGAATTGTAGAAACATTTGCTAATTATGGAGATCGTTCAGTTTCTTCTTCTTTGTTGAGTTGATGTGCACAGGTCTGTAGCAATGGTGCCGAATACCGTTGAATACACTTGTGTTATACATACCGGGGGTGAAAAACTTGTCAAGAGCAAGAACCTTGTGATTTAAAGAAAGATATAGTCATGGACATCATTTCAATCCACATATAAGTTTAGGTACATCATGGTCTATACTGTACTGAAGCGTGACATATACTAATATCTAGACAAATATAAATATTCAAACACACAATATATTTAGAAATTCGGAATTAACTAGTATTAATTATACGTCTAACAAATTAATTAAGTTAATTAAGTACTGATTAATTACTTGTTATGAACTAATATTTTTGTGGATTGCTTGCACGATCTTGGAGGCTGGCGAAACCAACGGTACAGCCGACGGTGTAATCAGAGGTTGTGTTATTCCTACTTGGTACTCACCATATGCATCGCAAACTATGTTCAACAAAGACGAGATTTTCTTTAGCTATTTCGAGTCTTATTCTTATGGACGTGTTTTTACCGTCTTTTCAGGAAGTTTCACCCAAAGGGAACACTTCTATACGGCTACATGTTCTCTCATACGCCACACAAAGGCTTAAATGAGAACTGCACGCAGAGGTTTCTCCTATAGGATCCCTAGTGTAAAAACATGTACCTCATAACAAGACAGGAATTGTATAAAAGGAACTTACTTTATTAAACAAGACATGCTTACATACGCCTTTTTCTTACGGGAAGCCCCAAACAAAAGAACAAGAGCCGTGATTACCTTACAACACCAGCTCTCAGATGCTGCACTCTCTGCTTCTGCAACCGGTGTCTTGAAATGTCTATGGCTGCTCCTTATATAGTTGCAAGAAGAGATCTGAACGCTTTATCTTGTTTACACGTATCCTGCTAACGTGTACCGCTATCAGTAGTCACCGCTTGCCGCGTTTCTTCAGAGGGGCTTCGAGAGTTCTCTTGTGAAGACTCATTTCTTCGTCTTTCATGCAGGACACAAACTTGCATGCTTGTATTTTCTTGGCACTAACTCCGTTGCTTGATGCCATCAAACTTAGAGTTTGGGCCATGCCTGATTCTTTTAGAAATCACTTGGAGTCTATCTTCTCAGCAACTCGCATCCTTGGCTCCTTCTTGCATGTGTATTATGCATTTTACTCTTAGTGTAATATTTATTTGCTTTTTTTGGATTTTAAGGGTGGTTTACCCCGTCCATATAATTGATAATACCTTATCAGTTATATATATATATATAGAACATATTCATACTACACCCGGGTGTAGTTACACCCACGTGTGTTTAACGTAATTTAGACAGTATCTATCATATTGGAGACTATATATAGGTAGTATGAAGTATATAAGAATATTTGGGTAGTATATATACTATTTTTTGGGTAGTATGTAATTTTTATTCACATACTCCTTTTGTACGTACAAATATAACGGTATTTTACATATATACTGAAAACTATGGGTGCATTTGCAATTTTTTCACCTCACTTGCTTGTAAGTATCTTAGATATAGTATATGAACATACTCAAATAGATAAAGTATTACAAATACTTCCGTAAGGTAGTATATGAGACGTGGGTGTAGTTACACCCGGGAGTAAGAAGTATTTTTCCTATATATATATATATATATATATATATATATATATATATATTCAGAAATTATATAACTATTGGGAAATATGAAAAAACTTGTAGCCTTTCAGGAGGCACAAATATATAATGAATGACTTCTAAGAGACCTCGAACTTCCTCTGAGAGTGCACTCGAAATGTTTGTTTGATGACCACTTAGGAGGCCGTAATCAGTGTTGTTCCTTCAAAATTTTACAACGTGAAATGTTAGCCCGTGTGTTGAAATTAATCCTGAAAGGTATTAAAAATATGTTGTGCACTTACGATGTTCTGGTTTCATCATCAAAGCACTATGAATGAGTTCTTTTTTATGCTAGAGTTGCAATTTGCACCAACCCCACACTTTGTCATCGGATGTATGCTGACAGTTTGGCAGGCATTTCACAATGCACAATTTGTGATATGTGCAGCCTTCCCATAGAATAGGTGTTTCTTTGCAAATAAATTCTCCTTGCTTGGAAGTACTTCTATTTCTAGCCCAGGTGATTCATGCATGGTGCCAGTAGGGAATTGGACATAGAAGGTTAATTGTACTAAAAGTGGTTATTTATTCATTAGCTTTGGCATTCGCTATTTTAAGGATCCTTGTCTTGGGATAGTCATCAAATTGATTATTTGCAATATAATTGGGGAAAAGTACACAAGGATGGAAAGAAGACGCAAAGCAAATAGAATGAAGTGCTATCAGCTTGTGCCTGTGAGAAGGAATCACCAGGTCTTTCTTTTGTACTGGTCCATGAGCATTGTGGTCCAATGGTTCATTGGATTCATATGTCATAATCCTTGTCCTAAAACTGACCATGGTGGGATTCAACTCCAGGTTGCTTCATCAGCTGTAATAAGGGAAAATATAAGGAATGGATTGAAGGAAGGGAATGTAAATGAATAGAAGCAAGGTCTCATACATGTGAGTAGTATACAAGCTAGACCTAGGGCCGTCACTGACGGAGCGACAAATGCCGAGGAGGTCGGCCTCTGAACCTAGGGTTCGTGGAGGTAGAGGTATTCAGGGCGACGAAGCGGCGGTTAGCAGAGTGGAATCTGTGCAGGAGAGAGGAGCACGATGCCTTCTCGCTGACATTGATTGGAGCGACGGCGGGGAGACCTAACTGGCGGCGGTAACGCATGAGAAAGCGGAGATAGGCAAGTAGGGAAAGAGGAAGGTTGGACCGATCATCACTCTTTTTTTATGTGTGTCAAAGTCTCCGTTTGGTTGGTTTGATGGATCGGCTCGTTGGGCCATAGGCTTTGTATATGGGCCCCCAATCAACCATATTCCACCATTTATTTTCCGGAGAAGCATCCCCTAGGGACATTTGGCCCACGTGAGATCAGATCGGACGGGAATTACTAGATCGGGAAAATGGAAGGTTGCACGTGCTGATGGCCTTAGAGGGCTTCCTCTTGTCTCGGTTTTAATATTCCTAATAAAGCAACATCCATACAAGATTTGGTACAATCCAGCAAAACAGACAAGATTCGGTATGTTGTTCCTTCATTGGGTCCTGGCGGTGGTTTTTTTAACAACAAGAAATTCATTAATCGAAAATCAGATCATATGAAGCAACATACGCTTGAAACCGGAATAAAATGTTTATCCAGAAAACTGTGCAGATAAAATCTTAAAAGATTGAAAAATACAAAATAATCAGTACATTGCAACCACCGAAGAAAGCAGACCCATGCCGGAAGAGATGACAAACCTCTAACAGTGCAAGATCTAAAAAATCACCATCACCAATGAGGTTTTCGAGTCCATAAACATGCCTACTGCAGTGAGTCACATATCGTTGTGGCATGTCGATGGGACATCCCATGTTGTCTTGGACCAAGATATGCCGCCTCACATCGACGAAGTCGAAGAAGTACGATAGATCACCATCTCCAGACCAACATCCTCGCTCTAGACAAACCACCATGTCTCGACCGCCATCGACACATCGGGAAACTAATCTCACCAGATCTGGAAAACGGAGAGAGGATCAAGTTGTCGATCTGAATGACCGGCCAACACATGTTGCCAACATCTCCAAGAAAACACCGTGAGGATCGTCGCCGGTGTGGGAGTAGGGTTGAGGCAGATTTATTTGCCTGGGCACCGCTCCCACCATCCCAACAACACACCACACCAGAAAGAGCCAAACCCTAACTATTTGGCAGAGGAATGAGGAGCCCTCCCTCTTAGCCTGGTGGTGGGGTTGGAATGTTAGAGCATCTCCACTCGTCCCCCATACGGTGTCCGACGCTTGGCCCTGGGGGCGTCGGCGCAACTTCTTCCTATCGGGGGGAACTCGCTCCCAGCCGTCACCCTTAAACTTCACTGCAAAATGGATTTTGAAAATTCAAACATAAATATCTCATGTTCAAATAGGGTTGCCTCCATCAAACACATCATAGTATCGACGATCAAGCCACCGCAAATAGGCGCAATTCAAGTCTAGCAATCAAAATAGGCACACGCCAGCCTCACATTACATAACCAAATGGAAATCAAACGACGTGATCATCCATCGCGGTAGGAGGAACCTTTGGCGTAGCCGATGATGGAGTAGTGGTGTTGGCATGGGTGGCGGTCTGGGTCGACATAGGCGTCGAGGTCGGGGTAGGTGTCGTCGGGGTGACGATCGTGCTGCCGGTGGATCCCTGCTCTCGGACAGGAACATGACGCGCTGATCAATGCACCACGCCCTCACATCGTCATCCATGCCGGTGGTGCCGACCATCAGGATCGCCAAGTCCTCCCTCCTCTTCTTCGCCGCCACATTGGCCTTGATGAGGCTGACTTGATGTCTTGCCTCTCAATGACTGACATCCACCTTGCCACGGTGACCTCTTCCATCCTGGCAGCTTTCTCTGCCCTCTTGGCAGCGTGTGAGGCAGCATCGGCCATGCATGCCATGATGGACTGATACATTGCAAATGTATCTATAATTTTTTATATTCCATGCTTGGTTTTATCTACTTTCTTGTGTTTTGTTCCAACTTTGGAGTACTTTTCATATGATTTCTTGGACCTATTAACAAGAGCCACAGTGTCAGCTGCCTGTTTTCTGCTGTTTTTGGTTCCAGGAAAGTCAGAAAATGAATATTCTCAGAATTGGACGAGACAAAAGCCAAAGTGCCTATTTTTCCGGAAGGGATCAAGTGCCAGAATACGAGACAGAGAGGGGCCAGGGAGCCACCACACCACCTGGCCCACGCCAGGGGGTGGTGTGGCCGCTCCCAGCACCCCCTCGGCCTCTCCTTCCGCCTATATATTGCCCTCGGGACAAAAACCCTAAGGGCCCAATCAAAAATCCACGAAAGAGTCTGTAGCCGCCGTCATCTCCATCCCTAGATCAGGAGGGATCTGAAGCTCTTCCCGGCACCCTGCCGGAGAGGGGAATTCACCCTGGAGGCCTTCTTCATCACCATGCAAGCCTCCGGTGTGATGCGTGAGTAGTTCATCCTTGGACTACGGATCCATGTAGTAGCTAGATGGCTGGTTCTCCTCCTTTGTGCTTTCATGTTTAGATTTTGTGAGCTCCGTTCATGATCAAGATCATCTATTTGTAATTCTACATCTTGTGTTTGCTAGGATTCGATGGATATTGAGATGCTATTTCAGATTGATTATTGATTCTATCATGTATTTGTTATTTGTGATCTTGCATGCTTTCTGTTGTTAGTAGCTATCTTGGCCAAGTAGATGCTAGCAACTCCAAGAGTTATTTATGCTCGATAGTGGGTTCATGCCTCTGGTAATCTAGGGAAGTGATAGAAATCTCTATGGTACTAGATGTGCTGTTGCTACTAGGGAGAAAACAACAATCCTTTGTTCATAGAACAATCGTATTGTTTACTTTACATTTTCGTTTTGGTTTTTAGTTTGCTTGGTTTGCTTAGTTTTCTTAATAAATTGGTTGGACCCCCTCTTTCATACATTGGTTTGCAAATGGTTTGGTTTGGTTTGGAAAAGAGTAGGAAAGTTCATACTTATGTGGTAAAAAGAGCTCGTTCTTGACTGTGGCTATGCTTTCTCATGCCATGCTTGATATTGTTTTCGCTTTATACTTAGTATTCTTTGTTGTAGCATAACTTGTTATAAACAATTGAGATTTCTTAATGTGCCTTGGATGAATCATGCGTTGTTTTAGCATATTAAAGCATAGTATAGTGGTATTCTCCTTTGATGCTTTATTTGGGTTGACTTGGCGCATGCTCACACCATGTTATGACTGTCACAAGTCACCATAGCCTTTATGATCATTTAGTTTTCAACTTGTAGTATCACTTTATGCTTTGATCAATGATGTTTTGTCGCTCTGCATGATTATGGCCATTATTGCTCTCTTATTTTGTCGCTCCCAGTCTTTTGCTAGCCTCCACCACCAAGTATGAGTTCCACTCATGCATCCAACTCCCTAAACCAAGTTATTACAAAGAGTCCACCATACCTACCTACTAGCTTATGCTATTCCAAGTATATTCATGCTTTTGTTTACCTTCCACTTGTTATGAGAAAACTAGTGATTAAAGCTCTCACGAACTTGATGGCACACTTTACTTTTTGCCTCTAATAAACTTGAACCATTGGGTCCTTCTTTGTTGTGTATATGCTTGCGCTTTATAAGTTGAAATTAGCAGAACCATGTACCATCGGGAACGCTTTCAACATTGCACTTGTACTTTGTACCCCGTTGATATCATGTTCTTTTGCTTACAGATCCCGGCGGTGTGAAATAAAAGTGGAACTTGTAAGATCATGGAGTTTGTATGTATGTTAGAGAAACGCGTGGGCCGCTAGCCTAAGCCATGCCTAATCATGGTGGAAACTTGCAGCATCACCATAATGAGCACTCTATGAAGCATCATCAATAAAAACCTATGCAAATAGCAAATAAAAAGATCGCTGAGATGCTCATTGTCTGCTTGCCTTGTCATTTTGATTATGGGAAAGCTCCCGTATCATGTGCAAGGGGTACCCCGTTGGCGGTTCTTAATGATACACATATACTTACAATGACAAGAGCTTACTCGTGACTGAAGTTGAGTAGCATGAGGATCGGTCTTCGTAAGTAAGGGGCATGAGATTTCGGTTTATAACTTGTCAAGCATATCCTCTTAGTTGTGTCACTTTAACCTTAACCACTTCAAGATGCTTATGATAGGGGCAATGAGAGCTGAACGCTACAAGTACCATAATTTTTGGAAGCTCTTTATGAGACTTGAATCCCTACTTCCTTTTACAAAAAGGCCTTTCTTCCACCTTTATATTTGAGTCTCCACCTTCTATCTTTATGCACTTACTTTGAGAACATAGTGGCCATTCTTAGTTCTATGTGCATTGTCCCAAGACTAGTTGATTGATGCATAACTTGTTATTGCTTGTTTGAAACTATTGTATCTAGTCACTCTTATGAACTTTGAAGGTGTCCTATGCATTTATATTTGCTACTCTATTGAGGGACAAGCTGAATACTATTATGCTATGTTTTCTTTATGTGAAACAAACAAATGTCTTGCAAAGCATGTTATTCATGAATCTTTTGTTTGTGCCTTTTCATGTTGCATCATAGTTTCTTTGCTTATTGCTAGAACTTTGTCTTTCATGTTATGATTGAAGTACTTTGATCCCAGCTATGAATGTTTTGCAAATACCTTGATCGAGTCTTTGATGGTGCATGTCACCTCAAAAATTCTTTCTTTTTACCACTTACCTACTCGAGGACTAGCAGGAGTTAAGCTTGGGGATGTTGATACATTGCAAATGTATCTATAATTTTTGATGTTCCATGCTTGGTTTTATCCACTTTCTTGTGTTTTGTTCCAACTTTGGATTACTTTTCATATGATTTCTTGGACTAACCTATTAACAAGAGCCAAAGTGCTAGCTGCCTGTTTTCTGCTATTTTTGGTTCCAGGAAAGTCAGAAAATGAATATTCTCGGAATTGGACGGGACAAAAGCCAAAGTGCCTATTTTTCCGTAAGGGATCAAGTGCCAGAATACGAGACAGAGAGGGGCCAGGGAGCCACCACACCACCTGGCCACGCGGCCAGGCCTGGCCCGCGCCAGGGGGTGGTGTGGCCGCTCCCGGCACCCCCTTGGTCTCTCCTTCCGCCTATATATTTCCCTCGGGACGAAAACCCTAAGGGCCCGATCAAAAATCCATGAAAGAGTCTGCAGCCGCCGTCATCTCCATCCCTAGATCGGGAGGGATCTGAAGCTCTTCCCGGCACCCTGCCGGAGAGGGGATTTCACCCTGGAGGCCATCTTCATCACCATGCAAGCCTCCGGTGTGATGCGTGAGTAGTTCATCCTTGGACTACGGATCCATGTAGTAGCTAGATGGCTGGTTCTCCTCCTTTGTGCTTTCATGTTTAGATCTTGTGAGCTCCGTTCATGATCAATATCATCTATTTTTAATTCTACATGTTGTGTTTGCGGGGATCCGATGGATATTGAGATGCTATTTCAGATTGATTATTGATTCTATCATGTCTTTGTTATTTGTGATCTTGCATGCTTTCCGTTGTTAGTAGCTATCTTGGCCAAGTAGATGCTAGCAACTCCAAAAGTTAGTATTTATGCTCGATAGTGGGTTCATGCCTCTGGTAATCTGGGGAAGTGACAGAAATCTCTAAGGTACTAGATGTGCTGTTGCTACTAGGGAGAAAACAACAATCCTTTGTTCATAGAACAATCATATTGTTTACTTTACACGCAGTTCGTAAAGCAATAATCTGTTGCTTGCAACTTAATACTGGAGGGGGTTCGGATGATAACCTGAAGGTGGATTATTAGTCATAGATGCAGTTGGATGGCGGTCTATGTATTATGTTGTAATGCCCAATCAAGTCTCAGAGGAGTCAAGATGATTAGTATATGCATGTATTGCTTTCTCGGTGTTTGTCAATTGCCCCGCTGTAATTTGTTCACCCAGCATGTTATCTATCTAAGGAGAGCCACCTCTAGTGAACTATGGATCCCGGTCCTTGTCTTTTACATACAATCTATAATCTTTTACTGCTTTGTGTTTACTTTCTGCAAACTTTTACTTCTTTCCATTCGATACGTTTAATCCTTTGTTTTCTGCAAAACACGGTGAGATTGACAACCTCATCGCAAGTTGGGGACAAAGTTCTGTGGTTGTGTTGTGCAGGTCTCCATGTTGCTAATAGCACCGGTAGTGCGCCCTGCCAAGGCTCAGCTAGTAACACCTTTGGGGTGTTTCCTTGATCCTACTGGTTCGATTAAACCTTGGTTTCATAACTGAGGGAAACTTGCTGCTGTGCTCATCATACCTTCCTCTTGGGGTTCCCAACAAGCTCTACATCAACACCGCCATCAAGCATTTTTCTGGGCACCGTGCATTGAGCCATCATGGACGAGTTCAACTTCTTGATGGTCAATGACACGTCTCCCAAAGCCTTGGTCTCCTTGGAAACAATGGGGCAACCCTCCGAGGCTACCAACGACGCAACATCAGGGTCGTAGACAGTCTCCTTGTCCTAGGCGAGAGTTGTCCATGCTTACTCAATATGTTGAGCTCGTTGGGGAACCCCAAGAGGAAGGTATGATGAGTATAGCAACAAGTTTTCCCTCAGTTATGAAACCAAGGTTATCGAACCAGTAGGAGCAAGAAAACACCTCCAAGGTGTTGTTTCCAACTTGGAATCCTGCATAACACAATCACAGAACTTTGCCCCCAACTTACAGTGAGGTTGTCAATCTCACCGGTTTTGCTGAAAACAAAAACCTATTGTGTGGAAGATAGTAATTGCTTGCAGAAAGTAAACAAAAAACAGTAAATAGATTGTAGATTGATAGTAAAAGAAAGGACCAGGGTCCATAGTTCACTAGTGGTGATTCTCCTTAAGATAGATGACATGTTGGGTGAACAAATTACAGCGGGGCAATTGGCAAACATCGAGAAAGCATACATGCATATACTAATCATCTTGACTCCTATGAGATTTGATTGGGCATTACAATATTATACATAGACTGTAATCCAACTACATCTATGACTAATAATCCACCTTCAGGTTATCATCCAAACCCTGATACGTCCATTTTGCATCACTATTCTATGTCTTAATTCACTATTATTCATTGATATATTTCGTATTGAGAGGTGATACTTATGTTATTTCATCTGTTTTTGCATGGTCGATGACTTTGGAGCATGGACCGCTGCAGTCAGGATTCTGATGGAAAAGGTGTTGTTTGGAGGCAAAATTCGCGAAGATCAGAAAATCCGGGAAAATATACGGAAAATTCTATTTTTCCAGAAGACTCAAGATGCCAGAAGATGGAGTGGAGGTGGGCCACAGGGGGCCCACACCACCCCATGGCGCGGGCAGGCCTAGGCCGTGCCAGGGAGTGGTGTGGCCACCCTGGCCCACTCCAGCCTCTCCCCTCTGGCGTATATCTTCCTCCCGAAACCCTAAGACTCGGGGAGCGACCACAGAAAGATTCCGCCGCCTCTGTGGGGCGAAAAACACCGAGAGAGAAAGATCTCTCCGGCAGACAGATTTCTGCCGGGGGAATTCCTTCCCAGAGAGGGGAGATCGTCGCCATCAACACCACCATCAAGCTGGACTTCATCGGGATCATCATCATCATCATCACCACCAGCACCCTCATCATCATCTCCATATTGCTGTAACAATTGCGTTGAATCTTACATAGTTCATAGGGGAAACTTTCCCGGTGTTAATTACTCTTTGTAGTTGATGCTATTGAGTGAACCATTGAATTATTGTTTATGTTCAGATTGTTATACATCATTATTCCATCTCTGATCATGATCCATATGATGTTTTGTGAGTAGTTCGTTTTGTTCTTGAGGACATGGGAGAAGTCTTGTTGTTAGTAGTGGAGTTGTGTTGAGAAAGATTCAATAGATTGTTATTTAAGTTGTGGTGTACTTCTTCTAGTGGTGTCATGTGAACGTCGACTACATGACACTTCACCTATATGGTCCAGGGGGAATGCATTGTGTATTTGGCTACTAATCGTAGGGGTTGCCGGAGTGACAGAAACATGAAACCCCATTAGGAAACCATTGCACAAGGGACGTAAGGGTCTTAGAGTTTAAAGTTGTGGTTAGGTTTTACCTTAATTACTTTCGTGTACTTACGGATGTTTGCAAGGGGTATAATCATAAGTATGTATTAAGTCTTAGATAGGACGGTACATTATCACAGGTTCACCCACACAACACTTAGCAAGCTAGAGAAGATTAATCAACTATATGAAGCGAAAGCACTTGACAGTCTTCCCATGTGTCCTCGAGAATGTTTGGTCATCTATAGAAATACAACCGGCTTGTCCTTTGCTGCATAAAGGATTGGGCCACTTGCTGCATTTATTCGTACTGTCTTTTATTTACTCGTACTTTGTTTACTTGCTTTATCAAAAAAACCTAAAAATCCGTTTGCTAAGTATTTGCAGAGAATTCCTGATCCATACCACTAGCCAGTACCTTCTGCTCCTCGTTGGGTTCGACACTCTTACTTATCGAAAATACTGCGATACATCCCCTATACTTGTGGGTCATCAAGACTATTTTATGGCGCCGTTGTCGGGGAGTGAAGCGTTATTGGAGAGTGGAACTGGTAAAGGAAACTTCTACTATGAGTATTGTTTACTTCTGCTAGTTGCTTTATTTTCGTTATGGATAATTCGCTGAGTTTCTTATTTGGTAATTCTACTACCACTGCTAAGGTAGTAGATAAGCCACCACCTGCTGAGAAAGATGTTTTCAAAATACCTACAAGAATTATTGATCGTGTTATGGATAACTACTATGTTGGGGATGAAACTGTCCATCCCGGTGATCATTTAATCTTTATACACGAATTATGCGGGTTGTTTAAGTGTGCAGGTATTACTACAGATCAAGTTAAGAAGAAGCTATTCTCATTATCACTGAAAGGAAGAGCTGAGGAATAGTATAAGCTGCTGAAGAATGGTCAAGCTCTGGAATGGGAGGAAATAGTGCCTCTCTTTTATTCAAAGTTTTATCCTCCTAGTGAGATTCATAAAGATCGGAATCAAATATACAACTTTTGGCCTCTAGATGGAGAGAGTACAGCTCAAGCTTGGGGGAGATTGAAGTTACTAATGCTCAAATGTCCCATTCATGAGCTCCCCAACAATATTATTATCAACAACATTTATGCAAGGCTCCCTCTACATGACAAGGATTTATTGGATGCTTCTTGTGCTGGATCATTCACTCGCATGGAAGAAGAAGTTAAATGGGACCTTCTAGACTGTATTCAAGACAATGTTGAAGCTTGGGAGAATGACAAAGGTAGAAAGTCAGGTATAAATTATGATTATGAATGCATTGAATCTTTTATGGGAACTGATGACTTTCAAAATATTAAAAATGCTTATGGTTTAGACTCTCAAGCTATTGCTTCTTATTTTAAGGCCTTTGCTTATTATATTGAAGTGCCTAAAAAGAAGTGGAATAAGTATCATGAACCTTATA
The DNA here is from genome assembly GCA_916181665.1 of Avena sativa. Classification (NCBI taxonomy): domain Eukaryota; kingdom Viridiplantae; phylum Streptophyta; class Magnoliopsida; order Poales; family Poaceae; genus Avena; species Avena sativa. The sequence goes on along the minus strand of OV702291.1, from coordinate 16,474,020 downwards.
AAGATATTGCTAAGAGTGTTCCTGCAAGAAATACTGAAGTTTATACTGCTAATCATGTTTTACCTGAACCTTATATTGAGAAAATGTCTTTTCTAGTTAAGGTAAAGGAACATTCTATGATAGCTAGTATGGTTAATGAAAGTACAAATAAGGCTGTTGAACCTAATAAACAAATGGTTGATGAACCTATAATAGCAAATGTGAAAGGCTTTGTCACTAAGTATGAAAAAGAGGGACACACTATCCTTTGTAAGGATACCTCTAATATTGTTTCACATAGTAGTGTTATGAGAGCTAGTATTCCTGTGTTTTCTGTTAGAATAAGTGATCATTGCTATGATGGTCCTTGTAATAGATATATTGTTAAGTTTATGCATGATACTGAAAGTTACTATGAAAGAGGGAAAAGTGTTCTTATGTATCTCAATAATATCAAGTTTCCCCGTTTTATGCTGAAAGTTTTTATGTTGCACTCATTTTGCTTTCTTATGCAAGTTACCTATGGTTTCAACAACTTGTTTGCTTACAAAATCCCCTTGCATAGGAAGTGGGTTAGACTTAAATGTGTGTGTTTTTGCTTCTTAATGCTCTCTTTCACTTCAAATTATATCCCTATGAGAGCTTCTTCAAAACTATCGTGCCCATCTTAATGGCTATAAAGAAAGAGCTTTCTGGGAGACAACCCAATTTGTTTTTGCTTTCAGTTTGTTTTTGTTTCTTTGAGTCTTGAAGTTATTACTTCGGTAATAACCGCTCCTTATCCGTTTTGTTTGGTTTTTGTGTCAATATCAACCTCTAATGAGAGAGAAGTAAGATTTGGGGAAGTTGCTGTCCTGAAACAGATTTTTGTGCTTTACCGTAAAAATTCTTGAGAGATCTCTGTATGTCGGATTGAGATGTAATGTTTTGTGCTTCTACCCCAGGTTGTTATTTAACTTTCGTTAGTTTTGCACTTTTTGATTTGAGCAACATAAGATTTTCGAAAAAATTGATCTTTACCTGCTGGTCTGTTTTGACAGATTTAGCCAATCTTGCATTTGCTTCTTTATTCGATTTCCTTTTTGAATTATTTTTGGGTTTTCGGAAGGAGTTGCTACAGCAGCTTATGTTTTGATGGTTTTCAGTTGAAGTTGGACTCAAAAGGTTTTATCACTTCACTTATACTAATGTTGCTAATAAGAACTGTGTGAAGTTTTATGTGAAAGAAATTTCCAGGAAGTGGAGATAATGGTGTAATAAGGAAGACAAAGGTTTTATGACTCAAGTAATAAGTATATGAAGATGAAGATATCGATGATATTCAAGTGATGACTCCGGAAGGATCCACTCAATACCAAATTCAGAGACCTGCAGAGTCCGTTTCCAACTAGGTAACAGTTCTGGTAAGAAAAGTTCCACGAAAATACAATCCAACTATATTTTTGCAGTTTTTAGTCAATAAGGAAAGCTACGGAGCGAAAAAGGGACGGAACCGGAGCCAGGGTGGCCCACACCACCCCATGGCGCGGGTCAACCCCTGGCTGCGCCATCAGGTGGTGAGGCCACCCAGGACTCCGTCTCCGACCCGTTTTCGCCCAATACCTTCCTTTTGTTATGAAACTGTAATATATAACCCCCCGGATCCCCCGAGGTTTGTATATCGTGTTTTCGTTGTGTTTTTGTTTCGATATGTTTCTGCCAGTTGTAATCTCAGATTTGGAGCCACAATGTCTTCCTCTGGAACATCCAAGGGAGATCCTTTAGAAGATATCATCAACCCATACATGAGAGAATTGAAGATTCATCCCAAGGAGTTGTTGCTCGAAGGTGGAGAGGTCCGGATTAAGGAGGTTCAAGGCCCTAAAGGTGAAGGAAATCTGGAGGACAGGATGGAAGCATTGGAGCAAGAAGTCTTTAGGTACAGGAAGATGGCGGAGCGCGAAGTGGACATCATCCACAAGATTTGTTCCGAACTCATCGCCGAGCACCAAAAGGAGACTTCTGAACTCAAGGATGAAATCTTCTCACTCCGCCAAACAACCAACGAACTGCAAGCACAGTTCTATGACGTACAAAATCAAAACTGTGAGTATGAGGCTAGATTTAAACGCATAAGTGCTGCTGCCAGTTTCAGGATGTTGGAAACCACGATGTCCTTTGTTGATGGGAAGCCTTTACTCTGGAAGACAGACGAAGATGAGAAGATACCACCACCACCTAAGGAGTAATTCGTCATCAGGTTTGGCATCCCCTTGGTTTGTTCCAAGCTTGAGGGAGTGTCGCGGTATCATATCACTATCTTCTATCTTTTTGCTTTATTAGTGGAGTCATATCATGAATAGAGGAGTTATTATGTCGTATGGTTTGCATTATGGAAGTGTCCCCTCTCTCGTTAGATTTGTATCCCTTGGTGTGAGTTTCCGTTATGGAATATTAATGAGAAGTTCTATCATTCACTCTTTTGCTTAGCTTATGTTAGTTTTCAATTCGTGGTTATATGATTGATCTTGTTGTTAGTATTGGTATCACTTTGGGATCATTGAGTTAATTTAGTTGGTTTTGGCAAACCTGGCTCAGTCAGTAGCAACACCCTTTTTGAGAGTTGAAAAGAAAAAGATAGCAGTGCTCTAGAGAAAAATAATTTCATCATCTTTCTTTCTTGATTTGCTCATAAGTCTAGTATTCTCTAGTTAAGATCTTTTGTGCTTCCAAGGAAGATTGCATGTTTGTCTTTATCACTTGTATGTTTGTTTGTTTCCTTCAACTCTTGTACTTGCTACCCAGCCTTGCTAGCCAAAAACCTGTACTGAGAGGGAATTCTTCTCGTGCATCCACCTCCTTTAAACCAAAACCTTTGCCATTTGTGTCCATCATACCTACCCAGTAGCATTATTGCTATTCCAAGTAAATTCCTATTTTGTCTACCTCCCAAGTTAAACTTGTTATGTGAAAATTAGTGATTAAAGCTCTCACAAACTTGATGGCACACTTTATTTTCTTGCATTTAATAAACTTGAACCATTGGGTCCTTCTTTGTTGCGTATATGCTTGCGCTTTATGAGTTGAAGTTAGCTGAACCATGTATCATGGGGACCGCTTTCAACACTTCATTGGCACTTGTACCTAGTTGATATCATGTTCTTTTGCTTATGGATCCCAGCGGTGTGAAATAAAAGTGGAACTTGTAAGATCATGTAGTTTATATGTGTGTTAGAGAAACGCCTAGGCCGCTAGCCTAAGCCATGCCTAATCATGGTGGAAACTTGCAGCATAACTATAGTGAGCATTCTATGAAGCATCCTCAATAAAAACCTAAGCAAATAGCAAATAAAAAGATTGCTGAGATGCTCACTGTCTGCTTGCCTTGTCATTTTGATTATGGGATAGCTCCTGTGTCATATGCAAGGGGCACCCCGTTGGCGGTTCTCAATGATACGCATGTATTTACAATGACAAGAGCTTGCTCGTGACTGAAGTTGAGTAGCATGAGGATCGGTACTCATAAGTAAGGGGCATGAGATTTCAACTTATAACTTGTCAAGCATATCCTCTTAGTTGTGTCACTTTAACCTTAATCACCTAAAGATGCCTATGATAGGGGCAATGAGAGCTGAAAGCTAGTAAGTATCATAATTTTTGGGAGCTCTTTATGAGACTTGCAATCCCTGCTTCCCTCTTTGAAGGGCCTTTCTTTTACTTTGTAGTTGAGTCAGTAAACCTACTCCCTTCTATCTCAGCAAGTATTTTGAGTTGTTGTGTTTCATTCATTCATATGATGATTTATTCAATCATGTCTTATGTTCCTTGCTTTGCACATTGCTCTTATCTTGATGTTTACTACTTTGAAAGCTATCATTGAAAAAGCCAGCTATTTGTGAACTCCAGCAAATTATCAACTATTCTTCGACCAAGAGCTAAGTTTGCCATTACCAATTATGATTCACTTTATGTATCTTTATTGTGTTTCCTTTACTCATTGCAAGTTGAGTTATATAATAGTGAGTTGTCTTCTATTATGATCTATGTATTTGATGAATGTGATGCTTCTTGTCCGTATTCTTTTATCGACTCTTCACTCCATAAACCTGAGGTCATGTTTATTGAGCTCAGTTTCGCTTGGGGACAAGCGAAGTCTAAGCTTGGGGGATTTGATACGTCCATTTTGCATCACTATTCTATGTCTTAATTCACTATTATTCATTGATATATTTCGTATTGAGAGGTGATACTTATGTTGTTTCATCTGTTTTTGCATGGTTGATGACTTTTGGAGCATGGACCGCTGCAGTCAGGATTCTGATGGAAAAGGTGTTGTTTGGAGGCAAAATTCGCGAAGATCAGAAAATCCGGGAAAATATACGGAAAATTCTATTTTTCTAGAAGACTCAAGACGCCAGAAGATGGAGTGGAGGTGGGCCATAGGGGGCCCACACCACCCCATGGCGCGGGCAGGCCTAGGCCGCGCCAGGGAGTGGTGTGGCCACCCTGGCCCACTCCAGCCTCTCCCCTCTAGCGTATATCTTCCTCCCGAAACCCTAAGACTCGGGAGCGACCACAGAAAGATTCCGATGCCTCTGCGGGGCGGAAAACACCGAGAGAGAAAGATCTCTCCGGCAGACAGATTTCTGTCGGGGGAATTCCTTCCCGGAGAGGAGAGATCGTCGCCATCAACACCACCATTGTGGCATCCCGCTAAAACCACTACTAGAAAATCGTTGTGTTTTTGTGCATTGCATCATCATGACCGCATGCCCATGTCATCATGCCACATTGCATTTGAGCATCGTCATCATCATGCATGGTTTTTTTGTCTAAAACTATTTTTGAAACGCCTAGTTTTGTTTTCTAAATATTCCCGTCTTTATTCAAATTAAAATCCGGGTATTCGGAATATTTTGCTTTATCTACCAACGGTTTGCAAAAGCCTCGTTTTTAATAAATAAATTATTTAAATTATTATTTTTAGGAGGTAGCCATCCAGGCCCAAAAGCCCAGCCGGCCACCTCCAAAATAAGCCCTATCTGTCTAACCCATCTAACCAAACCCTAAATCTAACCACCACCAAACTAACCTACCCAGCCTCACCACTCCACCCACCCAGCCGCCGCCGCCAGCCCCACCAAAACGCGCCGCACGCCACCTCATCTCCCGCCCACGCACCAACTCCCACGCCACCTGCCCGCACCCCGCCCCGCCCTGCCGTTTCCCGCCCGCGCGTCACCACCCTGAGACCAAATCCCAACTCCCGCACGCTCCCCTAGCCCCTGCCCTGTCCACACACGCGCTACACGCCACCCGACTGTGTCGACTGGCCCGCGTGACCCCACCGCCCACCAACGCGACGCGTTCCCGTCCCCTCAATCTCATCCCACCTCCTTCCTCGCGACGCGACCCCGCTCCCCACCTCACGCGTCGCTCGCCCTCTCCCCACCTTCCCTGGACGCAGCCGTCCCCGCGAGCCCGCCGCCTATCTCCATCTCCGCCGTCTCCTTCCCCGTCGCCCCATCAGGCTCCGCCGCCCCGGCCCGACGCCCCGCCTCGCCCCCCTCCTCCGTGATCAACCTCGACTCTGCCGCGTCTTCCCCCTCCGGCGCCGCATCTCCTCGGCCTTGGCCTCACCTTCCTCGCCGGCCTCGCCGAGATCTGCCCCGCCGCCTCGTGCCGGTCGGTCTCGCCTCCTACCTCCGGTCTCCCCCTTCTCCTCCCGAGCTCGCCCTCCGTGCCGGCGAGCCCGCCTCCCTGCTGCCTCTGCTCCGCTCGTCCGCGGGTGTCGCCGTGCACCCCGTCGGCCCCGAGCTCCTCCGTCCCCGTACTCTGTGTGGCTTCCCCGCCTCCCTCTGGCCCCGCCACCCTCGGCTCCCATCTCAGACCGCCGGCCGCCTCGAGCCCAGCCTCACCACCACGGATGACCACCTCCCTGAGCGGCCCTTCTCCGCAGCCAGGCGCGGCCCGCATGCGGATGACCTCGCCCTGGGTCTTCCTCGTCCCCGTCCCGCGCCAACAGCCCTCCACCGGAGCCCTAACGCCGCTCACCTCGGGCTACGGCCGAGCCCTGCTCCGGCGCCCTCTCGTCGCTGCTCAAGCCCTCGTGCTCCACCGTCGACCTGCACAGGCGCCGCCGCCTCTCTGCTTTGCTAGCCGTCGCTGCCACGGACGCTGTCCTCGTGCCCCTGTCCGCTCGTTCCCTGGTGGTTGTGTGCAGGTGAAGTGGTGGTAGGTGATGTACTACCATTACTACCCAGTACTACCGGACGTCCTGTACCAAGTGCAGCCTCAAGTGCCCAATTGTGACTACCGGTGATGTGAATCTTGTTTGTGGATGACAGATGTGCCCGTCTTGTGTCATGGTGAAGAGATGCTGCTAGCTAAGGCCACCTTGCGGACCCAGAAGACCCCGATCTCGGAGTTTGAAAGCCGACCCCTCTAGTCTGTCATGTTCTCCTTTCGGGATCCGATGCCCGAGAACCCGAACGCCAAGATCGCCGACGCGGATACGCCAAGTTCGTCTACCCGGACACCGTGTGACAAGATCTACTTCACGGATCCGAAGACCCTGGCACCCGATCCACTCAAGTTCGCCATCGACGACAAGATCGACACCGGCCAGGGCGAATCCGATGAGTCACCGACGCCAAACCAAGCCCTTCGAGAACCTCCGAAGACCGATCCCGTCAAATCGAACCTCGTCTTCCCCGTCGAACCCTGTCGAACCCCGAACCCCCGGAACCCAAGATCTCCCGAACCCAGATGTGTGTCCCTAAGCCCCTATTTTTATAATATGACATTATCAACTGTCGCATATTAAATTATTCATGCTTGCATACATGTTTGTAGGTATGGGGGCATTATGCCGTATCATCGCATGATTAAATATGGAGTCTATATGCGGGATATCTTTGTCTTATTCCGGCCTCCATTTAAATTGGTGTAGCGAACCAATGCCATGTTTCGCCCTGTTAATACAACATTTAAATTGCGGGGGTTCTAAATAACTTGAACCGTGTAATTAAATTGTCGGGACCCCGGTTCCGCTTAATATTGCCTAGTTGCACCGCATCTGTGTCATGCCATGCATCATATCATAAGCATACCGGATCTTCTGCCGTAGTATTAAATATTGCATCCGGTGTTTCTGCTAGTGTTTGCTTCTTCGCGGACTAGGCCGATGAGTTGATGCGAGTATCGACAAGTTCTTCGGATATGATCCTTCGGCAGTGTTTCCCAGGCGAGCATTCTCCCTCTTTCTACCTATTTTGCATTTATAGTCTTTATTCCCTCCTATTGATCTATTGCTATCCGTGTCGCGATGCTTTAGTTTCCGTGCACCAGTTATATCCCGTGCAGCCTCTATATTGCCTTGGACACCTCCTATTACCCGTGTTTGGTAGATAGCTGGCCTTGCGAGTCGTAGTTGCTTGCTCAGGTGCGATCTCGTGTTGTCAAGTACCACAGTTGTTGAAATGCTGGCAGATGCTTATTGGTGGAGATGCTTACTGGTGGAGATGAGCATGTCTTTAATTAAAACTATTAAAATGCTAGATATAACTAATGCAGAGGCATCGGTGGGCAATAGATGTTATTTGGTTCTTCCACGCTCACTTGTGTCCCGTAGGACCCCGAGTACTTGATACCTGTTCCTTGATTTTTCGCACTATCCACCTCCGGGAGGCCTTATGGCCCCCCCGAGCCAGAGCTTGATTCATTTCTATTTCTTGGGGCCACAAAATAGTTTGGGGTTTTATTACTATCCTGTACTTATGCCATGTTACTGCTTTATTTAAGATTGTGCGTGGAGCACCTGTACTGTTTAGGATCGTGGAATGTTTTCGTGGTATCGACAAGCCCAGTCACACTTTCGGGTTCCCAATCGTTTACAGCCATTGACACAAACCCTGGATCCGTTCCGGAGCCGGCCAACTTCGTTGCGGGTAGCTTAGTGGGGTGGCCCCCTGAAATATTTTATGAATCCTGTGATCGCTTTGTCGTGAATGCCTCATTGGGTTTTGAGTTGGTTTTTCCGAGGTTGATCGAGTGTGTGTTGCTATTTGTGCACCCCTGCAGGGTAAAACTTTCTGAAAGCCGTGTCCGCGGTTATGGACGACTTGGAGCATAGTATCTCGATCATAGACAAGCATAACTAAAGTAGTGCTATAAATTTGAATTAATATGTGACTAGTAATCAGCTCAAGTATAACGGAATGGATATTAAAAATGCCAACAGCTGGTGGATCTTGACGTATCGTGTTCTGATATACATGCTTAGTAAGTATTACAACTCCAATGGAATGTGATAAAAGTGTCAACAACTGTTGGGTTTTTGGATTCCTCAGGACAATTATATCTGACTAATAAATGTTCCAACTACCACGGAATGGTTAATTAAAACTGCCCACTACTTATGCTTCAGGATGACTCATGCTATCTATATCTGATTAGTAAGTGCTACAACTATAACGGAATGAATAAAACTGCCAACTGTGTGAGTTCCTCGGTTTGACTTCCTCGTTTGGCCTCGAGGGGGAATCCCAGGATGGGTTTGTTTGGTGTTAGCTTCAGGTTGGATCCGAATAGGTCTTTCTTATCCCTCTCTGATAAACGCCAGTTGTATCGAGTCTCTATAGGTTGTTTAGTGCCGTTGTGCTGCCGCTTCAGCCCACCATACCTATGTAGGCGAGAACCGCTGAATTCTAGCCTCGCCGTGTACTGGCCTCAGTACTGACGCTCCTCTTTTCCCTTTGCCCTTTGTCGGCACCCCTTTTGTTTTAGCAGGTTTCAGATCGACGTCGTTAGCAGGGTTACCCTTCTGGCTTGTCCTGGGCACGGTTATGGACGCCATTGGTTATTCTGCAGGGCTCTTAGCCCCATTTGCATCTTGTCCGTTGTCGGACGCTCTATCGTTTCAAGGTGATTTGGATCTTTGTATTGTATATCTGTATTCTTGACTCATGGAGTCGTTGATGTATATAAATTTGTCTGTGGGTCCCATCGAGGACTGATGTGTAATGGTATTACTTTGTTTTCCACCCGCACGAAAGTGCCTGGTGGGCATCCTTGAATCGTTTCTATGCGGGTTTGGTGGGAAGCGCTAAAACTTGCATAGGGCCGATTCGAGGGTGTTACAACCATCAAGCTGGACTTCATCGGGATCATCATCATCATCATCACCACCAGCACCCTCATCATCATCTCCATATTGCTATAACAATTGCGTTGAATCTTGCATAGTTAATAGGGGAAACTTTCCCGGTGTTGATTACTCTTTGTAGTTGATGCTATTGAGTGAACCATTGAATTATTGTTTATGTTCAGATTGTTATACATCATTATTCCATCTCTGATCATGATCCATATGATGTTTTGTGAGTAGTTCGCTTTGTTCTTGAGGACATGTGAGAAGTCTTGTTGTTAGTAGTGGAGTTGTGTTGAGAAAGATTCAATAGATTGTTATTTAAGTTGTGGTGTACTTATTCTAGTGGTGTCATGTGAACGTCGACTACATGACACTTCACCTATATGGGCCTAGGGGAATGCATTGTGTATTTGGCTACTAATCGTAGGGGTTGCCGGAGTGACAGAAACCTGAACCCCCGTTAGGAAACCATTGCACAAGGGACGTAAGGGTCTTAGAGTTTAAAGTTGTGGTTAGGTTTTACCTTAATTACTTTCTTGTACTTACGGATGTTTGCAAGGGGTATAATCACAAGTATGTATTAAGTCTTGGATAGGACGGTACATTAGCACAGGTTCACCCACACAACACTTAGCAAGCTAGAGAAGATTAATCGACTATATGAAGCGAAAGCACTTGACAGTCCTCCCATGTGTCCTCGAGAATGTTTGGTCATCTATAGAAATACAACCGGCTTGTCCTTTGCTGCATAAAGGATTGGGCCGCTTGCTGCATTTATTCCTACTGTCTTTTATTTACTCGTACTTTGTTTACTTGCTTTATCAAAAAACCCTAAAAATTCGTTTGCTAAGTATTTGCAGAGAATTCCTGATCCATACCACTAGCCAGCACCTTCTGCTCCTCGTTAGGTTTGACATTCTTACTTATCGAAAATACTGCGATACACCCCCTATACTTGTGGGTCATCAAACCCCCTCCAGTATTAAGTTGCAAGCAACAGATAATTGCATTAAGCATTGTGTGTAAAGTAAACAATATGATTGTTCTATGAACAAAGGATTGTTCTTTTCTCCCTAGTAGCAACAACACATCTAGTACCTTAAAGATTTCTGTTACTTCCCCAGTTTACTAGAGGCATGAACCCACTATCGAGCATAAATACTCCCTCTTGAAGTTGCTAGCATCTACTCGGCCAAGATAGCTACTAACAACGGAGAGCATGCAAGATCACAAATAACAAAGACATGATAGAATCAATAATCAATCTGAAATAGCATCTCAATATCCATCGGATCCCCGCAAACACAACATGTATGATTACAAATAGATGATCTTGATCATGAACGGAGCTCACAAGATCTAAACATGGTAGCACAAAGGAGAAGAACCAACCATCTAGCTACTACATGGACCGGTAGTCCAAGGATGAACTACTCATGCATCACAACGGAGGTAGGCATGGTGATGAAGAAGGCCTCCAGGGTGAATTCTCCCCTCCGGCAGGGTGTCAGGAAGAGCATCATATCCCTCCCGATCTAGGGATGGATATGACGGCGGCTATAGACTCTTTCGTGGAATTTTGACCGGGTACTTAGGGTTTATGTATCGGAGGCTTCTTATAGGCGAAAGGAGAGGCCGAGGGGGTGCCCTAGGCGGCCGCACCATCCCCTGGCACGGGCCAGGTGGTGTGGCCGGCCCCTAGCCCCTCTCTGTCTCATCTTTTGGCTCCGTGTCCCCCTCGGTGAAATATTAACTTTGGCTTTTGTCCCGTCCAATTTCGAGAATATTCATTTTCTGGCTTTCCTGGAACCAAAAACAGCAGAAAATAGGCAACTGGCACCGTGGCATCTTGTTAATAGGTTAGTCCAAGAAAGTATATAAAAATACTCCAAAATGTGGACAAAACATAAGAAAGTAGATATAAAACAAGCATGGAATATCAAAAATTATAGATACGTTAGCAACGTATCAGTCCACATCTTTGTCCAATTGTCGCAAGTCTCAATCCTTGAAAATACATGGATGAACTTGAATTCAACGTCATCGTTGTCCTCTCGGTAGGCGGCAATGCAATCGGCACACGAGCATGACAACGGTATCACTAATGGGTTACAATGCACAATGGACATTGGCTAGCTTGCTTACTTGATCGTAGAAGTTGGTGCCGCTAACATGGACTCGGCGCACCCAGGGCCGGTCCATGGATTTCGGGGGTCCTAGGGCAAAATGATGCCAATGGACCCTTATTTAAAGTGCCAGAGCTTTCCTGGCGTTCGGGGGGGGGGGGGCAAAGGTCCCCCTACTCTACAGAACACCTTAAAGCTATATATCTTTAATATTTATGCTAATAAATTTTGTCCCATACTCTAGAAAACACTTTAAAGATATATATCTTTAATATTTGTGCTAAAAATATTTGCCCCTATTGAAGACACCTTAAAGATGTATATAATCTTTATGGGTAAATTTAAAAATTAATCAAATATTATGCATGCTTAGCGTTCTTGGACCTCTCAACAATGCCAGTCAACTCTGTTGTTAACACACGAAGGACATAAAAAATATTAGTATTCCAAGAAATATTGTTGCAATGCAATAGAAAATTAAATGACTGTACATTTGATAGCTCAACTATCTTTAAAATCTTGGTGAAGACAAAAACTAATTATTCCTATTGATCGAGCAAATTATATACAATGATACTTATTTCTACCAATCGCTTTTTTGTACATATGACTGTAATTGCGTTGTTATTCTATAGTAATGAATATATTCACAACCATGTAAAATCATGTGCTGTCGGTTTTGTTCAAAATTGGAGAGGCTAGAGAAACCGTGGCATCAAGAAAAATATAAAGAAAAACTTGAGTTAATTTTTCGAAAATATAAGTCAAAGTAGAGCTATGGTAAGCTACGGTTTGGATCACCTATATTTTCTAAAATAATTCTACACTATTAAAGCTCAAAAGGAGACTAGTATAGAATCACAAAAAGGCTTGGATCAGGCCCCCTACATCATGGGAACCCTGGGCGAGCGCCCCTCTGCCCCGCCCTGTGGGCTGGCTCTAGGTGCACCTCCTCCACGACACCGTGTCACTTGGTGCAAGCCTAGTGGACCATGTCCCAATGGTGTGACATGCCCGAGTTGTTGCTATCATGGCAAAAATGCTTCAATTAGGGATCTAACTGTTGGAGATATGCCCAAGAGGCAATAATAAAAGAGATTATTATTATATCTTTGTGTTTATGATGAATTTTTACATCCCATGCTATAATTGTATTATTAGGAAACACTAATACTTGTGTGTTTTGTAAACATAAAAGAGTCCCTGGTAAGCCTCTTGTTAAACTAGCTTGTTGATTGATTGATGATCATGGTTTCCTGATCATGGACATTGGATGTGATTAATAACAAGGTTATATCATTGGGAGAATGATGTGATGGACACACACCCATAGTAAGCGTATCATAAGATCAAGTCATTAAGTTCATATTGCTGTAAGCTTCGAAATACATAGTAACCTAATCCTTCGACCATGAGGTTATGTTAATCACCATCACCGGATGGGTACTTTGATGACATCAAACGCCGCTTGGTAACTGGGCGGTTATAAAGGTGTCATTGGGTATTCTGAAAGTATGTGTTGAAGCGCATAGACCAAGATTGGGATTTGTCCATCCATATGACGGATAGATATACTCTGGGCCCTCTCGGTGGAATGTCATCTAGATAGCTTACAAGCATGTGACTAGGTCACAAGGGATGACATAACATGGAACGAGTAAAGAGTACTTATCAGTAACGGGGAAGAACTAGGTATGAAGATACCGGCGATCAAACCTCAGATAAGTAGAATATCGCGAGACAAAGGGAATTGGTTTCGTATGTTAAATGGTTCAATCGATCACGAAGTAATCGTTGAGTATGTGGGAGCCGTTATGGATCTCTAGATCCCGCTGATGGTTATTGATGGGAGAGGTGTCTTCATCATGTCTGCATATTCACGAACCGTAGGGTGACACACTTAAGGTTCGAAGTTGTTTGAAGTAGATATGGAATTTGCGTTGGAGACCGAATGTTGTTCGGAGTCTCGGAATGGATCCGGGACATCACGAGGAGATCCGGAATGGTCCGGAGAATGAGATTCATATATTGGGGATCATTTTCTAAGTTAGGAAATGTTCCGGAGTGTTTGTATGGAGATTCTAGAAGGTTTCGGAATGTTCTGGAAGGTTCTAGAGGATTTCTTGGAGTTTGCTTGAAAACCAAGAAAGGGATCAAAGAAACCAAGTGGGGCAAGACACGGCCGGCCCAAGGAGGAGGGAGTCCTACTAGGACTCCCCCTCCCCAGGCGCGCCTCCCTCCTTTAAATAGAAGGGAGGGGCGCCCCCTCTTGCACCTTGTCTCATAACTCCCAATCTCAGCCGCCTCTCTCCTCCACGTTTCTTCTGCACAGGCATAGGCGAAGCCCTGCAGATTTCTCATCTCCACCACCACCACCACGCCGTCGTGCTACTGGGATTCCGTGGAGAAGATCTACTACCTCCGTTGCTCGCTGGAACGGGGAGAGGAAGGTCTACTTCGACTCCGCACGTGTGACTGTCTGCGGAAGCGCTGCCGGATCGCGGCGCCGGAAGGATCGTCCACACGATCTTGAGATCGGCAAGTGATCGACTACATCATCCATGAGATCTAATCTCGTTAACGCTTTCGGTTCTACGAGGGTTAGTACCGATCTGTCTCGTTGCTCATGTCTAGTGGATTAGATCTTGGCTTTTATCTAGATTAGATCTAGGTTTTGTTCGTTCTTGCGGTAGAAACTTTTTATTTTCCATGCTACGAACCCATCAGTGGTATCAGAGCCTTGTCTATGCGTAGATCTGTTGCATGAGTAGAACACAATGAGGTTGTGGGCGTTGGTGCTCGTGCCGTCTTTTGCTATGTGTGTACTTTGCATCTTGCGGTATGGTGGGATGAAGCGGCTCGGGCTAACATTACATGTCATCGTACATGAGACTTGCTCCACGCTTGACGTGCAACTCGTATTGCACAAGTGGCTTTGCGGGTGTCTGTCTCTCCCATCATAGTATAGATCAAATCTACACTTTGCACTTGATAGCACTTGTATCAACGTTGTGGTTCAGTTTCGTAGGTAAGATGCGTTCTTAGTCGAAAGCCCCAAGCCACGTAAAACTTGCAAAGAAAATTAGAGGCGTCTAACTTGTTTTTGCAGGGGTTTTGTGATGTGATATGGCCTACATGTGATTGTGATTGTATTTGATGTATGCAATGATCCTTGTTGTAATATGGCAACCGGCAGGAGCCTAATGGTTGTCTTTAATTCTGTTAAGACCTACGTGTCGATTCATCTTGTAATAGCTTTGTTCCAAGTAGTTGTAATAGTTGCTAGTGAAGATGAACAACCATGAAGCGGCGCCACGGACCTTGACGCAATGCTGGTGATGATGGAGATCATGTCCGTGCTTTGGAGATGGAGATCGAAGGCATAAGAAGAAAGGGTCATATCATATCACACTAATTATGAATTGCCTGTGATGTCAATCCTTTATGCATCTTGTATTGCTTAGATCGCGACGGTAGCATTATAAGATGATCCCTCTCACTAAATATCAAGTAATAAAGTGTTCGTCCTTAGTTGGCACCGTTGCTAAGACTCGTCGTTTCGAAGCATCTCGTGATGATCGGGTGTGATAGACTCTACGTGTGCATACAACGGGTGCAAGCCAGATTTGCATATGCGGAAACTAAGGTTAATCTTGACGAGCCTAGCATGTACATACATGGTCTCGGAACACGGAATACCGAAAGGTAGAGCATGAGTCATATGATTGATATGATGAACATGAAGATTGTTTGCCGATGAAGCTACATCATCTCACGTGATGATCGGACTTGGTGTAGTGGATTTGGTTCGTGTAATCACTAAAACAACTCGAGGGATGTTGTTTTGAGTGGGAGTTCACCTAGTTAATTTAAGAATTAAATTAGAAAACTATTTATCATAAACTTAGTCTTAACTACTTGCAAATATGTTGTAGACAATGGCGAACGTTTCCATCAATTTCAATGCGTTCCTAGAGAAAGAAAAGCTTAAGAACAATGGAAGCAATTTCACGGACTGGTTCCGTGGACTGAAGATCGTCCTCAGGGCTGGTCAGTTGACCTATGTGCTCGAAGCACCGCTAGGTGACCCACCTGCAGAAGATGCCACCGATGACGTAAAGAATGTTTATGCCACTCGGAAACATCACTACTCCACAGTTCAGTGTGCCATCCTGTACGGTTTAGAATCGGAGCTTCAAAAGCGTTTTGAGCACCATGACCCATTTGAAATCATTAAGGATCTCAAACTCATATTTGAGACTCGCGCGGCCATGGAAAGCTATGAAGCTTCCGAGAAGTTCTTTACCTGCAAGATGGAAGAGGGTAGCTCCGTTAGCGAGCACGTGCTCACCATGTCTGGGCACGCAAACAAACTCCGAGAGTTGGGGATACCGATTCCTAATGAATTGGGGATTCACCGTGTCCTCCAATCACTGTCACCAAGTTACAAGAACTTTGTGATGAACTACAATATGCACTGCATGAACAAGACGTTGCCTGAACTATCGTCCATGCTTAAAACTGCTGAAGTGGAGATCATGAAAGAACACCAAGTGTTGATGGTCAATAAGACCACCAATTTCAAGAAACGGGGCAAGCCTAAGAACAAGGGCAACTTCAAGAAGGACGGCAAGAAAGTTCCCGCACCTGCTAACAAGCCCAAGGCTGGTCCTAAACCTGAAACTGAGTGCTTCCACTGCAAGGGTGTTGGTCACTGGAAGCGTAACTGCCCCAAATACCTGGCGGATCTGAAGAACGGCAATATCAAGAAGAAAGGTATATTCGATATACATGTTATAGATGTGTATCTTACTAGTAATCGTAGTAGTGCCTGGGTATTTGATACTGGTTCGGTTGCTCATATTTGTAACTCGAAACAGGAGCTGCGGAATAAACGAAGACTGGCAAGAGACGAGGTGACGATGTGCGTTGGAAATGACTCCAAGGTTGATGTGATCGCCGTCGGCACGCTCCCTCTACATCTACCATCGGTATTAGTTTTAAATTTAAATAATTGTTATTTGGTGCCTGCGTTAAGCATGAACATTATATCTGGATCTTGTTTATTGCGAGACGGTTACTCTTTTAAGTCTGAGAATAAAGGTTGTTCGATTTATATGAGTAATATCTTTTATGGTTATGCACCTGAGATGAATGGTTTATTCTTATTGAATCTCGATAGTAGTGATACACATGTTCACAACATAGATGCTAAACGAATAAAATTGAATGATAATTCTACATACATGTGGCACTGTCGTCTTGGTCACATTGGAGTGAAGCGTATGAAGAAACTCCATTCTGATGGAATTCTTGAATCACTTGATTTTGAATCACTTGAAAGATGCGAAGCATGTCTAATGGGAAAAATGACTAAGACTCCATTCTCTGGAATAATGGAGCGAGCTATAGACTTATTGGAAATAATACATACCGATGTGTGCGGTCCAATGAGTGTAGCATCGCGTGGTGGATATCGTTATGTCCTCACTTTCATGGATGAATTGAGTAGATATGGGTATGTCTACTTTATGAAACATAAATCCGAAACTTTCGAGAAGTTTAAGGAATTTCAAAGTGAAGTGGAAAATCATCGTAACAAGAAGATTAAGTTTCTGCGTTCTAACCGCGTAGGTGAATATCTGAGTTATGAGTTTGGCATGCATTTAAAGAAATGTGGAATACTTTCACAGTTGACACCGCCGGGAACACCACAGCGTAATGGTGTGTCCGAACATCGTAATCGAACTCTCTTAGATATGGTTCGGTCTATGATGTCTCTTACAGATTTACCGTTATCATTTTGGGGCTATGCATTAGAGACAGCCGCATTCACTTTAAATAGGGCACCATCTAAATCCGTTGAAACGACACCGTACGAATTGTGGTTTGGTAAGAAACCTAAGTTGTCGTTCCTTAAAGTTTGGGGTTGCGAAGCATATGTAAAGAAGTTACAACCTGATAAGCTTGAACCGAAAGCGGAGAAATGCGTCTTCATAGGATACCCTAAAGAAAAATTGGATATACCTTCTATCATAGATCCGAAGGCAAAGTTTTCGTTGCTAAGAATGGATACTTTCTGGAGAAGGAATTTCTCTCAAAAGAAGTGACTGGAAGGAAAGTAGAACTCGATGAGGTTGTTGAACCTTCTCTCAGAGTTGAGAGTAGCGCAGCACCGGAAGATGTTTCTGTACCGCCTGCACCAACTGGAGAGGAAGCTAATGATGATGATCATGAAACTTCGAACGAAGTTACTACTGAACCTCGCAGGTCAACGAGGGTCCATACCACTCCTGAGTGGTATGACTCTGCCTTGAACGTCATGTTAGTGGACAACACTGATGACCCTGCGACGTATGAAGAAGCTATGGTGAGCCCAGATTCCAACAAATGGCTAGAAGCCATGAAATCCGAAATGGGATCCATGTACGAAAACCAAGTATGGACTTTGGTGGACTTACCGGATGGCCGTAAGGCTGTCGAGAACAAATGGATTTTCAAAAGAAAAATAGATACTGATGGTAATGTTACCGTCTATAAAGCTCGACTTGTCGCGAAAGGGTTCCGACAAATTCAAGGAGTTGACTACGATGAGACTTTCTCACCAGTAGCGAAGCTAAAGTCTGTGAGAATTATATTAGCAATCGCTGCATATTTCGATTATGAAATTTGGCAGATGGATGTCAAAACGGCGTTCCTTAATGGTGACATTGAGGAAGAGTTGTATATGGTACAACCCAAGGGTTTTGTCGATCCTAAAGATGCTGACAAGGTATGCAAACTTCAGCGCTCCATTTATGGACTGAAGCAAGCATCCCGGAGTTGGAATCAACGTTTCGATAAAGTAATCAAAAACTTTGGATTTATACAAACTTATGGAGAAGCTTGTATTTACAAGAAAGTGAGTGGGAGCTCTGTAGTATTCCTAGTACTATATGTAGATGACATATTGTTGATTGGGAATGATATAGAACTTCTTAATAGCGTCAAAACCTATTTGAATAATAGTTTTTCGATGAAGGATCTTGGCGAAGCGGCATATATTCTAGGCATCAAGATTTATAGAGATAGATCAAAACGCCTAATAGCGCTTTTACAAAGTACATACTTAGACAAAGTTCTAAAGAAGTTTAGAATGGAAGAGAGCAAGAAAGGGTTCGTGCCCATGTTATCAGGTAAGACCTTGAGTAAAACTCAAAGTCCAGCTACGGCAGAAGATAGAGAAAAGATGAATAAAATTCCCTATGCCTCGGCCATAGGTTCTATCATGTATGCCATGCTGTGTACGAGACCGGATATAGCACATGCTGTTAGTTTGACTAGCAGATATCAAAGTGATCCTGGAATAGAACACTGGACAGCGGTCAAGAATATCCTAAAGTACCTGAATAGGACTAAGGATATGGTTCTTTCTTATAGAGGTGATGAACAACTTGTTGTAAATGGTTACACTGATGCTAGTTGGAACACCGATCCAGATGACTCGAAGTCACAGTCTGGATACGTATTTATTTTGAATGGTGCTGCAATAAGCTGGAGGAGTGCCAAGCAGAGCGTTGTGGCGAAATCTTCAACTGAATCGGAATACATAGCTGCTTCGGAGGCTGCACAAGAAGGCATATGGATGAAGGAGTTCATTACTGAACTTGACGTGGTTCCCAGTGCGTTAGACCCGATGGCCATCTACTGTGACAACACAGGTGCCATAGCTAATGCACAGGAGCCAAGGTCACATAGCAAGCTGAAGCACATCAAGCTACGTTTTCATGCTATTCGCGAGTATGTCCAAGATGGTGACATAAAGATTTGCAAAGTACACACTAATCTGAATGTAGCAGATCCGTTGACTAAACCTCTCCCTAGAGCAAAGCATGACCAACACCAGAACGCCATGGGTGTTCGGTATATTACCATGTAATCTAGATTATTGACTCTAGTGCAAGTGGGAGACTGTTGGAGATATGCCCAAGAGGCAATAATAAAAGATATTATTATTATATCTTTGTGTTTATGATGAATGTTTACATCCCATGCTATAATTGTATTATTAGGAAACACTAATACTTGTGTGTTTTGTAAACATAAAAGAGTTCCTGGTAAGCCTTGTTAAACTAGCTTGTTGATTGATTGATGATCATGGTTTCCTGATCATGGACATTGGATGTGATTAATAACAAGGTTATATCATTAGGAGAATGATGTGATGGACACACACCCATAGTAAGCGTAGCATAAGATCAAGTCATTAAGTTCGTATTGCTGTAAGCTTTGAAATACATAGTAACATAATCCTTCGACCATGAGGTTATGTTAATCACCATCACCGGATGGGTACTTTGATGACATCAAACGCCGCTTCGTAACTGGGCGGTTATAAAGGTGTCATTGGGTATTCTGAAAGTATGTGTTGAAGCGCATAGACCAAGATTGGGATTTGTCCATCCATATGACGGATAGATATACTCTGGGCCCTCTCGGTGGAATGTCATCTAGATAGCTTGCAAGCATGTGACTGAGTCACAAGGGATGACATAACATGGAGCGAGTAAAGAGTACTTATCAGTAACGAGGAAGAACTAGGTATGAAGATACCGACGATCAAACCTCGGATAAGTAGAATATCGCGAGACAAAGGGAATTGGTTTCGTATGTTAAATGGTTCAATCGATCACGAAGTAATCGTTGAGTATGTGGGAGCCGTTATGGATCTCCAGATCCCGCTGATGGTTATTGATGGGAGAGGTGTCTTCATCATGTCTGCATATTCACGAACCGTAGGGTGACACACTTAAGGTTCGAAGTTGTTTGAAGTAGATATGGAATTTGTGTTGGAGACCGAATGTTGTTCGGAGTCTCGGAATGGATCCGGGACATCACGAGGAGATCCGAAATGGTCCGGAGAATGAGATTCATATATTGGGGATCATTTTCTAAGTTAGGAAATGTTCCGGAGTGTTTGTATGGAGATTCTAGAAGGTTTCGGAATGTTCTGGAAGGTTCTAGAGGATTTCTTGGAGTTTGCTTGAAAACCAAGAAAGGGATCAAAGAAACCAAGTGGGGCAAGACACGGATTCGTGGGGGAGGAGGATTCCTCCCCCCAACCCGCCGGCCCAAGGAGGAGGGAGTCCTACTAGGACTCCCCCTCCCTAGGCGCGCCTCCCTCGTTTAAATAGAAGGGAGGGGGCGCCCCCTCTTGCACTTTGTCTCATAACTCCCAATCTCAGCCGCCTCTCTCCTCCACGTTTCTTCTGCACAGGCATAGGCGAAGCCCTGCAGATTTCTCATCTCCACCACCACCACCACGCCGTCGTGCTGCTGGGATTCCGTGGAGAAGATCTACTACCTCCGCTGCTCGCTGGAACAGGGAGAGGAAGGTCTACTTCGACTCCGCACGTGTGACCATCTGCGGAAGCGCTGCCGGATCGCGGCGCCGGAAGGATCGTCCACACGATCTTGAGATCGGCAAGTGATCGACTACATCATCCACGAGATCTAATCTCGTTAACGCTTTCGGTTCTACGAGGGTTAGTACCGATCTATCTCGTTGCTCATGTCTAGTAGATTAGATCTTGGCTTTTATCTAGATTAGATCTGGGTTTTATTCGTTCTTGCGGTAGAATTTTTTTGTTTTCCATGCTACGAACCCATCACTAACAGCTGCCTCTCATCGAACGTTTCCTTCACCCGCTTCCAAAAGCAATCCGAGTTTTGGTTGGCGTTGGTGAAAGGGTCAATGCTCACGGCCTTTCAAGATTTGATGAGGCACTCTTCCTCCCTCGAACTCCACTTGGTTCCATGACACGTGTCAAAAGCACGAAGATGCTATTCCCCCGCGGGATACCTAGTCCTCCCCATTGACGATTCAGGTGATTAACCGGGAGCGGGTGGCCTCATGCATGTTTGACGCCAGTCCTGACACGGCATTCTGTCGCTAGCTTTTTCAGCTTCTTGTAGAACCTTCTCGATCTGCCGGGATACCGCTCGAGTGCTACCAACTTTTGCTTTGAATATATTCTTGCCTTAACCTAAATAGTTTTACGGAGTAGGTTGTATCTTTAATGTGTACCACGGCTGGCCATGAGGATACCTAAGGCTAGTCGGGGGCACGGGCTCCCAGCCGTTCCCCTCAAACTTCGCCCCCAAATTGATTTTGAAAATTCAAACATAAATATCGCCTGGTCAAATAGGGTTGCCGCCATCAAACACATCATAGTCTCTACGATCAAGCCGCCGCAATTCAACTCTAGCGATTAAAATAGGCGCATGCCATCCTTACATTACATAACCAAATGGAAATCAAACAGCGAGATCATTCGCCGCGGTAGG
This sequence comes from Avena sativa, assembly GCA_916181665.1. Classification (NCBI taxonomy): domain Eukaryota; kingdom Viridiplantae; phylum Streptophyta; class Magnoliopsida; order Poales; family Poaceae; genus Avena; species Avena sativa. Next base: position 16,452,459 of record OV702291.1, on the reverse strand, counting down.
AGGCACCTTCGGGGCAGCCGACGGTGTAGTGGTGCTGGCGTGGGTGGTGGTCGGGGTCGAGGTCGCCGGGGTGACGATCATGCTCGCCGATGGTGCCTTGCTCTTGGACATGATCATGGTGCGCTGATCAGTGCACCACGTCCTCACCTCATCGTCCATGCCGGTGGTGTCGGCCATCAGGATCGCCAAGTACTCCCTCCTTTTCTTCACCGCCACATTGGCCTTGATGAGGCTGACTTGATGTCTTGCCTCTCAATAACCGACGCCCACCTTGCCATGGTGACCTCTTCCATCCTGGCGGCTTGCTCTGCCCTCTTGGCAGCGTGTGAGGCGACATCGGCCATGCATGCCATGATGGACGAGTGTAGCTTCTTGATGGCCGGCGACGCATCCCCAAAGCCTTGGCCTTCTTGGAAACAATGGGACAACCCTCCAAGGCAACCGACAGCACCACGGCAGGGTTGTAAACAGTCTCCTTGGCCTTGGCGAGAGTGGTCTGCGTCTCCATCTAATTTTCGCAAGTCTCAATCCTTCAAAATACATGGATGAACTTGAATTCGACATCATCGTTGTCCTCTCGGTAGGCGGCGCTCATGGAGATGCAATTGGCACACAAGCATGACAACGGCCTCACGAATAGGCAACAATGCACATTGGACATCGGCTATTTTGCTTACGTGATGCTCGAAGTTACTGCTGCTAACATGGACTCAGCGCACCGCCTCCACAACACCATGCCACTTGTTGCAAGCATATTGGACCATGCCCCCAACGGTGCGACATGCCCGAGTTGTTGCTATCATGGCACAAATTCTTGAAGTAGGGACCCAAGAGCCGTATCTCATCGACGCCGCCTTCACCCGCTTCAAATAGCAATCCGAGTTTTGGTTGGCACCGGTGAAAGGGTCAAAGCTCATGCCCTTCCAAGCTTCGGCGAGGCAGTCATCCTCCCTTGAACTCCACTTGGGTCCACAACCACCACCACCTTTCTTCTTCTCGATGACCACCGCCTTGTCCTTCCCTTTTGGGTCGGCCACGATGGGCACCGGCACATCCTCCACCATCTCCTCGTCGGCCTTGAGCTCGGCCTCGACATATGCGTAGGACTCATCTTCCCAAGGCTCCCCACCGCCCTCTTCTTCAATGTAGGCATCGACTTCTTCTTGTGTGAAGGTGTGATTAGAGTCATCGTTGATGATGTCGTCCATGATGGAGTCACCATTCGACATATCACCGAACAATCATCCTGCATCCTGACTGTTGCTGCCTACGGTGAACTGGTGGAAGTCGGCATGTCGTGGAGGCACACCGACATTGAGGAGAGGACGACTGGTGGGTCGGCGAGGCGGAGACAAGGTCGGTTGTGAAGGTGTTCAGGTTGAAACCGCCGAGAGGATCCAAGTCATTGCATCCCGACAAGAAATAAGAGAGCTGCGACGTTGTGTTCCCTTGGCTCTCGTGGAACATCGTTGGGGAGGCCGACGACAAGCTGGACGATGAGGGCGACTAGACGCTTCCTTGGCTCCCCCGTGCACCGAGAATGTGCTGGCCAGCGGTAGGAGGCGGCGCCATCCCCATATATATGTCCGCGGCCCTGTGCGCCATTGCCGCTTCAGCCGCCTTACGCAACCTTGCCTCTGCTCCCTCTACCGGCGGTCGGCGTTCTCAACCTTCCGGTGCTGGATGTCCAAATCCCATTTGACGTCGCCGCTCCTTCTCGATCTTTCCCTTCCTCTTTGGGGCTGGTGCGGTCGTCGCCGACGAACGGGGAGCTTCGTACCTTAGTCGCTAGCGGGGTCTCCGGACGGAAGTCTCAGGCGAGGTCGGGTCAGCTACATTAGAATAATATTTTTGCTACAAAGTACCTGACGAGGTCTCCGACGCGGCAGTCTTTTTATTCGATTTTAGGAGTTGCTACATATAACAAAAGCTGGTTATTTTATAGAAAAAGGGATTTTTTTTTAAAAAAAGTGATTATCGGCTGTTTTGAGGAACACATGTCACGAATTGAAGCAGGAGGAGCGGGTGGCCTCATGCATGTTTTGACGCCAGTCCCGACACGGCGTTCCGTCACTAGCTTTTTCAACTTCTTCTGGAACCTTCTCGATCTGCCAGGCTAGGTACCGCTCCAGTGCTACCAACTTTTGATTTGAATATATTCTGGCCTTGACCTGAATAGTTTTACGCAGTACCTTGTGTATCTTTATTTAATTTGTACCTCGGCTGGCCATGAGGATAGCTAAGTATGTCATGGCGGGAGCAGCGAACAAAAATGTCAACGTACAGTTTCTGTCACCATTCTTGGAACGACAGCCTCAGGTCCGTCACCACGCCGTCTGTACGCACACGCGCGAGTCGGTAGCTATCGGTAGCTAGCTTGTTGCGCTTGAGCGGAGACAGGGACGGCCGCCATCGGTAGCTAGCTTGTTGCGCTTGAGCGGAGACAGGGACGGCGCGCCGGTCCGGCCATGGTACCTCGCTCTCTTCAGCCTGCAGAATAACCAGAGCGGCTTCCAGGTATGTCGTACCATACACAATCTCGCTTTCCGATCGCTGGGAGGGAGAGTTGGAATTGTTGCATATACCCGGCCGGTGGCTGCCATCCGAGTCCATCTAGACCACGACATAATCTTATTACGTTTCATGTCTTTTGATTGCTTACGTTACGTTTGCGTAAAACCACGACATAAATTTATTCTGAGGCCGTCGAGGTCGAGGCCCTGACGCAGAAATTTGGAGCCACAATTCGATAATATGGGGATCGTGTTCTCGGCGGTATGTCTTCTTCGCCATGCGCAAGGGCTGCTGCTGCAGTGTCCCTCCGCCGAGCCGCCCGTCCCCTCCTTGCCAAACGACGTCGTCATCGACATCCTCTCCAGGATCCCGGCGAAGTCGCTGCTTCGATTCAGATGCGTGTCCAAAGAGTGGTGCGCCCTCATATCCGACACCATCGTCGCCATGTACAAGTCTCGCGCCGAGCCGCTCCTCGTCGTCGGCTCCTCCCACGACAGGTCTCTTCGGTTAATTGACATGGATGGGAACGTGGTCAAAGTGATCAGGAACATAGGTTCCGCTTGGAAGCTTATCTGCACAAGCCGTGACGACCTCGTATGTGTGATTGGCCGTTCATGTGATGTCAAAGTGGTTGACCTCCACAGTGGGAAGGTGCGCCAGACCTGCCGGAAAAGTGGACTTTTGGGCTTCGGCCGCGCTATCCCGTCAGCAGGTGTGTACAAGCTGGTCTACATCAATCCCAGCAAATGTGAGATCCTCACCGTGGGAGAAGATGGTGCTGGGTGGAGACCAATGCCGTTGCCTCCAACCACCAATATTTCATACACTAGTAACCCTGTCGTGGTAAATGGCGTGCTCCATATTATGCTAGAATCTCAGCTAGACGGAGACATTAGTGTACTATGCTTTAACCTCGCGAGAGAGGAGTGGAAGAACGGGATCAAGGGCCCACCAGATGTGGAACTTCGCAACCAGCGTGACCCTCTGTTGAACTATGACCCCGCGTTGAGCGAGCTCAATGGTTCCTTGTGTATGGTTCAACCGGATGCTGAGAGCTGCGGGACCAACTTATGGCTCCTCACTGATTCTAACAATAGCACATGGGTTAAGGTGTTCATGATCCCTTTTGATTCATTAGGGTTTGATGATCGGTTGATACCTTTGAGGATGCTAAGTGATGGCAAAAGGCTGCTCTTCTCTAACTTTTGTAAAAACACAGATCTATCGTCCGTGCAAATCTATGATGCACACAGCTGGGAATTCACAGACGCGCCAAAGGCACTAGCCGGTGTCTACGACACCAATTTCAGTCCTTGCTGCTAGCTAGCAGAGAACAACATCATGCGTTTCTGTTAGATAGGACCTAAATAGCTACTATTGTCATTTTATGCAACTAGAACACTGCGGGGGCATCATCTAAATGCCCAAAGTGTGTCAAGTTTTTATCTTATCTTGTAGTCTATTGTCTCCATTTATTTATCACATTCATTGCAAATACATGATGCTCTAAACATGAATAAATTTCTAAAGACGATGTAACTTTGACCCATATTTAATAATTGATTATATAGTTAGAAATAAAAATGAATAAAAACATGCGTTATGAATATTGATGATTCAGCTTTATTCCGATAATTTGTTGAATGGTGTCTTTAAGACGTGATCCAGACTAACCATCCATAGTTTAGAAAGAAAATCAAAAATTTAACAAAGCAATGATCATGACATCTAGCCTTTTACTTTAGCAATCAACACTCATTTGCATTTTCGTACGTTAGAACTCATATTGAGGCCAAATCATTTTCTAGACATGTTTCTACTGTGAAGGTCCTCATAACTGTTGCAGACTGCCGGTAGCACCCATTGTCTATAAGGCACAGGAGGGTGTGATTGTTTTTTTTTGCTACGAATTTTATAAGGGCATAATTTGATATATGTGGTAGAGACAACATGTTTAAATAACACATAATATGTATGTGTTGTTTATAGACCAACTAATAAGTAGCATATAAATACAGTTAAAACATTTGTTTTCTTAGATATGTGTGAGTTCAACTATGATAAAAACGTCTACCTCCATTCCAAACTAAGTGCCTCAATTTTCTAGATACGCATGTATCTCAACGCGTTTTAGTCCGTGCATATGTGCGAATCTAGACAAAGTTGAAACACTTATTTGAAACGGAGGGAGTATTGGTTACAATTTACCTAGTAATAGTTAACAAAAGATCCGAAATCACATGTCTATGTACATTTATGAAGATCTAACAGTTGTCATAGGTTTTGTAAGCTTATATAGATCTGACGGATATGGTAGGTTCAGTTATGATTCTATATATGTGACAGGTTATGAACAATTTAGATATGGTTGTATAGATCTAACAGATGCAATTAGTTTTGCTATAATATGTGTCTAATTATTTTCTAAAATGAAGTTATCGTACCAGTTATATTTATTAAATTCTAGGAAACCATATGCTGTTAAAGTATCGGGTGTTACTCGTTTCGTCCCCTAAACATGAATCGGTTCAGTCAGCTGACATGTTTGAACGTCAGCTTACATTTATACGAATTTATGAAAGCAACTATCTTTATAAACCAACTTGTGAAACCATATGATTTAAACATCTCCTTAGTTCTAGTAGATATTTGTTCTCGCCATTAGGTCTTGTTTACTTCTCTCGTATTCGCTAGTGTATTCATGGGATCGTAGTGGATTATTTCAATCCCCGCAGTCCGTTTACCATACCGGTTTGGCCGGAATAATCATGGCATATCCCCATAAAACACTCATATTTTTGTCTAAATTGAAAACTCTCCTCGCTCTAAGGTAGAGTATTTTGGGGGAAAAGTATTTTAAGGGAATAGAGAGTATTGGGTGAACACTAAATCCCCGCATATGTCCAAAACTCTAATGGATAAACATACGAGAGAAATAAACAAAGCCTTGGTAGGTTCAGAGAGTGGATTTTCGTTCGTCCGTGCCTGTTCAGTATCCGGTCGTGTGTGCCTGTTTAGGATATGGTCGTGTGTGCGTGCGTGTTAGACCAGGGGCATTTTCGTCGGCCGGAAACCAATTAACCGAACCATTTGACGGAATCGGCGGTAGTGCCATATGAGACAAAAAAATTACACAAGTGGCTAAATAAGAAAGTGAAAAAATTTCGGTGTCAAATAAGGAAACATAATGAGAAGTAGTGTCAAATAAGAAATTTTCTGCTAAACTATAGTGGTTCGGTTCGAGTGCTCTTGTGCGCTGCGAGAAAGGCAGGGTCACAGATCATGGTGCGCCACCCTCTGACACGCATCCGAACCGGCATAGGGACTTCACTGGAATCCTGACGAGGATGTGAAAGACGGCGTCGCTCGGTAAGTGGACTGGCTTGTCGGTCGACTGAAACCATGAGCGCCTACATGCCTCAGTGACATTGTGTTTTCAAGTCTGGCCGTGACTTGGTGGCAACATCCACCATCTATCTCGTATCCAGCGTATCAGACTGGCTCAGATTTTAAACTAAAAACCTAAAACTATTTAGAAATTTTTGAAAAATGAAGTAAGTGTAAATGCCTTGTTTTAAAACCTGTGAATGTTTCATCCAATTCGGATAACTAGTTTGTGCCCTCTTCAAACCAATCTTTCACCCCGCTTTATGAATAAAGCAGACAGGTGGGACCGCTGCTGGCCAGATATCACAACGCCCAAGGAAAGATACACAACACGATACAAAGAGCTGGGGATAACCCAAGACCAAGACGAAAAGCAAGAAGAAATAAAAGAAAAAGAAAACCAAGAACGGCGGTGTGCCGAAACGAAAACACTCGCAACAAGTGCGTCCTCCAGATAACTAGTTTGTGAGTAAATAGCTTTTTACGTTCGAGCACTAATTTAAACTAAGTAGCTATTTAATCACAATCCCGTGATTCAAATAGAATGAAACTTCAAGAGAGTACAAATCGAAACATGCATTATTTAATAGAATCTTTTTACTAAATTTTTCCCAGTAGTTTTAATTATTTAGTTTAAAATCAAAGTCAATCTGATAGTTGGATCAAAGATGGATGGCGGATGTTGGCACCAAATCATGGTGAAACTTAGGAAGCACAAGTCACCGAAGCTCGGTCCGGCAAAGACGACAGTGCAACCTATCGGGATATGCTCGATCGTATGAATGAGACGTACGTCGTGATGTCAGCGTCAGCGTCGAAGGCGACGTAGGCCATCTCCGTCGGCGTCGTCACCGCCGGGCGACCGCGCGGTGATAATCTGGAGGCCTTATCGACACGTAGCACGGAGTTACGTTGGACGGGATGACGAACCGACGTGACGCTGATAAAGCCATGCGGCACGTAGTAGTGGGCATCCGATCGATGGAGCTGAACGAAGAACAGCGTCGGCAAAGCAGTTTCATGATTTCGTCAGCAGCAGCGGTGAAACTGTAAAACGCGAGCAATCGATAAAGGTCATCTGGTCCCCAATCGAAAACTGAATCGGCGACAACAAGTCCGCTCGATCTTGAGCAGAGTTTGGTTGGTCGCCGGGACACGAGAAATTGATCTCGAGATAAATAAAACCAAATCGAAAATCAAAGCTACAAATCCAGGTAGCTCTAGACTCTAGTCATGGAGGATGGCTGGGTAGGTGACGAGGCGCCTGTCGCATGCGGTGCAGGCGAACCTGCGCTTGGTCTTGAGGCAGAGCGGCAGGAAGCAGAGCACCCACTTGGCCTCCACGTCCGTGGCCGTCACCACGCCGCCGCAGTACGGGCAGCTCCCGGGCGCCTTCTGCTCCCCCACCACCCTCTCCTCCTTCCCGCACACCTTGGCGCCCGCCCTCGCCACCCTCGCCGCCGCCGACGACCCCTCCATCGGGATCTCCCGTGGTCAGGTGACCGGCGAGGTGCAGAACGGGAGTGTAGAGGACAAGCAGTAAGCTAGCGGCGTGGTTTCTTGGCGCTGATGAGGAATGGAAGTGGATGCGGAGTCGGAGGCGTACTGCGATCTGTTATCAAGATGGATGTGGACGCCGAGTCGGATCGGAGGGGGTGCGGTGGCGTGGGGCTTCGGGCAATAAACTCTCTCCGACGGGCGGGCGGCGGTGGGGTTTTGGTGCTGCGCGCGCCGCGCGGCGACAATCAATTCGCTGCGGCTTTTGTTGGTGGCGCGGCTGTAATGCGGTTGGTTGCTCTGCTTGGTCCCTGCCGTGGCGTGGCTGTGGTGCGGTTCGTACGTTGCAGCAGCGGATGTTGTCGTCGCCGGACGGGAGCTGGAGCCTACTACTGTACGTACGTACGCTGCCTGGTTTTATTTGGCCCAGTCACATGGAATGTACTGTTCCATCGGCGGCAGAGGAGGAGATCCACCGGTCACCGGTGGTCCGAGTGCGCCGTGACAGGGCCTGGCTACTAGTGCCTCAGGTAGGTCGCTTGGTTTTACAGGGTCAGGGTGGGGCGCCGTAGCTTTGAATTGTCTAACCGCCGCCGCCGCCGCCGTTGGTGCCTAGGGTGTAGGCAGGCAGGTGCACTGCTCGGTTGTGACTGACTAAACCGGAATGGCCGGATATGTCCACCAAGGAAATCATTGGATTCTTCCTCTATCACGCCTTCTTAACGGAGCAGAGGAAAGCTTTTGGCTTCTTCCTCGGCGCGGCGCCTGCCGTCGTCGTGCGCACGCGCCAGAAGCTCACGTACGAGGGGTAACATGGAGTACATATCTCGTACCATCTCGATTCGCAGGCTCTTTGGGCATCTCCAGCTGTCTGAACGACAAATCGGCGATGCAAACGGTCTGTTTTGGTCCACATGAGTCAAGCCGTGGGGCAGAATTTGAGTCGCGGATCGGCTTGTCCGGCAAGCGCGTTCAGCGGCGCGGCCCATTCCATCGGCAATGGCCTTACCCGCCATCGTTATCCGTCTCGACTGGTGACTTCCCGCGGTTTCTTCGATCTCCCACCGTTTCTGACGAGTTTTCATAGCCGACTATAAAGGCCGACGCGGTGGAATGGTCGCACATCACAACACCCACCATACATGGCCCCCGCTTTCCCACCACCAAGGCACGCAACCCCGGCGGAGGAGTTCCTGTGAATACTCGTCGTGCCCACACCGCCGCCCAGGGGAGGAGTTGGACGGCCTCTCCGACTTTGACCAACCGAAGGAGGCGCCAATCGATCAGCGGGCAATCGTAGTTGACAGTTAATCAACGCGCGGGCGGGCGAAGCAACGCTAGAGCTCCCAGAGGCCTGAGGTTGTGTATGCCCTCCTCGACCTAGCAAAGGAGGAGCTGGACACACAGAGAGCGACATGCCACTCTCTCGAAGAGGAGTGGAGTCTCGTTGACCCGATGTGCCCGGCCGATGTTGAAGCCTTCCTGCGACGCTACGGTCTATAAGAATTGTTGCCGCCGTCGCCGCACCGCACGCGTAGTTTTGCAAGTTGTTTCCGTTCAGACTTTTATAAAAACGTATAAATTTGGATGGAAATTTGTATCTAGTTATTTCGTGGTGGGCCGCATATTCCGTTTGTGTTGAATGCCCATAGCCAATGCTGGAACGACCAACATATAGCCAAACTGGTCATACTCTATCACAGATCCAGTTCTACCTTTGATTCAGGCTGATCTTGTAAACATGATGGATGCTAATTAATAAAGCTATCTCTATTGCCTCAAAAAAAACATGAGGGCGGGAAAGAGCCAAAAGTGGCCGAAAAATGGCGGGGAAGGCACGGGAACTGTCTCAAGCTACAACGACGCAGGCGACGAAGCGGTGTTACAAGCGGTCAGCGACAACAGTATACAATGTCAGAGGCGCGGCCAGCCTTGGAGCAGCTTACATCCCTGCATTGATGGCTAATGAAAAAAGAACGTTAGGTCGCTGCCATGCAGGCCCTCGGCCCACGCGGGAGGACACGCTTGTTGTCCGTCCGATGCAAACGTTTCCAAATTTGATGCGCTAATTGGTTACGCTGGACAAGTCGGTCCAGATGGATCGCCCTTGGAAAGGGCGCGCCCACCGCTCAGGTTCGGTCGGACCGATTTGGATGTGGCAGGACCATTTAGATCGTGCCACTGGAGATGTCCTTAGAACATGTCGTTTTTTGGAGTTGGACGAAAGAGAAGAGAGATAAGCCCGGTCGATAAGCATCAAGGGGCAGCACGCCCAAAAATATTTAGGCGCGAAAGGGCGAAAAACCACATCTAAAAGATACTATCCTAGATGTTGTCCTAAAAAATTTAGTGCATGCCAAAAAAACATCAAGCGATCAATATTTACAGCACCAGTTGCTATACACTTTAAAATCGAGCCTCGCGCACACACAACCAACTGTCAATCTGAAAGCTCATGTGCGTAAGCCTTCGTCACCCGCGCCAATTTTCTACCGTCTCTAGCGACCCAGCCGTCCCGATTCCCTCTGTGTCGCCGCACCCAACTAATTCCCCGTAGTTGCTCCGCTGAATCCCAAGTCCATATGGCAGGCCGCAACCCGCCAACGCAATAAATCATGTCGCCTTTGTCGCTGCCTCCCACAAGTCTCTCGGCGTTGTTGCAGCCACTTATCATTGATTCAACCGACTTTGGCCGTCGATAGGAGCGGACATAACCCACCGTCGTCCGGTAGCGTCGATTTGGTGGCCGGATTTCTCATGGGGACCCACCATCGGTCGACAGCAATTGCGGCCATGTCCCCGACCCACTGCCACTTCCTCCCGATTTGTGCGGCCCCGACCATAATCCACAACGATCATTCGCAGCCGACTAGCAGGACCTCGCATGCAAGGTGTTTGACATAAATTGCACAAGATATGTCATTGCCCGCATGCCGACGACTTCCATCTAGTTGTTTCGAATTCCATGTTTATAGTTTCCAACACATTTTTTGGCTTGTACATGATTTCATCTTACGATGAACAACCTCCGATGAAGAATGGGACCTCTCCAAATAAGAGGATATTGCCATCATGTTGGCTTTGCATGCCAACAAGCGGCCGAAGCACGATGGTTCCATATTTTCTGTGGAGAGAAGTTGAGGATGGAGCGAATCGAAGGGCACAACAAGTTGATGCGAAGCTATTTCGTGGAGCATCCCATTTACCCCTATCGATATAGTCGGTGTCATTTTAGGGTGGGAATCAAATTGTTTGAACACATCGCAGAGTGTGTGACAAAGTATGATCGGTTCTTCTAGCAAAGGATAAATTTCTCCATAGAACTTCGCCATACTTATACGTCCATTTTGCATCACTATTCTATATCATAATTTACTGTTATTCATATATTTCATATTAAGAGATGATACTTATGTTATTTCATCTGTTTTTGCATGGTTGATGACTTTTGGAGCATGGACCGCTGCAGTCAGGATTCTGATGGAAAAGGTGCTGTTTGGAGGCAAAATTCACGAAGATCGGGAAATTCTGAAAAATACATGAAAAATCTTATTTTTGCAGAAGACGAAGAAAGTCAGAAGGGGAAGTGGAGATGGACCACAGGAGGCCCACACCACCCCATTGCGCGGGCCACCCTAGGCCGCGCCACCAGGTGGTGTGGCCGCCCTGGTCCACCCCTGGCTCTCCCCTCTGGCGTATATTATCCTTCCGAAACCCTAAGACTCGAGGAGCGACCATAGAAAGATTTCGCGTCTCTGTGGGGCGAAAAACACAAAGAGAGAAAGATCTCTCCGGCAGACAGAATTCTGCCAGGGGAATTCCTTCCCGGAGAGGGGACATCGTCGCCATCAACACCACCATCAAGCTGGACTTCATCGGGATCATCATCATCATCACCACCACCATCATCTCCACCAGCACCATCATCACCACTTCATACCGCTGTAACAATTGGGTTGAATCTTGCATAGTTCTTAGGAGAAACTTTCCCGGTGTTGATTAATCTTTGTAGTTGATGTTATTGAGTGAACCATTGAATTATCGTTTATGTTCAGATTGTTACACATCATTATTTCATCCCTGATCATTATCCATATGATGTCTTGTGAGTAGTTCATTTTGTTCTTGAGGACATGGGAGAAGTCATGTTGTTAGTAGTGGAATTGTGTTGAGAAAGATTCAATAGTTTGATATTTAAGTTGTGGTGTACTTCTTCTAGTGGTGTCATGTGAATGTCGACTACATGACACTTCACCTATATGGGCCTAGGGGAATGCATTGTGTATTTGGCTACTAATCATAGGGGTTGCCGGAGTGACAGAAACCTGAACCCCCGTTAGGAAACCATTGCACAAGGGACGTGATGGTCTTAGACTTTAAAGTTGTGGTTAGGTTTCTACCTTAATTACTTTCTTCTACTTGCGGATGCTTGCAAGGGGTATAATCACAAGTATGTATTAGTCCTAGGAAGGTCGGTACATTAGCACAGGTTCACCCACACAACACTTAGCAAACTAAAGAAGATTAATCAACTATATAAAACGAAAGCACTTGACAATATTCCCATGTGTCCTCGAGAATGTTTGGTCATCTTAAGTAATACAACCGACTTGTCCTTTGCTAAAGAAATGATTGGGCCACTTGCTGTATTTATTCTTATTGTCTTTTATTTACTCATACTTTATTTACTTGCATTATCAAAAACCCCTAAAAATCCGTTTGCTAAGTATTTACACAGAAATCCTGCTCCTAGCCACTAGCCAGCACCTTCTGCTCCTTGTTGGGTTCGACACTCTTACTTATCGAAAATACTGTGATATACCCCCCTATACTTGTGGGTCACCAAGACTATTTTCTAGCGCCGTTGCCGAGGAGTAAAGAATTATTGGAGAGTGGAACTGGTAAAGGAAACTTCTACTGTGAGTATTGTTTATTTCTGTTAGTTGCTTTATTTTTATTATGAATAATTCGCTGAGTTTCTCATTGAGCTAAAAGGGGAACAAAAGCCAATATTTGTTTTTATCCATAAATTGGGCCTCAGACCTTGCATCACTTGCAGGGGCACTCTAGAACACACCCATAGCGCCAGCTTATCCAAGGATAATATAGATCCATCCAGCTAAAACAGTAGCAGCTATTGTAACCCAGGAGTTAGCCACTATGCACACTTCAGGGAGGCACCATAGTAGATAATTCCTAAGTAGCAAAAGACCACCATTTTTAGCTAACTATAATATCAACCAAGTTAACTAGCTGCAAGCAACCAAATCTGAATTGAAATCATTTTCCTAGTTCATTTAATTAGGAATCATTTCCAGCACATATTCACTGTCATACTTGACATATATATTAACACATCACAAGCACTAGCTATAAGCTAGGATAAATTACAGTGGGATAAATAATCTGGTTATCACCAGAAGCAACCAAGAAATTTAATCATAACAAGTATAGCATAAGTAGCTTAATTACTTGCATAAAATTTGATCTAGCACACATGTATAGTACTAAGGAGTTGTTCTAGAATGAATTTATTATATGTATACCATACAACACCGCATATATATGATCTAAAAATTAATAGTAGTTAAGATTTGGGGAATTATCCAAATATTCAACTCAAGCATATTTTGTGTCTATTTTTATCAAATTCAAATCCACCTTATTACACCTCACATATACATTGAACAAGTTCAGTTTCATCAGAAGATAAAACAACAAAATAAATATGCTAGGGATGACTACACCATCCAACTTGAATCACCACCGCAAACACATAGCATACAATACTAAGCATCAGTGATTGGCAAGATCAAGAGTTAGATCATCAGAAATTCACTAAAACATCACCACTATAGTTATGCACTTAGCATAGTATGTCAGCACGAAGATTGGTCACAAAGAATGGACCATTCCCTACCTGAAGGGACGCCGGGGTTGCGCCTTTTGCACCTTCCCGCTGATGCCAAAATCGGAGGAGAAGGGGGTGACACAGCAACACCACCACATCAGCATCACCACTGTTCCCTCGATAGCAGTACTGTGAGGTGGCATGTAGAAGAACGTCATCCCTCCGGCATCAAGGAATGGAGTAGGCCGCAACAGCCGTTGTAGTACAACACCACTATCACGACACCATCACCTAAACAGCAGCACCACCATAGGTTCACCGAGGTTGCGGTCGAGCACCGCCGTCCCGCCAGTGCTTGAGTAGAAGGGTAATTAGGGTTTCAGGGTCGAGAGCGAGAGCGTGAGGGCATGTTAGTCAAATCGAGTTGGGTAGATAGAAGCAGCAGAGCGCGGAGGAGCGTTGGCGACCAGTGGTAGCGACCGCAATGAGCTGTACGGCTGGAATCGGAAGGGCAGCGGCGGTGGCCAGAGCAAGAGGGGGATCGCGTGCGTCTGTGCGAGCTAGTGTGGGTTACGTGTGTGTGTGTAGTGTGCGTGTGAAGGAGATGGGCCGAGGTCGGGGTGACCCCGAGCCAGGACTTTAGGCTGGCCAGGACGGCCCATGTGCCCTACTAAATAGGCCAGATTAAAATAGAATAAGAAAATAAAATAAAGGAATTATCAAAATACCCTATAAGTACTTTTAGCTCTAGAAAAATGTACAAAAATCCTAAAAATACATATGATATATCAAAATGTTCACCAAAATAATCTCTACCTAGGAAAAATATAACATACTAGTTTGAGTTAAAGAAGATTACCATTAATTATTAAAGCCACTAAATTCCTCAATGAAATATAAAAAAAGAAGGAAAAGTTCTAAAAAACCAAAAAAATCATTTTGTGTATAAAACATAAATCATTTTTTTATAAAAATGCTAATTATAAAATTCCAAGTCATTTTAAGATTTATAGACAAATAAGTGTTATAGTTAACTTAATAGTCCTTTTCTTAAAAAATGAAAAAATATACACTCTCTTTTAACATTAATAAATCAACATAAATCCTTGTTAGCTTGGATTAACTATTTATAATTTATTGAAACATAGAATACATTTATTAAGGCCAAAACAAGTAGAATTTCTATAAAGCTAATTCTCTAAGCAATATTATTAGTTCTCAACTTTGTCTAAATACTTCCACTATAACAAATGATTAAGATTATCCATGTATGCTATCATCCATAAGATACATCTTATTTTTAAGATTGTAATACCAAAACAAATACTGAACTCATCGTTCACTTACATTGGAAGTGAATGATATCACATCTTTGCTTATGCCTAGAAAAACCTAGGACTCGGTTGTAACATAAACACCATGTCTTAAGACCATTTCTACTTTATAGTTAACTTTGGTCTAATATACAATAAACAAGATGTATAACAACTCAAGGTCATTCGTACTTTAACAAAACACATAGTTTTAATCCTACTAGACTTCAGAATTGATTAACTTAACATAAACAATAATTTCTTCAAATGTTATTCTTTTTGCCACTTCAAACAAACACACTATGTTATTCCTTTCAATTCTTAACAACCTAAAACATGGAATTTCATAATAGTTACATGATATCAATTAACCTTAATCATATATTGTTATTGTACTTTACTTTTTTGTATCGTGTATGTTAGCCTTAAGTTTCTTGTAGATATAATTGCTTGTGAAGTAAACTTGATAAACCAAATCTTAAAGAAACCACCTAAGTTCAGTTCACTTAAAATGTTGGGAATTCACTTTGGGAGTTTTACAAAATGCATAGCATTAGTTATCCATAATAGCATATTGCTTCTTTAAACATTAGTCCTTACCAGACCAACGATGTTGTTTTCAGATATTGGATCTTATATTGTCTCGAAGACCGTGTTGCATAATCTTATAGACACAAAGGCAAGTTCACACTTGCTCATGTCCTTTGTTTATTTTTATCAAGTATTTGAAATATATTATTTTTATCACCTGCATTTCGAAAAGGATGAAATAAAATACTATTTTTATAATTAACTTAAACTATTGGTTACAGGATGATCAGCTAATCTATTATAACTGGCAATGGAACCACCATTGCACGGGAATATATCATTTCAGATTTAATAACCAATGTCCCCAGTGATTCTTGCACTATATAATACGGGTTAACCAGGAGACCTATATGGCTCTGGGGAAGTCACCTGGATCTTCTTCCTTTCTTATGTCAACGGATGACCATATCGTGACACTGGGATTCCTTGCGAGGACCTAGTACATGGATGGGACCCCTCAGTGCCCCACGATCTTGGTATCTAGACTATTTGTGAGGGGCTATCGAATGTAGGTATGCCACTTTGTTGGGGGCTGCCAGGGACATGATATGCTCACTAGAGTCTCCAAGGGGTCTACCAGAGTTATATCTGCCTATATGGTGGTTGATAGAGGTATTTCTGCTTGGGGAGTCGTGTTGACATGTGGGGTCACAGAGAAGGGCGGTGATCAGCTTGGGTTCTTATTCCAGTACCCATACCAAGGAAGTATGGACAAGCTCTTTACTTGGTTGTGTAACATGGATAAGGATCTCTCATGGGTAAAGCCATGCACCTCTGCAGAGTGTACCGAAGTGTGACTTGTTATTCCCTGTTTCGGGAAGGAGTTGCGAACGCTGCAGGAAAGAAACTCCATGAAGTTCTAATCAACCTATGAAGACTGACAGACATAGCTTTTCATAATAGAAGCAACCTCTGAAGAAATGTTTATGAAAACCTGCATAACCTATGACTTTGGTATGTGGTTATAGTTAGTGCATCAAACACTCCTTTTTAGTAAACTTGTTGAGTACACTCATACTCAACCATACCTTCTTAACCCTTGCTAGATCTCGGAGAAATCAATGGAGTTCTCAGGAAATGATCCACTCTGAAGAGTTAAAGATATCTAGTAGAGACCAATGGAGTCGATGACTATACCAGAAGCTATGGAAGTCAAGATGAAGCATAGAGTATAAATAGATTCTTAGAAGCTAGAATCTACTTCTATAGAGCATTGCTATAGCAGAAATGGCAAGCCATAGATATATACAATAGTACTTCTAGAATAGGCTTAGAGTTTCTCTTTCTCGTTTTCTTCTGCATACTATTTTCCTCACTGTTCCGAGGAGGTTCTCTGAATCTTTTGTAATGTGTTATATGTAATCTAAAGGCATACTTTGGACCCACGATGTTGATACGTCCAAAACGTATCTACTTTCTCGAAACACTTTTGCTATTGTTTCTCCTCTAAACTTGTGTGATTTGGATACAACTAACATGGACTAACATTGTTTTCAGCAGAATTACCTTGGTGTCTAGTTTTTGTGCAGAAAATCAACTATCACGAAAAATCCCGGAAAATATGCCGAAAATCCTATTTCACCAGAAGATTCACGGAGCCAGAAGACGAGACGGAGGAGGGCCACGAAAGGCCCACACCACCTGGCCGCGCGGGCTAGGCCAGGCCGCGCCTGGGGGTGGTGTGGCCGCCTCGGTCACCCCCTCGGCCTCCCTCTTCGCCTATAAGTTGCCTCTTGACCTAAAAACCAAGGGGGGTTCGACGTTTTTCCAGAAGGAGTTCCGCTATGCCGCCACCACCAGATTCCAGAAATCAGTACCAAAAACTCTGTTCTAGCACCCTGCCGGGACGGGGAATTGTAGGAGATCATCGTCGTCATCATCACCACCGCTTCTCCATCAACCATCCATGATTCCCCCATCTATGAGTGAGTAATCCCCTGCTGTAGGCTATGGGGATGGTAGGGATTGGATGAGATCGTTCATGTAATGGCATCAGATTGTTAGGGCATGGTGCCTAGTATCTATTATTAGTGCTTTTTGAGTTTGTTGCAACTTGTTATGCTTAATGCTTGTCACTGGGGCCCGAGTGCCATAATTTCAGATCTGAACGTGTTATTGATTCATAATGATAATATTGTTTATGGTCTTACCTGCAAGTTGTATACACATATTGTAGTCCGGAACCAAAGGCCCCGAAGTGACAATAATCGGGATAACCAGAGGGAATGGCTTTGATGTGAGGATCACATGTGTTCACGGAGTGTTAATGCTTTGCTCTGGTGCTCTATTAAAATGAGCACCTTAATTGCCAGTAGTTTCCTTGAGGCCCCGCTGCAAACGGGCTGACATGACAAAAGATGTTGTGGAAGTTCTCATTGCGAGCACGTCTGACTATATAGGGAACACATGCCTATGATTATTTAGTACTTGGATGCTTTATCTTATTTATCTGCAAATGCCCTATGTCTTGATTGCTTTATGAATTGTCTTGTCCATGCAACACCCGTCCATCCATCCCTATGCCTACCGCATTTTAATCCTACTATTTGTTGTAATTGTTACTATTGTCTTTACTTTTACTACTGCTATTACTTTGCTATTGCTACTACAAAACTGTTGCTACTAATAAACTGCTGTGAGCAAGATTGTTTCTAGGTGCAACTTAATTGACAACTCAGTTGTTAAGGCTTATAAATATTCTTTGGCTCCCCTTGTGTCGAATCAATAAATTGGGTTTCACTTTCCTCGAAAATACCGCGATACGCCCCTGAAGGAAATATGCCCTGAGAGGCAATAATAAAGTTGTTATTATGTATTCCTTGTATATGATAGATGTTTATTTTGCATGCTATAATTGTATTGATAGGAAACATCAATACATGTGTGTTTAATAAACAAAAAGGGTTCCTAGTTATGCCTCTCTTTAAGACTAGCTCATTGATTAACAAGATGATCAAAGTTTCCTGATCATGGACATTGGATGTAGTTAATAACGAGGTCACAGCATTTGTGAAATGATGTGATGAACATTCATCCGAAGTATAGCATTACGATCAAGTCATTATGTTTACATTGCTGTAACATCATATGAAGTAATATTTATCCTTAGACCATGAGATCATGTTAATTGCTACCGGAAGAGTATCTTGATAACATCAAACGTCACACCATAACAGGGTGATTATAAAGGTGGGTTCGGTGCTATGAAGGTGTTATGTTGAGGCTCATGGATCAAGAGTGGAATTTGTCAATCCCGATGACGGATAGATATACTCTGGGCCCTCTCGATAATATCACATTAAGATAGCTTGCAAGCAAGTGAAATGTGATCACTAGAATGTTATATCACGGGAACGAGAAAAGAGTGCATGTCGGTAACGAGATCAAACTAGGTATTAGGATACCGATGATCGAATCTCGGACATGTATTATATCATGAGACAAAGGGATTAAGTTACTAGCGTTAAAGGTTCTCACGATCACAGAAGTCATTGTTGAATGTGCAGGAGTCAGTATGGATCTCCAGGTCCCGCTTCTGATTATTGATCTGAGAGGAGTCTCAATCATGTCTGCATTATTCGTGAACTGTAGGGTGACACACTTAAGGGTTGCCGGACACCATTTAGGAGCACATATGTTTCAGACAAAAGGTATGCAAAGCGCAGGAAATGTTTCGATGGAAACCGGAATTGTTTCGGGTGAAATTGCAGAAAGTGGTTCTCATGTGATATTGAAATGTTGCAAGGGGTTTTATGTGAATGTTTGTTAATTAAAGTAATTAACAAAATTCTGAATAAAATAAATAAAAGAGTTTTATTAAATTGAGAGTTGCATTTAATTTGGTGCAAATTAAATACATGTGAGTGGGATTTTGGGTGGAGGCCATGTTTATGTGAGTGGAGGTTCACCACATGAATGAAGGAGGGGAGGAGTCCCCCCCCTCATGCGTCGGCAATGGGAGGGGAGGGGTCTTCCTCCCTCCTATATAAATCCCCCCTCTCCCCTCTCACAAACTACACCTCCTCGTGAAGGATCTCTCTCCCCCTCTAGATATTTCCCCATGGTCTCGGATTAGCGAGATACATGTTCCCGGTGGCCTTGCGTCTGGAAGGAGTTGCTGCTTCCGCTGATTCGCTGGAGGTTGTCCGATGGCTTGAACGTGTGTGCGAGGATGGATGCGCTGTTGATTTGCGGCGCTCGGACTTCCACACGATCTTGAGATCGGCAAGCGTACGACTACATCAACCACTAGTTCCTAATCATTAACAAAACTCGTTGTCTTCGAGGGTAAGTTCTCCATGGATGTATGTCCACCCGTTGCTCTGTATCTAGTAGATAGATGTTGGCGTATAGTTAGGAATTTTTTTGTTTTCTATGCTGTGGACCCAACAGTGGTATTAGAGGCTAATCTATGCGTAGGTGCTTTGCACGGGTAGTACACATATGTTTATATGTGGGCGATGATGATCATGTTATTGCATCTTCTATGTATTTTGAATATTGGTGGCATAGTGGGATGAAGCGGCCCGGACCAACCTTACATGTCATCGTACATGAGACCGGTTCCACGACCGACATGCAACTAGTTTTGCATAAGTGGCTAGCGGGTGTCTGTCTCTCCTACTATAGTCAATATCTGATTTACAACGAGTTGCTAATAACTTGGTTATCCTCATTGTGGTTCATGTTCATAGGTAAGACCGGTTATATCTCCGAAAGCCCTAAGCCACATAAAACTTGCAATTGATAAATTAGAGGCATCTAGTTTAGATCGTTGCTGGGCTAGTGTCTTGATATGGTATTGTTGTAAGTAGATGTATGATAGATACTCTTACAACAC
The DNA here is from genome assembly GCA_916181665.1 of Avena sativa. NCBI lineage: Eukaryota > Viridiplantae > Streptophyta > Magnoliopsida > Poales > Poaceae > Avena > Avena sativa. The sequence continues at coordinate 16,432,466 of OV702291.1, read as the reverse complement.
ACTTAACGTGTAAGTTCCATAGACCTTGTCCTTACATACAAAGGAATGATAGAGATCATACCACGATGCAAATGATAGAGATCAAATGCATGGACCATATCATCTCACTTTACACATTAGATGTTAGCATCTTATACTGCTAGTTTGGCACTTTTGGTAGCATTATAAGATGATCCCTCATTTAGATATCAAGATAAAATGTCTTCTTCCTTCATTATGCACCGTTCTATGGATCGTGTTTCGAGACATCACGTGATGATCGGGTGTACTCGACTCCGCGCTTTCATACAACGGGTGTAAGACAGTTTTACACACGCGGAATACTAATGTTCTTACTTGACGAGCCTAGCATGTACAGACATGACCTCGGAACACGGACCGAAAGGTTAAGCATGAGTCATATAGTTGATATGATGCCCATATTGATGCTCACCTTTGAGGCTACACCGACTCATGTGATGATCGGACTTGGTGTAGTGGATTTGGTTCATGTAATCACCAAAAGACACGAGGGATGTCGTTTTTGAGTGGGAGTTTATTAGTAATTTGGATTAGTTGAACTCAGTCTATCATAAACTTAGTCTAAATAAACTTTACAAATTCTGTTGTAGATGGCACCACCTGCTTTTAATTTCAATGTGTTCATGGAGAAAGAGAAGCTTGTTGCAAATGGTAGCAACTTCACTAACTGGGCTATGAATTTGAGGATTCTCCTCACTGCTGCACAAAAGCAATATGTGCTAGAGGTGCCGCTAGGCCCCCCCACCAGCTCCTGATGCCCCTGACAAGGAAAATAATGTCTATATAACTCGTCAGGAGGACCACAACTTAGTTCATTGCGGCATATTGTATGGGCTAGAGCCAGAACTTCGAAAGCATTTCGAAAATGACAATGCCTTTGATACCATGGGAGAATTGAAAATGATTTTTGATACCCATGCTGTCGTAGAGAGTTATAATGCTTCTGAAAAGTTCTTTAGCTGCATGATGGAAGAGAATAGCTCCGTTAGTGAGCACGTACTCAAAATGTTTGGGTACGCCGATAAGCTTGTGTCCTTGGGAATAACGATTCCCATTGACTTAGGCATACATCGTGTTCTCCAATCTCTGTCACCTAGCTACAAGAGCTTCGTGATGAACTATAATATGCAGGGCATGAAGAAGTCTCTTCCCGAGCTTCTGTCAATGCTTAAGACTGCAGAAGTGGAGATTAGGAAAGAACATTAAGTGTTGATGATCAATAAGACCACCGGTTTCAAGAAGGACAAGAAAGGCAAGCAGAAGGGAAAGAAGGGCGGCAAATCTGTTACCGCACCTGAAAAGAAACCCCGAGCTAGCCCTAAGTCTGATACCGAGTGCTACTATTGCAAGGGGACTGGCCATTGGAAGCGCAACTTTCCCAAATATTTGGCGGACAAGAAGGCCGACAAGGCAAACAGAGGTATATGCGATCTACATGTTATTGATGTGTACTTGACTAGTACTCGCAGTAGCACCTGGGTATTTGATACGGGATCCATTGCTAATATATGTAACTCGATTCAGGGGCTGCGGAACAAGCGACAGCTAGCAAGGGATGAGGTCACGATGCGGGTCGGCAATGGATCAAGAGTTGATGTGATCGTCGTCGGAACGCTACCTCTCCATATGCTGTCGGGATTAGTGATAAATCTAAATAATTGTTATTTTGTGCCTGCACTGAGCATGAACACTGTATCCGGATCGTGTTTGATCCGAAGTGGTTATTCCTTTAAATCTGAAAACAATGGTTGTTCTATTTATATGGATAATATCTTTTATGGTCATACACCTGTGTTGAATGGCTTATTTCTATTGGATCTCGATAGTAGTATTATGCATATTCATTGTGTTAATGCTAAAAGGGTTAAACTTGATGATTATATATCTACATATATGTGCCACTGCCGTCTAGGTCATATTGGCGTTAAACGCATGAAGAAACTCTATTCTGATGGACTTTTGGAATCACTTGATTTTGAATCATTTGATACATGTGAGCCATGGCTTATGGGCAAGATGACTAGAACGCCGTTTTCCGGTTCAATGGAACGGGCGACAGATTTATTGGAAATCATACATACTGATGTGTGTGGACCAATGAGTGTGTCGGCGCGAGGTGGATATCGTTATTTTGTTACTTTCACAGATGATTTGAGTAGACATGGGTATATCTATTTCATGAAACATAAGTCTGAAACTTTTGAAAAGTTCAAGGAATTTCAGAATGAAGTGGAAAATCACCGTAACAGAAAGATCAAATTTCTACGGTCCGACCGTGGAGGAGAGTATCTTAGTTACGAGTTTAGCACACATATGAAAAATTGTAGAATAGTTTCACAACTCACACCTGCCGGAACACCACAACATAATGGTGTGTCGGAACGTCGTAATCATACTTTATTAGATATGGTTCGATCTATGATGTCTATGACTGACTTGCCACTGTCATTTTGGGGTTATGCACTGGAAACCGCTGCATTCACTTTAAATCGGGCACCATCTAAATCCGTTGAAATGACACCATATGAATTATGGTTTGGAGACAAACCTAAGCTGTCATTTCTTAAAGTTTGGGGATGCGATGTTTATGTGAAGAAACTTCAGCCAGATAAACTCGAACCCAAAGCGGAAAAATGTGTCTTCATAGGATACCCTAAGGAAACGATTGGGTATACCTTCTATCATAGATCCGAGGGCAAGGTTTTTGTTGCCAAGAATGGATCCTTTCTTGAGAAGGAGTTTCTCACGAAAGGTGTGAGTAGTCGGAAGGTAGAACTCGAAGAGGTTATTGAACCTTCTCTTCATGAAATGGCGAGTAGCAAAACACCGGAAGTTGTTTCGGAGTTGACTTCACCTAATGAAGAGAGAGCTAATGATATTAATCATGAAACTCCGATAAAGGACACTACCGAACCTCGCGGGTCAAGCAGGACACGTGCAGCTCCTGAACTGTACGGCAATCCTGTTATGAATTTCATGATTGATGAAATAGATGACCCTACGACGTATGAAGAAGTGATGATGAGCCCTGATTCCAACAAATGGCTAGAAGCCATGAAATCCGAGATGGAATCCATGTACAAAAACCAGGTTTGGACCTTGGTGGACTTACCTCACGATCGAAAGGCCGTTGAGAATAAATGGATTTTCAAAAGAAAAACTGATGCTGATGGTAATGTGACCATTTATAAGGCTCGACTTGTCGCAAAGGGGTTTCGACAAATTCAAGGAGTTGACTACGATAGGACATTCTCTCCTGTAGCGATGCTAAAGTCGGTTAGGATTATGTTAGCAATTGATGCATATTTCGATTATGAAATATGGCAGATGGATGTCAAAACTGTGTTCCTCAATGGTAATATTGAAGAAGAGTTGTATATGATACAACCTAAGGGTTTTGTCGATCCTAAGGATGCTGATAAGGTATGCAAGCTTCAGCGATCCATCTATGGACTGAAGCAAGCATCCCGGAGTTGGAATCTCCGCTTTGATGAGGTGATCAAAGAGTTTGGATTTGTCCAAACTTATGGAGAGGCTTGTATTTACAAGAAAGTGAGTGGGAGCAATGTGGCATTTCTAATATTATATGTGGATGACATATTATTGATTGGAAATGATATAGATCTTTTAAACAGTGTTAAAATTTATCTAAACAGCAAATTTTCGATGAAAGACCTTGGTGAAGCTTCATATATATTAGGCATTAATCTATAGAGATAGATCAAGACGCCTAATTGGGCTATCGCAGAGTACATACCTTGATAAGATATTAAAGAAGTTTAATATGGACAGAAGTAAGAAGGGGTTCTTACCTATGTTGTAAGGCAAGGCATTGACTAAGACTCAAAGTCCGGCTACGGCGGAAGAAAGAGAGATAATGGATAAGATCCCCTATGCCTTAGCCATAGGCTCTATAATGTACGCCATGCTATGTACAAGACCGGATGTGGCACATGCTATTAGTTTGACTAGTAGGTACTAATCTGATCCAGGTTCGGAACACTGGATAGCGGTCAAGAATATCCTTAAGTACTTGAGAAGAACTAAGGATATGTTTCTTGTATACGGAGGTGAAGAAGAGCTAGTTGCTAAGTGTTATGTTGATGCTAGCTTTGACACTGATCCAGATGACTCTAAGTCTCAATCCGGATACGTATTTCTCTTGAACGGAGCAGCAGTTTGTTGGACGAGCTCCAAACAACCTATGGTGGCTGGATCAACGACGGAGGCGGAATATGTTGCTGCTTCAGAAGCGGCGTAGGAAGCGGTTTGGATGAAGGAGTACATAATGGAACTAGGTGTGGTTCCTAGTGCATTGGACCCAATGGTGATCTATTGTGACAACAATGGAGCCATAGCCAATGCCAAGGAACCAAGGTCTCATAAGAATTCCAAGCATATTAAGCGCCGGTTTCACTCCATCCGCGAGCATGTCAAGAATGGAGATATAAAGATTTGTAAAGTGCACACGGACCTGAATGTAGCAGATCCGTTGACTAAAGTTCTCCCTAGGGCAAAACATGATCAACACCAGAACTCCATGGGTGTTAGATTTATCACTATGTAAACTAGATTATTGTGTCTAGTGCAAGTGGGAGACTGAAGGAAATATGCCCTGAGAGGCAATAATAAAGTTGTTATTATGTATTCCTTATATGTGATAGATGTTTATTTTGCATGCTATAATTGTATTGATAGGAAACGTCAATACATGTGTGTTTAATAAACAAAAAGGGTTCCTAGTTATGCCTCTCTTTAAGACTAGCTCGTTGATTAACAAGATGATCAAAGTTTCCTGATCATGGCCATTGGATGTAGTTAATAACAAGGTCACAGCATTTGTGAAATGATGTGATGAACATTCATCCGAAGTATAGCATTACGATCAAGTCATTATGTTTACATTGCTATAACATCATACGAAGTAATATTTATCCTTAGACCATGAGATCATGTTAATTGCTAACACCGGAAGAGTATCTTGATAACATCAAACGTCACACCGTAACAGGGTGATTATAAAGGTGGGTTCAGTGCTACGAAGGTCTTATGTTGAGGCTCATGGATCAAGAGTGGAATTTGTCAATCCCGATGACGGATAGATATACTCTGGGCCCTCTCGGTGATATCACATTAAGATAGCTTGCAAGCAAGTGATGTGATCACTAGAATGTTATATCACGGGAACGAGAAAAGAGTGCATGTCGGTAACGAGATCAAACTAGGTATTATGATACCGATGATCGAATCTCGGACATGTATTATATCATGAGACAAAGGGATTAAGTTACTAGCGTTAAAGGTTCTCACGATCACAGAAGTCATCGTTGAATGTGCAAGAGTCAGTATGGATCTCCAGGTCCCGCTTCTGATTATTGATCTGAGAGGAGTCTCAATCATGTCTGCATTATTCGCGAACCATAGGGTCACACACTTAAGGGTTGCCAAACACCATTTAGGAGCACATATGTTTCAGACAAAAGGTTTGCAAAGCATAGGAAATGTTTCGATAGAAACAGGAATTGTTTCGATGGAAACCGGAATTGTTTTGGGTGAAATTGCAGAAAGTGGTTCTGCATGTGATATTGAAATGTTGCAAGGGGTTGTATGTGAATGTTTGTTAATTAAAGTAATTAATAAAATTCTGAATAAAATAAATAAAAGAGTTTTATTAAATTGAGAGTTGCATTTAATTTGGTGGAAATTAAATACATGTGAGTGGGATTTTGGGTGGAGGCCATGTTTATGTGAGTGGAGGTTCACCACATGAATGAAGGAGGGGAGGAGTCCCCCCCTCATGCGCCGGCTATGGGAGGGGAGGGGTATCCCTCCCTCCTATATAAAGCCCCCCTCTCCCCTCTCACAAACTACACCTCCTCGTGAAGGATCTCTCTCCCCCTCTAGATATTTCCCCATGGTCTTGGATTAGCGAGATACATGTTCCCGGTGGCCTTGCGTCTGGAAGGAGTTACTGCTTCCGCTGATTCATTGGAGCGAGGAGGTGGAGGTTGTCCGGTGGCTTGAACGTGTGTGCGAGGACGGATGCGCTGCTGATTTGCGGCGCTCGGACTTCCACACGATCTTGAGATCGGCAAGCGTACGATTACATCAACCACTAGTTCCTACTCGTTAACAAAACTTGTTGTCTTCGAGGGTAAGTTCTCCATAGATGTATGTCCACCCGTTGCTCTGTATCTAGTAGATAGATCTTGGCATATAGTTCTCATCGTAGGAAAAATTTTGTTTTCTATGCTGCGGACCCAACAAACCCCTATACTTGTGGGTCATCAAGACTATTTTCCGGCGCCGTTGCTGGGGAGCATAGCTTTTATCAAGTTCACTTGGAATCACTATTGTTCACTGTCCTCCATTCATCATGGGTAAGTCTTATGATGGAAAGGTTCCTATATTGCCATCCACTACAAGGAGAGGTACGGTTCTGAACACCTCTGTTGCTCTTGATTCACCATCTGTGATGAGTAAGCTCCTTACACCACCACATACACATGCTACACATACTGCTACTTCTGCTGAATATGAAACTTCTGATACTTATGATGCTTCTACTATGCTTGACAAGAGTGGTTCATTAGGTCCTTTCCTAGATGCTACGATTGCTAGAACTATAGCTGGAAATACTGAAACTCCTAATGAAGAAACTACTACACCTGTCAGTTCACCTCAGTCTATAGAGAGCTATGATATTGAAGACGGATATAAAGAAATGAATGATGAATTTATTGAGGAATGTCAAAATACTCATGGTAAAGTGCTATTAAGAGTCTCCTTGAGAGGCGTACTATAAAACCCAAACTATCCCCTAATTGCTACATCTCCCATAAACATTAAAGATAGGGATTATGATTTCTCTCTTGATTTATCTTACATAACTATTATTGAGAAAGAACCTTTTTGTGGAACTAAGAATGAAAGTGTTGTAGAACATATGACTGAGATTTCTACCATGAGTGGCTTGTTTTCTGATGATATTAAGACGCGCACTTACTTTGTTGCTAAAATTTCCTTTTTTCACTAAAAGGAGATGCTAAGGCTTGGTTTAATAATTTACCTCCTAGATCTATTGATAACCCTGATTGCTTGATTAGTACCTTCCTTCAGAAATATTTCCCTCCTAGTGCTAGACATGCCATTTTGCAGGAACTTTTTGATTTTAAACAGGGAGAAAAAGAGATATTGCCTGAATCATGGGCAAGGTTTTGTGCTTTGATTCATGCCCAAGCTGGATTCCATTACCTAAAAATGAGCTTCTTGATATATTTTATAATGGACTAAGTGAAGAATCTAGGACATACCTGGATAGTTGTGCAGATTGTGTTTTCAGGAATAGAATTCCCAAGGAAACTGAGGAATTAATGGCTAAATAAGCAAGAATTATGATGACTGGACTCCACCTGAGCCAATTACGCCTGAGACGGCTACACCTGAGTTAGTTGTGCCTGAGCCAACACCAACATCAAGAAAGAGGGGAGTTATTGAACTAAATGATGAAGTGATAAAGGAAGCTAAGAAATGTCTTAAGGAGAAGGGTATTAAAGCTGAAGACGTGAAGAATCTACCTCCTATAGAAGAATTATGTAAGCCAATCTCTCACTCATCCACTATTGAGGTACACTCTCTCCAACATTTTGATGAAGGTGATATTCCTTATTCTAAACCTCATGATCAATGCTTGGAAGAATTTGATGTTTTTATTGTTAAGCAAGATAATTTTAATAAAAGGGTGCAAAATCATTTAATGGAAAACTCTGGAGCTATTATTGAGTTAAGGGATATATTGTGGAAAGAACCTCTAATGATGTTAAAATGCTTGTTAAACATTTTCAAATGGTTAAAACTCAAATTGATCAACTTATTAAGGTACAAAAAGATTTGCTAGTTAATGCTTCTAAGGAAAAACAAGCTTATGAAATTAGAACTATAAGTGGTGCTGCCACCCAGGATCCTCTATATCCTGAGGGGCATCCTAAAAGAATTGAGCAAGATTCTCAACAAATTGAAAATAGTGGTACTTCTCCTAAGGAAAGGAAAAAGAAACATAAAACTATTGTAGAGTCTTCTGAACCTGCTAAAGATCCTAATAGTATATTTGTCTTTGATGCTGAAACTGAAAGTGGTAATGAGGAAAATGATGCTCCTGATAAATAAAAAGCTGAAAGAAGAACCGGAAAGACACACTAAGAATACTAAATACACTAAAGAAGATTTTTTTGCTAAGAAACATGGTAGTGAAAGAGAGCCTTGGGTCCAAAAACCTATGCCTTTCCCTGATAAGAAACACAAGTCAAAGGAAGATGAACCACCACACTTTTGGAGAAATATTCGAGAGGGACACACCCAGGAGGGCAAGGCCTTCAAGATCAACCTCTCAAATTAGGCCATCATATAATGAAGATCGTATTGCACCACTCTTTGGCAATGAAGGAGATGAGGGAGATGCTCACCCATCTACCTTCCCTTGTTTTGCCTTTTTGCAAGCCACAGGGATCCTCGATGATTTCTTACTCCTTGTTCAGAGGGTTGGTTTGACTACTTACATGGAAGATGAGAGTGAGAAGTATGCCGTGCTCACCAAAACTTTTGTTGAAAGTTTTGTTTTCACTAACACCCCTTATCGGTCAACTGTTTCGTTCAAAATTTATATGCCTATTACCATGCCATTGGAAAGATTTTGCAGGATTATAGGCATAGGCATGACTGGGGCAGTGAAGAAGATCCAATGTCGTCCCGCTGATTAGCTCGAGCTCTACCGAAGTGTGACAAATGACGATGACCGCATAACTCAGCGTGGGAAGATAAGGAACATTCAACTCCTAGCTATTAGATATTTTGCTTATTATCTTGCCACTAGCATTCTTGGTAGGGAGAACACTAGTAATATTTCTAACTATCATTTAGCCTTTCTTGCTGCTACACTTAATAATGATACCAAGTATAATCTGGGTTCTCTCATTGCCCGTCGTTTAGCTGCTAGAGGACCCATCTATGGGGGTATTATTGCCTCACACATGGTTTCTTCCTTAGAACTTTCTGTTGATCCTCATGACACTGTGTTGACACCACAAAGACTTGATCTTGCTGCTATGAAAACACATCATTTTGTTACTACTGACTCTAGTACCGAGAATTTAGTCTACAAGATGTTGTTTACTAACGGAGACGAGAGGGAAATTCCTTTGCCACAGTCCACTTTGTTCAGTATTTGCAGGATGCCATGGTCACGTTCCAAGGAGGAGGTGGACGAGCAGATCCGCTTGCTTGGTTTCCATGGGCAGCATACTGACTCGTGTACTAACGATCTCGTTGGGGAACCCCAAGAGGAAGGTATGATGAGCACAGCAGTAAGTTTCCCTCAGTTATGAAACCAAGGTTATCAATTGATACATTGCAAATGTATCTATAATTTTTGATGTTCCATGCTTGGTTTTATCCACTTTCTTGTGTTTTGTCCACACTTTGGAGTACTTTTCATATGATTTTTTGGACTAACCTATTAACAAGAGCTACAGTGCCAGCTGCATGTTTTTTGCTGTTTTTGGTTCCAGGAAAGTCAGAAAATGAATATTCTCGGAATTGGACGGGACAAAAGCCAAAGTGCCTATTTTTCCGGAAGTCATCTGATGCCAGAATACGAGACGGAGAAGGGCTGGGGGCCGGCCATACCACCTGGCCGCGCGGCCAGGCCTGGCCCGCGCCAGGGGGTGGTCTGGTGATACATTGCAAATGTATCTATAATTTTTTATGTTCCATGCTTGGTTTTATCTACTTTCTTATGTTTTGTCCATACTTTGGAGTACTTTTCATATGATTTCTTGGACTAACCTATTAACAAGATGCCACAGTGTCAGTTGCCTGTTTTCTGCTGTTTTTGGTTCCAGGAAGTCAGAAAATGAATATTCTCGGAATTGGACGGGACAAAAGCCAAAGTTACTATTTTCCCGGAAGACTCACGGAGCCAGAAGGAGAGTCGGAGAGGGGCCACAGGGTGGCCACACCCCCCTTGGCGCGGGCCAGCCTAGGCCGCGCCAGGGCATGGTGTGGGCCCCCTGGCCGGCCATCGACCTTGCCTCTTTCGCCTATAAGAGCCTCCCAATACCAAAACCCTAGAGACTCAATCAGAAATCCACAAAAAGTTCCGCAGCACCGCCGCCATCGAAGGGGAGATTCGGGGGACAGAAAGTCTCTGTTCCGACACCCTGCCGGGACAGGGAAGTGCCCCCGGAGCTATCTCCATCGATCTCCATCGCCATATCCATCACCATTGCTGATTCCCATGATGAGGAGGGAGTAGTTCTCTCTTGAGGCTAAGGGTTCTACCGGTAGCTATGTGTTCATCTCTCTCTCTATGCGTGATCATACTGTGATCATGAGCTTGTAATCTATAGATCTACCTTGCTACTCAAGTGCTTTAATAGATCTCTGCTCTCCCCATGTGTGTGAAAGTGACAGCGTGCACACCATGGTGGCACTTAGGCTAGAGATTACAAATACTTGCTATGAGTTATATTTGGAGTTGGATGTCTTTATGAAATTGTGGTGTTTGTTGGACTCATCTAGTACTCAAGGTGATAGTGTGGGGTTTTCTAGATGGGAAAGATGGACTTTGAGGTGTGCTGTTATAGCCCTACCATGGATTAGAGTGTCCAACCGGAGAGTAGTTCAGCGTAGTATCATAAAGAAGAATATATTTATATGAGAGTGTTCACTAGTGAAAGTATGATCCCTAGGCCTTTTCTAAGCATTGATACACCGTTTGCAACTAGATCTGTTACATGCTTGCTTGTTTCCATCTTTATTTCAGTTTTCCTTTAGTCTCTTCCACGCCATCAAAGTATTTTCTAGCACCGTTGTCTTTTATCCATACCACTTGTATTTCACTATCTCTTCGCCGAACTAGTGCACCTATACACCTGACAAGTGTATTGGGTGTGTTGGGGACACAAGAGACTTCTTGTATCTTGATTGCAGGGTTGCTTGAGAGGGGATACCTTTGACCACTTCCTCCCTGAGTTCGATAAACCTTGGGTGATCCACTTAAGGGAAAACTTGCTACTGTTCTACAAACCTCTGCACTTGGAGGCCCAACAACTGTCTACAAGAATAGAAGTGCGTAGACATCAAGCTATTTTCTGGCGCCGTTGCTGGGGAGGTAAGGTAAAAGGTATTCACACTGGAGGATTAAAGAAGAATAACCTCCCACAGCAAACGCCTATTTTCTGGCGCCGTTGCCGGGGAGGTAAGGTAAAAGGTACTCACATCCTTCGGTGTGAGTGCTCGAAGTTATTTCCTTTAGATTCTGCAATTTTGTCTTCTTGTTTCTTGTTTTCACTAGTTAGTCTTAATGGAAAACAACAACAAAATTAGAGAGCTTTATAGTATTTATCTTGAGTTAGGACATGAAGTGTTTGAAGAGAAAATTAAAAAACCTATGGAACTTTATTTGCATGCTAATAGCAATGTTGTTAGTATGAATTCTTTGTACACCATTATTGCTAATGCTATGGAAAAGTCTAAGCTTGGGGAAGCTAATTTTTATGAAAATGATCTTTTTAGTTCCCCAGCTTTAGAAGATAGCTATTCTATCGCTTATGATGATACCAAACCTCCAATATATGATGATTACAATGATGAGTATGATATTTTCAGTCCACCTACTATTGAGGAGGAAATTAATTATGACTACAATATGCCTCCTATATTTGATGATTATGGTGATGAGAATAATAATGATAGCTATTTTGTTAAATTTGCTCCCACTATAATTAATAAGAATGACTATGTTTATGTGGAGAGTATTAATTCTTTTATGCATGTGGCTCATGATAAGAATGTTTCTTGTGATATTTATATTATTAATTTCATTCATGATGCTACTGAAAGTTATTATGAGAGAGGGAAACATGATTTTATGTGTCTCAACAATATTAAGTTTCCCCTCTTTATGTTGAAATTTTTGAAGTTGCACTTGTTTTGCTTTACTATGCTTGTTGCTTTGTGCTTTCATGACTTGTTTCTTTACAAGATTCCTATGCATAGGAAGTGTGTTAGACTTAAATGTGCTTTGAATTTGCTTCTTGATGCTCTCTTTTACTTCAATTCATATTTTCTATGTGAGCATCTTCTCAAACTATCATGCCTAACTTAAAGGCGTTAAAGAAAAGTACTTATTAGGAGATAACCCAAAAGTTTTAGATGAGTCTTGTAAGTTATAATCTAAGTAATAACCGCTCCTTATCCTTTTTATTTGATTTTTGTGCCAAGAGTAACCTCTAATGAGAGAGAAGTAATGCTTGGGAAAGTTGTTGTCCTGAAACAGATTTTTGTGCTTCACCGTAAAAATTCACGTACAATCTATGTAAGTTCTTTTGAGGCGTGAATTTTTGTGCTTCTGCCCCAGGTTGTTATCTAACTTTCGTTAGTTCAACACTTTTTGATTTGAGCAACAGAAGGTCTTCGAAAAAATTCGTCTTTACCTGCTGGTCTGTTTTGACAGATTTTTGCCATTTTCTGCATTTGCTTCTTTTTGGTTCCTTTTTGAGTTCTTTTGGGGAATTGAGCTTTTTGAGGAAAGTGCTACGGTAGCTAGTGTTCTAATGGAAGTTTATTTGGTGTTAGAACTGAACCTTAAGACTTATTATCTTGAGTGCACTAATGTTGCTAATAAAGATTGTGTGAAGTTTTGTATGAAGGAAAAATTTCAGGTGTATGGAAGGAATGAGTAATGAGATGAAGGATGGACTAAATCTCAAGTTTGAGGATGCCACGCGTGTCACCCCAAGAAATATCCAAGAAGTACAAGCGTCAAAACTTGAGGATGCCCAAGGCATCCCCTTCTTCATCAATAAAAATCTCAGGTTTCTTCCAAACGCTTCATTTTTATTGTTTCATGCATAGTTGTGTTGTTCTTGGAGCGTCTTCTTTTTCGTTTTTCGTTGAAGCGTTTGGAACAACACAACTGTACATGAAATAATAAAAATGAAGCATTTGGAAGAAATCTGGGATTTTTATTGATGAAGAGGGGGAAGCTTTCACGCTTGTACTTCTTGGATATTTATTGGGGTGACGCGCGTGACATCCCCAAGCTTGAGCTTTAGTCCATCCTTTATCTCATTACTCATTCCTTCCATACACCTGAAATTTTTCCTTCATATAAAACATCACACAATCTTTATTAGCAACATTAGTGCACTCAAGATAATAAGTCTTTAGGTTCAGTTCTAACACCAATAAAACTTCCATTAAAACACTATCTACTGTAGCACTTCCCTCAAAAAGCTCAATTCCCCAAAAAAACTCAAAAAGGAACTAACAAGAAGCAAATGCAGAAAATGGCAGAAATCTGTCAAAACAGACCAGCAGGTAAAAACGAATTTGTTCGAAGACCTTCTGTTTCTCAAATCAAAAAGTGTTGAACTAACGAAAGTTAGATAACAACCGGGGGCAGAAGCACAAAAATTCACGCCTCAAAACGACATACAGAGATTTTACACGAATTTTTACGGTGAAGCACAGAAATCTGTTTTGGGACAACAACTTTCCCAATCATTACTTCTCTCTCATTAGAGGTTACTCTTGGCACAAAAAGCAAATAAAAAGGATAAGGAGCGGTTATTACTGAAGTGATAACTTCCAAGACTCATCTAGAACTTTTGGGTTATCGCCCAATAAGTACTTTTCTTTAACGCCTTTAAGTTAGACATAAAAAGCAAGAAAAAGAATCAAGTGTTCTCAAATGAAGAAGCATTAAGAGCAAATTTTGTTTTCATAGGAGAGGCAAAAGAAATCTCCTCTCTCTTCTTAGGGAAGTGTTCTATACCTTTCTTGAGTGGGAGTTGATATTTAATGCTGCCTTCTTTCATATCAATAATGGCACCAACAGTTCTAAGAAAAGGTCTTCCCAAAGTAATAGGACAAGAAGCATTGCATTCAACATCCAAAACATAAAAATCAACAGGGACATAGGCATTGTTAACCATAATAAGAACATCATGAATACTCCCCATGAGTTTCTTTTTAGCATTATTATCAAGTGGGACATTCAAATAGCAATCTTCCAAAGGTGGCAAATCAAGCATATCATAGATCCTTCTAGGCATAATAGAAACACTACTATCAAGATCACATAAAGCTTTGAAATCAAAATCATTCACTTTCATATTAATGATGGGTTCCCAACCATCTTCTTGTTTTATAGGAATAGAAGCTTTATGTTTCATTTTTCTTCTTTAATCTTTATGAGAGCATCAGTAATATGTTTCGTAAAGGCCATATTCATAGCACTAGCATTAGGACTTTTAGCAAGCTTTTGTAGGAACTTAATAACTTAAGAGATATTGCAACCATCAAGATCAAAATCATAATTATCATCTAAAGTAGTAGAGCTATTACTAGCCTCAACACTAGTGGTAGTGATAGTAGAAACACTAATGTTCCTAGCAATTTCATCTTCTCTTTCCCACTTAGCATGAAATTCAGCTAATAGTCTAACATTTTCATAAATTCTTACTTGTATGGCATTAGTAGCTGCAAAGGGATTATTAATAGTTTCAGGTTTAGCAGCCATTTTATTAATCAAAGAGGATTGTGCTTCAGACAAAGATGATATATTTCTTTCAGCATTAGAAAGTTTCAATTGCAAACTAGGAATTTCCCTATTCAAATTCTCGAGTTGTTGCCTAATATTCTTCAAAATGGTAGATTGTTCCTCCATAGTTTTAGTAAATAATTTATTTTGCTCATATTGCATTTGCATGAAGTTCTTAGTGGCTCTTTCAACTTCTAAAATTCTTCCTTCACTAGGTAATCTAGGTTTACCATTATAACCATAAGTATTATTAGGAGGGTAGGGCCTATAATTGTTATTACCATAAGCATTGTTGCTAAAATTGTTATTCCTTATAAAGTTCACATCAACTTGCTCTTCTTGATCAACCAAAGAGGCTAAAGGAACATTATTTGGATCAGTATGGGCTTTCCCATTAACAAGCATAGACATAATACCATCAATTTTATCACTCAAGGAGGAGGTTTCTTCAACAGAATTTACCTTCTTACCTTGTGGAGCTCTCTCAGTATGCCATTCAGAATAGTTAACCATCATATTATCTAGAAGCTTTGTTGCAGCACCCAAAGTAATGGTCATAAAGGTACCTCCAGCAGCAGAATCCAATAGGTTCCTGGAAGAATAGTTCAATCATGCATAAAAAGTTTGGATGATCATCCAAGCAGTCAGTCCATGAGTGGGACAATTCTTTACCAAAGATTTCATTCTTTCCCAAGCTTGAGCAACATGTTTATTATCAGATTGTTTAAACTTCATTATTTCACTTCTCATAGATATAATCTTAGCAGGAGGATAATATTTTCCAATAAAAGCATCTTTGCACTTAGTCCAAGAATCAATACTATTCCTAGTTAGGGAATTTAACCATTCTTTAGATTTTCCTCTCAAAGAGAAAGGAAAAAATTTGAGCTTAATAATATCTCCATCTATATCCCTATGCTTTTGCATCTCACAAAGTTCAACAAAGTTATTTAGATGAGAAGCAGCATCTTCATTACCAATACCAGAAAATTGTTCTCTCATAACAAGATTGAGTAAGGCAGGTTTTATTTCAAAGAAAGTAGCTTCAGGAATAGGTGGAGCAATAGGTGTGCTCATAAATTCATTGTTGTTGGTGCTAGTGAAGTGAGACAACTTAGTGTTTTCAAGATTAGTCATTTTTTTGTATTTTTGATAAAGAAAGCAAACTTGTAAAACTAATTTTTTGTGTTTTTGATAAAGAAACAAGCAAACAAAGTAAAAGTAAACTAAGCAAAACAAAAATAACAAAGTAAAGGGATTGGTTATGAGGGACTCCCCTTGTGAAGATGTCCTTGACTCCCCGGCAACGGCGCCAGAAAAATACTTGCTGACTCGTGTACTAACGAGCTCGTTGGGGAACCCCAAGAGGAAGGTATGATGAGCACAACAGTAAGTTCCCTCAGTTATGAAACCAAGGTTATCAATCCAGTAGGAGCAAGGAAACACCCCAAAGGTGTAGCTAGCTGAACTTTGGCAGGGCGCACTACCGGTTCCAGTAGCAACATGGAGACATGCACAACACAACCACAGAACTCTGTCCCCAACTTGCGATGAGGTTGTCAATCTCACCGGTTTAGCTGAAAACAAAGGATTAAACGTATCGAGTGGAAGAAAGTAATAGTTTGCAGAAAGTAAACACAAAACAATAAATAGTTGATTGTAGATTGATAGTAAATGAAAGGACCGGGGTCCATAGTTCACTAGAGGTGGCTCTCCTTAAGATAGATAACATGTTGGGTGAACAAATTACAATGGGGCAATTGACAAACATCGAGAAAGCAATATGCATATACTACTCATCTTGACTCCTTTGATATTTGATTGGGCATTACAATATTATACATAGACCGCCATCCAACTGCATCTATGACTAATAATCCACCTTCAGGTTATCATCCGAACCCCCTCCAGTATTAAGTTGCAAGCAACAGATAATTGCATTAAGAATTGCGTGTAAAGTAAACAATATGATTGTTCTATGAACAAAGGATTATTGTTTTCTCCCTAGTAGCAACATCACATCTAGTACCTTAGAGATTTCTGTCACTTCCCCAGATTACCAGAGGCATGAACCCACTAACGAGCATAAATACTAACTCTTGGAGTTCCTAGCATCTACTTGGCCAAGATATCTACTAACAACGGAAATCATGCAAGATCACAAATAACAAAGACATGATAGAATCAATAATAAATCTGAAATAGCATCTCAATATCCATCGGATCCCCGCAAACACAACATGCAGAATTACAAATAGATGATCTTGATCATGAAAGGAGCTCACAAGATCTAAACATGATAGCACAAAGGAGGAGAACTAGCCATCTAGCTACTACATGGACCCGTAGTCCAGAGATGAACTACTCACGCATCACACCGGAGGCTTGCATGGTGATGAAGAAGGCCTCTAGGGTGAATTCTCTCCTCCGGCAGGGTGCCGGGAAGAGCTTCAGATCCCTCCCGATCTAGGGATGGAGATGACGGCGGCTACAAACTCTTTCATGGAATTTTGATCGGGTACTTAGGGTTTCCGTATCATAGGCAATATATAGGCGAAAGGAGAGGCCGAGGGGTGCCTGGGGCAGCCAGACCACCCCCTGGTGCGAGCCAGGCCTGGCCGCGTGGCCAGGTGGTGTGGCCGGGTCCCAGTCCCTCTCCGTCTCATATTCTGGCTCCAGGTGTCCCTCGGTGAAAAACTGACTTTGGCTTTTGTCCCGTCCAATTCCGAGAATATTCATTTTCTGACTTTCCTAGAACCAAAAACAGCAGAAAATAGGCAGCTGGCACTGTGGCTCTTGTTAATAGGTTATTCCAAGAAGTCATATGAAAAGTACGCCAAAGTATGGACAAAACATAATAAAGTAGATAAAACCAACCATGGAACATCAAAAATTATGGATACATTTGCAACATATCACAGCACCAGGGGATGTGCCCTCTTACGACTACTCTGCACACTACGCTGGGGCGTCCTCGAGTTCGTAGCAGGACGAGGGCACTTCTTCGCCGTATTATGGAGGCGCTCCATCCTGGCCAGCTTGGGATTGATACCCACTTAGGCCAAAAGCCTAAGCTTGGGGGGAGGTACACCGACATCACACTCATCTACATATCATGCTTAGTCGGTACTTTGTATATTCATGTTTTATTTTCTTTTTAGCCTTTGTTCTTGCTTTATTTCTACTTTCCAAAACACAAAAAGACCAAAAATATTTTCGTTGTTTCTCTTTGTTTGCTTCTTTGTCTTTTTAGCCTTGGTTTGCTTCTTCTTTTTTGCTTTGTTTTGATTATTCAAAAACCCAAAAAGATTTTGCTTTGCTTGTTCTTCCTTTTCATTCTTGCCTCTAAAAATCAAAAACATCAAAAATATTTTCTATTCTTCTTTGGTTTTGTGAAGTTCGTTGCAGGGTTCAGCAGTCCTCAGTGGAGATTTGGTTTCATGTTATTATCCAAGCCACACAAGTGAAGAGCAATAATGAAGATTAATGACAACTTGAGGTGTGGTAAGAGGCTGGTAATGAACTCTATTTGTTTTTATTTTTGTACATATACTCATCATTGTGAGCATGCTTAGTCTGTTCATGTAAGGTGTGCGTTATTTATGGATGCTTAGTAGTTCTTGCTCTCTTATGATCAGCTCCAGCTTACTAATGGTTTGTAGCATGTCATATGAATGTTTGCTTGCATTGTTCTATTCATAAATTGGTATGACACTGTGGTAACCTCCTCTGAATGTTTCACTTGAATTGACTTGGCACATGCTCACGCATGCATATGACTGAAACAATTAGTTAAGCCTCGATAAATTATTTTGTCTCAGGGGCCTTGAATCACTTTCATGCCATAATTAGTCCTGTTTTGTTGCAAGCATGATTATGACAGTTATTGCTCTCTTGGTTGTCGCTCCCTTACTATTGCTAGCCTTCACTTGCACTGAGTATGAGCTCTACTCGTGTTTCCAACTCCCTAAAACCAATATTGCCAAAAGTGTCCACCATACCTACCTATTAGCATCATTTGCTAGTCCGTACATATTCAGTATGCCTTGTTTTCTTCCGAATAAAATGTTTGCTTGTTATGAGAAAGTTAGTTAGTAAAGCTCTCACGAACTTGATGGCACACTTTACTTTCTTGCACTTAATAAACTTGAACCATTGTGTCCATCTTTGTTGCGTATATGCTTGCGCTTTATGAGTTGAAGTTAGCAGAACCATGTATCATGGGGGACGCTTTCAACATTGCACTTATTATTCCGTTGATATCATGATTCTTTTGTTTATGGATCCCAGTGGTGTGAAATAAAAGGAACTTGTAAGATCATGGAGTTTGTATATGTGTTAGAGAAATGTCTGGGCCGCTAGCCTAAGCCATGCCTAATCATGGTGGAAACTTGCATCATAACCATAATGAGCACTCTATGAAGCATCCTCAATAAAAACCTATGCAAATAGCAAATAAAAAGATCGCTGAGATGCTCATTGTCTGCTTGCCTTGTCATTTTGATTATGGAATAGCTCCTGTATCATGTGCAAGGGGTACCCCGTTGGCGGTTCTCTATGATACATATGTACTTACAATGACAAGAGCTTACTTGTGACTGAAGTTGAGTAACATGAGGTTTGGTACTTGTAAGCAAGGGGCATGAGATTTCAACTTATAACTTGTCAAGCATATCCTCTTAGTTGTGTCATTTTAACCTTAACCACTTAAAGATGCTTATGATAGGGGCAATGAGAGCTCAAAGCTAATGAGTACCATACTTTCAGCATTTGGGAGCCTTTCAAACTGTTCAAAACCTTTTCACTTCCTTGTTGAGTCACCACTTATTCTATGAGCACTATCTTGAGAGCATAGTTGTCATTCTTAGTGTAATGTGCTTGTCTCAAAACTTGGTTAATTGTGTCATGACTTTGATGCTTGTATCTTTGATATATTTACTTCTAGTCTTCACTTGAACCTCAGAGGTGCCTTGGCATTTATGTTTTTCCTCTACAATCAAAGGCAAGCGGGATACCACTCTATCATACCTTTTTATGAGCATTGCAATGCTGCTTATGTTTATGTTTCATGCTACTTACTATTTTTGGGTTAGAATCTCTTCATAGCTTGCAATGACTATTGAGTAACCTTATTTGCATACTCCTTATTATGAATTGACAAAGTACTTGATCATATGCTGAGATTATATACATCTTATGAAGCAAATGTGTTTGTAAAAGTTTCTTTTATCGCACTCAATTTTCAACTGAATTACTTGAGGACGAGCAATAAGCTAAGCTTGGGGGGAGTTGATACGTCCAAAACGTATCTACTTTCCCGAACACTTTTGCTATTGTTTCTCCTCTAAACTTGTGTGATTTGGATACAACTAACACAGACTGACGCTGTTTTCAGCAGAATTACCTTGGTGTCTAGTTTTTGTGCAGAAAATCAACTATCAAGAAAAATCCTGGAAAATATGCCAAAAATCCTATTTCACCAGAAGATTCATGGAGCCAGAAGGCGAGACGGAGGAGGGCCACGAGGGTCCCACACCATCTGGCCGCGCGGGCCAGGCCAGGCCATGCCTAGGGGTGGTGTGGCCGCCTCGGTCACCCCCTCAGCCTCCCTCTTCGCCTATAAGTTGCCTCTTGACCTAAAAACCAAGGGGGGTTCGATGTTTTTCCAGAAGGAGTTCCGCTATGCCGCCACCACCAGATTCCGCAAATCAGAACTAGAAACTCCATTCTGGCACCCTACCGGGACGGAGAATTGGAGGAGATCATCGCCGTCATCATCACCATCGCTTCTCCATCAACCATCCATGATTCCCCCATCTATGAGTGAGTAATCCCCTGCTGTAGGCTATGGGGATGGTAGGGATTGGATGAGATCGTTCATGTAATGGCATCAGATTGTTAGGGCATGGTGCCTAGTATCTATTATTAGTGCTTTTTGACTTTGCTGCAACTTATTATGCTTAATGATTGTCACTAGGGCCCGAGTGCCATGATTTCAGATCTGAACGTGTTATTGATTTATGATGATAATATTGTTTATGGTCTTACCTGCAAGTTGTATACACATATTGTTATCCGAAACCAAAGGCCCCGAAGTGACAATAATCGGGATAACCGGAGGGAATGTCTTTGATGTGAGCATCACATGTGTTCACAGAGTGTTAATGCTTTGCTCCGGTGCTCTATTAAAAGGAGCACCTTAATTGCCAGTAGTTCCCCGCTGCAAACGGGCTGACAGGACAAAAGATGTTGTGCAAGTTCTCATTGCGAGCACGTATGACTATATATGGAACACATGCCTATGATTATTTAGTACTTGAATGCTTTATCTTATTTATCTGCAAATGCTCTATGTCTTAATTGCTTTATGAATTGTCTTGTCCATGCAACACCCGTCCATCCATCTCTATGCCTACCGCATTTTAATCCTACTGTTTGCTGCAATTATTACTACTGTCTTTACTTTTACTACTGCTATTACTTTGCTATTGCTACTACAAAATTGTTGGTACTGATAAACTGCTGTGAGCAAGATTGTTTCCAGGTGCAGTTGAATTGACAACTCAGTTGTTAAGGCTTATAAATATTCTTTGGCTTCCCTTGTGTCGAATTAATAAATTGGGTTTTACTTTCCTCGAAAATACTGCGATACACCCCTATACTTGTGGGTCATCAGATGTTTCTATTGTACAACTCTGAGGGATATAATA
This sequence comes from Avena sativa, assembly GCA_916181665.1. Classification (NCBI taxonomy): domain Eukaryota; kingdom Viridiplantae; phylum Streptophyta; class Magnoliopsida; order Poales; family Poaceae; genus Avena; species Avena sativa. The sequence continues at coordinate 16,411,133 of OV702291.1, read as the reverse complement.
CTGGTGAACGGTGTAATTGGTGTTATGTCAACGACTATAGTATACTCCATCATGCAGTGGTATGCAGGGTCACCGCATATGCTACCTACAAATACGCTTGATGTGTTAATTTTCTATATTCGTTATCTTTTCTTGATGATAATATTTTGTTTTTAGTTACTCGGAGATCTTTCTACTGATAGAGTCTTAAATAATATTAATGACATTTAAAGCAACAAAGTGATGGCATTATTCTTCGCAATACACTGGTTTTTTCCAATACCTATTTAGGAGTCAACTATAATCTACGATTTCTACTTATTTTGGACAAAACATAGTTTATAATTAGTGTTGGCCTCATGTTCGACACTGTGATGGTATCACATGATCTGTCCTTTGAGATATTGTAGAAGAGAATATGTTAGTTTGATTGGGTCATACCATCAGCTGGCATTGTTTGCTAGCTTTATCGAAGTATGCAAAAATATGGTAGCAAGTATTATTATATCGCTGTACAATGTCGCTTGGTAAGTCAAAATAAGCAGATTCATCTTTAGCTGCTACTGGGAGAGCTCACACTGAATTAGACCATTGTAGTTTTAATATAGTAATAACTTCACTTCGGTGTTAATGTTTGGGAAATCCTTCCCCATATGGACGAATCAACTATTTATCATAGACTTTCAAGTGGCATGTCTGTCTCAAAGACCTCCGGACCTCCACATGGCTTGTGGTTCTATACAACCTTGATTGCATGTCTTGTGCTGATGATGAGCATGCTGGGTACAGTACATGGTCAGCACACCAGTACAGACTGGTACAGAGCAATGTTTTTTACAAAGCCTGCTGATATTCATGTGACATGCTTCCATTGCTTTTGCACCTCACAAGGGCAGGATCATCATAACCCTTGGTAACGTGCTCCAAATGTCCATAAATCTTGCGTGTTCTAATGCGAATTGTTTGTGAATTCAGATGAGGATGGGTAGAATATCAACAATAGCATCGTTGCTGGAGAGGAGGCCACAAAGATGATCTACGACCAAAATGGCATGGAGGAGGGTAACCCTCGGCCATGTCCAGCGGTGTGCTAACTATCCGGCCACATCCTGTAAGACCCAAGGATGACTTCCCTCCACATGGTTGTGGTGGAGGTAACCATGAAGTTCATCTGCTCCTCTATAATATGGACCATAGTGTAGGAAGCAACATCACGTCCCTACGGTGGTGTACTTGGCCGTGGACATTTTCTTCAAACACATGATGGATGCGTTGATCATGTTGTTTCTAATGGGGACACACATGCGCACCTGAAAGGTGAGGTGCGGTGCTGATCACGAACTCTAGGTCATGGTGGATGCAGAAGTGCATGCTGGTACTGTGTATCTCTCCAACTACGACATGATAAACTTTGATGATGACATCGGCGTGCACTACTTCCTGTAGGGGTATCTCGGCATGTACCATGACCTCATCATTTGCGCATATCAAATATGTCACATCGTTTGAGATTTTCGGGTAATTATGCCAAGTCAAAGCGAACACGGGGCAGTTGAGTATACATCACTAGCTAGCCACGCCGTGCGAGAACGCTAGGCAGGCGGCACGGCGAAGCGTGCTTGTTCATCTAGTAACATACTAATAGTAGTTGTATAGTTCGTGCATATAAGTGGCCGCATGGTACTAATAATATTGCCTACTACTCCTCTGTACTCGTATTTGCGGAAACAACTTGTAGTTTATCAAACAACCATATCTACGTCTCACCGACGATCTTGTATCTCAGTTAAGGGCATGTTTGGTTACTTGGGCCCGAATTTCTCGTTTTTTGCCTTTCGACCTGTTGGATGTGCATGGGGAGAGATTTGACTTGGGCCAACTTTGGGCTCTTGTTTGGTTTCCTGCAAATAGGCCCAGTTGTTTGGTTGTCCAGATTCTTTTTGCCTGCTGATGCATTTTACATATGTTTGATGTGGTGCTTTGCATCTGATCACATGGGTTATGATCACCCATTTCAATTTTTGGTGATCTTACCACCCAACACACACACAACACATGATCACAAGAATAGTCATATGCACACACAACACATTGTGAGCTAGATGATCACAATAACAGCCATATGCAGACATAAACATTGCTAGCTACATATCAGTCTTAACAGTCACACGCAGGTAGCAATCAGGGGTTCTAAACTTCACCCCTGATCAAAAGAACCATCAGCAGGGGCATCTCCTGCCCCTCAAGCACCAGGGGTTTAACCCCTGATGAAACAAACCATCAACAGGTGCATGGGATGCCCCTGAACCACCACCGGGGGTTTTCACCCTGATCAAAAGAACCATCATCCTACTTAGTTCACCATCACAAGTTGTCCATTAGCAACTACTACTACTACTTACAAACTTACACAAGCATCAACATGAAGGCCGCCGCCGGCTAGCCGTGGTCTGGGCAGGTGTACTGCCTGGCGCTGGAGGATCCAATCTTGTAGATCGTCATCTTGAACTCCACGACGTCGTCGCGCTCCAGGTCGTACTTGTAGACCAGCTCCGGCCAGTTCTTCCTGAAGGCAACCTGGCCAGCGAACCAGTTCACCTGCACCCACTCGGTGCACGAGCGGCATATTGTGACTTGCACAACGTGTGACAACGGTTGCTTGATCTAGGTCCTCAAGCCAAACAAGAACGCATGCGGGATCACTAGGATGTGGAGATCAGCCGCGTCCAATTGGATGATGAAGCGGTGAGGGACCTCGGCGATTGGGTAGTGTCCAAGCTTCGGCTGCCGGCCCTTCTTGCTTTGCGGCTGCGTAGCCGCCTCCACCCTGTCGATGACCACGGGCTTCAGTTGCCAGCGGTTGGTCAGGAGCACGTCGGCAAAACCCGATGGGGGTGTCAGCCCCTCCCGACAGTCTCGCATTCGAACTTAACCACCTTGGCATGAAGCAAAACAAGGTCAGGAACGACTTGGCATCTAGCAGCATTGCCTAATTTGGCAATGGACATGGTACAAACATGGAGTACAATGCCTAATTTGGCAATGCACATGGTACAAACATGGAGTACAACTACCTAGTATCCCTAATCGGGCAATGCCCCAGGACAACAACCAATTTGAGGATTCGGCTATGAATCCCCAATCGGGCAATGCTCCAGGACAACACCCAAATTGAGGAATCGACTAAATTAAATCCCAAAATTTGTGTTCACACTATGAAATATGTTGCTACATACTGCAAAAAATCCCAAATCTCTCTACAACTACCGAAGATCAAGTCCTAACTGCCGTCGATTTAGGGCAATACCCTAACCGCTATGTAGATCGAGAACTTACCCTAGTCGGTGGTGGCGCCATCGATGACGATGGTGCAGTAGAAGGCGCCGCCAAAGCGAGAGAAGAAGCTCCGGCCGTGAAGGTTGGGGTCGCCGGCACGGGCGGAAAAATCCTACCTGAATAGTTGAGGGTAGCCCCGACTATGGCGGGGCTTTTCCGGCCCGCTTTGCCGCAGATGCGGCGTCCTCCGCGGGTGTAGGTGACGCTGCCGCGGCCGCGCCGGTGCCGCCTGAGTTGCGGGCGCGCAGATGGGTGCGGGAGCCCTGAGCACCCTCGTGAGAGTCGCCTCGCCGCCGGTGGTGATTTTCTCCCGTTGAACGGCCGCCCATAGGCTATTCGCACTCACCTCGCCGATGCGGGGGCGCCAAACGGGGGGAGGAGGAGGAGGAGCAGCGGCGATGGTTGGGAATCGTGGTGACAGGGAGTTAAGGCGAAAACGTCCCATCTCCCGCCCTTTCCCACGCGTGCAAGTGATCGGCACGCGGTGCTCGCCAGGGCTTGGTTCCGTGAAAACGGCCGAAATCGGTGTTCCCGACGGACAGATTTTAGCCTGTTTTAAGAACCGTGTGATGCAACACTTCCATACGACCCAACTCTCTAAACGGATTTATTTCTTCCCGCGTCGTGCGAGAAACGGGGGCCTAACCAAACACGCCCTAACAGTCGCAAATATCCACAAATCTCGACGATGTAGCTGAGTTCGAATTTTAGTTTCCAGGCATGTCTTACTCTGCATATCTACGGGAGCAAAGCAAAGTTGACTACGTTACCAAAAAAAAAAAAACCCAGGGCGATCCCGATCTTCATCGTCACGTCACGTGAATGCAGACACGTTTGTACCTAGTACTTTTTCTCTGTCGTTATTAGTAAGATACTACTACTAGATCGCATCGCACGACAGAAAGAAAACGGGGTGCTCGCTGCTTGAAGTGTAGATGTACAGGGTGCTGTCCGGCGCCATGGCACCGTCGCGGCGTGCGCGTCCTGGGCAATGAAAACGAGCACAAAGAGAGAGCAGCGGGGGTTGTGGTTGAAGGACCGAGTCCATGGCTTCATGATGCTATGCTAATATTCTCCAGGTCGTTTCATCCATGTGGTTGGAATTAACACAGGCACCTAATGAATGTGCATCAAACAAACAGAGCACCATGACGAGTTCAGTTGATCCGCACACGCGGCGAGACCCTGACCAGCAGCCTGGCAATTTCTAGAGCAGGCCCTGCTTAGCTGAGAGAGAAAAAGGCGAGAGAGCCAGGGACTAACATATTGGAATACATAATCATCCAGGGTTTGTTTTGTGAAATTTTGCCCCACATGGCGCCAGTTAACTTGGTCAGAAGTTTGATTCAGACAGTGATTGGAAACTTTAGGTGCAAACAACGTGGATTTTAACTTTAAGGTTTAAATCGCCGAACCTCTATGAATTCAGAGTTTAATCAACTCTCTACCCTGCTGGTCATTGTCCTTTTAGGGCTTGGCATGTTCTTAGACTCTCTAGCTTTCTTGATTAAGTTCTCTTTCAGTGTTAGCCGTCCTAAACTTGAAACTTGTTGTGGATGGTTGTAAACTTGGTTTCTACGAAATGGAACCGAGACAGGCAACCGGAACTCGGGAGGAGCTAGCTGAAACCATTCTAGGGTTTCGTCCCTCTCGCCGGCGATGTCGCATGTCCGCTCCTCCTCCGGTGGCCCTAAGGCCTTGGAGGTGTGGCGGACCACGACCTCTCACCGGCAGCAGGAGGTTTTCCATTCTTTGTTTAGCCAGTTTTCAGTGTTTTTTCGGCACAGACAGGCCCATCTCACCTTATCATAGTCTATAAGGAGGAAAACTCGGATATGTCAAATATTATGACAATTTGAGTGGATCTTGTCCGATAAGGGACATCTCTGCCTAGCTACGGCAGCAAAGCAAAGTTGACTACGTTACACAAAAAGCCAGGGCGATCCCAATTTTTCGTCCACATGTGGATGCAGACACGTTGTACACTTGTACTCCTACTTTTTCTGTGTCGTTGTTAAGATGAGATCGCATCGCATGATTACCAGTAGAAATAACTCATCCATGGTGTGTGACTCGTTCCCGTTATGTTATGGCGTTATCTCTGCTTACAAAATGTAAAATAACTCATCCATGCACGAGTGCGGGGCCCACGGGCGTTGGATTTTACCACCTCTCCCTGACTCCCTCTACCAGCAGTCCACCTCACCTCATCTGGTTTCATCAGAGAGAAGAAGCGGCAGTCCTCCCCTCTCTCCTGACTCCCGAGTCTCTCTCTTCCGCATTTCTCCACCACCACCACCACGACCGCCGCCGCCGCGGCCTCGCCGGCCCGCTCGATGGAGGAGCCCGGTCCCAGCCCGGACGACGCCGTCCTCTTCTTCGGGGTCGCCCTCGTGCTCGGCATCGCCTCCCGCCACCTCCTCCGCGGCACGCGCGTCCCCTACACCGTCGCCCTCCTCGTCCTCGGCGTCGCCCTCGGAGGCCTCGGTCCGTCTCTCTCTCTCTCTCCCCCCGCCTCCGCTCAATCCATCCCTTCATTACAAGCAAATCCGTGACCTTATTTTTCTTCCCCTCCCCGACGCACAGAGTACGGGACGAAGCACGGCCTCGGCAAGCTCGGAACTGGCATTCGAATATGTAGGTCCACCCACCCCTTTGGATGATGCATATATTCCCTCTCCCGTTCTCAGATGGCAACATGTATGTTCTGTTTTGGCTGCTGATTGTTATGGTTCGAACGACGCAGGGGCCGCCATAAATCCTGATCTTCTTCTCGCGGTTTTCCTCCCTGCCCTCCTCTTCGAGAGCTCCTTCTCCATGGAAGTACACCAAATCAAGGTATCTCCGCGCGTGGCGAGATCTGAGTGCCAACCTCGGTTGCAGTCAACACTCAGTTCCACTCTTCTTCTTCATTAATCATTTATTTATTATCCAAAGAGCCAGTTACCTGTTGTATATTAGGCTCTGACATCGTGTTTGTACTACCAACACTTGGTTCCACTCTTCAGTCTAGGTGTCAGTCATCACGGATCAATTTCCGTACAATCCAGTTTACAGCGTCACAGGCTCATGCTTAGTACAACCGAGTTAATTTGCAGGGGTCTCAGATATTTGTACTCTTGGTAGCACATCTTAGCTGCCAGTTATCTGTTCTGTTCAGCGTATACTGAATATGTTCACTTTGCAGAAATGCATGGCACAGATGGTGTTGCTTGCTGTGCCAGGCGTGGTCATCTCAACGGTTCTGCTTGGCGCTGCTGTAAAGGTATGCATGCCACAGATTGACAACGGACGCAGCCCATTGAGTTCAATGTTCTGATTCTGGCTACTTCGTTTGCCGCAGCTTACTTTTCCATACGACTGGAACTGGAAAACGTCCTTCTTGTTTAGTGGACTGCTTAGTGCCACCGATCCTGTTGCTGTGGTTGCGCTCCTCAAGGACCTTGGAGCAAGTAAAAAACTCAGTACAATAATCGAAGGAGAATCTTTAATGAATGACGGGTACGCTACTGTGACCCTCGAATTGCTCACCGTTTGATTCTTAGAATGCATGCTTTCTTTTTTTGTGTTGTCTGTCTTTTTTTTTCTGCGTTTTGTTGGGAGCAGTTCCATTCAAGAGAACACAAAATAGGATGAGCGACTCAATATGTAGATTACTAGTTTTTGTGTTATGCTAGACGTGTCTAGAGGAAATCGCTGCACACTAATATTTGAAGTATTCCTTATACTAGCACAATTGTGTGTGAGGTTTAGCACAATTGTTTTTTCCCTTAATTATTTTGGATTTTTTGAATGGCACTATGTAGAAAGAAGGATAGTAGAGCAGAGAGGGGTGGGTTGGGTGGGGGAGAAACTCTCTCTTCGTATTCTTAAGAAGAAACAACAAAAAGGTTAATTCATCCGGAAAGTAACTGAAAAGGTTAATTCTCCCCCACAGAACTTCAAACCCTGGCTGCCACAGCTAGCCTGAGTTATTGCATAGTTATCGAATTGCACCATGTACAGTTACAAGATATTTTGGACTCTATTCATACTAAACGACCTTGCATTCTACAGGACTGCTATTGTTGTCTATCAGTTATTCTATCGAATGGTGCTGGGGACAACTTTCGATGCAGGCTCCATAATAAAGTTCTTGTCAGAAGTTTCACTTGGAGCGTATGTGGAATAGCTTATAACTCCGAACTAGATGATACAAAGCAATGAAAATAATGCTAATCAGTATCTTCTTTGACCAGTGTGGCTTTGGGCCTTGCGTTTGGAATTGCATCAGTGCTATGGCTTGGCTTTATTTTCAACGATACAATCATAGAGATTTCACTTACTCTCGCTGTCAGCTATATTGCTTTCTTCACTGTAAGATAATCAGATAACAAACATATCAAATCTCATATTCTGTTTTTTTAGAAGGGCCTGGTTTGCTCAGTTTTTGAAATAGTTCTCCGCCTCGAACAATTTGTGGTTCCAATCATAGAATGGTTTGTTCAAGCAGCCCCTTTTGCACCATTGGGATGCTGTTTTATTGTTAAAGCGAGATGGTTTCTTGTTTTCTAGATATGCACATAGCAAAGTGCCTACTTGACTTTCATGAATTTCCTCAGATATTGATTTTGATGTTCAAACAGACATTCATGATTTGAGTGTATATCAGAGGATTCTTGTTCAATCAAAAGTATATTACTATTTGTATTCCTGATTCTTACATCGAGTAACCGAATATATGTCGTGAAAAAGAACCATGCCTTCACTGAAAATCTTGAGAATCAGGATTCTAGATTTTTTATTTACCAAGAGATGGTTCTGTTGTCATTCTTAACCTAGTTCAATCAGTTTTACTTGCATTCCAGCTTTTAGACCTATTGACTGTGTACTATTAAACTGAAGTTGTCATCCTTAAATCTTCATGAGCTGTCAGTTTTTTTATTAGGACAAATTTATATAAATTTTCATGATTGGAGCTTATCATTGCTTGGGCTTCATGACTTACTTTTTCTCTCATGTCTGCTGCAAGGCTGATTTCAGCCACAACTTAATGTAACTTACCGTTTTTCATGTGGTCAGGCCTCTAGTTTTTGGGGCCTATTTCTGTTACTAATATTGTTCGTTATCAGGCGCAAGATGCATTGGAGGTCTCTGGTGTTTTGGCCGTCATGACCTTGGGGATGTTAGTAATACTTGTGTTCATTTTCTTATTTGAATATTCCTTACTATCTTCACTCCAATGTTAACTTTGTCATACCGTCAGGTTCTATGCTGCTTTTGCAAAAACTGCCTTTAAGGGTGACAGCCAGCAAAGTTTACATCATTTCTGGTAAGTTCAAGCAATATATGTAAGTTTCTGCTGTCAGCAAAGATTCTCAACAAATGATCAACCTTAATATTCCTAGACAAATATGTTAATTTGTTTGCTGTCCTCGTGTATCCTATCAGTTCCATGATGCTCCATTACCGTGAGCATTGCCTGAAATTCAGTATGGTTACATTTAAACATATGTTCTCTCGCAAATATAGTAAATGTAAGTCAGCAAGTTTGTAACAGACATTATTATCCTGTTGTTGAACCCCAGATTGTATAAAGTATTGTTAATGACCATGTAATTTCATCATCAATGCTCTTAAATGGCATTCTAGCTTATATTGGAGTCTCTAAATTCCAAAGTAATTTGCATGAAAAATAAAAAAAATGGCATCCATAGCTTATCATTTGCTGATGCCGGCATCATCCATACAGTGTAAATGTGTAATTGTGTTCTTGTCTCTGTCTTTTCATATTAAATATGGTTATAGAAAGTACATTGTGAACTCTTTCAGTTCACAGTAAATTAGGCATATTATGAAATCTCATATAAATCATCATGTAATGGAATTATTGATTCTGTTGGAGTGTCTTTTTTATGGTAACTTGTATGAGGGCTAAGTGCAAACATGTGGTAACACAGATGTGTACTCTCCTTTTTGGAGACACATGATTTCCGAAATTCACATTAGATTGTTTTACATTTTATGAGATGTGTATATTTATGTATGAACTTCGTGTCTGATTGCTGTCATGTATCCAGGGAAATGATTGCTTACATTGCGAACACACTTATTTTCATACTGAGGTATCAACTTCTCTGAACCTTTCTACATGTCACGAGAATAGTTTTTGATATTTCTGTTTTTTGCTTGGCTAAACCAGACCATGCTTGCTTTTATTTTGTACAATCAATGCTTACAACATGGATACTGTTATAATTTCATACATCTGAATTCCCTTCAGTGGGGTTGTTATTGCAGATGGTGTACTACAAGATAAAATCCATTTTGAGAGACATGGTATGAATTTTCATTTATCTATATCTACTATTCGTTTTTAAGAAAAAGTGCTATATAAGCATTTCTACAGGTCTGTTACAACCTTAATATTTGTTTTCCCGCTGTAATGTGTGAAGTTGTTTCACCAAAGCCTTTGGTCCCAAGCAAACCAGAGTTTCACCATTGATCATGGTATTGCAAAAAAAAAAAAAAAAAACTAGAACCATATATATTTGAAATTTGGGCTTTCAAGTGATGTGCACTTGGTTAAGTACATCAGCTTCTGCAAAAAAAAAAAAAAAACTAGAATCATATAATCCTCTTATCTCTTGCTATTTTAGGCGCTTCATGGGGGTTCCTTCTTCTGCTCTATGTGTTTGTGCAAATATCGCGTGCTGTGGTCGTCATTGTGTTGTATCCATTGTTGCGTCACTTTGGGTATGGTATGGATGCCAAAGAAGCCATGGTTCTTGTTTGGTCAGGGCTGCGAGGGGCTGTTGCTCTATCACTCTCTCTGTCTGTTAAAGTAAGTCATTTTTTCTTGCATCAATGCCATCGACCCTCATTCGTCTTTAGTGGCCATTATGTGCATATTGGTCTACATTTTATTGAGTCATCTGTTACATGTTTTCATGAGATATTACTGAAATAGTTTTGCTAGCGTGCTAGTGATGCAGATCAACATTATCTGAAATCAGAAGTCGGAACAATGGTATGCTCTTTCCTTTTTCCTGAAAAATTATGAAAGATTTAATTTTCGCTTTCCTAATCTTATAAACCTTTTGCAGTTTGTGTTCTTCACTGGTGGCATTGTGTTTCTTACATTGATTGTGAATGGTTCTACCACACAATTTTTGTTGCACCTACTTGGTCTGGGAAAACTTTCAGAAACGAAGGTTAGCTTTACAAATTATCATCTGTGCTTTTTATCTTGGGATTAAGGGTTTTACTTAACTGTACGTTTGCATGCTTTAGTAATCTTTTGATCTCTGACTCGCATCCTCTTTCCCTTAGAGTGATGAGTGAACTGGCTCAAATAAGGTGTTAAATGTTGTAAATATTTTGTTCCAGTTCCAGTGTCTGAGCTCAAGATATAGGGATGAATTGGTTAATCGTACGTAAATAATGAGACATAAATAATGAGACCGGGATTACTACCACCCCTGACACATTATTTGGAAGACAACAAGATACACATGTTTATGCACCCACAAAATAAATCAACACAATTTAATCTGCTCTACTGGGGTCACATCCAGGCTGGCACAAAGATACCATTGTTCTCAGGATGTTGGTTCTCTCCGTTCTTTTCTTGACAGTGTATCTAATTATTGACCTCAAGATTTCTCAGAATATCTAGTCTCCATTGGTGAACTTTACATCAATTATGAGAAAATAAATAACATTTTCTCTTTTGGTTGAACCCCCTTTACTCCTTGTAGCTCAAAAGTTGTTCAGAGAGTCTTTCATTACTACTATTATTAAGCCTCTTATTTCCAGGGTGCATAGGTTTGTTGTGCTTGTTACCTGCAACGAGAAACAGCAGTAGTTTTAGTTTCACATGTGATTAATGAATATGAAGTACTCCCTCCGATCCATAATAAGTGCCGGTGATTTAGTACTATTTTAGTACAAAGTTTGTACTACATCTCCGACACTTATTTTGGATCGGAGGGAGTAGCATATTTGTGCTTCTTCATGCTCCAGTTTCTAACCTGATTTCTTGCAACTACAGCTTCGTGTATTGAAGTATACAAGATATGAAATGCTAAACAAGGCATTAGAGGCTTTTGGTGATCTCAGGGATGATGAGGAACTTGGGCCTGCTGATTGGATTACTGTGAAGAAATATATCACTTGTTTGAATAACTTGGAAGATGAACAAGCACATCCTCACGATGTTCCTGACAAAGATGAAAGCGTGCATACCATGAATTTGAGGGATACTCGAGTGCGCCTTTTGAATGGTATGCATGCAATCTAATTACATGATAATGTGCTGATGAAATTTGATCCCCCAGCCAAATTGGGTTTGTTAAGGAGGAACATACATACATTTATAAAAGAGTAAAATGCACTATGGCCTCTGGGTCCTAAAACATTTAGCTGCGGAACTAGTTCTGTAAGCCTATCTAGGCCACTAAACAAGTTAAGTGGTCCTAGTGTAAAGTAGGGTAGATAGTAAAATTACTGCTATGACTGCACGCTCATTTACCCTAACAATAAAATATTTTGAAACAGATAGTTTTCTCGATTCGCTTAAAAAGGTTATTGACTGTAAATACTTTTGTCAGGTGTACAAGCCGCTTACTGGGGAATGCTTGAAGAGGGACGGATAACTCAATCCACAGCAAATATTTTGATGAGATCAGTTGATGAAGCTATGGATCTTGTCTCTAGCCAATCATTATGTGACTGGAGGGGTTTGCGGTCCAATGTTCATTTCCCAAATTACTATAGGTTCCTTCATATGAGCAGGTTGCCACGAAGGCTTGTTACATACTTCACAGTAGAAAGATTGGAGTTAGGATGTTACATATGTGCTGCATTTCTTCGTGCTCATAGAATTGCGAGGAGACAACTACATGATTTTCTTGGTAATATCCTTAAAACAGACTCTTTCGATGTTGTCGCGTGCTATTTTATACCCTTTGTTTGCCTATAGAGTCCAGAAAAATGAAACATCATGTCTTAATAGTTTGTTCCTATATGAGAGGTGCTATGTGTGAGAACATATTCTTGGTATAGGTATTGTTTTAGTTCATAAGTGAGAAGAGACAGTGGTACTTATCTTAAGAAGGGTTTGATTTCCTGTAGAATCAGTCAGTTATGACATTTAGTGCTCAAACTGGCGAGGCCTTGATGGTGTGATATACTGATATATCCTTCATTGCAAAACTACTTGGTATAGCAAGCTCTGACAGTCCAAATGATTTTAGCTTATTAAAGGTTGAACCTGAGCACCTTTACTTTATTTTGCATTACAATGAAAAGCCTGTCTGAAGTTATCCTTCTCTCAACATCTTCTTTAATATTTGTTTGCTTCTTTTTACACTATTTTCTGTATGGTGGAGATTAAAGATACTAATCCACTTCACTAGTTTTGTTTTTTTCTTATAAGTTTTGATTCTTCAGGTGATAGTGAGATCGCAAGAATTGTCATTGATGAAAGTACTGCTGCGGGGGAGGAAGCTAAAAAGTTTCTGGAAGATGTTCGTGTTACATTCCCTCAGGTGGTGGTTACAATGTGCTTCTTACTCTCATTTGAGTTAGATTATTATGGTTTCACTAGCCTTGCAAAGTCTTGATAAATTTGTTAAACTAGCAATTTTCTCTGCATAACTTGAGGACGAAGGCACATTTCCTAAAATGACACTAGTTTGGCTTCATGCGCGTACCCTTGACCAGCTCCCTTGATCTTGCGTTTTGGGCTTCTTTTCTTAGCCTTTGTAGGTTTTTTTAGATTTTCCGCTTTCCTATTGTTGCCTTTTGTTTTTTGCTTTTCTTTATTTTGCTGTAAGACTTTTGCCCTCTTGGTAACTTCTAATATACAAAATAGAGCACTTATGTGTGGGTTCAAGAAGAGAAAGGACTAGTTTGGCTTTTAGACATACATGTTTTTGCATGGCCTTGAAAGGCTGAATGATTGTAAATGGTTAGGTTTAGAGTTTGGAATGGAGGGATTTGGTTATTTTCTTAGGATTTGTCTTTTTTCCTGCGAAATTCTTCTGCAACTGACGTTCTACAGTGGCCCTAGGTTCTTAAGGCTTCAGAATCTTCCAGTTTGTATTCCAACAATGTAATCGGTTAATAATGAAGAACTTCACTAGAGAAATAAACTAAGGAATGTCAGTTTGATTGAAAAGCATTCCCTTGGCAATCCTGGTAGTTCACTATTATGTCACCGTTATCTATATCCTGAAGCTGTTTAACACTTTTCAGGTGCTTCGTGCATTAAAGACTCGACAAGTGACATATGCAGTATTGACTCACCTGAGCGACTATATTCAAGACCTCGGGAAGACTGGGTTGCTCGAAGAAAAGGAAATGGTCCATCTCGATGATGCTTTGCAGGTATTTGGAATGTATATATATCATTTCTTGTTGGGAGTGAAAGTAAATTAATCTCTCTGGTTTGAGCTCACAAAGTGCAATATACTAACCCCGGTAAGTTAATTCACTTGGCAGACAGACTTGAAGAAGCTCAAAAGGAATCCACCAATGGTAAAAATGCCAAGAGTGAGCGAACTTTTAAATACTCATCCTTTAGTTGGTGCACTACCGGCTGCTGTTCGTGATCCATTGTTAAGTAATACAAAAGAAACAATAAAAGTACATGGAACAATCCTTTATGCGGAGGGCTCCAGGCCGACTGGAGTATGGCTTATTTCGACTGGAATAGTGAAGGTATTAGCCTCCCTCAAGATCACTTTATTTGTTTGAAGTATATTCTATATACTTTCCTACTCTGGCTGGTTCAATAATGAGCCCGTGCCTCCTTTTTTTGACAGTGGACAAGTCAGAGACTAAGCACAAGGCATTCATTGGATCCAATTTTGTCACATGGGAGCACGCTGGGTTTATATGAGGCATTAATTGGAAAGCCTTATATTTGTGACATTATTACAGAATCAGTGGTGCATTGTTTCTTCATTGAAGCTGAAAAAATAGAGCAATTGTGCCTGTCTGATCCTTCCATTGAGGATTTTTTGTGGCAGGTATCCTCTTGTAATGCTGTCTATCTATGTGCTCAGTAACTTCTTCTACTCTTAGACATTTCCTGCAAATGCATAATCCCTTGTTTGTTTCCTTGATTATGTGAGGGGAAGTGAAGCAGATTTTTTCTGTGGCTCTCAATGCGGTTAAAGTCCTACGGGTTACTGACTGAGAAACCTGTATCGGAGGGTTGATGGGTAGCATTTGTTCTACCAAGTTTTGCTTAGAGCTGATTCTGTTTTTGACCTAACCTTTTTAGAGCGGAAAACTGAATGAAAGATTCAAATTTTAAAAATTGAGAAAAAAGGAAACTTGTCCTGTTCTTGGGACCCAGTCTGAGGACTCGGACTGATGTATGTACTGCACTAGTCGCATATCATCACACCTCTACATGATTAGTTAAATAGCGTCCTACATTATACTAAGCAATTGTAAATTAAAATTACGGCCCAACTCTTTCAAATCGGGCCTTACAAGATTAACGCATTGAATTCTGGCAGAAGGTAACATAAAAATAACCAAACCCGTTGTGGTACACCATAGCTGACATGTATCTGACTGGTGTTTCACCTAGTATTTTGTTCCCATCATATGTATTATTCGTAGGTTCTATGTACCTAGCATAAAAATTCTGGCAGCGATATTAACTTGAAAATAAGTGAAGTAAGTCTCATCAGGCCAATCATATGTATTTTTCGTAGGTATGTACCTATACCCGCTAGATATTGCCCATCAGTTTCATCCATAATTAGTTCTCTTGGTTCCACAAGTAACCGCACATTTCCAAAACAACTTTAAGACTCAAGTATAATCAAGGTTAGGTGTGTGGCCTTACCTTTCAATACACGCAACTGGGGCCACGACTGTTCGAAGGCCCTCAACGCTGGGACACTACAACATGCCATCTACAATGAATCATACTGACGGTGCATTTCCTGTGAGGGCCTCCTCATTTTATCAATTGACTTGTAACACTCAAGCACCAGCTCGAATGTGTATGGACTTACACAACAATCATCAAAACTTTCTTGGGCTTTTTCTTCTCTTCACCCAAATCTGATCATTGTAACTTGCTTCGGCTCTGACATCGCTTCACCCAAATCGTTATCAAACACTATTACAAACATTGAATCTCCAATGTGGGACAAACCCACCACTACTGCTCCATTAGGGCTGGTGTAACAATGTTACCTTTTGACACATAATTAGTACTCTGGTAGCCATTAACTATTCATGCATGGAATTACAGGAAAGCGCTCTTGTTATTGCGAGGATTCTTCTCCCTCAGATATTTGAGAAAATGGCAATGCATGAGATGAGGGTTCTCATTTCTGAAAGGTCCAGTATGAACATCTACATTAAGGGGGAAGACATTGAACTTGGGCATAATTACGTAGGCATCTTACTGGAAGGATTTCTGAAGATGAACAACCAAACTTTGATCACACCTCCAGCCGTGCTGCTGCCATCAAACACTGATTTGTATTTATTTGGCCTGCAGTCTTCAGGTTGTCTACATTTTCATCAATCGAGCGGCCAATCTTTTTGTTATAATAATTGATGACTCAAGTGCTGTCTTGTTTACAGCCATGAACCATATAGACTACTGCTATACTGCACCCAGTTATCAGGTGGAAGCTAGAGCGAGGGCTATCTTATTTGAAATAAGGAGGCCAGAGGCAGAGAGCGATCTGCAAAGAAGTGCATCGTTGCTGTCTCCAACCCTCGGACCATCGCGAACACAGAGCAAAGAGCATGTCGGTTTGCTAAGGTGGCCGGAGAGTTTCCGAAGATCTAGAGGGCCTGGGAATCCAAGCTTAGCTGAAATCGGAAACCAGTCGTGTAGCTTCTCTGCTAGAGCCCTGCAAGTCAGCATGTACGGCAGCATGGTACGTATGAGTCCCGCAATTTTATGAATCTCATAGCTAGTTATTTTTTACATCGATGTAAGTTTATATGTGATCAACTCAAACTAAACAACCCGATCAACTCATCCAGATGGATGACATGCACCCCGCTCAGTGGCGACGGAGACTTCATCCTGTGGAAGCAAACCAGAAGCACAGCGCATCCTATCCCAAGGTGCCCTCGAGGGCATCGCCCAACACACGTCCTCTACTCTCCGTGCAGTCGGAGGGTTCCAATCTGATGAACAGAAAGTCTGCTCCTGCTCCTGCTGCTCCTACTTCTGCCCTCGCTCCTTTTCCACCCCTGGCACCAGCCCGGCAACGCAGGGCGATAGTGGAAGATGACAACTCGAGCGATGAGTCTGTGGGGGAAGAAGTTATTGTCAGAGTGGACTCTCCCAGCATGCTCTCTTTCCATCCATCGCTGTAAGGCAAGTGAGGGACGCAGGCTGTACCGACGTTTTGCTCTTGTTGCATAGTTGTTGTGACCAATGGCACCACTCGCTGTATGTGTATATCGCTACGTGTTTAAAATGTACAATAGGTTCAATAAGAAAACCGACCGAGATCATTTGGTTCTTGGAAGAAATGTATATTTCTTTTACGCTTGGCTTCTGAGCTTGAACCTTCAGGCCGCTTGTACCGCTATTCAATACCGTTCCTGTATGTCAGATTTTGAAAGAATTTCGTTACCTTTAATCTTGACCTAATTTTAGTTCAGACGGATCAGAAATATCTTACTTCCTGCAACCCATATTAATCGTCCTAGATTTAGGTAAAATGTGGCATAAAGACAACTAATTTGTGTTTTGTTTGTCTATCCTCCAGGTCCGTCACAAGTACTACATGCGGCTCTTGCTAGCTCGAGCTCAGTGTACCGTAGCCCCCAGGTTGCAAAGTCCGGAATTAAGAACACAACTTGGCTCTAGAACACACTGAGCTCGCTTTTGTCGAGGTCCCTCTGGGCGCTCCAGTTTCGAGCGTCTCTTCCGACAGTCCTGACTCTGAAGTGAGACCCTTGGAATTTAGAAGGATAAATTTCTACCCGTTCTCTATGTGCATGAATATTTTTTCCACAAGTTTTCAAGACATAAAAAAAGAGACTTTTACTACGACTAAAACAGTGGGTCATATTTATATCTGATAATGATAGCGTTGTGCTAAACCCTCACCGCCGAAACTTTAGTAACCCTACACCCTAAAATGTAAAGCCATTGTACTTTCTACGTTACAATAGTAAACTACTCCAAGCTCCAAACAAGCTTAGTGGTTAACCCTCAAGTCTCAGATATGCACACGACCTTTTACAATGGTTGTGCACACCCTCGTGTGGCGACTCATCATAGTTGATGTGTGGTGTAACATTATGAGCTAAGCAAGTTGTGCGAATTTATATTCTGACCTAGTTTTGGAGTCGCGAGAAGTGAATTGAAGCCTGCCCAAGTTGGTGATCCTACCATATCTGTAACTCATTTTAGCAAAAATAGAAGTTGTAACCCCTAACATCACTTGACCCGATGATCATCCACAACATCATCTCCACCTACGTTCGCTATTGGACAAAGCATCATCAGGTAAGCTTGGGATTTTTGAACAGCCCGAGCACAAACTTGGCTTACACTACCTACAAAATGGGGTTGCCGAGTCGATAGCAACTCCATCTACAAAATTGGTTTACCGCGTCGATAGCGACTCCAACTCCAAATTTGGTATACGACGTCGATAACAACTCCACTAAAGAAATAGTGTAACAAAAACAACTTATGTGTCAGAGCGGACTGCGCCTCTTTAAGGTATTTAATATGCACCCAACCCCCAACCCCACACATCGAGAGACACTAGACACTACTACATGTATGACCTTTGTATCCATGGTTGTGACACTTGTCGCCAATCACTAGTAGGAAAGTGCTTATAGGTGATAGTAGATCTGTGGTATGTGAAAAGCAGTGGAGTGTCATCATTCCGTACGCCACTAGTAGCAGTAAGTTCCTACCGGTGGCGTGTCAAATTACATGACACACCACATGTATATGGGTCCCACTGGCAGCCCAAGGTGAAACATACTAGGGCGTAGAGTTTTCGGACATGCCATCAGCTAGTGGCATGCGCGCTACAACACGCCACTACCTAGTGATGTGTCTCGTACTTGAAACGCAACCACTATTTTCATGATAGGCCCGGTAGTGGGACGCGTCAGTTTCACGAAAACGACACTACTTCTAATAACCCTAAACCCTAAAACCAGTGGCATGTTTGAGTAAGTTGTGCGCCACTAGTTAGTGATGTGTAGGTGCGAGCTACACGCCAATAACGAGATCACATACCACTATTTCCATGTGTCATGCCACAATATTCCTTCTCACTTTCGTTCTCCCCTTTGCTTCCCCAAGTTTTAGCTTACTTCTCCCAACTAACTTGCCACTCCTCCACACTCTCACACCTTCCTCCACACTCTTATCACACCTTCCACACTCTCACACATCTATCCCACCCTACATTCTTCCCTTCATTAATGATGCATTAAATATCTCTCTATCCTACCCGGTAGACCATGTGCAAGCCTCTCGCTCAATCGACATCTCAGTTTTCTTGTTGTACTCTCAGGTATTTGAAAACAAATTGTATAGTGGGAGATCAATATGAATGCATGGAAGTGCGTGTGTGTCAGATCATGATCGATGAAATGAACATTAATTGTTTTGTGGTGGCCCCATTGAAGGCATTAATTGTGTTTTTTCCCCATGAACCATTTCAGGCATGTGTTTATTTTTCAGGAAAACTAACGAGTTGCCAATGTATTGACAAAGCATTGATTCACTTCCGGTTCATCAAATTCTGGCATCCAATATGTCCCATTTTTAGCAAAGGTCATGCCAAATTTCTATGACCTTGTTTTGATTCTAATTCTCTATTTTGTATACCTTGTAGGGAATTCATCAATCATGCAATTTTTCATGGATCCCAATATTGGGTGCAAGGTGTCTAAATTTCTAGGAGCGTGGTGGATGAGATGCTTCAAAATGGTGGCAATGAGATATCATCTCTGTGTACTACATGCAAAGACCATATTTCAAACGATCCCATACATGGCAATCTCAATTCGCACTTGCTCCTACATGGCTTCGTGTCAGGGACCCTTTTTATAGAAGGTTTTAGGTTAAAACAAAGAGAATGGTGGTGGAATCGACGACATCGGAGCAACGAGGCGAGAAAGAGAGGGGGTAGTGCGGCTTACTATGCTGACCGTGCCATGGGCCCTCATTTTCAGCCCATTGATCTCCTGGTGGTCACTTCATATCATTTTGTTCGTCTCGAAATTTCCGAAGCGTGCTCTCTGACCTTGCCCTTTTTCGAGTCTCGTAACTCCTGTAAAGTCCAAAATACTAACAAAAGTTTTTTTTGCCAAACATAGTTAGAACTAGAGGAAAGGGGATTGTTTAGAAAATCCCCAAAATCATTAAGAACATTGATAATAACTACTAATATGATTCAAATATGTGGGAATGTGTATCAATAAACTACAAAGTTCATGTATGCATTTACATGCATCATCTACTCATACTATTGTTGGGCATAGAATGTGTATTGATTTTAGAAAGCTAAATAAAGAAACTAGAAAGGATCATTACCCTTTGCCATTCATAGATCAAACACTAGAGAGGATTCCTAAGCATTCTCATTTTTGTTATCTAGATGGATATTGTGTTTTTCTCAAATAGTTGTTCATACAGAATATCAATAAAAACAACTTTACTTGCCCCTTTGGTTTATATGCTTATCGTCGTATGCATTTTGGCTTATGTAATCCACCCGCTACCTTTCAAAGATGTATGACTGCTATTTTTATAGATTATGTTAAAAATATAATTGAAGTATTCATGTATGATTTTCCGTTTATGGAACTTCATTTAACCATTGTCTCCATAATCTTCATAAAGTCTTACAACGGTGTGAGGACACTGATCTAGTCTTGAATTTGGAGAAGTATCACTTCATGGTTCAAGAAGGTATAGTGCTTGGCCACACAATATCGGGTAAAGGTATAGAGGTTGATAAGCTACCAGCTCCACGGTATGTTAAAGGTATAAGAAGTTTTCTTGGCCATACAGGGTTTTATAGGAGATTTATTAAGAATTTTCCTAAGTTGCTCGACCATTAATCAATCTCTTGCAAAAGAATGTCCGCTTTAAATTCGATGAAAATTGCATCACTAACCATATTAAATTAAGCACTTATAAATGCTCCAATTATTAAACCACCAAATTGGAGGAAACCCTTTGATTTATTCTGTGAGGCTAGTAATGAAGCTGTTGGGGTTGTTCTTTGCCATCGTGATCATGATGAATTAAATATACTTAACCATGCTAGTCATGAAGGGAATATGACCGAGAGGCAATAATAAAGTTGTTATTATCTTATTCCAAGTATATGATAGATATTTATTTTTCATGCTATAATTGTGTTAATTGGAAACGTTAATACATGTGTGTTAAATAAACAAACATATAGAGTTCCTAGTTATGTCTCTCATATAAACTAGCTCGTTGATTAACAAGATGATCAAGGTTTCTTGATCATGGACATTAGATGTTGTTAATAATGATTTTACAACATTGGCGGAATGATGTGATGAACATTCACCCAAAGTATAGTAATATGATCAAAGTCATTATGTTTACATTGCTATAACATCATGTGAAGTAACCTTAATCCTTAGACCATGAGAACATGTTAACTTCTAACACCAGAAGAGTACTTTGATAACATCAAACGTCACACTGTAACATGGTGACTATAAAGGTGGGTTTGGATACTCTCAAAGTGTTATGTTGATGCTCATGGATCAAGAGTGGGATTTGTCCATCCCGATGACAGAGAGATATACTCAAGGCCCTCTCGGTGATATCACATTGACATAGCTTGCAAGAAAGTGATAAGATCACTAAGAATGTTATATCATGGGAACGAGAAAAAAGTATTTGTCAGTAACGAGATCAAACTAGGTATGGGGATACCGATGATCGAATCTCTAACATGTAATATTTCGCGAGACAAAGAGATTTAGTTACAACGTTAAAGGTTCTCACGATCACTAGAGTCATCATTGAATGTGTGGAAGTCAGTACAGATCTCTAGGTCTCGCTACTGATTATTGATTAGAGAGTGTTCTCAATCATATCTACTGAAGGAAATATGCCCTGAGAGGCAATAATAAAGTTGTTATTATGTATTCCTTATATATGATAGATGTTTATTTTGCATGCTAGAAATGTATTGATCGGAAATATCAATACATGTGTGTTTAATAAACAAAAAGGGTTCCTAGTTATGCCTCTCTTATAGACTAGCTTGTTGATTAACAAGATGATCAAGGTTTCCTGATCATGGATATTGGATGTTGTTAATAACAAGGTCACACCATTGGTGGAATGATGTGATGAACATTCATCCGAAGTATAGCATTACGATCAAGTCATTATGTTTATATTGCTATAACATCATACGAAGTAATCTTTATCCTTAGACCATGAGATCATGTTAATTGCTAACACCTAAAGAATATCTTGATAACATCAAACGTCACACCATAACAGGGTGACTATAAAGATGGGTTCAGTACTACGAAGGTGTTATGTTGAGGCTCATGGATCAAGAGTGGAATTTGTCAATCCCGATGACGGATAGATATACTCTGGGCCCTCTCGGTGATATCACATTGAGATAGCTTGCAAGCAAGTGATGTGATCACTAGAATGTTATATCACGGGAACGAGAAAAGAGTGCATGTCGGTAACGAGATCAAACTAGGTATTTGGATACCGATGATCGAATCTCAGACATGTATTATATCATGAGACAAAGGGATTAAATTACAAGCGTTAAAGGTTCTCACGATCACAGAAGTCATCGTTGAATATGCAGGAGTCAGTATGGATCTCCAGGTCCCGCTTCTGACTATTGATCTGAGAGGAGTCTCAATCATGTCTGCATTATTCGCGAACCGTAGGGTGACAAACTTAAGAGTTACCGGACACTATTTTGGAGCACATATGTTTCAGACGAAAGAATTGCAAAGCGCAGGAATTGTTTCGATAAAAACCTGAAATTGTTTCGGGTGAAATTGCAGAAAGTGGTTCTGCATGTGATATTGAAATATTGTAAGGGGTTATATGTGAATGTTTGTTAATTAAAGTAATTAACAAAATTCTGAATAAATTTAATAAAAGAGTTTTATTAAATGAGAGAGCATTAAACTTGGAGAATTTTAATGCATTTAAAGTGGAGACTTTAAAAGGGAATATGAAGAGGCATTTTAATGTGGAGGGGTTACCACCACATGAATGGGGGAGGTGAGGGGTCACCCCCCATGCGCCGGCCATGGAGAGGAGGGGCACCCCCTCCTCCTATAAAAGGCCCTCCTCCTCCTCCTTCTTCCTCACACCTCCTTGTGAAGGATCTCTCTCCCCCTCTAGAATCATTCCCCCACGGTCTCGGATTAGCGAGATACATGTTCCTGGTGGCATTTCATCTAGAAGGAGTTGCTGCTTCCGCTGGATCGCTGGAGCGAGGAGGTGGAGGTTGTCCGGTGGCTTGAACGTGTGCGTGAGTACGGATGCGCTGCTGAGTTGCGGCGCTCGGACTTCCTCACGATCTTGAGATCGGCAAGTGTACGACTACATCAACCACGAGTTCCTACTCGTTAACAAAACCCGTTGTCTTCGAGGGTAAGTTCTCGTTGGATGTATGTCCACCCGTTGCTTTGTACCTAGTAGATAGATCTTGGCATGTAGTTCTCATCGTAGGATTTTTTTTGTTTTCTATGCTGCGGACCCAACAGTGGTATCAGAGCCTGATCTATGCGTAGGTGCTTTGCACGGGTAGTACACATATGTTTATATGTGGGCGATGATGATCATGTTATTGCATCTTCTATGTATTTTGGATATTGGTGGCATATTGGGATAAAGCGGCCCGGACCAACCTTACATGTCATCGTACATGAGACCGGTTCCACGACTGACATGCAACTTGTTTTGCATAAGTGGCTGGCGGGTGTCTGTCTCTCCTACTATAGTCAATATCTGATTTACAATGAGTTGCTAATAACTTGGTTATCCTCGTTGTGGTTCATGTTCGTAGGTGAGAACGGTTCTATCTCCAAAAGCCCTAAGCCACATAAAACTTGCAATTGATAAATTACAGGCGTCTAGTTTAGATTGTTGCTGGGCTAGTGTATTGATATGGTATTGTTGTAAGTAGATGTATGATAGATACTCTTACAACACATTCAACGTGTAAGTTCCATAGACCTTGGCCTTACACACAAAGGAATGATAGAGATCATACCACGATGCAAATGATAGAGATCAAATGCATGGACCATATCATCTCACTTTACACATTAGATGTTAGCATCTTATACTGCTAGTTTGGCGCTTTTGGTAGCATTGTAAGATGATCCCTCATTTAGATATCAAGAAAAAATGTGTTCTTCCTTGAGTATGCACCGTTCTATGGATCGTGTTTCGAGACATCACGTGATGATCGGGTGTACTCGACTCTACGCTTTCATACAACGGGTGTAAGACAGTTTTACACATGCGAGTACTAAGGTTCTACTTGGCGAGCCTAGCATGTACAGACATGGCCTCGGAACACGGACCGAAAGGTTAAGCATGAGTCATATAGTTGATGCCCATATAGATGCTTGCCTTTGAAGCTACACCGACTCACGTGATGATCGGACTTGGTGTAGTGGATTTGGTTCATGTAATCACCAAAAGGACACGAGGGATGTCGTTTTTGAGTGGGTGTTCATTAGTAATTTGGATTAGTTGAACTCAATCTAGCATAAACTTAGTCTAAATAAACTTTAAAATTCTGTTGTAGATGGCACCACCTGCTTTTAATTTCAATGTGTTCATGGATAAAGAGAAACTTGTTGCGAATGGTAGCAACTTCACCAACTGGGCTATGAATTTGAGGATTCTCCTCACTGCTGCACAAAAGCAATATGTGCTAGATGCGCCGCTAGGCCCCCCACCAGCTCCTAATGCCCCTGACGAGGAAAGGAATGTCTATGTGACTCGTCAGGAGGACCACAACTTAGTTCATTGCAGCATACTATATGGGCTAGAGCCAGAACTTCGAAAGCGTTTCTAAAATGGCAATGCTTTTGATACCATGGGAGAATTGAAAATGATTTTCGATACCCATGCTGCCGTAGAGAGTTATAATGCTACTAAAAAGTTCTTTAGCTGCATGATGGAGGAGAATAGCTTCGTTAGTGAGCATGTACTCAAAATGTCTAGGTACGCCGATAAGCTTGTGTCCTTGGGAATAACGATTCCCATTGACTTGGGCATACATCATGTTCTCCAATCTCTGTCACCTAGCTACAAGAGCTTCATGATGAACTATAATATGCAGGGCATGAAGAAGACCCTTCCCGAGCTTCTGTCAATGCTTAAGACTACAGAAGTGGAGATTAGGAAAGAACATCAAATGTTGATGATCAATAGGACCACCGGTTTTAAGAAGGACAAGAAAGGCAAGCACAAGGGAAAGAAGGGTGGCAAATCTATTGCCGCGCCTGAAAAGAAACCCCGAGCTGGCCCTAAGTCCGATACCGAGTGCTACTATTGCAAGGGGACTGGCCATTGGAAGCGCAACTGCCCCAAGTATTTGGCGGACAAGAAGTCCGGCAAGGCAAACAAAGGTATATGTGATATACATGTTATTGATGTGTACTTGACTAGTACTCGCAGTAGCACCTGGGTATTTAATACGGAATCGGTTGCTAATATATGTAACTCGATTCAGGGACTACGGAACAAGCGATAACTAGCAAGGGATGAGGTCACAATGCGGGTCGTCAATGGATCAAGAGTTGATGTGATCGCCGTCGGAACGCTGCCTCTCCATATGCCATCGGGATTAGTTATAAACATGAATAATTGTTATTTGGTGCCTGCACTTAGCATGAACATTGTATCCGGATCGTGTTTGATGCAAAGTGGTTATTCGTTTAAATCTGAAAACAATGGTTGTTAGATTTATATGGATAATATCTTTTATGGTCATGCACCTATGTTGAATGGTTTATTTCTGATGGATCTCGATAGTAATATTACGCACATTCATAATGTTAATGCTAACAAGATTAAGCTTGATGATGATATATCTGCATATATGTGGCACTGCCGTCTAGGTCATATTGGCGTTAAACGCATGAAGAAACTCCATTCTGATGGACTTTTGGAATCACTTGATTTTGAATCATTTGATGCATGTGAGCCATGCCTTATGGGCAAGATGACTAGAACGTTGCTTTCCGGTTCAATGGAACGGGCGACAGATTTATTGGAAATCATACATACTGATGTGTGTGGACCAATGAGTGTGTCGGCGCGAGGTGGATATCGTTATTTTGTTACTTTCACGGATGATTTGAGTAGATACGGGTATATCTATTTGATGAAACACAAGTCTGAAACTTTTGAAAAGTTCAAGGAATTTCAGAATGAAGTGGAAAATCATCGTAATAGAAAGATCAAATTTCTACGGTCTGACCGTGGAGGGGAGTATCTAAGTTACGAGTTTAGCACACACATGAAAGAGTGTGGAATAGTTTCACAACTCACGCCTGCCGGAACACCACAACGTAATGGTGTGTCGGAACGTCATAATCGTACCTTATCGGATATGGTTCGATCTATGATGTCTCTGACTGACTTGCCACTGTCATTTTGGGGTTATGCACTGGAAACAGCTGCATTCACTTTAAATCGGGCACCATCTAAATCCGTTGAAACAACACCGTATGAATTATGGTTTGGAAACAAACCTAAGCTGTCATTTCTTAAAGTTTGGGGATGCGATGTTTATGTGAAGAAACTTCAGCCAGATAAACTCGAACCCAAAGCGGAAAAATGCGTCTTCATAGGATACCCTAAGGAAACGATTGGGTATACCTTCTATCACAGATCCGAGGGCAAGGTTTTTGTTACCAAGAATGGATCCTTTCTTGAGAAGGAGTTTCTCGCGAAAGGTGTGAGTAGTCGGAAGGTAGAACTCGAAGAGGTTATTGAACCTTCTCTTCATGAAATGGCGAGTAGCGCAGCACCGGAAGTTGTTTCGGAGTTGACTTCACCTAATGAAGAGAGAGCTAATGATATTGATCATGAAACTCCGAAAGAGGACACTACTGAACCTCGCAGGTCAAGCAGGACACGTCCAGCTCCTGAACTGTACGACAACCCTATTGTAAATTTCATGGTTGATGAAATGGATGACCCTGCGATGTATGAAGAAGCGATGATGAGCCCGGATTCCAACAAATGGCTAGAAGCCATGAAATCCGAAATGGAATCCATGTACGAGAACCAAGTTTGGACCTTGGTGGACTTACCTCATGATCGAAAGGCCGTTGAGAATAAATGGATTTTCAAAATAAAAACTGATGCTGATGGTAATGTGACCATCTATAAGGCTCGACTTGTCGCAAAGGGGTTTCTACAAATTGAAGGATTTGACTACGATGAGACATTCTCTCCCATAGCGATGCTTAAGTCAGTTAGGATTATGTTAGCAATTGCTGCATATTTCGATTATGAAATATGGCAGATGGATGTCAAAACTGCGTTCCTCAATGGTAATATTGAAGAAGAGTTGTATATGATACAACCTAAGGGTTTTGTCGATCCTAAGGATGCTAATAAGGTATGCAAACTTCAGCGATCCATCTATGGACTAAAGCAAGCATCCCGGAGTTGGAATCTCCGCTTTGATGAGGTGATCAAAGAGTTTGGATTTGTCCAAACTTATGGAGAGGCTTGTATTTACAAGAAAGTGAGTGGGAGCAATGTGGCATTTCTGATATTATATGTGGATGACATATTATTGATTGGAAATGATATAGATCTTTTAAACAGTGTTAAAAATTATCTAAACAACAAATTTTCGATGAAAGACCTTGGTGAAGCGTCATATATATTAGGCATTAAAATCTATAGAGATAGATCAAGGCGCCTAATTGGGCTATCGTAGAGTACATACCTTGATAAGATATTAAAGAAGTTTAATATGGACGGAAGTAAGAATGGGTTCTTACCTATGTTGCAAGGCAAGACATTGAGTAAGACTCAAAGTCCGGCTATGGCGGAAGAAAGAGAGATGATGGATAAGATCCCCTATGCCTCGGCCATAGGCTCTATTATGTATGCCATGCTATGTACAAGACCGGATGTGGCACATGCTATTAGTTTGACTAGTAGGTACCAATCTGATCCAGGTTCGGAACACTGGATAGCGGTCAAGAACATCCTCAAGTACTTGAGAAGAACTAGAGATATGTTTCTTATATACGGAGGAGAAGAAGAGCTAGTCGCTAAGTGTTATGTCGATGCTAGCTTTGACACCGATCTGGATGACTCTAAGTCTCAATCTGGATACGTATTTCTCTTGAACGGAGCAACAGTTAGTTGGAGGAGTTCCAAACAACCTGTGGTGGCTGGATCAACGACGGAGGCGGAATATGTTGCTGCTTCAGAAGTGGCGCAGGAAGCAGTTTGGATGAAAGAGTTCATTACGAAACTAGGAGTGGTTCCTAGTGCATTGGACCCAATGGTGATCTATTGTGACAACAATGGAGCCATAGCCAATGCAAAGGAACCGAGGTCTCACAAGAATTCCAAGCATATTAAGCGCCGGTTTCACTCCATCCGCGAGCATGTCAAGGATGGAGATATAAAGATTTGTAAAGTACACACAGACCTAAATGTAGCAAATCCGTTGACTAAAGCTCTCCCTAGGGCAAAACATGATCAACACGAAAACTCCATGGGTGTTAGATTTATCACTATGTGAACTTGTCACATCCCAAGATTTTCCAAATCTTGTAATGTGAAAATAAATGAATAAAATAAAACTTTGTTTGGTTTTCAAGGCTAGAAGAAACTTTTGGAATTCAATTGGGACTTCAAACCAGTTGGATCAAATAAAATCCTAAAGGGATTTATAAAAATAAACATTTAATAAAGGCAAATAAAATATTTTGGAAATACTATTTTGGATCTTTTAATAGAAGACTTTGTTTTCAAATGAAAAGGTGGATTTATAAATAAAGATTATATTTTAAAAGAGCCAAATTAATTTTATAATAAAATATTTTGTTTTGATAAAATGAGTAAAGGTTTATTTAAATAAAATAATAAGGATTTAATATCCAAATTTTATTTAAGTAAAGGCTTTTCCCATTTTAAATGAACACTAAAACTTATTTATTTATTGTAAATAAGTTTTCCAAGTATTTTATTACTACTTTGAAATCTTTTTATAAAAGGTTTTGGTTTTCAAAATGAAAAGAAATATTTTAAAATAAAGATTATTTTATAAAGCCAAATTAAACCTTGGCCAAGACTTTGAAACAAAAGGTTTTGCTTTGATTAAAAATAGTAGAGGTTTATTTAAAATAAAAAGGATTTAAATATCCAAGTTTTATTAATAAAGGTTTTACTATTTTCCAAAACATCAGAACTTATTTATTCTTTTAAAATAAGTTTTCCAAGTATTTTATATTCTCAAATAAAACTTACTGAAGTGTTTTGGTTTATTTTTTGATTTCAAAATAAATATTTTATCAAAACAAATCCTATTTGATTTATTAACAAAGGTCCATTTTATTTAATTATTAATGGACCCTAAAGTAAAACATTATTTTGTTTTAAACAAATTTTCCAAATACTCTTTATTTCCAAATAAAAACCTACTGATTTGGTTTTGAAAATATTTGGATTTCAAATGAAGATTTTATTAATTAAATCAAACCCTATTTTATTAAATAACTAAAGATCCATTTTATTTAATTAATGAATGGATCCTAAAATGAATAAAAATATTATTTTATTTTTAGAATTTGGTTTGTGTTGATAAACAGAACCAAGTTCAAAGTTGTGAAGTTTGGTGATTGTTTGAATCAATTTGAATGTTGTTTGAATGTTTGAATAATTGATTGAATTTCAAAATAGAAAATAGAAATGGAAAAAGAAAAGAGTTCAGCGCAGAAAAAAATAAAGAATAGGACAACCCAACCCAGCAGCCCATTAGGCCCAGAAGCAGCCCAGTTATTCTCCCCGAACAGAAAACGTTTCGCACCCAGATTATGACCCGCAAGGACAATGACCGGTGGACCTCCTCCTCGTTTCTTTTCCCACTGACTGGTAGGCCCACTATCCCTGTTCATCGTCTTCAACCCCCGCGACGACCACGCCCTCTCCTCGCTGCCGTTGCTGCCTTCAATCCGTGCGATCAATTCGCCTTAATGCCGCGAGTAAAACCTGAAGTGATCACGCACGATAAAACGTCTCCCTCTCCTCTCTCGTTCCCCTCTGTCTCCTCCCCCAAGCACGCCTCCAGGCCACCCCAATTCCTCCTCGAGCTCCTCTGTTCCGACCACCGTCTCCAACCAATTCAGGCCAAGACTCACCGCCCCTTGCCTCCCTGTGCAACCTAGCAGCTTCCCCACTCCCAGACGCACCTCCCAACACTTTTAGTTCGACCGCGGGCGCCCCCGAGCAACGTCTGCAACGAGCTCTGAACGCCGCCGCCGTCCGCTCCAACTCCGACGAGCCCCACAGGTAGATTTCGGTCGCCCCTCTTCTTCTCGTTCACGCACACAGCACCTCTGTGATCACCTGCGTCTAACCATACCCTTGGTTGTTCTTCTCGTGACCTGTAGCGACGTCTCCGACCACGACTGAGACCACCGCGTCTACTGCAAACTCCGGCGAGTCTTCCTGGTAAGCTCGGACCTCCCCGATGCCTTTCAGTGATGCTCACATACTCCTTAGTACCAGGCGCGTCTAACACACCCTCTGCCTTGCTTCGGCGAGCCCTGTAGCCTCGCCCCTGACAACGTCTGACCGCACCCGAGAACCAGAGCATCTCCGGCGAGGAATTCCGACGACACCCGTGCGCCCCTTGCCTTCTCGCGAGTACCTTGAGCTTCACCACGATCCCGCGATTCTGGTGAGCATCTCTTTCTTCTCCTTCGCTTCCTGCATCGTCGACAACCTCGCCGACAGAGCGCCGCCGCCGCACAGCCGCCGTCAGCGCCGCTCCTTTTAGGTCAAACACGCAGCGACCGTTAGATGCAGATCCATTGGCTACGAAAGAATCACTTAACGCGAAGGGGTATGCGTTCAGGGTCGCACGATCGGACTTGATCCAACGCGCCAGAATAGCCAATCCAGACGAATCGGTATGGGCGAATGAGATTATGACGCGTGGCACCAGACGTTTGAGAATAGAGTTTGAAATCAGATTTAAATGCCATTTTCAAACCCTTGTATCTTTGGATCCACATGTCTAAAAATTACAAATTTTATGTCGTTGGATTCAGGAGAACAAGACCTAGCCAACCCTGCCCTTGGTTTAGCAAATAGTAACTGTTAGTTTGTTTGTTTTTGCAGATTCTTTTGTGTGCTAGTTTAGCTTAGAAAAATTGTTTAAAAATGATTTTAAGGTTAAAACTTTTGCAAAATGGTTTGTGAAGAACTTACTGACCCTAGGAACCAACCTAGGTTTTGGAAAATGTTTTTGGTGAAACAAAATAATGATTCTTTGATTTAAAACCATTTCTAGTCAAATAGAAATAAGGTTTATTTATTAAAAATGATTTTGGAAGAAAACCTTCGGAAAATGTTTTGTTTTAAACTCACTGACCCCAAACCCCAAGTTTTGTGATTTGAAAACATATTGGGTGAACCCTATAGGTTAATGCCTTAGTAAAAATATTTCTACACCACATAAAAATGATACTTTGTTTTGAAAATGGTTTTTATAGTGAAACCTTTTGCAAATGATTTTGCCACTTGACAAAATGACCATTAGGTGTTTTCAAATGTCTATGACCCACTAGGAACCACTTTTTCAAACAAAACAATGCTTGGCATGCTTGCATGCATTACTTTGACTTTGTTATTTTTGTGTGTTGTTTTGCTTGATTGGTAGATTGAGTTTGTGCCTTGCTTGATTGATTTGTAGTGACTTGAAGAGTGTGATTGTTGCAAGGACAAGGAGTGAACCCATACTCTACCAAAAAGGCAAGTGATGCTTCATATCTTTTGTCCCATTACTTTCACTATGCATTAGTGTTTTCTCTAAGTAAAACTTGCATGGATTTTATTTTGCTAAGTATAGACCTTGCTATAGGAAAACCTAGTAGATGAATCCTTAGTAGGATTTTCCTAAGTTAAGAATCCTATTACTATCAAGCTTAGCCTAGCTAATAGAAAACATGGGTGGAATATATATTCACACTATGGAAAAATATTTCTAAGTCTGTGGACTTATGTTTTGTTTAATAAAACAACTAAGTGAATGAATCACCTGGGTGGAATGGAAGGAATGGTTTGTGTTGAGTGGTTCACAAGGCCATGGACTTGGCTTGTGTATCTCACTTGTGGATGGCCACCCAGGAACACAGAGATTTGAGATGTCAAATGTTGAGAAGCTTCAAGTGCAACCACTTGGCAATATGGGCTCTGCCATGATCATATAGGTTGCAAGAACTTAGCCATATGGACAGTGGGTGGTAGTGTTTGATAGGTTGGAGCGCGTCCATGTTGGTCTAAGGGAAGGCTTCTGAAAGATCTTGCCTTGGGAAACCAAGTCTTGTGGGGAAAGTGCACCACCTCTGCAGAGTGTAAAATCTAAGTACTTAGCCATGTCCCTGGCAAAGGACAATTTGAGCATCAAGACATGGAAGCAATCAAGAATCTCATCATTCAAATTTCTAAGTAAAACTTGTGGTTGAACAAGGGTTGTGTGAAATCTTCAATCTTTGATTGAGAGATGCCTTGTTAAAGGATCTCCAATCTTTGGTTAAGAAAAATAATTTTATCCAAGCAAAACTTAGTATTTTCAAATGTTAAGGAAAAATCTATTTTGAGCAATGCAAGCCTCAACTCCACTTAGCCAAATGCATATAGATGATAGACTCCACTATACTACCATAGTATCACTTGCCAATACAATTCAAATGTATTGACCCTTGTGGCTGTAACTTGTAATGTTGCAGGTTTGATTGATTTTAGTGAAGATTGATTGATTAGGATTACAAAGTCTACAACCAACATCTGCCTGTGGCACTTTGAAGATGAAGGACCCCATGCTTATAGTTATTCCACTGCAATGTAATGTAATAGCCAAATGAGCTATGTAAGATGTAATAAAATTATGTTATTCCTGGTTATAAAGTTGTATTATGACCTTTGTTTCTTGATATTACATCTTAACTGTGGATGCTAGCTAATGATCCAGGGACTAGCATTGTAAACACAGGAGGGATCAACCTCATTGAAGGTTGAGAACCCTACAAGATGGTATCAGAGCATTGTGTTGCCTGTAGGATTTGTAAACCTAGGATTGGACAAAAACCCTTAGAAAAATAGGAGTTGTATTTGTTCCAAAACTTATTTACAAACAATCTTGTAAACTCTTTCCTCAACCATTTTTGGTTTTGACTCTACATCTCTTCTATTTCAAACTTGATGGACAAACCTACCCCATGACCAAAGACTTCACCATGTGCAAAGGACTTCATCAACTCTAATGACTTCCACATCTTCAACTCTAATGACTTCAACATCTTCAACATTTTCCCAAGGACTTCCACCTTAGATACTCCTAAGGACTACAAGTGAGACAAGAAATCTTGCCCAAAGACTTGAAGACTAAGGAAACACAATTAGAAGGAACCATCATCACCTTTGAAGTTTTGTAACCAAGAGTTTTTCTCAAGGAAACCAAGATCTCATGCAAGAAGAATCATGAAGGATAGAAAGATCACAAGTAAACCCTATAGATGGACCACCATATTATAGTTAAGTCAAACCCACCAACTTATGTGGTGTAACAAAAATATATTTTGGTTGCCTAAAAATGTGCTTGAAACTTGTTGTTTGAGTGGAATGTTTGTTTGTGGTTGCTTGCACATTGCTTGTGTGAATTGTGATGTGTGTGAATAGAATGACTCCTTAGAAATATCTTGCCTATTCTAATCCCCCTTCAACCCAAACAGATGACTACTCCAAAGGACTCCAACATCAAAGTCGATGACACCAACACCAACCAAGCTGACAGCATGAGAGAACTTATAGCAACCCAACACCAGTTGAGCCAAGAGACAACTCAGCTTTCAGCCAACAACAATGGATTAGACCCAGCCATACAAAGGATTTTGAAACTTCAATCCCAATTGATGCAAGGATTGGTTACTCAAATGATCAACATGAGAGAAAACTTTTCCCAAAGAGCTAATGACAACAAGGATGACAAAGATGTTATTCTAGAAGGAACCCAAGTTATCAATACTTGTGAAGTCAAGGATCATGCATCCAAGGAGCATGAAGATCAATTCCCCAAGAAGAGAGAAAGATCTCCCACCTATGAAGAACATGAACTAGAAGAACTCCTAGCTTTGGAGAGACCCAAAAAGAAGAAGAAGGACATAAGCCAGTTGCAATGTTACAATTGCAAAGAGAAGGGACATTATGCAAGTAACTGTCCAGAAAAGATGAAGAACAAGTTGAACAAGTCTATGGAGAAACTCAACCTTGGCCCATGAGTCAAGTATGGAAATAAAGGACACTAGGCAGATGGTTGCCCAGAGAAGTTTCCCCAGGATCCCAAGAAGGACAATGTGTAATTTTTGTTTGAAAATTTTTAAGGGTGGTAGTACCCTAGTTGTTTTGAACCTGCTTGTAACCCTAACCTTCCCAAATCTCGGGGCGAGATTTATTTTAAGGGTGGTAGCCTGTCACATCCCAAGATTTTCCAAATCTTGTAATGTGAAAATAAATGAATAAAATAAAACTTTGTTTGGTTTTCAAGGCCAGAAGAAACTTTTGGAATTCAATTGGGACTTCAAACCAGTTGGATCAAATAAAATCCTAAAGGGATTTATAAAAATAAACATTTAATAAAGGCAAATAAAATATTTGGGAAATACTATTTTGGATCTTTTAATAGAAGACTTTGTTTTCAAATGAAAAGGTGGATTTATAAATAAAGATTATATTTTAAAAGAGCCAAATTAATTTTATAATAAAATATTTTGTTTTGATAAAATGAGTAAAGGTTTATTTAAATAAAATAATAAGGATTTAATATCCAAATTTTATTTAAGTAAAGGCTTTTCCCATTTTAAATGAACACTAAAACTTATTTATTTATTGTAAATAAGTTTTCCAAGTATTTTATTACTACTTTGAAATCTTTTTATAAAAGGTTTTGGTTTTCAAAATGAAAAGAAATATTTTAAAATAAAGATTATTTTATAAAGCCAAATTAAACCTTGGCCAAGACTTTGAAACAAAAGGTTTTGCTTTGATTAAAAATAGTAGAGGTTTATTTAAAATAAAAAGGATTTAAATATCCAAGTTTTATTAATAAAGGTTTTACTATTTTCCAAAACATCAAAACTTATTTATTCTTTTAAAATAAGTTTTCCAAGTATTTTATATTCTCAAATAAAACTTACTGAAGTGTTTTGGTTTTATTTTTTGATTTCAAAATAAATATTTTATCAAAACAAATCCTATTTGATTTATTAACAAAGGTCCATTTTATTTAATTATTAATGGACCCTAAAGTAAAACATTATTTTGTTTTAAACAAATTTTCCAAATACTCTTTATTTCCAAATAAAAACCTACTGATTTGGTTTTGAAAATATTTGGATTTCAAATGAAGATTTTATTAATTAAATCAAACCCTATTTTATTAAATAACTAAAGATCCATTTTATTTAATTAATGAATGGATCCTAAAATGAATAAAAATATTATTTTATTTTTTAGAATTTGGTTTGTGTTGATAAACAGAACCAAGTTCAAAGTTGTGAAGTTTGGTGATTGTTTGAATCAATTTGAATGTTGTTTGAATGTTTGAATAATTGATTGAATTTCAAAACAGAAAATAGAAATGGAAAAAGAAAAGAGTTCAGCGCAGAAAAAAATAAAGAATAGGACAACCCAACCCAGTAGCCCATTAGGCCCAGAAGCAGCCCAGTTATTCTCCCCGAACAGAAAACGTTTCGCACCCAGATTCTGACCCGCAAGGACAATGACCGGTGGACCTCCTCCTCGTTTCTTTTCCCACTGACTGGTAGGCCCACTATCCCTGTTCATCGTCTTCAACCCCCGCGACGACCATGCCCTCTCCTCGCTGCCGTTGCTGCCTTCAATCCGCGCGATCAATTCGCCTTAATGCCACGAGTAAAACCTGCAGTGATCACGCACGATAAAACGTCTCCCTCTCCTCTCTCGTTCCCCTCTGTCTCCTCCCCCAAGCACGCCTCCAGGCCGCCCCAATTCCTCCTCGAGCTCCTCTGTTCCGACCACCGTCTCCGACCAATTCAGGCCAAGACTCACCGCCCCTTGCCTCCCTGTGCAACCTAGCAGCTTCCCCACTCCCAGGCGCACCTCCCAGCACTTTTAGTTCGACCGCGGGCGCCCTCGAGCAACGTCTGCAACGAGCTCTGAACGCCGCCGCCGTCCGCTCCAACTCCGACGAGCCCCACAGGTAGATTTCGGTCGCCCCTCTTCTTCTCGTTCACGTACACAGCACCTCTGTGATCACCTGCGTCTAACCATACCCTCGGTTGTTCTTCTCGTGACCTGTAGCGACGTCTCCGACCACGACTGAGACCACCGCGTCTACTGCAAACTCCGGCGAGTCTTCCTGGTAAGCTCGGACCTCCCCGATGCCTTTCAGTGATGCTCACATACTCCTTAGTACCAGGCGCGTCTAACACACCCTCTGCCTTGCTTCGGCGAGCCCTGTAGCCTCGCCCCTGACAACGTCTGACCGCACCCGAGAACCAGAGCATCTCCGGCGAGGAATTCCGACGACACCCGTGCGCCCCTTGCCTTCTCGCGAGTACCTTGAGCTTCACCACGATCCCGCGATTCTGGTGAGCATCTCTTTCTTCTCCTTCGCTTCCTGCATCGTCGACAACCTCGCCGACAGAGCGCCGCCGCCGCACAGCCGCCGTCAGCGCCGCTCCTTTTAGGTCAAACGCGCAGCGACCGTTAGATGCAGATCCATTGGCTACGAAAGAATCACTTAACGCGAAGGGGTATGCGTTCAGGGTCGCACGATCGGACTTGATCCAACGCGCCAGAATAGCCAATCCAGACGAATCGGTATGGGCGAATGAGATTAAGACGCGTGGCACCAGACGTTTGAGAATAGAGTTTGAAATCAGATTTAAATGCCATTTTCAAACCCTTGTATCTTTGGATCCACATGTCCAAAAATTACAAATTTTATGTCGTTGGATTCAGGAGAACAAGACCTAGCCAACCCTGCCCTTGGTTTAGCAAATAGTAACTGTTAGTTTGTTTGTTTTTGCAGATTCTTTTGTGTGCTAGTTTAGCTTAGAAAAATTGTTTAAAAATGATTTTAAGGTTAAAACTTTTGCAAAATGGTTTGTGAAGAACTTACTGACCCTAGGAACCAACCTAGGTTTTGGAAAATGTTTTTGGTGAAACAAAATAATGATTCTTTGATTTAAAACCATTTCTAGTCAAATAGAAATGAGGTTTATTTATTAAAAATGATTTTGGAAGAAAACCTTCGGAAAATGTTTTGTTTTAAACTCACTGACCCCAAACCCCAAGTTTTGTGATTTGAAAACATATTGGGTGAACCCTAAAGGTTAATGCCTTAGTAAAAATATTTCTACACCACATAAAAATGATACTTTGTTTTGAAAATGGTTTTTATAGTGAAACCTTTTGCAAATGATTTTGCCACTTGAAAAAATGACCATTAGGTGTTTTCAAATGTCTATGACCCACTAGGAACCACTTTTTCAAACAAAACAAAGCTTGGCATGCTTGCATGCATTACTTTGACTTTGTTATTTTTGTGTGTTGTTTTGCTTGATTGGTAGATTGAGTTTGTGCCTTGCTTGATTGATTTGTAGTGACTTGAAGAGTGTGATTGTTGCAAGGACAAGGAGTGAACCCATACTCTACCAAAAAGGCAAGTGATGCTTCATATCTTTTGTCCCATTACTTTCACTATGCATTAGTGTTTTCTCTAAGTAAAACTTGCATGGATTTTATTTTGCTAAGTATAGACCTTGCTATAGGAAAACCTAGTAGATGAATCCTTAGTAGGATTTTCCTAAGTTAAGAATCCTATTACTATCAAGCTTAGCCTAGCTAATAGAAAACATGGGTGGAATATATATTCACACTATGGAAAAATATTTCTAAGTCCGTGGACTTATGTTTTGTTTAATAAAACAACTAAGTGAATGAATCACCTGGGTGGAATGGAAGGAATGGTTTGTGTTGAGTGGTTCACAAGGCCATGGACTTGGCTTGTGTATCTCACTTGTGGATGGCCACCCAGGAACACAGAGATTTGAGATGTCAAATGTTGAGAAGCTTCAAGTGCAACCACTTGGCAATATGGGCTCTGCCATGATCATATAGGTTGCAAGAACTTAGCCATATGGACAGTGGGTGGTAGTGTTTGATAGGTTGGAGCGCGTCCATGTTGGTCTAAGGGAAGGCTTCTGAAAGATCTTGCCTTGGGAAACCAAGTCTTGTGGGGAAAGTGCACCACCTCTGCAGAGTGTAAAATCTAAGTACTTAGCCATGTCCCTGGCAAAGGACAATTTGAGCATCAAGACATGGAAGCAATCAAGAATCTCATCATTCAAATTTCTAAGTAAAACTTGTGGTTGAACAAGGGTTGTGTGAAATCTTCAATATTTGATTGAGAGATGCCTTGTTAAAGGATCTCCAATCTTTGGTTAAGAAAAATAATTTTATCCAAGCAAAACTTAGTATTTTCAAATGTTAAGGAAAAATCTATTTTGAGCAATGCAAGCCTCAACTCCACTTAGCCAAATGCATATAGATGATAGACTCCACTATACTACCATAGTATCACTTGCCAATACAATTCAAATGTATTGACCCTTGTGGCTGTAACTTGTAATGTTGCAGGTTTGATTGATTTTAGTGAAGATTGATTGATTAGGATTACAAAGTCTACAACCAACATCTGCCTGTGGCACTTTGAAGATGAAGGACCCCATGCTTATAGTTATTCCGCTGCAATGTAATGTAATAGCCAAATGAGCTATGTAAGATGTAATAAAATTATGTTATTCCTGGTTATAAAGTTGTATTATGACCTTTGTTTCTTGATATTACATCTTAACTGTGGATGCTAGCTAATGATCCAGGGACTAGCATTGTAAACACAGGAGGGATCAACCTCATTGAAGGTTGAGAACCCTACAGAACTAGATTATTGTCTCTAGTGCAAGTGGGAGACTGAAGGAAATATGCCCTGAGAGGCAATAATAAAGTTGTTATTATGTATTCCTTATATATGATAGATGTTTATTTTGCATGCTAGAAATGTATTGATCGTAAACATCAATACATGTGTGTTTAATAAACAAAAGGGTTCCTAGTTATTCCTCTCTTATAGACTAGCTTGTTGATTAACAAGATGATCAAGGTTTCCTGATCATGGACATTGGATGTTGTTAATAACAAGGTCACACCATTGGTGGAATGATGTGATGAACATTCATCCGAAGTATAGCATTATGATCAAGTCATTATGTTTATATTGCTATAACATCATACGAAGTAATCTTTATCCTTAGACCATGAGATCATGTTAATTGCTAACACCTGAAGAGTATCTTGATAACATCAAACGTCACACCGTAATAGGGTGACTATAAAGATGGGTTCAGTACTACGAATGTGTTATGTTGAGGCTCATGGATCAAGAGTGGAATTTGTCAATCCCGATGACGGATAGATATACTCTGGGCCCTCTCGGTGATATCACATTGAGATAGCTTGCAAGCAAGTGATGTGATCACTAGAATGTTATATCACGGGAACGAGAAAAGAGTGCATGTCGGTAACAAGATCAAACTAGGTATTTGGATACCGATGATCGAATCTCGGACACGTATTATATCATGAGACAAAGGGATTAAATTACAAGCATTAAAGGTTCTCATGATCACAGAAGTCATCGTTGAATATGCAGGAGTTAGTATGGATCTCCAGGTCCTGCTTCTGACTATTGATCTGAGAGGAGTCTCAATCATGTCTGCATTATTCGTGAACCGTAGGGTGACAGACTTAAGAGTTACCAGACACTATTTTGGATCACATATGTTTCAGACGAAAGAATTGCAAAGCGCAGGAATTGTTTCGATAGAAACCAGAAATTATTTCGGGTGAAATTGCAGAAAGTGGTTCTGCATGTGATATTGAAATATTGTAAGGGGTTATATGTGAATGTTTGTTTATTAAAGTAATTAACAAATTTCTGAATAAATTTAATAAAAGAGTTTTATTAAATGAGAGAGCATTAAACTTGGAGAATTTTAATGCATTTAAAGTGGGGACTTTAAAAGGGAATGTGAAGAGGCATTTTAATGTGGAGGGGTTACCACCACATGAATGGGGGAGGTGAGGGGTCACCCCCCATGCGCCGGCCATGGAGAGGAGGGGCACCCCCTTCCTCCTATAAAGGCCCTCCTCCTCCTCCTCCTTCTTCCTCACACCTCCTTGTGAAGGATCTCTCTCCCCCTCTAGAATTATTCCCCCATGGTCTCGGATTAGCGAGATACATGTTCCCGGTGGCATTTCGTATGGAAGGAGTTGCTGCTTCTGCTGGATCGCTGGAGCGAGGAGGTGGAGGTTGTCTGGTGGCTTGAACATGTGTGCGAGTACGGATGCGCTGCTGAGTTGCGGCGCTCGGACTTCCTCACGATCTTGAGATCGGCAAGTGTACGACTACATCAACCACGAGTTCCTACTCATTAACAAAACTCGTTGTCTTCGAGGGTAAGTTCTCGCTGGATGTATGTCCACCCGTTGCTTTGTACCTAGTAGATAGATCTTGGCGTGTAGTTCTCATCGTAGGAAAATTTTTGTTTTCTATGCTGCGGACCCAACATCTACATTATTCGTAAACCATAGGGTGGCACACTTAAGAGATACCGACACCAATTGGATCAAATATAATACTAGAGAAAGAATTTGAATGCGCTGGAATTATTTTGATGGACACAGGAATTGTTTTAGATCAAATTGTTGAAAATGATTTTAGATGTAATACCGAAGTATTGCAAGGGGGTTTATGCAAATGTTTGTTGATTAAAGTAATTAACAAAATTCTGAATAAAATATTTTTATTAAATGAGCGGTCCATTAACTTTGCTGGAAAATTAATGCATGTGAGTTGAATTTTGAGTGGAGGTGGAATTATATGAGTGGAGCCTCCACCCACATGAATGAAGGGAGAGGTGGGGGAACCACCTTTGCCACCGTCCATGGGAGGGGCTGCCCCTCCCCTTATAAAAGGCCACCTACTCCTCCTCCATTCACACAGCTCCTCGTGAAGAATCTCTCCCCCCTCTAGATTATTCCCCCTGGCTTTGGATTAGCAAAGTACATGGTCTCGGTGGTTTCTCTGGAAAGATTTTCTACTTCCACTACTTTGCTGGAGCAAGGACTCAGAGGTTGTCGGGGTACCGGATGTGTGTGCGATCACGGATGCACTCCTGCTTTGTGATGCTAGATGATGGCCCAAAATATATCGAGCTCGTTGGGGAACCCCAAGAGGAAGGTATGATAAGCACAGCAACAAGTTGTAACATCCCTAAAATCATATTTCAAAACTCATTCATATCATCCTTGCATCCTTCATTCATTTAGGGTTTTTCTCAAAATCATTTAGAAGCAGAAGCTTGTGCTATGATTTCATGTGAGCAAATTTACCTCAAATGGCCATCACCCTTTGAGACTTGATTGTTTAGGGACTTGTTTGCTTGCCTCCATTGTTGGAAAGTTTAGGTGTACAAGTTTGACCAAAGTTTTCAACTTAGAAATAAATTTCAAAACCCTATTTTGTTTTATCAACATTTGCAAACTGGAGGCAAAGTCTCTGTTTGTATTAAGCCCAAGCTTGACCAAGCCCTTACAAGGTAACCACATGGTTAAGTGACTGTTTTTGAAACCTCAGTACCCTACAAAAATCCCCAGATTTGTTTGAATTCAAAAAGGATTTGAATTCATATCAAAATCATTCCAGAAAATAGATTTAGAAAAGAAAAAGGGTTAAACAAAAGAAAAGGGCCGCGCGCCAGGTTTCTGGCCCAGCAACAAAACGAGCCCAACAAGCCCACCCGGGGAGTTTCCTTTTCTTCTCTCACGCGCGAGCGCACGCAATCAGTCGCTGACAGACAGACCCCACCTCCACCTCGCGCACTTCGCTGACGAGCGGGCCTCCTCCACGTCAGCATCGTCTTCCCCCTGAATCCGTGCACGATCTCCGCCGCTGACCGTTGCCGCAGTGATACCGAGCTTAATTGGGCATTAATCCACGAGCGTTTCCTGTCGAGCCTCTGGCTATAAGATCCTCTCTGCCTCGCGAGCATTTCCCCCCAAACACCTCGCTCACTCCGCCACCAGGCTGCCCTCAATCAACCCCACACCGCCACAGACAGAGCCCACTCCGGCGATCAATTCCGGTGAGCCTCGTGTTCCCCTCTGCCTCTCACTCTTGCTATCTTATTCAGTGAGTCTTTGCGCACCTCCTGACCCCACTAGTTCATCATGTACTGCCCCAGGTCACCGTTTCCACTCGACACCGCAAGCACCGACGACCACCTCGACTCCGGCGACCAAATTCCGTAAGTCCCGTGCGCCCCTTCACTTCTGACTCACACGAGTTTGTTCGCAACGTTATTGCGCATCTCCTAAACCCTCTGGCTTGTGTTAGGGCGACGCGGAACCTCGGCAACGACTCCGACAACGACCACCCGACGCCGTGCACGACTCCGACGAGCTCTCTCAGCCACATCCGAGCGCCCCTTCGCAAACCAACGCTACCTTGAGCTTCAGCAGCTTCCGGCGAACCTGGTATGACCCTTCTCCCTCTCGCGGACGACCTGGAACGCAAGCTCCACCATAGACCGAGCGCTCCGCCGCTCGCTGACGCCGCGCGCCGCCAGGACATGGTCGCTTGCTCGCGAGCCGTTAGATCCAGATCCGAGCGCTAGGATAGATTCATTTAACTGCGAAGCGGTACGCGATCTGGAGCATGCGATCTATTTAGATCCTGCGGCTGCCAAGCGCGATCCAACCGAAGCGGTACGCGCCAATCGCAACGCGACGCGTGGCTAGGGTTAGATCTAAAAACAGATTTAAAATCAGAATTTGATCCAAATTCAAATGCCTATAACTTTTGATTGCCACGTTGGTTTTTTGCAAACTTTATACCGTTGGATTCAGTGAAACAAGACCTTTCTGAATATCCAATGTGTTTAACAAATAGTAACCATTGGAATGACTTTATTTGTAGAAACTTGTTTAAGGCTATTTTGAGTATGGATTTAGTTTAGTAATTTGTTTTAGGGTGAATTAAGTTTGTTTTGTAAATTTTTGTGTCTTGTTATGTTTCTGTAAACATGCACTTGCTTGGTAGAGTTTTCAAAATCACCACTTAATAAATTCATGCATGCATGCATTCATATTATTTTTGATTGTATATTGTGTGTAATTGTATGCTACACTTTTGTGTAGATTTTGCTAGTGATTGTGATTGTGAAGAGTGCTACTCTCCTCATTACCAAGGCAAGTGATGCTTCATATCTTTTGTCCCATTATTTTCACTATGCATTAGTGTTTTCGCTAAGTAAATCTTGCATGGATTTTATTTGCTAAGTATAGACCTTGCTATGGGAAAACCTAGTAGATGAAACCTTAGTGAAAATTTCCTAAGTCAGGATTCCTATTACTATCATGCTTAGCTTAGCTAATAGAAGACAAGGGTGGAATATATAATAATGCTAAGGAAAAATTTCTAAGTCTGTGGACTTATGTTTTGTTTAATAAAACAACTAAGTGAATGAATCACCTGGGTGGAATGGAAGGATTGTTTTGTGTTGAGT
Source organism: Avena sativa (assembly GCA_916181665.1). Lineage (NCBI taxonomy): Eukaryota > Viridiplantae > Streptophyta > Magnoliopsida > Poales > Poaceae > Avena > Avena sativa. The sequence continues at coordinate 16,367,876 of OV702291.1, read as the reverse complement.
GGTTACTCAGGGACCATTTTAATGGACTACCCTGGTGTATCACACTTGTGGATGGCCACCCAGGAACAAAGGGATTTGAGATGTCAAATGTTGAGAAGCTTCAAGTGCAGCCACTTGGCAATATGGGCTCTGCCATGATCATATAGGTTGCTAGAACTTAGTCTCTTGGACAGTTGGTGGTAGAGGGAATGATAGGTTGGAACGCGTCCATTTGACTAAGGAAAGGCTTCTGAAAGATCTTGTCTTGGGAAACCAAGTCTTGTGGGGAAAGTGCACCACCTCTGCAGAGTGTAAAATCTAAGTACTTAGCCATGTCCCTGGTAAAGGACAATTTGAGCATCAAGACATGGAAGCTATCAAGAATCTCCTCATCCCAATTTCTAAGTTAAAATCTTGTGGGTGAACAAGGGTTAAAGGATCTTCAGTCTTTGATTGGTAGATGCCCTGAGTGGATCTTCAGTCTTTGATTGGTAGATGCCTTGGGTGTTTTGTGCCAAACAAAAACTTAGTGTTTTCAAATGTTAAGGAAAAATATATTTTGAGCAATGCAAGCCTAAGCTCCACTTAGCCAAATGCATATAGTATTATAGTCCACTTAAATAAGCTAAGGTATCACTTGCCAATACTATTCCAAAGTATTGACCCTCTGTGGCTGTAACTTGTAATGTTGCAGGTTACTCCGATGATGATTAGGAGTCATGAGTCTACACTCAACATGCTTGCCTGTGGCACATGAAGATGAAGACTTATGTTTATTTACTTATTCCATAAACTCTTGTATTAGGCCTTTGGCCCTGAGTTGTAAAAGACTATGTTTTATCTCTGGAATGGATGTAATAAACGACCTTTGTATCTGTGTACTTCATCTTAAACTGTGGATGCTAGCATTGATCCAGGGACTAGCATTGCAATCACAGGGATCCTTTCCTTTAATAAGGAGGGATCTTACAGATGGTATCAGAGCACCGTGTTGCCTGTAGGATTATGACCCTAGGATTGGAAACCACTAAGGAAAAATTTTAACTACTTCTACACTTGTCTATTCTTCTCGTAAACTTTTCTAATCTTCTCATTCTCATCTCTATTTGTATATGAACTCCATCAACGAAGCCGTGAAGAGAGGACCACTCATGACCATGACCTTGGAGTGTGAGACTGAGTTTCCCAAGATTCTCAAGGACCTCATGGAGACAATGGAAGCACATGGTGCAGCTGTGTACAAGGGCTTTCCAGTGATGGAGGAAGGAGTGGAGTATTGGTGGGTGCAACTTCACTTGTACAAAAACAAGGAAGACAACCACAAAGAAAGAGGCTTCTGCATGTACACCAACACTTTTATGCACACCACATTCTTTGAGTCAGCAAGAGAAGCAGCTTGGATGACTATCAAAGAACTCAGCGCTAGAGTCAAGTGCAGGATGCTCAACCTCCAAAAAGACTTAGAGAAGGAGAAGGAACATACCCAAGAGTTGGAAGTCACCAACCAAACCTTAAGGGGAGATATTATAGACTTAGTGCTAGAAGCATGTGAACAAGATAGGCTGATTGCCTCTAGGAACATTGTGCTAGCCACCAGATCCAGTGAGATAGGTTTGTAAGCGCACTTCGTTAGTTGGACCACCACCTATCACCTTATTTTTCAAATGATACCTTAAATAAGTTTGAACCTTGGTTGATGTAATGGATTCATGTATGCATGACTTGTGTGATTTTTGTGTTCCATGGATATGTATGAATGTTTGTCTTGTTTATCTTAAATTGTGTTGTTCTAACTTTTTCAATCTTATAAATAGATGCCTATTGCCATCAGCACTGTTGAGGAGTTCCAGGTTACCCGTTTTGGTCCTCGTATCGTAGAGCTTACTACCTTGCTCGATCTCCCTCTTCCCACCATTACGGTGCACCCACTCACCAAGTTTGAGAGGAAGGACCTTTGGGGCTTCAAGGTGAACCAGCCAGGACGCTAGTCAGAGCCTACTACGGAGGCCATCGTCTTCAAGCTTATGCACGATGACAGGGAGAGAGGCATGGAGGTTGTCATGCAGGACCTGATAGGACGACTGTTAGGCCGTCACTCCCGACAGGTTAGAGGCACTCACTTCCACGCCTTCGGAAGGCGTGATGATGACGGAGAGTCCATCGACTTTGAGGACGACTCGAGGGCCACAGCAGAGCCGATACGCCTGTACCTCCAGGACTTAGAGACTCTTATTAGGCACGTGGATACTGACAGGACCAACGTCATGCTTAGCAATGACGAGCTCCAGGTGCAGCTTCGCGAGAAGGACAAGCTCTTCGCGCAGCAGGACGAGGTAGTCAAGGAGATGGAGGCGAAGTTCGAGACCCAAGACCGTAAGTTCAAGAGTCAAGAGAAACGTGTCCAGGATAGGAACAAGAGGATTCGGGACATGACCGAGGAACTGCAGTCCAAGGACTTCGAGTTAGAGCAGCAGCAGACAGTGATTGAGAGACTTCGTTCCCAGAATAGGGCTCTCAAGGCCAAGATCGACTCCTTGACCACTACTATCGAGGAGAGCAAGACCGCAATGGAGAACGCAGGTCTTACCTTTGTTGAGGAGGAGATTGATGCTGACGAGTAGACTTGACTACTCAGTTATCTTTATTTACCATACTTGTTATTTGTGAACTTATTATTGGACCATCCGACATGTGGATGGCTTGCCACTTGTGTGTTTTTACTTTGAGACTTTTGTTATCTTGTTGTTGAACTTTTATCCTTGTGTTCCATGCTATATGTTTGCTTGTATGATGTATTGTGCATGAATCATGTAAGGGTATCTCATTCTTATCTCTATATGAACAAACCATAGATGCCTCCCCGTCGCGCAAACCCCAACCCCAACAACATTACCCCGGAAATGCAACAGATGATGAATGCGCAGACACAGCTTATGCAAATGATGACGACATTCATCCAAAACCAGAACAACAACAACCCCAATAACAACAACAACAACAACCCTCCGGGTTTTGATATGCTCACCAGATTTCTGCGTCTGAGGCCAGCTAAGTTTTCGGGAACGACTGATCCCATGGTGGCCAATGATTGGCTATGTTCTGTGAACAAAGACTTAGTGACCGTGGGCTGCACGGATGCTGAAAAAGTCAAGTTCGCAGCACATCTGTTGGAAGGACCAGCTGCCGCATGGTGGGACAACTTCCAGATCACCACTCCTATCGATGAGGTGACTTGGGCTATCTTTGAAGATGGTTTTCGCACTACTCATATCTCACCAGGAATGATGAGCCTGAAAAAGAAGGAGTTTCACAACCTGAAGCAGCGCCACCATAGCGTGGCTGAATATATTGAAGAGTTCAACAATCTGGCGCGCTATGCACCGGATGAGGTGGACACAGATGCCAAAAGAAAGGAAAAGTTTCTGGAAGGCTTGAATGATGAGCTGAATCTACAGCTGTCTGTGGCATATGTTCCAACTTATCAGTCACTGTGTGACAAGGCTGTTATTGTGGAAAATAAAATGAAGCAAGTCGAGAGTAGGAAGAGGAAACACTCCGAAAAGCACAACTCGGGATCGTCCCATAAACGATCTCACTATGATGATAGTGTCAGCTCAGGATCCCACAAGCATGGGAAATTTAACAAGCACCACAACCACAACCGTCATGACAACAAGCATCATCGCAGTCATGACAATGATAAGTACAAGAATCACAAGAGTGGACATAGGAGCCACCATAGTGGAAGTGGAAGTGGAAGTAGAAACCAGCCTAAAACGGACATCAGTCAGGTTGAATGCTTCAAATGCAAGAAGCTGGGGCATTATGCTAATGAGTGCCCTGAGAAGAAAGTTGAAGGACCTAACAAGCCCAATCCTTTTCAGAAAGGACAGGTCAACCACATCAATGTGGAGGAGGTCTATGAAGAGCCTGATGCTGTTGCTGGTAAGTTCAGACTCAATTCCATCTCAGCATTTGTACTCTTTGACACTGGTGCATCTCATTCATTCATATCAAAAGCATTTGTCAAAAGAAATGAACTACCGGTAGAAACCATTGGGTGTCCTATAAGAGTAAGTTCTCCTGGTGGAGAAATGCTAGTAAACTCAGGATGTCATGACTTAGTCATAGAGTTTGGAAAACATAAGTTTCCGGTGAACCTAATAATCCTGAATTCCCAAGGATTAGATGTGATTTTGGGAATGGATTGGATGGCTAAGTATGAGGGAGTACTAGATTGTGCCAATCGTACAGTTGCACTTACAACCCCTGAAGGTAAGAGGATAAAATTCAAGTCCAATTTTAAATCTAAAGGAAGTAAGTTGAATTCTCTTAAGGGGGTTAGCATGGACAGCGTGCCAATTGTGTGTGAGTATCCGGATGTGTTTCCGGAAGAGTTACCGGGAATGCCCCCAGATAGAGATGTAGAGTTTATAATAGATTTGGTACCAGGTTCTGGACCAAGAGCAAAGAGGCCTTATAAAATGTCAGTTGACGAACTTAAGGAACTCAAGAAACAGCTTGGAGAACAATTGCAGAAAGGATTCATCCAGCCAAGTTCTTCATCTTGGGGAGATCCAGTTTTGTTCGTAGAAAAGAGAGACAGAACTCAAAGATTATGCATAGATTACCGTTCTCTCAATGAGGTAACCATCAAGAACAAATATCCTTTGCCAAGAATCAACGACTTGTTTGATCAGCTAGAAGGAGCATGTGTGTTCTCGAAGATTGATCTTCGGTCAGGCTATTTTCAACTCAAGATAAGAGAGCAAGACATACCTAAAACAGCATTCACCACAAGGTATGGATTGTATTAGTACACTGTGATGCCTTTTGGTTTAACCAACGCTCCAGCCTACTTCATGAATATGATGAACAAAGTGTTCATGGAATTTCTCGACAAGTTCGTTGTCATTTTCATCGATGACATCTTAGTCTACTCCAAGAGCAAGGAAGAGCATGAAAGACATCTACGCTTGATACTTGAGAAACTAAGGGAACATAAGCTTTATGCCAAATTCAGCAAGTGTGAGTTCTGGTTAGAGGAAGTTGGATTTCTTGGCCACGTTATGACAAAGGATGGTGTAGCAGTTGATCCTGCTAAAGTTTCAGCTGTGACAGAATGGGAATCTCCTAAGAGCGTAAAAGAGGTTCGTAGTTTCCTTGGTTTAGCAGGATACTACAGAAGATTCATTGAAAATTTTTCAAAGGTTGCTAAACCAATGACAGAATTGTTAAAGAAAGATAAGAAATTTGCTTGGTCTGAAGGATGTGAGCTCAGCTTTCAAGAATTGAAGAAGAGACTTGTGTCAGCACCAGTTCTGTGCCTACCAGACTTGGAAAAGGATTTCCAAGTGTATTGTGATGCTTCTCATCAAGGATTAGGTGCCATACTTATGCAAGGCGGAAAAGTTGTGGCTTATGCCTCGAGACAACTCAAAACTCATGAAGTAAATTATCCTACTCATGATTTAGAGTTAGCCGCTGTGTCCATGCACTCAAAACATGGAGACACTACCTTTTGGGAAAACGTTGTGAAGTATTCACCGATCATAAGAGTTTGAAGTATATCTTCACCCAGAAGGAAATCAATATGAGACAAAGGAGATGGCTAGAACTTATCAAGGATTACGACTTGAGTTTGCAATACCATCCTGGTAAAGCAAATGTAGTAGCAGATGCTCTAAGTCGTAAGGCATTTGTAAATGGCCTTACCAAAGGTGAATTGCCAGATGACTTGTGCAAGCAATTCCAGGAACTCAGATTGGAGATTGTGCCAGAAGGACATCTTATGTCTTTGGATGTTCAACCCACTCTGTTGGATAAGATTAAAGAAGCCCAAAAGACGGATAAAGAAATCGAAGAGATTAAGGAAAGGATTAGCCAGGGGAAAGCTAAAAGTTTTCATATAGACGAACAAGGTACTTTATGGCACGAGAAACGTATTTGTGTTCCACAGGATCCGGAATTGCGGAAACTGATTCTACAAGAAGCCCATAACTCTCCGTATTCTATTCACCCGGGAAACACCAAAATGTACATGGATATGAAAGAAAGATTTTGGTGGAACAACCTCAAAAGGGACATCGCCGAACACATTGCTTTGTGTGATGTGTGTAGTAGAGTGAAAGTAGAGCATCAAAAACCAGCAGGTTTGCTTCAACCAATGCCTATTCCTGAATGGAAGTGGGAAAATATTGGTATGGATTTCATTACCGGATTACCAAGGACCAGGTCAGGGTATGATTCCATATGGGTAGTAGTGGATCGCCTAACTAAAGTGGCTCATTTTATACCCGTGAAGACAACTTATACCAGTGCAAAGTTAGCCAGAATTTACATGAGCAGAATTGTATGCGTTCACGGTGTGCCTAAGAGTATTGTGTCTGATAGAGGAACTCAGTTCACTTCTCACTTTTGGAGACAGCTTCATGAATCTTTAGGAACGAGATTGGAATTCAGCACTGCTTTTCATCCTCAAACGGATGGACAAACGGAAAGGACTAACCAAATTCTTGAAGATATGTTGAGGGCATGTGCCCTAGACTATGGAGCAAGTTGGGATGAAAGTCTGCCTTACGCAGAGTTCTCTTACAATAACAGTTACCAATCTAGCATTGGGATGGCACCATTTGAGTTTCTCTACGGAAGGAAGTGTACCACCCCGTTGCTATGGAATGGTGTGGGAGAAAGAAGTTTGTTTGGACCAGATCTTATCAAAGACGCCGAAGAAAAGGTCAAATTGGTTAGGGACAGCTTGAAGATAGCACAGCCTCGACAGAAAAGCTACGCAGATTCTAAGCGTAGAGAAGTCACCTACGAAGTTGGGGATAGAGCTTATCTTAGAGTATCGCCACTTCGTGGAGTGAAAAGATTTGGAGTCAAAGGAAAGTTGGCACCAAGATATGTTGGACCATTCAACATTCTAAGTCGCAAGGGAGAAGCTGCATATGAAATCGAACTGCCAGCATCTTTATCAGCAGTCCATAATGTTTTTCATGTGAGTCAGCTCAAGAAATGTCACCCAGAAATGGAAGAATCTTCTTTGAAGGATACCATATCTTTGGAAGAAGTTCAACTAGGAAGTGATCTCACCTATGAAGAAAAGCCTGTCAAGATTCTTGAGACCTCAGAAAGAGTCACAAGGACAAAGACTATCAAGTTTTGCAAAGTGCAATGGAGTCATCACTCCGAAGAGGAAGCAACATGGGAAAGAGAAGATGATCTTCGGAAAGACCACCCACACCTATTTGCTAGCCAATCCGAATCTCGAGGGCGAGATTCATCTTAAGGGGGTTAGATTTGTAACATCCCTAAAATCATATTTCAAAACTCATTCATATCATCCTTGCATCCTTCATTCATTTAGGGTTTTTCTCAAAATCATTTAGAAGCAGAAGCTTGTGCTATGATTTCATGTGAGCAAATTTACCTCAAATGGCCATCACCCTTTGAGACTTGATTGTTTAGGGACTTGTTTGCTTGCCTCCATTGTTGGAAAGTTTAGGTGTAAAAGTTTGACCAAAGTTTTCAACTTAGAAATAAAGTTCAAAACCCTATTTTGTTTTATCAACATTTGCAAACTGGAGGCAAAGTCTCTGTTTGTATTAAGCCCAAGCTTGACCAAGCCCTTACAAGGTAACCACATGGTTAAGTGACTGTTTTTGAAACCTCAGTACCCTACAAAAATCCCCAGATTTGTTTGAATTCAAAAAGGATTTGAATTCATATCAAAATCATTCCAGAAAATAGATTTAGAAAAGAAAAAGGGTTAAACAAAAGAAAAGGGCTGTGCGCCAGGTTTCTGGCCCAGCAACGAAACGAGCCCAACAAGCCCACCCGGGGAGTTTCCTTTTATTCTCTCACGCGCGAGCGCACGCAATCAGTCGCTGACAGACAGACCCCACCTCCACCTCGTGCACTTCGCTGACGAGCGGGCCTCCTCCACGTCAGCATTGTCTTCCCCCTGAATCCGCGCACGATCTCCGCCGCTGACCGTTGCCGCAGTGATACCGAGCTTAATTGGGCATTAATCCACGAGCGTTTCCTGTCGAGCCTCTGGCTATAAGATCCTCTCTGCCTCGCGAGCATTTCCCCCCAAACACCTCGCTCACTCCGCCACCCGGCTGACCTCAATCAACCCCACACCGCCACAGACAGAGCCCACTCCGGCGATCAATTCCGGTGAGCCTCGTGTTCCCCTCTGCCTCTCACTCTTGCTATCTTATTCAGTGAGTCTTTGCGCACCTCCTGACCCCACTAGTTCATCCTGTACTGCCCCAGGTCGCCGTTTCCACTCGACCCCGCAAGCACCGACGACCACCTCGACTCCGGCGACCAAATTCCGTAAGTCCTGTGCGCCCCTTCACTTCTGACTCACACGAGTTTGTTCGCAACGTTATTGCGCATCTCCTAAACCCTCTGGCTTGTGTTAGGGCGACGCGGAACCTCGGCAACGACTCCGACAACGACCACCCGACGCCGTGCACGACTCCGACGAGCTCTCTCAGCCACATCCGAGCGCCTCTTCGCAAACCAACGCTACCTTGAGCTTCAGCAGCTTCCGGCGAACCTGGTATGACCCTTCTCCCACTCGCGGACGACCTGGAATGCAAGCTCCGCCATAGACCGAGCGCTCCGCCGCTCGCTGACGCCGCGCGCCGCCATGACATGGTCGCTTGCTCGCGAGCCGTTAGATCCAGATCCGAGCGCTAGGATAGATTCATTTAACTGCGAAGCGGTACGCGATCTGGAGCGTGCGATCTGTTTAGATCCTACGGCTGCCAAGCGCGATCCAACCGAAGCGGTACGCGCCAATCGCAACGCGACGCGTGGCTAGGGTTAGATCTAAAAACAGATTTAAAATCAGAATTTGATCCAAATTCAAATGCCTATAACTTTTGATTGCCACGTTGGTTTTTTGCAAACTTTATACCGTTGGATTCAGTGAAACAAGACCTTTCTGAATATCCAATGTGTTTAACAAATAGTAACCATTGGAATGACTTTATTTGTAGAAACTTGTTTAAGGCTATTTTGAGTATGGATTTAGTTTAGTAATTTGTTTTAGGGTGAATTAAGTTTGTTTTGTAAATTTTTGTGTCTTGTTATGTTTCTGTAAACATGCACTTGCTTGGTAGAGTTTTCAAAATCACCACTTAGTAAATTCATGCATGCATGCATTCATATTATTTTTGATTGTATATTGTGTGTAATTGTATGCTACACTTTTGTGTAGATTTTGCTAGTGATTGTGATTGTGAAGAGTGCTACTCTCCTCATTACCAAGGCAAGTGATGCTTCATATCTTTTGTCCCATTATTTTCACTATGCATTAGTGTTTTTGCTAAGTAAATCTTGCATGGATTTTATTTGCTAAGTATAGACCTTGCTATGGGAAAACCTAGTAGATGAAACCTTAGTGAAAATTTCCTAAGTCAGGATTCCTATTACTATCATGCTTAGCTTAGCTAATAGAAGACAAGGGTGGAATATATAATCATGCTAAGGAAAAATTTCTAAGTCTATGGACTTATGTTTTGTTTAATAAAACAACTAAGTGAATGAATCACCTGGGTGGAATGGAAGGATTGGTTTGTGTTGAGTGGTTACTCAGGGCCCATTTTAATGGACTACCCTGGTGTATCACACTTGTGGATGGCCACCCAGGAACAAAGGGATTTGAGATGTCAAATGTTGAGAAGCTTCAAGTGCAACCACTTGGCAATATGGGCTCTACCATGATCATATAGGTTGCTAGAACTTAGTATCTTGGACAGTTGGTGGTAGAGGGAATGATAGGTTGGAACGCGTCCATTTGACTAAGGAAAGGCTTCTGAAAGATCTTGTCTTGGGAAACCAAGTCTTGTGGGGAAAGTGCACCACCTCTGCAGAGTGTAAAATCTAAGTACTTAGCCATGTCCCTGGTAAAGGACAATTTGAGCATCAAGACATGGAAGCTATCAAGAATCTCCTCATCCCAATTTCTAAGTTAAAATCTTGTGGGTGAACAAGGGTTAAAGGATCTTCAGTCTTTGATTGGTAGATGCCCTGAGTGGATCTTCAGTCTTTGATTGGTAGATGCCTTGGGTGTTTTGTGCCAAACAAAAACTTAGTGTTTTCAAATGTTAAGGAAAAATATATTTTGAGCAATGCAAGCCTAAGCTCCACTTAGCCAAATGCATATAGTATTATAGTCCACTTAAATAAGCTAAGGTATCACTTGCCAATACTATTCCAAAGTATTGACCCTCTGTGGCTGTAACTTGTAATGTTGCAGGTTACTCCGATGATGATTAGGAGTCATGAGTCTACACTCAACATGCTTGCCTGTGGCACATGAAGATGAAGACTTATGTTTATTTACTTATTCCATAAACTCTTGTATTAGGCCTTTGGCCCTGAGTTGTAAAAGACTATGTTTTATCTCTGGAATGGATGTAATAAACGACCTTTGTATCTGTGTACTTCATCTTAAACTGTGGATGCTAGCATTGATCCAGGGACTAGCATTGCAATCACAGGGATCCTTTCCTTTAATAAGGAGGGATCTTAAAGATGGTATCAGAGCACTGTGTTGCCTGTAGGATTATGACCCTAGGATTGGAAACCACTAAGGAAAAATTTTAACTACTTCTACACTTGTCTATTCTTCTCGTAAACTTTTCTAATCTTCTCATTCTCATCTCTATTTGTAGATGAACTCCATCAACGAAGCCGTGAAGAGAGGACCACTCATGACCATGACCTTGGAGTGTGAGACTGAGTTTCCCAAGATTCTCAAGGACCTCATGGAGACAATGGAAGCACATGGTGCAGCTGTGTACAAGGGCTTTCCAGTGATGGAGGAAGGAGTGGAGTATTGGTGGGTGCAACTTCACTTGTACAAAAACAAGGAAGACAACCACAAAGAAAGAGGCTTCTGCATGTACACCAACACTTTTATGCACACCACATTCTTTGAGTCAGCAAGAGAAGCAGCTTGGATGACTATCAAAGAACTCAGCGCTAGAGTCAAGTGCAGGATGCTCAACCTCCAAAAAGACTTAGAGAAGGAGAAGGAACATACCCAAGAGTTGGAAGTCACCAACCAAACCTTAAGGGGAGATATTATAGACTTGGTGCTGGAAGCATGTGAACAAGATAGGCTGATTGCCTCTAGGAACATTGTGTTAGCCACCAGATCCAGTGAGATAGGTTTGTAAGCGCACTTCGTTAGTTGGACCACCACCTATCACCTTATTTTTCAAATGATACCTTAAATAAGTTTGAACCTTGGTTGATGTAATGGATTCATGTATGCATGACTTGTGTGATTTTTGTGTTCCATGGATATGTATGAATGTTTGTCTTGTTTATCTTAAATTGTGTTGTTCTAACTTTTTCAATCTTATAAATAGATGCCTATTGCCATCAGCACTGTTGAGGAGTTCCAGGTTACCCGTTTTGGTCCTCGTATCGTAGAGCTTACTACCTTGCTCGATCTCCCTCTTCCCACCATTACGGTGCACCCACTCACCAAGTTTGAGAGGAAGGACCTTTGGGGCTTCAAGGTGAACCAGCCAGGACGCTAGTCAGAGCCTACTACGGAGGCCATCGTCTTCAAGCTTATGCACGATGACAGGGAGAGAGGCATGGAGGTTGTCATGCAGGACCTGATAGGACGACTGTTAGGCCGTCACTCCCGCCAGGTTAGAGGCACTCACTTCCACGCCTTCGGAAGGCGTGATGATGACGGAGAGTCCATCGACTTTGAGGACGACTCGAGGGCCACAGCAGAGCCGATACGCCTGTACCTCCAGGACTTAGAGACTCTTATTAGGCACGTGGATACTGACAGGACCAACGTCATGCTTAGCAATGACGAGCTCCAGGTGCAGCTTCGCGAGAAGGACAAGCTCTTCGTGCAGCAGGACGAGGTAGTCAAGGAGATGGAGGCGAAGTTCGAGACCCAAGACCGTAAGTTCAAGAGTCAAGAGAAACGTTTCCAGGATAGGAACAAGAGGATTCGGGACATGACCGAGGAACTGCAGTCCAAGGACTTCGAGTTAGAGCAGCAGCAGACAGTGATTGAGAGACTTTGTTCCCAGAATAGGGCTCTCAAGGCCAAGATCGACTCCTTGACCACTACTATCGAGGAGAGCAAGACCGCAATGGAGAACGCAGGTCTTACCTTTGTCGAGGAGGAGATTGATGCTGACGAGTAGACTTGACTACTCAGTTATCTTTATTTACCATACTTGTTATTTGTGAACTTATTATTGGACCATCCGACATGTGGATGGCTTGCCACTTGTGTGTTTTTACTTTGAGACTTTTGTTATCTTGTTGTTGAACTTTTATCCTTGTGTTGCATGCTATATGTTTGCTTGTATGATGTATTGTGCATGAATCATGTAAGGGTATCTCATTCTTATCTCTATATGAACAAACCACAGATGCCTCCCCGTCGCGCAAACCCCAACCCCAACCCCAACAACATTACCCCGGAAATGCAACAGATGATGAATGCGCAGACACAGCTTATGCAAATGATGACGACATTCATCCAAAACCAGAACAACAACAACCCCAATAACAACAACAACAACAACCCTCCGGGTTTTGATATGCTCACCAGATTTCTGCGTCTGAGGCCAGCTAAGTTTTCGGGAACGACTGATCCCATGGTGGCCAATGATTGGCTATGTTCTGTGAACAAAGACTTAGTGACCGTGGGCTGCACGGATGCTGAAAAAGTCAGGTTCGCAGCACATCTGTTGGAAGGACCAGCCGCCGCATGGTGGGACAACTTCCAGATCACCACTCCTATCGATGAGGTGACTTGGGCTATCTTTGAAGATGGTTTTCGCACTACTCATATCTCACCAGGAATGATGAGCCTGAAAAAGAAGGAGTTTCACAACCTGAAGCAGCGCCACCATAGCGTGGCTGAATATATTGAAGAGTTCAACAATCTGGCGTGCTATGCACCGGATGAGGTGGACACAGATGCCAAAAGAAAGGAAAAGTTTCTAGAAGGCTTGAATGATGAGCTGAATCTGCAGCTGTCTGTGGCATATGTTCCAACTTATCAGTCACTGTGTGACAAGGCTGTTATTGTGGAAAATAAAATGAAGCAAGTCGAGAGTAGGAAGAGGAAACACTCCGACAAGCACAACTCGGGATCATCCCATAAACGATCTCACTATGATGATAGTGTCAGCTCAGGATCCCACAAGCATGGGAAATTTAACAAGCACCACAACCACAACCGTCATGACAACAAGCATCATCGCAGTTATGACAATGATAAGTACAAGAATCACAAGAGTGGACATAGGAGCCACCATAGTGGAAGTGGAAGTGGAAGTAGAAACCAGCCTAAAACGGACATCAGTCAGGTTGAATGCTTCAAATGCAAGAAGCTGGGGCATTATGCTAATGAGTGCCCTGAGAAGAAAGTTGAAGGACCTAACAAGCCCAATCCTTTTCAGAAAGGACAGGTCAACCACATCAATGTGGAGGAGGTCTATGAAGAGCCTGATGCTGTTGCTGGTAAGTTCAGACTCAATTCCATCTCAGCATTTGTACTCTTTGACACTGGTGCATCTCATTCATTCATATCAAAAGCATTTGTCGAAAGAAATGAACTACCGGTAGAAACCATTGGGTGTCCTATAAGAGTAAGTTCTCCTGGTGGAGAAATGATAGTAAACTCAGGATGTCATGACTTAGTCATAGAGTTTGGAAAACATAAGTTTCCGGTGAACCTAATAATCCTGAATTCCCAAGGATTAGATGTGATTTTGGGAATGGATTGGATGGCTAAGTATGAGGGAGTACTAGATTGTGCCAATCGTACAGTTGCACTTACAACCCCTAAAGGTAAGAGGATAAAATTCAAGTCCAATTTTAAATCTAAAGGAAGTAAGTTGAATTCTCTTAAGGGGGTTAGCATGGACAGCGTGCCAATTGTGTGTGAGTATCCGGATGTGTTTCCGGAAGAGTTACCGGGAATGCCCCCAGATAGAGATGTAGAGTTTATAATAGATTTGGTACCAGGTTCTGGACCAAGAGCAAAGAGGCCTTATAAAATGTCAGTTGACGAACTTAAGGAACTCAAGAAACAGCTTGGAGAACAATTGCAGAAAGGATTCATCCAGCCAAGTTCTTCATCTTGGGGAGATCCAGTTTTGTTCGTAGAAAAGAGAGACAGAACTCAAAGATTATGCATAGATTACCGTTCTCTCAATGAGGTAACCATCAAGAACAAATATCCTTTGCCAAGAATCAACGACTTGTTTGATCAGCTAGAAGGAGCATGTGTGTTCTCGAAGATTGATCTTCGGTCAGGCTATTTTCAACTCAAGATAAGAGAGCAAGACATACCTAAAACAGCATTCACCACAAGGTATGGATTGTATTAGTACACTGTGATGCCTTTTGGTTTAACCAACGCTCCAGCCTACTTCATGAATATGATGAACAAAGTGTTCATGGAATTTCTCGACAAGTTCGTTGTCATTTTCATCGATGACATCTTAGTCTACTCCAAGAGCAAGGAAGAGCATGAAAGACATCTACGCTTGATACTTGAGAAACTAAGGGAACATAAGATTTATGCCAAATTCAGCAAGTGTGAGTTCTGGTTAGAGGAAGTTGGATTTCTTGGCCACGTTATGACAAAGGATGGTGTAGCAGTTGATCCTGCTAAAGTTTCAGCTGTGACAGAATGGGAATCTCCTAAGAGCGTAAAAGAGGTTCGTAGTTTCCTTGGTTTAGCAGGATACTACAGAAGATTCATTGAAAATTTTTCAAAGGTTGCTAAACCAATGACAGAATTGTTAAAGAAAGATAAGAAATTTGCTTGGTCTGAAGGATGTGAGCTCAGCTTTCAAGAATTGAAGAAGAGACTTGTGTCAGCACCAGTTCTGTGCCTACCAGACTTGGAAAAGGATTTCCAAGTGTATTGTGATGCTTCTCATCAAGGATTAGGTGCCGTACTTATGCAAGGCGGAAAAGTTGTGGCTTATGCCTCGAGACAACTCAAAACTCATGAAGTAAATTATCCTACTCATGATTTAGAGTTAGCCGCTGTGTCCATGCACTCAAAACATGGAGACACTACCTTTTGGGAAAACGTTGTGAAGTATTCACCGATCATAAGAGTTTGAAGTATATCTTCACCCAGAAGGAAATCAATATGAGACAAAGGAGATGGCTAGAACTTATCAAGGATTACGACTTGAGTTTGCAATACCATCCTGGTAAAGCAAATGTAGTAGCAGATGCTCTAAGTCGTAAGGCATTTGTAAATGGCCTTACCAAAGGTGAATTGCCAGATGACTTGTGCAAGCAATTCCAGGAACTCAGATTGGAGATTGTGCCAGAAGGACATCTTATGTCTTTGGATGTTCAACCCACTCTGTTGGATAAGATTAAAGAAGCCCAAAAGACGGATAAAGAAATCGAAGAGATTAAGGAAAGGATTAGCCAGGGGAAAGCTAAAAGTTTTCATATAGACGAACAAGGTACTTTATGGCACGAGAAACGTATTTGTGTCCCACAGGATCCGGAATTGCGGAAACTGATTCTACAAGAAGCCCATAACTCTCCGTATTCTATTCACCCGGGAAACACCAAAATGTACATGGATATGAAAGAAAGATTTTGGTGGAACAACCTCAAAAGGGACATCGCCGAACACATTGCTTTGTGTGATGTGTGTAGTAGAGTGAAAGTAGAGCATCAAAAACCAGCAGGTTTGCTTCAACCAATGCCTATTCCTGAATGGAAGTGGGAAAATATTGGTATGGATTTCATTACCGGATTACCAAGGACCAGGTCAGGGTATGATTCCATATGGGTAGTAGTGGATCGCCTAACTAAAGTGGCTCATTTTATACCCGTGAAGACAACTTATACCAGTGCAAAGTTAGCCAGAATTTACATGAGCAGAATTGTATGCGTTCACGGTGTGCCTAAGAGTATTGTGTCTGATAGAGGAACTCAGTTCACTTCTCACTTTTGGAGACAGCTTCATGAATCTTTAGGAACGAGATTGGAATTCAGCACTGCTTTTCATCCTCAAACGGATGGACAAACGGAAATGACTAACCAAATTCTTGAAGATATGTTGAGGGCATGTGCCCTAGACTATGGAGCAAGTTGGGATGAAAGTCTGCCTTACGCAGAGTTCTCTTACAATAACAGTTACCAATCTAGCATTGGGATGACACCATTTGAGTTTCTCTACGGAAGGAAGTGTACCACCCCGTTGCTATGGAATGGTGTGGGAGAAAGAAGTTTGTTTGGACCAGATCTTATCAAAGACGCCGAAGAAAAGGTCAAATTGGTTAGGGACAGGTTGAAGATAGCACAGCCTCGACAGAAAAGCTACGCAGATTCTAAGCGTAGAGAAGTCACCTACGAAGTTGGGGATAGAGCTTATCTTAGAGTATCGCCACTTCGTGGAGTGAAAAGATTTGGAGTCAAAGGAAAGTTGGCACCAAGATATGTTGGACCATTCAACATTCTAAGTCGCAAGGGAGAAGCTGCATATGAAATCGAACTGCCAGCATCTTTATCAGCAGTCCATAATGTTTTTCATGTGAGTCAGCTCAAGAAATGTCACCCAGAAATGGAAGAATCTTCTTTGAAGGATACCATATCTTTGGAAGAAGTTCAACTAGGAAGTGATCTCACCTATGAAGAAAAGCCTGTCAAGATTCTTGAGACCGCAGAAAGAGTCACAAGGACAAAGACTATCAAGTTTTGCAAAGTGCAATGGAGTCATCACTCCGAAGAGGAAGCAACATGGGAAAGAGAAGATGATCTTCGGAAAGACCACCCACACCTATTTGCTAGCCAATCCGAATCTCGAGGGCGAGATTCATCTTAAGGGGGTTAGATTTGTAACATCCCTAAAATCATATTTCAAAACTCATTCATATCATCCTTGCATCCTTCATTCATTTAGGGTTTTTCTCAAAATCATTTAGAAGCAGAAGCTTGTGCTATGATTTCATGTGAGCAAATTTACCTCAAATGGCCATCACCCTTTGAGACTTGATTGTTTAGGGACTTGTTTGCTTGCCTCCATTGTTGGAAAGTTTAGGTGTAAAAGTTTGACCAAAGTTTTCAACTTAGAAATAAAGTTCAAAACCCTATTTTGTTTTATCAACATTTGTAAACTGGAGGCAAAGTCTCTGTTTGTATTAAGCCCAAGCTTGACCAAGCCCTTACAAGGTAACCACATGGTTACGTGACTGTTTTTGAAACCTCAGTACCCTACAAAAATCCCCAGATTTGTTTGAATTCAAAAAGGATTTGAATTCATATCAAAATCATTCCAGAAAATAGATTTAGAAAAGAAAAAGGGTTAAACAAAAGAAAAGGGCCGTGCGCCAGGTTTCTGGCCCAGCAACGAAACGAGCCCAACAAGCCCACCCGGGGAGTTTCCTTTTATTCTCTCACGCGCGAGCGCACGCAATCAGTCGCTGACAGACAGACCCCACCTCCACCTCGTGCACTTCGCTGACGAGCGGGCCTCCTCCACGTCAGCATTGTCTTCCCCCTGAATCCGCGCACGCTCTCCGCCGCTGACCGTTGCCGCAGTGATACCGAGCTTAATTGGGCATTAATCCACGAGCGTTTCCTGTCGAGCCTCTGGCTATAAGATCCTCTCTGCCTCGCGAGCATTTCCCCCCAAACACCTCGCTCACTCCGCCCCCAGGCTGCCCTCAATCAACCCCACACCGCCACAGACAGAGCCCACTCCGGCGATCAATTCCGGTGAGCCTCGTGTTCCCCTCTGCCTCTCACTCTTGCTATCTTATTCAGTGAGTCTTTGCGCACCTCCTGACCCCACTAGTTCATCCTGTACTGCCCCAGGTCGCCGTTTCCACTCGACCCCGCAAGCACCGACGACCACCTCGACTCCGGCGACCAAATTCCGTAAGTCCTGTGCGCCCCTTCACTTCTGACTCACACGAGTTTGTTCGCAACGTTATTGCGCATCTCCTAAACCCTCTGGCTTGTGTTAGGGCGACGCGGAACCTCGGCAACGACTCCGACAACGACCACCCGACGCCGTGCACGACTCCGACGAGCTCTCTCAGCCACATCCGAGCGCCTCTTCGCAAACCAACGCTACCTTGAGCTTCAGCAGCTTCCGGCGAACCTGGTATGACCCTTCTCCCACTCGCGGACGACCTGGAACGCAAGCTCCGCCATAGACCGAGCGCTCCGCCGCTCGCTGACGCCGCGCGCCGCCATGACATGGTCGCTTGCTCGCGAGCCGTTAGATCCAGATCCGAGCGCTAGGATAGATTCATTTAACTGCGAAGCGGTACGCGATCTGGAGCGTGCGATCTGTTTAGATCCTGCGGCTGCCAAGCGCGATCCAACCGAAGCGGTACGCGCCAATCGCAACGCGACGCGTGGCTAGGGTTAGATCTAAAAACAGATTTAAAATCAGAATTTGATCCAAATTCAAATGCCTATAACTTTTGATTGCCACGTTGGTTTTTTGCAAACTTTATACCGTTGGATTCAGTGAAACAAGACCTTTCTGAATATCCAATGTGTTTAACAAATAGTAACCATTGGAATGACTTTATTTGTAGAAACTTGTTTAAGGCTATTTTGAGTATGGATTTAGTTTAGTAATTTGTTTTAGGGTGAATTAAGTTTGTTTTGTAAATTTTTGTGTCTTGTTATGTTTCTGTAAACATGCACTTGCTTGGTAGAGTTTTCAAAATCACCACTTAGTAAATTCATGCATGCATGCATTCATATTATTTTTGATTGTATATTGTGTGTAATTGTATGCTACACTTTTGTGTAGATTTTGCTAGTGATTGTGATTGTGAAGAGTGCTACTCTCCTCATTACCAAGGCAAGTGATGCTTCATATCTTTTGTCCCATTATTTTCACTATGCATTAGTGTTTTTGCTAAGTAAATCTTGCATGGATTTTATTTGCTAAGTATAGACCTTGCTATGGGAAAACATAGTAGATGAAACCTTAGTGAAAATTTCCTAAGTCAGGATTCCTATTACTATCATGCTTAGCTTAGCTAATAGAAGACAAGGGTGGAATATATAATCATGCTAAGGAAAAATTTCTAAGTCTATGGACTTATGTTTTGTTTAATAAAACAACTAAGTGAATGAATCACCTGGGTGGAATGGAAGGATTGGTTTGTGTTGAGTGGTTACTCAGGGCCCATTTTAATGGACTACCCTGGTGTATCACACTTGTGGATGGCCACCCAGGAACAAAGGGATTTGAGATGTCAAATGTTGAGAAGCTTCAAGTGCAACCACTTGGCAATATGGGCTCTACCATGATCATATAGGTTGCTAGAACTTAGTATCTTGGACAGTTGGTGGTAGAGGGAATGATAGGTTGGAACGCGTCCATTTGACTAAGGAAAGGCTTCTGAAAGATCTTGTCTTGGGAAACCAAGTCTTGTGGGGAAAGTGCACCACCTCTGCAGAGTGTAAAATCTAAGTACTTAGCCATGTCCCTGGTAAAGGACAATTTGAGCATCAAGACATGGAAGCTATCAAGAATCTCCTCATCCCAATTTCTAAGTTAAAATCTTGTGGGTGAACAAGGGTTAAAGGATCTTCAGTCTTTGATTGGTAGATGCCCTGAGTGGATCTTCAGTCTTTGATTGGTAGATGCCTTGGGTGTTTTGTGCCAAACAAAAACTTAGTGTTTTCAAATGTTAAGGAAAAATATATTTTGAGCAATGCAAGCCTAGGCTCCACTTAGCCAAATGCATATAGTATTATAGTCCACTTAAATAAGCTAAGGTATCACTTGCCAATACTATTCCAAAGTATTGACCCTCTGTGGCTGTAACTTGTAATGTTGCAGGTTACTCCGATGATGATTAGGAGTCATGAGTCTACACTCAACATGCTTGCCTGTGGCAAATGAAGATGAAGACTTATGTTTATTTACTTATTCCATAAACTCTTGTATTAGGCCTTTGGCCCTGAGTTGTAAAAGACTATGTTTTATCTCTGGAATGGATGTAATAAACGACCTTTGTATCTGTGTACTTCATCTTAAACTGTGGATGCTAGCATTGATCCAGGGACTAGCATTGCAATCACAGGGATCCTTTCCTTTAATAAGGAGGGATCTTACACAAGTTTTCCCCCAGTACGAAACCAAGGTTTAATCGAACCAGTAGGAGCAAGGAAACACCCCAAAGGTGTTGCTAGCTGAGCCTTGGCAGGGCGCACTACCGATGCTAGTAGCAACGTGGAGACCTGCACAACACAACCACAGAACTTTGCCCCCAACTTGCGATGAGGTTGTCAATCTCACCGGTTTTGCTGAAAACAAAGGATTAAACATATCGAATGGACAAAAGTAATAGTTCGCAGAAAGTAAACACAAAGCAGTAAACAGTTGATTGTAGATTGATGATAAAAGAAAGGACCGGGGTCCATAGTTCACTAGAGGTGGCTCTCCTTAAGATAGATAACATGCTGGGTGAACAAATTACAGCGGGGCAATTGACAAACATCGAGAAAGCATACAAGCATATACTACTCATCTTGACTCCTTTGAGATTTGATTGGGCATTACAATATTATACATAGACCGCCATCCAACTGCATCTATGACTAATAATCCACCTTCAGGTTATCATCCGAACCCCCTCCAGTATTAAGTTGCAAGCAACGGATAATTGCATTACGAATTGCGTGTAAAGTAAACAATACGATTGTTCTATGAACAAAGGATTGTTGTTTTCTCCCTAGTAGCAACAACACATCTAGTACCTTAGAGATTTCTGTCACTTTCCTAGATTACCAGAGGCATGAACCCACTATCGAGCATAAATACTAACTCTTGGAGTTGCTAGCATCTACTTGTCCAAGATAGCTACTAACAACGGAAAGCATGCAAGATCACAAATAACAAAGACATGATAGAATCAATAATCAATCTGAAATAACATCTCAATATCCATCGGATCCCCGCAAATACAACATGGAGAATTACAAATAGATGATCTTGATCATGAACGGAGCTCACAAGATCTAAACATGAAAACACAAAGGAGGAGAACCAGCCATCTAGCTACTACATGGACCCGTAGTCCAGAGATGAACTACTCACGCATCACACCGGAGGCTTGCATGATGATGAAGAAGGCCTCCAGGATGAATTCCCCTCTCCGGCAAGGTGCCGGGAAGAGCTTCAGATCCCTCCCGATCTAGGGATGGAGATGACGGCGGCTACAGACTCTTTCGTGGATTTTTGATCGGGTCCTTAGGGTTTCCGTATCAGAGGCAATATATAGGCGAAAGGAGAGGCCGAGGGGGTGCCTGGGGCGGCCAGACCACCCCTGGCGCGGGCTAGGCCTAACCGCGTGGCCAGGTGGTGTGGCCGGGCCCCAGCCCCTCTCTGTCTCGTATTCTGGCTCCAGGTGTCCCTCGATAAAATAATGACTTTGGCTTTTGTCCCGTCCAATTCCGAGAATATTCATTTTCTGACTTTCCTGGAATGAAAAACAGTAGAAAACAGGCAGCTGACACTGTGGCTCTTGTTAATAGGTTAGTCCAAGAAATCATATGAAAAGTACTCCAAAGTGTGGACAAAACATAAGAAAGTAGATAAAACCAAACATGGAACATCTAAAATTATAGATACATTTGCAATGTGTCAACATCCCAAGCTTAACTCCTGCTCGTCCTCACAAACTTGAGGTGACATGCACCATCACAAACTTGATCAAAGTATTTATAAAACATTCAAAGCTAGGATCATAGTACTTCAATCACAACATGAAAGACAAAGTTCTAGCAATAAGACAAAGAAACTATGTTGCAACATGAAAAGGCACAAACAAAAGATTCATGAATAACAATGCTTTGCAAGACGTTTGTTTGTTTCACATAAAGAAAACATAGCATAGTGGCATTAAGCTTGTCCCTCATAGAGTATTAAACATAAATGCATAGGACACCTTCAAAGTTTATAAGAGTGACTAGATACAAATAGTTTAGAACAAGCAATATCAAGGTATGCATCAATCAATAAGTCTTGGGACAATGCACATAGAACTAAGAATGGCCACTATGCTCTCAAAGTAGGTGCATAAAGATAGAAGGTGGAGACTCAACATATAAGTGGAAGAAATGCCTTCATAGAAGGAAGTAGGGATTCAAGTTTCATAAAGAGCTTCCAAAAATTATGGTACTTGTTAGCTTTCAGCTCTCATTGCCCCTATCATAAGAATCTTGAAGTGGTTAAGGTTAAAGTGAACAAACTATGAAGTATATGCTTGACGAAGTATAAGTTGGAAATCTCATGTCCCTTGAATACGAGGGCCGCTCCTCATGCTACTCAAGTTTAGTCACCGGTAAGTTCTTGTCATCGTAAGTACATGTGTATCATAGAGAACCGCCAACGGGGTACCCCTTGCCCAATGATATGGAAGAATCCCCATATCAAAATGACAAGGCAAGCAGACAACAAGCATCTCAGCAATCCTCTTATTTACCATGGGAATATGGTGCTTTTTTCTCTCTTTCCTCTTTTCACAATCTCTTTTTTTTTCTCAATATCGGACTCTTTTTTTTATAAGAAGAATGCTTCATAGACAGCTCATTATGGTTATGCTGCAGGTTTCCACCATGTCAGCATGGATTAGACCAGCGGCCCAGGCGTTTCTCTAACACATATACATAACTCCATGGACTTATAAGCTCCCCTTTCATTTCACACCGACGACATCCATAGACAAAAGAGCATGATATCAACTAGGTACAAAGTACAAGTGCAATGTTGAAAGCGTTCCCCATGATAGCATGGTTCTGCTAATCCCCAACAAATAAGTGCAAGCATATACAATATAGACGACACAATGGTTCAAGTTTATTAAGGGCAAGAAAAGTAAAGTGTGCCATCAAGTTCGTGAGAGCTTTAATCACTAGTTTTCTCATAACAAGTTTAATTTGGAAGGTAGATAAAAACATGAATATGCTTGGAATAGCAAAATCTAGTAGGTAGGTATGGTGGAATCTTTGGAATAACTTGGTTTAAGGAGTTGGATGCATGAGTGGAACTCATACTTGGTTACGGAGGCTAGCAAAAGACTAGGAGCGACAGACTAAGAGAGCAATAATGGCCATAATCATGCAGAGCGACAAAACATCATTGATCAAAGCATAAAGTGATACTACAAGTTGAAAACTAAAGGATCATAAAGGCTTATGGTGACTTGGGATAGTCATAACATGGTGTGAGCATGCGCCAAGTCAACCCAAATAAAGCATCAAAGGAGAATACCACAATACTATGCTTTAATATGCTAAAACAACGCATGATCCTTCCAAGGCTCATTAAGCAATCTCAATTGTTTATAACAAGTCATGCTACAGCAAAGAATACTAAGAACAAAGCCAAAACAATATCAAGCATGGCATGACAAAGCATAGGCCACAGTCAAAAACAAGCTCTCTTTAACACTTAAGCATGAACTTTCCTACTCTTTTCCAAATCCAAACCAAACTATTTGAAAACCAATGTATGAAAGAGGGGGTCCAACCAATTTATTCATCAAACTAAGCAAACCAAGCAAACGAAAAACCAAAACCAAAACGAAAAAGAAGATGCTCCAAGAACAACACAACTGTGCATGAAACAATAAAAATGAAGCGTTTGGAAGAAACCTGGGATTTTTATTGATGAAGAGGGGGATGCCTTGGGCATCCCCAAGCTTTGACGCTTGTACTTCTTGGATATTTCTTGGGGTGACACACGTGGCATCCCCAATCTTGAGCTTTATTCCATCCTTCATCTCATTACTCATTCCTTCCATACACCTGAAAATTTTCCTTCATACAAAACCCACACAATCTTTATTAGCAACATTAGTGCACTCAAGATGATAAGTCTTTAGGTTCAGTTCCAACACCAATAAAACTTCCATTAAAACACTAGTTACTGTAGCACTTCCCTCAAAAATCTCAATTCCCCAAAATAACTCAAAAAGGAACCAACAAGAAGCAAATGCAGAAAATGGCAGAAATCTGTCAATACAGACCAGCAGGTAAAGACGATTTTTTCGAAGACCTTCTGTTGCTCAAATCAAAAAGTGTTGCACTAACGAAAGTTAGATAACAACCTGGGGCAGAAGAACAAAAATTCACGCCTCAAAAGGACCTACAGAGATTTTACACGAATTTTTACGGTGAAGCACAAAAATCTGTTTCGGGACAGCAACTTTCCCAATCATTACTTCTCTCTCATTAGAGGTTACTCTTGGCACAAAATGCAAATAAAAAGGATAAGGAGTGGTTATTACAGAGGTAATAACTTCCAAGACTCATCTAAAACTTTTGGGTTATCTCCCAATAATAACTTTTCTTTAACGCCTTTAAGTTAGGCATGAGAAGCAAGAAAAGCATCAAGTGTTCTCAAATGAAGAAGTATTAAAACCAAATTTCTTGCCCTTACCTCTCTTACTTTTATTCTTACCCTTTGGGAACTTGTGAATGCTTGGTGGAGAAACAAAACGCATGGTGCCCTTTTCCACATCTATTATTGCTCCAAGGAGCTTCAATAGGGATCTTCCAAGTGTGATTTGTCCTTTTCCTACACATTCAATAACAAGATAATCAGTAGAAACCATTTTCCCTAGGATCTTTGTAAACACTCCTTCAGCTATTCCAATGGGTAATATTGTGGCATTATTAGCAAGAAAATTTTCTTCTCCTCCTTCAGAAAGCCCCCAAAGATTCAAGGATTCATAAATATCTTTGGGCATAAGACAAAATTCAGACATGATATCACAGCGAGCATGAAAAGTTTCATTGTTTATAGCAATCTTTACTGTGGGAAGCCATTCGGAGGGTTCATAGTTTATTGGAACATAGTTATGATGCTCTCTAAGAGTATTATTGCAATCTTTCAATCTAGCAGTGCTGGTCTCAAGAGTATTCAATCTAGCAAATACATTTATGAAAGAAGAATCAGATTTGCTAGGCAAGTTATAAGTAGATCAACTTCTTTATGGCATTAACAACATCATCCTCATTACATTGGAGGAAATATCCTCCCACAACAACATCCAAAGCATATCTATAGCAAAGAGCAATTCCAAGGTAAAAACTGCTAAGGAACAAGCTTTGGGTCATTTTAGGTTCAGTTTTCTCATGTAGATCAAAGATTCTAGACCAAGCTTCTTTAAAACCCTCTTCAATTCCTTGTTTAAAAGTGAAAATCATTTCCACAGGTGACATAGTGATTGGAGCAATGCTAGACATAATGGTAACTTAAGATAGGAACTAAATTTTTTTGTGTTTTTAATAAAGAAAGCAAACTTGTAAAACTATTTTTTCTGTGTTTTTGATAAAGAAACAAGCAAACAAAACAAAAGTAAACTAAGCAAAACAAAATCAACAAAGTAAAGAGATTGGTTATGAGGACTCCCCTTGTGAAGATGTCCTTGACTCCCCGGCAACGGCGCCAGAAAAGTAGCTTGATGGCCCAAAATATATCGAGCTTGTTGGGGAACCCCAAGAGGAAGGTATGATGAGCACAGCAGCAAGTTTTCCCTCAGTACGAAACCAAGGTTTAATCGAACCAGTAGGAGCAAGGAAATACCCCAAAGGTGTTGCTAGCTGAGCCTTGGCAGGGCGCACTACCGTGCTAGGAGCAACGTGGAGACCTGCACAACATAACCACAGAACTTTGCCCCCAACTTGCGATGAGGTTGTCAATCTCACCGGTTTTGCTAAAAATAAAGGATTAAACGTATCGAATGGAAGAAAGAATAGTTCACAGAAAGTAAACACAAAGCAGTAAATAGTTGATTGTAGATTGATGATAAAATAAAGGACCGGGGTTCATAGTTCACTAGAGGTGGCTCTCCTTAAGATAGATAACATGTTGGGTGAACAAATTACAGCGGGGCAATTGACAAACATCGAGAAAGCATACAAGCATATACTACTCATCTTGACTCCTTTGATATTCGATTGGGCATTACAACATTATACATAGACCGCCATCCAACTGCATCTATGACTAATAATCCACCTTAAGGTTATCATCCGAACCCCCTCCAGTATTAAGTTGCAAGCAACGGATAATTGCATTACAAATTGCATGTAAAGTAAACAATACGATTGTTCTATGAACAAAGGATTGTTGTTTTCTCCCTAGTAGCAACAACATATCTAGTACCTTAGAGATTTTTGTCACTTCCCCAGATTACCAGAGGCATGAACCCACTATCGAGCATAAATATTAACTTTTGGAGTTGCTAGCATCTACTTGGCCAAGATAGCTACTAACAACGGAAAGCATGCAAGATCAAAAATAACAAAGACATGATAGAATCAATAATCAATCTGAAATAGCATCTCAATATCCATTGGATCCCCGCAAACACGACATGCAGAATTACAAATAGATGATCTTGATCAGGAACGGAGCTCACAAGATCTAAACATGAAAGCACAAAGGAGGAGAACTAGCCATCTAGCTACTACATGGACCCGTAGTCCAGAGATGAACTACTCACGCATCACACCTGAGGCTTGCATGATGATGAAGAAGCCCTCCAGGGTGAATTCCCCTCTCCGACAGGGTGCCAGGAAGAGCTTAAGATCCCTCCCGATCTAGGGATGGAGATGACGGAGGCTATAGACTCTTTCGTGGATTTTTGATAGGGTCCTTAGGGTTTCCGTATCGGAGGCAATATATAGGCGGAAGGAGAGGCCGAGGGGGTGCCTGGGGCGGCCAGACCACCCCCTGGCGTGGGCCAGGCCTGGCCGCGCGGCCAGGTGGTGTGGCCGGGCCCCAGCCCCTCTCCGTCTCGTATTCTAGCTCCAGGTGTCCCTCGATAAAATAGTGACTTTGGCTTTTGTCCCGTCCAATTCCGAGAATATTCATTTTCTAACTTTCCTGGAACCAAAAACAGCAGAAAACAGGCAGCTCGCACTGTTGCTCTTGTTAATAGGTTAGTCTAAGAAATCATATGAAAAGTACTCCAAAGTGTGGACAAAACATAAGAAAGTAGATAAAACCAAGCATGGAACATCAAAAATTATAGATACATTTGCAATGTATTACTAGACTTCATTATGATCTTGAGATCGGCAAGGGGACAAGTACGTCATCCGCGAGATTAAATCTCGGAATGCTTTGTTGATCTTTGAGGGTAAGTTCTCTATGGATGTTTATCCACCTGTTGATTGTATCTAGGTAGACAGATCTTGGTGCTTAGTTGTTCATATCATAGGAATTTTTTTATTTTCTATGCTTCGAACCCAATATTGGTATCAGAGCCTGATATATGTGTACATGCTTTGCACGGGTAGAACACATATGATTAAGTGGGCACTGATGATCATGTTGTTGCATATTTTATGTATTTTGGATATTGCTAGAACACATACGAACTTATTCCACGCTTGACATGCAACTAGTTTTGCATAAGTGGCTTGCGGGTGTCTGTCTCTCCTACTATAGTCAATATATGATTTATAACAGGTTTCTAATAATTTGATTATCATCGTTCTGGTTCCATGTTCGTAGGTAAGAACGGTTATATCTCTGAAAGCCCTAAGCCACGTGAAAACATGCAAAGGATAAATTAGAAGCGTCTAGTTTTGTTGTTGCTGGGCAAGTGTTATGATATGGTCTACAATTTGAAGTATGGTTTGATACTCTTGGAAATTATAGCATACCAAAGTGTAAGTTCCATAGACCTTGACCTTACACATATAGGAATGATGAAGATTATACCACGATGCATAAGATAGTGGTCAAGTGCAAGAACTATATCATATCACTTTCTGCATATGATGTTTGCATCTTATTTTGCTTGTATGGCGCTTTAGTAGCATTATAAGATGATCCCTCATTCAAATATCAAGATAAAAATGTGTTATTTCTTTAGTATGCACCGTTAAGAAAGTTTGTTATTTCGAGACACCATGTGATGATCGGGTGTGATAGACTCTACGTTCGCATATAATAGGTGTAAGACAGTTTTACACACGCGGGTACTAAGGTTCTTACTTGGTGAGCCTAGCATGTACAAACATGGCCTCGTAACATGAACTGAAAGGTAAAGCATGAGTCATATGGTTGATATGATGACCATCTAGATGCTCGCCTTTGAAGCTGCACCAATTCACGTGATGATCGGTCTTGGAATAGTGAATCTGGTTCATGTAATCACCAAAGAGACACGAGGGATGTTGTTTTTGAGTGGGCATTCATTTGTAATTATCGATTAGATGAACTCAATTTATCATAAACTTAGTCTAAATAATTTTTGCAAATTCTATTGTAGATAGCACCACCTTTTTTTTTCTAGTGTGTTCATGGAGAAAGAGAAACTTGCAATGAGTGGTAGCAACTTTACCAACCGGGCCCTGAACTTCAGGAATCTCATCACTGCTGCACAAAAGCAATATGTGCTAGAAGAACCGCTAGCCCCCTCCACCTGATGATGCTTCTAACGATGTAAAGAATGTTTACTTAAGTCGTTAGGAGGATCACAATATGGTTCACTATTAGTTGGAAAACAATGGTTGTTCTATTTATATGAATGTTATCTTTTATGGTCATGCACCTGTGGTGAATGGTTTATTTCTTTTGAATCTCGATAGTAGTAATACACATATTCATAATGTAGATGCCAAAAGGATTAAACTTAATGATGATATATCTACATATATGTGACACCGTCGTCTAGGTCATATTGGTGTAAAGCGCATGAAGAAGCTCCATTCTGATGGATTTTTAGAATCACTTGATTTTGAATCATTTGAGACATGTGAGCCATGCCTTATGGGCAAGATGACTAGAACCCCATTTTTCAGTACAATGGAGCAGGCGACATATTTATTAGGAATCATACATACTGATGTATGTGGTCCAATGAGTGTGTCGGCGCGAGGTGGATATCGTTATTTTGTTACTTTCACGGATGATTTCAGTAGATATGGGTATATCTACGTGATGAAACACAAGTTTGAAACCTTTGAAAAGTTTAAGGAATTTTAGAGTGAAGTGGAAAATCATCGTGATAGAAAGATTAAATTTCTACAATCTGATCATGGAGGTGAGTATCTAAGTGACGAGTTTGGCACACACATGAGAGTGTGGAATTGATTCACAACTCACGCCTACCAGAACACCACAGTGTAATGGTGTATCGGAGCATCATAATCGGACCTTATTAGATATGGTTTGATCTATGATGTCTCTGACTGACTTGCCACTTTCGTTTTGGGGTTATGCACTAGAAACATCTGCATTCACTTTAAATAGGGCACCATCTAAATCCGTTGAAATGACACCGTATGTACTATGGTTTGGGAACGAATCAAAGCTATCATTTCTAAAAGTTTGGGGATGCGATGTTTATGTGAAGAAACTTCAACCTGATAAACTCGAACCTAAAGCGGAAAAATGCGTCTTCGTAGGATACCCTAAAGAAACAATTGGGTATTCCTTCTATCACAGATCCAAAGGCAAGGTTTTTGTTGCCAAGAATGGATCCTTTCTAGAGAAGGAGTTTCTCGCGAAAGGTGTGAGTAGTAGGAAGGTAGAACTCGATGAGGTTACTGAACCTTCTCTTCATGAAACGACGAGTGGTGCAACGCGCCATAAATTGTTCCAGAGTTGACTTCACCAGATGAAGAGGGGACTAATGATAAAGATCACGAAACTCCGCACGAGGACACTAACAAACCTCGCAGGTCAAGCAGGACACGTGCAACTCCTGAACTGTATGGAAATCCTGTCATGAATTTCATGGTAGATGTAAATGATGACCATGTGACGTATGAAGAAGCGATGATGAGCCTGGATTCCAACAAATGGCTAGAAGCCATGCAATCTGAGATGGCATCCATGTACGAAAACTAGGTTTGGACCTTGGTGGACTTACCTCACGACCGAAAGGCCGTTGAGAATAAATGGATTTTCAAGAAGAAAACTGATGTTGATGGTAATGTGACCATCTATAAAGCTCGACTTGTCGCAAAGGGGTTTCGACAAATTTAAGGAGTTGACTACGATGAGACTTTCCCTCCCGTAGCAATGCTAAAGTCGGTTAGGATTATGTTAGCAATTGCTGCATTTTTCAATTTTGAAATTTGGAAGATGGATGTGAAAACCGCATTCCTCAATGGTTATATTGAGGAAGAGTTGTATATGATACAACCAAAGGGTTTTGTCGATCCTAAGGATGCTGGCAAGGTATGCAAGTTTCAGCGATCCATCTATGGACTGAAGCAAGCATCCCGGAGTTGGAATCTCCACTTTGATGAGGTGATCAAAGGGTTTAGATTGTCCAAACTTATGGAGAAGCTTGTATTTACAACAAAGTGAATGGGAGCTTTGTGGTATTGCTAATATTATATGTGTATGACATATTATTGATTGGAAATGATGTAGATCTTTTAAATAGTGCTAAAAGTTATCTAAACATCAATTTTCAATGAAGGACCTTGGTGAAGCTTCATACATACTAGGCACCAAGGTCTATAGACATAGATCAAGATGCCTAATTGGGTTATCACAAAGTACATACCTTGACAAGATATTGAAGAAGTTTAGTATGGACGGAAGTAAGAAACGATTCTTACCTATGTTGCAAGGCAAGACATTGAGTAAGACTCAAAGTCTGGCAACGACAGAAGAAAGAGAAGAAATGGATAAGATCCCATATGCCCCATCATAGGTTCTATTATGTATGCCATGCTATGTACAAGACCGGATGTGGCACATGCTATTAGCTTGACTAGCAGGTATGAATCTGATCCAGGTTTGGAACATTGGATAGAGGTCAAGAATATCTTTAAGAACTTGAGAAGGGCCAAGGACATGTTTCTCGTGTACGGAGGTGAAGAAGAGGTTGTCGCTAAGTGTTACATTGACGCTAGCTTCAACACCGACCCGGATGACTCTAAGTCACAATCCGGGTATGTTTTTCTCATGAATGGAGCAACAATTAGTTGGAGGAGTTCCAAACAACCCGTGGTGGCGGGATCAACAATGGAGGCGGAATATGTTGCTGCTTCAGAAGCAGCGTAGGAAGCAGTTTGGATGAAGGAGTTCATAGCTGAACTAGGTGTGGTTCCTAGTGTGTTGGACCCAATGGTGATCTATCGTGACAACAATGGAGCCACAACCAATGCCAAAGAACCGAGGTCTCACAAGAATTCCAAGCATATCAAGCGCCGTTTTCACTCCCTCTGTGAGAATATCAAGGATGGAGATATAAGGATTTATAAAGTACATGTGGATCTGAATGTAGCAGATCCGTTGAATAAAACTCTCCCTAAGGAAAAACATGATCAACACTAGAACTCCATGGGTGTTAGATTTATCACTATGTAATCTATATTATTGCCTCTAGAGAAAGTAGGAGACTGAAGGGAATATGCCCGAGAGGCAATAATAAAGTTGTTATTATCTTATTCCAAGTATATGATAGATGTTTATTTTGCATGCTATAATTGTGTTAATTGGAAATGTTAATACATGTGTGTTCAATAAACAAATATATAGAGTTCCTAGTTATGCCTCTCATATAAACTAGCTCATTGATTAACAAGATGATCAAGGTATCCTAATCATGGACATTGGATGTTGTTAATAACAAGGTCACAATATTGGCGGAATGATGTGATGAACATTCAACCAAAGTATAGTAATACGATCAAAGTCATTATGCTTACATTGCTATAACATCATGCGAAATAACCTTAATCCTTAGACCATGATATCATGTTAATTGCTAACACTGGAAGAGTACTTTGATAATATCAAACGGCACACCATAACAGGGTGACTATAAATGTGGGTTTGGGTACTCTCAAAGTGTTATGTTGAGGCTCATGGAT
Organism: Avena sativa; assembly: GCA_916181665.1. Classification (NCBI taxonomy): domain Eukaryota; kingdom Viridiplantae; phylum Streptophyta; class Magnoliopsida; order Poales; family Poaceae; genus Avena; species Avena sativa. The sequence goes on along the minus strand of OV702291.1, from coordinate 16,336,007 downwards.
AAAGAGTGAGATTTTTCCATCTCGATGATGGAGATATATATTCAGGGCCCTCTCGGTGGTATCACATTGACATAGCTTGCAAGCAAGTGATAAGATTACTAAGAATGTTATATCACGGGAACAAGAAAAGAGTACTTGTCGGTAACGAGATCAAACTAGGTATGGGGATACCAATGATCGAATCTCAGACATGTAATATATCGTGAGACAAATGGATTTAGTTACAATTTTAAAGGTTCTCACGATCACTAGAGTCATTGTTGAATGTGTGAGAGTCAGTACGGATCTCCAGGTCTTGCTACTGATTATTAATCAAAGAGGGGTCTCAATCATATCTATATTATTCATGAACCATAGGGTGACACACTTAAGGGATACCGACATTAATTGGAGCAAATATAATACCAGAGAAAGAATTTGAATGCACTGGAATTATTTTGATGGACACCAGAATTGTTTCAGGTTAAATTGCTGAAAATGGTTTCAGATGTAATATCGAAGTATTACAAGGGGGTTTGTGCAAATGTTTTTAATTAAAGTAATTAACAAATTTTCTGAATAAAACAAATAAAATAGTTGGGATTTCTATTTTCGTGCCCCTGGTTCGTTAGTTGTACTCAGTTTTCCCCAGCCGCTTTGTTTTTTCTCACTTTTGCCCTCCCTCCATTCCGAAACCCTCACATGTTCTCGGACGGGGGGATGCTGTTAAGTCAAAGGCTTGATTGTTACATGCTGACCGGTGGGATCACGTTGGGGCGGGTCGTGCATTGAGTGTTATGTTATGTCGCCTCGACCATTACATGCTGACAGGTGGGGCTAGGATACACAGTGGACCAACCATCCATCTCTCGTTGATTATAGGGGACGTGGTATGGGACCATGTGGGGCACGTCTGGTGGTCACGTGCGCCCTGTCGCCTAAATTGGAAGTTTGTTTGTTATTTTTATGATTGGCCTTTTTAAGAGTGTCGTTTGCCCTCTCTCTCGCTAACAGTTGTGTTATTTTTTGCCCAAAAAGGTAGCGAATCTAGAGCAGCTTCTCTCTTTATTCATTATTCCTTTTGCCCTTGTTTTTTCCAATCTGATAGCAAATCTAGAGCAGCAAAACTAACCACCACCATAAATAAATTCAGTAAACATAGCAGATATAGATAAAGCAGCTAATATAGGTTATATAGTATGGTACTTAACGAGGTTCGACAATTAGGCTGCTCGGCAGCAGTAGTGGACAAGTTCAACACAGACAAGACAAAAGAAGCTGCTTTATAGCAGCAGCAGATCAGTGGCCCCTCATGGCCTTGATGACCCACAAGTATAGGGGGTGTATCGCAGTATTTTCGATAAGTAAGAGTGTCAAACCCAACGAGGAGCAGAAGGTGCTGGCTAGTGGTATGGATCAGGAATTCTCTGCAAATACTTAGCAAACGGATTTTTAGGGTTTTTTGATAAAGCAAGTAAACAAAGTACGAGTAAATAAAAGACAGTAGGAATAAATGCAGCAAGTGGCCCAATCCTTTATGTAGCAAAGGACAAGCCGGTTGTATTACTTAAGATGACCAAACGTTCTCGAGGACACATGGGAAGACTGTCAAGTGCTTTCGCTTCATATAGTTGATTAATCTTCTTTAGCTTGCTAAGTGTTGTGTGGGTGAACCTGTGCTAATGTACCGCCCCATCCAAGACTAAAACATACTTGTGATTATACCCCTTGCAAACATCCGTAAGTACAAGAAAGTAATTAAGGTAGAAACCTAAACACAGCTTTAAACTCTAAGACCCTTACGTCCCTTGTTCAATGGTTTCCTAACGGGGGGTTCAGGTTTCTGTCACTCCGGCAACCCCTACGATTAGTAGCCAAATACACAATGCATTCCCCTAGGCCCATATAGGTGAAGTGTCATGTAGTCGACGTTCACATGACACCACTAGAAGAAGTACACCCCAACTTAAATATCAAACTATTGAATCTTTCTCAACACAACTCCACTACTAACAACAAGACTTCTCCCATGTCCTCAAGAACAAAACGAACTACTCAAAAGACGTCATATGGATCATGATCAGAGATGGAATAATGATGTATAACAATCTGAACATAAACAATAATTCGATGGTTCACTCAATAGCATCAACGACAAAGAGTAATCAACATCGGGAAAGTTTCCGCTATGAACTAATGCAAGATTCAACGCAATTGTTACAACAATATGGAGATGGTGATGAGGGTGCTGATGGTGATGATGGTGGTGGTGATGATGATGATCCCGATGAAGTCCAGCTTGATGGTGGTGTTGATGGCGACGATCTCCCCTCTCCGGGAAGGAATTCCCCCGGCAGAAATCTGTCTGCCGGAGAGATCTTTCTCTCTCGGTGTTTTCCGCCCCGCAGAGGCGGCATAATCTTTCTGTGGTCTCTCCCCGAGTCTTAGGGTTTCGGGAGGATGATATACACCAGAGGGGAGAGGCTGGAGTGGCCCAGGGTGGCCACACCACCTCCTGGCGCGGCCTAGGCCTGCCTGCGCCATGGGGTGGTGTGGGCCCCTTGTGGCCCATCTCCACTCCGTCTTCTGGCATCCTTAGTCTTCTAGAAAAATAGGATTTTCCGTATATTTTCCAGGATTTTCTGATCTTCGCGAATTTTGCCTCCAAACAGCACCTTTTCCATCAGAATCCTGACTGCAGCGGTCTATGCTCCAAAAGTCATCAACCATGCAAAAAATAGATGAAATAACATAAGTATCACCTCTCAATACGAAATATATCAATGAATAATAGTGAATTAAGACATAGAATAGTGATGCAAAATGGACGTATCAACTCCCCCCAAGCTTAGACTTCGCTTGTCCCCAAGCGAAACTGAGCTCAATAAACATGGCCTCAGGTTTATGGAGTGAAGAGTCGATAAAAGAATACAGACAAGAAGCATCACATTCATCAAATACATAGATCATAATAGAAGACAACTCACTATTATATAACTCAACTTGTAATGAGTAAAGGAAACACAATAAAGATACATAAAGTGAATCAGAATTGGTAATGACAAACTTAGCTCTTGGTCGAAGAATAGTTGATAATTTGCTGGAGTTCACAAATAGCTGGTTTTTCAATGAAAGCTTTCAAAGTAGTAAACATCAAGATAAGAGCAATGTGCAAAACAAGGAACATAAGACATGATTGAATAAATCATCATATGAATTAATGAAACACAACAAATCAAAATACTTGCTGAGATAGAGGGGAATAGGTTTAGTGACTCAACTGCAAAGCAAAAGAAAGGGCCCTTCAAAGAGGGAAGCAGGGATTGCAAGTCTCATAAAGACCTCCCAAAAATTATGATACTTACTAGCTTTTAGCTCTCATTGCCCCTATCATAGGCATCTTTAGGTGATTAAGGTTAAAGTGATAAAATATGAGGATATGCATTGACAAGTTGTAAGTTGAGAATCTCATGTCCCTTGAATACGAGGGCCGCTCCTCATGCTACTCAAGTTTAGTCACCGGTAAGTTCTTGTCATCGTAATCATATGTGTATCATTGAGAATCGCCAACAGGGTACCCCTTGCCCGATGATACGGAAGAATCCCCATATCAAAATGACAAGCCAAGCAGACAACAAGTATCTCAGCAATCTTCTTATTTACCATGGGAATATGGTGCTTTTTTCTCTCTTTCCTCTTTTCATAATATCTCTTTTTTTTCTTTTCTCTTTTTTTTCTCAATCTCTATCTCTTTTTTTATAAGAAGAATGCTTCATACATACTCGTTATGGTTACGCTGCAGGTTTCCACCATGTCAGCATGGATTAGACCAGTGGCCCAGGCGTTTCTCTAACACACATGCATAACTCCATGGACTTACAAGCTCCCCATTCATTTCACACCGACGACATCCATAGACAAAAGAACATGATATCAACTTGGTACAAAGTACCAGTGCAATGTTGAAAGCGTTCCTCATGACAGCATGGTTCTGCTAATTCACAACTTATAAAGGGGAAGCATATACGCAACATAGGTGAGCACAATGGTTCAAGTTTATTAAGTGCAAGAAAGTAAAGTGTGCCATCAAGTTCGTGAGAGCTTTACTCACTAATTTTCACATAACAAGTTTAATTTGGGAGGTAGATAAAACAAGAATTTACTTGGAATAGCAATAATGCTACTAGGTAGGTATGGTGGACACAAATGGAAAAGGTTTTGGTTTAAAGGAGGTGGATGCACAAGAAGAATTCCCTCTCAGTACAGGTTTTTAGCTAGCAAGGCTGGGTAGCAAGTATAATAGTTGAAGGAAACAAGCAAACATACAAGTGATAAAAACAAACATGCAATCTTCCTTGGAAGCACAAAAGATCTTAACTAGAGAATACTAAACTTATGAGCAAATCAAGAAAGAAAGATGATGAAATTATTTTTCTCTAGAGTACTTCTATGTTTTTCATTCAACTCTCAAAAATAGTGTTGCTACTGACCGAGCCAGGTTTGCCAATACCAACTAAATTAAATCAATGATCCCAAAGTGATACCAATACTAACAATAAGATCAATCATATAACCATGAATTGAAAACTAATATAAGCTATGCAAAAGAGTGAATGATAGAACTTCTCATTAATATTCCATAATGGCAACTCACACCAAGGGATACACATCTAACGAGAGAGGGGACACTTCCATAATGCAAACCATACTACATAATAACTCCTCTATTCATGATATGACTCTACTAATAAGGTAAAAAGATAGAAGATAGTGATGTGATACCACGCCACTCCCCCAAGCTTGGAACAAACCAAGGGGATGCCAAACCTGATGACAAATTACTCCTTCGGTGGTGGTATCCTCTCATGTTTGTCCATCTTCCAAGGTAATGGCTTCCCATCAACAAAGGACATCGTGGTTTCCAACATCCTGAAACTTGTAGCAGCACTTATGAGTTTAAATCTAGCCTCATACTCACAATTTTGATTTTGAACATCATAGAACTGTGCTTGCAGTTTGTTGGTTGTTTGGCGGAGTGAGAGGACTTCGTCTTTGAGTTCAGCAGTCTCTTTTTGGTGCTCGGTGATGAGTTCGGAACAAATCTTATGGATGATATCCACTTCGCGCTCCGCCATCTTCTTGTACCTAAAGACTTCTTGTTCCAATGCTTCCATCCAGTCCTCCAGACTTCCTTCACCTTTAGGGCCTTGAACCTCTTTAATCCGAACCTCCCCACCTTCGAGCAATAACTCCTTGGGATGAATCTTCAATTCTCTCATGTATGGGTTGATGATATCTTCCAAGGAATCTCCCTTAACTGATCCAGTGGAAGACATTAAGGCTACAAATCTGAGATTTTACCTGGCAGAAACAGATCGAAACAAAAACACGATGAAAACATGATACACGGACCTCGGGGGATCCGGGGGGTATATTTTACGAAGTTTCGTATCAAAAGGAAGGTACTGGGAGAAAACAAGTCGGAGGCGGAGTCCTGGGTGGCCTCACCACCTGGTGGCGCGGCCAAGGGTGGGCCCGCGCCATGGGGTGGTGTGGGCCACCCCGGCTCCGTTTCCGTCCCTTTTTCGCTTTGTAACTTTCCTTATTGACTGAAAACTGCAAAAATATAGTTGGATTGTATTTTCACGGAACTTTTCTTACCAGAACTATTACCTAGATGAAAACAGACTCTGCAGGTCTCTGAATTTGGTCCTCAATGAATTTCTCTAGAGTTATAACTTGAAAAGCATCAACATCTTCATTATAAGAATCTCCAGCAATATAGTGTTTGAGTCGCTGTCCATTCACTACTTGTGTAGTATTATCTTTTAGAGAAGAATTTTTTATTGCTCCTAAACGGTATACTTCTTCAATGATGAAAGGTCCTTCCCATTTTGATAGTAGCTTACCTGCAAAAATTTTGAGACGATACCTATACAATAGAACTTTCTCACCAACATGAAATTCTCTCTTAAGTATTCGCTTATCATGCCATCTTTTAACCTTTTCCTTAAAGAGCCTAGCATTCTCATAGGCTTCACTCCTCCATTCATCTAAAGAACTTAAGTCAAATAATCTTTTCTCACCAGCGAGCTTGCAATCTCTATTTAGTTCTTTCACTGCCTAGTAAGCTTTGTGTTCTAATTCTAAGGGTAGGTGACAAGCTTTCCCATAAACCATTTTATAAGGAGACATTCCCATAGGATTTTTGTAAGCAGTTCTATAAGCCCATAAAGCATCATTCAACTTCTTAGCCCAGTTTTTCCTAGACCTATTAACAGTCTTTTGCAAGATAGATTTAATTTCTCTATTTGATAACTCTACTTGCCCGCTAGTTTGGGGGTGATAAGCTGAAGCAATTCTATGATTAACATCATATTTAGCAAGGGTCTTCCTAAAACCACCATGAATGAAATGAGAACCCCCATCAATCATGAGATACCTAGGCACCCAAACCTAGGAAAGATAACATCCTTAAGCATTTTTAGAGAAGTCTCTCTGTCAGCACTCTTTGTAGGAATAGCTTCTACCCACTTAGTAACATAATCAACGGCAACAGGAATATGAGTGTAGCCTTTCGAAGGAGGGAAAGGACCCATAAAGTCAAATCCCCAACAATCAAAAGGTTCAATAACTAGAGAGTAGTTCATAGGCATTTCATTGCATCTAGAAATATTACCAACACGCTGACATTCATCACAAGATAGGACAAATTTTCTTGCATCTTTAGAAAGGGTAGGCCAGTAGAAACCTGATTGTAGTACCTTTTGTGCAGTTCTATCTCCTGCATGATGTCCTCCATAGGCACTACCATGACATTTACGCAATATCTCCTTTTGTTCATATTCTGGAACACATCTTCGCATAATACCATCAACTCCTTCTTTGTATAAGTGTGGGTCATCCCAAAAATAATGCCTCAAATCATAGAAGAACTTTCTTCTTTGCTGAGCTATAAAAGTTGGAGGCAAATACTTGGAGACAATAAAGTTAGCATAATCAGCATACCAAGGGCTTCCTCACGAGCTCACCCCTACTGCGGCTAACTGTTCATTTGGGAAACTATCATTAATAGGCATAGGGTCAAAAGAGATGTTTTATAAACAAGATAAATTATCAGCTACAGGGTTTTCAGCACCCCTCCTATCTACTATGTGTAGATCAAGCTCTTGTAAAAGCAGTACCCATCTAATAATCCTAGGCTTAGTGTCCTTCTTCGTCATAAGATATTTAATAGCAGCATGATCAGTGTGAATGGTTACTTTTGAGTCCACATATAGGGCCTAAACTTATCACAGGCAAAAACAACAGCCAGAAATTCCTTTTCAGTAGTGGCATAATTCCTTTGAGCAGCGTCTAGGGTCTTACTAGCATAATGGATAACATTTAACTTTTTATCAATACGTTGCCCAAGGACAGCCCCTATAGCAAAATCACTAGCATCACACATTATTTCAAAGGGTAAACTCCAATCAGGTGGTTGAACAATAGGGGCTGTAGTTAAAGCCTTCTTAAGAGTTTCAAAAGCTTCCCTACAATCATCATCAAATACGAAGGGTACATCATTTTGAAGAAGATTAGTGAGAGGTTTTGATATCCTAGAGAAGTCTTTAATAAACCTCCTATAGAAACCAGCATGACCAAGGATACTACGAATACCTTTGATGTCTCTTGGACATGGCATTTTCTCAATTGCCTCAACCTTAGCTCTATCAACTTCTATGCCTCTTTCAGAAACCTTATGCCCAAGAACAATCCCTTCATTAACCATGAAGTGGCATTTCTCCCAATTAAGAACAAGATTAGTTTCCTCACATCTCTGCAAAACTTTATCAAGGTTGTGCAGACAATTATCGAAAGAAGTTCCATAGACAGAAAAGTCATCCATGAACACTTCTACAATTTCTTCACAAAAACCATGAAAGATAGCAAACATGCACCTTTGGAAAGTAGCAGGAGCATTACATAAACCAAAAGGCATACGTCTATAAGCATCAGTTCCATAAGGGCAAGTAAAAGTAGTTTTTTCTTGATCTTGTTGTTTAACAGCAATTTGAGAGAAACCAGAATAATGATACGTCCAAAACGTATCTACTTTCCCGAACACTTTTGCTATTGTTTCTCCTCTATACTTGTGTGATTTGGATACAACTAATGCGGACTAACGCTGTTTTCAGCAGAATTGCCTTGGTGTCTAGTTTTTGTGCAGAAAACCAACTATTAGGAAAAATCCCGGAAAATATGCCAAAAATCCTATTTCACCCGAAGACTCCAGGAGCCAGAATACGAGACGGAGAAGAGCCAGGGGGTGGCCACACCACCTGGTGGCGCGGGCCAGGCCAGGCCGCGCCAGGGGGTGGTGTGGGGCCCCCAGGCACCCCCTCGGCGTCTCTCTTCGCCTACAAGGATCCTTCTAACCTAAAAACTTCGGGGGGGTCGACATTTTTCCAGAAGGAGTTCCGCTCCGCCGCCACCACCAGATTCCACTAAACAGTACCAGAAACTCCATTATGGCACCCTGCCGGGACGGGGAATTGGAGGAGATCATCGCCATCATCATCACCATCGCTTCTCCATCGACCATCCATGTTTCCCCCATCTATGAGTGAGTAATCCCCCGCTGTAGGCTATGGGGATGGTAGGGATTGGATGAGATCGTTCATGTAATGGCATCAGATTGTTAGGGCATGGTGCCTAGTATCTTTTATTAGTGCTTTATGACTTTATTGCGACTTGTTGTGCTTAATGCTTGTCACTAGGGCCCGAGTGCCATGATTTCAGATCTGAACATGTTATTGATTCATTATGATAGTATTGTTCTTGGTCTTATCTACAAGTTGTATACACACGTTGTTGTCCGGAACCTATGGCCGCGAAGTGACAGAAATCGGGATAACCGGAAGGGAATGGCTTTGATGTGAGGATCACATGTGTTCACGGAGTGTTAATGCTTTGCTCCGGTGCTCTATTAAAAGGAGCACCTTAATTGCCAGTAGTTCCCTAGAGGCCCCGCTGCAAATGGGCTGGCAGGACAAAAGATGTTGTGCAAGTTCTCATTGCGAGCACGTATGACTATATATGGAACACATGCCTAGGATTGTCTAGTACTTGGATGTTTTATCTTATTTATCTGCAATTGCCCTATGTTCTGATTGCTATGTGAATTGTATTGTCCATGCAACGCCCGCCCATCCATCCCTATGCCTACCGCACTCGAATCCCACTGTTTACTGCTTTTGTTACTACTGTCTTTGCTTTACTACTGCTGTTACTTTGCTATTCCTACTACAAAACTGTTGCTACTAATAAACTGCTGTGAGCAAGATTGTTTCTAGGTGCAGCTGAATTGACAACTCAGTTGTTAAGGCTTATAAATATTCTTTGGCTCCCCTTGTGTCGAATCAATAAATTGGGTTTCACTTCCCTCGAAAATACAGCGATACACCACCTATACTTGTGGGTCATCAAGACTATTTTCTGGCACCGTTGCCGGGGACCATAGCTTTATTTATCAAGTTCACTTGGATTCTCTATTGTTTGATGCTATCCATCCATCATGGGTAAGTCTCGTGATGGCACGTTTCCTATTTTACCATCCACTACAAGAAGAGGTACGGTTCTGAACACCTCTGCTGCTCTTGATTCACCGTCTGTTATAAGTAAGCTCGTTACACCACCACATACACATGTTACACACACTGCTACTACTGCTGAATCTGAAACTTCTGATGCTTATGATGTTGCTTCTACTGTGCTTGATAAGAGTGGTTCATTAGGTCCTTTCCTAGATGCTACGATTGCTAGAACTATAGCTGGAAATACCGAACCTCCTAATGAAGACACTACCACACCTGTTAGCTCACCTGAGTCTAGTGAGAGTTATGATATTGAAGATGGTTATGTTGAGATGACCGATGAGTTTATTAAAGAATGTAAGAACACCCATGATAGGAGCGCTGCTAAGAGTCTCCTTGAGAGGCGTACTATTAGACCCAAATTATCTCTTGCTGCTAAGTTTGCTGCTTCTCCCATAAACATTATAGATGAAGATTATGATTTCTCTCTCAATCTATCTTACATAGCTATTGTCGAGAAAGAACCTTTTTGTGGGACTAAGAATGAAAGTGCGGTAGCACATATGAATGAACTTTCTACCATGAGTGGCTTGTTTTCTGATGATATTAAGATGCGTACTTACTTTGTTGCTAAGATTTTCCCCTTTTCGCTGAAAGGAGAAGCTAAAACTTGGTTTAGTAATTTACCTCCTGGATCTATTAATAGCCCTGAGTGCTTGATTAGTACTTTCCTGCAGAAATATTTTCCTCCCAGTGCTAGACATGCTATTTTGCAGGAACTTTTTGATTTTAAACAGGGAGAAAAAGAGGTATTGCCTGAATCTTGGGCAAGGTTTTGTGCTTTGATTCATGCACAGGCTAGAAGTCCTTTACCTAAGAATGAGCTTCTTGATATATTTTATAATGGACTAACCGAGGAATCTAGGACATACCTAGATAGTTGTGCTGATTGTGTTTTCAGGAATAGGACTCCAAAGGAAGCTGAGGAATTAATGGCTAAAATAAGGAAGAATTATGAAGATTGGACTCCTCCTAAACAAGCTATACCTGAAGTAATTGTACCTGATCCATCTATTCTTGTGCCTATTCCAACATCAAAGAAGAGGGGAGTTATTGAATTAAATGATGAAGTGATGAAGGAAGCTAAGAAATGTCTTAAGGAGAAGGGAATTAAAGCTGCAAATGTCAAGAATTTACCTCCTATAGAAGAATTATGTAAGCCTATTTCCTACTCATCCACTATTGAGGTACACTCTCTCCAACACTTTGATGAAGGTGATATCCCTTACTCTAAACCTCCTGATCAATGCTTAGAAGAATTTGATATCTTTATTGTTAAGCAAGATAACTTTAATAAAAGGGTGCAAAATCATCTAATGGAAAACACTAGAGTTATTGTTGAGTTGAAAGATATTGTGGAAAGAACCTCTAATGATGTTAAAATGATTGTTAAACACTTTCAAATGGTTCAAACTCAAATAGATCAACTCGTTAAAGTGCAAAAAGTGAAGGGAATATGCCCGAGAGGCAATAATAAAGTGGTTATTATCTTATTCCATGTTTATGATAAATGTTTATTTTACATGCTAGAATTGTATTGATTCGAAAACATCAATACATGTGTGTTTAATAAACAAAAAGGGTTCCTAGTCATGCCCCTCTTATAGACTAGCTTGTTGATTAACAAGATGATCAAGGTTTCCTGATCATGAACATTGGATGTTGTTAATAACAAGGTCACACCATTGGTGGAATGATGTGATGAACATTCATCTGAAGTATAGCATTACGATCAAAGTCATTATGTTTATATTGCTATAACATCATACGAAGTAATCTTTATCCTTAGACCATGAGATCATGTTAATTGCTAACACCGGAAGAGTATCTTGATAACATCAAACGTCACACCGTAACAGGGTGACTATAAAGATGGGTTCAGTGCTACGAAGGTGTTATGTTGAGGCTCATGGATCAAGAGTGGAATTTTTCAATCCCGATGATGGATAGATATACTCTGGGCCCTCTCGGTGATATCACATTGAAATAGCTTGCAAGCAAGTGATGTGATCACTAGAATGTTATATCACGGGAACGAGAAAAGAGTGCATGTCGGTAACGAGATAAAACTAGGTATGGAGATACCGATGATCGAATCTCGGACATGTAATATATCACGGGACAAAGGTATTTAGTTACTAGCGTTAAAGGTTCTCACGATCATAGAAGTCATCGTTGAATGTGTAGGAGTCAGTATGGATCTCCAGGTCCCGCTACTGATTATTGATCGGAGAGGGGTCTCGATCATGTCTACATTATTCGCGAACCATAGGGTGACACACTTAAGGGATACTGACACCATTTGGAGCAAATATGTTTTCAGATAAAGATTTAAGAAAGCGCTGGAATTATTTCAATAGACACCGAAACTGTTTCGGGTGAAATTGCTGAAATTTGTTTTGCATGTAATATTGAAATGTTGCAAGGGGTTTTATGTGAATGTTTGTTAATTAAATTAATTAACAAAATTCTGAATAAAAAATAATAAAAGAGTTTTATTAAAAGAGAGAGCATTAAATTTGGAGAAATTTAATGCATTTAAAGTGGAGACTTTAAAAGAGAATATGAAGGGGCAAATTTATGTGGAGGGAGTTACCACCACATGAATGGAGGAGGTGAAGAGTCACCTCCTCCATGCGCCGGCCATGAAGGAGGGGCACCCCCCCTCCTCCTATAAAAGGCCACCCCCTCCTCACTTCTCACACACACCTCCTTGTGAAGGATCTCTCTCCCCCTCTAGTATTATTCCCCCATGGTCTCGGATTAGCGAGATACATGTTCCCGGTGGCTTTGTCTGGAAAGGAGTTGCTGCTTCCGCTGCTTTGTTGGAGCGAGGGACGGAGGTTGTCGGGGTACTGGACGTGTGTGCGATCACGGATGCACCGCTGCTTTGCGGTGCTGGACTTGGTGGTGCTGGAGCTGGATCTGATGGACGTGCTGGAGCCGGACCTGCTGGACTTCATCACGACCTTGAGATCGGCAAGTGTACGACTACATCAACCACGAGTTCCTACTCGTTAACAAAGCTCGTTGTCTACGAGGGTAAGTTCTCGTTGGATGTATGTCCACCCATTACTTTGTACCTAGTAGATAGATCTTGGCGTGTAGTTCACACCGTAGGAAAATTTTTGTTTTCTATGCTGCGGACCCAACAGTGGTATCAGAGCCTGATCTATGCGTAGGTGCTTAGCACGGGTAGTACACATATGTTGATATGTGGGCGATGATGATCATGTTATTGCATCTTCTATGTATTTTGGATATTGGTGGCATAGTGGGATGAAGCGGCCCGGACCAACCTTACATGTCATCGTACATGAGACCGGTTCCACGACTGACATGCAACTAGTTTTGCATAAGTGGCTGGCGGGTGTCTGTCTCTCCTACTATAGTCAATATCTGATTTACAACGAGTTGCTAATAACTTAGTTATCCTCGTTGTGGTTCATGTTCGTAGGTAAGAACGGTTCTATCTCCGAAAGCCCTAAGCCACGTAAAACTTGCAATTGATAAATTAGAGGCGTCTAGTTTAGATCGTTGCTGGGCTAGTGTATTGATATGGTATTGTTGTAAGTAGATGTATGATAGATACTCTTACAACACACTCAACGTGTAAGTTCCATAGACCTTGGCCTTACACACAAAGGAATGATAGAGATCATACCATGATGTAAGTGATAGAGATCAAATGCATGGACCATATCATCTCACTTTACACATTAGATATTAGCATCTTATACTGCTAGTTTGGCGCTTTCTATAGCATTGTAAGATGATCCCTCTTTTAGATATCAAGATAAAAATGTGTTCTTCCTTAAGTATGCACCGTTCTATGGATCTTGTTTCGAGACATCACGTGATGATCGGGTGTTCTCAACTCTACGCTTTCATGCAACGGGTGTAAGACAGTTTTACACACGCGAATACTAAGGTTCTTACTTGGCGAGCCTAGCATGTACAGACATGGCCTCGGAACACAGACCGAAAGGTTAAGCATGAGTCACATAGTTGATGTGATGACCATATGGATGCTCGCCTTTGAAGCTACACCGACTCACGTGATGATCGGACTTGGTGTAGTGGATTTGGTTCATGTAATCACCAAAAAGGCACGAGGGATGTCGTTTTTGAGTAGGAGTTCATTTCTAATTTGGATTAGTCGAACTCAATTTGTCATAAACTAAATCGAAGTGAATTTGCATAATTTGTTGTAGTCATTGGCATTTGTTCACTACCTTATGCTTAGTTTTTATTTGAGATAATAGAACTATAGAATTCTGGATATTTACGTTACGAACTGGTATCGTATTGTTTTGAATGTCAATTTAAAGTTTAGAAGTCCTATTGCAAACTTTCAGCAAACTCTATTTACTCCATGAAGTTTAATAAGTAGTATTAAATAGAGAGTAAGAATTCCAATGTTAGTATCTAAAGTATCATGTTTGCCTCCATGATTATTGATATTCAAAAGGTTGTTTTAATATCAAGATTATATTGGAGCTAAAATTGTTTCAGAAACCATCATGTGTGAAAGATATTGTGATATCTGAAACAATGTTTTTTGGTTGCATTATGATAGAGTATAATTTAGCAAAATACACGTTCTCATATTGTATGAGAATTTGTGAAGGACGGAGATGTTAGGCATCCGAATCTACCAAAATGGTTTTGGAAACTGATATTATACTCGTGATTCTTCCTTATAAGCTATAGTAGCTTGATCATGAAAGTTGTCATGATAAGGATGAATAGAAGATGTAAGTAAAATGTTTACTACACTAATAGATTACTAAAGAATGGATTTTTGAAAGAACACCAAACATTTGATGATGGTGATCCACTTCAAAGTGCAAGTCCAAAGGTATTAGTATTTGACTATATACGCTTTGTACCATGTGTCATGTTGATGACACCACTATTGATGTTGATAGATTCTTTTAAAAGAAAAGGAATTGCTGAAAGAGAATCTATAAAATATTTGGCAGAAAATAAAAGGTTGGAGATGTCCAACTTAGGTATATAGAAGATATACATGTTATGGCTATATTCCTTGCTTGTTAAACAATGTGGTTCTTAGGTATTGGATACCAAATTGGTTGGTATGAAGTGTCATACAGGACAACGCAATTCATGAACTACAATGGCCTAAGTAACCAGCAAGAGAATGAGTGATGATGTTCATCGAAAACAAATAAAGTGTTATTGTGTTTTTCGTTGTCATCAAACCAAGCCTTCAAGATTTGTTTAAATAATTGTTATTTTGTTCCGGTATTATGAGAACAATGGCTGTTCAAATAATTACCATATTCCATAAAGGATGGATGAACTTTTACAAGTCTAGTGGGAGAAATCACATCCATAAACACTATTGCTAAAATGTCCCAAGACAAATGATTGAAAGATCACTTATGAAGTGACATCGCTATTTAAATTATATTTGAAAGAAAACATGAAGAAACTCCATGTTGATGGATTTTTGGAGTCTTTGATTTTGATCAATTGACGCGTGTGAGACTTTCCTCGAGATAATTTAAACTCCGTTCATAGGCCAAAGAGGAACGGATGACTAGCTTATTGGAAATTGTGCATGCTGATGTGCATAAGTCCATTATGTGTAGCCATATGCGATGGATATTTTTGCTTCATATGCTTTCTTCAAGAATTTGAGTGAATATATCTATATATTTACTTAATAAGGAAGAAGTATGAAACATTTGAAAGTTGTTCAAAGACTTTCAAGATGAAGTGAAAAATCATTGTAACAAGAAAATAAAGAGTTTATGATTCGATCATAAAGGAAGATATTTGAGTTACATGTTTAGCAAAAACACCTAAGACTTGAGGAATTGTTCCATGATTTGTGTTTCTCGATAAACCATAGGAGTATGGCATATTCGAGAGATGAAATCAAACCATGTTTGACATGGTGAGATCAAAGGTGTCATTTATAAAACTGCCATTATGTTTTAAGGATTGAAGCTTTAGAGACTACCGCTTTTACACTGAAAAGAGCACCATCGTGATCCGTTGAAATGACACCATATGAGTTATGGTTTGGGATAAAACCCGAATTGTCTTTTCTTAAATTTTGGTATGCTATGCATAAGTAAAATGTTTACAACCAAAGTCGAATGAGCACGTCTTTGTAGGTTATCCCAAAGAATTTGTTGGGATTTTCTCCATAACACCGAGGACAAAAGAGTTTGTTACTTGGAACGTCAAGTTTCTTGAGAAGGAATTTTTCGTGAAAAGTTAAGTGGGAGGACAATAGAACTTTGATAAGGTTGTTGAACCTTAGCTATATGTGCTAAGTAGCGCAGCGCTTGAAAGTGTCCTGGCGGCGACCACAATGCTCATGGCTCTCATGATTACAAAAGGTGTGATCTCGGAGATTAAAGTTCCTATAGAACCGTGTGGGTCGGTAAGAATCAAATAGTAAGATTTGATAAGCAAGTCGTTATTGTTTTGACAATGATGAACCAACTACATGCAAAGAAGCGATGATGGGCCCTGACTCCATAAAATGACTAGAAGTCATAGAATCTGTGATAGTATCCATACACGAGAAATCAAGTTTCTGAACTTGGAAGACCCTCCAGAAAGGCGTGAAGCCTATCGGTCGTGTTTGGATCTATAAAGAAATAAGACATGGATGTTTAACATCTATGAAATAGTCGACATGTCGGAAAGAAGTTTACGAAAATGTTCAAGGAGTTGACTATGACAAGATTTGATCTTTCATAGCGATATATAGTCTTGACGGATTAATATAGCAACCACTACATATAATTTGGTATATGGTAGTTGAATAAACAAAACAAGGTTCTTCTAATAGAACGGTAACCTAGGACATGTACATGACATGGTCCGAAGGGTTTTGTTAATTCAAAGGGTGCTAAAAGGGCATGTAAACTTCAATAGTTGAAGTAAGCATAGCAGAGTTGGAATCTTCACCATGATGAAACTGTTAAAAGAGTTTAAATTCATCGGAGATGATGAAGATGCTTGCATTTGCAAGAAATTAAGTGGGAGCGCTGAGACATATTTCTAATACATTATGTAGAGGACATATTGTTGTTTGAAAATGATGTATCTTGAATTGACACAAGTTAAGGATTTCATTAAAAATAAGATTTCGATGAAAGACTTGGGCAAACCTAGAATATTAGGCATCAATATCTATATGGATAGATTAAGGCGCTAATATGGTTGTGCCAGACATACATATATAAGATATTGAAAGGGTTCAATATGAGATATTGAAAGGGTTCAATATGGAAACAACAAGAAAGGTTCTTGCTGCATGGAAAGGATTGTATCAAAATTCAAGTGTTTCAACACTTGGTGAGTAAAATCACATGAAGATTTTGATCGATTATACCATGATATGTATATATCCAGAATGTCCTATGCTCTAAATGTTATGAGCATATACCAGAATGATTCATAAGATGATCATTGGACAATAGTAAAGATATTCTTATGAGCTTTGGAAGAACTAAGAATATATAATGTATAAGTGACAAATAGTTAAAGGTAGTTCATTGTAAAGTGTTACATTGATACTAGTTTTGTCACAAGATACAAATTAAATTTATCTCAATTTAGACTATGGGTGGCACAATGTAATCGAAAGGATGTTCCATGATGGATTTGGATGAGTTCCAAAGTTGAGACATTGTGACGGATACTACAACAAAAGGCTAAGTATATGACTGCTATAGTAGCAGCATAGGAGGGCATTTGTGTTAAGTAGTTTGTTATCAAACTAGGTGTGGTTCAAAGTGGGCTAATACTATGAAGATATATTGTGTGACAATAATATCAACATATTTTGAGCCGAACAAACTAAAGGTCTCACCAGAGGACCAAATTTATACAATGCCATCTTATTTGAGAATGAGTGATGCGTAGAGACGCAAAGACATGCAAATACACACGGACCTGAAACTGTCAGATCCGAAGATTATGTTAACCACTAGCAATAGCATATATGCAACACCAGAAAGCCATAGGTGTTCAATGCGCAAAGTTTTTCAAACTAGATTATTGACTCTAGTGCAAGTGGGAGACTGAAGGGAATATGCCCGAGAGGCAATAATAAAGTGGTTATTATCTTATTCCATGTTTATGATAAATGTTTATTTTACATGCTAGAATTGTATTGATTCGGAAACATCAATACATGTGTGTTTAATAAACAAAAAGGGTTCCTAGTCATGCCACTCTTATAGACTAGCTTGTTGATTAACAAGATGATCAAGGTTTCCTGATCATGGACATTGGATGTTGTTAATAACAAGGTCACACCATTGGTGGAATGATGTGATGAACATTCATCCGAAGTATAGCATTACGATCAAAGTCATTATGTTTATATTGCTATAACATCATACGAAGTAATCTTTATCCTTAGACCATGAGATCATGTTAATTGCTAACACCGGAAGAGTATCTTGATAACATCAAACGTCACACCGTAACAGGGTGACTATAAAGATGGGTTCAGTGCTACGAAGGTGTTATGTTGAGGCTCATGGATCAAGAGTGGAATTTGTCAATCCTGATGACGGATAGATATACTCTGGGCCCTCTCGGTGATATCACATTGAAATAGCTTGCAAGCAAGTGATGTGATCACTAGAATGTTATATCACGGGAACAAGAAAAGAGTGCATGTCGGTAACGAGATCAAACTAGGTATGGAGATACCGATGATCGAATCTCGGACATGTAATATATCGCGGGACAAAGGGATTTAGTTACTAGCGTTAAAGGTTCTCACGATCACAGAAGTCATCTTTGAATGTGTAGGAGTCAGTATGGATCTCCAGGTCCCGCTGCTGATTATTGATCGGAGAGGGGTCTCGATCATGTCTGCATTATTCGCGAACCGTAGGGTGACACACTTAAGGCATACCGACACCATTTGGAGCAAATATGTTTTCAGATAGAGATTTAAGAAAGCGCTGGAACTATTTCAATAGACACCGAAACTGTTTCGGGTGAAATTGCTGAAATTTGTTCTGCATGTAATATTGAAATGTTGCAAGGGGTTTTATGTGAATGTTTGTTAATTAAAGTAATTAAGAAAATTCTGAATAAAAAATAATAAAAGAGTTTTATTAAATGAGAGAGCATTAAATTTGGAGAAATTTAATGCATTTAAAGTTGAGACTTTAAAAGAGAATATGAAGGGGCAAATTTATGTGGAGGGAGTTACCACCACATGAATGGAGGAGGTGAAGAGTCACCTCCTCCATGCGCCGGCCATGAAGGAGGGGAACCCCCCTCCTCCTATAAAAGGCCACCCCCTCCTCACTTCTCACACACACCTCCTTGTGAAGGATCTCTCTCCCCCTCTAGTATTATTCCCCCATGGTCTCGGATTAGCGAGATACATGTTCCCGGTGGCTTTATCTAGAAAGGAGTTGCTGCTTCCGCTGCTTTGCTGGAGCGAGGGACGGAGGTTGTCGGGGTACCGGACGTGTGTGCGATCACGGATGCACTGCTGCTTTGCGGTGCTGGACTTGGTGGTGCTGGAGCTGGATCTGATGGACGTGCTGGAGCCGGACCTGCTGGACTTCATCACGATCTTGAGATCGGCAAGTGTACGACTACATCAACCACGAGTTCCTACTCGTTAACAAAGCTCGTTGTCTACGAGGGTAAGTTCTTGTTGGATGTATGTCCACCCGTTGCTTTGTACCTAGTAGATAGATCTTGGCGTGTATTTCACACCGTAGATTTTTTTTTGTTTTCTATGCTGCGGACCCAACAAAAAGACTTGCTAGTTAATGCTGCTAAAGAAAAACATGCTTATGAAATTAGAACTAGAAGTGGAGCTGCTACCCAGGATCCTCTATATCCTGAGGGGCATCCCAAAAGAATTGAGCAGGATTCTCAACAAGCTGAAAAATAGTGGTTCTAGTCGTAAGAAAAGGAAAAAGAAACATAAAACTGTTGTAGAACCCTCTGAACCTGCTATAGATCCTAATAGTATATCTATCTCTGATGCTGAAACTGAAAGTGCTAATGAAGAAAAAGTTGAAGAAGAACCTGAAAACCACACTAAGAATACTAAATACACCAAAGAAGATTTTATTGCTAAGAAACATGGTAGTGAAAGAGAACCATGGGTCCAAAAACCTATGCCTTTTCCCGATAAGAAACACAAGTCAAAGGAAGATGAACACTATAATGAGTTTTGTGAGTGGATGAAGCCTTTATTCTTGCAAATTCCTTTGACTGATGCTATTAAATTGCCTCCTTACTCAAAGTATATGAAGGACATTGTCTCTAATAAAAGGAAGATCCCTAATGAAGAAATTTCTACTTTGCTTGCTAATTATTCCTTCAATGGTAAGGTTCCTAAGAAACTTGGAGACCCAGGGATTCCAACTATCCCTTGCTCTATTAAGAACAGTTATGTTAGAACTGCTTTGTGTGATTTGGGAGCTGGAGTTAGTGTTATGCCTTTCTCTCTCTATAAGAGGCTTCAACTTGAAAAATTAATACCAACTGATATATCTTTGCAAATGGCTGATAAATCTACCACTATTCCTATGGGTATATGTGAGGATGTACCTGTTCAGGTGGCTCACAATTGCTTGATACTAACTGATTTTGTTGTGCTTGAAATGCCTGAAGATGATAATATGTCTATTATTCTTGGGAGACCTTTTCTTAATACTGCAGGAGCTGTTATTAATTGTAATCAAGGAAAGGTGACCTTCAATGTTAATGACAAGGAACATACTGTCTATTTCCCCAACAAGATTGAAAGGACTTATGGTTTGAATTCAATTGAACATGTTGAAGGCATTCAAGTTGGAGAAATATATTGTCCCATACCAAGAGAAAAATTTGAAACTATTATGATTGGGACCATTGCTATCAAGGTTAAGGTAACAAAATCATTAGTGGAGTACAAAGTTTTGTCTCATATGCAATTGTTTTGGTAGCAAGACTTGATCAACCTTGCTAACAAAAGGATTCCATTGAACAAAACAATGTTTTCATTATGATTATCTCCGTTTATTTCTATCCTTTGCATTTTAGTTTTTGCTTTCATTTAGTTTTCTTTTTGTTGTTAGTTGCTTGCATGCTAGAACTTCTGTAGTTCTAGCCTTGTTTTGTCCTTGCATCATGTTTCCAAAAGAAAAAAAAATCTGAAAAAATCATTCTTCTATTTCTGAAAAATGCCCAAAAATAAAGTGTCTCAAATAATTCCAGAAAATTCATATTAAATTTTTACGTGAAAAAAGGGGCAAAGGAGTACCTGGTAGGTACCAGGGGGCCCACCAGGCAGGCACACCACATGGTGGCACGACCAGCCTTGGGTGGCGCCATGCCCTGGTGTGGGCCACCCTTGGCCCCCCACCAACTCTCTCACCTGCCACTTTCTTCTCTCTCCTGAGTAAGCTCCAGTTCATAGCTCAAAATCGTGTTCTTGCTGTGCTTGCTCTCGATTTTTTCGATCTCCTTGCTCAGCCCATCTTTCTTGCTGAAATTTGGAGCATTTGTTCCCTGGTATGTGACTCCTCCCCTTGTCCAAGTAGATTTGTGTTTAGTGGATTATATGTTGAGTATTTTGCTGCTGTAGGTGACTAGTTATGAGAGCTTGTAAGCTTGTTTGATGCTTAGAGATATAGTTTTGATGCATGTTTAGGCCTTTTGCAAGTCCCTATGAGTAGAATCCTTCATTATATTTACTTTGCAATCACTTGTTTAATAGGTGTTTAAATTTCAGAATACCAAGCATGAACAACCATACTTTTGGAGAGATATTTGAGAGTGATGCACCTAGGAAGTCGAGGCCCTCAAGAACAGCCTCTCAAGCTAGGCCATCATACAATGAAGACCTCATTGCAACCCGTATTGGCAGTGAAAGGGATGATGGGGATGCTCACCCATCCTCTTTTCCTTGTTTTACTTTCTTACAAGCTGCAGGTATTCTTGATGATTTCTTGGTACTGATCGAGAGGGTTTGTTTGACCTCATATATGAAAGATGAGAGTGCACAATACGCTATGCTCACCAAAGCTTTTGTTGAGAGCTTCACGTTTACTAACACACCCTATCAATCTACTGTCTCTTTTAAAATCTATGATCTGCCCTTCACCATGCCTTTGGAGAGATTTTGCAGTATTGTAGGTGTGCGTATGACAGGGACAGTGAAGAAAATTCAAGGGCGACCCGCTGATTTGTTGGAGCTTTACCGAGGGGTGACCAATGATGATGACCGCGTAGCGCAGCACGGAAAGATAAGAAATATCCAACTCCCCGCTCTTAGATACTTTGCATATTATCTTGCCACTAGTGTTTTGGGTAGGGAGAACACTAGTAATATCTCCAACTATCATTTATCATTCCTTACTGCTGTGCTTAACAATGACACTCGGTACAATCTTGGCTCGCTTATTGCTCGCCGCTTAGCTGCTAGGGGGCCTATCTATGGGGGCATCATTGCATCACGCATAGTCAATGCATTAGGTCTTTCAGTGGACCCCGATGATGCTATGCTAGCACCACAGAGGCTTGACCTTGCTGCCATGAAAACTCATCACTTTGTCACTGCTACCTCTGATTTGAACAATCTAGTATATAGGATGCTTTTCACTAACGGGGATGAAAGGGAGATCCTTTTGCCACAACTTGCTTTGTTTAGTGTTCACAGGAGACCGTGGTCGCGCTCCAAGGAGGAGGTGGACGAGCAGCTTCGCTTGCTAGGTTTCCACGAGCAACACCAGGAGGATGTGCCCTCCTATGATTACTCCGCACATTACGGAGGGACGTACTCGAGCTCGCACTAGGACGAGGGTACCTCCTCGTAGTACCACGGTAACACTTCATCCTGGCCAGCTTGGGATTGATACCCACTTAGGCCAAAAGCCTAAGCTTGGGGGGAGGTACGCCGACACCGCACTCATCTCCATATCATGTTGCATCAGTACTTTGTATATTCATGTTTTCGTTCTCTTTTTAGTTTTCGTTCTTCTTTGCTTTTGCTTTCTAAAACACAAAAAGACCAAAAATATTTTTGTTGTTTCTCTTTGGTTTGCTTCTTCTTTTTGCCTTGGTTTGTTTTTCCCTTTTTGCTTTGTTTGAACTATTCGAAAAACCCAAAAAGATTTTGCTTTGCTTGTTTTTCCCTTTTGGTTCTTGTTTAAAAATCGAAAACACCAAAAATATTTGTCGTTCTTCTTTGGTTTTTGCGAGTTTGCTACAGGGTTCGGTAGTCCTCAGTGGATATTGGTTTCATATTATTATTCAAGCCACACAAGTGAAGAGCAATAATGAGGATCAATGACAACTTGAGGCATGGTAAGAGGCTGGTAACGAACTCTATTTGTTTTCATTTCTGTACATATACTCATCATTGTGGGCTTGCTTAGTCCGTTCAAGTAGGGTGTATGTCATCGTTGGATGCTTAGTAGTTCTTGCTTTCTTATGATTAGCTCCAGCTTGCTAATAGTTTGTAGCATGTCTTATGAATGTTTGCTTGCATTGCTCTATTCATAAATTGGTATGACACTGTGGTATCCTCCTCTGAATATTTCATTTGAATTGACTTGGCACATGCTCACGCATGCACAAGACTGTGATAATCAGTTAAGCCTTGATGAATTATTTTGCCTTGAGGATCTTGAATCATTTTCATGCCATGAGTAGTCATGTTTTGTCGCAAGCATGATAATGATAGCTATTGCTCTCTCGTTTATCGCTCCCTTACTTTTGCTAGCCTTCACTTCCACTGAGTGTTTTACTCATGTTTCCAACTCCCTAAACCAAATATTTCCAAAGTGTCCACCATACCTACCTATTAGCATCATTTGCTACTCCCGTGCATATTCATTATGCCTTGTTTTCTTCCGAATAAAATGTTTGCTTGTTATGGGAAAACTAGTTAGTAAAGCTCTCACGAACTTGATGGCACACTTTATTTCCTACACTTAATAAACCTGAACCATTGTGAACTCTCCATGAAAGTTATATGCTTGCAAATTATAGGCTGGGGATTAGCAGAACCGTGCTGTCATGGGGAACGCTTTCAACACTTGTAAATATATACCCAATTGATACCTTGCTCTTTTGTTTGCGGATGTCGTCGGTGTGAAATAAAAGGGGAGCTTGTAAGTCCATGGAGTTATGTATGTGTGTTAGAGAAACGCTTGGGCCGCTGGTCTAATCCATGCTGACATGGTGGAAACCTACAGCATAACCCTAATGATATCTATGAAGCATTCTTCTTTAAAAAAAAGAGAGATAAATAGCTATTGAGAAAAAGAAAAAAAGAGATTTATGAAAAGAGGAAAGAGAGAAAAAAGCACCATTTTCCCATGGTAAATAAGAAGATTGCTGAGATACTCATTGTCTGATTGCCTTGTCATTTTGATATGGGGATTCTTCCATATCATCGGGCAAGGGGTACCCCGTTGATGGTTCTCAATGATACGCACATACTTACGATGACAAGAACTTACCGGTAACTAAAGTTGAGTAGCATGAGGAGCAGCCCTCGTACTCAAGGGACTTGGGATTTTCAGTTTATAGTCTATCAAGCATATAACTCAGATTGGACCTCACTTTCACCTTAACCACATTAAAGATGCTTATGATAGGGGCAATGAGAGCTCAAAGCGAACGAGTACCATACTTTCAGCATTTGGAAGCCTTTCAAAATTATTCAAAACCTTTTCTTCTACTTGTTGAGTCTCCACATATTCTTTGAGCACCTTCTTGAGAGCATAGTTGTCATTTCTTTGTGTTTGTTCCATTACTTGATTATTTGTGTTATGACTTTGATGCTTGTATCTTTGATATCTTTACTTCTAGTCATCACTTGAACTTCAGAGGTGCCTTGGCATTCATAATCAAAGGCAAGCGAGATACCACTCTATCATACCTTTTTATGAGCATTGTAATGTTGCTTACGTTTGTGCTTCGTGCTACTTATTATTCTTGAGTTGGAATCTCTTCATAGCTTGCAATGACTATTAAGTAGAATCAGTTGCATACTCTTTATTATGAATTGTCCAAGTAGTTGATCACATTGCTAAGAATATTTACATCATATGAAGCAAATGTGTTCGTGAAAGTTCTTTTATCGCACTCAGTTTTCAACTGAATTTCTTGAGGACAAGCAATAAGCTAAGCTTGGGGGGAGTTGATACGTCCAAAACGTATCTACTTTCCCGAACACTTTTGCTATTGTTTCTCCTCTAAACTTGTGTGATTTGGATACAACTAATGCGGACTAACGCTGTTTTCAGCAGAATTGCCTTGATGTCTAGTTTTTGTGCAGAAAACCAACTATCAGGAAAAATCCCGGAAAATATGCCAAAAATCCTATTTCACCCGAAGACTCCAGGAGCCAGACGGAGAAGAGCCAGGGGGTGGCCACACCACCTGGTGGCGCGGGCCAGGCCAGGCCGCGCCAGGGGGTGGTGTGGGCCCCCTAGGCACCCCCTCGGCCTCTCTCTTCGCCTATAAGGAGCCTTCTGACCTAAAAACTTTGGGGGGTTCGATGTTTTTCCAGAAGGAGTTCCGCTCCGCCGCCACCACCAAATTCCACGAAACAGTACCAGAAACTCCGTTCTGGCACCCTGCCGGGACGGGGAATTGGAGGAGATCATCGTCATCATCATCACCATCGCTTCTCCATCGACCATCCATGTTTCCCCCATCTATGAGTGAGTAATCCCCCGTTGTAGGCTATGGGGATGGTAGGGATTGGATGAGATCGTTCATGTAATGGCATCAGATTGTTAGGGCATGGTGCCTAGTATCTTTTATTAGTGCTTTATGACTTTATTGCGACTTCTTGTGCTTAATGCTTGTCACTAGGGCCCGAGTGCCATGATTTCAGATCTGAACATGTTATTGATTCATTATGATAGTATTGTTCTTGGTCTTATCTGCAAGTTGTATACACACGTTGTTGTCCGGAACCTATGGCCGCGAAGTGACAGAAATCGGGATAACCGGAAGGGAATGGCTTTGATGTGAGGATCACATGTGTTCACGGAGTGTTAATGCTTTGCTCCGGTGCTCTATTAAAAGGAGCACCTTAATTGCCAGTAGTTCCCTAGAGGCCCCGCTGCAAACAGGTTGGCAGGACAAAAGATGTTGTGCAAGTTCTCATTGCGAGCACGTATGACTATATATGGAACACATGTCTAGGATTTTCTAGTACTTGGATGCTTTATCTTATTTATCTGCAATTGCCCTATGTTCTGATTGCTATGTGAATTGTCTTGTCCATGCAACGCCCGTCCATCCATCCCTATGCCTACCGCACTCGAATCTCACTGTTTACTGCTTTTGTTACTACTGTCTTTGCTTTACTACTGCTGTTACTTTGCTATTCCTACTACAAAACTGTTGCTACTAATAAACTGCTGTGAGCAAGATTGTTTCTAGGTGTAGCTGAATTGACAACTCAGTTGTTAAGGCTTATAAGTATTCTTTGGCTCCCCTTGTGTCGAATCAATAAATTGGGTTTCACTTCCCTCGAAAATACTGCGATACACCCCCTATACTTGTGGGTCATCAAATAACCATCAAGAAAACAAAAATGGGTCTTTTTAGACAACCTTTCCAACATTTGATCAATAAAAGGAAGCGGGTAGTGATCTTTCTTAGTAACTTTATTGACTTTCCTAAAATCGATGCACATCCTATAGCCTACCACTGTTCTTTGAGGAATAAGCTCATCATTATCATTAGGGACAACGATAATACCTCCCTTTTTAGGAACACAATGAACAGGACTAACCCATTCACTATCAGCAATAGGGTAAATAATACTAGCATCAAGGAGTTTCAATACCTCGTTCCTTACCACTTCCTTCATCCTAGGATTTAAACGTCGTTGGTGCTCCACTACTGGCTTCGCATTGATGACCCACAATTATAGGGGGTGTATCGCAGTATTTTCGATAAGTAAGAAGGAATTCTCTGCAAATACTTAGTAAACGGATTTTTAGGGGTTTTCGATAAAGCAAGTAAACAAAGTACGAGTAAATAAAAGACAGTAGGAATAAATGCAGCAAGTGGCCCAATCCTTTATGCAACAAAGGACAAGCCGGTTGTATTACTTAAGATGACCAAACGTTCTCGAGGACACATGGGAAGACTGTCAAGTGCTTTCGCTTCATATAGCTGATTAATCTTCTCTAGCTTGCTAAGTGTTGTGTGGGTGAACCTATGCTAATGTACCGCCCCATCCAAGACTAATACATACTTGTGATTAAACCCCTTGCAAACATCCGTAAGTACAAGAAATTATTTAAGGTAGAAACCTAACCACAGCTTTAAACTCTAAGACCCTTACGTCCCTTGTGCAATGGTTTCCTAACGGGGGTTCAGGTTTCTGTCACTCCGGCAACCCCTACGATTAGTAGCCAAATACACAATGCATTCCCCTAGGCCCATATAGGTGAAGTGTCATGTAGTCGACATTCACATGACACCACTAGAAGAAGTACATCACAACTTAAATAACAATCTATTGAATCTTTCTCAACGCAACTCCACTACTAACAACAAGACTTCTCCCATGTCCTCAAGAACAAAACGAACTACTCACAAGACATCATCTGGATCATGATCAGAGATGGAATAATGATGTATAACAATCTGAACATAAACAATAATTCAATGGTTCACTCAATAGCATCAACTACAAAGAGTAATCAACACCGGGAAAGTTTCCCCTATGAATTATGCAAGATTCAACGCAATTGTTACAGCAATATGGAGATGGTGATGAGGGTGCTGATGGTGATGATGATGGTCATGATGATGATGATGATGATCCCGATGAAGTCCATCTTGATGGTGGTGTTGATGGCGACGATCTCCCCTCTCCGGGAAGGAATTCCCCCGGCAGAGATCTGTCTGCCGGAGAGATCTTTCTCTCTCGGTGTTTTCCGCCACGCAGAGGCGGTGGAATCTTTCTGTGGTCGCTCCCCGAGTCTTAGGGTTTCGGGAGGATGATATACGCCAGAGGGGAGAGGCTGGAGTGGGCCAGGGCGGCCACACCACCTCCTGGCACGGCCTAGGCCTGCCCGCACCATGGGGTGGTGTGGGCCCCCTGTGGCCCACCTCCACTCCATCTTCTGGCATCCTTAGTCTTCTGGAAAAATAGGATTTCCCGTATATTTTCCCGGATTTTCTGATATTCGCGAATTTTGCCTCCAAACAGCACCTTTTCCATCAGAATCCTGACTACAGCGGTCCATGCTCCAAAAGTCATCAACCATGCAAAAATAGATGAAATAACATAAGTATCACCTCTCAATACAAAATATATCAATGAATAATAGTGAATTATGACATAGAATAGTGATGCAAAATGGACGTTTCAACTCCCCCCAAGCTTAGACTTCGCTTGTCCCCAAGCGAAACTGAGCTCAATAAACATGGCCTTAAGTTTATGGAGTGAAGAGTCGATAAAAGAATACAGACAAGAAGCATCACATTCATCAAATACATAGATCATAATAGAAGACAACTCACTATTAAATGACTCAACTTGTAGTGAGTAAAGGAAACACAATAAAGATACATAAAGTGAATCATAATTGGTAATGGCAAACTTAGCTCTTGGCCGAAGAATAGTTGATAATTTGCTGGAGTTCACAAATAGCTGGTTTTCAATGATAGCTTTCAAAGTAGTAAACATCAAGATAAGAGCAATGTGCAAAACAAGGAACATAAGAAACATGATTGAATAAATCATCATATGAATGAATGAAACATATCAACTCAAAATACTTGCTGAGATAGAAGGGAATAGGTTTACTGACTCAACTACAAAGTAAAAGAAAGGCCCTTCGCAGAGGGAAGCAGGGATTGCAAGTCTCATAAAGAGCTCCCAAAAATTATGATACTTACTAGCTTTCAGCTCTCATTGCCCCTATCATAGGCATCTTTAGGTGATTAAGGTTAAAGTGATCAAATATGAGGATATGCATTGACAAGTTGTAAATTGAGAATCTCATGTCCCTTGAATACGAGGGTCGCTCCTCATGCTACTCAAGTTTAGTCACCGGTAAGTTCTTGCCATCGTAAGCATATGTGTATCATTGAGAACCGCCAACGGGGTACCCCTTGCCCGATGATACGGAAGAATCCCCATA
Organism: Avena sativa; assembly: GCA_916181665.1. Lineage (NCBI taxonomy): Eukaryota > Viridiplantae > Streptophyta > Magnoliopsida > Poales > Poaceae > Avena > Avena sativa. Next base: position 16,307,245 of record OV702291.1, on the reverse strand, counting down.
TCAAAATGACAAGGCAAGCAGACAACAAGTATCTCAGCAATCTTCTTATTTACCATGGGAATATGGTGCTTTTTTCTCTCTTTCCTCTTTTCATAATATCTCTTTTTTTCTTTTTTCTCAATCTCTATCTCTTTTTTTTATAAGAAGGATGCTTCATAGATACTCGTTATGGTTACGCTGCAGGTTTCCACCATGTCAGCATGGATTAGACCAGCGGCCCAGGCGTTTCTCTAACACATATGCATAACTCCATGGACTTACAAGCTCCCCTTTCATTTCACACCGACGACATCCATAGACAAAAGAACATGATATCAACTTGGTACAAAGTACCAGTGCAATGTTGAAAGCGTTCCCCATGATAGCATGGTTCTGCTAATTCACAACTTACAAAGTGCAAGCATATACACAACATAGGTGAGCACAATGGTTCAAGTTTATTAAATGCAAGAAAGTAAAGTGTGCCATCAAGTTCGTGAGAGCTTTAATCACTAATTTTCACATAACAAGTTTAATTTGGGAGGTAGATAAAACAAGCATTTACTTGGAATAGCAATAATGCTAATAGGTAGGTATGGTGGACACAAATGGCAAAGGTTTTGGTTTAAAGGAGTGGATGCACGAGAAGAATTCCCTCTCAGTACAGGTTTTTGGCTAGCAAGACTGGGTAGCAAGTATAAGAGTTGAAGGAAACAAACAAACATACAAGTGATAAAGACAAACATGCAATCTTCCTTGGAAGCACAAAAGATCTTAACTAGAGAATACTAGACTTATGAGCAAATCAAGAAAGAAAGATGATGAAATTATTTTTCTCTAGAGTACTTTTATCTTTTTCTTTTCAACTCTCAAAAAGGTGTTGCTACTGACCGAGCCAGGTTTGCCAAAACCAACTAAATTAACTCAATGATCCCAAAGTGATACCAATACTAACAACAAGATCAATCATATAACCACGAATTGAAAACTAATATAAGCTATGCAAAAGAGTGAATGATAGAACTTCTCATTAATATTCCATAACGGAAACTCACACCATGGGATACATATCTAACGAGAGAGGGGACACTTCCATAATGCAAACCATACTACAAAATAACTCCTCTATTCATGATATGACTCTACTAATAAGGTAAAGAGATAGAAGATAGTGATGTGATACAGCGACACTCCCCCAATCTTGGAATAAACCAAGGGGATGCCAAACCTGATGACGAATTACTCCTTCGGTGGTGGTGGTATCCTCTTGATGAACTCCTTGATCAGTTTCCCCAAGTACTCAATCTCGAAGGTGAGATTACGAATCAGCTGTGAGTTCTACTCAATGCGGCTCATGATCATGTCGTGTTGAGAATTATAGCTCTTGCTATTCTTTCCCCACTCTTCCTCCTTGAAGTCTTCTTTTCCTGCATGGCTAGAATGAGGCAAATCCCAATTGGAGGGTAATTTCTCCTTGGGCATATTCTGGTATTGATGCTCATGGATAAGGGTTTGGAGAGGATTCTTGGTGCGTGGAGGAAGTGACCAGGGATCTGAATGGTGATGAGGAGGCTTCCCTCCAATGGCTGGATTTTCCACCACTCCAATGCTTGCAATGGTAGTGCCGGTGTGCGGGTGTTGGCCTTGCTCCTCTTCACCTTCACTCTTGATCTCCTTCTCCTTCCCGGGGTCTTGGGGATCTTCCTCCATGGGCTCCTTCCCTTTATCCTTGGCGGACACCATTGTGCTTCTAAGCTCTCAAATAGTATGTCCTGACAGACACAGATCGAAACAAAAACACGACGAAAACACGATATACGGACCTCGGGGGATCCGGGGGGATTATATATTATGAAGTTTCACATCAAAAGGAAGGTACTGGGAGAAAACGAGTTGGAGGCGGAGTCCTGGGTGGACTCACCACCTGGTGGCGTGGCCAGGGGAGGGCCCACACCACAGGGTGGTGTGAGCCACCCTGGCTCCGTTTTCGTCCCTTTTTCGCTTCGTAGCTTTCCTTATTGACTGAAAACTGCAAAAATATAGTTGGATTGTATTTTCGTGGAACTTTTCTTACCAGAACTGTTACCTATTTGGAAACGGACTCTGCAGGTCTCTGAATTTGGTATATAGTAGATTCTTCCGGAGTTATAACTTGAAAGGCATCAATATCTTTATCTTCATACACTTATTACTTGAGTCATAAAACCCTTCTCTTTCTTATTACACCATTATCTCCACTTCCTGTAAATTTCTTTCACGCAAAACTTCACACAGTTCTTATTAGCAACATTAGTATAAGTGAAGTGGTAAAACCTTTTGAGTCCAATCTTCAACTGAAAACCCATCAAAACAATAGCTACTGTATCAACTCCTTCCGAAAACCCAAAAATAATTCAAAAAGGAAATCGAATAAAAAAGCAAATGCAAAAGTGGCAAAATCTGTCAAAACAGACCAGCAGGTAAAGATCAATTTTTTCGAAAATCTTCTGTTGCTCAAATCAAAACGTGCAAAACTAACGAAAGTTAAATAACAACCTGGAGCAGAAGCACAAAAAATTACAGCTCAATCCGACATACAGAGATCTCTCACGAATTTTTACGGTGAAGCACAAAAATCTGTTTCGGGACAGCAACTTCCCCAAATCTTACTTCTCTCTAATTAGAGGTTGATCTTGACACAAAAACCAAACAAAACGGATAAGGAGCGGTTATTACCAAAGTAATAACTTCCAAGACTCAAAGAAACAAAAACAAACTGAAAGCAAAAACAAATTGGGTTGTCTCCCATAAAGCTCTTTCTTTATAGCCATTAAGATGGGCATGATAATTTTGAAGAAGCTCTCATAGGGATATGAATTGAAGTGAAAGAGAGCATTAAGAAGCAAAAACACACAAATTTAAGTCTAACCCACTTCCTATGCAAGGGGATTTTGTAAACAAACAAGTTATTGAAACTAAAGGCAACTTGCATAAGAAGGCAAAAGAAGCGCAATATAAAAACTTTCAGCATAAAACGAGGAAACTTGATATTATTGAGATACATAAGAAAATTTTCCCTCTCTCATAGTAACTTTCAGTATCATGCATAAACTTAACAATATAGCTATCACAAGGACTATCATAGCAATGATCACTTATTCTAACAGAAAACACAGGAATACTAGCTCTCATAACACTACTATGTGAAACAATATTAGAGGTATCCTTGCAAAGAATAGTGTGTCCCTCTTTTTCATATTTAGTGACAAAGTCTTTCACACTTGCTATTATAGGTTCATCAACCATTTGTTTATTAGGTTCAACAGCTTTATTCATACTTTCATTAACCATACTAGCTATCATAGAATGCTCCTTTACCTTAACTGGAAAAGGCATTTTCTCAATATAAGGTTTAGGTAAAACATGATTAGCAGTATAAACTTCAGTATTCCTTGCAGGAACACTTTTAGCAACATCTTTATAAGGTTCATGATACTTATTCCACTTCTTTTTAGGCACTTCAATGTAGGAAGCAAAATCCTTAAAATAAGAAGCAATAGCTTGTGAGTCTAGACCATAAGCATTTTTAATACTTTGAAAGTCATCAGTTCCCATAAAAGATTCAATGCATTCATAATCATAATTTATACCTGACTTTCTACCTTTGTCATTCTCCCAAGCTTCAGCATTGTCTTGAATACGGTCTAGAAGGTCCCATTTAGCTTCTTCTTCCATGCGAGTGAATGATCCAGCGCAAGAAGCATCCAATAAATCTTTATCATGTAGAGGGAGCCTTGCATAAAAGTTATTGATAATAATATTGTTGCGGAGCTCATGAATAGGACATTTGAGCATTAGTAATTTCAATCTCCCCCAAGCGTGAGCTGTACTCTCTCCATCAAGAGGCCAAAAGTTGTATATTTGATTCCAATCTTTATGAATCTCACTAGGAGGATAAAACTTTGAATAAAAGAGAGGCACTATTTCCTCCCATTCTAGAGCTTGACCATTCTTCAACAGCTTATACCATTCCTCAGCTCTTCCTTTCAGTGATAATGAGAATAACTTCTTCTTAACTTGATCTGTAGTGATACCTGCACACTTGAATAACCCGCATAATTCGTGTATAAAGAGTAAATGATCACCGAGATGGACAGTTCCATCCCCAACATAGTAGTTATCCATAACACGATCAAGAATTCTTGTAGGTATTTTGAAAACATCATTCTCAGCAAGTGGTGGCTTATCTACTACCTTAGTAGTGGTAGTAGCATTGCCAAATAATAAACTCAGCAAATTATCCATAACGAAAAAAAGCAACTAGCAGAAGTAAACAATACTCATAGTAGAAGTTTCCTTTACCAGTTCCACTCACCAATAGCGCTTCACTCCCCGGCAACGGCGCCAAAAAATAGTCTTGATGACCCACAAGTATAGGGGGTGTATCGCAGTATTTTTGATAAGTAAGAGTGTCGAACCCAACGAGGAGCAGAAGGTGCTGGCTAGTGGTATGGATCAGGAATTCTCTGCAAATACTTAGCAAACGGATTTTTAGGGGTTTTCGATAAAGCAAGTAAACAAAGTACGAGTAAATAAAAGACAGTAGGAATAAATGCAGCAAGTGGCCCAATCCTTTATGCAGCAAAGGACAAGCCGGTTGTATTACTTAAGATGACCAAACGTTCTCGAGGACACATGGGAAGACTGTCAAGTGCTTTCGCTTCATATAGCTGATTAATCTTCTCTAGCTTGCTAAGTGTTGTGTGGGTGAACCTGTGCTAATGTACCGCCCCATCCAAGACTAAAACATACTTGTGATTAAACCCCTTGCAAACATCCATAAGTACAAGAAAGTATTTAAGGTAGAAACCTAACCAGAGCTTTAAACTCTAAGACCCTTACGTCCCTTATGCAATGGTTTCCTAACGGGGGTTCAGGCTTCTGTCACTCCGGCAACCCCTACGATTAGTAGCCAAATACAAAATGCATTCCCCTAGGCCCATATAGGTGAAGTGTCATGTAGTCGACGTTCACATGACACCACTAGAAGAAGTACACCACAACTTAAATAACAATCTATTGAATCTTTCTCAACGCAACTCCACTACTAACAACAAGACTTCTCCCATGTCCTCAAGAACAAAACGAACTACTCACAAATAATGATGTATAACAATCTGAACATAAACAATAATTCAATGGTTCACTCAATAGCATCAACTACAAAGAGTAATCAACACAGGGAAAGTTTCCCCTATGAATTATGCAAGATTCAACGCAATTGTTACAACAATATGGAGATGGTGATGAGGGTGCTGATGATGATGGTGATGATGATGATCCAGATGAAATCCAGCTTGATGGTGGTGTTGATGGCGATGATCTCCCCTCTCCGGGAAGGAATTCCCCTGGCAGAAATCCGTCTGTCGGAGAGATCTTTCTCTCTCGGTTTTTTCCGTCCCGCAGAGGCGGCGGAATATTTCTGTGGTTGCTCCCCGAGTCTTAGGGTTTCGGGAGGATGATATACGCCAGAGGGGAGAGACTGGAGTGGGCCAGGGCGGCCACGCCACCTCCAGGCGTGGCCTAGGCCTGCCCACGCCATGGGGTGGTGTGGGCCCTCTGTGGCCCACCTCCACTCCATCTTCTGGCATCCTTAGTCTTCTGGAAAAATAGGATTTTCCGTATATTTTCCCGGATTTTCTGATCTTTGCGAATTTTGCCTCCAAACAACACCTTTTCCATCAGAATCCTGACTGCAGTGGTCCATGCTCCAAAAGTCATCAACCATGCAAAAATAGATGAAATAACATAAGTATCACCTCTCAATACGAAATATATCAATGAATAATAGTGAATTATGACATAGAATAGTGATGCAAAATGGACGTATCACGCATCTGGTTCTATGTTGATAGAATGCTGACATATAGTGGGTGAAATCCCTTTCAAATCATCTAGAGTATAGCCCATAGCTCCTCGGTGTTTCCTCAAAACCTCCAATAACCTTTCTTCTTCCTTCCCTGAAAGTTTAGCGCTAATAATAATAGGATATATCTTTTTATCATCAATATAAGCATATTTAAGATCATCAGGGAGAGGTTTTAGATCGAAAACCGGATCCTTTTTAGGTGGCATCATGGTACCCAAGTCTTCTACAGGCAAGTCGTGCTTAAGCATCATAGGTTGGTCACGGAGAATCCTGTCAATCTCATTCCTTTCTTCCATGAAGATTTCACTTTCATGATCTTCCATAAATTGCTGCAAAGCATTGTTAGGAGCAAGAGAAATAGAAGCAAGTTGTTCAACCCTAAAATCCTCATTATGGGTTTCCTCTTCGCAAGGTTCTTTAGCAAGTTTCGAAAAATTAAACTCATAAGATTCCCCATCAAACTTAGTCAAGATTTTCTCCCTCTTGCAATCAATAATAGCTCCACAAGTACTCAAGAAAGGTCTACCAAAAATGATAGGGTAGGTTTTACTAGCAGCCGAACCAAGTACTAGAAAATCAGCAGGGTACTTAATCTTACCACAAAGAACTTCCACATCTCGTACAATACCAATTGGAGAGATGGTCTCTCTATTAGCAAGGTGAATAACCACATCAATCTCTTCCAACTCGCAAGGACTGATTTCATGCATAATTTCTCTACAAAGCTCATAAGGAATAGCACTGGAACTTGCACCAATATCACATAAACCATAATAGCAATGATCACCAATTCTAACAGAAAGCACAGGAACACTAGCCTTTTTAGTTGTATTGGGATGTGAAACAATATTAGAAGCATCCTCACAAAAGACTATGTGCCCATATTCTATGCTTTTAGTGACAAGGTCCTTCACAATTGCTACCACAGGTTCAATGTTTATTTGTTCATCAGGCTTTACAGTTCTTTTTTCACTTTTGGTGATTACATTAGTTATCATAGGGTGGTCTTTTACCTTTTCGGGGAAGGGAATCTTCTCAATATAAGGTTCAGGTAAGATGGGGTCAATAATGCAATACTCAGCTCTTCCAATAGGAGCATAGTCAACAATATCTTTGTAAGGTGCATGGTATTTGTTCCATCCCCTTTTTGGAATTTCGATATAGGAAGAAAAATCTCTAAAGCAATTCGTAATAACTTGCAAGTCAAGACCATAAATATTACTAATATTTTGAAAGTCATCAGTTCCCATAAAAGATTCAATGCATTCATAATCATAATTTATATCTGACTTTCTACCTTTGTCATTCTCCCAAGCTTCAGCATTGTCTTGAATACGGTCCAGAAGATCCCATTTAGCTTCTTCTTCCATGCGAGTGAATGATCCAGCACAAGAAGCATCCAATAAAACATTATCACGTAGAGGGAGCCTTGCATAGAAGTTATTGATAATAATATTGTTGGGGAGCTCATGAATGGCACATTTGAGCATTAGTAACTTCAATCTCCCCCAAGCTTGAGCTGTACTCTCTCCATCAAGAGGCCAAAAGTTGTATATTTGATTCCGATCTTTATGAATCTCACTAGGAGGATAAAACTTTGAATAAAAGAGAGGCACTATTTCCTCCCATTCCAGAGCTTGACCATTCTTCAGCAGCTTATAACATTCCTCAGCTCTTCCTTTCAGTGATAATGAGAATAACTTCCTCTTAACTTGATCTGTAGTAATACCTGCACACTTGAACAACCCGCATAATTCGTGTATAAAGAGTAAATGATCACCGGGATGGACAGTTCCATCCCCAACTTAGTAGTTATCCATAACACGATCAATAATTCTTGTAGGTATTTTGAAAACATCATTCTCAGCAGGTGGTGGCTTATCTACTACCTTAGAAGTGGTAGTAGCATTACCAAATAAGAAAGTCAGCGAATTATCCATAACGAAAATAAAGCAACTAACATAAGTAAACAATACTCACAGTAGAAGTTTCCTTTACTAGTTCCACTCTCCAATAGCGCTTCACTCCCCGGCAACGGCGCCAGAAAATAGTCTTGATGACCCACAAGTATAGGGGGTGTATCGCAGTACTTTCGATAAGTAAGAGTGTCGAACCCAACGATGAGCAGAAGGTGCTGGCTAGTGGTATGGATCAGGAATTCTCTGCAAATACTTAGCAAACGGATTTTTAGGGTTTTTTGATAAAGCAAGTAAACAAAGTATGAGTAAATAAACGACAGTAGGAATAAATGCAGCAAGTGGCCCAATCCTTTATGCAGCAAAGGACAAGCCGGTTGTATTACTTAAGATGACCAAACGTTCTCGAGGACACATGGGAAGACTGTCAAGTGCTTTCGCTTCATATAGGTGATTAATCTTCTTTAGCTTGCTAAGTGTTGTGTGGGTGAACCTGTGCTAATGTACCGCCCCATACAAGACTAATACATACTTGTGATTATACCCCTTGCAAACATCCGTAAGTACAAGAAATTATTTAAGGTAGAAACCTAACCACAGCTTTAAACTCTAAGACCCTTACGTCCCTTGTGCAATGGTTTCCTAACGGGGGTTCAGGTTTCTGTCACTCCGGCAACCCCTACGATTAGTAGCTAAATACACAATGCATTCCCCTAGGCCCATATAGGTGAAGTGTCATGTAGTCGACATTCACATGACACCACTAGAAGAAGTACACCACAACTTAAATATCAAACTATTGAATCTTTCTCAACACAACTCCACTACTAACAACAAGACTTCTCCCATGTCCTCAAGAACAAAATGAAGTACTCACAAGACATCATATGGATCATGATCAGAGATGGAATAATGATGTATAAAAATCTGAACATAAACAATAATTCAATGGTTCACTCAATAGCATCAACTACAAAGAGTAATCAACACCGGGAAAGTTTCCCCTATGAACTAATGCAAGATTCAACGCAATTGTTACAGCAATATTGAGATGGTGATGAGGGTGCTGATGGTGATGATGGTGGTGATGATGATGATGATGATCCCGATAAAGTCCAGCTTGATGGTGGTGTTGATGGCGACGATCTCCCCTCTCCGGGAAGGAATTCCCCTGGCAGAAATCTGTCTGCCGGAGAGATCTTTCTCTCTCGGTGTTTTCCGCCCCGCAGAGGCGGCGGAATCTTTCTGTGGTCGCTCCTCGAGTCTTAGGGTTTCGGGAGGATGATATACGCTAGAGGGGAGAGGCTGGAGTCGGCCATGGTGGCCACACCACCTCCTGGCGAGGCCTAGGCCTGCCCGCGCCATGGGGTGGTGTGGGCCCCCTATGGCCCATCTCCACTCCGTCTTCTGGCATCCTTAGTCTTCTGGAAAAATAGGATTTTCCATATATTTTCCCGGATTTTCTGATCTTCGCGAATGTTGCCTCCAAACAGCACCTTTTCCATCAGAATCCTGACTACAGCGGTCCATGCTCCAGAAGTCATCAACCATGCAAAAAATAGATGAAATAACATAAGTATCACCTCTCAATATGAAATATATCAATGAATAATAGTGAATTAAGACATAGAATAGTGATGCAAAATGGACATATCAGGCCTCTGCTAGGAGGGCCTCCGCCTCCTCCCTCTAGCGCCTCCTCCACTTCTTGCTTCCCAGTCCCTTGAGCTTGGGTGCCTTGGGCTTGATCGGGGGCATGCGACCCTCCTCGATAGCCACCTTCTAGAGGTTGCGGAGGTGAAGACCGAGCGCCCGGTGCTTGGCTATGAAGTCGTGGATGTTCACAGACTCGCCGCAGGTCCTCGCGTCCTCGGCATGCTTCACGAGGGAGTTGAAGTCCATGGCGTGGAGCCTCCTGGTGGGGCAGAAGGGGCACATGTACATGTCGTCCGCGAAGAAGTTGTTGTACTGGCCGGACTTCAGCCTCCTCAACACATGACGAGTCTTGGTGTCCTTGGACTCGTCGTCGCTGCAGACGTCGCTGCTATCCTCTTGTTGGAAAAAAAATAGTAGAGTGCAATAAGGACATGAGTGCGATACTTTGATTATCGGGATTGATTATTTGCATAAATTAACCGATTGAGATCTCCTGATTATTCCCCAAATCTCAAACCAAATCCAATACTGATCCCAACTATGAACAGGGGGGTTCAAATACGAACAGGGTGATTCATCGAAATACGAGATCTAACACAAGAGGATTAGCTACTGTAAAAATACGAATAGTTGAGCCCTAATATCATACGATATAGCATCCAATGATGGGAATAGGGGAAGAACAAGGGAAGGAGAGAAAATACTGGTTACCTCTGACCATGGGTCGACGATGCTGGTGCAGTAGGGGTTCTCCGGCCTTATGTAATTAACATCCTCGTAGGGGTCCCAGCTGAGCAGGATCTGCCCGAGACCGGCGGGGGCCTCCTCGCCGCCAGCTACGGCTGATGCGAGGATGGGGACGGCGACCTGTATGGGGACGGGGGCCTCCTCGCCAGCAGCCTTGGAGGCGTTGATGGCCACCACGTCGTTCTTCTCCATCACCGGCATTAGGCTTTCTTGGGGGTTTGCAGAAGGTGATGGGACAGTGGAGACGGTTGAGTGAGCGAGTGAGTGATGAGTGAGAGTGAGGAGGCCTCTATTAAAGGAGAAGGGAAGCGATGTTTCGTTGCACTACACACGCGTACCGCGAGTCACATTTTCCCCCCGTGTCTAACCTTGGCGACTCAGTTGTACTCAGTTTTGCCCTCGAGTGTAACACTGACAGTTGAGTTGTACTCAGTTTTGTCCTCCAGTACTAACACTGCCATTTGCAATATACTCAGTTTTACCCTCCGGTGGCTGGTCAACAGAGAGTCAACGAATAGGTTTTAGCTAGCTAATTGAGTCATTTTATGCACAACAAATTCAAAAAGAGCAAAACCTAGTGGCATTTACCCAGGGAGTCTTATTATGTGACCTGCCACCATAAGAAATGTATATAAACCAAGTTTTAACCTAAATTACCACTTCTCAAATCACCTACTATCTATGAAGGTTCATGGCTTTCTACTCAAGCCTCTTCCCAAAATATCCCTCCCCAAAACATAATTTGTCTGAATGAGGCAATAATTGTCAAACTGGTGTATATTTGAATTGCAAATAGTTTGATGTATGCCAAGATGTATTTAATTGTATAAAAGACACATTTTCCATTTTTTAAATCTTTTTGTATTTTCTATTTGAATCCCTTTATCAGTCTTGCCCTTGGTTTTTAAGTTATATTCAGTTTTGCTCTTGGTTCTTAAGTGCTAGTCAATTTTCCCCTCTCGTTATATCAATCTCTCACACCTATGCTCATCTCCGCTGCTACGCTCTGATTGGTCGAGACAGTTGTCACACAGATCGTGCCCACCAACCGTTGATCCTATGTGATCTAGGGGACATGATAACCCCTATATCTGTCGGGGGCACCCCTCTATCCATGCAAAATAACGAGTATGCCACTGGTACTTTAACTCCATAAACAAATGAACTTGAATATAATTTGAAGGGAACGTGTTCGAAGGTGTATAATTTGTGCATTACATTCCATTCTATGAAAATGATAATCTCTCAAGATTTTCTTAGCACAATATTATCACGTATTAAGTGCGATTTCAAAGAGTTCAAATGTGTATAATTTTCGTATATGCAAGTTTATGCATTACATTCCACTCTATGAAAATGGGGGAGAAAATGATACTCTCTAAAAATTTTGCTAGCACATCATTATCTCGTTATTAAGTGCGATTTCATAGTGTTCAAAGGTTTAAAAATTTTATATACGCAAGTTTATGCATTATATTTCACTCCATAAAAATGATAAATGATCAGGATTTTATTAGCACAACATTATCATGACATAAGTGTGATTTCAAAGAGTCCAAAGCTGTATAATTTTCGTATATGCCAGTTTATGTATTACATTTCACTATATGAAAATGATAATCTCTCAAGATTTTCTTAGGACAACATTATCACGTATTAAGTACGATTTCAAAGAGTTCAAAGGTTTATAATTTTTGTATACGCAAGTTTATGCATTATATTTCACTCCATGAAAATGATAACCTCTCAAGATTTTCTTAGCACAACATTATCACGTATTAAGTGCGATTTCAAAGAGTTCAAAGGTATATAAACTTCGTATATGCAAGTTTATGCATTACATTCCACTCTATGAAAATGGGGAAGAAAATAATAATCTCTCAAAATTTTGTTAGCACATCATTATCAGGTATTAAGTGTGATTTAAAAGTGTTCAAAGGTTTATGATTTTCGTATATGCAAGCTTGTGCATTACATTCCACTCTATGAAAATGATAATCTCTCAAGATTTTCTTAGCACGACATTATCACGTATTAAGTGCGATTTCAAAGAGTTCAAAGGTGTATAATTTTTGTATACGCAAGTTTATGCTTTATATTTCACTCCATGAAAATGATAAATGATCATGATTTTATTAGCACAACATTATCATGTCCTAAGTGTGATTTAAAAGAGTTCAAAGGTGTATAATTTTCGTATAATTTTCGTATATGTATTACATTTCACTATATGAAAATGAAGCAACGGCACGGGTGCGGGCGCAGGGCTGGCTCGGGGTCCCATCTTGCAACGCCAACCTGGGTAAGCTGTGGGTCCGGCACTCACATGGATAAGCTGTGGGTCTGGCGCTCATGTGGATAAGTTGTGGATCCGATGCTGATCTGGATAAGTTGAGAGAGGTATCCATAACGGGAATCGAGAGAACGTGGCCCCACTTGACAGCATTTAACGGCAAGGGTGCACTACGGGACCCGATAGAACACGGCCCTACTCGTCAGCACGTAATGGCGAGGGTCCACTACAGGACCCGACTGAACGCGGCCCCACTTGACAACACGTAACGGCAAGGTTAACAGACGGCGAGTTTCAGACCATGTGAGAGTTTCGTACAAGGAGATGGACAAAAGTGAGGAAAAACTAAGCGGTTAGGAAAAACTGAGTACAACTAGCGAACGGCGGGCAGGAAAATAGAAATCCGAAAATAGTTTTATTAAATGAGAGATGCATTAATTTTGGTGGGAAATTAATGCACGTGAGTGGAATTTTGAGTGGAGTTGGAATTATGTGAGTGGAGCCTCCACCCACATGAATGAAGGGAGCGGTGGGGGCACCACCTTGGCCATCGGCCATGGGAGGGTCTGCCCCCTTCCCCTATAAAAGGCTACCTCCTCCTCCTCCTTCATTCACACACCTCCTCGTGAAGGATCTCTCTCCCCCTCTAGATTATTCCCCATGGCTTCGGATTAGCGAAGTACATGTTCTCGGTGGTTTCTTTGGAAGGATTCACTACTTCTGCTGTTTTAGCAAGGACTCGGAGGTGGTTGGGGTACCAGACATGTGTGCGATTATGGATGCGTTGCTGCTTTGCGGTGCTAGACTTCATCACGTTCTTGAGATCGGCAAGTTGATGGCTACATCATCCACGAGATTAAATCTCATAACGCTTTGTCGATCTTCGATGGTAAGTTCTCTATGGATGTATATCCACCCGTTGATTGTATCTAGGTAGATAGAACTTGGTGCTTAATTGTTCATATCGTAATAATGTTTTTGTTTTCTATGTTGCGAACCCAACAAGTCACACTCTTAATGAAGCCCAAAAGAACTACCCCATGGCTGAAAAAGAAATTTTTGTTGTTGTATTTTCCTGTGATAAATTTAGACCATATATTATTGACTTAAAAGTTAGAGTGCGTACTAATCATGATAGCTTAAAAGAAATTCTTGAAAGGACGGATGTTAAGCCTAGAATGATTCACTGGACTTTGCTTTTACAAGAATTTGAGTTGCAGATTATGCAATGGAAGGAAGAGTCGCCTGAAATAGAGGAATCATTTGAAGATGTGAAAACACAAGAGAAAATGGAATTAATCTATATTCCTCCGAGTACGCTTCGCTCCGAAAAGAAATTTTCCCAATCTTTGTAATGGTTTTAGCGATCTCTTGCGACCAACCATATACAAAGGGAAAATAAAATTAACATAAAATTTTAAAGTAAATAAGTCTTCTAAACCGATTCCTAGAACCCATGGTAAGTGAGGTGAGTTTAGTTTTACTCATTTTCAATTTTTAGTCATGTTTTCGTTGTTTCCACTTTCATATTCGAAACCCTTGGATTTTTCTGAGTGAGATGCCAGTTTTTAGACCCTCGTATGGGCAGATCGTACGACTCGCCCGTACCAGTAGTCGTTAAGCGTACAGTAAACTTTATGTTTTCTTTCTTCGATATCCTGAAGTGGTACGACCAGGCCATACAGAGCCACACCCCTGTACTGGTGGTCGTTATCCCCTCTAGACCTTTGGTATCGTTTTCCTCTGTTCCGCTTATAAAGAACAACTATTTCTCCTGTCTTTGAAGGTCGGTAACTCTCAGTACGGGTAGACAGTGCGAGATAGTCCCACCCGTACCATGAGTTTGGAAAGTTTTTTACCGATGTCGATAGGGAGGATTTTTGGCAGTATACCAGGTACGGAAGCCCAGTACAGGCCGTGCCGTACCATTGGTCGTTACTGACGCTGAATTTTCCTTTATTGTTATTTTCTTGCCTATTTTGTTAGGATCCTTTTCTTGTGTGACTACAAGTCTGATATTACGTATTTTCCTATGCTAAACCCTCATAAACTCTCCTAGAGTTTTCTTCTTCTTTTCGTACTTTCAGATCTCATCTACTAGATGCTTTATCCGGTTCCAGGGAAGGGGAAGCCTCTCGGCCTCATGGATCCTTCATGTGACACCTTCCAGACCTTTTCCATTGAAGCCGACAACCGCAAAGCACGAGGTGATAGTCCTAGGAACCGGGAGCCCTACTACAACTCTTACCACCCGGATGATGAAGAAGCTCATGAGAACTTCATGCATCAAGCTGCTCATGGGTGGAAGCAGCCGAAGCATCTCGCTATGGTGAGGCCCGAAGATGATGAAGAATCAAAGAAGCCGTATGGGAAGGGACGTGTGGAGTCACTCAATCTTATCTCTACCAACTACTTTACACCCAGACCCAAGAGATATCCACTAGCTGATGCAGGTACCTACGAGGAGACTATTGCGCACACCTCCACAACCAAGAAGATTATCATGAACGCCTGCATCAGTGTGAGCCGCATGGGTATTGGGGATTCAGTTTTAATGATGAACCTACTACCCCAAGAAGGCTGCTCTCAAGGAACAAGCAACGCATTACTAGAAAGAAGAGCTTGTCCACTGGGAAATTATGCACAAACGCCTCTTGAATTTGGAAAGAAAGAAGGAGCTTAATGATATGTTCGGGAGGTTCGCGGATGCATTGAATGGTATGCGTTCTGACTTGCAGAGATCAACTCGCACTGGAAGATGTGAAAAAAGCTCTGAGCGACCATTTCCAGCTCCATCTCGTCGCCTTAGAGGAAATATCACGGTATCAAATAATCGCAAGGGGTTATTTGATCCCACCTAGCTTGATTCCAAGCTTGGGGATATCTATAACACCTTGTATTCTACCTTACAATTTTTTAGCATATATACTTTCTTGTATGCATATTAGTTAAATTCGAAGTTTTGTATTAGTTGCATATTCAACTCCCTTAGAGAAGGAAGGAATTATTATCCAATGAATTTTCGAGACTTTATGATATTTCAAGTATTCTCGGTTTTATGATTATTATATTAGATTTATGAATTAGGATGAGTGATATTATACTTCTACGTTGTGATGATTTTAGAGTCTTCCACACTAATAGTACCGATAGAATATGAGAAGAATCATTGATAGCATCTTATAGTCATTTGTTTGATTACAAAAAAAAATTCAAAGGAAAGAATTATGGAAGCAATAAAAATAAAGAAGTGGTTCTATCAAGAAAATTATAGAGTGAGTACAAGTTGAGGTAGATACTCAAACCACAACCGTGATTCCTCATTCTCGCACACATGAGCCACTTCTATCTCTATCCCGTCTTCTTGTCCAACGATCCTCATGATATCTTCTAGCACCTCCCGTGTTGAGGCACCGCCCGACCCAATGCCTCGCTATATGACGGTCCCTTGCGGTGTCACTGTCGCCAAATCCATGTTCGTTCATGTGAGCCGCCACTCCACCGACTAGCCATGTTTGTCCTATTGCCACCACCCGATCCTCTGATCTTCTCCACTCCACCAACTAGAGGTAACGTCCCTTAATTTCTTGCTCTAATATATATGTTATGAATGTTGGGAATATTAGTAAATTCATGTCTAGGTTAGTATTTAGAGGTGTGATATTGTAGATGAAATTCTGTATGTTAGGGTTTGAGTCAGTTTTGCTAGTAGGGTCACTCTTAGGGTTAGGTTTAGTTATAGTTTAAATGGGTGATAATTAGTGTTAGAAATATAAAAGTTAAAAATGCATAACGGATAGTTTTTTTGTGGTATTCTAGAAATATTTGTCATCTATCATCGAGAGGGATATGGAGTCTCTGTTTTCAAGAGTACGCAATTGTGTACCTAATGTTTATAGAAGGTAGAAAATGAGTTACAAGATTGATAACCAATGTTGCAAATGTGTGCCAACACCCTTACACACCTGAACACACCCTCTAATGAACTTCTCTGTAGAAAATACTGCACCCTCCTAGCCCTGCAAATGTCCATTGTCTCCTATCCTCGAAGATCTGGTCAACTAGACCCTCCATAGATTACTGTCCAGTAGATACCATGGAGTCTCGGTAGGAACAGTGGCCTCCTATACTCATTGAAGGTAGCATGTTATTAGTTTTATTACATAAATACCGAATGAACTCAAAACAATTGACATAATATTTATTTGTCACCTATAAAATTTATGGTCTTATAGAGATATCTTGTTGGCGGCCTATCATTTGTGATATACGAGAGAGTATCTTTACAATGATGATTACCTTGACAAATACTATGAGACATGTGTGTTCTATCTAGAGCAAGCAATCACACCTTCAATCAAGAGCAGTGAGGTCTTGCCTGCTCAGATGCACCAATCGAATGTACTCGAGAAAGACAACCATGAATTTAGTAATGAAGATATATATAGCCATGATTGGTTGATGTTTTTACTTGCCCAATGGTGCAACAGTCATCTATCTCACCCTCCAGCCCCGTTTAGAACACGAGAACTCAAAGATCAGGAATAGAAAAAAAAGGAAAAACTAAGATGTCATGTACTCCCTTCGTTACAAAATATAAGATGTTTTATCTTTTGTGAAGCGGATGTATCTAAATGCCTTTTGGTGCGTAGATTCGGAGTGAATCTATATGATACATTCGTTTCACAAAAACTAAAACATCTTATATTTTGGAATAGAGTGAGTATTCTAAATTTCTTCATAAACCAAAAACACATGAAAAGTATCGTTTGGTTCACATAAAAAATATAAATTTTAAATACAGGAAATGAAAACATGAGGTGAGACCACACGTTAGTTTTCCTCCAAAACTTCTATGAAATAGGATAGAAATTCAAAGGAATCTAAAATTCATTTTCATATGTTCCATACGGCACCGAAGATTTTTTTCTATAGAAATCTTGTCCTCCAATTTTTTACGTTTTCCTTTCTTACAAATAGAGCCTCAATGGCCGTATTATTGTTGGATCTTCTTTCAGACATAATTTGGTCATATAAGTGAAGGACATATGCTCTGAGAGGCAATAATAAAGTTGTTATTATGTATTCCTTATATATGATAGATGTTTATTTTGCATGCTGTAATTGTATTGATCGGAAACATCAATACATGTGTATTTAATAAACAAAAAGGGTTCCTAGTTATGCCTCTCTTATAGACTAGCTTGTTGATTAACAAGATGATCAAGGTTTCCTGATCATGGACATTGGATGTTGTTAATAACAAGGTCACACCATTGGTGGAATGATGTGATGAACATTCATCCGAAGTATAGCATTACGATCAAGTCATTATGTTTATATTGCTATAACATCATACGAAGGAATTGTTCCGATAGAAACCGGAAATTGTTTCGGGTGAAATTGCAGAAAGTGGTTCTGCATGTGATATTGAAATATTTCAAGGGGTTATATGTGAATGTTTGTTAATTAAAGTAATTAACAAAAATCTGAATAAATTTAATAAAAGAGTTTTTTAAATGAGAGAGCATTAAACTTAGAGAATTTTAATGCATTTAAAGTGGGGACTTTAAAAGGGAATGTGAAGAGGCATTTTAATGTGGAGGGGTTACCACCACATGAATGGAGGAGGTGAGGGGTCACCTCCATGAGGCACCGGCCATGGAGGGGGTACCCCCCTCCTCCTATAAAAGTCCCCCCTCTTCCTCCTTCTTCCTCACACCTCCTCGTGAAGGATCTCTCTCCCCCTCTAGAATTATTCCCCCATGGTCTTGGATTAGCGAGATACATGTTCCCGATGGCATTTCGTCTGGAAGGAGTTGCTGCTTCCGCTGGATCGCTGGAGCAAGGAGGTGGAGGTTGTCTGGTGGCTTGAACGCGTGTGCGAGTACGGATGCGCTGCTGATTTGCGGCGCTCGAACTTCCACACAATCTTGAGATCGACAAGTGTACGACTACATCAACCATGAGTTCCTACTCGTTAACAAAACTCGTTGTCTTCGAGGGTAAGTTCTCGATGGATGTATGTCCACCCGTTGCTCTGTACCTAGTAGATAGATCTTGGTGTATAGTTCTCACCGTAGGAATTTTTTGTTTTCTATGCTGCGGACCCAACAGTGGTATCAGAGCCTGATCTATGCGTAGGTACTTTGCACGGGTAGTACACATATGTTTATATGTGGGCGATGATGATCATGTTATTGCATCTTCTATGTATTTTGGATATTGGTGGCATAGTGGGATGAAGCGGCCCGGACCAACCTTACATGTCATCGTACATGAGACCGGTTCCACGACTGACATGCAACTAGTTTTGCATAAGTGGTTGACGGGTGTCTGTCTCTCCTACTATAGTCAATATCTGATTTACAACGAGTTGCTAATAACTTGGTTATCCTCGTTGTGGTTCATGTTCGTAGGTAAGAACGGTTCTATCTCCGAAAGTCCTAAGCCACGTAAAACTTGCAATTGATAAATTAGAGGCGTCTAGTTTAGATCGTTGTTGGGCTAGTGTATTGATATGGTATTGTTGTAAGTAGATGTATGATAGATACTCTGACAACACATTCAACGTGTAAGTTTGATGGCTCTGTGTATGGCGCCAGAAAAATGCTGGAGCGATGTTGATGTAGAGCTCGTTGGGAACCCCAAGAGGAAGGTATGATAAGCACAGCAGCAAGTTTCCCTCAGTATGAAACCAAGGTTTAATCGAACCAGTAGGAGCAAGGAAACACCCCAAAGGTGTTACTAGCTGAGCTTTGGCAGGGCGCACTACCGGTGCTAGTAGCAACGTGGAGACCTGCACAACACAACCATAGAACTTTGTCCCCAACTTGCGAAGAGGTTGTCCATGTCACCATGTTTTGCGGAAAACAAAGGATTAAACGTATCGAATGGAAGGAAGTAATAGTTTGCAGAAAGTAAACACAAAGCAGTAAACAGTTTGTAGATTGTATATAAAGAAAAGGACGGGGATCCATAGTTCACTAGAGGTGGCTCTCCTTAAGATAGATAACATGCTGGGTGAACAAATTACAGCGGGGCAATTGACAAACATCGAGAAAGCAATACATGCATATACTAATCATCTTGACTCCTTTGAGAATTGATTGGGCATTACAACATTATACATAGACCGCCATCCAACTGCATCTATGACTAATAATCCACCTTCAGGTTATCATCCGAACCCCCTCCAGTATTAAGTTGCAAGCAACAGATTATTGCTTTACGAACTGCGTGTAAAGTAAACAATATGATTGTTCTATGAACAAAGGATTGTTGTTTTCTCCCTAGTAGCAACAACACATCTAGTACCTTAGAGATTTCTGTCACTTCCCTAGATTACCAGAGGCATGAACCCACTATCGAGCATTGATACATTGCAAATGTATCTATAATTTTTGATGTTCCATGCTTGGTTTTATCCACTTTCTTGTGTTTTGTCCATACTTTGGAGTACTTTTCATATGATTTCTTGGACTAACCTATTAACAAGAGCCACAGTGCCAGCTGCCTGTTTTCTGCTGTTTTTGGTTCCAGGAAAGTCAGAAAATGAATATTCTCGGAATTGGACGGGACAAAAGCCAAAGTGCCTATTTTTCTGGAAGGGATCAAATGCCAGAATACGATACGGAGAAGGGCCAGGGAGCCGCCACACCACCTAGCCGCGCGGCCAGGCCTGGCCTGCGCCAGGGGGTGGTGTGGCCAGCCCAGGCACCCCCTCGGTCTCTCCTTCCGACTATAAGATGCCCTCAGGACGAAAACCCTAAGTGCCCGATCAAAAATCCACGAAAGAGTCTGTAGCCGCTGTCATCTCCATCCCTAGATCGGGAGGGATCTGAAGCTCTTCCTGGCACCCTGTGGAGAGGGGAATTTACCCTGGAGGCCTTCTTCATCACCATGCAAGCCTCCGGTGTGATGCGTGAGTAGTTCATCCTTGGACTACGGATCCATGTAGTAGCTAGATGGCTGGTTCTCCTCCTTTGTGCTTTCATGTTTAGATCTTGTGAGCTCCGTTCATGATCAAGATCATCTATTTGTAATTCATACATGTTGTGTTTGCGGGGATCCGATGGATATTGAGATGCTATTTCAGATTGATTATTGATTCTATCATGTCTTTGTTATTTGTGATCTTGCATGCTTTCCGTTGTTAGTAGCTATCTTGGCCAAGTAGATGCTAGCAACTCCAAGAGTTAGTATTTATGCTCGATAGTGGGTTCATGCCTCTGGTAATCGAGGGAAGTGATAGAAATCTCTAAGGTACTAGATGTGTTATTGCTACTAGGGAGAAAACAACAATCCTTTGTTCATAGAACAATCGTATTGTTTACTTTACATGCAGTTCGTAAAGCAATAATCTGTTGCTTACAACTTAATACTGGAGGGGGTTCGGATGATAACCTGAAGGTGGATTATTAGTCATAGATGCAGTTGGATGGCGGTATATGTATAATGTTGTAATGCCCAATCAAGTCTCAAAGGAGTCAAGATGATTAGTATATGCATGTATTGCTTTATCGATGTTTGTCAATTGCCCCGCTGTAATTTGTTCACCCAGCATGTTATCTATCTAAGGAGAGCCACCTCTAGTGAACTATGGATCCCGGTCCTTTCTCTTTACATATAATCTACAACTGTTTACTGCTTTGTGTTTACTTTCTGCAAACTTTTACTTCTTTCCATTCGATACGTTTAATCCTTTGTTTTCTGCAAAACACGGTGAGATTGACAACCTCATCACAAGTTGGGGACAAAGTTCTGTGGTTGTGTTGTGCAGGTCTCCACGTTGCTACTAGCACCGGTAGTGCGCCCTGCCAAAGCTCAGCTAGTAACACCTTTAGGGTGTTTCCTTGCTCCTACTGGTTCGATTAAACCCTGGTTTCATAACTGAGGGAAAACTTGCTGCTGTGCTCATCATACCTTCCTCTTGGGGTTCCCAACAAGCTCTACGTCGAACGACGAGCACACCAAGATCTTTTCTGGCGCCGTTGCTGGGGAGTCAAGGACATCTTCACAAGGGGAGTCCCTCATAACCAATCTCTTTACTTTGTTGTTTTTGTTTTGCTTTGTTTGCTTGTTTTGTTCTTCAAAAACAAAAACAAAAAAATTAGTTTTACTTGTTTGCTTTCTTATTTCAAAAACACAAAAAAATTTAAGTCTCCTTTAGTAGTCACCTCTCCCCTAGCTCACCATGTTGATCCCTACATTCACCTTGAAAGATCTTTCAATTGGTAGTGGTTCTATAATTGGGAAAGACAATATTCAAGAATTCTTCAATCGTGTTAGTAAGTATGAAGATACTGAGGATAGATCCCTTGCAGAACTTGCCCCAAACTATGAGATTGCTGCAGCTTCTTTAATTCACATGTTAGAAACTAGGTTTTTTAACCTCAACCCCTTAATGCAAGTAATGTTTCTTAAGCTTAAAGAAATTGATGACCCTGAAAAGAGGGATTTTATTCTAGAAACTTTTTTTAAGGAGTTCTATGATGTTGGCAAGGAAGCTAGAAAAGTCTTTGAACGTTTCAATATGCTAGGCTCATGTGTAGATGTTGTTGGTACACAAGAAAAGATGAACAAAACCGAACCTAATGGGGAGGAACCTAAGATACCAATACCCTTTAAACTAGTAGCAATACATGATGCCATAGAAAAGAATCTTGAATGGATCGTTCCTGCAAACCCTTTTGATGAGAATAGTTAACCTAAGATCATTGAGAGAGGATCCTCTAGAACTTATTTGGATGATATACCTTGCCTTGTTGAAAATATTTCTGGTATTGATCTTAATGCTTCTTCATTTGAGAACACTTGATTCTTTCTTGCTTCTTATGCCTAACTTAAAGGTGTTAAAGAAAAGTACTTATTGGGAGATAACCCAAAAGTTTTAGATGAGTCTTGGAAGTTATTACTTCAGTAATAACCTCTCCTTATCCTTTTTATTTGCTTTTTGTGCCAAGAGTAACCTCTAATGAGAGAGAAGTAATGATTGGGAAAGTTGTTGTCCTGAAACAGATTTTTCTGCTTCAGCGTAAAAATTCGTGAGAGAGCTCTGTATGTCGGATTGAGCTGTAATTGTTTTTGCTTTTGCCCCAGATTGTTATCAAAATTTCGTTAGTTCAACACTTTTTGATTTGAGCAATAGAAGATCTTCGAAAAAAATCGTATTTACCTGCTGGTATGTTTTGACAGATTTCTGCCATTTTCTGCATTTGCTTCTTGTGGGTTCCCTTTTGAGTTCTTTTGGGGAATTGAGCTTTTTGAGGGAAGTGCTACAGTAGCTAGTGTTCTAATGGAAGTTTATTTGGTGTTAGAACTGAACCTTAAGACTTATTTATCTTGAGTGCACTAATGTTGCTAATAAAGATTGTGTGAAGTTTTGTATGAAGGAAAATTTTCAGGTGTATGGAAGGAATGAGTAATGAGATGAAGGATGGACTAAATCTCAAGCTTGGGGATGCCACGCGTGTCACCCCAAGAAATATTCAAGAAGTACAAGCGTCAAAGCTTGGGGATGCCCAAGGCATCCCCTTCTTTATCAATAAAAATTCCAGGTTTCTTCCAAACGCTTCATTTTTTGTTTCATGCACAGTTGTGTTTTTCTTGGAGTGTCCTTTTTTCGTTTTTGTTTTGGTTTTTAGTTTGCTTGGTTTGCTTAGTTTTCTGAATAAATTGGTTGGACCCCCTCTTTCATACCTCATGTTTTCAAATAGTTTGGTTTGGATTTGGAAAAGAGTAGGAAAGTTCATGCCTAGGTGGTAAAGACAACTTGTTTTTGACTGTGGCCTATGCTTTGTCATGCCATGCTTGATATTGTTTTGGCTTTGTGCTTAGTATTCTTTGCTGTAGCATGACTTGTTATAAACAATTGAGATTGCTTAATGTGCCTTGGATGAACCATGCGTTGTTTTAGCATATTAAAGCATAGTATAGTGGTATTCTCCTTTGATGCTTTATTTGGGTTGACTTGGCGCATGCTCACACCATGTTATGACTGTCACAAGTCACCATAGCCTTTATGATCCTTTAGTTTTCAACTTGTAGTATCACTTTATGCTTTGATCAATGATGTTTTGTCGCTCTGCATGATTGTGGTCATTATTGCTCTCTTAGTTTGTCGCTCCCAGTCTTTTGCTAGCCTCCACAACCAAGTATGAGTTCCACTCATGCATCCAACTCCCTAAACCAAGTTATTCCAAAGAGTCCACCATACCTACCTACTAGCTTATGCTATTCCAAGTATATTCATGCTTTTGTTTACCTTCCAAATTAAACTTGTTATGAGAAAACTAGTGATTAAAGCTCTCACGAACTTGATGGCACACTTTACTTTTCTTGCCCTTAATAAACTTGAACCATTGTGTCTTCTATGTTGTATATGCTTGCACTTATTTGTTGGGAATTAGCATAACCATGCTTTCATGGGGAACGCTTTCAACATTGCACTTGGTACTTGTACCTAGTTGATATCATGCTCTCTTGTATATGGATGTCATCGGTGTGAAATGAAAGGGGAGCTTGTAAGTCCATGGATTTATGTATATGTGTTAGAGAAACGCCTGGGCCGCTGGTCTAATCCATGCTGACATGGTGGAAACCTGCAGCGTAACCATAATGAGCTGTCTATGAAGCATTCTTCTTATAAAAAAAGAGTCCTATATTGAGAAAAAAGAGAAAAAAAAGGAGATACTATGAAAAGAGGAAAGAGAGAAAAAAGAACCATATTCCCATGGTAAATAAGAAGAATGCTGAGATGCTCGTTGTCTGCTTGCCTTGTCATTTTGATATGGGGATTCTTCCGTATCATCGGGCAAGGGGTACCCCGTTGGCGGTTCTCTATGATACACATATACTTACGATGACAAGAACTTACCGGTGACTAAACTTGAGTAGCATGAGGAGCGGCCCTCGTATACAAGGGACATGATATTTCTGACTTATACTTCGTCAAGCATGTACACCATAGTTTGTTCACTTTAACCTTAATCACTTCAAGATGCTTATGATAGGGGCAATGAGAGCTGAAAGCTATAAGTACCATAATTTTTGGAAGCTCTTTATGAGACTTGAATCCCTACTTCCTTTTACAAAGGCCTTTCTTCCACCATTTTATTGAGTCTCCACCTTCTATCTTTATGCACTTACTTTGAGAGCATAGTGGCCATTCTTAGTTCTATGTGCATTGTCCCAAGACTAGTTGATTGATGCATACTTTGATATTGCTTGTTTTAAACTATTGTATCTAGTCACTCTTATGAACTTTGAAGGTGTCCTATGCATTTATATTTTCTACTCTATTGAGGGACAAGCTTAATATTATTATGCTATGTTTTCTTTATGTGAAACAAACAAACGTCTTGCAAAGAATTGTTATTCATGAATCTTTTGTT
Organism: Avena sativa; assembly: GCA_916181665.1. NCBI lineage: Eukaryota > Viridiplantae > Streptophyta > Magnoliopsida > Poales > Poaceae > Avena > Avena sativa. The sequence goes on along the minus strand of OV702291.1, from coordinate 16,282,351 downwards.
TGTGCCTTTTCATGTTGCATCATAGTTTCTTTGCTTATTGCTAGAACTTTGTCTTTCATGTTATGATTGAAGTACTATGATCCCAGCTTTGAATGTTTTGCAAATACTTTGATCAAGTCTTTGATGGTGCATGTCACCTCAAAAATTATTCTTTCTTTTTATCACTTACCTACTCGAGGACGAGCAGGACTTAAGCTTGGAGATGTTAATACATTGCAAATGTATCTATAATTTTTGATGTTCCATGCTTGGTTTTATCCACTTTCTTGTGTTTTGTTCCAACTTTGGAGTACTTTTCATATGATTTCTTGGACTAACCTATTAACAAGAGCCACAGTGTCAGCTGCCTGTTTTTTGCTGTTTTTGGTTCCAGGAAAGTCAGAAAATGAATATTCTCGGAATTGGACGGGACAAAAGCCAAAGTGCCTATTTTTCCGGAAGGGATCAAGTGCCAGAATACGAGACGGAGAAGGGCCAGGGAGCCACCACACCACCTAGCCGCGCGGCCAGTCCTGGCCCGCGCCAGGGGGTGGTGTGGCCAGCCCAGGCACCCCCTCGGTCTCTCCTTCCGACTATAAGATGCCCTCGGGACGAAAACCCTAAGTGCCCAATCAAAAATCCACGAAAGAGTCTGTAGCCGCCGTCATCTCCATCCCTAGATCGGGAGGGATCTGAAGCTCTTCCCGGCACCCTGCCAGAGAGGGGAATTCACCCTGGAGGCCTTCTTCATCACCATGCAAGCCTCCGGTGTGATGCGTGAGTAGTTCATCCTTGGACTACGGATCCATGTAGTAGCTAGATGGCTGGTTCTCCTCCTTTGTGCTTTCATGTTTAGATCTTGTGAGCTCCGTTCATGATCAAGATCATCTATTTGTAATTCATATATGTTGTGTTTGCGGGGATCCGATGGATATTGAGATGCTATTTCAGATTGATTATTGATTCTATCATGTCTTTGTTATTTGAGATCTTGCATGCTTTCCGTTGTTAGTAGCTATCTTGGCCAAGTAGATGCTAGCAACTCCAAGAGTTAGTATTTATGCTCGATAGTGGGTTCATGCCTCTGGTAATCTAGGGAAGTGATAGAAATCTCTAAGGTACTAGATGTGTTATTGCTACTAGAGAGAAAACAACAATCCTTTGTTCATAGAACAATCGTATTGTTTACTTTACACGCAGTTCGTAAAGCAATAATCTGTTGCTTGCAACTTAATACTGGAGGGGATTCGGATGATAACCTGAAGGTGGATTATTAGTCATAGATGCAGTTGGATGGCGATCTATGTATAATGTTGTAATGCCCAATCAAGTCTCAAAGGAGTCAAGATGATTAGTATATTCATGTATTGCTTTCTCGATGTTTGTCAATTGCCCCGCTGTAATTTGTTCACCCAGCATGTTATCTATCTAAGGAGAGCCACCTCTAGTGAACTATGGATCCCGGTCCTTTCTCTTTACATACAATCTACAACTGTTTACTGCTTTGTGTTTACTTTCTGCAAACTTTTACTTCTTTCCATTCGATACGTCTAATCCTTTGTTTTCCGCAAAACACGGTGAGATTGACAACCTCATCGCAAGTTGGGGACAAAGTTCTGTGGTTGTGTTGTGCAGGTCTCCATGTTGCTACTAGCACCGGTAGTGCGCCCTGCCAAAGCTCAGCTAGTAACACCTTTGGGGTGTTTCCTTGCTCCTACTGGTTCGATTAAACCTTGGTTTCATCACTGAGGAAAAACTTGCTGCTGTGCTCATCATACCTTCCTCTTGGGGTTCCCAACGAGCTCTATGTCGAATGACGAGCACATCAAGCATAAATACTAACTCTTGGAGTTGCTAGCATCTACTTGGCCAAGATAGCTACTAACAACGGAAAGCATGCAAGATCACAAATAACAAAGACATGATAGAATCAATAATCAATCTGAAATAGCATCTCAATATCCATCGGATCCCCGCAAACACAACATGTATGAATTACAAATAGATGATCTTGATCATGAACGGAGCTCACAAGATCTAAACATGAAAGCACAAAGGAGGAGAACCAGCCATCTAGCTACTACATGGATCCGTTGTCCAAGGATGAACTACTCACGCATCACACCGTAGGCTTGCATGGTGATGAAGAAGGCCTCCAGGGTGAATTCCCCTCTCCGGCAGGGTGCCGGGAAGAGCTTCAGATCCCTCCCGATCTAGGGATGGAGATGATGGCGTCTACAGACTCTTTCGTGGATTTTTGATCGGTCACTTAGGGTTTTCATCATGAGGGCATATTATAGGCAGAAGGGGAGGCCGAGGGGGTGCCTAGTCTAGCCACACCACCCCCTGGCGCGGGCCAAGCCTGGCCACGCGGCCAGGTGGTGTGGCCGCCCTCTGGCCCCTCTCCGTCTCGTATTCTGGCATCTGATGACTTTCAGAAAAATAGGCACTTTGGCTTATGCCCCGTCCAATTCTGAGAATATTCATTTTCTGACTTTCCTAGAACCAAAAACAGCAGAAAATAGGCAGCTGGCACTATGGCTCTTGTTAATAGGTTAGTCCAAGAAATCATATGAAAAGTACTCCAAAGTTGGAACAAAACACAAGAAAGTGGATAAAACCAAGCATGAAACATCAAAAATTATAGATACATTTGCAATGTATCAAAATCCCCAAGCTTAACTCCTGCTCGTCCTCGAGTAGGTAAGTGATAAAAAGAAAGAATAATTTTTGAGGTGACATGCACCATCAAAGACTTGATCAAAGTATTTGCAAAACATTCAAAGCTAGGATCATAGTACTTCAATCATAACATGAAAGACAAAGTTCTAGCAATAAGACAAAGAAACTATGATGCAACATGAAAAGGCATAAACAAAAGATTCATGAATAACAATGCTTTGCAAGACGTTTGTTTGTTTCACATAAAGAAAACATAGCATAATAGTATTCATCTTGTCCCTCATAGAGTAGCAAATATAAATGCATAGGACACCTTCAAAGTTCATAAGAGTGACTAGATACAAATAGTTTAAAACAAGCAATATCAAGTTATGCATCAATCAACTAGTCTTGGGACAATGCACATAGAACTAAGAATGGCCACTATGCTCTCAAAGTAGGTGCATAAAGGTAGAAGATGGGGACTCAATATAATGGTGGAAGAAAGGCCTTTTTATAAAAGGAAGTAGGGATTCAAGTCTCATAAAGAGCTTCCAAAAATTATGGTACTTATACTTTCAGCTCTCATTACCCTTATCATAAGCATCTTGAAGTGATTAAGGTTAAAGTGAACAAACTATGGTGTACATGCTTGACGAAGTGTAAGTCAGAAATCTCATGTCCCTTGTATACGAGGGCTGCTCCTCATGCTACTCAAGTTTAGTCACCAGTAAGTTCTTGTCATCGTAAGTACATGTGTATCATAGAGAACCGCCAACGGGGTACCCCTTGCCCGATGATACGGAAGAATCCCCAAATCAAAATGACAAGGCAAGCAGACAACGAGCATCTCAGCAATCTTCTTATTTACCATGGGAATATGGTGCTTTTTTCTCTCTTTCCTCTTTTCATAATATCTCTATTTTTCTCTTTTTCTCAATATAGGACTCTTTTTTATAAGAAGAATGCTTCATAGACAGGTCATTATGGTTACGCTGCAGGTTTCCACCATGTCAGCATGGATTAGACCAGCGGCCCAGGTGTTTCTCTAACACATATACATAACTCCATGGACTTACAAGCTCCCTTTCATTTCACACCGACGACATCCATATACAAAAGAGCATGATATCAACTAGGTACAAGTACCAAGTGCAATGTTGAAAGCGTTCCCCATGAAAGCATGGTTCTGCTAATTCCCAACAAATAAGTGCAAGCATATACAACATAGACGACACAATGGTTCAAGTTTATTAAGGGAAAGAAAAGTAAAGTGTGCCATCAAGTTCATGAGAGCTTTAATCACTAGTTTTCTCATAACAAGTTTAATTTGGAAGGTAAACAAAAGCATGAATATACTTGGAATAGCATAAGCTAGTAGGTAGGTATGGTGGACTCTTTGGAATAACTTGGTTTAGGGAGTTGGATGCTTCAGTGGAACTCATACTTGGTTGTGGAGGCTAGCAAAAGACTGGGAGCGAAAAACTAAGAGAGCAATAATGGCCATAATCATGCAGAGCGACAAAACATCATTGATCAAAGCATAAAGTGATACTACAAGTTGAAAAATAAAGGATCATAAAGGCTATGGTGACTTGAGATAGTCATAACATGGTGTGAGCATGCGCCAAGTCAACCCAAATAAAGCATCAAAGGAGAATACCACTATACTATGCTTTAATATGCTAAAACAACGCATGATTCATCCAAGGCACATTAAGAAATCTCAATTGTTTATAACAAGTCATGCTACAACAAATAATACTAAGCATAAAGCTAAAACAATATCAAGCATGGCATGACAAAGCATAGGCCATAGTAAAAAACGAGCTCTTTTTACCACATAAGTATGAACTTTCCTACTCTTTTCCAATCCAAACCAAACTATTTGCAAACCAATGTATGAAAGAGGGGGTCCAACCAATTTATTCAGAAAACTAAGCAAACCAAGGAAAATGAAAAACCAAAACTAAAACGAAAAATAAGACGCTCCAAGAACAACACAATTGTGCATGAAACAATAAAAATGAAGCGTTTGGAAGAAACCTGGGATTTTTATTGATGAAGAAGGGGATGCCTTAGGCATCCCCAAGCTTTAGCGATTGTACTTCTTAGACATTTCTTGGGGTGACACGTGTGGCATCCCCAAGCTTGAGCTTTAGTCCATCCTTTATATCATTACTCATTCCTTCCATACACCTGAAAATTTTCCTTCATACAAAACTTCACACAATCTTTATTAGCAACATTAGTGCATCAAGATAAATAAGTCTTAAGGTTCAGTTCTAACACCAAATAAACTTCCATTAGCACACTAGATACTGTAGCACTTCCCTCAAAAAGCTCAATTCCCCAAAAGAACTCAAAAAGGAACCAACAAGAAGCAAATGCAGAAAATGGCAGAAATCTGTCAAAACAGACCAGCAGGTAAAGACGAATTTTTTCGAAGACCTTCTGTTGCTCAAATCAAAAAGTGTTGAACTAACTAAAGTTAGATAACAACCTGGGGCAGAAGCACAAAAATTCACGCCTAAAAAAACCGTTCAGAGATTTTACACGAATTTTTACGGTGAAGCACCGAAATCTGTTTTGGGACAGCAACTTTCCCAATCATTACTTCTCTCTCATTAGAGGTTATTCTTGGCACAAAAAGCAAATAAAAAGGATAAGGAGCGGTTATTACTGAAGTAATGACTTCCAAGACTCATCTAAAACTTTTGGGTTATCTCCCAATAAGTATTTTTCTTTAACGCCTTTAAGTTAGGCATAAGAAGCAAAGAAAGAATCAAGTGTTCTCAAATGAAGAAGCATTAAGACCAAATTTTGTTTCCATAGGAGAGGCAAAATAAATCTTCTCTCTCTTCTTAGGGAAGTGTTCTATACCTTTATTGAGTGGGAGTTGATATGTAATGGTGCCTTCTTTCATATCAATGATGGCACCAACAGTTATAAGAAAAGGTCTTCCCAAAGTAATAGGACAAGAAGCATTGTATTCAACATCCAAAACATAGAAATCAACGGGGACATAGGCATTGTTAACCATAATAAGAACATCATTAATACTCCCCATGAGTTTATTTTTAGCATTATCATCAAGTGGGACATTCAAATAACAATCTTCAAGTGGAGGCAAATCAAGCATATCATAAATCCTTCTAGGCATAATAGAAACACTACTATCAAGATCACATAAAGCTTTGAAATCAAAGTCATTCACTTTCATATTAATGATGGGTTCCCAACCATCTTCTTGTTTTATAGGCATAGAGGCTTTATGTTTCATCTTTTCTTCTTTAATCTTTATGAGAGCATCAGTAATGTGTTTTGTAAAAACCATGTTCATAGCACTAGCATTAGGACTTTTAGCAAGCTTTTATAGGAACTTAATAACTTCAGAGATATTACAACCATCAAGATCAAAATCAAATTTATCATCTAAAGTAGTAGAACTATTACTAGCGTTAACACTAGTGGTGGTGATAGTACAAACACTAACGTTTCTAGCAATTTCATCTTCTCTTTACCACTTAGCATGTAATTCAGCTAATAGTCTAACATTTTCATCAATTCTTACTTGTATAGCATTAGTAGCTGCAAAGGGATTATCATTAGTTTCAGGTTTAGCAGCTATTTTATTCAAAGAAGATTGAGCTTCAGCTAAAGATGCTATATTTCTTTCAGCATTAGAGAGTTTTTCCTCAATAGTCTTATTGAAAGTAGTTTGTTTACTAATAAACTCTTTAAGCATAATTTCAAGTTCAGAGGGTGCACTCCTATTATTGTTGTAAGAATTTCCATAAGCATTACCATTGTTGGGAGGATATGGCTTATAATTGTTGTTACCAAAATTACTCCTATAAGCATTATTGCCAAAGTTGTTATTTCTTATGAAGTTCACATCAACTTGCTCTTCTTGAGCAACCAAAGAAGCCAAAGGAACATTATTTGGATCAATATGGGCTTTCCCATTAACAAGCATAGACATAATAATATCAATCTTATCACTCAAGGAGGAGGTTTCCTCAACAGAATTTACCTTGTGGAGTTCTCTCAGTATGCCATTTAGAATAATTAACCATCATATTGTCCAGCAGTTTTGTTGCAGCACCCAAAGTGATGGTCATAAAGGTACCTCCAGCAGCAGAATCCAATAGGTTCCTTGAAGAATACTTCAATCCTGCATAAAAAGTTTGGATGATCATCCAAGCAGTCAGTCCATGAGTGGGACAATTCTTTACCAAAGATTTCATTCTTTCCCAAGCTTGAGCAACATGTTCATTATCAAGTTGTTTAAACTTCATTATTTCACTTCTCATAGATATAATCTTAGCAGGAAGATAATACTTTCCAATAAAAGCATCTTTGCACTTAGTCCAAGAATCAATACTATTCCTAGTTAAGGAATTCAACCATTCTTTAGCTTTTCCTCTCAAAGAGAAAGGAAACAATTTCAGCTTAATAATATCACCATCTACATCCCTATGCTTTTGCATCTCACAAAGTTCAACAAAGTTATTTAGATGGGCATCAACATCTTCATTACCAATACCAGAAAATTGTTCTCTCATAACAAGATTGAGTAAAGCAGGTTTTATCTCAAAGAAAGTATTTTTAGGAACAGGTGGAGCAATAGGTGTGCTCATAAAATCATTGTTGTTGGTGCTAGTGAAGTCACACAACTTAGTGTTTTCAAGAGTAGTCATTTTTTTGGGTTTTCAAATAAGAAAGCAAACTAGTAAAACTAATTTTTTTGTGTTTTTGATAACAAAACAAGCAAACAAAGCAAAAAGGAACTAAGCAAAACAAAAATAACAAAGTAAAGAGATTGGTTATGAGGGACTCCCCTTGTGAAGATGTCCTTGACTCCCCGGCAACGGCGCCAGAAAAATGCTTGATGGCTCAATGCACGGCGCCCAGAAAAATGCTTAATGGCGGTGTTGATGTAGAGCTCGTTGGGAACCCCAAGAGGAAGGTATGATGAGCAAAGCAGCAAGTTTCCCTCAGTGATGAAACCAAGGTTTAATCGAACCAGTAGGAGCAAGGAAACACCTCAAAGGTGTTACTAGCTGAGCTTTGGCAGGGCGCACTACCGGTGCTAGTAGCAACGTGGAGACCTGCACAACACAACCACAGAACTTTGTCCCCAACTTGCGATGAGGTTGTCAATCTCACCGTGTTTTGCGGAAAACAAAGGATTAAACGTATCGAATGGAAAGAAGTAAAAGTTTGCAGAAAGTAAACACGAAGCAGAAACAGTTTATAGATTGTATGTAAAGTAAAGGACCGGGATCCAGAGTTCACTAGAGGTGGCTCTCCTTAGATAAATAACATACTGGGTGAACAAATTACAGCGAGGCAATTGACAAACACCGAGAAAGCAATACATGCATATACTAATCATCTTGACTCCTCTGAGACTTGATTGGGCATTACAACATAATACATAGACCGCCATCCAACTGCATCTATGACTAATAATCCACCTTCAGGTTATCGTCCGAATCCCCTCCAGTATTAAGTTGCAAGCAACAGATTATTGCTTTACGAACTGCGTGTAAAGTAAATAATACAATTGTTCTATGAACAAAGGATCGTTGTTTTCTCCCTAGTAGCAACAGCGCATCTAGTACCTTAGAGATTTATGTCACTTCCCTAGATTACCAGAGGCATGAACCCACTATCGAGCATAAATACTAACTCTTGGAGTTGCTAGCATCTACTTGGCCAAGATAGCTACTAACAACGGAAAGCATGCAAGATCTCAAATAACAAAGACATGATAGAATAAATAATCAATCTGAAATAGCATCTCAATATCCATTGGATCCCCGCAAACACAACATGTATGAATTACAAATAGATGATCTTGATCATGAACGGAGCTCACAAGATCTAAACATGAAAGCACAAAGGAGGAGAAACCAGCCATCTAGCTACTACATGGATCCGTAGTCCAAGGATGAACTACTCACGCATCACACCTGAGGCTTGGATGGTGATGAAGAAGGCCTCCAAGGTGAATTCCCCTCTCCGGCAGGGTGCCGGGAAGAGCTTCAGATCCCCCCGATCTAGGGACAGAGACGACGGCGGCTACAGACTCTTTCCTGGATTTTTGATCGGGTACTTAGGGTTTTCGTCCCGAGGGCAACTTATAGGCAGAAGGAGAGGCCGAGGGGGTGCTGGGGGCAGCCAGACCACCCCCTGGCATGGGCCAGGCCTGGCCGCGCGGCCAGGTGGTGTGACCGTCCCCCAGCCCTTCTCCGTCTCGTATTCTGGCACTTGATCCCTTTCGGAAAAATAGGCACTTTGGCTTTTGTCCCATCCAATTCCGAGAATATTCATTTTTTGACTTTTCTGGAACCAAAAACAACAGAAAACAGGCAGATGGCACTGTGGCTCTTGTTAATAGGTTAGTCCAAGAAATCATAATAAAAGTACTCCAAAGATGGAACAAAACACAAGAAAGTGGATAAAACTAAGCATGGAACAATAGATACATTTGCAATGTATCAACATCCCCAAGCTTAACTCCTGCTCGTTCTTGAGTAGGTAAGTGATAAAAAGAAAAAAAATTGAGGTGACATGCACCATCAAAGACTTGATCAAAATATTTGCAAAACATTCATGGCTGGGATCATAGTACTTCAATCATAACATGAAAGACAAAGTTCTAGCAATAAGCAAAGAAACTAAGATGCAACATGAAAAAGCACAAACAAAAGATTCATGACTAACAATGCTTTGCAAGACGTTTGTTTGTTTCACATAAAGAAAACATAGCATAATAGTATTCAGCTTGTCCCTCAATAGAGTAGCAAATATTAATGCATAGGACACCTTCAAAGTTCATCAGAGTGACTAGATACAATAGTTTCAAACAAGCAATAACAAGTTATGCACCAATCAACTAGTCTTGGGACAATGCACATAGAACTAAGAATGGCCACTATGCTCTCAAAGTAGTGCATAAAGATAGAAGGTGGAGACTCAATATAATGGTGGAAGAAACGCCTTTTGTAAAAGGAAGTAGGGATTCAAGTCTCATAAAGAGCTTCAAAAATTATGGTACTTATAGCTTTCAGCTCTCATTGCCCCTATCATAAGCATCTTGAAGTGATTAAGGTTAAAGTGAAAAAACTATGGTGTACATGCTTGACGAAGTATAAGTCAGAAATCTCATGTCCCTTGTATACGAGGGTCGCTCCTCATGCTACTCAAGTTTAGTCACCGGTAAGTTCTTGTCATCGTAAGTACATGTGTATCATTGAGAACCGCGAACGGGGTACCCCTTGCCCGATGATACGGAAGAATCCCCATATCAAAATGACAAGGCAAGCAGACAACGAGCATCTAAACATTCTTCTTATTTACCATGGGAATATGGTGCTTTTTTCTCTCTTTCCTCTTTTCATAGTATCTCTTTTTCTCTTTTTTCTCAATATAGGACTCTTTTTTTAAGAAGAATGCTTCATAGACAGCTCATTATGGTTACGCTGCAGGTTTCCACCATGTCAGCATGGATTACACCAGCGGCCCAGGCGTTTCTCTAACACATATACATAACTCCATGGACTTACAAGCTCCCCTTTCATTTCACACCGACGACATCCATATACAAAAGAGCATGATATCAACTAGGTACAAGTACCAAGTGCAATGTTGAAAGCGTTCCCCATGAAAGCATGGTTCTGCTAATTCCCAACAAATAAGTGCAAGCATATACAACATAGAAGACACAATGGTTCAAGTTTATTAAGGGCAACTAAAGTAAAGTGTGCCATCAAGTTTGTGAGAGCTTTAATCACTAGTTTTCTCATAGCAAGTGGAAGGTAAACAAAAGCATGAATATACTTGGAATAGCATAAGCTAGTAGGTAGGTATGGTGGACTCTTTGGAAAAACTTGGTTTAGGGAGTTGGATGCATGAGTGGAACTCATACTTTGTTGTGGAGGCTAGCAAAAGACTGGGAGCGACAAACTAAGAGAGCAATAATGGCCATAATCATGCAGAGCGACAAAACATCATTGATCAAAGCATAAAGTGATACTACAAGTTGAAAACTAAAGGATCATAAAGGCTATGGTGACTTGAGATAGTCATAACATGGTGTGAGCATGCGCCAAGTCAACCCAAATAAAGCATCAAAGGAGACTACCACTATACTATGCATTAATATGCTAAAACAACGCATGATTCATCCAAGTCACATTAAGCAATCTCAATTGATTATAACAAGTCATGCTACAGAAAAGAATACTAAGCATAAATCCAAAACAATATCAAGCATGGCATGACGAAGCATAGCCATAGTCAAAAACGAGCTCTTTTTACCACATAAGCATGAACTTTCCTACTCATTTCCAAACCAAACCAAACTATTTGCAAACCAAAGTGTGAAAGAAGGGGTCCAACCAACTTATTTAGAAAACTAAGCAAACCAAAGAAAACGAAAATCAAAACAAAAACGAAAAATAAGACGCTCCAAGAAAAACACAACTATGCATGAAACAATAAAAATGAAGCGTTTGGAAGAAACCTAGAATTTTTATTGATGAAGAAGGGGATGCCTTGGGCATCCCCAAGCTTTGACGCTTGTACTTCTTGGATATTTCTTGGGGTGACACGTGTGGCATCCCCAAGCTTGAGCTTTAGTCCATCCTTCATCTCATTACTCATTCCCCTTCCATACACCTAAAATTTTTCCTTCATACAAAACTTCACACAATCTCATTAGCAACATTAGTGCACTTAAGATAAATAAGTCTTAAGGTTCAGTTCTAACACCAAATAAACTTCCATTAGAACACTAGCTACTGTAGCACTTCCCTCAAAAAGCTCAATTCCCCAAAAGAACTCAAGAAGGAACCAACAAGAAGCAAATGCAGAAAATGGCAGAAATCTGTCAAAACAGACCAGCAGGTAAAGACGAATTTTTTCGAAGACCTTCTGTTGCTCAAATCAAAAAGTGTTGAACTAACAAAAGTTAGATAACAACCTGGGCAAAAGCACAAAAAATTACAGCTCATTCCGACGTACAGAGCTCTCTCAGGAATTTTTACGGTGAAGCATAGAAATCTGTTTCGGGACAACAACTTTCCCAATCATTACTTCACTCTCATTAGAGGTTACCCTTGGGACAAAAAGCAAATAAAAAGGATAAGGAGAGGTTATTACAGAGGTAATAACTTTCAAGACTCAACTAAAACTCTTGGGTTATCTCCCAACAAGTACTTTTCTTTAACGCCTTTAAGTTAGGCATGAAAATTTGACAAGATGCTCTCATAGGAAATATGAATTGAAGTAAAAGAAAGCATCAAGAAGCAAATTCAAAACACATTTAAGTCTAACCCACTTCCTATGCATAGGAATCTTGTATGCAAATAAATGCACAAAGAACAAAGTGACAGGCATAGGAAGATAAAACAAAAGTAACTTCAAAACTTTCAGCACAAAGAGAGGTGTTTCATTATCATAAAAACTTCTATAACCATATTTTCCTCTCTCATAATAATTTTCAGTAGCCTCATGAATAAACTCAACAATATAACTATCACATAAGGCATGCTTTTCATGATCTACAAGCACTAGAGCTTTATTATAAACATTTTCAAAAGAATCCTCGGGAACATAACATTCACCCTCCTTTGATAAGCATGGGGGGCAATCAAATAATGTAAGGGATAAAGAGTTACTCTCATTAGAAGGTAGGCATGGGTAGATCCATTCTTCCTCCTTTTGTCCATCACTCTCCTCCTCTTTTTCATCTAATGAGCTTTCAGGTTCAGCAATTTCTTCTTCCATGGAGGTTCTAGCAGGCGGTGGTTCATCTATTACCTTAGCGGTCATAAAACTGTTCCCAAATAGGAAACTGAGTGAGCTATCCATAATGAAATAGTGATTGGAGCAGAGCTAGTCATAAAGGCAACTTAATAAAGGAACTATTTTTTTTTGTTTTTGAAAGAACAAAACAAGCCAACAAAGCAAAAAGAAACTAAGCAAAACAAAAATAACAAAGTAAAGAGATTGGTTATGAGGGACTCCCCTTGTGAAGATGTCCTTGACTCCCCGGCAACGACGCCAGAAAAATGCTTGATGGCTCAATGCACGACGCCCAGAAAAATGCTTAATGGCGGTGTTGATGTAGAGCTTGTTGGGAACCCCAAGAGGAAGGTATGATGAGCACAACAACAAGTTTCCCTCAGTTATGAAACCAAGGTTTAATCGAACCAGTAGGAGCAAGGAAACACCTCAAAGGTGTTACTAGCTGAGCTTTGGCAGGGCGCACTACCGGTGCTAGTAGCAATGTGGAGACCTGCACAACACAACCACAGAACTTTGTCCCCAACTTGCGATGAGGTTGTCAATCTCACCGTGTTTTGCGGAAAACAAAGGATTAAACGTATCGAATGGAAAGAAGTAAAAGTTTGCAGAAAGTAAACACAAAGCAGAAATAGTTTATAGATTGTATGTAAAGTAAAGGACCGAGATCCATAGTTCACTAGAGGTGGCTCTCCTTAGATAAATAACATGCTGGGTGAACAAATTACAGCGGGGCAATTGACAAACACCGAGAAAGCAATACATGCATATACTAATCATCTTGACTCCTCTGAGACTTGATTGGGCATTACAACATAATACATAGACCGCCATCCAACTGCATCTATGACTAATAATCCACCTTTAGGTTATCGTCCGAACCTCCTCCAGTATTAAGTTGCAAGCAACAGATTATTGCTTTACGAACTGCGTGTAAAGTAAACAATACAACTGTTCTATGAACAAAGGATCGTTGTTTTCTCCCTGGTAGCAACAACACATCTAGTACCTTAGAGATTTCTGTCACTTCCCCAGATTACCAGAGGCATGAACCCACTATCGAGCATAAATACTAACTCTTGGAGTTGCTAGCATCTACTTGGCCAAGATAGCTACTAACAACGGAAAGCATGCAAGATCTCAAATAACAAAGACATGATAGAATCAATAATCAATCTGAAATAGCATCTCAATATCCATCGGATCCCCACAAACACAACATGTATGAATTACAAATAGATGATCTTGATCATGAACGGAGCTCACAAGATCTAAACATGAAAGCACAAAGGAGGAGAAACCAGCAATCTAGCTACTACATGGATCTGTAGTCCAAGGATGAACTACTCACGCATCACACCGGAGGCTTGCATGGTGATGAAGAAGGCCTCCAGGGTGAATTCCCCTCTCCGGCAGGGTGCCCGGAAGAGCTTCAGATCCCCACCGATCTAGGGACAGAGACGACGGTGGCTACAGACTCTTTCGTGGATTTTTGATTGGGTACTTAGGGTTTTCGTCCCGAGGGTAACTTATAGGCGGAAGGAGAGGCCGGGAGGGTGCTGGGGGCGGCCAGACCACCCCCTGGCGCGGGCCAGGCCTGACCGTGCGGCCAGGTGGTGTGGCCGGCCCCCAGCCCTTCTCCGTCTCGTATTCTGGCACTTGATCCCTTCCGGAAAAATAAGCACTTTGGCTTTTGTCCCGTCCAATTCCGAGAATATTCATTTTCTGACTTTTCTGGAACCAAAAACAACAGAAAACAGGCAGCTGGCACTGTGGCTCTTGTTAATAGGTTAGTCCAAGAAATCATAATAAAAGTACTCCAAAGTTGGAACAAAACACAAGAAAGTGGATAAAACTAAGCATGGAACACCAAAAATTATATATACATTCGCAATGTATCAGTAGCACCTGGGTATTTGATACAGGATCGGTTGCTAATATATGTAACTCGATTCAGGGGCTGCGGAATAAGCGACAACTAGCAAGGGATGAGGTCACGATGCGGGTCGGCAATGGATCAAGAGTTGATGTGATCGCCGTCGGAATGCTGCCTCTCCATATGCCATCGGGATTATTTATAAACCTAAATAATTGTTATTTGGCGCCTGCACTGAGCATGAACATTGTATCCGGATCATGTTTGATGCAAAGTGGTTATTCGTTTAAGTCTAAAAACAATGGTTGTTCGATTTATATGGATAATATCTTTTATGGTCATGCACCTGTGTTGAATGGTTTATTTCTGTTGGATCTCGATAGTAATATTACGCATACTCATAATGTTGATGCTAAAAGGATTAAACTTGATGATGATATATCTACATATATGTGGCACTGCTGTCTAGGTCATATTGGCGTCAAACGCATGAAGAAACTCCATTCTTATGAACTATTGGAATCACTTGATTTTGAATCATTTGATACATGTGAGCCATGCCTTATGGGTAAGATGACTAGAACGCCGTTTTCTAGTTCAATGGAACGGGCGACAGATTTATTGGAAATCATACATACTGATGTATGTGGACCAATGAGTGTGTCGGCGCGAGGTGGATATCGTTATTTTGTTACTTTCACGGATGATTTAAGTAGATACGGGTATATCTATTTGATGAAACACAAATTTGAAACATTTGAAAAGTTCAAAGAATTTCAGAATAAAGTGGAAAATCATCATAACAGAAAGATCAAATTTCTGCGGTCCGACCATGGAGGTGAGTATCTATGTTACGAGTTTAGCACACACATGAAAGAGTGTGGAATAGTTTCACAACTCACGCCTGCCGGAACACCACAACGTAATGGTGTGTCGGAACGTCGTAATCGTACTTTATTGGATACGGTTCGATCTATGATGTCCCTAACTAACTTTCCACTGTCATTTTGGGGTTATGCACTGGAAACAGCTGCATTCACTTTAAATCAGGCACCATCTAAATCCGTTGAAACGACACCGTATGAATTATGGTTTGGAAACAAACCTAAGTTGTCATTTCTTAAAGTTTGGGGATGTGATGTTTATGTGAAGAAACTTCAGCCGGATAAACTCGAACCCAAAGCAGAAAAATGCGTCTTCATAGGATACCCTAAGGAAACGATTGGGTATACCTTCTATCACAGATCCGAGGGCAAGGTTTTTGTTGCCAAGAATGGATCCTTTCTTGAGAAGGAGTTTCTCGCGAAAGGTGTGAGTAGTCGGAAGGTAGAACTCGAAGAGGTTATTGAACCTTCTCTTCATGAAATGGCGAGTAGCGCAGCACCGGAAATTGTTTCGGAGTTGACTTCACCTAATAAAGATAGAGCTAATGATATTGATCATGAAACTCCGAAAGAGGACACTACCGAACCTCGTAGGTCTAGTAGGACACATGCAGCTCCTGAACTGTACGGTAATCTTGTTGTGAATTTCATGGTTGATGAAATAGATGACCCAGCAATGTATGAAGAAGCGTTGATGAGCACGGATTCCAACAAATGGCTAGAAGCCATGAAATCCGAGATGGAATCCATGTACGAGAACGAAGTTTGGACCTTGGTGGACTTACCTCACGATCGAAAGGCCGTTGAGAATAAATGGATTTTCAAAAGAAAAACTGATGCTAATGGTAATGTGACCATCTATAAGGCTCGACTTGTCGCAAAGGGCTTTCGACAAATTCAAGGAGTTGACTACGATGAGACATTCTCTCTCGTAGCGATGCTTAAGTCGGTTAGGATTATGTTAGCAATTGCTGCATATTTTGATTATGAAATATGGCAGATGGATGTCAAAACTGCGTTCCTCAATGGTAATATTGAAGAAGAGTTGTATATGATACAACCTAAGGGTTTTGTCGATCCTAAGGATGCTAATAAGGTATGCAAACTTCAGCGTTCCATCTACGGACTGAAGCAAGCATCCCGGAGTTGGAATCTCTGCTTTGATGAGGTGATCAAAGAGTTTGGATTTGTCCAAACTTATAGAGAGGCTTGTATTTACAAGAAAGTGAGTGGGAGCAATGTGGCATTTCTGATATTATATGTGGATGACATATTATTGATTGGAAATGATATAGATCTTTTAAACAGTGTTAAAAGTTATCTAAATAGCAAATTTTCGATGAAAGACCTTGGTGAAGCGTCATATATATTAGGCATTAAAATCTATAGAGATAGATCAAGGCGCCTAATTGGGCTATCACAGAGTACATACCTTGATAAAATATTAAAGAAGTTTAATATGGACGGAAGTAAGAAGGGGTTCTTACCTATGTTGCAAGGCAAGACATTGAGCAAGACTCAAAGTCCGGCTACGGCAGATGAAAGAGAGATAATGGATAAGATCCCCTATGCCTCGGCCATAGGCCCTATTATGTATGTCATGCTATGTACAAGACCGGATGTGGCACATGCTATTAGTTTGACTAGTAGGTACCAATCTGATCTAGGTTCGGAACACTGGATAGCGGTTAAGAACATCCTCAAGTACTTGAGAAGAACTAGGGATATGTTTCTTATATGCGGAGGTGAAGAAGAGCTAGTCGCTAAGTGTTATGTCGATGCTAGCTTTGACACCGATCCGGATGACTCTAAGTCCCAATCTGGATACGTATTTCTCTTGAACGGAGCAGTAGTTAGTTGGAGGAGTTCCAAACAACCTGTGGTGGCTGGATCAACGACGGTGGCAGAATATGTTGTTGCTTCAGAAGCGGCGTAGGAAGCGGTTTGGATGAAAGATTTCATAACGGAACTAGGTGTAGTTCCTAGTGCATTGGACCCAATGGTGATCTATTGTGACAACAATGGAGCCATAGCCAACGCCAAGAAACCGAGGTCTCACAAGAATTCCAAGCATATTAAGCGCCGGTTTCACTCCATCCGCGAACATGTCAAGGATGGAGATATAAAGATTTGTAAAGTACACACGGACCTAAATGTAGCAGATCCGTTGACTAAAGCTCTCCCTAGGGCAAAACGTGATCAACACTAGAACTCCATGGGTGTTAGATTTATCACTATGTCTATAGTGCAAGTGGGAGACTGAAGGAAATATGCCCTGAGAGGCAATAATAAAGTTGTTATTATGTATTCCTTATATATGATAGATGTTTATTTTGCATGCTATAATTGTATTGATCGGAAACATCAATACATGTGTGTTTAATAAACAAAAAGGGTTCCTAGTTATGCCTCTCTTATAGACTAGCTTGTTGATTAACAAGATGATCAAGGTTTCCTGATCATGGACATTGGATGTTGTTAATAACAAGGTCACAGCATTTGTGAAATGATGTGATGAACATTCATCTGAAGTATAGCATTACGATCAAGTCATTATGTTTACATTGCTATAACATCATACGAAGTAATCTTTATCCTTAGACCATGAGATCATGTTAATTGCTAACATCGGAAGAGTATCTTGATAACATCAAACGTCACACCGTAACAGGGTGACTATAAAGATGGGTTCAGTGCTACGAATGTGTTATGTTGAGGCTCATGGATCAAGAGTGGAATTTGTCAATCCCGATGACGGATAGATATACTCTAGGCCCTCTCGGTGATATCACATTAAGATAGCTGCAAGCAAGTGATGTGATCACTAGAATGTTATATCACGGGAACGAGAAAAGAGTGCATGTCGGTAACGAGATCAAACTAGGTATTTGGATACCGATGATCGAATCTCGGACATGTATTATATCATGAGACAAAGGGATTAAACTACAAGCGTTAAAGGTTCTCACGATCACAGAAGCCATCATTGAATATGCAGGAGTCAGTATGAATCTCCAGGTCCCGCTTCTCATTATTGATCTGAGAGGAGTCTCAATCATGTCTGCATTATTCGTGAACCGTAGGGTGACACACTTAAGAGTTACCGGACACTATTTTGGAGCACATATGTTTTAGACGAAAGAATTGCAAAGCGCAGGAATTGTTTCGATAGAAACCGGAAATTGTTTTGGGTGAAATTGCAGAAAGTGGTTCTGCGTGTGATATTGAAATATTGCAAGGGGTTATATGTGAATGTTTGTTAATTAAAGTAATTAACAAAAATCTGAATAAATTTAATAAAAGAGTTTTATTAAATGAGAGAGCATTAAACTTAGAGAATTTTAATGCATTTGAAGTGGGGACTTTAAACGGGAATATGAAGAGGCATTTTAATGTGGAGGGGTTACCACCACATGAATGGAGGAGGTGAGGGGTCACCTCCATGAGGCGCCGGCCATGGAGGGGGTACCCCCTTCTCCTATAAAAGGCCCCCCTCTTCCTCCTTCTTCCTCACACCTCCTCGTGAAGGATCTCTCTACCCCTCTAGAATTATTCCCCCATGGTCTCAGATTAGCGAGATACATGTTCCCGGTGCATTTCGTCTGGAAGGAGTTGCTGCTTCCGCTGGATCGCTGGAGCGAGGAGGTGGAGGTTGTCCGGTGGCTTGAACGTGTGTGCGGGTACGGATGCGCTATTGATTTGCGGTGCTCGGACTTCCACACGATCTTGAGATCACCAAGTGTACGACTACATCAACCACGAGTTCCTACTCGTTAACAAAACTCGTTGTCTTCGAGGGTAAGTTCTCGATGGATGTATGTCCACCTGTTTCTCTATACCTAGTAGATAGATCTTGGCGTGTAGTTCTCATCGTAGGAAATTTTTTGTTTTCTACGCTGCGGACCCAACAATAAGGTCAGACAAGCTTGATCAACATATGTGGCAAACTATGACAAAATTAGCTTCCAAACAAACTGGACTTCAATCCTTCTTTTGGGGAAGACTTTTATGTCTTTTTTTCCTTTTTGACCCAAAGACTTTGGGGTGTGTTCAGTTCGGGAATGAAGTGGAATGGAATGTCACGGTTCTGTTCTACTAGAATGGGTTGGTTCCATTCTTGTGTTTAGTTAGGACAAACAGGTGGAATGGAATGGTTCCATCCAGTGTTTAGTTGGGAAAAAAAGATGTGGAACGGAATGGCTTGAATTTGATTTAGATCACCTATTTCAAGTGCATGGTGAGCTTACCTCCGCATATGCAAAGTGTCTTGTTCACAATCAAAATTTTAGCAGCATTATGTTCATATTTTGAACAATATACAATATCAAATATTCAATCACAATCATAACAAATATGACAGCAAGCATAACCACTTTTAAATCCATAGAACCATACGGTCACCAAATAGTTGCAATACAACACAGT
Source organism: Avena sativa (assembly GCA_916181665.1). Classification (NCBI taxonomy): domain Eukaryota; kingdom Viridiplantae; phylum Streptophyta; class Magnoliopsida; order Poales; family Poaceae; genus Avena; species Avena sativa. Next base: position 16,262,707 of record OV702291.1, on the reverse strand, counting down.
CCATTGATGTACGTCTAATGGCATACAAGTCATCCAAAATAACATAGTTCAAGTATGTTACAGTTCATTAATCATGTCAAGTTCACAACATAGTAGCTTGAGAAGCCGTCCAAAAGAACATAGTTCAAGTACGTTACAATCCACTAACCATGTCAATTCAGATTGTAGAGCACTCCAAAGGTCTTCTCCACATACCTAGTAACCCAAACCAACTTGTTGGCAGGGCTAAGCGTCATGAATGCTTTTGCTATATTCGGATTATCAACAAGATGAGCATAGTAGTTAGCAATATGAGCCTCGTCGAATCCCTGAATTGCAACCAAAGCATCCCACAAGCCATCCGGTACAACATCATCATCTCACCAGACTTCACAAGAGCTTCAACCATCATTTTGAATCCATCTTTGAGAGTGGTCAGTAGTGGATCATCTTTAATTTTCACAACCTTAGCCTTCTTTTTTGGTGATACTTTGGAGTAAGACTCGCCCACATTTGGTGACAAGGTCACCTCACTTTCCTCTTCTTCTTAATCAATAGATAGTATGTCATTCCCTGACTTGGCATATTTTCCCGTTGTCGTAGTTGACCCAAATATTGTCTCATAGCACGATAATGTTCAATGGGGGTATTCAGGTAGGGAGCATGATCTTTGAAAGCCTACAAAAAAGTTCAAGCGAGTAGCATAAATTAGACAAAAGTAGTGCAAGTGGTTATCATAAATTGGAGATAAAATTTGCACGAGGTCATGTAACAATCTTACATTGCAATGGCCTGCATAGTGTTCATCGTCAAGCCTAATGGTGCATGTATCCTCATCCCATAGATCCCTAGTTAAATTCTTCAAGTTGACTATCCTCCCCCACATCTTCCTCCACTTCTTAAGGTGATTGGTACACTGATCTCCGGTTAAAGAGAGCTTGAAATGTCCATTCAAAGCCTGTGCACATTGGTTATGATGCACACTCTTGAATCCACTTGAAGTTCTAGCACCACTAGCCGCAAGGTCGGCCAAAAATCCTAGCATCATGGTGGACATGGAATTGGTCCACACAACCACCCCACTCTTACCATTGGTCCTAGTTGCAGCTGTTGCAGCACTAGCTATGGCTTCAACATTGTCCATTTTGTACATCCATGAAAATGATACAAAAACATGAATTAGAGCATGGAAATCAAGGTTTCAATAGAAGAAAATGGTCCAGTTCTGTCCAGCCATGAAAATGATACAAAAACATGAATTAGAGCATGACAAACAAGGTTTCAATAGAAGAAAATGGTCTAGCTCTGTCTAGCCATGAAAATGATACAAAAATATGAATTAGAGCATCACAAACATGGTTTCAATACATAAAATTGATACAATATGTCCATAACCAGCATCGACTAGGTGGAATTTTCCTAAACAGAAAGAACAAAAATGTATGACATCGGTTTACACAATATATGGACAACTTTCTAGGGCTATTTCTTACCTTGTGGTACTTGTAGGCCTCTCTCACGCTCTATTGCATCAGCTAAAACGAGGGTATCATGTGCAGTCCCCTCCCAATCAACACATATGTGAACCAGAGGTCAAAATCCACAGCTACCATCACATTTTGAGTAGCAAAAGTCTTTATACCACGAAAAGAATGTTCCACATTTTTGGTAATAGATGCTCGCACATGTGTACCTAGCTCCAATGTAGTCCTATACTGTGAATAATATTAATTAACATGAATTTTATCCTAAATAGCTCAGAATAGTTTGAAAAAATACCTTAAAATATGGGTCAAATCGATGATTTTCTACATTTTTTGCTGGGGTCTCCAATGAAGGTGGACTGATATATTCATTACGCAGCTCACCTATGGCGTGCAAGACACGTCTAAAATATATGCTAATTGTCATAATGATCTTCCAAAATTGGTTGCCACGAACCTATTCCGAAGGTTATGTCCAATAGTATGCAAAAACATCACAACTTGTTGCTCCACACATAAATATGGTCTGTTTTTAGTAACTTCCGATCTCTCAATATGCCACATAGCCAAAAGAAAGGTGCTCTTTTAAACCTTAACATATTTCTACAAGGCACATCATATTCCCAAATTTTATTGTTTAGATATCAATTCTCAACCTATCTCTCTCATGCACCGGGCCATAGGGTATACTTGCCCCTCTCTTCCTTACTATAGATCGAACAAGTACAACCACTGCAACAAGAGCCAGATAAACAACGGCTCCCCTAATCATCTGTTTCCTTTTGTCCATCATTTTGCCCATCTACAATTCATGTATGCTATTATAAATAACCACAACACATATATGCAAATAATTTGAATGCCTAATACACAAGAAATGAATATATGCCATGGATCTCATGATTTCTATTCCTAATATAGCAGCATACAACACCATATAATGCATAGAAATGAGGAAATTGAATGCTGCCGCCGCTGCCTCCTGCCTGTGTTGCCGCTGCTGTGTCGCTGTTGCCCGTCTTCTCTCCCATGCCCCCGCTTGCTCTCCCCACCGCCACCCGCTATCCCAGCCGTCGCCCACACACAGCTTTCGTGCGCCGCCAGGAAGGAGAGGTGAGGGAGAGGATATAGTGACGAGGGGGTACGGGAGGATAGGTTTGAGACGAGGGGGTTCGAGGCGCGTTGGCTTTTTTTTCTTCGGTAAGAGCAATTGTCGGTAAGAGAACGGAGCGATTCCATCGAATAGGTGAAACAAACGGGCCATTCGGTATCTAGAGGACATATCCAGTTTCTAGGAACCAGTCCGTTCTATTTGTTTTGACAACTACTCCCTCCGTTTTAAAATATAAGATGTTTTAACTTTGTGAAGAGAGTGTATCTAGACCGCTTCTAGTGTCTAGGTTCATTTAGATTTGGAGTGAACCTAGGCACTAAAAGAGTCTAGATACACTCTTTTCATAAAGCTAAAATATCTTATGTTTTGGAACGGAGGGAGTAGGATGGACGTTGGGTGTGGAATCGTCCCGTTCCATTCTACTACACACCCCTGATGTTCTTCCTTTTGGTTTGGCACTTTGGCGACGCGACAGTACAGTGGCATTGCGTTTGGAAGTCGTACGCCTGCCGCGTCGGCGGAAACGGGCCGGGACCCGCACGCGCTCCTGGGCCCACCCATACGGGGCCCACTACACGTCAACGGTCGGATCTCCCTATGGATCTCGGTGGCGGCTCCCGGGTCCCTCTCAAATCGCAATTACTCCTTCCTCTTTTCCCCCACACCTGCACCCCTAGCCCTGTCTCCCCCAATTTGGAATCGCTCCGGGCCTAGGGTTTCCCCCGCCGACGAGGTCTCCCCAGCCGCCGCATCCGCCGGCCTCTCCTCCTTGTCTCCTTATAAGCCTCCCCCCACTGCCCTCCGTCCCAATTGCGCCTTCTCTCTCCACTCTGCCACCCCGACCTAGCTAGCCACCCACTCAATCGATCGTCGGCTGCTCACCGGCTGCCTCGTCGATCCCTTCCGGAACCACCGGGGGCGGAGCACGGGAAGGCAGAGAGCACGGGCGAGCGGTCTCCTCCGACGCCTGTCTACCTGGTAAGTGAGGAGCAAGTCGATTTGTTCTACGGGGATGGAGACTGTTCAGTCCGCGCTGGTCTTTCACTTCACTTCTTGGTAGTACCGTAGTAGTAGTTTAGGAGACGCTGGTTGCCTGGTCAGTCGGACCGATTGGTCTTATATTTCGCCAAATGATATATGGGGGGAGAATTCCGAGTGAAATCTGAAAGGGAATTTAGTTTTCATCTTGTTCTTTCATGTCGAAAGAAAGAGGCATCCCTGGGAAGTTGAATTGAGAGGTCATGTGATCACGCAGGATTCAAGGTCGTAGCAGCCCCTGGATGTAGTGATCTTTGTGTCCTTGTGTCTGGAGGGGTACATAGGATAGCACATTGCGGGGAGGGGGTGTGTGGCACACCGGGCATGGAAGGCGAGAAAATGACGGGGGAGAGCAGACAGAAGTTGACAGTTTTTTTCTCATACAGTGTTATTTTGCCCTTTACGTAATCAAATTAGCAATAAATTTTCCTGCGTAAATATCTCCATATGAAATTAGCACAATTATGACAACACGCGCACTGCCTTCTGCCCCAATTGTGCATTCTTTCTCCACTCTGCCACCCCAACCTAGCTAGCCACCCACCCACCCACCCAATAGATCGTCACCTGCTCACCGGCTGCTGTGTCGATCCCTTCCCGAACCACCGGGGGTGGAGCACGGGCAGGCAGAGAGCACTAGCGGTCTCCTCCGACGCCTATCTTTCATCGCGTCGTGGTACCTGCCTACCTGGTAAGTGAGGAGCAATCGATTTGTTCTACAGGATGGATATCGTTTAGTCCAGTGGTGCTTCGCTACACTTCTTGGTATGGTATATGAGACGTTGATTCTCTGGTCGGGCCGATTAGTCTTGTATTTCGCTAGTATGATATATGAGCATTGAGCAAAGAAGCATCCGTGAATTCTGCAAGGGGGATTCACTTTTAATCGTGTTCTTTAGAGACGAATGGATAAGGGACTGTGTTGTTCCTTGGGAGGTTCCATTGGGGTCCTGTGATTATGCAGGATGCAAGGTCCACTGTAACAGCCCCCTGGATGTAGTTACCTTTGCGTGTGCTTGCGTCTGGAGGGTTGTGCAGGATAGCGTAATGGCGTGTCGGGAGGGCACGTGCCGCTGGTGGGGGAAAGAGAAGAGGGGATTGAACTTGGTGGTTTTGTCTTTATGTAATCAACTTAGGAACAAATTTTACCACGTAAAATCTCCGTACAAAACTACCACAGTTATGACAGCACGCGTACTTAAACCACATCGTCATTAATTCTACTTGCTGAAAAATGCTCTATCACAGCATTATTGGTTTCCTTACTCTGCACATGTACTATGTATTAGATGGTTGCTGGCATTACTCGCTGATGTATGATTAACAGCATTTATTCGCTCATGTATGATTCACGTGTGGCGTAGCGTGCCGAGCACGCTTACTTGCATGTATAAGGTGACATGATAGGACATGTTTTTGTATGGACATAATTTTTTGTGTATGAGCAGTTGTTTGTTAGGTGTACATTACAATATTTTGGCGGTTAGATATATGTGCCGTTGAACTGTCTGTGTTCGATATCAATCTGACTGTCTCTAATCTCCTAAATATTTTATTTTTGTAGGCTAAAAGTTTGGTGATCACCCTCGTTACACAGTCCTAGCGAACACTTTAAAGCTGTCTGCAGTTATGGCTTCCATGGTGAGCATAACTTTTTTAGGATTTGAGTTTTACGCTGTCTTCCATGATTCTAATGGTTTATACATGTCACTGAAGGCAACCAACGAGAACCTCCCACCAACTGTCATCAGGCAATTGGCTAAAGAGCTGAAGAATCTTGATGACTCTCCTCCAGAAGGGATCAAAGTTATTGTTAATGATGATGACTTCACCACCATTTTTGCTGATATTGAGGGCCCTGGTAAAATTCTGTCAGATACATTGCTTTGCACCTTCCGTCATTTTGTGTTGTAGTAATAAATTATGTGCTTATGCTGATCATCATCTGGTGCTTGCTGAATGGTGTTCTTATACATTCTTGCCTTTCCGTCATGTTTTATACGGAGCTAACTATTTGATGAAGCTTGCCACTTCTGACTTTTTACATATTAAAGATAAAGAACATGAACTTACAAAGCCGCTTTTCTGTCCTATTACACTACTTTCTGATAATGCATTCTTAAACCTGGACCTGGGCAAGTGCAGCTGGAACTCCATATGAGAATGGAATATTTAGGATGAAGCTAATATTATCCCGTGACTTCCCTCACTCTCCTCCAAAAGGTAGCCATCTTCTCATACTTCCATAATCGTTCATACTTTGGTAAACGTTCGTTGAAAATCTTTTCTCTACTTTGATATGCAGGATTTTTCACGACTAAAATTTTCCATCCAAACATAGCAACTAGTGGTGAGATCTGTGTTAACACATTAAAGAAGGATTGGAATCCTAGCCTTGGATTAAGGCATGTTCTGCTGGTAAGCTCGGGGTTCGAAACACATCAACTTATGTTAGTGGTAGTAAACTTATTGTGCAAGTTTTGCTTCGTAAGCATTTTCTGTTTTTTGATTATGGAAGAAATTTAAACTGTCTGCACAGAATGTAGGGCACTTACTGTAAATTGCTTGATGACAGGTAGTGAGATGCCTTCTGATAGAGCCATTTCCTGAATCTGCCCTCAACGAACAAGCTGGAAAGTTGCTGCTTGAGAACTATGAGGACTTTGCACGCCATGCAAGGTCGGTAATCTACAACTTTATTTTGTCAGCATGGTGTCATACACGGTGTTATAGATCTTTTCTTATTTTACAGAACTACAGTGCTAGGATTTTTGTATTGAAAACGAAGTAGATACCTAGAATGCCATTGCTATTGTTGCTGGCAAAATAGACCAGACCTCTTGCTGAAACATCTGGTGCGGCTGTAGCTAGTTACTGACTGATCAAGCCATTGGTGCTACCTACATATGCAGGCTGTATACTAGCATCCATGCGCTCAGGCCCAAGAACAAGTCGAAGACTGGAGCTATCGCTGAATCTGCCACAGCTCTGAATAAGGATCAGGCTCATGCTATCCTTGCACCCATATCTACCTCTACTGCTCCAAAAGCATTTGGCCCAAATTCACAGGACCAGAATGCTGTTCCTTCTGCTGTTCAAGGGGGAGCATCGGCAGCACCCAAGAAGGACGGGCCACTCAGCGTGAAAGTTCCGGTTGATAAGAAGAAGATGGACGCGAGGAAGAAGAGTCTCAAGAGATTATAGAGAAAACAAACTCCCAAGATTCCAGTGGTAAAGAACTGTCAAGACTCCTGGTGTTTGTTTAGTCCTAGTCATTGATCTGTAGTTGTTCACCGTTGCCAGATTCAGCAGATGTATTGTCCAGAAATAACGAGAGACACAGATGTTTGAGAGAGAAGAAGCTGATGCTTCTCTTGTGTCGGGCCCAATAGTTTGGGCCCGTTGGACCTAACTCTCTGGCCTGTGGAGGGAGAATAATGTGCCGTTGGTTAGGTTATGTATTAGTGCCGTTGTTGTTCCTGCATCTGTTTGTGATTCCATGGTATAATGTAAACTCATGTTGTGGAGAACATTTTCCTCCTGAAAACTTGGTTAGAGAGATTTTCTTTCTGAAACTGTAATTAATGTGCCTCTGCAATTCTTAATGTTATTATGGTGAACTCGAATTCACTGTCATTGTAGTCCTCTGTAGCTTGTCCTTTACCTAGTACACCTCTGTAACTTTTGCTAGTTCGCTGTCGTCGGACATGAATCAAAATAGGACGGTCATCTGTCAGCAGAGCTCGAGTCGTCGGCCTGTTGGTATTTCCCGTCCTGCATTAGTCTTGTTCTTGAATTGTTTGTATCTCAATATTTCAGTGTAATCTGAGTGGAGTCTAATTCTCCACCAAACTCAAAGTCATTAATCTAGTTTGTTTTAAAAGGTTTTTTATAGGAAAAATTCCAAGGATTGAAATTCTTTTTTATTTTTATAAATATTTCTGTGCATTATATTTGTAGGAAAATTTTCATCCAACCAGATTTCTTCGAAAAATTCTTTGTTATTTTTCTAAAGATTTCTTTGTGTTATATTAGTAGGAAAAAATTCATACAATCAGATCTCTTCGAAACATTCTTCGTTCTCATGTATTTATGGGTTAATAAAACAAGCTTTCGCGCAAACACAATACCAAAACAATCAAGTGAGCATGGCAATGAAGTGTTGCATTTTTTCATATTCTTGTGATTCACAATCCTGAACACCAAACAAGTCATAGACTCGCGGTGCAAAACAATTGTAAAGAAATCAAGTGAACATAACAATGCAATCATGCATTCTTTTGTCCCCCAAATCATAGAGTCAACGCGAAAGCCACACAAAACTTCAATGAAACTGCATGAAAAACCGAGAAATATTTTGTGCACCAATAAAAGGTAGTGTTTTCTTGTTTTCTCATTACTTATATATGACTTAGACGAAGACTTTTAAGACCCCTAGCATCACGACCAACATGATGTACATCCACATTCAACACGACACAACCCTAAACTTGTTGAGGACACCATGAATTAGGTTTAAACAAACTAAAAAACTGAAATCTTAAATGGCATGTCGGAATGGTTCTGCTATACAGTACTAGCTTAATTAGTTGATCCACAATGATTTACTTAACTGATAATACAAATGTAACAAATCCATCATATATCTTTGCCGGGGCCTGGCTTAATTAGTTGACCCACAAGGATTTACTTGACAAACCATTCAAATGTAGCAAACACACAATATATCTTTGGGGACATTGGCCTACTGCTCTCCCTTGTAGCATGCTAGCTCCACAAAGTAAATGTACACTTAAGGTTGTATTGTTGTTAAGATATCTCACATGAGTAACGATGGTTAGATTAAAAAGATTTTCAAATCACTAATGCAATTTTTTTTGGAACTTACACAACAAAATTCATAAAAATCAAACTCAAAACTTGTAACACTTTTGCAACAAACCATCACAATATTTTTCAAGATGTTATACACGTCGATTTCGTGCAAATTTTTGCAATGCAATAATATTTTGTGAAACCCATCAAACTTGTAAGAATTGTGGTAACATTTTGAACAAACCCATGTAGCAAAAACAATGTATGCAGCAAATAACCATTTGTTTGCAACAAAAAATTCAACACATCTAACATCCGAGCCCAACAAAGCCAACATTATAGAAAATGTTTGCAACATTGGAGATTTTTTTTGCAACATACACATAGAATAACATTGCAACATTTTACACCGGGGTACACAACAAAAAGAGCACAAGTTTATAGCATTTAAAACCCACCTACACATCATCGAAAAAATAGAGAAAAACAAATTTGTCGCGATCACGCCTAGAATCCTTACAACATCTCGTGTGTGCTTTCACAAAAAAAACACGTACAAGTTTGTAGCAATTTGAACGCACCCATGAGCATCAAAAAATAAACGGAAAACCTTCCATGTACCATCGTCAATGACGACCTCGAGCTCGCTAATTCGGCATCGCCGGCCATGAATCCTGCTTGATGGAGACTCGTTGGCGCTAGATCCTAGTACAACACTGGACATGATCCCACCGGTCCCTCGACTTCCTAGGCTGACCTTCGATTTGAAGCTACCATGGCCATGTCAATTTTTGTGCTTGAGCTATGGGGGCTTCCATGCAGGATAAGGGGAGGGTTTAGGATAGGCAATAGAGGAGGAGAGACGTAGGTTTTGAGGTCGCATCGCTAGAGGAGTAGTAGAGTAGGGCAGAGCCTTGCACACTTGCACGGGGAAGAAAAGGCAAGGATAAAATGGAGACAAGCGCGTGGCGCATGAGAAGTGTTTGCATTGAGAACTATGCGCATTAGATTTTTCTCACACATTCTTCTTTTAGAGTTTCGTTGACCTGGATAGTTTTGAAGTCCAAATGTTATTTCACTAGGAAGGAATAATAATACCACCTTCGATGTTAAATATATTTAAATTTAGACAAATCGGAATCCATTAATTTGGATTCGAGAGAGCAATAAAGAGACGCATGTGGTGACTTCGTCAATCTCAAGACCCGCCGGCTCAGTCTCTCGGAGGTGCTCATAGGGGTAGGGTGTGCGTGCGTATCTTCATAGGGGTGAGTATATATACGCATTGTGAGCGTATGCGTTTGTACTGTGTTTAAAAAAAAAAAACTCCAGCACACTACTCAGCCCTAGGTTGATTCGAGTCTTCCCTAGCCTTAATTTCCGGCACGCTACCAACCAATTTGTGCCATTTGTGTTTGTACTTCGCAGTATACAACCGTCCCAAAGCAATCATTTTGTAATTTACCATATACTCCTTATTTTGACAAATTTAGAAATTTTTATTTTGTTTTGAGTCAGAAACAACAACTGATTTTGTTTTGCCAGTCCTTGTTTTTTCTATCTTTGGAATCCCAAAACATTGTTGCACCTGCTAGATCACATACATAAGGAAAATGATTGGGATCAGCCGGGGGATCCCCGACTCCCATCGTCCGGGTCGACCGCCCCCGTGACTTCTACTGGGCCCACCTTATCTCTTCGTTGCAAACCAACATCGCCACCTGCAGCCAACAACCACGCGCGGCGGAGCCAGGCCACCACGCCGGCGCCGCCCCGATCTCCCGTCCGACGCACCGCCGCTTCCTCTCGCTGGAGCGCCTCCTCCTCCACCGTGAGCCTCCTCCGCCGGGCCATCCTCTATTCCCAGGCCGTCCTCCGCCCTACTCCTTCCCCATCCCATGGTGATCACATGGTGGATGTCAATGGCGCCGCCGTGAGCCTCTGTCGTGCCTCCTCCGCGACGCACTCCCCCTCCCCCCCCCCCCTCGCGCTCCTCCCGATGGGCTTGCATAGTGGTTCTGGTCGGCCACACCCGGAGCCTCCAAGGTCCATGCAGGACCACACCGCCTAGGGGTCCCGTCGGCGCCTGCTATCCGCGGCGGTGGTGGCGCTGCCCGTACCGGTGTTAGTTCTGGCGGCTCCGGTGGTGGCGCTACCACAAGTACGTGTTGCGGGCGCCGGTGGTGCCATATATCGAGCTACCTACTGCGACGGATTTTGCTACCGATGAAGGGTGGATTTGCTACCGAAGGCTTTGATTGTTGCTATCGAAGGCCCCTAGATTTGCTACTTTGGATTTCGCATTTTAGAGATTTTTTGCTACAAAGGCTGGCCTCCGATTTTGCTACATTGATTTTTTTTTGCTATCTCCGTTTATTTGTTTTGCTACAATACCGTAAAGCTTTTGCTACAAGTTCTCCAGCGAGGTCTTCCGGCTAAATTCTCCAGCCATGTATCCGGCGAAGTCAGTTTTTTGCTACATTAGAAGAACTTCGTTGCTACAACCGTCTTCTGCTTTTGCTACAATAGTGTCCACATTTTGCTACAAGGTCTCCGACGAGAGTCACCGACGAGCTTTTTCCGACGATGTTTCCGGCGAAGTCGATTTGCTATATTAGTACAATTTTTTTGCTGCATGGTCTCCGGCGAAGTCTTCGACGAGACGTTCTATTTTTTAAAATGAATCGTTTTTTTTTCTTCGGAAGCAAAAGCGGGACATTTGTAGCAAAAAGGGGTACTTTTACAGCAAAACCGGGATTTGAGCCATTTTTAAGGGACACGTGACAGCACCGGACCTCCCATCGTCCTGGGGACGCGTAGCGTTCGCCCATACATAAGCATCACCGAAAGACCGTGTTGGCTTTCTCGTTCATCACCCAACATTTCATCTCCCGCATCAGTTCGGTCTGCTTCCACGACGGACCCGCGGCAAACTGGCACCACAGGTCGCCGATGACCGGAGCATTACAGAGCAAGAACTTGGCCAGCGTCCTCTGCGCCCTGCCTCCCTGGTAATGCACCAGGTTAATCTCCCTCACCCGGTTCGCCAAGCAAGGGATCATGGTGCCACCGCTCGGCCAGTCGAGGATGCTGTGCGCGTCGTACTTGAGACGGTGTGCGGCTTGAAGCTCCGTTGCCTTGGAGCGGTAAGGGCCGGCTGGGAGCGGCCCATCGTCGTCGACGTCGGCCCCAGTCCCCGTCTCGAAGACCAACGAGAGCACCTCCAGCTTCGGGGCGTGCCGGAGAATCCTGCTTGTCGCGCCCACGATGGCGGCGCCGTCGCCGTCGTGCGGCAGGTGCCCCCACAGCTCGAGGTGGTGGAGGTTCCGAAACGCCGGGAGGCTCGTGACGGCGTCCCTATCGATGTCGAGGTACATGCGCTTGGACCTCAGGCGCAGGTGCTTCGCCGACGCGAAGTGTTGGAGGAACGCTGTGAGCCTCGCGAGCTCCTCCGGCGCCGTGACCTCGCCGCCGCAGATGTAGACGGTGCACGACGCGAGCGATGGCATGCATGGAGAGGAACCAGCCCCTGGCACCCAACGTGGTCAGGATTCAGGAACGGGATCTCGGGCACGGCGCCACGGTACTCGAAGGCGCCGAGCTCGGACACGTCGAGCGCGACGCTGGAGTCTGGACAGGTTGTGGCAGCACCGGAGGACAAGCCTGTGGAGGGTCGTGCTCGTGTCCAAGAGGGAGAGCGCGGTCACCGTGTCGCAGGACTCGAGCGTGAGGTCGGCCAGGCGCGGGCAGGCGGAGATGAGCCCCTGCACCACCTCGTCGTCATCGGAGACGCGGGTGAGGAAGAGCTCCTGGAGGGACGGCACGCTGACAGCGGACGGCGGGGAGAGCCTGCAGGGCCCAATGCGGAGCGTTCGCAACGCGCGTGGAGCAGGAGAAGAGAAGAGGCCCCTGGGGACGGTGTACAGGAGTACAGACGGATTTGTAACCCTCTCGTCTTCGGATGAGTCGTCTTCGGACGATGAGTCTTTGTCATCGTCGTCACCGTCGTCGTCGTCGTCAGGAATCTTGCTCCTCCGAGGTATCGGAGCTGTCGTCGCGGCGGCAATAGAAGGGTAGGCACCTGAGGCGGAGATCGATCTCGAGCTCGGGGCCGGCCTGCTTCAGGGCGTAGGAGACCCACTGGTCCACAGCGACAGAGTCGCGGTACCTGTAGTAGTGCAAGGCAACGCGGAGAGTGCGCAGCGGCGGCCGGTTTGCGGTGGCGGGCGACGATGGCGGCGGTGATGGCGGCGCCGGAGGGCGACGGCAGATTGAGGTCGCGAACGGAGTCCTTGGGCTCCTCGAGAGAGACGGTGTGGACGCCGGCGAAGGCGTCGCGCCACCGGGACGAGAGCACGGCGGCGCGCGCGGCCTGCTTGGAGGGGAGGAAGGAGAGGACGTGGCCGAGTAGGGCGTCGTCGAGCTTGCTGATGCGGTCCTGACGAACCGGCTTGGCGGCGTGGCGGGCGGAGCCAGGATTTGACATTGAGCGCGGGGGATCGATGATCTTGCATAAGAATTTTTTTCCCATGAAGGCTACACCTACATGTCACTTTGTGTTGGAAGAACTGTTTGGACAAAAACCATAACAATATATCAAAATCTCATATTAATATGTAGCACTAAATCTTGGACAACATAAAACAGAAGATAAGTTTATATTGGATCAACCTTGTCTCTACGAGTATAAGCTTGATAATTCCATTGCAGGTGACCGTCCTAGTATTTTTCTCCAATATAAAAATTATTATGCAATAAGTCGTTACCGTCACCGAACAAACATCAAACAAAAGACACATTTTTCTGTAATTTAATCAATTAGACTACAGGTTATGCAATCTATCAATAAAAAACTAATGACTTGCTACCTTCAATATGAGTGAGGAAGATTGGTTCGTATACTCGATAGCACAACACGCCTGCCGTCGGCATTGCGGCATGATTAACAAAGGTAGAAACTGGCAACAACATGGCTGGCTAGCATGGCGCCGCGGCCGCGGCATCACGTGGCATCTGGCGACTAAGTAGGAGTGAGCGATGGCAGCAAGCATCCAGTCAGTTGATCATATGATGCTACCTACTAGGTCTAGTTACACAAATGAAGAATGTGGGGACAGGTCAATTGACTAATACACAGAAACCATGGACTACGTTTAGCCTTAGATAGAGAGCAGCACGAACTAGACAATTAAATATGAGCTTAGTGCTAACTAATTAAGCCTATAAGGACACTAGTTTAGCATCAAAATATGCACCTGCGTATTGAGGGGGGCCGATAGTTAGTGGGGTCTAGCCCCTGCTCGCCCCCCCCCTTAGCTCCGCTCCTGGCGTGGCCGATCTCCATGGTGCACGTACAGTTTACGGCGGCTAGACTCGCCAGCTCAAGAGGTCGAAACCAATCATGCGCGGATTGCACTTGCACAATCTAAACGGGAAGAGTTTTTTTGAAATCTCTACACGGGAAGAGTTAAAAGAGTACGGCCCGGCTTGGCATCAAAGTTTAAAGTATTGAGAGAATACTTTGGTTTCTGAAAAAACTGAAGTATTAAATACTTTGAGGCGTTTGGATCCAACAAATAATACAGTTTCAAAACTGAAGTATTCTCAAAAATTATAGTTTTTTTTAAGTATTTGAGAAAGAGGACTGGCCCTCTTTTTTCTAAAACTGAGAAAAGAGAAAAGCTAAAGTATTGCTTTACTAGGCACTAAAATACTATGGTATTGACAGACTTCAGTTTTAGAAAAACTTTGTTGCCAAACTAGGCCTACATGATCTACACCTACCTAGACAGTCGATCGATTACATTAGGTTTAAATCATAGGTAGGTGAATATTGCGCCACAAAAAAACCATAGGTAGGTGAATATTTCCCAATGGAGACTCAGAAGGAAAAGAAAAAACCGACCCTATCCGCTCCTCCCGCCACCCCTCGGGCGGCAGGGGTGTCACTGATCACTTCGGACGGACCCCCTCCTCCTCCCTCCATCCTCTACTGCAGCCACTGGTTGGGGTCGTCGGGCGAAGCCCAGGTGGCGTGCTGGCCCAAAATATACCGAACTCGTTGGGGAACCTCAAGAGAAAGGTATGATGAGCACAACAGTAAGTTTTCCCTCAGTACGAAACTAAGGTTATCAATTCAGTAGGAGCAAGGAAACACCCTAAAGGTGTTGCTAGCTGAACTTTGACAGGGCGCACTACCGGTGCCAGCAGCAACGTGGAGACCTGCACAACACAACCATAGAACTCTGTCCCCAACTTGCGATGAGGTTGTCAATCTCACCGGTTTTGCTGAAAATAAAGGATTAAACGTATCGAATGGAAGGAAGTAATAGTTTGCAGAAAGTAACACAAAGCAGTAAATAGTTTTAGATTGATTGTAAAAGAAAGGACCACGGTCCATAGTTCATTAGATGTGGCTCTCCTTAAGATAGATAACATGCTAGGTGAATAAATTACAGCGGGGCAATTGACAAACATCGAGAAAGCATACAAGCATATACTAATTATCTTGACCCCTTTGAGACTTGATTGGGCATTACAACATTATACATAGACCGTCATCCAACTGCATCTATGACTAATAATCCACTTTCAGGTTATCATCCGAACCCCCTCTAGTATTAAGTTGCAAGCAACAGATTATTGTATTACGAATTGCGTGTAAAGTAAATAATACGATTGTTCTATGAACAAAGGATTATTATTTTCTCCCTAGTAGCAACAACACATCTAGTAACTTAGAGATTTCTGTCACTTCCCCAGATTACCAAAGGCATGAACCCACTATCGAGCATAAATACTAACTCTTGGAGTTGCTAGCATCTACTTGGACAAGATAGCTACTAACAACGGAAAGCATGCAAGATCACAAATAACAAAGATATGATAGAATCATTAATCAATCTGAAATAGCATCTCAATATCCATCGGATCCCCGTAAACACAACATGCAGAATTACAAATAGATGATCTTGATCATGAACGGAGCTCACAAGATCTAGACATGAAAGCACAAATGAGGAGAACCATCCATCTAGCTACTACATGAACCCGTAGTCCAGAGATGAGCTACTCACGCATCACACCGGAGACTTGCATGATGATGAAGAAGGCCTCCAGGGTGAATTCCCCTCTCCAACGGGGTGCTGGGAAGAGCTTCAGATGCCTCCTGATCTAGGAATGGAGATGACGGCGGCTACAGACTCTTTCGTGGAATTTTGATCGGATACTTAGGATTTCCGTATCAGAAGCAATATATAGGCGGAAGGAGAGGCCGAGGGGGTGCCTGGGGCGGCCAGACCACCCCCTAGTGCAGGCCAGGCCTGGCCGCGCTGCCAGGCGGTATGGCTAGGCCCCAGCCCCTCTCCATCTCGTATTCTGGCTCCAAGTGTCCCCCGATAAAATAGTGACTTTGGCTTTTGTCCCGTCCAATTCCGAAAATATTTATTTTCTGACTTCCTGAAACCAAAAACTGCAGAAAACAAGCAGCTGGCACTGTGGCTCTTGTTAATAGGTTAGTCCAAGAAATCATATGAAAAGTACTCCAAAGTGTGGACAAAACACAAGAAAGTAGATAAAACCAAGCATGGAACATAAAAAATTATAGATACATTTGCAATGTATCAACATCCCCAAGCTTAACTCCTGCTCGTCCTTGAGTAGGTAACTGAAAAAAAAAGAATAATTTTTGAGGTGACATGTACCATCATAAAGTTGGTCAAAGTATTTGTAAAACATTTAAAGCTGGGATCATAGTACTTCAATCATAGCATGAAAGACAAAGTTCTAGCAATAAGACAAATAAACTATGATGCAACATGAAAATGCATAAACAAAAGATTCATGAATAGCAATGCTTTGCAAGACGTTTGTTTATTTCACATAAAGAAAACATATCATAATAGTATTCAGCTTGTCCCTCATAGAGTAGCAAATATAAATGCATGAGATACCTTCAAAGTTCATAAGAGTGACTAGATACAAATAGTTTAAAACAAACAATATCAAGGTATGCATCAATCAACTAGTCTTGGGACAATGCATATAGAACTAAGAATGGCCACTATGCTCTCAAAGTAGGTGCATAAAGATAGAAGGTGAAGACTCAATATAATGGTGGAAGAAAAGCCTTCATAGAAGGAAGCAGAGATTCAAGTTTCATAAAGAGCTTCCAAAAATTATGGTACTTATAGCTTTCAGCTCTTGCCCCTATCATAAGCATCTTGAAGTGATTAAGGTTAAAGTGAACAAACTATGGTGTACATGCTTGACGAAGTATAAGTTAGAAATCTCATGTCCCTTGAATACGAGGGCCGCTCCTCATGCTACTCAAGTTTAGTCACCAGTAAGTTCTTGTCATCGTAAGTATATGTGTATCATAGAGAACCGCCAACGGGGTACCCCTTGCCCGATGATACGAAAGAATCCCCATATCAAAATGACAAGGCAAGCAGACAACGAGCATCTCAGCAATCTTCTTATTTACCATGGGAATATGGTGCTTTTTTTCTCTCTTTCCTCTTTTCATAATCTCTTTTTTTCTTTTTCTCTTTTTTCTCAATGTAGGACTCTTTTTTTATAAGAAGAATGCTTCATAGACAGCTCATTATGGTTACGCTGCAGGTTTCCACCATGTCAGCATGGATTAGACTAGCGGCCCAGACGTTTCTCTAACACATATACATAACTCCATGGACTTACAAGCTCCCCTTTCATTTCACACCGACGATATCCATAGACAAAAGAGCATGATATCAACTAGGTACAAAGTACCCGTGCAATGTTAAAAGCGTTCCCCATGACAGCATAGTTCTGCTAATCCCCAACAAATAAGAGCAAGCATATACAACATAGACGACACAATTGTTTAAGTTTATTAAGGTCAAGAAAAGTAAAGTGTGCCATCAAGTTCGTGAGAGCTTTAATCACTAGTTTTCTTATAACAAGTTTAATTCAGAAGGTATACAAAAGCATGAATATACTTGGAATAGCATATGCTAGTAGGTAGGTATGGTGGACTCTTTGGAATAACTTGGTTTAAGGAGTTGGATGAATGAGTGGAACTCTTGGTTACGGAGGCTAGCAAAAGACTGAGAGCGGCAAACTAAGAGAGCAATAATGGCCATAATCATGCAAAGCGACAAAACATCATTGATCAAAGCATAAAGTGATACTACAAGTTGAAAACTAAAGGATCATCAAGGCTATGGTGACTTTGAATAGTCATAACATGGTGTGAGAATGCGCCAAGTCAACCCAAATAAAGCATCAATGGAGAATACCACTATACTATGCTTTAATATGCTAAAACAACGCATGATTCATCCAAGGCACATTAAGCAATCTCAATTGTTTATAACAAGTCATGCTACAGCAAAGAATACTAAGCATAAAGCCAAAACAATATCAAGCATGGTATGACAAAGCATATGCCACAGTCAAAAACAAGCTCTCTTTACCACTTAAGCATGAACTTTCCTACTCTTTTCTAAACCAAACCAAACTATTTGTAAACTATTGTATGAAAGAGGGGGTCCAACTAATTTATTTAGCAAACTAAGCAAACAAAGCAAACGAAAAACCAAAACGAAAACAAAAAAGAAGGCGCTCCAAGAATAACACAACTGCGCATGAAACAATAAAAATGAAGCGTTTGGAAGAAACCTGGGATTTTTATTGATGAAGAGGGAGATGCCTTGGGCATCCCCAAGCTTTGACGCTTGTACTTCTTGGATACTTCTTGGGGTGATATGCGTGGAATCCCCAAGCTTGAGCCTTAGTCCATCCTTCATCTCATTACTCCTTCCTTCCATACACCTGAAAATTTTCCTTCATACAAAACTTCACAAGATCTTTATTAGCAATATTAGTGCATTCAAGATAATAAGTCTTTAGGTTCAGTTCTAACACCAATAAAACTTCCATTAATACACTAGCTACTGTAGCACTTCCCTCAAAAAGCTCAATTCCCTAAAAGAACTCAAAAAGGAACCAACAAGAAGCAAATGCAGAAAATGGCAGAAATCTGTCAAAACAGACCAGCATGTAAAGCCGATTTTTTTCGAAAACCTTCTGTTGCTCAAATCGAAAGTGTTGAACTAACGAAAATTAGATAACAACCTGGGGCAGAAGCACAAAAATTCAAGCCTCAAAAGGACATTCATAGATTTTACACGAATTTTTACGGTGAAGCACAGAAATCTGTTTCGGGACAACAACTTTCTCAATCATTACTTCTCTCTCATTAGAGGTTACTCTTGGCACAAAAAGAAAATAAAAAGGATAAGGAGCGGTTATTACTGAAGTAATAACTTCCAAGACTTATCTAAAACTTTTGGGTTATCTCCCAATAAGTACTTTTCTTTAACGCCTTTAAGTTAGGCATACGAAGCAAAAAGAATCAAGTGTTCTCAAATGAAGAAGCATTAAGATCAATACCAGAAATATCTTCAACAAGGCAAGGTATATCATCCAAATAAGTTTTAGAGGATCCTCTCTCAATGCTCTTAGGTTCACTATTTTCATCAAAAGGGTTTTCAGGAACAATCCAATCAAGATTCTTTTCTATGGCTTCATATATTGCTACCAGTTTAAAGGGTATTGGTATCTTAGTTTCCTCCCCATTAGGTTCAGTTTTGTTCATCTTTTCTCGTATACCAACAACATCTACACATGAGCCTAGCATATTGAAACGTTCAAAGACTTTTCTAGCTTCCTTGGCAACATCATAGAATTCCTTAAGCAAAGTTTCTTGAATAAAATCTCTCTTCTCAGAGTCATCAATTTCTTTAAGTTTAAGAAACATTACTTGCATTAAGGGATTAAGGTTAACAAACCTAGATTCCAACATGTGAACTAAAGAAGCTGCAACAATCTCATAGTTTGGAGCAAGTTCTGCAAGGGATCTATCCTCAATATCCTCATGCTTACTAACATGATTAAAGAATTCTTCAATATTATCTTTTCCAATTAAAGAACCACTACCTATTGAAAGGTTTTTCAAGGTGAATTTAGGGATCAACATGGTGAGCTAAGGAAGAGGTAACAACTAAAGGAGACTTGATTTTTTTGTGTTTTTAAATAAAGAAACAAGCAAACAAAACAAAAGTAAACTAAGCAAAACAAAAATAACAAAGTAAAGAGATTGGTTATGAGGGTCTCCCCTTGTGAAGATGTCCTTGACTCCCCGGCAACAGCGCCAGAAAAAGTCTTGCTGGCCCAAAATGTATCGAGCTCGTTAGGGAACCCCAAGAGGAAGGCATGATGAGCAGAGCAGTAAGTTTCCCCTCAGTACGAAACCAAGGTTATCAATCCAGTAGGAGTAAGGAAACATCCCAAAGGTGTTGCTAGCTGAACTTTGGCAGGGCGCACTACCGGTGCCAGCAGCATGCTGGAGACCTACACAACACAATCACAGAACTCTATCCCCAACTTGCGATGAGGTTGTCAATCTCACCGGTTTTGCTGAAAACAAAAGATTAAACATATCGAATGGAAGGAAGTAATAGTTTGCAGAAAGTAACACAAAGCAGTAAACAGTTTTAGATTGAATGTAAAAGAAAGGACCGGGGTCCATAGTTCACTAGAGGTGGCTCTCCTTAAGATAGATAACATGCTAGGTGAACAAATTACAGCGGGACGATTGACAAACATCGAGAAAGCATACAAGCATATACTAATCATCTTGACTCCTTTGAGACTTGATTGGGCATTACAACATTATACATAGACCGTCATCCAACTGCATCTATGACTAATAATCCACCTTCAGGTTATCATCTGACCCCCCTCCAGTATTAAGTTGCAAGCAACAAATTATTGCATTACGAATTGCGTGTAAAGTAAACAATACGATTGTTCTATGAACAAAGGATTGTTGTTTTCTCCCTAGTAGCAATAGCACATCTAGTGCCTTAGAGATTTCTGTCACTTCCCCAGATTACCAGAGGCATGAACCCACTATCGAGCATAAATACTAACTCTTGGAGTTGCTAGCATCTACTTGGCCAAGATAGCTACTAACAACGGAAAGCATGCAAGATCACAAATAACAAATACATGATAGAATCAATAATCAATCTGAAATAGCATCTCAATATCCATCGGATCCCCGCAAACACAACATGCAGAATTACAAATAGATGATCTTGATCATGAACGGAGCTCACAAGATCTAGACATGAAAGCACAAAGGAGGAGAACCAGCCATCTAGCTACTACATGGGCCCGTAGTCCAGAGATGAACTACTCACGCATCACACCGGAGGCTTGCATGATGATGAAGAAGGCCTCCAGGGTGAATTCCCCTCTCCAGCAGGGTGCTGGGAAGAGCTTCAGATCCCTGCTGATCTAGGGATGGAGATGACGACGGCTATAGACTCTTTCGTGGAATTTTGATCGGGTACTTAGGGTTTCCGTATCAGAGGCAATATATTGGCGGAAGGAGAGGCCGAGGGGGTGCCTGGGGGTGGCCAGACCACCCCCTGGTGTGGGCCAGGCCTGGCCGCGCTGCCAGGCGGTATGGCTAGGCCCCAGCCCCTCTCCGTCTTGTATTCTGGCTCCAAGTGTCCCCCGATAAAATAGTGACTTTGGCTTTTGTCCCGTCCAATTCCGAAAATATTTATTTTCTGACTTCCTGAAACCAAAAACTGCAGAAAACAAGCAGCTGGCACTGTGGCTCTTGTTAATAGGTTAGTCCAAGAAATCATATGAAAAGTACTCCAAAGTGTGGACAAAACACAAGAAAGTAGATAAAACCAAGCATGGAACATCAAAAATTATAGATACATTTGCAATGTATCATGGCGCTGGCCGCGGTCGTCTTCTCTTCCCCCGCCCTAGGGAACCGATCAGGGTCGGCCATCTCACTGTTGGGGGAGCCCTTCCGAGTGACACTGTGCGGCGATGATGATGAGGCGCGACGACATGGCGTTGAAGCGGACACGGCGGTTTGGCTTCGGTCCCTCTTGGTCTAGATATGGGCCCCTCGGGCCCGATCTAGATTTTGGCAGGCCAGTGCATCTGCAGCAGTGGCACCTCCTAGGGCGGTTGAAAGTGCACAGATGCCGCCTAGAGGGGGTTTTGAATAGGCAGTTAAAAACTTTTAATAGATGTGCTTAATAAAGGCGGAATAAAACTAACGTTTACTATATCAAGCACAAAACCTATATATACTATGGTTTACCTATGTGCACCAATAACTTATGCTAAGTAATACAAGCAACTATGCGATAGTAAGATATATGATTTTAAGCACGAAGACTATCACAAAGTAAAGTACATAAGTAAAAAGCTCGGGTATAGAGATAATCGAGCCACAAGGAGACGATGATGTTTTACCGAGTTCCTCCCTACAAGGGAGTACGTCTCGTTGGAGGAGTGGGTTGTACTAAGACTACCAACACCACAAGAGGCGTCACCCTATTCTCCCGAGAACCCGCCGCACGGCAAGCACCTGATCCACTATGGGACACTTGAGGGCGGTCACCAAACCCGTACAATATTGGGGCAATCTTCACAACTTAGTTGGAGGCTCCGAATAATCACCACCAAGGCCACTAACTCGGTGAGAGCTCCAACAACTTAATTGGAGGCCTCAAGAAATCACCACAAAGGCCACTACACCGTCTAGGGTTCCAAGAACTCAAGAGTTACAAGCTTTTTGATTTCACTAATCAAATCCTCCGTAGAGAACTCAAACCGATGCACCTAATGCAATGGCAAGTTCTTCACTCTCAAATTACACCAAAGCTACAAAATCTATTAGGGAATAAGAGAGGAAGAACACAACAGGTAATCCACAAAAGAAACCCCAAGATCTAGATCCCAAGATGTTCCCCTCACATAGAGAAGAGATGGATTGGTGGAGTTGTAGATCTAGATCTTCCCTTTCAAATCCCCCAACAAGATTCAAGAAATATGGGAGGGATTGAGAGTATTTGCAAACTCTTGAAGGTAGTAACAATAGATGAGAGAGAGCAAGCAAACAATCCATTGGGGAACAAGGGGGCCTTTTATAGGTCTCCCACGTCAACTAGCCGTTGCAGATCACTTATCCCGGAGTTTCCGGCCTTGAGGACAGGAGTATCTGGCCCACAGGACCAGAGTCTCTGGGGTCTAGACTCCGGCCAGGACTCCGGGCGAGCTCGAGGTGCTCCCAGTACACCCCTGGAGTCTGGGCCAGAATTTGGGCCGGAGTCTGGGGAGCAACACCGGAGTCTCCCCACCCACCCACCCACGAAAACTGACAGAAAAACAATATGAAAACGGCCATAACTTTTGCATCCAGACTCTAATTTTGATGATCTTAGGCCCATTTCGAAGATAGTAACGAGCTCTACAATATCATTCAGAGAACCATCATAGTACAACAAAGGGGATAGAATAAAATGATAAAGGGATTAACCTATCTATAAAAGATAAACCAGTAAAACCTCCAAATCAAATATGCAATAGAGAATGCATATGAAATCCGTTTTCGATGAACTTGAGCTTGTCATGGATATTAACACAAGCTCTAAATCCTCTCATGGATAATAAACAAATAAGAATCAAGAACGATAATGCCAATTATGCAAAGGTTTGAGCTCTATCTGAAAGATATGATCAAGTTACTCACTCGAGAGCCCCTCTTGATAGTACGGTTATCTATCCTATAAAACGGTCTGCCAACTAATAACATGAGACCGGCAAAAGGGAAAACCTATCAAGATCATACCTTTGCCTTGAGCATTTCACTTTAGCTTGATGTAGACGGCCTTATCCTCCTCAAGATTAAACTTCTTTCTTGATTGCTCTTTCTCGCGCTTGCTTAATGAAGACTTGCGCATTGCTCCCCCCATACACCATGGGGAAACCCCTTCTTTGAACTTGTCTTCACCAATCCATGATCACCGAGGACGGAAAGCTTTAAGCATGTGATCTCCAAGAGATGGTGCATCTTGATCTTGCACTTTATTTCTTCTAACTCCATTAGGATGATTTCTTGAAGATATACACAAGTAACTTTATCTTCTTCTTCAACACACTTTTGATCTTATTTTATTTATTCTTGTTCTCCTTCTCCAACATGATTCCAATAAGCAAAGCCCTTGGACATTTCTCATTGTTCTTCATTTCTTCAACCTTGAAGCCAACACATGGTCCAAGCGATGCCAATGGACAAATCCTACAAGTGCATCTCCATGCAAACATTAGTCCATAAATAGTGTCATTAATTACCAAAACCACACATGGGAGGGCACACATGCCCTTCCAATCTCCCGCATTTTGGTAATTGATGACTATCCCTTTGAGAGGGTTTATATTTAGAATTTAGCGGAAAAAAGGGTTGTGCCAACATCAAATACTACATAAGTATGTGATGTTAATACGACCACAATATATAGAGTAACCCCCCCCCCCACAATCTATGCATGTGTGATGAACTTGAATTCCATTGCATAGATTGCTAACTATTACCATTGGTAGAGTTTTCTCTATATATTCAACATGCAAAGCAACAACAAGGATGTAAGAGCATGAAAGACAAATGCTTAAGAACAAACTCAAAGCATAAACCAACTTCTCTTAAACCCTCTAAAACTTCCCCCCATTGGCATCGATTGCCAAAATGAGTGAAAGGTTCTAGACGATTAATATAGTGAGAATTTCTCCAAAGATGTGCATCTGCACATATCCAATGATGAACGCTTGGGAGGAAGTAAAACTATATTGAGAACCCAATGATTGCAAAAAAAATATGAAAGAAGAATCAACAAATAAAGCAATGAATCAAAAGATCTGAAACAACCAATTAAACACAAGAAGATATTATGATAAGATCAAATGAGTGTTTAAATGAAATAAAAAAGTTCCCCAAGATTTGTGCACAAATTAGAGTAATTGCATTTGAATACAACATACACAAATATGGAATCCTCACTCCCCCATAAACATTTAAGACACAATATGTGAGCAAGAATGCCTTGTCAACCTATTTTCTCTGTTTTTATCCTACTCTCTCTTCTTTGACAATTTAAAACCTATGTAGATTTTGAACTAGAAGACCGGTTTGACAACCGTTTAAATATTTGAGTTCCTACCGAGAGGGATTCCAAGCAACACTAATATTAAATATATTTTGACAATATATGAAAAATGTGTTTTGAAACCTGATGAAACTTTTATTAACTTTATGTCACATGGTTAAATTTTATTCTAAAATAATTTGTTTCTTTGTATTTCAAACTTTGTTTATTTTGTGCTTTTGTCATACTTTGAGTTAGTGTTAGACACGTTCGATAAATTTATATGATAGGGAACCCTTTTATGTTGTATCATTATGAATCATATCGTTTCATTGTATTTCAAAATTTAAGTTTTCTATTTTATTAATTTTAGGCTTGTTTAAAAGATTTAATCGAAATAAACACGCTGGTCCAAAAGATTTTAAATTTGATAATTATTCTGAATTATATGACTCTTTGAAAATCTAAGAAAGAGAGTTAAATAAGTGGGAGAGAAATGTCACAGATTTTCAGCTATTGTGTTGTATGTATGCAAAGATTTCTCACCTGTGCAAATCTCAACTCTAGCATGCCCGCGATGCTAGAGTTGCATTTCTCGAGATAGTAACCAGTATCTATTCAGTGTAGTTCATTTTTTACTTACATGTTCAAACTGCAAGAAGGGATGCATACATTCGTGGCACGTATAAGTTGCTCACAAAACATACAATTAATAGAAAATTGAAGTCAACCTTTTCAATTATTGCATACAACGAATACAACGATGATGACCATGGCTTGCTTGGTTATCATCTTCATTTTACCTCTCAACTCTAAGGGGCAAGACTACAAATGATGTCTTTTCTTTTGGGATAAATTAGCAATCCATCTTTCAATCTTGCAATTCATGTGCTCGCACATGTTTACGTTTCCATCGTCGATGTGCATCTCTTTAAGAACCACAGCATTTTCGGCAAAGAATTTGATCAACTTTGTTGCAAAGTTGCTCCTCAACTTGAGTTCAAACATGTTGGTCTCCAGCTGGAATTGCAAGCGCACGCAACTTAACGTACTCAGCAGGCAGTCAAAACCATTCCCACTACTCAAGGCAGGGAGATCGGATAACTTGTCGTATCTAGCATCGCCATCATCATCATAATCTCCTTCTATGGGAACCATGGCCTCTGATGATTTGCGGTTGTTGAAACAATGGATCGAGTTTTCGAAATCATGTCGATATTTCTTCTCCAAGAAGCGCCGCCCTTCCTCGGCGTCTATATCCAAATCAGGTTGCGCCATGGTCAGGTTGATTCGGAGGTCACGGAGCACGGGGCAGCACCAGAGCAAGTTCGCGACCGCAACCGCCGCGGTCTTTCCTCTGAGCCTGTGCATTCCTTCCAGATGGAGGCGCCTGAGGTTGCGGAAAGAGCACAGGAGCTTGGCCTGGCTAGCTGAACCGACGACGGCGATGTCCTCAAGCATGTTCACCCTCAGCTTCAGCTCCTTGGCATTGCTGAAGTTCCGAGCCAGCCGTCAGGGGGTCGTGGCCAGCTGCATCCTTTCCTCTAGTGCAATAGACGTCACGGAGAATGCGCAGGTCTACCTGTGCCAAATCCGGCGCTTGTGAACTTAGCGCCAACTGCTGGAGAAGCCCCTTGTACCTGAAACGCCGCAGTCTCGGAGCGTCGATCTCTACGGCTGTGGTGCCACCGCGCTCGTAATACCCTGCTTTCACCCAGCAGCATCTGTCCAGCACGACCTCGATGGCTGCCGGGCATCGGAGAAGGAAGCCTTCTCTAGGCTGTTGTGGCGAGTCGAGGTGGAGCGTCTGCCCATTCTTGTGAGCACTCTCTCTCCGGATCATGACGGACTCGAGGTGTAAAGTGACGAGCACCGGCGCGGCGTGGATCAAGTCTCTGTAAAGGAATTCCGTGACGAGCACGAGCACGAGCACGAGCGTGTAAAGGTGTACAGTGAACAGTGACGAGCACGAGCGCGGCGTGGGAGAGCAATTCCGTGACCACGTCAGGGCTTCTCGTTCCCCAGCCCAAGTCTCTGTAAAGGAACTCCTGCAATCTGTCACGGCGGCCGGCGGCAACCAAGCGGAAGGTGAGTCTTGTGACGGGGCTGTCCGCGGCGGCGGCCTCCAGGGATAACTTGGCGGCGGAGACGAAGGCGTCGCGCCGGTCGAAGAAGCCGCCGTGGTGGGCCTCCTCGGGGACGCGTGCGTCGAGGTTCACGGCGCCAGAGGATCGCCAGAGCCCGCGCCACCGCCTCGACAGCGCGCTGGTGGACGCGGCCTCCCTGGCGGGGGCGAAGTAGAGGACGCGCCGGAGGAGGTCGTCTGGGAGATCGGAGAGGCAGTCGCCTGCGACAAAGGAGAACGATCTCGTCGAAATTCTTTCCTCTCGGCGGCCGGTTTCCACTCTGCAAAGAGATCACTTGATGGGGTTCTGGGAGTCGCTTCGAACTCTTCTGAGTCGGCGTCTGAACTGGGCCGGGCCGGGTTGTATCTGAACTGGACCTTGATGAAACCGGGTACCAGACGGCCGACGCAACGGGATTACACCAGAACAAACGGGTACCAGAGCCAACCTGACGGCAAGGCAACTGTCCGATCACCCGCACGCGCACGGCCGCCGCTCTCATCGGTCCTCCCCTGTTCGTTCTGCTGTCTCTCCTTGCCGCCCGCCCAAATCGAGGGTATCCTCCACGCCTAGGGCTTCCCCCTCCCCGCGCGTCTCCGACCGCCGCCGGCCGTCCCCTCTCCGCCGTCGCAGCATCTCCCCCCGCAGTGCGTTTCGATCACATTTTCCTCCTCGCCGCTGACGACCCCGGAGGAAGCTGGCCTGCGCTTGCCGATCCGTCGCTGCCTGCCTGCCGGCTCCATCCTCTCGGGGACACGGGGCCGGAGGCGGGAGAGCGAGCGGTGTGGCCGCCGCCTGCGCAGCGTCGGCAGTAGGTGAGCAGTCGGTTTATTCCATTTGGGGGCAAATGGTGGTCTGGGCTGGTATCATATTCTTTCACCCGCCCGCCCATGTGTAGGAAAGTGTAGATTGGTCGATTGGTCCCGCGCTGATCGGTCGCACTACTCACACATTTCGTCTTCGTCCCAGTCTCGTGTCTTGCAATAGAAATCCTTCTGAATGTATTCATCAGAGAAGGGGTTCAGTTCATGTAGTATTTCGTTTTTATGGAAAAAAAAAGAGCCTGGCCTGTTCTGTGCTTGTAATTCGTTCATCAGGGGCCCTGCCCTGTGAATATGTTTGCGCAGGGCCATTTTATGTAGCAAGGCCCATTTTAGACAACATGCACATGGCCAGCTTTATGTACTAATACCTGCTGCTTGCAGGCCTTAATGAACACAACATTATTTTGCAGTATTGTTTAGTTACTAGCTCAGCGCTTGCGTTATGTGTGCGTGGCGGAGATGCGCTCATGCCTCGATCACATGAGGGGGATAATATTTATTTTCTTAGGATAAATATCCCTTTAGTTGTTTATTAGGTAGAGCATTCAACATTGGATTAACTATTCTATTAGAATGGATGCTTGATAGAAAAAAAATTCAGACTGTATCATATGTACCTCAATGGAGTGTTCAATGCCAAATACCAATTTACTAGTACAGTTTTAACTAATCACAAAACTTCAGTGGTTTCCTTACTTATGCATAACCATATATATATAACAGTGTTGCTTAACATCACTAAGTTATCACCTGACACCTGTAGAGGTTATTCACATGTGTTATACATCTGAGAAAATACTATTCATTAACTGTACGCACATCCTTGCTGCCACCTGCTGCAATGATTGTATTATTGAAATTTGAAGTCATGTACTACTGATATATTGTATTTGCCGCTATATAAAAAATATATTGTGACAAGTTTTGCAAAGAAATTCTTCAAGTACGAAAGACTGTTGCATTGTAATAGGATTGATTCATAATATATGATCTCTTAAAGGTGCTATGCTGGAACAAGAAAAATTCGAAGTCGTGTTGACCATGGAGCACACTTAGATTTTAGAGCTGTCTTCTCTCATTCCTTTCATGGTAAGTACCGGAAAGTCTTAAACTTGATTGTTTTCCATCTTTTGTGATTCTGATGGTATCTTCACTCAAAGGCGACCAACGAGAACCTCCCACCAAATGTCATCAGGCAATTGGCTAAAGAATTGAAGAGTCTTGATCAATCACCTCCAGAAGGGATTGAAGTTATTGTTAATCATGATGAATTTACCACCATTTGTGCTGATGTTGATGGCCCTGGTGAGATTCTATCAAGAATATGCTTTTGTTTTCAGCTGCTATTATTTGGATGTGCACTGTTGAATCTACATGTTTGTGCAACTATGCTGATTCTGCTCTTTTACTAGCTGTGCATATAATGGTGTATTTTGTAATTCAATGAGTTTCTAACACATTGCCTAGGGTTAAATATGAATGGATCCTTTTCTTTTTGTTATTAGTGCATCTTCTTACAGAACCTCAAGTGTCTGAGTTCCTTTTCCTCCGTTCCCTATTGCAATACTTTAATATTGTGTTCTAAAATTCCGAATCTTGACATGATGCAGCTGGAACTCCATATGAGAATGGGGTGTTCCGGATGAAGCTAGTGTTGCCTCGCGCCTTCCCTCACTCTCCCCCAAAAGGTAGTTATCTGCCGGAACTTCTCGATTTGTCTGTACTGCAGTCACTTCTTGAAATGAAGCCTCTCACTGAGTGTCTGCATTCTCCATTGATCTGCAGGATTCTTAGCAACTAGTGGTGAGATATGTCTGAACACATTGGAAAACGATTGGAGCCGTAGTCCTTGACTAAGACATGTTCTGCTGGCTCGCTCACATTGCCGAACACTCGGCCATTTTTCTGTTGAAAGCAATGTACAATCTCTTGCAAGCGCGTGCTGAATTTTGATTAAAAAAGACCGCATGATAGCTATGGCCTAGGAATAGGGTTCTGTCTGCTCTCGGAACATGCGGGAGACTTCAACATGGGGTCCTTGTTTTGTCATGTCTTTCAGGTAGTGAGATGCCTTCTGATCGGACCATTTCCCGAATCTGCCCTGAAAGAACAAGCTGGAAAGATGATACTCGAAAACTACGCGGAGTATGCTCGCCTTGCAAGGCCAACCTTCAACTCTGCATATTCATATCTGGAATGATGCTTGCAGATCTTCTCGTACTTGTCAAAACCGCAGTGTTTATTAGGATTATGTATCCGAAAGCGATTTGGGCATATGGCCATGAATCTCATGGCTACCATCTCTACCAAATCAGGTTGTCACAAGACATACTGAGGTGGCTGTCACAAGACATACTGAGGTGTCTCATAGAGCTGTAACTAGGTTACTGATAGTTTCATCGTGCTCCACATGCAGGCTATACACTGGCATTCATGCACATAAACATAAGAATAAGTCCAAGACCGGAGATATTTGTGAGTCAACCGCAGCTCCAAATGCGGGTCAGCGCAATAAAACTGGTCTGAGCAAGAACCAAAGTTGTTGGCTTACATGATCAGAATGCCGCTCCTTGTGATCCATCAGCAGTGCACACGAAGGACAGGCTGCTTGCTTCCAAAATTCCAATCGAAAAGAAGAAGACGGATGCGAGGAAGAAGAGCCCGAAGAGGCTATAAGCGCATCGTGAATAGAGTATTAGCCCGGCAGAGTGGTTGTTAGGGGATTTAGTTTCCTTCATAAGTGCCAGATTCAGCAGATGCATAGTGGAAGGCTTGCATGTACTCCGGTTGGCTCAATGAGACAGAATGTGAGCCGGGCCTGTTGGAATAAACTGTGTGTGCAATGTCAAATAAGTACTCCCTCCGATCCAAATTTGGAAGAATCGTGGCCTTTTCTGTTGATTCTGCACTATGTCTTGTCACTGAAATGTTATCAGTTCAGTGACGCCGAAGCTCTCTTGCAAAGTGAACCCGGTGCCAAAGCGAAAAAGTGGTTAGCGTGATATTCACCCTGAACCAGTAAGCAGCTGACACTGGTCGTGCTGCTGTAGGGCTAGCAGCATCCGGTGCACAGTGCAGTGTAACCGACAACCTGGTAAAGGCCTCTCTCCAGTGGCCATCAGCATCACAATGATTGTCTTTTTCAGCTACCACGGGATCTTCCCCATTGTGGATGTTGTAGGGCTGCCATGGAGATCGGACACCATCATCATCGAGTTTTGTCACCGGACACTATCTATAGTGGGCAGGGTTCTTGCTCCACTACCTCCGAGGCTCTGATCTCCAGGAAAAGGTATGTAAAACTCCACAACCATCCGTGGCAAGTCAGCACTCTCTTTTTTAAGTAGTTTCTGCTTCAAGCTCCTAGTCCTTGCATTTCGCTTTTCAAGATATGATCCATCTTAAATTGTCTTGGCACTGATCCAGCGCATGATGGCTAATCGAGTGCCAAGTAGTAGGATCAATCTTCCAGATGAGGAACCCCAAACTTCTTACTGCCAATGGAGCAATACAGTTGTACAAAGTAGTAGCCTGGAGAGGAGGTGCGGTGCACATATGTATATGATGATCATCTTTACCCAAAGACAAAACGTGTCTCGTGGCCCAAACAAGATACCCGGGGACTTTCACAGGCAACCGCAAGCACAAGGCTTTTGATCCTGTAACGCCTTTGGCCTCTCCTTTTGGCTTTTGATTTCTCCATCCACCCCACAACTTGGGTTACTTTGACTGACCGGCCAGGCCGGGGTAAAAGAGCCAGAATCATTGGTGCACAAGAAGGGCAGAGAAGAGAAGAGAAGGCCAAGCATCAGCCAGCAGCAGCTATCATCTGTGGCCTCAGCTTATT
Source organism: Avena sativa (assembly GCA_916181665.1). Classification (NCBI taxonomy): domain Eukaryota; kingdom Viridiplantae; phylum Streptophyta; class Magnoliopsida; order Poales; family Poaceae; genus Avena; species Avena sativa. Next base: position 16,231,473 of record OV702291.1, on the reverse strand, counting down.
ATGCTTGGATTATCCAATTGCTCAGATATAAAGATATGTCAAGTCTGAAAAAAAAAGATGTCTCAAGTGCAGAGTCCAGATTGTGCATACCAGCAACGGCTAAGAAAGAATAGCACACCCAATGTCGAGGAGAACAAATTTACGGTTAATTATAGCGTGTATGAGCACCACAATGCTTGTCTTTGTCTGAAGGAACACAGGGTCAGGGAGTGGAAGACCGGTAAGATCTGGGAAGCTTCGTTTGGATTGTTAAACAAAGGAGGCAATTAGGACCTCACCGGCCGGTTTATTAAACAGAGGGGGCAAGTGGCCCGAGTACAGTGTCCAGTCACATGGGTGAGCTCAGACCCTGAGGCTGTTGAAATAGTCTATGCGGCTATGCTTGGTCCAACAACGAACGAGGTGATAATTCAATTGTTTACCCTTGTTTCTTTGATGAAAGAATGTTTTACCTATGAATAAATAGTTCCAAAAGAGTACTTTTCTTTTCTTTTGAGAAGTCCAATGCTTTCGCACTCTATCCCTCTCTACTCTACTCTGAGTTTCTTGAATTTGTTTCATGTGCACGGTGCACCATCCAGATATACACGTGGCAAAATTATTGTGTTTTGTAATCGTGTACATTCACCATGCATGACCTTTTTTATGGGGGGTAGAGGCATACATGACATTTTAGTCATGTGTTTTTCCTATTAGTAGTACGTTCTGAAATTGCTGCAATCAAAGAAGGCCATAAAGAGTTGTGATGAAATTCCTACGTTCCAATTAGACCCGAGACGTGATAGCTTCAAGTGGATCATGTACCCACCTCACGGTTTTCTTCTGCATGATCGCAGTGGATAATTTTTTTTAGATGAACAGGAGGGTTCCTCCCGGCTCTGTTTTATGAAGCCAAAACGGCCAGAAAGTACAAAGCTCCAGTTTAGCAAAATGAAAAGAAAAGGAGCAAGTTCTCAGCAGAAAGAGAAGTCTACTCCTACAGTGGGCACGCATGCGGAATGAGGGCAGGGCAGCAAACAGTTTGCAACAGAAGGAGCATCCAAACTAGGATGAAAAAGAAGAGAACATTTCTGCCTCTAATTTTTCCTCTTCACACATGGTTTCTTCGGCCCCACGAGTACGCCAGGTGCCAGTGTGAAGAAGGGCAGATATTCACCCTGAACCAGTAAAGAAGCTGAAACCAGCCCTGCTGTACACAAGGCTAGTATATAGCATCTGATGCACAGTGCAGTGTGACCCAAAACCTGATGGCTAGTATAGCCATCACAATGATTGTATTTTTCAGCTGCCACGGAATCTTCCCCCTTGTGGATGTTGTAGGGCTGCCTCCGAGATCGGAAACCGTCATTGAGTTTCCTAGGTGGACGGGATTCTTGCGCCACTACTGTTGTTCTCAAGGCAAAGGTGCGTAGAACTCTAGCACCATCCACAGCAGGTCAGCACTCTCTTTGCAGTAGTGGTTTCTGTTTTAAGCTCCTGGTCCTTGCATTTCTCTGTTCAAGATATGATCCATCTTATTATATATAAAAAATAAAAAATCTCCCTGCACACTCAGCAGCAGCAATCATCTGTGCCCTCAACATATGCTTGGGTTATCCAAATGGTTTTAGGTACTTATAAGATATCTCGAAGTCCAAGAGTCCAGATTGTGTGTAGCACAGCAACGGCTAAGAAACAATAGCACCCTGATGTCAAGGAGAGCAAATTTACAGTTAATTTATACAACAGCCGTGTATGAGTACCGCAGTGCTTGCCTTTTTTATGAAGGAAAAGGTCTGGGAGTGGAAGATTGGTAAGATTTTCGCAACCTTCGTTTGGATGTTAAGCAAAGGAGGCAAGTGGCCCGAGTACAGTTTCCTGTCACATGGGGTGAGCTTAGGTCTGAGGCTGTTGAGATTATCTATGCGGCTTAGGGTGTCAAGCGGGGCGGGTTGCGGCACAACCTTTTTACTAATCCTTCTCTAATTTTACTAACCTTTGAGACCCTTTTTGCCTATATTTTGCTCCGCGGGTCGTTATGCGGGTGCCGCTTGCCACCCTAGCGGCTATGCTTGGTCCAACAACAAACGAGGTGATAATTCAATTTTTTATCCGTTATTTTTGAATATTTCCGCGTGAATAAATAGTTCCACAAGTTCTTTCTTTATGATTAATTCGCTGGCTATGACATATGCTTTCAGTAGTTTGGTACTCGAAGCAACTAAAATAATGGCCCCTGCTAGTGCATTGCATGCACAAACATTATATATATATACGTATTGCGTGCTGATGCGAGAGCCATGGATACAATACAATAATACGACATTATGTTAGATTCTAAGGGGTTCTTTGGATTGGAGGAATTCCATACAAAATTTGGAAAATTCTAATCCATAGAAAATTTTCAGACGAGAGCCCTGTTGGATTGTAGGATTGGATTCACCAACTGTTTATGGTATCTATTAGTACTATGCCCTCCATTTCGTAGGAATCGATTGCTCAAATCTTGTTTTCTTTTCTTTTGAGAAGTCCAGTGCTCTCGCACTCTATCTCTTTGTACTCTCTCACCAATCCTCGGAGATTCTTGAATATGTTTCATTTCCACCATCCAAATATACATGTTACAAATTTCTTGTGTTTTCTTAATCGTATACATTCACTCATGTGTTTTTACTATTACTAGTATGTTCTGAAATTGCCGCAATCTCGAAGCAACCATAAAGAGTTTTGATGAAATTCATGCGTGCAAAATTGACTCCAGACGTGATAGCTTCAGGTGGATCATGTACCCACCGCACGGTTTTCTTCTGCATGATCGCAGGTCCCTCGTGCTAGTGCCTAGCGCCAATCGACACTAATGACCAAATCCACATTATATCTGATGGGACAAATGTCGGCTTCACCAGTTGCATGCATCATGCGTGTTGTCAATTTATGAGCCGTCCTTTCAGACACACCTAATGCACACTAAACTAATAAGTACCCAATCACAGTGTTTATTAGGCTCAGTAATTTGATTAGTCAACCCAACCCTATATAGTGAGGGCGACAACTGACAAGGATATGCCTGCTTGTGGAAATTCATCGCTCTGAAGTGTTCAATCTTCAAACTACGAGGGTGACAGACATGCCGGTGTGTCGTTGTCCCGAATCTCTTTGTTAAACTCGGCACTTGGAGGCAATGTGTGCCGGGTAACTTCCATGCTATGCTCTCCATTGACTTCAAACCGTTGGCACCTAGGAATGATTGTTCATTCATAATGCACTTGGAAGTTTTTTCCTGGAAGATCCTCATATGTCCCGCGGGAATTAAAATGAAAAATAGAACATGATGTAAGTCCTCTCCTTTTAAAACATGTTACTGGAGTGTATTTTTCTTATATTCAAAATTGATATTCTGAAAATGTGTTTCATGAGTAGTAATCAATGACCTTACTTCCACTTGTGATTGATTTAAGTCTTCAATAGTACATCCTATTTTTCATAATATAATATTTTTTGTCAAACTAAACAGTTTGCCAAAACATACTACTCTGAAAAATATATCACAGATTAGTCTAGATTTGCAAGTATCTATATAGAAAAACGTGTCTAGATACATATGTATCTAGATAAATCTGCGACGTCCCTTTCGGGACGGTGAGAGTACATTTTGAATTAGAGGGAGTATAATTCAATGTGCTAGAGTAATTTGTGTGCCCGTACATCAGTTTTTCCTACGGATGCACTAGGATCTAATGGATCTTAACCAACTGTACTTGTCACATCATATATGTCAATTGCATGCTTGCGTGCTGCAAAAGTCAAGCCTGTCAAATTCTATTTCAAATCGCAACTAGTTCTACTAAGTAGAGTACGGGCGGAAAAGTCGGTCAAGATGTAATTACAAATAACATAAATGCAGAGGTCCGTCCGTCAACATGTACTAGTAGTTCAAAAGTCGAGCAACAACGCCCGAAATGTAATTTTATAAATGACCTGGTCAGCAACACCAGCTAGCTAGGTTGTTCACACTGCCAAAAAAAAAAAAAGGCTATCGCTATCGACGTGCAAATCCAGGCACTGGACAACACATCTACACAAGCGAGTCGGAGTGGATTTCTGACGACGTCTCCTTGCTTCGATCGTATGAACTTCGAGCGTACCTACTACTAGCATCTAGCTTTAGCCGTCGCGCACGTGCGCATTGAGTCAGGGCTGTTGGCATTGACACCCCGTATTGTGCTAGCGTGTATGCGGTGCCCATGCATGATGATGATGATCAAAAAAGGTCTCGTGACCCAAATATGATTCAAGGAATTCCGCAGGCAGCTGCAAGCACACCAGCCTTTTAGCCTTTTTTGGCCCTGACCTCTCCCCGTGCCCTTTTTGATTTCTCCATCCATCCACTTGGGGAGTGTTGATGTCTTGGCTGTTCTAGTACAAAGAGCACAAGACAATGGGCTTTTGGAAGGTTTGGCAAGAGATTTGCTGGATGATGGTTTAGCCATCATTCAGTACGTGGACGACACTATTTTCTGTTAGACGATGAGTTAGAGGGAGTTAGTAATCTGAAATTTATCTTGTATATTTTTGAACAACTGACTGGGTTGACAATCAATTTTCAAAAAAGTGAAATTAATTGTTTTGGAGCAGCTATTGGAAAGCAAGAGGAGTATGCTAATATCTTCACGTGTAAAACTGGCATTTTCCCTTTTAGGTACCTTGGAGTGCCCATGCATTATTAAAAACTTGCTAATAGTGATTGAAAAGATTCGGAAGATAAAGTAGAGAAAAAAGCTGCTTCTTGGAAAGAAAATTTAGTTTCTATTGGTAGTAGACTAATTTTGGTTGAAACTTGTTTAAGTAATGTTCCCATTTATATGATGTCTTTTTTAGGGTTCCTAAAGGGGTTGTTAAAAGATACGACTTCTTTCGAGCTAGATTGCTTTGGCAGGAGAAGAAAGGGGTTAGGAAATATCACTTGGTTCGCTGGTTTGACGTGTGTCGTCCTAGGGATCAAGGTGGGCTGGGAGTAACTAATATTCTAGTTAAGAATACTGGTTTGTTATGTAAGTGGATTTGGAAATTTGAAAATGAGGATGGGTTATGGCAGGAGATGATCAGAGCAAAGTATCTAAAGAAAAAGACTCTGACTCAATGTAGACCATCTTCTGCCCATTCTCATTTTTGCTCAGGGATTATTTCAATGAAAGATATCTTCTATAGTTGTTGTCAAAGAATTCTTGGCGACGGTCGTAAAACTAGGTTTTGGGAGGATAGTTGGTTAGGACATAAACCTCTTTATTTGTTATTCCCTAGACTGTACAATTTGACTTTCAGCAAGCATATCACTGTAAATATAGTTTTTACTAAAGGTTTGTCTTGTTTAAAGTTTAGACGTTTCCTTAGAGAGGAAACTTTGATGATGTGGGAAAAGTTAATGGAAATATGTGCTAATGTTTGTTTGAGTGATAATCTAGATAGTGTTAAATGGCTTTTGACCAATTTTGGCTCTTTTTCTATTAAGTCAATGTATGTACCTGATGGCTAGTAGGGTAGAGGTTTCCTTACAAGTTTATTTGGTCTTTGAAGATTCCTTTGAGAATCAAAGTATTCAGTTGGTTGGTGGTGAAGAATAGAGTCCTCACTAGAGATAATTTGAAAAAGAAAGGGTGGAAAGGAACAGAGTTGTGCGAATTCTGTGGTGCAACAGAATCGCTAGAACACTTGTTCTTCTCTTGTCTGTTGGCTAAGTACATGTGGAATGTTTCCTGTGTGTCTTTGGGGATTCACTCGAAGCCTGCATCTTTCGATGACCTATACCAAGGGTGGTTCGCTGCCTCAACTGGTAGAGATAGAAAGATACTAATGTTAGTGACCGCTGCTCTTTTTTGGACTATATGGAAAACGAGGAATAAATCTTGTTTTCAAAGTATTAGACCAGGTGATCCAACTAATATAGTTCTTTATTTGTGCCATTTCTTGAATGAATGAGCACTCTTACAGAAAAACGCTCTATGAAGGCTGTTGCAGCGGGGTGCCAGTAAAATGACGAAGGTGGCGCATGAGGTATATTGTCGTCGGCATGGTTGGGGTCCAGAAATCTTGAGGCTATGCGACCAGACAAGATGTATCTCATGACTTCTATCGCAACCTCTGATGTAACTTGCTAGTTTTTAGTTTTTTCAGAAGTTTGTTATATATATATTTGGATGAGGGTCTGATGGTTTTAGTTTTCATATGTTTCAGTTTTTCCCCCGTTTTTGTTTTGTTTTAGTAAAGATTGGAGGTTGTTCCAGCTTTACTTAAGTATACTGTAGAAAATACTCTGGAGATTTCTCAATTCCATTATGAAATTGGGGGCCGTGTGCCCCCTTTCATCGGAAAAAACCTGGGGGTGTTTGGTAGGTCGGTCGAGGACCGGACAGGTCCTGTGGAGAAGAAGTTATGATTGTTTGCATGCCCGGTCTTCCCAGTGTTGCCAGCATGGACTTTAACGCACTCCGGGCAGACCCGCGGGGAACTGGTGAATCGGCAGTTTCCGTGAACACAAACCTGTTGCAACGCAAGAGGAGGCCTCTGCTGCACACGTGGAGAAGGGGAGGGGGACGCCACGTCCCTTTGGGAACACGCGCCATAAATCCCCTCACCGCCCCCTCACTCTCTCACTCCTCTCGTCTCACTGTCACTCTTCCTATCACATCACATCGCCAGTTGCACTACCTCCGACCCATCCTTCGCGACGATACAAGGAGGAAGACGAGGACGGCGATCGCGACCTAAACATCCATTGTGCCCGTGACCATGAACTAACGACCTCGTTGATATCCCCATGCACTCCCAGCTCGACTCCGTCCTCGACAACTTGTTAATGGCGGTAAGTACTCATCTCATATTTACGTAGGTTTGGCCTTCTTGGATCTGTGAGTAGATGAAACCAGGACGAGTTCTGCTTGACATGCAGTACAGATCTGCTTAGATAACCATTCTTCCTAAGTTCCTAGGGTTCAAAGTCTTTAGGATTAGGATTGTGGCTAGATTTGGGCAATTTCTTGACCAATTGTTGGCTTCTTCTTGTATTCCTCATAGATTACACAACTTCCGATCGATCGAGTACATCCAGGGTTTCTGTTTTTTTTTCAATCAGACTATGATGTACTGTTCATGTTTGTGCATTTCCTTTGAATGGGGTTTTTTGTTCATCGTCCGATTGCTAGATCCCTACATGAAGTAAGTTTTGTCCCTATAGACTACATGTAGTAAAATTTCTTGTAGGGACAATGAATAAAATGTACTACCTCCGTCCCAAAGGCCTATAGTTTTTTGAAGAAGTCAAACTATATAAAGTTTGACCAAGTTTTTAGAAAAAATATTCATATTTACAATATAAAATATATAAACTTTGATACAACATGAGACATATTTTCACATGATATCTATATAATATCATAGTTCTTTATATTTTTTCAAAAAGTTTGGTCAAACTTTCCGTAGCTTGACTTTTCAAAAAAAAAACTTGGGACGGAGGGAGTATCATTTATTTAGGGATGGGTAACCGAGCCTGGTGCAATGTACAACAACAGGTTCTGCTTCGCCCTAGATTCGCTGACTCCATCCCTGAATAATGTATGAGGACCTCAAATGTCTTAGTTGTTGGTTTTTTTTGGCCGATGATTATGCAAGTAGGCATCGATATCCATGAGGTAATCTACATTTACCAAGTGTCATGTACAATCCCTAAACAGTTTATGCTTGCCATTTGTTAAATGTTTGATTATCTTATGAGTAATGTGTGCAAAGTTTTATGTTATCAGGGCTTTAATTTTAGTTGTTAGTGTTGTGTGTGGCCTATTACTATGCCCAATTGGTTGAGTGTCAATTATGGTTGGTCTTTCCACACACATTGCTTATGAGGCAATCTTTTTTGTTTTTCATTCTCTTGCAATGGCCTATGATTACAACTTAGGCCCCTTAAATGGATTGCAAGGGATGATCCTATCATACCTTGAGATTTATACAAGCATTTCTCCTTGCACAATTTAGGTATGTTAGAACCATTTCTTTGCAGTGTGTCTGCTTATTCAATGAGTCTTGTTCAATGAGAAAATCTTTTTTTGTTTTTCATTCGCTTGCAATGGCCTATGATTACAACTAATGAATAGTCCCCTGAAATATATGGATTGCAAGGGATGATTCTATTGTTGGGGATCGACGCGGAAAACAAAATTTTCCTACGGTGAAACCCCAGAAACTAGCCTAGGATCTATCTATGTAGTAATGCAGTAACGGCCAATGCATAGAGAATACATACTCTTATAGACCGTACGCGGTTAATGTTCCGCGGGGAACGTGGTTGATGTAGTCGTACTCGAAGCCGACCTCAAGGTCGCGAAGCTCCTCACAGGTCACCCCTTGCTCCTTCTTGATCTTCATCATCTTCATCGTGCAACAGCTCCGGCTCACGACATTTAAGCGCCCCAAGTGTTGCGCCTCGTGTCTTCGTACACATCCGGTGCACGATGAGACCTCCGGCTCCCCGATCCCGCCGGGAGTGCGGAAGTTGATATCCGGCTAGGAATCCCTGCAGCGCAACGGCATACTGCAGATGTGCCTCGATCGCACAACCCAGACTTGGGGCCATGGTCACGAGGTATAGAGAGAGGGAGGGAGAAAGTCAACCAAAGGACTTCTCTAAATATTTGTGTGTCTCATCCCACCCATGGGCACCCCTTTATATAGGGGGAGGGGGTGTGCCCTCTCCTTTGGGTTTCCCATGTGGGACTAAACAAGGGAGAGGGGGGAGGCGCATGGGCCTTCATGGGCCAACCGGCCAGGGGTGGGCCCCACCCCGCGCACAACCCTAGGCTGGCCGGGTGGCCCCCCCTCAAGGCGCCTGGGCCTTGGCCTTTCCCTCCTCCGGTTTTCCCTCATGGGCCCTATTTCCCTAGGAAGTTTGGCCCATTAGTGGAATAACTCTTCAAATTAGATTTTAATATTATATTTAATATTAATTAAACTAATTAATATGTAAATACATATTACAAAATCCATCTTGACCCGAAACACCTTTCGATTCCCTTTTGATTTCCTCCGAACGACTTCAGATCTTTCCCGGACTGATTCCGGTCCTTTATTCTTTCTCCGAACAACTTTGGATCTCTCCGCGGAACGATTCCGGCTTTATCTTTCTCTATTATGATTCCGTCTTACGAATGATCGCTCTCATCGTACCCTTAAGTGTATCCTCTCACGGCTCGGGAATGCTCTAGACATGATCTGTATCAATGATCAACAGAGGGACCAGGGATGTCCATGTGACCCCTATGCATTCCTGATGACAATGTCGTTTGAACCGTCTAAATGTAGCATCCTCTTCCTTTTGTTTCTCGATACAACTTGTCCGAGATCCGATCATTGGTATCCCATACCTTGTTCAATCTCGTTCACAACAAGTTATGTTTTCTTGTTACCGTGATATTACATCCCCGTGACCTAGTCACATGTTGCAACATTTATAGATGTAATCTCACCAAGTCGGCCGTATGTATCTTTACCCGTCATGTGGGTGAACAAATCCCGGTCTTGTAGTCACATGTCATCTACTGTTCCTTCGGAATACCCAACGTACACCTTTATGGCCACCGCATTACCAGATGACGTTTGATGCAGTCAAAGCAGCCTAGGGAAACAATGAGTAATATGAGCTCACGGTCTAAGGAGAAGGAGTCTAGGTATAGCTGTTGCAACAATGAACTATATGACTTGATCGTGTTGCAATCCTTCGAGGAATGTCCAATCACATCATTCTCCAATGATATGATTTCGTTGTCAGTCGGCATAAATGCCCATGATCTTGAAACCTAGATCATCTTCGTGACCAATGAACTAGTATGGTAGAGGCTACTAGGGACTTTATTGTTTCATACCACACCTGTACCAATGTTTCCACTTAGCACAGTTCTAGCACAATATGAAACTATTATAAACTAATTGAGATATGACAATAAAAACCTATTTATTATTTGCCTCTAGGGCATATCTCCTTTAGTCTCCCACTTGCACTAGAGTACAAATAATCCAGCTTGCATTTTACTCGTATAAACCATATAACATATGCGTTTACAGATCATGCATGCTCATGGGAAACGTCATGTCCATGTTCTGTTTTACCAGATCATTATGTCTTTTGCAAATCATTAATGTCTTCCTAACTTTGACATTCACACCATTATCGTATAATGGGTCGAAGTATTTGTTTGGCGACAAAGTGAGACTTTTGTTTCTAGTGTTTATGATGACAGTCGTTTTCACTGTTGTCATCTAAACTTCGAAACACACTTTGATATCCTTTGTGTATATACTATAGTCATGGCAGCAGAACGAGGCTGGATTCCAGGAGCTTACAGTGACGTTAGATCAACCTCGAGGGCTTTCTCATGGGCACTGGGCCCTGGGACACATCATTCTACGTTAAAAGCGAACTAGCCCCGCCATAACATTATACAACACATTAGATGTAGCCTTTATACTTCTATATCTATGTAGATCCTAGTGCATGAAATGCATCTATGCCACTTACATTGCTTCTTACCGTTTATGCATAAAATCAATTCTGGTTCAGTGATCAACTCAGGAATCACTTAAAGACATGTTCTTACAGTTAAGAGCTAGTCCTTCCAACCAAAACCTTGGGTCACTTTAGTTCGAGTATACAACATGGTTATATGGAAGAACCTATGACTAAGGCATAGGAGATGCAACGCATCTCTTTCTTTCCTTCAACCATAGTTGCATTACTAATTCAATGCTTCATATAGTAAGAACTACTTTCTTACCTTGTTCCATTCTGAGCTACTTCAGAATCTTGCTTAGGAGATTCTGAACATCTTTCGGAATCAAGTCCAGGAAGCATTCGACATTTTGTGTTTATTGAACTTACTAATCCATCTTGATAGATCTTATTATTTAATAACTTCAACTTCATCCTTATTTATCTAACTTAAATATTATTAACACCAACCACATCATTCATATATGTCGTCCACATATCACAGAATAATTTCTCGCTCCCACTCAAATATGACATTCATGTTTGAGATCCAGGGATTTCACTTAGCTCCCACTCAAAATATGACATTCATGTTTGAGATCCAGGAATTTCACTTAGCTCCCACTCAAAAATATGTTAGCTACATATCATGAATTAGCCAAGCTGATTTGCTCCCACTCAAATCTATGTCCTCTCGACAATCTTGGGCATTCCAGAATCCTTTGATCATCATCAATCTGAGAATCCCAATTACGAGACTTCAATATCCTTATATTTCTAGTGTAAATCCAAGAGACTTAAGCATCACTACTGTTGTAGTCAACTCCTTGAATTTGTCCAAACTTGTGACAAATCGAGCTTTTTGTCATTCATTAAGTTTCATTTCCTTCTTATGACTTTGCAGTCATTCAGAAATATCAAGTAAACTTCTTTACTTTAATAAGATCAAGTAACATGTTACTTTACAATCTTAAATGTAACTTAATATAGGATTTTATGACTTGTTGTCATTTCTCGCACTCAGGTCCATCACGCTTCTTTGTAATTTGTAGGTATGTCTTGTTCAAAACATGACAAGTGAATCAACAATGTAATTCCACAAACTTGTAGAATATATAGTTGAATCCTACTTGCTTTAGTAAAAGTATTCACTAAAACTTTATGATCATTATCATTGGTTTCTCCTCTATTTGTAGAGTTTGGTTTCACGAAACAAATTTCGCTGCGCCACTCAACAATTCGGAGGTAAGGTCAAATACCTTGTTTTGATCTTTTACTTTCTTCCACCTGTATCTTCATCAAGACACATCAACTTAGGACAACAACAGGTTTGCCCCTTTTGTGGAAGATGCATTCATAGCTTCCTAAGAATGCTCTACAAAGACTTGTTTATTTGCCACGATTTCGACTTATCGAAATCTCCAGAAACTCGAACATGCCATAACACTTATGGTGTTGTTTCCACGAATCTTTTGGATGTTCCTTTGTATTTCAAATGAGTGTTTGCTTATTTCGATCTTTAACTCTAAATGACAACTACAACCCCGATAAGAGATAATATTTTACCATATGTATTTAATACATAATGATTATGATGTTTAGACATTTCAACACAGTTTGAATTTGTCCAATTATCATAATTTGTGAAACATCTTTCACAAGTCCCTTTTATGCTAAACTTTAACTTGAATACCTTAGTCATGTCGATCAAATCGAAGAGACTTCGTATTCTCGTTAATTTCAATATCCCATTTAGTTATGAACTCATTTGAACAATTCAAATCATTTCAAAACTTATGTTTCATTAAGTAAATACACTTATTCACTTAAGTCCACAATTAACTAATGATTTCCACTATTTGTTGAAAATGTGATACATCACTATGTATAAGATTCAACATTTCTTCGCATATCACCGTTTTACCAGAATGCGGAGTTTCAGTCATTCTGCCCATGAGGCATGGTTTTGCAAAGTCTCTAGATTAAGCATCTAGGACCCCGATCTTTCATAAAGAACCTGCAATAACCAAAATGACTTAAACTGTAGTGTCTTTTCATTCTTAAGCCTTGGATATCTTTTAGCATTCTAATCCTTTATAAATGTTTCAACTATTATCATTGACATAGTGATGAGAATAACTTATTTATAATCGTAATGTGACCATAACGGTATTGTTCATAAGAATAGTACAAACTAGCTTGTAACTTGTTCATATGAATAATCGTCTCGCCAAAAGCAAGACACACAAACTAGGATTACAAATTATATTCCAGTCCACTAATCCAAATGATAAACTTTGAGGGAAGAGGTGATGTCGGCCATCAACTGTTTTGCTTGCCGTCATCAAGTCACATTGTCTCAAATCCAGCAATTCCCAAGCAGATCATCCTGTTTTGCACAAAGCAGGACAAGTATCAAATACTTTGTAAACTGCAACGAGTTTTGCATGAACCACATTTATAATTTTGTATATCTTATATATACCTTTTCATCCATGACCTCCATTTGCAATCAAGCCCTTCTAAGAGTTCTCAACTCTAATGCAAGATCACTAAGTGTTTTCCAAACATTCCGGAGTCATCGGATTATCTCCTAATGGTTATTGTATCAAGAAGAGAAGATCACCTTTTACGAGGATATCCCTCTTGCGTGGGTATTAATCTGTGAAGTTGGACCCTTTTGCTAAGTTTCAAATTAAGCAATATATTCCCATGGTCGCAAAGGACCTCAATGGGATAGGCTAAGATCTACTAAGATATTTGCAAACAGACATCTAGACTAAGTTTATAATAAGAGATCAATTTATAATTGGTCTCCACTAATACGGTCATCCCCTGGACGATTTTAGTGATCACATGATCCCTATCCTCTGCACCTCCCCCGATCATCACGGCCATTAGTGCATTATCAAAGGTAGACATTCACTAATGCCAATCACATCATCCATGTGACTCATGCTCGATCTTTCGATCTCTTGTGTTCCGAGACCATGTCTGTACATGCTAGGCTCGCCAAATCTAACTTGTGTGTATTCGCTGTGCAACATGGCTTACATCCACTGTATGCGAATGTAGATATGTCTGACCCCCGATCATCACGGCCAGCCTCATACCGAAGAACTTTCTTGGTGGTGCACACACAAGGGGAACACAGAACATTGGAATTACATAGGGATTATCTTATTTGCTACCATTGAGTATCTAAGTACTAGCACACAATAAGATATAAAAACTGGTATCAACATCATATGTATAATGTGATATGATATGGTCTTTCTTGCGCCTTGATCTCCATCGAGTGCTCTGGCATGATCTCCATCGTGCCCTTGGTTTGACGCCAAGTCCACGACGCCTCCGCCAGGTCGTCCATCGGAACGATGACTATTACTATACTACTTAGTAACAGAAAAGTAAACTACTTTACCTTCGTAATGACCATTGCCATATCATATTCACATGCCCCCTGCAAAATAAAGTTAGACGCTTGATGGCTCAATGCACGCCGCCCAGAAAATTGCTTGATGGCGGTGTTGATGTAGAGCTCGTTGGGAACCCCAAGAGGAAGGTATGATGAGCACAGCAGCAAGTTTTCCTCAGTTATGAAACCAAGGTTTAACCGAACCAGTAGGAGCAAGGAAACACCTCAAAGGTGTTACTAGCTGAGCTTTGGCAGGGCGCACTACCGGTGCTAGTAGCAACGTGGAGACCTGCACAACACAATCACAGAACTTTGTCCCCAACTTGCGATGAGGTTGTCAATCTCAATGTGTTTTGCGGAAAACAAAGGATTAAACGTATCGAATGGAAAGAAGTAAAAGTTTGCAGAAAGTAAACACAAAGCAGTAAAAGATTTGTAGATTGTATGTAAAGTAAAAGGACTGGGATCCATAGTTCACTAGAGGTGGCTCTCCTTAGATAGATAACATGCTGGGTGAACAAATTACAGCGGGGCAATTGACAAACACCGAGAAAGCAATACATGCATATACTAATCATCTTGACTCCTTTGAGACTTGATTGGGCAATACAACATAATACATAGACCGCCATCCAACTACATCTATGACTAATAATCCACCTTTAGGTTATCATCCGAACCCCCTCCAGTATTAAGTTGCAAGCAACAGATTATTGCTTTACGAACTGCGTGTAAGGTAAACAATACGATTGCTCTATGAACAAAGGATTGCTGTTTTCTCCCTAGTAGCAGCAACACATCTAGTACCTTAGAGATTTCTGTCACTTCCCCAGATTACCAGAGGCATGAACCCACTATCGAGCATAAATACTAACTCTTGGAGTTGCTAGCATCTACTTGGCCAAGATAGCTACTAACAACAGAAAGCATGCAAGATCTCAAATAACAAAGACATGATAGAATCAATAATCAATCTGAAATAGCATCTCAATGTCCATCGGATCCCCACAAACACAACATGTATGGATTACAAATAGATGATCTTGATCATGAACGGAGCTCACAAGATCTAAACATGAAAGCACAAAGGAGGAGAAACCAGCCATCTAGCTACTACATGGATCCGTAGTCCAAGGATGAACTACTCACGCATCACACCGGAGGCTTGAATGGTGATGAAGAAGGCCTCCAGGGTGAATTCCCCTCTCCGGTAGGGTGCCGGGAAGAGCTTCAGATCCCTCCCGATCTAGGGATGGAGATGACGGCGGCTACAGACTCTTTCGTGGATTTTTTGATCGGGTGCCTAGGGTTTTCGTCCCGAGGGCAACTTATAGGCGGAAGGAGAGGCCGAGGGGGTGCTGGGGGCGGCCAGACCACCCCCTGGCGTGGGCTAGGCCTGGCCGCACGGCCAGGTGGTGTGGCCGGCCCCCAACCCTTCTCCGTCTCGTATTCGGGCACTTGATCCCTTCCGGAAAAATAGGCACTTTGGCTTTTGTCCCGTCCAATTCCGAGAATATTCATTTTCTGACTTTCCTGGAACCAAAAACAACAGAAAACAGGCAGCTGGCACTGTGGCTCTTGTTAATAGGTTAGTCCAAGAAATCATAATAAAAGTACTCCAAAGTTGGAACAAAACACAAGAAAGTGGATAAAACCAAGCATGGAACATCAAAAATTATAGATACATTTGCAATGTATCAACATCCTCAAGCTTAACTCCTACTCGTCCTCGAGTAGGTAAGTGATAAAAAGAAATAATTTTTGAGGTGACATGCACCATCAAAAACTTAATTAAAGTATTTGCAGAACTCAAAGCTGGGATCAAAGTACTTCAATCATAACATGAAAGACAAAGTTCTAGCAATAAGCAAAGAAACTATGATACAACATGAAAAGGCACAAACAAAAGATTCATGAATAACATGCTTTGCAAGACGTTTGTTTGTTTCACTTAAAGAAAACATAGCATAAAAGTATTCAGCTTGTCCCTCAATAGAGTAGCAAATATAAATGCATAGGACACCTTCAAAGTTCATAAGAGTGACTAGATACAATAGTTTCAAACAAGCAATAACAAGTTATGCATCAATCAACTAGTCTTGGGACAATACACATAGAACTAAGAATGGCCACTATGCTCTCAAAGTAGTGCATAAAGATAGAAGGTGGAGACTCAATATAATGGTGGAAGAAAGGCCTTTTGTAAAAAGGAAGTAGGGATTCAAGTCTCATAAAGAGCTTCCAAAAATTATGGTACTTATAGCTTTCAACTCTCATTGCCCCTATCATAAGCATCTTGAAGGTGGTTAAGGTTAAAGTGACACAACTAAGAGGATATGCTTGACAAGTTATAAATCGAAATCTCATGCCCCTTACTTACGAAGACCGATCCTCATGCTACTCAACTTCAGTCATGAGTAAGCTCTTGTCATTGTAAGTATATGTGTATCATTAAGAACCGCCAACGGGGTACCCCTTGCACATGATACGGGAGCTTTCCCATAATCAAAATGACAAGGCAAGCAGATAATGAGCATCTCAGCGATGTTTTTATTTGCTATTTGCATAGGTTTTTATTGAGGATGCTTCATAGAATGCTCATTATGGTGATGCTGCAAGTTTCCACCATGATTAGGCATGGCTTAGGCTAGCGGCCCAGGCGTTTCTCTAACACACATACAAACTCCATGATCTTACAAGTTCCACTTTTATTTCACACCGCCGGGATCCGTAAGCAAAAGAACATGATATCAACGGGGTACAAAGTACAAGTGCAATGTTGAAAGCGTTCCCCATGGTACATGGTTCTGCTAATTTCAACTTATAAAGCGCAAGCATATACGCAACAAAGAAGGACCCAATGGTTCAAGTTTATTAGAGGCAATAAAGTAAAGTGTGCCATCAAGTTCGTGAGGTCTTTAATCACTAGTTTTCTCATAACAAGTGGAAGGTAAACAAAAGCATGAATATACTTGGAATAGCATAAGCTGGTAGGTAGGTATGGTAGACTCTTTGGAATAACTTGGTTTAGGGAGTTGGATGCATGAGTTGAACTCATACTTTGTGGTGGAGGCTAGCAAAAGACTGGGAGCGACAAACTAAGAGAGCAATAATGGCCATAATCATGCAGAGCGACAAAACATCATTGATCAAAGCATAAAGTGATACTACAAGTTGAAAACTAAAGGATCATAAAGGCTATGGTGACTTGAGATAGTCATAACATGTTGTGAGCATGTGCCAAGTCAACCCAAATAAAGCATCAAAGGAGAATACCACTATACTATGCTTTAATATGCTAAAACAAGACATGATTCATCCAAGGCACACATTAAGCAATCTCAATTGTTTATAACAAGTCATGCTACAGCAAAGAATACTAAGCATAAAGACAAAACAATATCAAGCATGGCATGACAAAGCATAGCCACAGTCAAAAACGAGCTCTTTTTACCACATAAGCATGAATGTTCCTACTCTTTTCCAAACCAAACCAAACTATTTGCAAACCAAAGTGTGAAAGAGGGGGTCCAACCAACTTATTCAGAAAACCAAGCAAACTAAAAACCAAAACGAAAACAAAAAAGAAGACGCTCCAAGAGAAACACAACTGTGCACGAAACAATAAAAATAAAGCGTTTGGAAGAAACCTGAAATTTTTATTGATCAAGAAGGGGATGCCTTGGGCATCCCCAAGCTTTGACGCTTGTACTTCTTGGATATTTCTTGGGGTGACATGCGTGTCATCCCCAATCTTGAGCTTTAGTCCATCCTTCATCTCATTACTCATTCTTTCCATACACCTGAAAATTTACCTTTATACAAAACTTCACACAATCTTATTAGCAACATTAGTGCGCTTAAGATAAATAAGTCTTAAGATTCAGTTATAACACCAAATAAAATTCCATTAGAACACTAGATACTGTATCACTTCCCTCAAAAAGCTCAATTCCCCAAAAGAACTCAAGAAGGAACTAACAAGAAGCAAATGCAGAAAATGGCAGAAATCTGTCAAAACAGACCAGCAGATAAAGACGATTTTTTTAGAAGACCTTCTGTTGCTCCAATCAAAAAGTGTTGAACTAACGAAAGTTAGATAACAACCTAGGGTAGAAGCACAAAATTTACAGCTCAATACGACATACATAACTCTCTCAGGAATTTTTATGGTGAAGCACAGAAGTCTGTTTCGGGACAGCAACTTTCCCAATCATTTCTTCACTCTCATTAGAGGTTACTCTTGGCACAAAAAGTAAATAAAAAGGATAAGGAGAGGTTATTACAGAGGTAATAACTTCCAAGACTCATCTAAAACTCTTGGTTTATCTCCCAACAAGTACTTTTCTTTAACGCCTTTAAGTTAGGCATAAGAACCAAAGAAAGAATCAAGTGTTCTCAAATGAAGAAGCATTAAGACCAAATTTTGTTTTCATAGGAGAAGCAAAAGAAATCTTTTCTCTCTTTTTAGGGAAGTGTTCTAGACCTTTCTTGAGTGGGAGTTGATATTTAATGGTGCCTTCTTTCATATCAATGATGGCACCAACAGTTCTAAGAAAAGGTCTTCCCAAAGTAATAGGACAAGAAGCATTGTATTCAACATCCAAAACATAGAAATCAACGGGGACATAGGAATCATTAACCATAATAAGAACATCATTAAGACTCCCCATGAGTTTCTTTTTAGCATTATCATCAAGTGGGACATTCAAATAACAATCTTCAAGAGGAGGCAAATCAAGCATATCATAAATCCTTCTAGGCATAATAGAAACACTACTATCAACATCACACAAAGCTTTGAAATCAAAGTCATTCACTTTCATATTAATGATGGGTTCCCAACCATCCTCTTATTTTATAGGAATAGAAGCTTTATGTTTCATCTTTTCTTCTTTAATCTTTATGAGAGCATCAGTAATGTGTTTTGTAAAAGCCATGTTCATAGCACTAGCATTAGGACTTTTAGCAAGCTTTTGTAGGAACTTAATAACTTCAGAGATATTGCAACCATCAAGATCAAAATCAACTTTATCATCTAAAGTAGTAGAACTATTAGTAGCCTCAACACTAGTGGTGGTAATAGTAGAAACACTAATGTTTCTAGCAATTTCATCTTCTCTTTCCCACTTAGCATGTAATTCAGCTAATAGTCTAACATTTTCATCAATTCTTACTTGTATAGCATTAGTAGCTGCAAAGGGATTCTCATTAGTTTCAGGTTTAGCAGCCAATTTATTCAAAGTAGATTGAGCTTCAGCCAAAGATGCTATATTTCTTTCAGCATTAGAGAGTTTTTCCTCAATAGTTTTATTGAAAGCAGTTTGTTTACTAATAAACTCTTTAAGCATAACTTCAAGTTCAGAGGGAACACTCTTATTATTGTTGTAAGAATTTCCATAAGCATTACCATTGTTGGGAGGATATGGCTTATAGTTGTTGTTACCAAAATTGTTCCTATAAGCATTATTACCATAAGCATTGTTGCCAAAGTTGTTATTTCTTATGAAGTTCACATCAACTTGCTCTTCTTGAGCAACCAAAGAGGCTAAAGGCACATTATTTGGATCAATATGGGCTTTCCCATTAACAAGCATAGACATAATAATATCAATCTTATCACTCAAGGAGGAGGTTTCTTCAACAGAATTTACCTTCTTACCTTGTGGAGCTCTCTCAGTATGCCATTCAGAATAATTAACCATCATATTGTCCAAAAGTTTTGTTGCAGGACCCAAAGTGATGGTCATAAAGGTACCTCCAGCAGCTGAATCCAATAGGTTCCTTGAAGAATAGTTCAATCCTGCATAAAAAGTTTGGATGATCATCCAAGCAGTCAGTCCATGAGTGGGACAATTTTTTACCAAAGATTTCATTCTTTCCCAAGCTTGAGCAACATGCTCATTATCAAGTTGTTTAAACTTCATTATTTCACTTCTCATGGATATAATCTTAGCAGGAGGATAGTATTTTCTAATAAAAGCATCTTTGCATTTAGTCCAAGAATCAATACTATTCCTAGTTAAGGAATTCAACCACTCTTTAGCTTTTCCTCTCAAAGAGAAAGGAAACAATTTCAGCTTAATAATATCACCATCTATATCCCTATGCTTTTGCATCTCACAAAGTTCAACAAAGTTATTTAGATGGGAAGCAGCATCTTCATTACCAATACCAGAAAATTGTTCTCTCATAACAAGATTGAGCAAAGCAGGTTTTATCTCAAAGAAAGTATTTTCAGCCATAGGTGGAGCAATAGGAGTGCTCATAAAATCATTGTTGTTGGTGCTAGTGAAGTCACACAACTTGGTGTTTTCAAGAGTAGTCATTTTTTTTAGGTTTTCAAATAAGAAAGCAAAACAAGTAAAACTAGTTTTTTTGTGTTTTTTTTGAAGAACAAAACAAGCAAACAAAGCAAAAAGAAACTAAGCAAAACAAAAACAACAAAGTAAAGAGATTGGTTATGAGGGACTCCCCTTGTGAAGATGTCCTTGACTCCCCGGCAATGGCGCCAGAAAAATGCTTGATGGCTCAATGCACGGCGCCCAGAAAATTGCTTGATGGCGGTGTTGATGTAGAGCTCGTTGGGAACCCCAAGAGGAAGGTATGATGAGCACAACAGCAAGTTTCCCTCAGTTATGAAACCAAGGTTTAATCGAACCAGTAGGAGCAAGGAAACACCTCAAAGGTGTTACTAGCTGAGCTTTGGCAGGGCGCACTATCGGTGCTAGTAGCAACGTGGAGACCTGCACAACACAACCACAGAACTTTGTCCCCAACTTGCGATGAGGTTGTCAATCTCACCGTGTTTTGCGGAAAACAAAGGATTAAACGTATCGAATGGAAAGAAGTAAAAGTTTGCAGAAGTAAACACAAAGCAGTAAAAGATTTGTAGATTGTATGTAAAGTAAAAGGACCGGGATCCATAGTTCACTAGAGGTGGCTCTCCTTAGATAGATAACATGCTGGGTGAACAAATTACAGCGGGGCAATTGACAAACACCGAGAAAGCAATACATGCATATACTAATCATCTTGACTCCTTTGAGACTTGGTTGGGCAATACAACATAATACATAAACCGCCATCCAACTGCATCTATGACTAATAATCCAGCTTTAGGTTATCATCCGAACCCCCTCCAGTATTAAGTTGCAAGCAACAGATTATTGCTTTACGAACTGCGTGTAAGGTAAACAATACAATTGCTCTATGAACAAAGGATTGTTGTTTTCTCCCTAGTAGCAACATCACATCTAGTACCTTAGAGATTTCTATCACTTCCCCAGATTACCAGAGGCATGAACCCACTATCGAGTATAAATACTAACTCTTGGAGTTGCTAGCATCTACTTGGCCAAGATAGCTACTAACAACGGAAAGCATGCAAGATCTCAAATAACAAAGACATGATAGAATCAATAATCAATCTGAAATAGCATCTCAATATCCATCGGATCCCCGCAAACACAACATGTGTGGATTACAAATAGATGATCTTGATCATGAACGGAGCTCACAAGATCTAAACATGAAAGCACAAAGGAGGAGAAACCAGCCATCTAGCTACTACATGGATTCGTAGTCCAAGGATGAACTACTCACGCATCACACCGGAGGCTTGCATGGTGATGAAGAAGGCCTCCAGGGTGAATTCCCCTCTCCGGTAGGGTGCCGGGAAGAGCTTCAGATCCCTCCCGATCTAGGGATGGAGATGACGGCGGCTACAGACTCTTTCATGGATTTTTTGATCGGGTACCTAGGGTTTTCGTCCCGAGGGCAACTTATAGGCGGAAGGAGAGGCCGAGAGGGTGCTGGGGGCGGCCAGACCACCCCCTGGCGCGGGCTAGGCCTGGCCGCGCGGCCAGGTGGTGTGGTTAGCCCCCAGCCCTTCTCCGTCTTGTATTCTGGCACTTGATCCCTTCCGGAAAAATAGGCACTTTGGCTTTTGTCCCGTCCAATTCCGAGAATATTCATTTTCTGACTTTTCTGGAACCAAAAACAACAGAAAACAGGCAGCTGGCACTGTGGCTCTTGTTAATAGGTTAGTCCAAGAAATCATAATAAAAGTACTCCAAAGTTGGAACAAAACACAAGAAAGTGGATAAAACCAAGCATGGAACATCAAAAATTATAGATACATTTGCAATGTATCAACGCCTCTACTTTATCTATTGCAAGTTTTACGTGGTTGTTAGGGCTTTCGCACTAGAACCGTTTCTAAACATGGATCCGACAGTTGTCTCTACTACACCCCTTTCGGGGCCCTCCATTGTAAATGCTATATCAACTATCGAATGAGAGACAGACACCCGCTAGCCACTTATACGGTACAAGCCGTATGTTGAGCGTGGAACCAGTCTCACGTACGAATACGCGTAAGGTCGGTCCGGGCCGCTTCGTCAAACAATACCGCGATATAAACAAGTACACGTTAGAGGGTAACAACTAATGGATCAATGCCCGCACAATACTTGTGTGTACTGGCCGTACAACACTCCTACGCATAGACCGGCTCTGATACCACTGTTGGGGATCGACGCAGAAAACAAAAAATTTCCTACGGTGAAACCCCAGAAACTAGCCTAGGATCTATCTATGTAGTAATGCAGTAACGGCCAATGCGTAGAGAATACATACCCTTGTAGACCGTACGCGGTTAACGTTCCGCGGGGAACGTGGTTGATGTAGTCGTACTCGAAGCCAACCTCAAGGTCGCGAAGCTCCTCGCAGGTCACCCCTTGCTCCTTCTTGATCTTCATCATCTTCATCGTGCAACAGCTCCGGCTCACGACATTTAAGCGCCCCAAGTGTTGCGCCTCGTGTCTTCGTACACATCCGGTGCACGATGAGACCTCCGGCTCCCCGATCCCGCCGGGAGTGCGGAAGTTGATATCCGGCTAGGAATCCCTGCAGCGCAACGGCATACTGCAGGTGTGCCTCGATCGCACAACCCAGACTTGGGGCCATGGTCACGAGGTATAGAGAGAGGGAGGGAGAAAGTCAACCAAAGGACTTCTCTAAATATTTGTGTGTCTCATCCCACCCATGGGCACCCCTTTATATAGGGGGAGGGGGTGTGCCCTTCCCTTTGGGTTTCCCATGTGGGACTAAACAAGGGAGAGGGGGGAGGCGCATGGGCCTTCATGGGCCAATCGGCCAGGGGTGGGATGTAACACCCTCGAATCGTCCCTATGCAAGTTTTAGTGCTTCCCGCCAAACCCGCATAGAAACGATTCAAGGACGCCCACCAGGCACTTTCGTGTGGGTGGAAAACGAAGTAATACCATTACACAACAGTCTTCGATGGGACCCACAGAGCAGATATATATACAACACGACTCCAAGAGTCAAGAATACAGATATACAATACAAAGATCCAAATCACCTTGAAAACGATACAGCGTCCGAGTACGGACAAGATGCAAATTGGGCTAAGAGCCCTGAAGAATAACCAATGGCGTCCATAACCCTGCCCAGGCCAAGCCGGAAGGGTAACCCTGCTAACGACGTCGATCTCAAACCTGCTAAACAAAAGGGGTGCCGACAAAGGGCAAAGGAAAAAGAGGAGCATCAGTACTGAGGCCAGTACACGACGAGGCTAGAATTCGGCGGCTCTCGCCTACATAGGTATGGTGGACTGTAGCGGCAGCGCAACAGCACTAAACAACCTATAGAGACTCGATATCACTGGCGGCTATTAGAGAGGGATAAGAAAGAACTATCCAGATCTAACCTGATAGTAACACCAAACATACCCATCCTGGTATTCCCCCTCGAGACCAAACGAGGAAGTCAAGCCAAGGAACTCACATAGTTGGCAATTTTACTCATTCCGTTATAGTTGTAGCACTTACTAATCAGATGTAGGTATGACAACATAAATAGGGGGCAATTTTAGTTATCACTCCGTTGTAGTTGGAACATTTACTAGTCAGATATAATTGTCCTGAGGAATCCCAAAACCCAGCAGTTGTTGGCACTTTTATCACATTCCATTGGAGTTGCAATACTTACTAGGCAAGTATAGCATGTCACGAAACAATCCAGATCCACCAGCTGTTGGCATTTTTAATATCCATTCTGTGATAGTTGAATCTGATTACTAGTCATATATTAAGTCAAGTTTATAGCACTACTTTAGTTATGCTTGTCTATGATCGAGATACTGTGCTCCAAGTCATCCATAACCGTGGACACGGCTTTCAGAAAGTTTTACCCTGCAGGGGTGCACAAATAGCAACACACACTCAATCAACCTCGGAAAAACCAACTCAAAACCCAACGAGGCATTCACGACAAAGCGATCACAGGATTCATAAAAATTTCAGGGGGCCACCCCACTAAGCTACCCGCAACAAAGTTGGCCGGCTCCAGAACGGACCCAGGGTTTGCGAGAACGGCTGTAAACGACTGGGAACCCGAAAGTGTGATTGGGCTTGTCGATACCGCAAAATCATGCCGCGATCCAAAACAGTACAGGTGCTCCACGCACAATCTTAAATAAAGCAGTAAAGCATGGCATAAGTACAGAATAGTAATAAAGCCCCAAACTACTTGTGGCCCCAAGAAATAGAAATGAATCAAGCTCTGGCTCAGGGGGGTCCATAAGGCCTCCCGGATGTGGATAGTGCGAAAAATCAAGGAATGGGTATCAAGTACTCAGGGTCCTACGGGACACAAGTGAGCGTAGAAGAACCAAATAACATCTATTGCCCACCGATGCCTCTGCATTAGTTATATCTAGCATTTTAATAGTTGTATTTAAAGTCATGATCATCTCCACCAATAAGCATCTCCACCAATAAACATCTGCCAGCATTTCAACAACTGTGGTACTCGACAACACAAGATCGCACCTGAGCAAGCAACTATGACTCGCAAGGCCAGCTATCTACCAAACAACATGTATTAGGAGATGTCCATGGCAATATAGAGGTTGCACAGGATATAACTGGTGCACGGAAACTAAAGCATCGCGACACGGATAGCAATAGATCAACAGGAGGAAATAAAGACTATAAATGCAAAATAGGTAGAAGGGGGAGAGATGCTCGCCTGGGAAACACTGCCGAAGGTTCATAACCGGAGAACTTGTCGATACTCGCATCAACTCATCGGCCTAGTCCGCGAAGAAGCAAACACTAGAAGAAACACCGGATGCAATATTTAATACTACGGCAGAAGATCCGGCATGATTATGATATGCATGCGAGATGAACAATTATTATGCAACAGGTATTATATATAGCATTTATAAAATAGGGGCTCGGAAAAGGTTCACACATCTGGGGTCGAAGGTCTTGGGTTTTGGGGGTTCGGGGTTCGACGGGGTTCGACGGGGATTGGTCTCGGCAGGAACGTTCTCAGACAACGGAGTAGATCTTGGCGTTCTGGGAAGAAGGACTTGGCGTTCCGAGATGAAGCGCTTGTCGTTCCATGGCGATCTTGGCGGTCTTCGGATCCGGGTCTTGGCATGGCCTTCGGATCACCGGGATCGGGCTTCGCCTTCGGGAACGGGTCTTGGCGGCGGTGAAGAAGATCATGTCGTTCTGAGGGGTTCGGGTTCCGTGAAGATCTTGGAGTCCAGGGTATCGGCAAACTTGGCGTCCGTGAAGGAGGTCTCCAGGTTCGAGGTCTTGCGGTCGGAGTACTTGGCGGTTCCATGAAGGAGACCTTGTTGATGTGTCGGGATCGAAGAACTTGGCAACTGTTTGTCGAACTTGGGTACACGACACGGCACGGGCAACATGGTATGAGAAAACAGCAGGCCAAGACAACCATTCCATCTCCACAACCGCACTCCACATGTTCGCCCTCAAACACCAACCAAATCCACCACAGCTTGGCTAAACTTTGTTTGGGCATATACCCAAACACCTTATGCGCGAGGATCCGGCTGCAGCGTACGCCGACGAGGTCATACGACGGGAGAAGGACACACGCCGGGGAGCTCCGCAGGGCCGTGGGCGCGCGGTCACGGGAAGTCAATGGGGCCCGTGCCCCTGGGCATGCCGGCCGAGAGGACGAGGCGGGACAACCAGCGGCGGCGCTGCAGGGGTCGAGGAGAGGGGCGTCGATGACGGCGGCGGTCCGGGTCAAAGCCGAGGGCGACGACCGGAGGCGAGAGAGAGGCGGCCGGTATGAGGGGAGCATGCCGACGAGGTCGCCCGGCGGCGGCGCTCGGTGAGGCCGACGCGGAAACGGCAATGGCCGCACGTACGGAGAGCCGCTTGCGGCAGCGGTGCTTGAAGGGAATATGCCCGAGAGGCAATAATAAAGTGGTTATTATCTTATTCCATGTTTATGATAAATATTTATTTTACATGCTAGAATTGTATTGATCGGAAACATCAATACATGTGTGTTTAATAAACAAAAAGGGTTCCTAGTTATGCCTCTCTTATAGACTAGCTTGTTGATTAACAAGATGATCAAGGTTTCCTGATCATGGACATTGGATGTTGTTAATAACAAGGTCACACCATTGGTGGAATGATGTGATGAACATTCATCCGAAGTATAGCATTACGATCAAAGTCATTATGTTTATATTGCTATAACATCATACGAAGTAATCTTTATCCTTAGACCATGAGATCATGTTAATTGCTAACACCGGAAGAGTATCTTGATAACATCAAACGTCACACCGTAACAGAGTGACTATAAAGGTGGGTTCAGTGCTACGAAGGTGTTATGTTGAGGCTCATGGATCAAGAGTGGGATTTGTCCATCCCGATGATGGATATATATACTCTGGGCCCTCTCGGTGATATCACATTGAAATAGCTTGCAAGCAAGTGATGTGATCACTAGAATGTTATATCACGGGAACAAGAAAAGAGTGCATGTCGGTAACGAGATCAAACTAGGTATGGAGATACCGATGATCGAATCTCGGACATGTAATATATCGCGGGACAAAGGGATTTAGCTACTAGCGTTAAAGGTTCTCACGATCACAGAAGTCATCGTTGAATGTGTAGGAGTCAGTATGGATCTCCAGGTCCCGCTGCTGATTATTGGTCGGAGAGGGGTCTCGATCATGTCTGCATTATTCGCGAACCGTAGGGTGACACACTTAAGGGATACCGACACCATTTAGGAGCACATATGTTCCAGACAAAAGGTTTGCAAAGCGCAGGAAATGTTTCGATAGAAACAGGAATTGTTTCGATAGAAACCGGAATTGTTTCGGGTGAAATTGCAGAAAGTGGTTCTGCATGTGATATTGAAATGTTGCAAGGGGTTTTATGTGAATGTTTGTTAATTAAAGTAATTAACAAAATTCTGAATAAAATAAATAAAAGAGTTTTATTAATTGAGAGTTGCATTTAATTTGGTGGAAATTAAATACATGTGAGTGGGATTTTGGGTGGAGGCCATGTTTATGTGAGTGGAGGTTCACCACATGAGTGAAGGAGGGGAGGAGTCCCCCCCTCATGCGCCGGCTATGGGAGGGGAGGGGTCTCCCTCCCTCCTATATAAAGCCCCCCTCTCCCCTCTCACAAACCACACCTCCTTGTGAAGGATCTCTCTTCCCCTCTAGTATTATTTCCCCATGGTCTCGAATTAGCGAGATACATGTTCTTGGTGACTTTATCTGGAAAGGAGTTGCTGCTTCTGCTGCTTTGCTGGAGCGAGGGACGGGGGTTGTCGGGGTACCAGACGTGTGTGCGATCACGGATGCGCCGCTGCTTTGCGGTGCTGGACTTGGTGGTGCTGGAGCTAGATCTGATGGACGTGCTGGAGCTGGACCTGCTGGACTTCATCACGATCTTGAGATCGGCAAGTGTACGACTACATCAACCACGGGTTCCTACTCGTTAACAAAGCTCGTTGTCTACGAGGGTAAGTTCTCATTGGATGTATGTCCACCCGTTGCTTTGTACCTAGTAGATAGATCTTGGCGTGTAGTTCACACCGTAGGAAATTTTTTGTTTTCTATGCTGCGGATCCAACAGTGGTATCAGAGCCTGATCTATGCGTAGGTGCTTAGCACAGATAGTACACATATGTTGATATGTGGGCGATGATGATCATGTTATTGCATTTTCTATGTATTTTGGATATTGGTGGCATAATGGGATGAAGCGGCCCGGACCAACCTTACATGTCATCGTACATGAGACCGGTTCCACGACCGACATGCAACTTGTTTTGCTTAAGTGGCTGGCGGGTGTCTGTCTCTCCTACTATAGTCAATATCTGATTTACAACGAGTTGCTAATAACTTAGTTATCCTCGTTTTGGTTCATGTTCGTAGGTAAGAACGGTTCTATCTCCGAAAGCCCTAAGCCACGTAAAACTTGCAATTGATAAATTAGAGGCGTTTAGTTTAGATCGTTACTGGGCTAGTGTATTGATATGGTATTATTGTAAGTAGATGTATGATAGATACTCTTACAACACACTCAACGTTTAAGTTCCATAGACCTTGGCCTTACACACAAAGGAATGATAGAGATCATACCACGATGCAAGTGATAGAGATCAAATGCATGGACCATATCATCTCACTTTACACATTAGATGTTAGCATCTTATACTGCTAGTTTGGCGCTTTCTGTAGCATTGTAAGATGATCCCTCTTTTAGATATCAAGATAAAAATGTGTTCTTCCTTAAGTATGCACCGTTTTGTGGATCGTATTTCGAGACATCACGTGATGATCGGGTGTACTCGACTCTACGCTTTCATACAAACGGGTGTAAGACAGTTTTACACATGCGAGTACTAAGGTTCTTACTTGGCGAGCCTAGCATGTACAGACATGGCCTCGGAACACGGACCGAAAGTTTAAGCATGAGTCATATAGTTGATATGATGCCCATATAGATGCTCACCTTTGAAGCTACATCAACTCACGTGATGATTGGACTTGGTGTAGTGGATTTAGTTCATGTAAGCACCAAAAAGGCACGAGGGATGTCGTTTTTGAGTGGGAGTTCATTTCTAATTTGGATTAGTTGAACCAAATTTGTCATAAATTAAATCAAAGTGAATTTGCATAGTTTGTTGTAGTCATTGGCATTCGTTTTCTACCTTATGCTTAGTTTTTATTTGAGATAATAGAACTATAGAATTTTGGATATTTACTTTACGAACTGGTATCGTATTGTTTCGAATGTCAGTTTAAAGTTTATAAGTCCTATTGCAAACTTTTAGCAAACTCTATTTACTCCATGAAGTTTAATAAGTAGTATTAAATCAAGAGTAAGAATTCCAATGTTAGTATCTAAAGTATCA
This sequence comes from Avena sativa, assembly GCA_916181665.1. NCBI lineage: Eukaryota > Viridiplantae > Streptophyta > Magnoliopsida > Poales > Poaceae > Avena > Avena sativa. The sequence goes on along the minus strand of OV702291.1, from coordinate 16,202,293 downwards.
TGTTTGCCTCCATGATTATTGATATTCAAAAAGTTGTTTTAATATCAAGATTATATTGGAGCTGAAAATTGTTTCAGAAACCATCATGTGTGAAAGATATTGTGATATCTGAAACAATGTTTTTTGGTTGCATTATGATAGAGTATAATTTAGCAAAATACATGTTCTCATATTGTATGAGAATTTGTGAAGGATGGAGATGCTAGGCATCCGAATCAACCAAAAAGGTTTTGGGAACTGATATTATACTCGTGATTCTTCCTTATAGGCTATAGTAGCTTGATCATGAAAGTTGTCATGATAAGGATGAATAGAAGATGTAAGTAAATTGTTTACTACACTAATAGATTACTAAAGAATGGATTTTTGAAAGAACACCAAACATTTGATGATGGTGATCCACTTCAAAGTGCAAGTCCAAAGGTATTAGTATTTGACTATATACGCTTTGTACCATGTGTCATGTTGATGACACCACTATTGATGTTGATAGATTCTTTTAAAAGAAAAGGAATTGCTGAAAGAGAATCTATAAAATATTTGGAAGAAAATAAAAGGTTGGAGATGTCCAACTTAGGTATATAGAAGATATACATGTTATGGCTATATTCCTTGCTTGTTAAACAATGTGGTTCTTAGGTATTGGATACCGGTATTGGATACCGAATTGGTTGGTATGAAGTGTCATACAGGACAACACAATTCATGAACTACAATGGCCTAAGTAACCAGCAAGACAATGAGTGATGATGTTCATCAAAAACAAATAAAGTGTTATTGTGTTTTTCATTGTCATCAAACCAAGCCTTCAAGATTTGTTTAAATAATTGTTATTTTGTTCCGGTATCATGAGAACAATGGCTGTTCAAATAATTACCGTATTCCATAAAGGATGGATGAACTTTTACAAGTCTAGTTGGAGAAATCACATCCATAAACACTATTGCTAAAATGTCGCAAGACAAATGATTGAAAGATCACTTATGAAGTGACATCGCTGTTTAAATTATATTTGAAAGAAAACATGAAGAAACTCCATGTTGATGGATTTTTGGAGTCTTTGATTTTGATCAATTGACGCATGTGAGACTTTCCTCGAGATAATTGAAACTCCGTCCATAGACCAGAGAGGAACGGATGACTAGCTTATTGGAAATTGTGCATGCTGATGTGCATAGTCCATTATGTGTAGCCATATGCGATGGATCTTTTTTCTTCATATGCTTCCTCCGAAAATTTGAGTGAATATATCTGTATATTTACTTAATAAGGAAGAAGTATGAAACATTTGAAAATTGTTCAAAGACTTTCAAGATGAAGTGGAAAATCATTGTAACAAGAAAATAAAGAGTTTATGGTTTGATCATCAAGGAAGATATTTGAGTTACATGTTTAGCAAAAACACCTAAGACTTGAGGAATTGTTCCATGATTTGTGTTTTCCGATAAACCATAGGAGTATGGCATATTCGAGAGATAAAATAAAACCATGTTTGACATGGTAAGATCAAGGGTGTCATTTATAAAACTGCCATTATGTTTTAAGGATTGAAGCTTTAGATACTACCGCTTTTACACTGAAAAGAGCACCATCGTGATCCATTGAAATGACACCATATGAGTTATGCTTTGGGATAAAACCCGAATTGTCTTTTCTTAAATTTTGGTATGCTATGCATAAGTAAAATGTTTACAACCAAAGTCGGATAAGCACATCTTTGTAGGTTATCCCAAAGAATTTGTTGGGAATTTCTCCATAACACCGAGGACAAAAGAGTTTGTTACTTGGAACGTCAAGTTTCTTTAGAAGGAATTTTTCGTGAAAAGTTAAGTGGGAGGACAATAGAACTTTGATAAGGTTGTTGAACCTTAGCTATATGTGCTAAGTAGCGCAGCGCCGGAAAGTGTCCCGGTGGCGGCCACAATGCTCATGGCTCTCATGATTACAAAAGGTGTGATCTCGGAGATTAGAGTTCCTATAGAACCGTTTGGGTCAGTAAGAATCAAATAGTAAGATTTGATAAGCAAGTCATTATTGTTTTGACAATGATGAACCGACTACATGCAAAGAAGCGATGATGGGCCCTGACTCCATAAAATGACTAGAAGTCATAGAATCCGTGATAGTATCCATACACGAGAAAACAAGTTTCTGAACTGGGAAGACCCTCCGGAAAGGCGTGAAGCCTATCGATCGTGTTTGGATCTATAAAGAAATAAGACATGGATGTTTAGCATCTATGAAATAGTCGACATGTCGGAAAGAAGTTTACGACAATGTTCAAGGAGTTGACTATGACAAGATTTGATCTTTCATAGCGATATATAGTCTTGACGGATTAATGTAGCAACCACTACATATAATTTGGTATATGGTAGTTGAATAAACAAAACAAGGTTCTTCTAATAGAACGGTAACCTAGGACATGTACATGACATGGTCCGAAGGGTTTTGTTAATTCAAAGGGTGCTAAAAGGGCATGTAAACTTCAATAGTTGAAGTAAGCATAGCGGAGTTGGAATCTTCACCATGATGAAACTGTTAAAAGAGTTTAAATTCATCGGAGATGATGAAGATGCTTGCATTTGCAAGAAATTAAGTGGGAGCGCTGAGACATATTTCTAATACATTATGTAGAGGACATATTGTTGATTGGAAATGATGTATCTTGTATTGACACAAGTTCAGAATTTCATTAAAATAAGATTTCGATGAAAGACTTGGGCAAACCCGGAATACTAGGCATCAATATCTATATGGATAGATTAAGGCGCTAATATGGTTGTGCCAGACATACATATATGAGATATTGAAAGGGTTCAATATGGAAACAACAAGAAAGGTTATTGCTGCATGGAAAGGATTGTATCAAAATTCAAGTGTTTCAACACTTGGTGAGTAAAATCACATGAAGATTTTGATCGATTATACCATGATATGTATATATCCAGAATGTCCTATTCTCTAAATGTTATGAGCATATACCAGAATGATTCATAAGATGATCATTGGACAATAGTAAATATATTCTTATGAGCTTTGGAAGAACTAAGAATATATAATGTATAAGTGATAAATAGTTAAAAGGTAGTTCATTGTAAAGTGCTACATTGATACTAGTTTTGTCACAAGATACAAATTAAATTTATCTCAATTTAGACTATGGGTGGAACAATGTAATGGAAAGGATGTTCCATGATGGATTTGGATGAGTTCCAAAATTGAGACATTGTGACGGATACTACAACAAAAGGCTAAGTATATGACTGCTATAGTAGCAGCAAAGGAGGGCATTTGTGTTAAGTAGTTTGTTATCAAACTAGGTGCGGTTCAAAGTGGGCTAATACTATGAAGATATATTGTGTGACAATAATATCAACATATTTTGAGCCGAACGAACTAAAGGTCTCACCAAAGGACCAAATCTATACAATGCCATCTCATTTGAGAATGAGTGATGCGTAGAGACGCAGAGACATGCAAATACACACGGGCCTGAAACTGTCAGATCCAGAGATTATGTTAACCACTAGCAATAGCGTATATGCAACACCAGAAAGCCATAGGTGTTCAATACGCAAAGTTTTTCAAACTAGATTATTGACTCTAGTGCAAGTGGGAGACTAAAGGGAATATGCCCGAGAGGCAATAATAAAGTGGTTATTATCTTATTCCATGTTTATGATAAATGTTTATTTTACATGCTAGAATTGTATTGATCGGAAACATCAATACATGTGTGTTTAATAAACAAAAATGGTTCCTAGTTATGCCTCTCTTATAGACTAGCTTGTTGATTAACAAGATGATCAAGGTTTCCTGATCATGGACATTGGATGTTGTTAATAACAAGGTCACACCATTGGTGGAATGATGTGATGAACATTCATCCAAAGTATAGCATTACGATCAAAGTCATTATGTTTATATTGCTATAACATCATACGAAGTAATCTTTATCCTTAGACCATGAGATCATGTTAATTGCTAACACCGGAAGAGTATCTTGATAACATCAAACGTCACACCGTAACAGGGTGACTATAAAGGTGGGTTCAGTGCTACGAAGGTGTTATGTTGAGGCTCATGGATCAAGAGTGGGATTTGTCCATCCCGATGACGGATAGATATACTCTGGGCCCTCTCGGTGATATCACATTGAAATAGCTTGCAAGCAAGTGATGTGATCACTAGAATGTTATATCACGGGAACAAGAAAAGAGTGCATGTCGGTAAAAAGATCAAACTAGATATGGAGATACCGATGATCGAATCTCGGACATGTAATATATCACGGGACAAAGGGATTTAGTTACTAGCGTTAAAGGTTCTCACGATCACAGAAGTCATCGTTGAATGTGTAGGAGTCAGTATGGATCTCCAGGTCCCGCTGCTGATTATTGATCGGAGAGGGGTCTCGATCATGTCTGCATTATTCGTGAACCGTAGGGTGACACACTTAAGGGATACCGACACTATTTAGGAGCACATATGTTCCAGACAAAAGGTTTGCAAAGCGCAGGAAATGTTTCGATAGAAACAGGAAAGGAATTGTTTCGATAGAAACCGGAATTGTTTCGGGTGAAATTGCAGAAAGTGGTTCTGCATGTGATATTGAAATGTTGCAAGGGGTTTTATGTGAATGTTTGTTAATTAAAGTAATTAACAAAATCCTGAATAAAATAAATAAAAGAGTTTTATTAATTGAGAGTTGCATTTAATTTGGTGGAAATTAAATACATGTGAGTGGGATTTTGGGTGGAGGCCATGTTTATGTGAGTGGAGGTTCACCACATGAATGAAGGAGGGGAGGATTCCCCCCCTCATGCGCCGGCTATGGGAGGGGAGGGGTCTCCCTCCCTCCTATATAAAGCCCCCCTCTTCCCTCTCACAAACCACACCTCCTTGTGAAGGATCTCTCTCCCCCTCTAGTATTATTTCCCCATGGTCTCGGATTAGCGAGATACATGTTCCTGGTGGCTTTATCTGGAAAGGAGTTGCTGCTTCCGCTGCTTTGCTGGAGCGAGGGACGGAGGTTGTCGGGGTACCGGACGTGTGTGCGATCACGGATGCACCGCTGCTTTGCGGTGCTGGACTTGGTGGTGCTAGAGCTGGATCTGATGGACGTGCTGGAGCCGGACCTGCTGGACTTCATCACGATCTTGAGATCGACAAGTGTACGACTACATCAACCACGAGTTCCTACTCGTTAACAAAGCTCGTTGTCTACGAGGGTAAGTTCTCTTGGATGTATGTCCACCCGTTGCTTTGTACCTAGTAGATAGATCTTGGCGTGTAGTTCACACCATAGGAATTTTTTTGTTTTCTATGCTGTGGACCCAACAGTGCTCTGCCGAGCGGGGTGCTGAAGCAGAGGAGGCCGGCGTCGCTGGGTGAGGCCGGAGCAGTGGACGGCGGCGCAGGCGCGGCCGGAGCCAGAGAAGGAGGGGCCGCGGCGGTCGGGTCGCTTGCGAGGAGAGAGGTGAGAGGTGGGGCACGGGGCGGGGTAGGTGGCAGGAGAGAGAACGGAGAGAGGAGGGAGGTGCGCCTGGGGACGGGAGAACCGAGGCGGGGTTTGGTGGGCATTCGCTGCGTGGGGGTTGGGTCTGGGCGACGCGGGAGTGCGTGCAGGGGGTGGCCGGTCGGTGGCGGTAGCTGGCGGGGTGGGTGGATTAGGGGGGTGGTAGGACCGGTGAGGAGCGGGAGCTGGCGCTGCATCGCGTCGACGCGAGGATGGGCACCGCGTGCGACGTACGCGAGCAGGCGGACGGTGTCGCAGGGTGGACCCGGTTTTGGGCGCGCGGGCGCTGGGTGCGTGGGGCCGGCTGAAGCGCGACGTGCAGGACGGGGTGGAGCGAGGACTGTGCATGTGTGCGGCGCGCAAGACTGGGATGGCGTACGGGAGGCGGGAAAAAGAGATGGGGATTAGGGTTAGGGGTGGTGGGATCTAGGGTCAGGTTCTGGGGACAGATATTTGCTGGGTGAAACGGGCTGGGCCAACCGGGGTTGTAGGTGGTCTGGCCTACGGGCTGGGCTGCCTCCCCCAGTACAAAAAATATTTGATTTACTTTATTTTAAAAGACATTTGCAAATAGTTTTTAGACAAATAAAAGACCCAGAAAAAGACCGGAGTTTTATTTTGAAAATAAGACGGGGCATTTAGAAAACAAAGGTAGGCTTTTCGAAAATAGTTTTAATCAAAAATATGCATGCTGCCATGACGATGCTCAAATGCAATGTGGCATCATGACATGAGCATGCGGTCATGATGATGCAATGCACAAAAACACCGCGATTTTCTAGTAGTGGTTTTTGCGGGATGCCACATGGGTCCTACCCCGCGCACAGCCCTAGGCTAGCCGGGTGGGCCCCCTCAAGGCGCCTAGGCCTTGGCCCTCTGGCCCTTGGCCCTTCCCTCCTCCGGTTTTCCCTCATGGGCCCTATTTCCCTAGGAAGTTTGGCCCATTAGTGGAATAACTCTTCAAATTAGATTTTAATATTATATTTAATATTAATTACACTAATTAATATGTAAATACATATTACAAAATCCATCTTGACCCGAAACACCTTTCGGTTCCCTTTCGATTTCCTCCGAACGACTTCGGATCTTTCCCGGACTGATTCCGGTCCTTTATTCTTTCTCCGAACAACTTCGGATCTCTCTGCGGAACGATTCCGGCTTTCTCTTTCTCTACTATGATTCCGTCTTACGAATGATCGCTCTCATCGCACCCTTAAGTGTATCCTCTCACGGCTCGGGAATGCTCTAGACATGATCTGTATCAATGATCAACAGAGGGACCAGGGATGTCCATGTGACCCCTATGCATTCCTGATGACAATGTCGTTTGAACCGTCTAAATGTAGCATCCTCTTCCTTTTGTTTCTCGATACAACTTGTCCGAGATCCGACCATTGGTATCCCATACCTTGTTCAATCTCGTTCACAACAAGTAATGTTTTCTTGTTACCGTGATATTACATCCCCGTGACCTAGTCACATGTTGCAACATTTATAGATGTAATCTCACCAAGTCGGCCATATGTATCTTTACCCGTCATGTGGGTGAACAAATCCCGGTCTTGTAGTCACATGTCATCTACTGTTCCTTCGGAATACCCAACGTACACTTTTATGGCCACCGCATTACCAGATGACGTTTGATGCAGTCAAAGCAGCCTAGGGAAACAGTGAGTAATATGAGATCACGGTCTAAGGAGAAGGAGTCTAGGTATAGCTGTTGCAACAATGAACTATATGACTTGATCGTGTTGCAATCCTTCGAGGAATGTCCAATCACATCATTCTCCAATGATATGATTTCGTTGTCAGTCGGCATAAATGCCCATGATCTTGAAACCTAGATCATCTTCGTGACCAACGAACTAGTATGGTAGAGGCTACTAGGGACTTTGTTGTTTCATACCACACCTGTACCAATGTTTCCACTTGGCACAGTTCTAGCACAATATGAAACTATTATAAACTAATTGAGATATGACAATAAAAACCTATTTATTATTTGCCTCTAGGGCATATCTCCTTCACCTATCATACCTTTAGCTTGATTCAAGCATTTATCCTTGCATAATTCTCTTGGTCTGATAGAATCATCTCTTTGAAGTGTGTCTTCTTGAGGCATTGTTATCATTTCTCCTTGTATAATGAAGACTTTCTTGATTTTTAGTAAGATCAAATGATGATAATGTATGTTGATAGAGCTGGTTCTGCTAGACCATAAGGTCTGTACAAACAAAATGGTTCTACATTTCCTATGATTCCGGTAGTACCAGCTCTACCAATACAATATGGTTGTGTTATGCTGATGCTCTATATTTGTTGCAATTCTAACCATTGTTGTCTTTTTTGTAGGCACTGCAGCTAGGTGAACTTGTGGAGGTAGAGAGAGAGAGGGATCCAACAAAAGACAGAGAGGAAGGCCTGTCAATGTTGGAAATTTCCATGAAGAGTGTAATCCTACCCAATTCATCAAGTGTCTCTTTGCATATGGGTAGGGGTGTTTCAAATCCCTTCTGGATTCAGGCAGTTCTTGGGCACGCTACCACAGAAGATAATCCCGAGGACTCACACTGGCGGCAACTAGGAAGTGAAGTTGAAGGAGCAGGATGGCAAAGCCATCATCGATCAGGGCTGGACGACTTTTACCATTTCTCACAACCAGAGGGTTGGCTACTTGATCACCTTCAAAAAGCTGAATGAGAAGGAGTACCATGTGGTCATATTCGACTACTCCTGTTGTGAGGTGGTGATGAAGTGCCTAGATCATGGCGTTGCCACTGGGAGCATCCTCGATGACAATGAGTAGAGTAAACTTTTTTGTTGATGACGTGGTGAACTTATCTATAAGTTTTTGTACTTGCTAGTGAACTTATCCTAGATGATCATTTACTATGCTACTGTCCTAAGTTAACTGTTATGCTACTAAGTTAGGTACTAAATACGATCATAGTACTATGAGATGTGTGCTAGTTTGTTGTGCTATGCCAGTTGATGTGTTCTATGAGAGTAAGCTGGTAACCTCACCGCTAGCGAGAAGAGGTAACAGTAGCTACCTACTTTGCATAGAACCAAACAACAACACAGTGTTTACGTAGGACAGCTGTGAGTCTGATCTCCGTAGAGCCAAAAATAGCCCGAGCAACCAAAGAAAATGGAGAATGTTGCTCGAGCAGCGTTTCTTCCTGAACATGCCCTCCAGGGTCTGACCTGGATGAGACAAGAATAGCTTTTTTTATAAAACGTCCGTCCTCTTATATTATATCAAATGTCAGGGGATACAAACGCCAATAGACAGGTTTACAAGCCAAACATAATGTCCAACTAGCAATGAATAAACTAAACAAGCCAGATCATGTGGCTCCTTATTGGATAAACTGTTTTCATGCACAAAAGTGACTTCTGAAAACCCAACTGCACTAGTCTTGATCTCCTGCAGTACATGGCTATATTTCCCCAGATATTGCTCTTTCACAGCATGTGCCACAACAAGTCAATCACTCGCCACTCTCAATTTTGAAAGATGAAGATCTCGTGCGAGGTTAGGGCCTCACGAAGGGCCATAGCTTCCAGGGTTTATGAATCTTGGATTCCTTCAAACAGGACTGCAGAAGCACCCATTAAGGCCCCTGACTCAGACCGAGAAATAACCGCTACTGCCCCAACATCTCTGGATTTTGCAATCCCATCATCGAAGTTTAGTTTAACCACTCCTGAATGCAGCGGGATCCACTTTGGGTGTGCTAGAGTGGCCCCTAGCGTTTTCTTCTCTGGATTCTCCAATTTTTTTTGCCACTTCTAGCTGTGAAATGAAGTTCTTGACAAAAACAATGAGTGCTAAGCGGGCTCTGAAACTGATCTTCATGAATTGCTTCCCTTCTAGCATGCCCGATAGCCCACATGGTCACCGTCATACTAATTAGCTGCTCATGTGGTAACGAATCGATCATGATAAAAAGCCAACTACAAGCATGGGGTTCATGTACCTGACACATGTGCTCGACCATCTCCTCGTTAGCCAGAGCCCAAACACAACATGCCATACGATAGTCAAGTAGTGAATGACGCCAGGAATCTTCAATTCCGCATATGCCGCATGCCCTCGATGCTGCAATGTGTCTATGATGCAGCAATTTCATGGTCGGAAGCAATTGCTAAGCCAAACGCTATAGAAAAACTTTCAGTTTAGCCGGGACAGTAATTTTCCACAAGCTAGTCTAGCTTGTGTGTAGCGCTTGATGATGATCGGAACTCGCAGCCGTCCCCTCCATCCAGGCTTCCCGCCTCGCCTTTGTCGCTGAAAGATCGCACATTGAAAATACCTTTTCTATCATAATGCCAAGCCCAGAAGTCAGTCGGTAATCTTGTGCTGATCGGGATATTCTGAATAACCTGCACGTCCATCGGAAGAAAGAAGGTGTGCAGCTTGACAGTGTCCCACTGCCGAGTTGATTGATCAATGAAATCTAGAACTCGTTGAGGTGGGTCATCATGCGGGCACACAATTGGTCGAAGAGCTCCATCCCGTGGCCAGCCAATTGTCGTCCCAGGCATTTGTGTCCAGTCCAGAACCTACTCGTCGGATGAGGCCCTACGTCAGAACATCTCTTCCCTCCATAATTGCGCGCCATATCTGAGACGGGCAGTGGCGGAGCTAGACCAAACTCAATCATGGTGCAGAACCTAGTAATATGGGCTGATTTGGCTCACAGGGTGCACACACTAGTTTTAGAGCTGATTGCAAGGTTAAATTTTTTATTTACCCTGGTGCATGTGCACCCCCGATGCATGCAGATCCGCCACTGGAGACAGGTGAGACCCTAGTTCGGCCTGCAAAAAATCTGTTTCCAGGAAGTAGATAGCTTCTAACACTCTCGCACGCACTCGAGGCTTCAGCCAAGAATGCCAGATTAAATAGCTCCATGTCTCGAAAACTAAGCCATATTCTTCCAAGAGATCCCACATGTCTTCCTTTTTTCCTTCCTTGTAACCCCACTAGAAGTTTCTAATTAGGGAGTAAATGTGCTCACATAACCCTCTAGCCAATTTGAAGCAAGACATGAAAAATGTTGGAATAGCTTGTGCCACTGATTTGACTAAAAGTAGATGCACTCTACCAAACGGGACCGGCGCCGGCCCGAACCATTTGTGCATGCACGGGAAGGCCACGGAGGCGTCTCAGAAGAATTCTGGGGTGGCCGATGACGTCTTGTGGATTCGGCCGAGATCGCGAGCTTCACGGATGCCATCATCATCCCCGTCATATCCGATCCTGTTGGTTGTTATCGTTATCCAGTACTACTACTATTCCGGCCGGTGTCGCGGAGGACAAGAGGAGACGTGATCCATGCGGAGCGCTGCTTGTTTTTCCCCTCTGAAAAATTATCATCCAGTGCCATATAATCCGAGAGTGAGAAGCAAAGCTGGTAGGATTTGTCAAAGCTTCGGCTTTTGGCTGTTAAAAAAAAGAGACACAGTGCCTGATGATAAACAAATGACACAAGTGGCCACCAAATACACTTTTATCTAGACAATAAAATGCGTTTAGGTATATGCTTACCTAAACAAAGCCGAGTCGATTAATCGGCGCAGAGGGAGTAGTACACTTTCCATGAATTTTTCGCATTTCAGAATGCAATTTTAAGCCTATTTTGTGGACGGCCAACTGTTTTTCACTGAGTTTCAGTCAGTTGTGCAACAACAGTCTCGAAAGTGAGAAAAATGATTGGACAAAGCTTAAAATAAGCAAAAGGGCCCGCTTCAAAAAAAACAAGGCAATAGTACGTAGGCAGTACCAAAACATCCTTACTAAAATCATAATTTGGGCTATGCCTCCTGGCAGTACCGCCGATCGAAGCTAATGACCAAATCCACGCTCACGTGGGACGAATGTTGGCATCACCAGTGCATGCATGTGAAAGTTACTGTTAGTTTATGAGCCGTCCTTTCAGACACACCCAATGCAGGCTAAAATAAGCACCCAATCACAGTGTTTATTAGGCTATGGGGGTTGATTAGTCAACCCAATTCTAGACAGGGTGACAAACTGACAATGCTATTACCTGAATTTCCATGAGACATGCTGGCGTGCCATTGCCCAGAATGCTCTGTTTAGAATGCCTTCCGTTGACTTCAGACAATTGACCCTTGGAAATGTTAATTTCACATTGCGGTTTTGTACTTCTAGTAGTTTCTTGTGCAAGATCCTAAAGCGTGATGCACAGAGAAATCTTCAGCCCAAGGAAAAACTGTGATTTTTGTACTACGTTATAGGAGCAAGTATTCAAAAAATTTGTGTGGAAATCCATTGCCCCGAAGTGGATTAACTGCTGAAAACTTCAAGCCAGAAAATCCACTGCCCTGTGTGTCACTGCGGACTTCCTTGAGCACTCTTCAGTGAGTTGGGTGCAACACCTGGAGGCGAGGCATTAAATACGTGACGGGTTGTTTCCGTGCTACACTCCATTGACCTCCGATTATTGACACTTGGAAATATGAACTCGTAGCGCCAGTCACCATCGTCAGTTGGTGGTTTCTTGTGCGCAGGATCGTGACGTTGACGTTGACTGTGCCGCGTACTGTCAGCATTTTTTTTTTTTGCAAGACTGTGACTTTCCTTTTTCCACTTTTCGCATAAGTATGTGTATGTCAGTATCTCTCTACAAAGTATATATTGCGCTGTCGGGAACACGTCCATATATAAAAACGCGCGGTGGTAATATTTTTATTTGACAAAATTTCATCAAGTAGGATTCAGCATTAGGGAAATTTGGCTGCCTTTTTTCTTGAGACATCGTCTAGAATGTAACGTAAGTGTGTGGTTTAAACACGTGGACTTATTGTTGCGTAGTACTATAAACCCAGCTTACCAGAAGCTGGAAGTTGGGGAGCATTTTTAATTCTTCTTCTAAAACACGACAAATGACTTGCCATTTTCGTTAAATACGAATAAGAGTTTAGAGGGTTTTGGGGGGAACTAGTGCTAGGACACATCTAGAGGACTTTGTAAACAAAACCAGTCTCTCTCGGTGTCACATTGCTCAAGAATTTTAACCTCGGCGAAAATTCCAGGCCCGCGCCTCTTTTTTGATCTCGGCGATGATGATAATAGTGGTGGCAGTTGCATGATGCCGGTTGACCCTTCCATTCTCGCTGCTTCCAAATTTTCCCATGGCATGACATGACATGAGCATAATCAGGAGGCGATAGCCTTCCTCTCTATTCCTTTCTCCAAAGCTAGTTTTGTTATGGAAGCCACACCAACCCAATATTGCCACACAGACACGAGCGAAACAAAATGTAGTCAAGTGAAGCGCACAGACTGACATGTCGCACGGCAGAAAGCTTCCAAATCATCCATCAATCAATCAATCAAAGGATAAAAAAACGCACTCACGAACCGCCGCAAGATACAGCGGGCCTGACAGCTAAGGCATCTTCTTCTGCAGAGAGAAAATCGCACGCACATGCCCCTTCCCTCCCCCTCCCTCTCTCCCCAGTCCGCCGCCGTCCCGTGGTCCGTCCGCTAGCCAGCCAGCCAGCGACGACCCCGGCTCCGGCCCCGAGTCCCGCCACGTCAGCCGGACCCGCCCGCGAACGTGACGATAAACTCCCCTCGTGCCATCATTCTCGTCTACTCTCTCCTCACGTCTCCCCCCGTCCGTCGCATATTTTAAGCGGGTCCTTCCTTTGCGTGCTGCTCCCCTTCTGCTCTCCTGGCTTTGCTGCCGCCGCCGCTGCTGCTGGTCTCGCGACCTCCGCGGTCCAACCGCCTATCCACGGTGTCCTCTCTGCAGCTGGATCTGCGCGAGCGGCCGGGCGGGGCAGCTCCCCGCGCCCGGGCGTCCTAGGCGGCTCCGCGCGGCGCGTCGGATGGTGGTGTGAGTAATCGGGTGAGGCGATGAGGACAACGCCGGTGCGGGACGGTAGCAGGGCAGCGCTCCTGGTGCTGCCCGTCCTGCTCGCGGCCGCGGCATTGGCGCCGCGGCGAGCGCGCGCGGTCACCGACGCCGCCGACGGTACGTTACCTCCCTCCGCCTTTTCTTTTTTAGCCCCTTCAGTTGGCTCTTCCGGTGCGAGCGGCGAGGGCGGCAGACGGTCCGGCCGCCGCTCGCGCCGTTGCGTGCCTTGCTCGGCTGCTTCCGGTTCCGTGGAGGATTTTGATCGGTGGAACTGCCAAGCACGGGATTCTCATCCGGTCTGCCACGCGAGTAGTACTACACGGCTTTGCGCCGTGTTTCACTCCGCGGCAGTGAAATCGTGTCGGTGGCGGCGCTGGCGCGGGCGCGGCAGACAGCTCACCCGTGTGGGGACCACTCTGGTTTTGCGGATAGGTCTCGAGTTCTAATGGTGGTGAATTTCTGCATCGCTGTTCTGGAGCTCGCCTACTTCTTTCGTGTCAAAAATCCGGCAATGCCATGCGCCGATTGGTGCCAGGCGACCGCGACATCTGTAGTAATTCGGATCAGCTGATGTTTTTAGTGGGTTCCTAGCAGTCGCACTGTCACTTTCGGTAGGGATAACGAGAGGAACCCCTGAGGCCGCTAGCAAGGAAGGTCGTGCACACCCTGTGCTCTGTCAGCCTGTCTCCTATCGTCTTCGACAGCAATGGGGTAAAGAGATGGTGTTGGTCGCGAGCTCGATTCGGTGAAATTTGATGTTGATGGCGTGCAGGGGAAAGCAGTGTGGTGGATTACTAGTACTACTACTAGCTTTTTTAAGTAGCAGCACAATGGGTGCTTCAGCCTTAATTGCAGTTAATTCTCATAATAATACTAGTTCTGATGAACGGCGGGATTCGATTCGATGGGAGTACTACTTAGATTCTCATCGGCATTTTTCTCATTATTACTCGGTTTGGTACAAGATGTCGGTGGAGCTCACACTGGCTTTTGCGAGCGCATTACTACTACTTTTCTGAATAATTGCTGTCTTCAGCTCATCTCATGTGTGCTGTTAGTACCAAAAGCTGGCAGCACGGGGATTTCCATGGATTCCACCTTATAATGCTCATGGCTTCTTTTTTATGTTCCTTTTAAAATGATGCGCAGTCGCTGCTATAAACGGACTGTACGTTTCGCTGGGATCCCCAAAGCTTCCTGGATGGGTTCCGAACGGCGGAGACCCCTGCGGCGAGATTTGGCAGGGCGTTACATGCACAGGCACGAGTATAACCTCAATGTATGTCAGGTTCTTCACCGGACTGTCTTTTGTTTGGTTGGTTCGTTTGTTCTCGACTGTTGTTATATCAGCTCGCCGTTTGTAGAAAGATGAATGTTGCCAACTTGGGAGGCCAGCTGGGAAGCTTAGGGAACTTCACTGCAATCACCACCATGTAAGAGTGCTAAAACGCAGCAAATTTATTCTCTATTGTTGAAACTGGTCAGCATATTATTTGTTTTGCCCTTTGTCATTCGAGTTTTCGTTTTAGGATCTTATATGGCATCCTCTGCTGGTTAAATTTATGTTCGGTTCGTATCCAAATTGAAGTGATGTCTAACTTAATTTTTTCTTTCCTGTAGAGATCTTAGTAACAATAATATTGGTGGAATTATACCAGAAGACCTGCCTCTCACATTGCAGAACCTGTAAGTGTTATTCATCTTGTCTTCACCCCCTCTAGTCTTTGAGATATAATCCATTTGACGGTATAATCTGATCTTTTCTCCTTGTTGCTACAGTTTCCTTTCCGATAATCAGCTCACTGGAAGCATCCCAAGTTCATTGTCAAAACTTACAAGTTTATCAGCCATGTAAAATTTCTCTTTCCTTTTTTCTCATCAAGTCTATACACTCATGCGAATCTGGTTTTTAAGTGCATTTCTTAATATCCTTATTTTTCCCAGGTCACTCAATGCCAACCATCTAGATGGAGAACTTCCAGACTCTTTTGATTCACTTGTTGGACTTATAAATTTGTAAGTTACCTGCTAGTTCCATAGATTTAAGACATAGTGATCAGGATTATGTATCCAATCTTCCTTTACAGGGACATGTCTTCTAACAACTTCACTGGCATATTACCACCTTCAATGCAAAACCTGTCATCTTTGACTACGCTGTGAGTTTACATCTCATCTTGTTTGTCTGCTCCTATTTTTCTAGATCATTTCTTTTTCCTCACCTAATAAATGCTATATGATAGGCGCATACAAGACAATCAACTTTCAGGGACCCTTAACGCTTTGCAGGATCTTCCCTTGAAAGACTTGTAAGATGCCTTCTTCCTTACACCATGCTGTTTCAGTTACCTGACGCATCAAATTGAAGGCATTCGAATTTTTTCTATTATGAGCTCATTTAGTATATTTGGCCTCTGTGGATCTTTTCAAAGGCCTACTGCAGTGAACTGTTGTAGCTGATCTTAAAGTACATGCATAACATGCATATCTGCAATGTTAGAAATCTAGACACCTCAGTTTGTACCATAAAGGATTCAGCACTTCAATGTGCTCATGTATATAGTTACTTATTTCGTAAACCATCACGCGATCAGCTGCACAACATTTTACTTGAGACGAATAGCGTAGTAGATTGTGATTGCTGACACTCAAATGGTAGTACCTTTTGAATGTTTTGAACAGAATATTTAGAAATTAAGGTTAATCTGCGGCTCTTTCTGATACCTTTTATTAGTATCATTTTTAGTCATCTGCCTCTCATTTTTTTTCAGCTCACGAACCGTGACTGGTTTCTTCTTTTGAGAATGCAATGAATGTTTCCTTTTCACTTAAGTTTTTTATACTCCGTCAGAAATAAGGAACTATTCCGACACTTACTTTTCTCTTGACGTTTTCTTTGGAAAAACTAAATTTCTGTTTGGCTTGATTTGCGGAAAGAATACAAATAATAAAGTTTGACCTCATATATGGTTTCAATGGTAATGTTAGTACTTCGGATACTTAAATGTTGTTCTTTATTCCTTATCAATTCCTTACTCTGATCAGGAATGTAGAGAACAACTTGTTTTCTGGACCGGTGCCTCCAAAATTACTGAACATACCAACCTTCAAGTGAGAAATCCCCTCTTTCTTGTATTTATCTGTTTGTTAGTATGAGCCTGGTTGACTTAGCTATCGCATTGTCTATGTTGATGTTCTTCCATCCATTGAAGGAATAGATATTTAATTGTATCAATTGTGTGCGACTTGTTAAGTGGCTGACATATTTCCAGTGCAGAATGGACGGCAATCCATTTAATACCACTATAGCCCCATCAGCATCACCACCTTCAGCATCAGCAGGACCAGCACCAATTCCAACACCTGCAGGACCAAAGCAAGCCCCAACACCAACAACACCACCTACAGGTCTAAATCCAACACTGGCACCTCCATCGCCCCCTTCAAAAGCCCCTCCACCCTCAAACTCTTCTGGTGGATCAACTACTCGAGATAGCACTTCATCATCTAACAAAAATAAGTCATCAACCCTCAAGATTGTTGGATTTGTTCTTCTTGGAGTGGTGCTGTTCATAGCTATAGCCCTGCTGGTAATATTTTGTCTGTCCAAGTACCAAGAGAGACAGTCAAGATATGATTATAACAGAAGTCAGCTGGGAAGGGTGCGTCATAGGGTTGAACCCCAAGCCTTGCCAGCTTCAGTACAACCATGGAATGATGTTAAAAAAGGTTCATTTGTATGCCTATACCAGTAGAACAGGGGGTTCTGACTATCTTTTATGTATTGATATATGATATTTTGTTTGATAGGTTCAGGTGAAGCCCTTGACAAGAGAGGCCGCGAGTTAAGTATAGCAGCAGCAGGTATGAAACCTTTGGAACAGAGGGCAGCCTAATTTGACATGCTGTTCACCAAGTTAAAATTTCTGAAAGTACTGTATAATTGTTTGCAGCTGTCCCAAAGAAACCTGCTGAAAACCGAAAGGAGCACATAATTAATTTGGATCGAACAGACTCGGAACTTTTTGCAGCTGCACCGCCTCGGCCTCCACCTCCACCTCCACTGCCCCCTGCTGAAAAAGTTGTTGTAAATCCCATTGTTCCTCCGGAAAAGAGATATAGCCCTCCACCAAGGACAAATACCTCAAATTCTGCCACACCGTTCTCTGTTGCATCTCTTCAACAATATACAAGCAATTTCAGAGAGCAGAATGTGATAAGAGAGAGTAGATTAGGAAAGGTATACCTAGCTGAGCTTCCCGAAGGAAAGGTACGAAGCATTACTTGAATCAGTGGACAATGATTACTATTCCTAGTGCAGTTCAAACATTGATCTTAATTTCTCCTATTCTGTGTAGTTAATGGAGGTTATGAAGATTGACAATGCTAACGGAAGAGTGTCAGTAGTTGACTTTCTAGATTTGGTTGCACGTATCTCAGAGATTAAGAATCCTAACATCCTTCAGTTAGTTGGATACTGTGCTGAATATGGACAGCGGTTACTTGTGTACAATCACTTCAGCAGAAAAACACTATATGATGCACTTCATGATAGAGAGGAAACTGACAATGCTCTATCATGGAATGCTCGTCTCCAGGTCGCTCTTGGTTCAGGAAAAGCCTTACAGTAAGTGGAGTTATAGTCATATGCATTCCATATCTGCTTCTCTTTTTCTGAGAATGTGGGAAATTTATACTCAATTTTTTTTTGTCTCTGCAGATATCTCCATGAAAACGTCCAACCACCAATTGTGCACCAGAATTTTGAACCAGAACATGTGCTCCTTGATAACAAGTTATCAGTGTGCGTTGCTGAATGTGGATTGGCAGAACTGATGCCATCAAGTTCTGTCACTCAGGTAAGCTATAATGTGTAGTATAGAATAAAGATATCACATTCTTTTCGAAAAGGGGAATATACCCTGCCATTTGCATCAATCGATGCACACAACCACTTTAGAATACAGACACTGCATGTTCTAAGGACACTGAAAATGGGGCAAGGTCGGGTCTCTTTAAGGGCTGATGGTGCTATGGCTTATACTGTGATACATCCCAGAGCTAGTATAGCATGTGAAGCCTATGTATTAATAGTGTATTATCAGGTGCAACATGCGCTAGCGCATCGCAAGAGAATCTGTATCGACAAGTCAGATGTTGATCATCAGCTTAGCTAATGTGGTTGCAGATTGCATGATACTCCCTCCGTCCCAAAATATAAGGCGCCAAAGGACTGGTCAAAAGTCAAATCTTACTAACTTTGACCAAATATTCTGAAAAACATATGCATCTACATTATAGAATGGACACATTAAGAAAATATACTTTAGGTTAAATATATTAATATTAATTTGGTATTGTAAATATTTATATATTTGTGTATAATCTTGGTGAAACTTAGAGAACGTTGACTTTTGACTAAACCTCAGGCGCCTTATATTTTGGGACGGAGGGAGTAGGAAATTTCCATCTTCATGTATCTAATAGGTGGTAATAATTTGTCGATAGTCTTCTAATGTCATTTCATAAGTGTGATGTACTGAAAAAGCAAGCGTGGTGCACTGAAAAAGGAAACGTTTCTGGTGGTGCGAATATAGAAAAATCTCTGACATCCTTTCTTGGACGGAGGGAGTATCAGTTTATGCTTACTATCCTAGTTTGATCACAAATGAGTAGATTCAGCTACTCCATCTGATCCATATTAGTTGACTTAGATTCATCTAGATACGAATGTATCTAGTTAAGTTTTAGTGCTAGATACATCCGTATCTAGACAAATTTAAGTCAACTAATATGGGTCGGTTGGAGGGAGTAAATTAATTCGCCCAGGAAGTGATAGATGCATCTTGTATGTTAATGTGAATGACTGATAGTGTACTTACAAGTTGCAACTGGTATATTTGTTTGTCGCAGTTGTCAGGTCGGATGCGTACATTACTGAACTATGAAGCGCCAGAACTCCAGGAATCTCGGATCATCAGCGAACGGAGTGATGTTTACAGTTTTGGAGTAGTGATGCTGGAACTTCTTACTGGGCGTAAACCACACGATAGGTATGAGATTGAACTCTCATGCTTGGTTTCACAATGAACTTCCTTCAGTTGTTTCAGATTATCTTTTCCGTGTGACATAAGGAAATAACTCTCTGTTTCACATGCATGTTTGTTGTGAAAAATATGCAGTTCACGCCCACGCCATGAGCAACATCTTGTTAGATGGGCTGGTTTTCAGCTTCATGACATTGAATCCCTCTCCAAGATGGTAGACCCTCCTATACGTGGACAGTTTTCTGAGAAAGCATTGTCGCGGTTTGCTGACATAATTAGCCGTTGTATCCAGGTAATTCAGTTTTCTTGTTCTTCGATTGTACTAATATAAGTTTTCTGAATATACTATACACGAGCTGGTGCTTAACTTTCTTTACACAAAAATGTTATGAATGTCTCTAATCTGAAATTTTCATAATGCAGAGAGAGCCAGAATTCAGGCCACCAATGTCTGCAGTTGTCCAGGACCTAGCTAGTATTGTCAATGCTTCAGGTGAGGAGTCAGAGTAACAAACAATTCAACATGCGCCAAGCTGCTGCTGGGAAATTTTTGGGATGGGACTAAAGCACATAATATGCCACAAATTTCTGTGAGGAGTATATATAGCTATTAATCCTTACCAATGTGTCATGTAACTATGTAAATGATGAATAGGGGATCACGTTCATTCAAGGAAAACATTATGCTTTCCAAATGAGATGTCTTAGAAAGAACATTGGATATTAGTGAACAGAAACTGGGGTGCAGAAAACAGAAAAAATTAGAGAAATAGAAAATATGCGTGGATTAGAGGAATTGGATGTAAAATGTCTACTGCAATATGAAAGTCATCTTTGATGAAGGATTTTTGGAGGAATCTCAGGAGGAATAGAATCCTACAGGAAATTTTCTGTGTCGACCTTTGGAAAAATGAACAGCCTTCTTGAATTCCAATAAAGTTTCTACGGGATGGCTCAATCTGTAAGAGTATTTTTTTATAGACTCTGTTAGACCACGTGCGGAAATAACTGTGTGTAGGTATTAGATGGAGCTTCTCCCTGTTTAAATTTCTGCAAGGCAGCCAAACGTACATCTATTTGGCGTTATGGGTGTATTGCCATTCCTGTATCTTTTCAACTATGGCCAAACAAATTAAGATTGTACAGTAATGATAGACAAAAAGGATCATCTGCACCTGAAGGTTCTGTGCAGATATTGGCCCTGAATCCTGGCTCGCGAATATAGATATTATATTGAAAATAATTAGCAATTCTTGGAACAAGTAAATTCAGATTAAACAAATGTTTCTGCAATTAACTTACATTTGCAAGCTAGACACACGACATAGTTAAAAATCTAGCTCGTCTATCTCGGCTGCATACAAAGTGGTCAACAAAACGTGTACCACGAGCAAGTGAAGAATACCGTACGTGTGAGCACCATATGTACCTCACAACACTTATACACAAGAAACATCGGGAAATCAAAGAGGGAAAACCGGACAGAGCAACGGCTACAACACCATCAAGATTATACTACTTAGCACCGAACAACTCGGAACAGAGCATTGAGGAGTGCTGTTGGATCAATTGAAAGGAGCCCAAGCCCACATTACCTACTTGTATCTATGGTTTCATGTACAGCTTGCACCTCCAGATCTCAACGGCATCACTGCCCCTCATTGCCTCGCGGCTTTCGGGCTCACGAATGTCGCCGAAGCCAATCCTGACGACAAAGGCTTATCTTTTAAATGAACTAATTTTCTTTAAAAGATATGATTTATGAGTCCTAAGTCACACGCGATAACGGCACGCGGTAGGCCACCGTTGTCTCGTATTTGTAGAGGGGTGCCGGCCTCCAGGTTCGAATTTGCAGAGCGGGAAAAACCAAGCCTCATCTTTCTTGCTCCTTGAGGGATGTAGTCGGTCTGTCCGGCAGACGTTAACGGCAGCCGTGTAATTAGCGTTTAGGATAAAATAGTTAAGGACTAGTGATTTGATTAGACAAGGAATTGGCTTCACGGACGGGCTTTGGTGGCTTTACGGACGTCTGTCTACACCCCTATGCTTGATGATGAAAGAGATGGACGGCAGAGATGCACCTGTGTCATGGATCGCTGACGTGGCAGACTGTTTATTTAGGGAAAACCATTAAGAGCCCATCTGTCAATTAATAGGCAATATAATTGCATGCAGTTCAGTTATGGTCTTAGACCTATTCCACGGGATGGATCCAAGTCCGGCAAGAAACGCTTCAATCAGATCCTTTAAATCGGGGATTTGTGTGTTAAAGAGTCTACTATGTTGATTCAGCTAACCCAATAAGGCAACATTTCTACACCGGGATACACATAAAGCATTCTTCTTTCTTTCTTTCTTTCTTTTTTTAGGGTGTCACACCCTGTTGAAGAAAGCTTCCGATAGAGAAACCGTGGGCTTCAGATCTACATATGGTTGTTCTAATGATGGCATCTTGTGGTGCTCTGTTTTATAGCATAGAGTTTGAACGGTGGTATGCTCCTTTTAGGAATACTCGATTGACATCATGTCGTACAGGAGATCGACGCACATGTGCTCGAATTAATATCAGTAGAAATATTTAAATATGTTTGAAATTTCGGCATGAACACACATCTTTTTTGGACATTCACAGCACACGGCAAACTACTATACAAATAATGTGCAGAAAACACGTATCATGTGACATTCAAACACGCAATCCAACTCTAGACTCAAAAGTCTAACCAAATACAAACACGAGCCAAAGTAACAAGCATGCCAAAGAAATAACTTATAGGACCGTTACAACTCTTGGACTGGATCTTACAAAACCGACATCAGATACAACCCAACATTACAAGAAAATGTCGCACAGAGGACAAGGTCATCAGACTAGTAGTAGCGGTGCCGCCGGGGCTCCGAAGCGGCTAGGACCGAGACACAGCAGCCTCAACAAAGATTTGTAAACTAGTTACTTCAGGTTGTCTTGGTCGTTTCTTGTTTACCTAAAAATCGCAAATACAACCATTTCTTGTTTACCTGAAAATCGCAAATACAACGATAAGCCTTTACACAAATAAGCAACTAGTAGGAATGTAAAGCTATAGGAATAACAGATGGAGAGTTCTGTCAAAAACATAGAAGACTAGGCATCATCGATGAATCATGACAATCAATGTACATTCTTGTTGTCAAAATGAAACACGTGAATGTCAAAAGCTAGTTTCCGGTGCGTTCTATTTCCCTAGCACCTGAACTTTGGAACTAAACCAACGCAACACGCATGGCTACCACACTGAATCTTCCCAGCAAGAAACTTAAGACCATAACGCTACAATATGCAAATAGGAGACACATAAAAGTAGGAAAGGGGCATGTAAGCCACAAACAGAGACACCTGTGTGAACTATGAACTCACCTGAAGATGCAGTGGAGGCAGAGCATCACCATCACACGGCGGTGGAAGGTAGTCGATGTAGTCGAAGGCAAGGGCCAACTGAGCCTACCACCTCGTGTTTGGCAAGGGAGGCCACCGCCAAGCAAGCAGCAGCAGCAACACAGATGGAGCCAGAAGGACCGAGTCACGCTGTTTCGAACCACTGACAAGTGGGAGGGGGCAGATACCACCGCTTACACTGCACCTCGAATATTGGAAGAAGTTTGCATATTAGAAAGAAAGAAGGATAATTAAGCTAATATGAAAAAAATACATACTATATCAATTGAATGAACCATGATCACTATGCACAACATGTCCACCAATCACATGATCAATTGTAGCTCACATCAATAGTACTATGCAAACATGTACAAGCAACTTGTCATGAAATTAAAGGAACTCGGTCATGCTCGACATTCAACACCGACTCCTTGAAGAGGAAACATAAATAAACTCCACTGAAACAACTTGAGGGTAAAAATAACATCACAGTTGCAACCTACTAGTGTCATATTAACCCAAAATTGCATGGAAGAAAAGAGAGAAATCTGCAATACAAAATGAACACAATCCATGCGCAGAAATCAACACAAAATGAAACATATTTAGAGCAAGATTGTTCTACTGGGAAACAAGCCTAAAATATAGATTGAAGAAAAAATTATGGTAATATAAAATTAGAAACTAATTTTAACTGTAGTTGCATAACTAGCTAGCTTCTACCAAACTTAAGGATTATCACCTACGAATAATTAAAAAAATGAAAGAGCTACTAATTTAAGTAATTTGGATTATTTGTCCCCTCACATGCATCAATGCAGGCTGCAACTCAGAAATAATCATTTCAATAAAAAATTGAACCTCACATCATTTTGTTGCTTAATTGTCACAACAGATTAATCTTAGAAATTAAAACAATCACTTGTATGGCATGCAAGCAACAGTCACTAATAGTCAAACCATAAGATATCAGGCCCCTAGTCCTGTGTGTGGCATTAGCTCAAACATTTGACAAGCAAAATAACTGACATACATGGTAGTGCATAGTGGCATTTGAAAATCATTATCTAGGTTGAAAGTGAGGCCAATTTTTAGACAGGCGGAAAACCTTTAGAGAAACTGCTGGCCAGAAGTAAATAAAACTAAGACAAAATCCCCAAGCTTGCCAAGACTCCCACGCTCATACTCATCAAGTTGCAATCTCAAAATTCAAGATTATGTGAAATAAGAAATGTACCAACCTTTACATGCCACTCCTCATATCTTTGCATGGTATGAACGAAAAAAAATGTTTCACGTAGAGGTCTGCCTCTTGAAGGATAACAAAACTATCAATTAGAGAGCACCAAAGATGAAGGCTAGCTGCTAATCAAAATTTCCAGGCTAGAAGTTGAACAAGAACTATCTTGTCACCCATCACACAAGCTCAAACAAGTTCATGAGAAGTTCAATAGAATCATGGGGATGAATAATCATCAAAATGCATGGAAGATAATAGAAAGCTTTACACCGTGTTCTATTGTGTTCATGCTACGATTTGTATTGGGATAATATTATAGCAGAAAGTGATGTCGTAATATTGCGACAAAGGCCTAAAAAACCTAATAAACAAACAACAATCATAAATGGTTACAAAAAATGTGAATAAAAAAGAACAGTAGATTCTCAAGAAGACATCTCTTTACTAAAACCATTGAAGGAGACAAACATAGACCTATTTGTTGTTTCTTGGATAAGATTGTCAATTTTGCCATCCATTCCATGGCATGTTATCATTTTATAGTATGTCATACTGAGATCACATTTCTTTCCTCACAAATGTCAACAACACTAAACGATGCATACATAGAATGCTAAAACTGGATATATGCCATGTATGCAAGAAGAACAAATCCTCATGTAGAGCTCCCTAACCTTGATCTCTAGCTGCAGCAGGAACCGGGAATAGAGAACCTTATATAGCTTAAAGGATATAAAAACCATCAATGAAAGATCACCAAAGATGAAGGCTAGCTGCCAATTAAAATGTCCAACCTAGAAGCTGAAACGAACTATCTTGTCAGCCATCACACAATCTCAAACAAAATGTCCAGCCTAGCACCTGAGAAGTTCAATAGCATCAGGTTTCCTACTGCACAAAAATTCTAGTAACATTTTGTTTCAAAAGTGTAGAAACATGAATACAATAGACATAAAATTCACTTGATACACCAGACCCACAAATTCTCCAACTATTCTAGCTTGTCCGCTACCGGTGCCAAAATAAGGCAACTTTCCTTACATCTACTAGCTAAACAAATAACTAGATAAAAGAATTGTTCTTGTACACAAAAAATATTTTCTTTTAATGCGAGATTAATTAACCACTCAATCGTGAGCAAGAATTGAGTGGCAAAGTTTGGCATATTTTGTACTACTAGTTATGCAACAAAAATATGGCTTGTGAAAGAATCACAATTACTGTAGTGATTACCTGCACTTCAAAAGGGTCAGCGGACAATAGTAGACATAAACATTAGCATGCTAGCACCATACGCAATTAAACAATCACGCTCCATATCTCACCAACACGCAGACCTATGGAAAGAAACGAGATTTAAGACAAGAAACAAGACTGTTTAACCGGACAAAGTACAAAGCTCTAGTCATTTGCCCACGACAGACATAAAAAAAATGTAAAACCTCCACTATTGCTTTGCCCTGCAGTAGGTTGCCTGATCAATGGAACTCATGGTCCACTAGCTCGTGCATGCATCTTGTCAAGAACCTGGAGAATTCATGTATATGCAACTATTTAGAGAGCTATATAAGAAAGAAAACAAATAAAAGCTCTCAAGCAAGATGAGAGGATAGTAATGTAGCCTATCATCTTGAATAAACTCAGAGATGATAATTATGTAATTCCCAAAGATTTCGGTACATCTTGAAGTTCAAACAAGCATAGTTCAGGCTTGCAAACTCCTAAAAAATATTTAGTAAATCATGCAGTGTTTTGATCAAGTTGCACCAGAGACCATAGCGTTGTTAACAGAAAGGCTACACTATAAACCATTAAATTTAAGACTGTGTGTGCTCTTGTGAAGAAAATGGACCAAAATTCCACCGTAGAAGTACAAATACACGCAATATCCCCAAAAGGATAGAAATTTAGCAGACATAACTACATAAGTTAGCATTTCTATATATGTCACACTACATCAAAGTTAAAAGGTGATTATTTATGATTAGTGAGACTACTCTAATGTATCATATTGCTTTTATTGCTTCATATTTCATTACAAATACAATAGACATACTACATACTTGAGCTGCCTATTTTAATATAGTTGTAACACCCTGACTATCCTAACATGATATTTCAGAAGGCCATATTTGAGACTGTTTAGATCAGTAGGATGAATCACATGTCAAGTTATCCACCAATAAAAGGAATAATATCAAATGCTCCAGGGCTTGCTACATCTAATTAACCCAAAGTTTCAATTGTTAATTACTTCTTCGTGATGCTATCACATTGCTTTTTTGTAGTAAAATAATTTTATATCTTTATCAAGATATTAAAACCTATTACAACCAGAGACATTCAAGATCTCTACCTTTTGTACCAAACTAGACCATCAGGTCTAACAATTACGAACTATATTTTCATTATCAACCATTAAATAGTTAGCATACCACAAATTATGGCGGATAATTAGCAGCAGTAGAAAACACAAAATCTGCAAGCAAAAAAGAAATGAATAAAGAAAACAATGTCAACCATGTGCTTCACTTTCTGGTAATTGTTAGACTGATGAAAGTAATTCCTCCAAATGGGTGTTTTTCGAGAAAACCAGTGTGCTAGCCTATAGATGTACGTTGTGCTGCTGTGTAGTGTGGGTGGTTAAGACCCTTGTCCAAGTTTAGTTTTTGCTAACTTTGCTTTACAGCTGATCGATTATGTTTTGTTGTTGTTCAAGGGTAACGAGGAAGGAGGGCTAAATGGCACTTGCTTTTCATCTCTTAGTTATGCATGCACACAGGCTTAGGTATATCACAGTCTTGAGCAACTAAGGTAGTGCTACAACATTGTCCTTGCCATTTATATTATAGTTAATTGGTCGTATTTTTGTGTTTCGAACGTAACTGTTTATCCATGTCGTTGCCATTTATCAAGTTCATTGTCCAAGTTTATTTTTTGCCAAATTTAGAGCCGCATGCATTTTTTTTTCTTATGTTGCTGAAAGCACATTTTTTGAAGTTGTGGATCAGTAGAAGAATCCTTGAACAAAGTTCGATCATTGTCGTCTCATTTTTCGAGAAAACGCAAAGACTTTGCGTTTCTTTTCATTGAAAAGTAGAAGTTTTACAAACCTCGTAGGAGGCGGGTTACATCAGATATTACAATTAGTGCACGTCCCAGTTCATCGGGATGATGACCCTGAGGCCAACAGCTCCGGCTCTAGCCCAAAGTGCTGCTTCCAGATCATCCAGGTGATGAGAGCGGATGCGGAGGCAAGCCCCTTGCACATGGTTTTGGGCGTGGTTTGCTGGGCAGGGATCCAACAGTCGTTGAGGGAGGCTTCGCCATCCGGTGGCCTGCACGTCAGTCGTAGCCAGGAGAGGGTGTCTTGCCACACCTGCCTCGAGAAGGGGCAGGTGGTAAGCAGATGATGCATCGTTTCCGGCTCCTGGTTGCAGAGGACGCAGCGTGCGTTGTGTTGCAGCCCCCGGCGTCGCAGCCTGTCAGCGGTCCAGCAACTGTTCTTCTTGGCCAGCTAGAGGAAAAACTTGACGCCTAACATTTCCAGATCATCTTCCATGCGTTGCAGGTGGATGGCCCAAAGGATTTCAGGTAGCAGCTTCTCCCGGAGTAGATGCCGCTGGAGCTCCATTTCCAGACAAGTTGGTCAGGCTGTTCTGAAAGCGCGATGGACTGCTGTCGCCGCTAGAGCATTAGGTATTGCCCGATCTCATGTACTCCTAGAACTCCTTGGATGTCACGTGCCCAATGTCCTACTCTTGCGTCGGGGCTTGGGGATGCTGTTACACAATCGCGCAGCAAAAAGTAGATCAAACGAAGAACAAGAACATAGATTTTTACGTGGAAACCCTTACGGGAAAAAACCACGGAACGCATGACGGCGTATCACTATAATTGGGAGGAGTATTACAATACACGAGAGGACAAACCCTCTACGTGCTATCAATATGGTGAAACTTTCTCAATCTAATCTATGACTACCTAGCACTATATAAAGGGGCAAACAACTCTCTTTCTTCGCGGACACGAAATAGAGTTGTAGATGTGCTATGTCTAGCACTGTTGGCACGCCGTAGACCGTAAGGACTCCTTCTGTAGTACATAGGATTCGGATCATATTCAACAAACTCCACCTTGAACCGAAATCCCTTATAGAAGTCATAGATAGTATTCAACTCCTCAATTAAAGTCATCATCACAAGTAAACCTTGTGCTTTGAGATGTCCATAGGACTAATAAACTTCTCACGAAGTCACATTGAGCAAATCAAACGGTAGGTTGTCCAAAAACAACATAGCTATCAACAAAGCAGACATACGGACTTGGGTCTTCCATAATACCCGATAAAAGTCTGAGTCTATGTCACTGACCTCCAAAAGCTGAAATTGCTCAATCATCAAATGACTTAAGTCATCATATCTCCTATGGTGCTTGAGTGAGCGCAAAGCTCATAGTGCAACATCTTGATGCACATAAACATTGTGAAGAACTTATTTCATAGAATCTGAACGTACTACAAAAGCACAAACCTCGGCAAACAATACTCATGCAAGAGCATCTGGTACGGAGGACATCCCGTCACCAAAAAACTGTCGTCTTATAATGGTTGATGAAAAATCCATGACATGATAAAAAAGTGTCTCTGTAAAACAACTGGCAGATGAAGGAACCTTCTCAACATGCAACGAAGCTTAAACTCTGCAATAAATCCCTCTTGAAAGAGCAAAGACAACCAAACAATATTGTAGTATCTAGCAGAAACAAATCTCCTTTTGCACCTCCAACTGATCCTTATCACAAACTTGAATAACAAAGACAAAAAAAACCTTCACATGCATAACAACAAAAACTCTGGAGAGAAAAGAGTATATGCTAGCTACCAACAGGCTTAATCACCTCCTCCATAATATTTTTTAATATATTTTTTTAAACTTCTGAATTGTGTTCTTCGTATAATCGCAGCATATAATACCTTGAATTTGCATCCACAATATCTCCCATATAAATTGCATTGAATATGAACAATCATAAAACTTACTTGAACTTCTAGCCTCTAAATAAGATAAAACCCAAGAACGAACGAGTCGTCATAGAACGCCACAAGTAGAACCGCCATAATATTGAGCCCAAACTGTAGTACAGACTGTCCACAACATCACACATAATCAGCCAATTGTATGGCAGGCTCCAACAAACTCCACCTTGAACTGAGTACTATCAAAACGATGATCATCTCAGCGGCAAATCATCGAACATAGGTGACGCGGGTAGAACCGGTATTGGGACCGAGATAGAGCGTGGGTCAATACTCGAGCTAGAAAATAAATTGTTCACTTTTGGCTGTGCCTACTGTTACACCAGTATAAATTTCACCTGTGCTAGAATTAATGATCCGCATCTTGACTTGACGAAACAAGCCAGACAGAACGACTCTTAATAGAATCTGTAAACTGCAGACTAAGTAAGAAATAACACATAAACTTTTCTGGTAGTCTTGAAGTGCACGTAGCAATTGGAGATTAAAATTGATATTTAGAGCTTCACTTGATAAAGCAAAGATTGACTTGCTTGTTGTAAAAACAATCTGTAGGCTTCACGTGAAGAGCAGCAATCGGACATGGTAGTCCAGCCTCGGTACTTGGTCCGCCTGTGTTCGTCGATATTAATCGATCTAGCTTCAAACATTGGTCTGCTGCTTTATACGGCCGCCCGTACGACTCTGACTAGGATCGGAGACTGAGGAAACTCGGACACGGCCGAACAAACGGATCAGAGCAGCGGAGCACGAAAACGATCTGATTCGACGACGTCGTAGATGAATAGTAGACACGACGGATTGAAGCCGCCGTAGAAATTACTCCGTATTTCCTTCCGATACAACGATCCAACGAAACGTCAAAAGGCGGCGCACATGATGCCCCCAAAGAACCGTGTCGATCTTAGATCCAATCTCAAAAATCGTAACCGTGGCTTCGATCTTGGTGAAGCTGCATGATACCTCAGTACTGCGGCCGTTGATCCAATGAAGAGGACACTGCACAATGCTGCCCGGAGCGGAGCGGAAAGTCTCCCAGGCAACGGATCTTGAAGCCTGGTGCTCTGATACCACTTGTTACACAATCACGCAGCAAAAAGGAGATCAAACGAAGAACAAAAACACATATTTTTACATGGAAACCGTTACGTGGAAACGAAGATCAAAAAGGACATCATATTCAACAGATGCAAGCATAGAGCTGCGGGGCAATCTCTCTAACGGAGTGAACGTCGATCCAACTGTCCTCTCAGAATTGTTGTCTCAATCATTTCTAAAGCTATGGGTTAGTTCTTGGTTCAGAGAGAACGTATCTCTTTCTGTGGCTTACCTGTTCCTTCCCTGCTATTTTGTTAGTTAATCATGTCTAAGAAGTGGAAAAAAAGTGAATATCATAATCCCTATTCCTATTGAGCATATTTGAGTTGCCATCTTAATTTGTCTGGCTGACTGGATCGTGTTATATGCAGGTCTCACTCTTGAATGTCGTTGTCGAGTTAAAAAACGTTGCAACCGTCCATTCTTGTTTGGAAGTGCTGATCATGGTAGGGCGGAGAAATCGTTGGTGATCGCAATAAAGTTGAGCGCATTGTCATGAGTAGTGGGAAATTAGTTTTATTGGACAAACTATTGCTGAGACTGCAGGAGACTAATCATCGAGTGCTTATATTCTCTCAGGTTTGTCTTTTATACTTAATTATTTGCTTCCTAACAATGTAAGAGAGCGATTTTAGTACTCCCTCCGACCCATATTAGTTGACTTGGATTTGTCTAGATTCGGATGTATCTAGACATGTTTTAGTGCTAGATACATCCGAATCTAGACAAATTTGAGTCAAGTAATATGGGTTGGAGGGAGTACTGGAACTTTGTTTTGGATACGTTTGTCTAGTATTGTTACTGGGAGAGCCACCAATTCTTCTGTCTAGTACGCATCTGCATAACTGTAAATTTTGCTGGTAGTCTGACAAACTCAATAGTTGGTTACTCTTCATTAGTAGTTGGATTAGTTGACGGTGGACATAATTTGACGTGTTAGTTACTGTTACTGGAAACTTGTTCTTATAGTGCCAACTTCAATTAGTGGACAATACAGATTTAATATTCTCTCATATGATTTAGTATAAAATTATCTCTGAGTTTTCATCCTTGCAGATTGGGAGGATGCTATACATCCTTTCTGCGTACCTAACCCTTCGAGGATTCTAGTTTCAAGCTTTGGAGCATTTTAATGCTCCTGGAAGTGATCTTTTTTCCCCTTCAGCCTAACACGTGCTGGTGTACTTGGTATCGATGTTGCAACAGCAGATACGGTGATAATGTTTTTTTCAGATTGGAATCCTCAAGATGATCTACAGGTTCTCTCATCTCTATGTGATTATGATGTTATGGTCTTTTTTATTATGAAGCCATATTTCCTTATCTTCCCTCTGTTTTTTTGCATCCTGATGTGATGCTAGGCGATGAGTAGGGTGCATAGGATTGGGCAACAAGAGACTATTAAAATCTTTCTGTTTCATTGACTTGCAAAAGTGCCGAATTGGAGCTGGCAAAGAAGAAAATGGTTGAAACACCGAATTTGCATCATATATTTTTTAAATCAAAATACATGAGACATGGTTAACCTATTTCATTCATTCTTTCAGATTCTTGATCAGGTTAGTGATCCAGAACCTCAACGCCCAGGGTAGGCTTGAGAAGAAAGAACTATACATGTAGTATGTTTTAATGTACTACAGCGACTTGCAATATCTTTTGTTGGAAAGTACTTGGAAAGTAAGTGACAAACGCTTATCTCCTTTTTCAACGGGAATGCTTTATGGTGGAACAAGAGAACTAAATTTAAATAAAATATAACACATTTCTAATGGTTTGAAACAAAATTAAAAGGAGACATGTTGCTATCTTGTATTGTGACCATCTATAGCTTTATTCTAAAGCCGTAGCAATGCACAAATGCTTTTCCTATTTTTTAAATATAAAAAAGATCAAATAAAAAGATAATATAAAATAAAGATTAAGTTGGAAGCATAAACTGAGCTAGGGTTATGCCGATTGACTTCAAGGCAAAATTTAGATCATACCGACCAGTTTTTTCACCCAGTGCAACACATGGACATTTGTGCTAGTTTTTTGTTATATAACTTGTAACCTTGGTGCAGTCTATACTATTAAAAGGCTTACGGTCTTGATGGTCCTCCTCGGTGGTACGTCCTCCCGATTGGTAAAGAATACAGTCTCCCGATCAGACTCTAACTCGATCCGTAAAATACCTCGCCCAGGAGTGCAAAACTAACTGGATTATGGATGCAACAACCAGCCGGTCCCGCTCCAACGATTCTAGGACTACTACGACGAAGACAAGGCTGAAGCATGCATTGTAGACGGACATGGAAACGACGCCCGTCCGACGGCTCGCCATTTTCCAGCCACAACGATCTCTAGGGACTACGACGGAGATGGATTTGATCCGTACCTGGATGCCGTCCGGCTGAGAAACCGTCACCGAACGCGACCTGATGGTGGAGACCGTGTAGCCACCGGGCTGAAGGTGAAGGCTGCCATCAGCGCCATGCAGTCCCTATGACCGTGATCAGTTCCTAGACATCCTCCCTGCCATGATGCGTTCCCTAGCCGAGTCGCTCAACTGTGGTGACGAGGGCTCCGTTCAGTTACTCTGCCGGAGATGATGATTCAGTTCACATAGGGCGGAGTTTCTCCACCGCCCGCTGACTGATGCTGTCGCCTCCATGCTGTAGATCGCCGAGGCCAGGAAATTGGAGGATCCGCGGATGGCACACGTACGCCACCTTGCTGTTCAGATCGTTGTAACGCTTGTCGAGGCACTTGAGCATGCCATCGAATGATGAGAGGCTTCCACAAACGGTGCGTCAGTACAATGTTGATTTTGTCTAGGATTAACCCGCATGCTATGAACTAGCTCTGTTTTCTTTTGTCAGTTGCATTTTTCTGATTTATTTTGTTGTTCTGAAGAAATTATTTAGTCATAGGCTGTTCGGCATGGTTGGACAAATAGATTTTTATTTTTTTAAATATGCAATATGTGCGATTAACCCTGCCAGATCGATTTTACTTGGATAAATTCATTAGTAAGGGATGCTGACCTAACTAGACAATTTCCGATTTTCTTTTGTTCAATTGTATTTGTCTAAGTTATTTTGTGTTTCTAAATTCCTAACACACAGACCTAGCCACCACCTTCTCGGCCGTCGTTGGCGCCGCCAACAACCTACGCCATCTCCTCGCTGAACACGTCTGCGCCGCCCTATTGATCGTCTTCTCTGATGGAATCATGCCGAGGTGCTTATGTGCTTGGGAACAAGGGCTGAAGGTGCTGCGAGTCGACCTGCTGGGTCCACCGTCCGATAGCCGCTACGTGGAGTAGATGGTGACCGATGGTCGGCGGTGGCACGCCGATCCGCATGTTCAAGAATCTCCGGTTGTGTCGGTGTGCGGTGACTACCATGATTGACAAGGTGTACGACATTGAGATCATCATGAGGGATGCAAACTGCTTCCATCAGATGAGTGATGCACTGATGCGCTGCCGATTCGTGTGCTGACTAAGATGATACAATTATTCCTCCAGACAATTGCTCGTATCTCATGTCTCCATGCAGGAGGTATATCCAAGAGCATCGCCTACACCGAGCTGCTGCAAACCGTCGGACGAACTCCGATTGCAGCCTGGATATTTGTATCGGATTTGGTGGTCATTATTATGTTCCTATGGCGTACCGTTGACATAATGCGAAGATCGAACTGCCGAATTGGCAAAATCGGTGCTATCATAGTATCCGCTAAGTTCACAAGCTAGAGATAAGCGGACTCAAACCGCTTTCCCCGCATTTACGGTTTTTAGGGGATCCGGCCGACGCCCACCCGACTAGAGGGACTGAGAAATTAATCGAGTACAAAACTTATCTTCAAGATGTAAGCCCTAAAAGATAAATGTTTGGCCAATCATAAGGTAATACTTGGTTAGCGTGTATAACCTGATAAACTTTTTTGAACTGAAACTATGATAGCTATGGCTAAATTCCTGATGCGAAAGGATCATTGGATATGCCTCCATTGAAGCATACTGTTTTTTGAAAGGATCAACAAAACTACACGAGCTGTCTCTGTTATAATCTTCACTAAAACTTGTGATACATCGGTTACTGTAGATGGATTGATGTGTGTATTTCTACGCAGTAAAACTAGCTGACAGTTGTTCGCCCGGCAATTCCAAAAAAATTCAAAGAGCATGATTGTGATGTATACTTGTACATCAAACTAGGATCGACTGCCAAACGATATGGTTAATGGTGAAATCTGTTTAATTTTTATTGGCTCTAGACGAAGGCTGATCTGCAAAAGGGAATTGTGGAGTACTAGATGTTTATCGTAGTTTCGTGCCGTAATAAAGTTCTACCCGTAGCAACGCACGGGCATTCATCTAGTTTTATTAACATGTATACTTCTGGCCAAAGTCAGGACCCCGCCTTGGTGCGTCCTGGCAGTGTGCAACTGTGTGCCGCGAGGTGTGAGGCTGCAGCGAGCACCGGCTGTGTGGCGCCGCTGCCGTTCGCCAGGAGCATGCCCGTGAGGCCCACGTCACCGCTCGCCGGTCAAGATCTTTGGCTACTACTACATTATGCTGCTTCTTTGCAGTTTGTTGTTTGTTGCTAAGTGTGTTATGCGGGGAAATCTTGGTTTGAGAATTTGTGTTTGTATTGCTGGTTTTAGATAGAAACTTGTGGTTTAGGATATTCATGTAGCTTGATGGACCTTAGGCGTTTCAGTAGTGAAAACTAGGGTGGCCAATGTCCAGTTCAGAATTAGTAAGACACCATCACACGGTGTAAGCTCCTTTATTTTTTTTCCCAATATCAGTTACCTAACCAGTATCGAACTAGCACATGTTGCCCTGTAAATTGGGCCATTTATGTGTGCGCTTAGTTTAATTTTGGAAGCCATCGTGCTGGGCTTTTTAAATTTTTTGTGTGAATTAAACCGTCCTAACTGCTCCATTTAGTTATACGCTCTTGTAGAGACCATGAGATCCGTTTATAAAATTTTGCTAAATTAGATTGGGCACATAGTATGCATTGGTATTTTCAGTCACCCGTAGCAACGAAGGTAAACCGGAAGAGATATCTTTCTAGGCAGTCGAGTATAACCGAGAAGAATCTTCTAGGCATCTATTCTCAGAAGTGCATTGCTCGGCAAACCAAAGTTCCTAGTTAGTGGAATGAATTTTTTTGCCAGAAGACGAAATTTGTGTTTTTTTTTTGTTCAATAGCAAAAGAAAATTCTTTAAGAATACTATATATATATATATATATATATATATATATATATATATATATATATATATATATATATATATATATATATATATATATGTTGCATACATGTATGACATGAGAAAATAACTAGAAGGAGCCATAGCACCGCATGGGCATTAAGCTAGTAGTACATACGGATATCAAGCTAGCTAGTTCTCAACCATGATGCATGTCGCTGAGTAGAGAAGTCCGTTGTGATTCTGTGGGCGAAACTGGGGCGGGACTAGCAGGCCGGACTACGGTGGTAGCAGCAGGCGAGGACACGACGACGGCGGTCGGAGCCACCAGATCAGGGATAATTTTGACGCAGCACCGAACAATGAGGCCGTCCGTGGACGTCGTGCTCGGAGGATCATCCTTGGTTACCTGGTTTGAAAACAAGATGTCACGTTCGGATAGGAGGACGTTCACCGGCGGCCCCTTGAGCTGGTTCCCGGCGGCGCGCCTCCCAGCAGTCCTAGCAGCAGCTGGCTCCTCCTCCTCCGGCTGCTGCTGCTGGTACTCAAAAGCGCAATCAGGGCTGTGACGGTCGAAGGTGTGCGTCATCTTGTCGGACCGGACGTTCACGGCCCCCTGGAGCGCGAAGCTAAACTCCGCCGTCGTCCGCGTGTCGTCGTCCTCCTTGGTCGCGCGGACGAGGCAGACAAGAGCGAGCGTGGGGTCGAGCTTGAGGTACCACCTTCTGCCCCCCACGTCGAAGCGCGTGGAGTGGAAGCACTCCCCGCTGCGCAGCGCCGCCTTCATCTCGGAGAGGCTGTGGAGGGTGAAAGTCTTGCATCTGGCCATGGCGACGTATACCTCGGCGGACTTGGACGGCGGGAACCATCTTGCGAGAAGGCCTGGCTGCTCTTTGATGGTGCACCTGACGTAGAAGCAGTCGTCGCGGCGGCGGACGCACGAGGACGCCTCCAGCTCCCTCCTCCGCAGTCAGCAGCAGGGTTTCCGGTACCCTGTACTTGCGGCCGGTGCCCCAACGGCTGCTCTCGCGCTGGAAGACGGTCTCCAAGCCGGTCTTGTCGAGGATCTCGAGGGAGATGTCGATGCCGAGGTCCGCCGACTCGGGTCTGCAACTGGAGCCGAGGAAGACGCACACTTGAAGAAACTCCGAAAACCCCGTCTCCTCGTTGAAATCCGCCGAGCTCACGGTGATTACCCACCACAGGTGGCGGAAGCGGATTATGTCCCGGTGATGGTCACGCCCGCCGGGCTCCCGCATCAGCTTCGAGTACTCGTCGATCTTCTCCAGCACCGTCTCTGTCGGCGCCGACGAGCAGCTGTAGCTGGCGCCCATGGCTAGCTACAATATTATGACCCGATCGATCGACTATAGGATGTCGTCGTTTCCGCCGCTGCGCCTCCCTGTGTATATGTAGGCGGTAGGCCTGCTCCGATATCTAGTCCGGCCGGATCCCGTACGTTGAAAGTCGATCGGAAGTACTAACCGTTTCGGTTTTAGATGCGTATCCATCAAGCAATAAGAGGTACGAGAGATAAAAAATACTATACTAGAGTACTACCCCTCGTTTCAAAATATAGATGTTTTAGTTTTGCGAAAGGAGTGAATCTAGACCTTTTAGTGTAAAGGTTGAATCTATACACTAAAATAAGTCTAGATACACTTTTTTCACAAATCTAAAACATCTTATATTTTAAAATCGAGAGAGTAGTAGTGATTAACTTTCTCCAATATGGTACCACTACAGGAAAGAACAGAGGCGCCGACGGCCAATGTCGGGGCCGTCGGTGTAGCTGCCTCCCTAGCCAGCCGACCAGCCCGACCGTCGGCGTAGGGACGATCGTCGGCGTAGATGACGGTGCCGAGGGTAACCCTCGGCGTAGCGTGGCCGTCGGCGTAGTAGGGAGGGCTGTTACTCCGGCTGGTCGGAACCGTTCCAATAGTAAAGATTGAGGTATTATAGTGTATAGAAATTCAGACAAAATTTCTCTAAAATTCAGAATATCTAAAAGTTGATTTTGTTTTGTTTGTTCAGATCGCATAGGTTGCTTTTGGTCTAGTAGTTTTCACTCTACTAGTTTCACTCTAGTAGTTTCACTCTAGTAGTTTTTACTAATTTCACTCTAGTAGTTTCCTAAAGAACTGAAATTATCATTAGCAAGCACATTATTAGTAGTGGACGAACAGAGCTTATATATATTGGTAACTGGAACAAAAAGAATTCCATATGTCTGGGATAATTCAGAATGTAGAGACCATCCTTTATGAACTCAAGGATGATGGCTAATTACAGCAGATCGGGCTGAATCACCTGCTATACAATTCAGGTGACCCTGCAGTGACCTTTGCTACCGCATCGCCAAGCCGCATGATCGCCTTTGGCAATTCCTGCCAAATTCTGAATGAACTGTCATCATTCTCTGCAATCAGTATAATTAGGACCTGATGCATACAACCAATCTTCGAATATATGCATCGTACAACCTGATGTCTGCAAACATCATTAATTTCTCATGAACTTTCAGAGTGTCTGGTTTCAAATCAATGTACTCAAAATAGAGTTGAGACATGAGACGAGAGCATCAGATTTCC
Source organism: Avena sativa (assembly GCA_916181665.1). Classification (NCBI taxonomy): domain Eukaryota; kingdom Viridiplantae; phylum Streptophyta; class Magnoliopsida; order Poales; family Poaceae; genus Avena; species Avena sativa. The sequence goes on along the minus strand of OV702291.1, from coordinate 16,164,227 downwards.
TACTTTACACAAATTCCAGAAACATTTTTTTCCATGTCTAAAGGCTGCAAACATGACTACAATATCCATAAATGTCACTTGATACACCAGACCCACAAATTTGCCACCAGCGCCAAAATAGGCAACTTTGCTCTACTAGCTAACAAATCAGTGGAGAAAAAAGCTGTTCTCTGAGTTTTACAGCTCAATTTTTTTTCCATGCAATCGCTGGAGGTCGATCGCCCACCTGAACGTTGTTGTATTAATTTGAAAACAGAGTTACAGGTTACAAATTTAACTGAGGCAGGCTCTGGACTACAAAAGGTAAGAGAGGAAGGGGGAGCTGCTTAATGCAGGGTGCAATAAACATTCTAAAGGTCCCTACTCCCTAGCCGAGATCCACAAGCACATATGTTCAATCATCATCCGATTGAGATCTTCAGTTGTCGAACAGATATGGTCAAAGAACATACGTTTCTTCCACTTCCATACGATCCCAAGGAGCATGGAGATTGTAGAGCTGCGGAGCAGCACGCGCCAGGTCGGGTGCAGGGAGGGAATTCGTCCCAAGCATCAATGGCGAGGTTAGCACTCAACGAATGCTTACAGTGGAGCACATGGTCCTGAAAAGGACCCAGATGGCGGCATGAGAAGAACAGGTTCCAAATCGTTTCCAGAGTACCGACACAGAATAGGCCATTCGGCAGTTTCGAGGCAGCCTATGTAGTTGAGGAGGACGATGGTCCTAGACTTGCCGTGCAGCAGGATGCAGATGAAGACCTTCACATTCGCAGGAGAAAAACCTAACTAGTTGAGATCAAGGAGCCAGATCTCTGATGCTTAATCTTTGTATGCTGTGGTAATGTTAGGGGTATTTCACAAATTTATATTCTTGCTCGTTGGCAACTTAGGATACCCACTAGGGTACATGTTTTCTTAAACTTATTTGTTCTGTGAACTGTGATGAGTCTGAAACAATTACTCACCTTCTGTTTGCATGTGCAATTAGCTAAGCTTATGCGGATGGTTTTATCTCAAATGCTAAAGGTTCCAGTTGGTCTTATCTATGAGCATACGAACACGTGGCTTAGTATGTAAAACTAGGTTTATGCAGGTGACGGAGGACCGTACCCCGTAGAGCGTATGGCGGTCTCCCCGGCTAATGTATGCACCAACCTATTACAACTCTGCCTCTACATTGTGACTACAGGCTAGCTAGAGCACGATTTTATATTTGAGTGAGCGGCAGGAGCTCTGCCTTTATCAAATTATGCCCTTATAAATTTTGTAGTCAAAAATAATCATCAAACCCTCTTGTGCCTTATAGACAATTGGTGCAACCGGCAGTTTGCAATAGTTATGAGGACCTCCACAGTAGAAACATGTCTAGGAAATGATTTGGGCTCAATATGAGTTCTAACCTAGGAAAATGCAAATGAGTGTTGATTGCTGAAGTGAAAAGGCTCGATGGCATGATCATTGCTTTGTTAAATTTTTTATTTTGTTTCTAAACTACGGATGGTTTGTTTGGATCATGTCTTAAAAACACCATTCAAAAAATTATTGAAATAAAACTGAATCATCAATATTCATAAGCATTTTTTATTCATTTTTATTTCTAACTATATAATCAATTATTAAATATGGGTCAAAGTTACATCTTTATAAAAATTATTCATGTTTAGAGCATCATGTATTTGCAGTGAATGTGGTAAATAAATGGAGACAATAGACTTATATAAGATAAGATAATCACTTGACACACTTTGGACACTTAGATGATGCCCTCGCAGTTACGAGGGCCAGTGTTCTAGTTGCATAAAATGACAATGGTAGCTATTTAGGTCCTGTCTAACAGAACGCATGACGTTGTTCTCTGCTAGCAGCAAGGACTGAAATTGGTGTCGTGGACACCGGCTAGTGCCTTTGATGCGTCTGTGAATTCCCAGCTGTGTGCATCATAGATTTGCACCGCCGATAGATCCGTGTTTTTAAAGAAGTTAGAGAAGAGCAGCCTTTTGCCATCACGTAGCATCCTCAAAGGTATCAACCGATCATTAAACCCTGATGAATGAAAAGGGATCATGAACACCTTAACCCATGTGCTATTGTTAGAATCAGCGAGGAGCCATAAGTTGGTCCCGCAGCTCTCAACATCCGGTTGAACCATACACAAGGAACCATTGAGCTCGCTCAACGCAGGGCCACAGTTCAACAGAGGGTCACGCTGGCGAAGTTCCACATCTGATGGGCCCTTGATCCCGTTCTTCCACTCTTCGTTCGCGAGGTTAAAGCATAGTACATTATTTCCGTCTAGCTGAGATTTTAGCATCGTATGCAGCACGCCATTTACCGCGACAGGGTTGCTAGTGTATGAAACATTGGTGGTTGGAGGCAACGGCATTGGTCTCTACCCAGCACCATCTCCCACGGTGAGGATCTCACATTTGTTGGGATTGATGTAGACCACCTTGTACACACCTGGTGATGGAATAGCGTGGCCGAAGCCCAAAAGTCCAGTTTTTTGGCAGGTCTGGCGCACCTTCCCGTTGTGGAGGTCAACCACTTTGACATCACATGAACAACCACTAGTGGAAAACGGGCCTCCAGTCCTGGCCCGTAAAGGGCTTTAGTCCCGGTCCTGATAACCGAGACTGGAGGGACGGGACTAAAGGCCCACCCATTAGTCCCGGCCCTCTTACCAGCCGGGACCAATGGGCATCCACGTGGCTGTCTCTGCGGGCGCTGGGTGCCCCCCATTAGTCCCGGTTTACGAACCGGGACAAATGGTTCTCTGCCGCGGCAGCATTTTAGGCACTTTCTCTGCCGTGGCAGAGAATTTAATTTGTATTCTTTTTTTTCATTTCAAAATAGTTTTCTACGCTACCATATACCGTACATGTTCGTGCATACATAAGATAACTTCTCTTAAGATCGAGCATACAAATATATACATGATAGTTACACATGGAGATCACAATTATCGGGACTAGAGCCCGTCTATTCAATTACACGGCCGGGGATCATCCCGTTCATCAAGAATCCTGCCAGTTCTTCAGCAATTGCTACTACGTGTTGCTGTGGTAGGAGCTGATCCCGCATTTTCTCAAACTATATAAGAAAAGGAGATCAATATGAATATCAATCATGATAACAAAAAGTGACGGTAATAAAAATAATGTTATGAATGTATTGCTTACATCGACTCTATAATCATTCAGCTCACTGGTAAACGTGCGAATGAACTCGCAAACGTAGAATCCACATAGATTCGTCCCCTGTGGCTGCCTCGCGCACTTTACGAGAATAGAATCCAATCAAAATAATAACCATGCATCATAATTGTATTGAAACTAGAAGTAAAGAGATGTGCCTACTACTTACCGAGACCGGCTTAAACGTCAGCTTCTCAGTAAAGTCACCCGTAACCGCACTCTTGAACTGGTTCCAAACCCTATCCGGTAAAGAAAATGAATGAGTTATTTATTACGTGATATCTAAGGAAATCAACGAAAGAGACCGCTGTAGTGCAAAAATTACCTCTGGAGCATGTCCTGCATGTCACTAAACTTTTTCAGGGGTCTCTTTAATGGGTCCATGACTTCAACTCTTCCCTTATCAAGTTGAATGTCCATGAGAATCCAGTGGAAACTGTACACGTTTATATATACATCAGTAACTCATCAATTACACTTAACATCGAGTAAGCAAAAGAGAATGTGTACAATAGAATAAGACACTCACGCGAAATTGTAAGGAAACAGTATGTGGTCACAGAAATTTTGCTCCGTTAGAAACCTTTGAAGGTTTTCCTGTGTTTCCTCGGGTTTTTCCTTTAGCGTCCGACAATGTATTTTATCTGGGTCAATGAACCCAACACTGAAGATTAACCTTCTTTTACATTCCATGATCTTCATTCTGCATAATAATAGAGTATAAAAGGATATAATTAGGATAATTACATGCAATGAACTGAACAACTGAAAAAAATGAACAGCTTATATATAGACAATGAATTCAACAACTTACAGACAATAGCAACTCATGAGACTTTTGTCGATGGCGTCGAAAGTGTATAACTGGAAGAGTTCTGGAAACTCAACATGGACCTCTTCTTCTCGGAAGTAGTAGTCATGTGGGACTTTCGCCACGATCATTATTCTCTCCTCCTTTACGACATTCAAGTACCATTTATGTAAACTCCGCATTTGTGTTGCCAGTTGTTGGAACTGCTCAAATCTGACCAGAGGCTTCCCTGGGACATATGTAGGGACTACCTGAGCCTTGGGTAACTTGTCGTCCTGGGAACCTAGCAATTCCTCAACAGTCACATTCATAGCGGCCGCAAGCTTCTTAGCTTCTTCCATATCCTGCTGGGGAGTGTCATAGGATACCACCTTGAGGGGTGGGGTCGATTTTTTGGCCTGTTCCCCGAGCCGGGGGACGTCCTTTCTTTTTCCGGTTGCACTTTGACTTGATGATTTGCTCCCGCTTGCACTTCTACTTGATTTGCTCTTCTTCACTTCCTTCTGAAGTGTGCGTCGATAGTCATCTGGCTTATGGTGCAAGTCATATTGCGATTTTGTGTTCAGAAAAGAAAGTGCATACGCTTTTTGCTTCTCGGTGTATATCGGGGCGGGCTCGGGTTTCTTCTTTTGATGCTGCGCAACACATTTGGCCTTTATGATCATGTCGGTTTCCTCGTCAGTACGATCGTAAGGTCTGATAGAAAGATTCTTATGAGGTACTCTTGGGAGGGGCGACATTTGTCGTTTTGGGCTCCTGCGTCGTTTAGTACTAATCGGAGGCTGCGGCGGAGATCGAGATGGACTCGGGCTGTGGTGGTCGTAGTCATGGGGTGGGCTTCTTGGAGGTGATGGAGGTGAAGGTGACATGCGACCACTCGGAGGCGGTGTTGGCTTTGGCGTCCAGCCTAGAAGCTTGATGTTGTTCTTGTCCCATAGAATGATACCACCCAGTACTTCTCCGATTGTCCTCTCACCTTCAGGTCCAGGGATGTCAAGCTCCATTGAGTCCCACCCCATTGCGATTTCATCCACAACAACTTTAGCATAGCCAGCTAGAATCTCAAGGCCATGCTAGCGTGCGCCAGGTGGACAAGGTAAAGCACATCCGACCGCCACCTTGATGGATAGGTTCTCCACTTTCTGATGGAGCTCACAAGATGCCTACTCCTGGATTCCATCCACGGGGTAGCCGGGACCGCCATCTACCATACGTGCATCGTCAGAAGGGACCTCCGATTCAGCCACGCTGCTTTTCCGCTGAGATGGGACGGCGGTAATATTGAGTACATGATCTTGCAGGCGCGCTGCTCCTCGAAGTTCGTCAATCTGTTGCTGATGCATTCGAAGTGTTCCTATCAACTCGGTGAACTTGTCTCCCTCCTCCTCCTGCCGTCTCCTCTTTGCTCTCTCTCGGATCCTATAAGTATCTCTGTCTTTGGGAAACCCCATCTCCCACGTATAACTAGGGCCAAGGCCTCGTACACGTCCTCCACGTTCGTCATTCCCGAGGACCTTTGTCAGCAAGTCTTTCTCTCTATCGGGACGGAACTTTGTTGTCCCCGCTTTAATCTCCTTCACCACTTTCTGCCATGTATCTCGGGGTATCCTAATCCCGTCACTGCAAATAAGGTCCCTTGTACTTTCGTCATACTCACTCCCATGCCCAAGGAACCAATTCCTTGCCCTCAGATCCCATTCTTCATGTATTGGTTCTGGAGTGATCCCTTTAGCAAGCAGCTCATTCTCTTTAGCATCCCACTTTGGCATGGCAGCCGCGTAGCCCCTTGGCCCCAGGTGGTGGTGATATTTCTTCATCGCGGCATTTTTTTTGTTTTTTTCCGACATTTCCATAGCAGGTTGTGACTCCTTGTACTTCACAAATGCATCCCAGTTAGCCTGCTGCTTCGTTAGATAGCATTCAAATTTAGGAGCCTTCTTCATCTTCTGATACTTTTGCCATATGCTTTCTTCCAGTTCTTAAATAGTCTGGCCATCTTCGTAAGAGTCCACTGCTTGAATTTCTTCCTCAATGTGTCGGCATCATCCTCACATTCTGGCAGGGTGAAATGTGACATGAGGTCATTCCAAAGACTCTCTTTGCACCTGTCGGAGACATACTCACCCTCTTTCGCCCCTTTGGTCTTATTCCACTCTCGAACGGTGATCGGGATGCGATCCCTAACCATAACTCCGCGTTGTTGTTTAAATACAGTTTTAGCCTTTTCGGGTTCCACCGGTTCACCCCGTGGTGATACCCGCGTAATTGTATAACGCGTAGATGCGTCCAACTTTTTGGCCGGGCCTCGTTTGGAATATTTTTGCTTGATGTGGAGGCCTAAGAGAAGAAATATTCGTCAATTTATATATATATACAACTCAGTTAATGCATCTACTGATCACCAGACTTCATATATATACCTCGCTGTCGGCTTCTCCACCACCGGAGCCGTCAGCTTCTCCTTGATCATTTCGGTCGACCTCCTCTCCCTCACCGGAGGGGTTCAGATAAATCGACGGATATTCGGGTGGATCAACATGGGGGGTGTCGTTGATCATATCCTCGAGAATTTCTTCCTGTGCTAGGTCTCTCTGGATTGGATCCATAGTTTTCTACAAAATGCACAGGATAACATTTTTCATTCAATATTGCTGCATAAAATAACACTAAACAATAATATGAACACGCAATTTGCTACAATAATACTAAACAATAGCAAAATTCTAGTGATGCACTAACCCTAACCCTAAGTCTAGTGATGCATAAAATACTACCACCCTAACCCTAAGTGCGGGGCCCCGCGAGCACTACCATCCTAACCCTAAGTGCGGGGCCCCACGAGCACTACCACCCGAACCCTAAGTGCGGGGCCCGCGAGCACTACTACCCTAACCCTAAGTGCGGGGACCCGCGAGCACCACCATACTATATACTATACTAACATATTATATAATAAACTAATTAACATACTACACTAATATATACTACTAAAAAAATAAAAAATACACTTTATATTACACTACTATATACTACTAAAAAATAAAAAAATATACTACACTAATTAACATACTACACTAATATGTAGTACTAAAAAAATAAAAAATACACTTTATATTACACTACTATATACTACTAAAAAAATATACTACACTAATTAACATACTACACTAATATATACTACTAAAAAAATAAAAAATACACTTTATATTACACTACTATATACACTAATTAACATATTACACTAATTAACATACTACACTAATATATACTACTATATATTTAAAAAATACACTACTATATACTACTAAAAAATAAAAAATATATACTACACTAATTAACATACTACACTAATATATACTACTATATATTAAACTACTAATATATTACACTACAAAAATAATATTACAATTCTACAAAAAAAACAGGAGCCGCCGGCGCCTGGCCGGCTCGCCTCCCCCTGGCCGGCTCGCGCCTGCGCCCGCTCGCCAGCTGCCAGCCGCCGGCCTCCCCTGCTGCGCGCGCGGCCGCCAGCCTCCAGCCGCTGCGCGCACGGTCCCCAGGCGCCGCCGCCGGCCTCTCCTTGCTGCGCGCGCGGCCGCGCGCCAATCTACTGCGCTCGTCGGTATTACCTGGCCGACGGGGATGACGGCGGCTGGAGAGGCGGTGGTGCGGCGGTGTTCGTCGGTGAGACGGTAGCGGCGCGGACGGGCAGCCTGCCGACGTCGTTTCGTCTTGCTCGCGCGCGATTTTCCCCTGCATTGAGTAGTGGAGATGGTGGGGGAGTGAAGGGGCGCGCGTAATAAGGAGAAGGCCTTTAGTCCCGGTCCGTATAACGCACCGGGACTAAAGAAAGGTCCCCCTTTAGTCCCAGTGCGTGCCACCCACCGGGACTAAAGGGTTTTTGGCCCAGTCTAACAGGCGCGCGCCAACGCCACACCTTTAGTCCCGGTGTGTAACACGCACCAGGAATAAAGGTCCCTTTTTCAAAAAAAATTCACCCTGGTGTGCGCCTGTTTAAAAAAAATTCAATTAGCATATTATTTAAACATTTGAATTTTACAGTTTTTGCATACTTATGAATTTGAGAAAAAATTTAATATGAAAAGTTCTTGAATTTGAATAACTAATCCAAATCTATTTTCTGTTTTATAAAATAATTATTCTAACTAGTGAAACTAATTACCATTTTGCCATTTTCAATTTAAAAATGCATTAAATATTATATTTTGCATATTTTTAAGTAAGTGATTCAAATCAATTTTCTGTTTTATAAAATAATTATTCTAACTAGTCAAACTATTAACCATTTTGCCATTTTCCTGTAATTCCGACGCTCCGGTGGTCTTCCTCTGGCGAAACCCTAGACCGGATCGTCTACCCCGCCTTATTTTTTCCCGCCCGTTCTCTTCCGGATCGTAGCCCCTTTAGGGTTTAGGGTTTTTGGTTTATGGTTTAGGGTTTAGGGTTTTTGGTTTAGGGTTTAGGGTTTAGGGTTTTCAATTTAGGGTTTAGGGTTTAGGGTTTTTAGTTTAGGGTTCCCTCCTCTGACTTAGGGTTTAGGGTTTAGGGTTTAGACTCATATCTGCCGCCTCTCTCCACTCTATCCCATGGCTTCCACCATACCTCTAACCCCAGGGAGGCGGAGATGCCATAGGGCGTGTGCACCAAGGGCATCTTCGAGAAGTTCTGCCACGGGAGATTTCCCAACCCTTTCCTCCATCCATGGGGATGAAACTCTCCATCCATGTTGGCTTGGTCGTTGCCATAGCACATCTAGACTCATATATGCCGCCTCTCTCCACTCTATCCCATGGCTTCCACCATACCTCTAACCCCAGGGAGGCGGAGATGGAGTCTTTCACGGGCTAGCAGGAATATATTTTCCGAGGCGGAACTTCCGAAGATGCCATAGGGCGTGTGCACCAAGGGCATCTTCGAGAAGTTCCGCCACGAGAGATTTTCCAACCCTTTCCTCCATCCATGGGGATGAAACTCTCCATCCATGTTGGCTTGTTGAGTTGCTTGCCATGGCGTATCGATGCTCCTTTTATAGGCACAACGCCGCTTCTACTTTGTCTTCTTCCTCTGACAGGGCGTCGTGCGCTACATGCTTTATCTCATCGAGCAGTGCGTCCACCCACGCGTCCTTATCCTACCGACAACTTTAGTCCCGGTTTGAGCCCCCACCCGGTACTAAAGGTTACCCACGCGTCCTTATCCCACCGACAGTTTTGTTAGATGACACAAAAACCACCTTTACTCCCGGTTGCACCCACCAGCCGGTACTAAAGGTTAGCCACCCCCAGATAAGGCCCTCCCAGATAAGCCTCCCCCAGATAAGGCCCCCCATCTTTTGTCCCGGTTTGAGCCCCCACATGGGATGAAAGTTTCCCGCGTCACTGTGTTCCCGCGCTTTCCACCAATTCCCACCTCTGTCTTCCCGCCATTTTTTCAGTATATATATGTACGCTTGGCCTCCATTTACATATCACATCTAGACTCATCATTCTCTTCCCATGGCTTCCATCGTATCTCTAACCACCCGGGAGGCGGAGGCGCTTTGCGCCTCGAACTACCCCTGCCCACCAGGCTACCGCGTCCCCACCGGCTGGATGCTGAGCGCCGGAGGCGTGCCGGTCCCTCTTGTCCCTCTAGGTGTGGAGCGCCGGATGGCCATCACGAACCACTACTACCTCGAGCTCACTCCAGAGCTGCGGAGGAATCCCAACCATTAGGCATGTTTCTTAATTTTCAGTTGTGCTATGTATCCTTAGTGTTTATGGGTTTCTTCTCTTGTGATGGTTCCTTCTCTTTGTGTGATCACCTACCGCGGCTCAGAACGTCTAGTTTGATTGAGCAAGATGTATTACATGAAAGGGGACCTTTATGTCTCAAATAAAAGGTTTAATACATTACATAGATTTATGTCTCAAATAAAAGGTTTAATTACATAGATTTATGTCTCAAATAAAAGGTTTAATACATTATTACACATCACCAACATCTAGTGTTGTGGTTTTCTTCTGCACCGTAGCCATGGAGAATCTTCATCATTTAACAGGATGCTTGGGTCAGTTTTCACTTTGAAGGGCGGAATTTCATGAAACTTATTGTAATCTTCTGACATGTCTGTCTTGTCATCCACTCCCACGATGTTTCTTTTCCCTGAAAGAACTATGTGGCGCTTTGGCTCATCGTATTCTGTACTCTTTTGCTTATCTTTCCTTTTTCTTGGTTTGGTAGACATGTCCTTTACATAGAAAACCTGAGCCACATCGTTGGCTAGGACGAATGGTTCATCCATGTACGCAAGATTGTTGAGATCCACTGTTGTCATGCCGTACTTTTCGTCTACATGTACCCCGCCTCCTGTCAGCTTGACCCATTTGCACCGAAACAAAGGGACCTTAAAAGTAGGTCCATAGTCAAGTTCCCATATCTCCTCTATGTACCCATAATATGTGTCAATCTGCCCATTGTCATCTGTTGCATCAAAGCGGACACCACTGTTTTGGTTGGTGCTCTTTTTATCTTGGGCGATCGTGTAAAATGTATTCCCATTTATCTCGTACCCTTGGAAAGTACATATAGTCAAAGATGGTAACCTGGCCAACGAGTACAACTCATCTCCAACAGTGGTGTTATTCATGAGATGTGTCTGCAACCAATTGCCAAAATTCTTCTCGTGTTCCCCTTTAATCAAGGTTTCAGGCTTCCCCGGGTTTTCGGAGCGTAGAATATTCTTGTGTTTCTCGATATACGGAGCCACCACGGTGGAATTGTGTAGAACTGTATAGTGTGCTTGAGTGAAAGAATGCCCGTCCCTACATACCATTGATTTCCTTCCTAGTGTGCCTTTTCTAGTCATCCTCTCCTCATACCGAGATTCAGGAACACCAATCGGCTTAAGGTCAGGAAGAAAGTCAACACAAAACTCAATGACCTCCTCTGCTCCCATAGCCCTTAGAGATGCTTCCTTCTGGCCTAGCACGGTTATGAACATATTTCTTTAAGACTCCTATGAACCTCTCGAAGGGGAACATATTGTGTAGAAACACAGGACCGAGAATTCTAATCTCTTCAACTAGGTGAACTAGGAGGTGCGTCATAATATTGAAGAAGGATGGCGGGAACAACAACTCGAAGCTGACCAGACATTGGACCACATCAATCTGTAACCCTGATAGACTTTCATTATTACCAACAACTTTTCAAATCCCGAGTCAGTCATACCGGTCTCTGCCTTCCACTTCAACAATTCCAGTGTGCTACCCAGCTTCTTCTGGCCATCTTCACAAGTTGGATACAACAATGTGTTGTGGTCCTGTAACATCTGCTCGAACTGCAACCTCTCCTTTTCTGTGTCGCAGTCTCGCCTTGCATCACTAATGACTCGACCAAAATCATCAACGGGCTCATATGGTTCCCGTTCTTCACCCCCTTCTTTTTCATTATCTTCAACTGCGGTATCATCGTATTCAGGAAACATAGATCGGTAGTTGTCATCATCGTTCTCTTCTTCATCACCGTCTTCCATCATAACCCCTCTTTCTCCGTGCTTGGTCCAAACATTATAGCCGGACATGAAACCGGACCGAAGCAGTTGGCTCTGAATGACTCTTGAGGAAGTGTGAGCCTGCTCATTCCGACATTCAACACATGGACAACACATAATACCATCCCACCGCTTGTTCGCCTCAGCCACAAGGCGAAAAGAACGCACGCCTTCTCTGTAAGCGTCAGAGCATCGGTCACCGTACATCCATGGGTGGCTCATCTGCATCATACAACCATGCATATATATCAAACGCAATCACGATGCTTAAATTAGTACCGCGCAGTCAAAACGAGAAAATAGTTGCTAACCTTTTAGGACACTTCAAAACAAAGAGGAGAAACCTTAAGTGTCGCTCTGGCAGCTCATATCATATTTTGTCTTGTGTGAACTCAAGTGACATCGCTCTAATAGGCATTTCACCGAACACCTCTACTGCATATGAAGAAAAAAAGTTAGCATAAATTTATACCCACCTCTCACATAGGAAAAAAACAGAAGAGAGTGGAGGACTGGGTGCATATATATAGGGCCAGGCCATTAGTCCCGGTTTAAGATACAAACCGGGACTAAAGGTTCTGCGCGCCGGCCCAGACCTATTTGTGCCGGTTTGTATCTCAAACCGGGACTAATGGCTTCTTACGGACCGGGACATAGTGCCTCGGCCTCCTCGGGCCGTCTGGTTCGGACCATTAGTCCTGGCCCTAGCCACGGCCGGAACTAATGGCCCGAACCAAAGGCCCATTTTCTACTAGTGAGCCAATCACACATACGAGGTCATCACGGCTTGTGCAGATAAGCTTCCAAGCAGAACCTATGTTCTTGATCACTTTGACCATGTTACCATCCATGTCAATTAACCGAAGAGACCTGTCCTGGCAGGAGCCGACGACGAGGAGCGGCTCGGCGCGAGACTTGTACACGGCGACGATGGTGTCGGATACGAGGGCGCACCACTCTTTGGACACGCATCTCTCAGCGACTTCACCGGGATCCTGGAGAGGATGTCGATGATGACGTCGTTTGGCAAGGGGACGGGCGGCTTGGCAGACGGACACTGCAGCAGCCCCAGCGCATGGCGAAGAAGACAAGGCACCGCCGAGAAAGCGATCCCCATATGATCGAATTGGCTCCAAATTCTGCAACTCTCCCTCCCACTCTCCCTCCCATCGGAAAGCAATCGTGTATGGTACTATGACATACAGTACCTGGATCAGAGTCTACCGCACGAGACAGTCTGTAGCACAATCATCGTATACCTACTAGGCTAGTACAAGTAGTAAGCTAGCACGTACTACTACCTGGAGAAACCACAAGAGCTGGACCGAACCAAGTCTTGACCGCCCCGCCTCGCCTCTCTTTTCTTTTCTTTTCTTTTCAAGGAAACAAACGCAGATTGGAGCTGGGAATGGTAGAACCAACAAGTGGAACCGGACCTTTTGTTGATGAATCTGATAAACCAGAGGACACGTTAACTGGTGGGGATAAAACACCTCTCCTGGGAGCGGGTGTGGAGAATGTTCGGGCTAAGCGCTCGAAGAAGGACGGAGCTAACTCCACTTCACAAGGATCGGCGGCCTCCCTCGAGGAGAGAAGGGGAGAAGGAGAAGCTCACCTAAACCATGGAAGTTGCTTAACAATGTATGATTATGATTCTATTGGATAGCTCTTATTTTTCTGAACATTTTGATATATTATACATATTTTTCTGATTTAAAATGAATTAGTTATGATTTTTCTCATTTTAAATCATTATTAAAAAAATTAAACATTTTTGGAATTTATTAAATTATTTTTCAGCTGGCCCCACATGTCAGACTTTTATTAATTTCAGAAATCATTTCCAAAAAGAATAAAACCCTGACAGACACGGCCCACCTGTCAGCAATTTTATTTATTAAAACAATTACAGAAAAGATTAAATAAAATAAAAGGCTTTATGACATCAGCACGACGTCAAGCTGACGTCATCCATGGCGTTTGTCCCAGGTGGAGCTCGAGCTCGACGCTACGTCGATGCGGGGCGATGGGAGCGGGCTGGCTCGAAGAGGCGTGATGCGGGGAAACTAGCTGTGGCTGCGCCGCTAGGATATGGTCGCCGGAGACGCTGCGCCGGCGAGCATCTGCGGCGGCGGTTGGTGATGCACATCGGGAAAGAGCTAGAGAGCGGGAGGGAAGAAGCAGAGGGGCTCGGGAGAGCCGGAAGCTCACCCTGATGCTCGTGGGCATGACAGAGAGGCCGGAGAGGGTCAGGGATGGCCGGGATCGGTGGCGGACGCGGCGGCCGGAGTCGGGGAAGGCGCGAACTACCTGCTCGATTGCGGGCTCCCACAGACGATTCCTTCCGGGAGGTGGACGAGGAGAGCACGCCGGTTCTCCTAGGAGTCTCAGTGGGGCTTGGGGAGGTCCAGAACACCGACGACGAGCAACACTTCGGCGGCTAGGGTTCGGCCAGAGAGGGGAAAACGACAGAGGGGCGATACGGGGAGAAATGGGGATGGGGAGAGAGAGCGTGACGCCGGCGGTTCTTATCCTCCTCCTCGCAGGCGGCGGCGCGCATCGTAGCGTCGGCGAGGATCGACGGCGAAGGCTCGGGCACGCAGCTGCTTTTCATCGTCGTAGAAGACGACGAAGCAAAGCGGTACGTGGGCTAGGACAAGGTGGCTTCCGTTGGGCCGGCTGCGGGCGCGCGTGGGCGGTAGAGAAGAGGAGAAGAGAAGCTGGGCTGCGGGCTGCTGCGGCGGCGGATAGAGGGGGAGGAAAGATGGGCTTCGACCCAGATTAGGTTAGGAGCTGTTTTTACTTCTAGAAACCTTTTTCTTTTTCTGATTTCCTCTTTTCCAATTGTATTTCAATTCCTTTTCTGTTTTGTACAATTTCAAAAATACTGCGACTTTGTAAAAGTATTGAAATATTGTAGGTGCCCTGTTAGTCCTTTTGGGCTCCAACATTTTTGGTAGTTTTCAAAATAGTCGAAACCATTTGAAGGTCTTCAAAGAGAGGGGAAACACTAGGGTTTTAGGGTTTTCTTCTTTCTCTTAATGCAAGATTTATCAAATCAGGAGATGCATGCTATGCTCATGATGCACAAAACAAATCCTAATTACTATTAGTAAAACTAGAGGTGTTACATTACGCATGTCGGAGCAGGCAAATATTCTAAAATAACCTCGTTTTACATTCTTATGCAAATAATCAGGTATACTTATGTCCAGAAAATATTCTCACATATATACATATTAAGATATCTGGTCTGCAAAAGACAAAAAAAAAAAAATACAGGACACACTAGGACTTGGCCGAAACAAAATGTTCCAAGTTCAAGCCGCAGAGGGCCATCTCCCAGCCATAGTCGCGAGGCAACCTCTTCGTCACGTCCGTGCATCTGCCACTATGAGGATCGTAAATTTGCAGGACATGCATTTTGGACTTAAGGCCGAGGTAGAAGAGCAATCCCTCACCGTTACGTAAAATTCTTAAAGGCTTCATCCGGTAATACGTAGATGAGTCCAAAGGTATGTTGTACGCCTTCACCCAGGAGGTCTTGTCAAAATTATTATTCAGGATCCATATGCTGGTGCAGCTAAACTCCTTTTGAATCATACACAATGAACCGTTTAGCTCCCCCAAGGTAATGTCACCCCCAATAAGTTCCACATCTGGTGGGCCTTTGATGATGTTTTTCCACTCCTCGGTCTCCAGGTCGAAGCAGTGCATGCGGATGCTACCCTCGTCTAGATACGATTGAATAAATAAATGCAACGTGCCACTGACAACGACCGCAGGGTTGCAGTAATAGATGATGTCGGTTGGGGGCATAGGCATCTGCTTCTGCCTCCACCCTGCAGCAGAATCTCCTACGGTGAGGACCTCACATGTGTCGTAGATGCAGAACACTTTGTACACACCCGACGGTACGGCTCGGCCGAATCCCAAAACAAGGCTATTTTTCGTGAGAGCGACGAGCACCTCTCCCGTGGCAGGGTTGATCACTTTGACACAGCGTCCATATCCAACCACGCATACGAGATCATCAAGGCTTGTGGAGATATACTCCTTGACATAACAATCACAGTCGATCGCCTTCAAAACAGCCCCGTCGTCCATGTCGATCACCCAGAAGGATTTTCTCCGACGGTTCTCGACGATGATGAGAAGCGGCTGGGCGTGGGACTTGTGCGCGGCAAGGAAGGCGGTGTCGTCGGAGATTAGGGCGCACCACTCTCTGGAAACACATCGGAATCGGCAGGCGGATTTCACGGGAATCCTGGAGAGGATGTTGAAGACGACGTCGTTTGATAAGTTGATCCCCATACGCTTCGGTGGCTTTCTGCTTGTCCCTCGCAACGACGTCGCCTTGATCCCCATATGTCGCCGGTCTGTCCCTTGGAGGCTAGGTTGATGCTATGCGTTTATTTAGGGTGTACGCAGACGATATATAGTCAAAAGGATGGAATCTTATATCGATCCTGAATCACTGATGGATCCGGACGAGGATATGGCAGCCACCGTAGAATAGTTGTAGCATCCCAATTGGCTAACAATTGCAATGCTACTAGCCTAGTCTATATATATGCTACTTCCTATATATAATTGTTGCATCATAAATATATCATGCTCATGTCATCATGCCTCCTTGCATTTGAGCATCATATAAAACCCTTTTCCATTTGGTTCTTATCTCATATGCATTATTAATTGTATTTTCCTCTTGATATTGTATTTGGTTGTTGATATATTGTTTAAATGCCCAAGTTGAGTTGGGGGCATATCTTTTATTTAACTCCACCACCTTTCTTGTCATCATCCCATCCTTCCACCATTCCACCATATATGAGCATTGCAACTTATTGGTTTTACCTCTAGCTCATGTGGGTTGGGATGGATCCAATTCTTTTTCACATGCTCTCATCTTGGCATCATTTTGTTTTCACATTATTGATATATGAGAGCCACATGGCCACCTTTGCATGCCTTGTGAGTGGGACCCTTTCTCTTAGCTTCCATATGGATTATTATGGAATTATGCTCATGTTGAGGTATTTTTGGGACTATTAAGCATCTAGTGGAATATACACACCAGCAAGTCCCAATTATAATCAAATGTGATCATCTCCATCTACTCCACTTGGAACTTTCCTTTAAATTCTTTTGTCTGGGCCTTACTCCACATTTTGGAATGCATAAGAATAATGCCATGTAAATAATCTTGTTTTCACAAAAATAAGCATGGTATTAATTATTATGCATGGCCCATGCAAGTACCACCTTTTGCTTGTCATTTGGTTTTTATATTGTAACTACCTCGGTGAATTACGCTCCTAGTTACAAGTCTGGATGAGCAGAAATGGTTGAAATAGTACGGTGGGGCCCAAATGTCACTCACAGGTAGACCTTTCGGCCGTCCCAACCATTTCCAAACATCGGGACAAGAACGGGCGGCGTAATCGGCAGGCGAAGGGATCAACTACATACACAAATGAGTATGTATGCAAGCCACCATACAATAGTACATCAGAGCCATTCCATCTAAAAAGAAAGGAAATATAGCAACGCCATACGGCAAGATCCAAATATCCTAGATAGATATAATAGTTTAGGATATCTCCTCATACATCAAACATCAGAGTATCAGGCGGAAGCGGAAGACAGAATCCGAGTACGGATAAGAAGCAAATCGGCATAAGATGCCCCATAAATAAGCACATCCCGCCCACAGATCTCACGGATCCCCGTTCCCGGAATCTCTACACCGAATGATCGTTGCCCACATCGTCCGTCTCTTCCACCCAGTATCCATCCTGCGAGTGTACCTGTTCATCTGAACCAATAATTTATCGTGTGAGACCCTAGGGGTACTCAGCAAGTCTTTATGCCTCTAAAGGGGACACAACCTGGGGTGACGCAATTGCAGCAAAAGATAAACCCTAGCAATTCTATAGATACTCGCTAACCATCCGCCTAACCAGAGATAGACGGATGTCCGTGAATTAATAACAACAGTTATAACAGTTATAACGGTAATCTTAACAGATCCATCCTCCTCCTCGCTTACCGACGAGGAAGCGGACGGACAACCCCCCCCATCCGTTGGCAGTTTTATTATCCATTCCGTGAGTATTGCACTATTTACTAGTCAGGTACCTAGTCTAGTCAAATTAAAAGCGGTACTTTAGTTATTCTTGTCTATGATCGAGAAACTGTGCTCCAAGTCGTCCATAACCGCGGACACGGCTTTCAGAAAGTTTTACCCTACAGGGGTGCACAAATAGCAACACACACTCGATCAACCTCGGAAAAACCAAATCAAAACCCAACGAGGCATTCACGACAAAGCGATCACAGGATTCAGAAATATTTCAGGGGGCCACCCCATTGAGCTACCCGCAACGAAGTTAGCTGACTCCGAGACGACCTCAAGGTTTGCGCCAGTGGCTGTGAACGACTGGGAACCCGAAAATGTGACTGGGCTTGTCGACACCGCGAAAACACTCCGCTGTCCTAAACAGTACAGTGTGCAGTACCTCGCACAATTTAAATAAAGCAGTAAAGCATGGCATAAGTACAGGATAGTAAATAAATCCTCAAACTAGTTTGTGGCCCCAAGAAATAAGAATGAATCAAGCTCTGGCTCAGGGGGGTCCATAGGCCTCCCGGATGTGGATAGCGCGAATATTCTTGGAACAGGAATCAAGCACTCGGGGTCTTACGGGACACAAGTGAGCCTGAAAAACCAAATAGCGAATATGGCTCATCGATGCCACTTTCATTAGTTATCCCATTACTACTCAGGTTAAGTTGTTTAGGTACCTCATTATCCATCAGACACTCACATACCCTACACATGCTGTTCTACGACTCGCATGGCTCAAACAACTCCTGTAGTAATGGCTCATGGGATGGAGGAACAAGCTTCGGTGGGGTTTAAAAGCAAAGGCTATGCAATACTTGGGATTCAATTTAATGCAATCGCGACTCAATGATGCAAGAATAAGAAAGAGGCACTAGGTACTATATGTATGCAAGCATGTGGTAGTGCTTGCCTGGCAGCTCAGTTGAAGCGAGAGACGGATCTGGGTAGTGCTCCTGGTTCTCTTGGTATATTCCCTGCTCAGCGTCTATTCGAAGAAGAACCAAACAAACAAGGGCCAACATAAATAAAGTGCGCAAGCATATGAATTAAAATGCGACAAGCAAACAATCATGCCATGATGAATGATGCACAATTTGCATGGCAATAAAGTAGCATGGCATGGGTGAGGTGTGGAGTACAAGAATAAACCATTTTATTGACCTTTGGCCCCATTTTATCCTCATATTAGTTGCTGTATACTTTATATTTATATGATGCATGCTGCAAAACAGATAATGGAATGCATAAACAGAAAGGTCTCGTCGAGCTAATCATTTTAGACATATCATTTGTTAAATTTGGACTTATAACTCAAAAGTTATTAATTAATTAAGAAAAGGGCATTTTATTGTAATTTAAGTCAACTTGAAATTTTAAGTGTCCAAAATATATTTTGAAGGCCATATTTGAAATCCTCACATTTTTCTGATTTGAAAACATATATTATTTGTATTATTTGGATTTATATTTCAAAAGTTATTTAAAAACAGAATTAAATTTGAATTTGAAAAAGATTTGGATTAAAACAGATATCCAGAAAACCTTTTTATACCCAGACAGATTCAGACACAGTCACTGATGGGTGGGGTCACTGGCTGACTCAGCAGCCCAGCGCGCGGAACAGCTTTTCTCACCGCAGCTTGTTCTAGCCCCAGCAAGTGACAGGTGGGACCACGGCACAAGCGGACCCACACGCCAGTGGGCGGGCGCGAGGCTGCCACGCGGCTCAGGGGGGGGGGGACTGCGGGTTGATGCGACCAAAGCAGGGGAGCCTTTTTATAAAAACGCACAGAGGCAGACAGGTGGGGCCAGGCTGGACCGCGGGTTGCAGGAGTTAAAAGGCAGGGGGTATGTGTAAAACGACCACGCGTGCACTGTGGATCTTCCACCACGTGCAGAGGACCGATCGGTGCGCGTCTGGCGCGGCGGGGGATCGATCCTGGGACCCAGGGCTCGCGCGCGGAGGGCGGAGCCACTGCGATGGGCTGGGGTGGTTGCTAGGAGGAGGCTGGGCGGCTAGATAGGGCTTCTGCGCGACGCGGATTCGAGCGGACGCTGCGCTCGCCGGCGCACAGAGCGTGCTCGATGAAACGCCAAACGGCCCTAGACGACGACAGCGCGGCGGAGCATGTCCAGGAGGTCAGGTAGCTCACCGAGGGTGTGTCGGTGCGGTTGTATCGGCTCGAGGCGCAGTGGATCGGCGTCGAGGCAGACGGCCAGAGGATCTAGGGTTTGCGTCGGTGCAGCGTCGGCCTGGTGGCTCCGGTCCGTCTCCTCCTCGTCGCCGTGTACAGGGCTGCTGCAGGGGATCTCCTCGGTCTACCAGGCCACTCCACGGACCGTCTGCGCGTCTGGAACGACGGGGTGCGGTGGAGGCCGACGGGGGCGTAGCCGGTGGTGGAGAGGAAGGAGAGGAGAGCCAGGGCGCTGGGGCTGGATCTGGCGAGGCCGAGAGGTGCCGTGGAGATAGGGATAAAGCAGAGAGAGGGAGGATGCCGTGGGGGAGTGGATGGTGGAAAAGGTGGCTCGGCCACCTTTTCTCCTCCTCCTTCACGTGCTCGGTCGGCTCGGCCAGGGCAGGAGCAGGGAGAGAAGGGGCTGCCAGGTGGGGACGGTGGGCCAGGGAGGTAGGCTCGGTGTAGGCCACGCTTGGCAGAGAGAGCTAGAGGGAGAGAGGGGTAGCCTCGGGTAGAGCTAGGGTTGGGAGCTAGAGGGGGAGTATGGCTCGGGTAGGCTTAGCTAGGGTTGGGGCTAGGTGGGCAGGGTGGCCAAGTGGGGCCAAGCTAGGGTAGGTCATGGTGGGGTGGCTCGGCTAGAGAGAGGAGAGATGAGGGAGGGTACTTAGGGTTTGGTTTAGATTAGGTATAGATTAGGGTTTAGGAGAGGGGGTATGGTGATGATGAGGTAGGTGATGGTCTAGGGCTTAGAGAGATAGATGGAGTGGTTTGAAGCTAGGGTTTGCTATGGACAAGGTCAAGCAAAGAACAACCAAGATCAAACAAAAACAAGACAAGAAAAAGAGAGGGAAAGTGATGATAGGGTTTAAGCTAGATCAACTTAGATCAAGCCAAAAGAAAGGATAGAGATAGAGAGAGATGATGATCCACTCAAGATTCAAATAAAAACCAAATGACAAGCAAAAGGTGGTACTTGCATGGGCCATGCATAATAATTAATACCATGCTTATTTTTGTGAAAACAAGATTATTTACATGGCATTATTCTTATGCATTCCAAAATGTGGAGTAAGGCCCAGACAAAAGAATTTAAAGGAAAGTTCCAAGTGGAGTAGATGGAGATGATCACATTTGATTATAATTGGGACTTGCTGGTGTGTATATTCCACTAGATGCTTAATAGTCCCAAAAATACCCCAACATGAGCATAATTCCATAATAATCCATATGGAAGCTAAGAGAAAGGGTCCCACTCACAAGGCATGCAAAGGTGGCCATGTGGCTCTCATATATCAATAATGTGAAAACAAAATGATGCCAAGATGAGAGCATGTGAAAAAGAATTGGATCCATCCCAACCCACATGAGCTAGAGGTAAAACCAATAAGTTGCAATGCTCATATATGGTGGAATGGTGGAAGGATGGGATGATGACAAGAAAGGTGGTGGAGTTAAATAAAAGATATGCCCCCAACTCAACTTGGGCATTTAAACAATATATCAACAACCAAATACAATATCAAGAGGCAAATACAATTAATAATGCATATGAGATAAGAACCAAATGGAAAAGGGTTTTATATGATGCTCAAATGCAAGGAGGCATGATGACATGAGCATGATATATTTATGATGCAACAATTATATGTAGGAAGTAGCATATATATAGACTAGGCTAGTAGCATTGCAATTGTTAGCCAATTGGGATGCTACAACTCTCCCCCACTAAACAAGAATCTCGCCCCGAGATTCCTAGGAAAAAGAAAACAACACAAGGAGAGGCGGGTGTTCGGAACGAAGGTGACCCTCACATTCCCAAGTTGATGAACAACGGAAATGGTGCGACCACTGCACCTTGCAAAACTTGCTAGACTTGTTGCGAGTCTTGCATTTTGCTTGAGAAACAACGGTTAGAAGAGTTGAAGGATTGTCGTGAGACAAGAAAGATATGATGGACATAGCTCCGGTTTTCTCAAGAAACATGATAAAAGAAAAAGAACCACTTGTGATAGAAAGGACAAGATGATGCATCATGGATAAAGAAAGACACACCATTAAGATTAAAGATTTACTGATACGAGAGAGGATGAATCTTTGTCTCGCCGGAAGAAAAGAGCTAGATTGGAGAGGCTTGAACCACTATGACAATAGCATCGCACCTTCCCTCAGATTTGAGAAATGAAGTTCGGAAACAATATTGCCTTCAAACAATAGAGTCCCTTGATATCGACAGAAAGATTTAGTTAGACATCGTCGGATTAGCTTCTTGTTGCGCCGGTAAGAACCAAAGGATCACGCAATTGAGGTGCGCGGATATAACTTCCAGAGATGGATGTGAAGCTAGATCATGGTGGAATCCCGAGAAGCTAAGAATATGGAGGATCTGGAGTTCATTGCAGAGATACTTATTGCTTCCTTTAACCTTGAGGCTAATGCAATAGATTTGCGGCTGATGGCACCAACCATAATTGGCTTTACCATAGAGAAAAGAATTGATGAGACAAGGAGAGAGATAGCTTCCTTCCATCTTGTTTATGGATGTCGAGCACCGGTAGAAAGACGAGGACCGAAAAGAGTTTGCGTTTGTTTCCACCAGATGATTGAAGATTTGCTCCCTCTAGAATAGACAGACCACCAACAAGAGATTATTGATTACTTTCTTCGAGAGAGCACTCCGGAAAAAGAAAGACGGAAGTAAAAGTATCAAGGGATAAAGGCCACTTCTAACTACCGTGGAATGAGTGAAATCACATTAATTCACCAATTCAATGTACAAGAGCGAATGATAAGAGTAGTGGTATGGTAGCTACTCCATCCCGCACTCAAAGCATTACTCCGCACATGAATAAGAAAACCATGCAACCCGACTACCGAAACAGACTGAAGGTATTGACAAAAACTCATGGAACTTCGTTAGAAAACAAGGATAGATGCAAACGATTCACCGGATCCAAGATAGATAAGGGTGATGATGTTGTCGTCATGTCTGAAGTACCAAGACACCGGAAAGATATGAAGGAAGATTACGGAGAACAACTGCAAGATTCAACATCTACAGAAAAGATATCTTTCAAGTTGGTGCTATCTTTTCTGGAAGGTCTTCATGGCCTCCGGTGGATTGAGCATAGATGATAGAGCGAGAGGGTTTCAAGAGATTACTTGACGAGACGGAGGTGAAAGAATTCCACGTTGTTGAAAAGATTGAGAGAGGTTTAGCAGCCTTGAGGAAAACTTCAGCGGAACGACGATGATAACTTGCCAACAAGGAAAACTCCGGGTTGGTTGAAGATGGAGGATGGAATTAACAATGGACTTGCCAATTCCAGAGTTGAAGCGATCCATTTAGCAGAAGGACGTGGCCGAGATAGGTGACTTCAAAAAGTCGGAGTTCTCACTTTGAGACTTTGCACACAGGCAGTGTTTCGAAGCTTGAGAGAAAGAGACATATCTTCCATGTTCTTCCATTGATATCGAATAGGCAAGCATATTATCAACATATACCACCATGGATTAACAGGATATTCCCAGAATACCAAGTTCAAGAGGTGGGAGAAACGAACAAATGCTCGAAACACTTTCTAAGCTCAACGCTCTTTGAAAGATCAATATTAAGAGCACGGGTTCGTGTTGAAGAAGATGCACTGGAAGAATAGATTATCTGGTCCTTCGGAAAGAAAAAGAGATGTCACCTGGTTCACATTGTCGATCGGATCACCGGTTACAAAGATAAAGAGATCTCGGGTAAAGAAAAGATGATAGATCATACCTTAAGCAAAGCTATCGGAAGCGAAAAGATGCAATTCCTTTGAGACGAGGGAATTGTGCAGATATGGGGTTCAAAAAGATGTGCAGCATGATAAACAGATGATAGACCGCCGTAGTGCCTTGAGAAACTCCGGGTTGCCAAAGATGCTTGAATATGCAAAGATATGATCACGGTGTACTCAAAATCATAGGAGATAACCTTATCCTCCAGATGGTGACGGTTGATAGCATTTTTTCATATTCCAATCGACACTTATCATGAGTGGAATATAGCTATGCCGAGAGCCAAATTACAATCATCAGCATCGGATCGACACACGTTATGTAATTAGCCCAAGAGAAAAGGAGATGAAAAGAAGCTTCAGGATTAAGCGCCGGTGACAAAAGAATGAGTTAGCATGAACATGCCAATAAAAGGAAGATAGAGAATGTTTCACACACGACTGAAAAGGAGTGTGGAAACATAGATGTGTCAAAGAAAATTTTTCCGCATTTTACGGCATTAAAATACCAATAGATGCGCAAAATCACTTATCAGGTAGAGATTAGCAACTGATGCTTGCACAGAACGTGGAGTTGCTAGAAGGAAGGACACCCTAAAAAAGATGGCACCGGTTAACAAGGAGTCAGATAGATCGCGCCGGTTTTCAAAAGCCTGTCGGTATGGAATATACCCACAGTTGATAACCAAAGGCAGATAAAGATAACAACTTGGATGCAACAGATAGGCAAGGAATTACACACACACACACACTTTCTATGGTACTACGGAAACCCAGAACGCGTGAATCCTAGTTTGAATTTAAGAAGAGGATTGAAAACGTTACACTTCCTTACCAAAAAAGGGTGGTGGGTGGGTAATAAGAAAAGTGGAAGCAGTCCTACTCTCACGTTTTGTTTTTCCCTAGTATACATAACTACCAAAAATATTTGCTAGACAGACAACGACCATTTGGCTGAGACCCTGAAGGGCGGGATGGCTCTGATACCAATTGTAACTACCTCGGTGAATTACGCTCCTAGTTACAAGCTTGGATGAACAGAAATGGTTGAAATAGTACGGTGGGGCCTTCATGTGTGTAGTACCAGTTTGCCCTAGTACGTCTTCAGCTGTCTCCTGCTACCTGCGGCTGTAGTCCAGCCCACGAACTCCCTTCTTGTATATGTCCCACGAACTCCCCTCTTGTATATGTAATTGGTAACTGATCTTAAAAAAAAAATGTAATGGGTAACTGAATCAATACAATCTGAGCATACTATTGCAATTCAGCTTGGTATTAGAGTGAGCGCTCGACTCCTCTTCCCATGGCCATGGCCGACGCCAACCCCTCTTCTTATTCTCCGGCCACGGCCGCCATGCCCTCCCTCTCCACAACCCTAGACACAGATCCCCACACACCCCTGCTGCAACACCAACCTCCAATGCCAAGGGCCACACCAACTGCCCTCCATGCCGATCAGCTCTCACTATTCGGCTTCGATCTGCCTCCAAGTCCTCCCCAGCTCCGGCGCCCCTCCATCGCAACCTAAATAAACTTTAAGGTGACCCTCTCCGCCAGCACCAATCTCTCCAAGCGGCGGCAAATCATTACCTTCCTCCAACTTTAAGGTGACCCTCTCCGCCGGCACCAATCTCTCCAAGTGGCGGCAAATCATTACCTTCCTCCAACTTTAAGGTGACCCTCTCCGTCGGCACCAACAAGCGACATGTTCGTATTCACGAATGGAGGAGGGGATTTGTGGCACAGCCCTCGCTGCCGCAAATATGGAGCACTAGGTCGTGATGCCGCAAAAAAAATGCGGCACCAAAACCGGATGCGGCAGCTGTTAAAGGCGTTTTTTGCCCAGCTGCTGCCGCATCGGACGGTTATTCGTGATGCTGCTGTAGAATGCATCAGCTGCTAGAGATGGTCTGTCAAAACAACAGCTGAGTTGCTACAGCTCAAAATGGCCTACGGTCGGTGATTTGTGTAGAGATTTTATTCTTTTCTTGGCCTTGCCATGTAACCTGTAACAATTGGTTCCCCCGCCCTCCACCCTTTTAATGCGTAAAGGCAGAGCTCCCGCTGCTCATGTCGAGAAAAAAATCGTGCTCCAGCTAGCCTGTAGTCACAATGTAGAGGCAGAGTTGTAATAGGTTGATGCATACATTAGCCAGGGAGGCCGGACACAGCGATTTGGCTCCCAGGTCTAAATACACCTATTATAAAAAAAAATACATTTTATATGAATTTCAAGATGTTGAAAATTTCTGAAACAAAATCCCGGGTGTGAATCTGGCTATGTCCTCGCACAAAGTTTTGCAATGAGAAGACATTTTTGAAGTCTGTACAAAAAGGCAAAAATATGTCTTGTGAAAAACTATTTTGCAACACCAAAAATCGTCCTTTTTACATATTTCACATAAAATGTCTTTTTTTGGTGAAACTTGGTGTACGAAACATATAATGTCAACATGTACTCCGGAATATATTTTTTGAATTGTTCAACATTTTGAAGTACTCCCTCCATCCAGAAATAACGGTCTTAGGTTTGTCTAGATTTAAATGTATCTAGACATGTTTTTGGTGTAGACGCATTCGAATCTAGACAAATCCAAGTTAGTTATTTCTAGACCGGAGGTAGTATGTGTTTTTGGCAGTGCATCTACACCTACGAGCTAAAGTAGATATCCGCGGGGAGACCGCCATACCCAAAGCATCTCCACTCGTCCCCCCATATGGTGTCCGGCGCGACACGATTTTGGACCGTGTGGGGGGTGCTGGATAAGTTCACGATTTGGGGGCGCGCTGGCTCCCAGTCGTGCCCCCATATAAAAAAATCAACCAAATCAGTTTAATATAGCAAATAAATAATCGAACATTCAGATTTATTACAAGTCCGTGAAATTAAACAAATAATTTAAAATGTTTATTATGGCAAATAAAGGCTAACAAAAAAACAAACTAGCTGGCTCCTTTCATCTCCACAGATGCTCCACCAGATCATCCTGCAGTTGGCTATGAGTATTTGTGTCTCGAACTTCCTGCCGCCTAGCAAGAAAAGTTGAAAACGCAGATGGCACTTGGTGGTCAATATCTGCAAGAGGACCTTAGTGAAAATACGGTTCAATGTCAAACATTAGAGTCTCTCGCTCGCTCTCGATGCTCATGTTGTTAAAGATCACACATGCAGTCTGTTCTTTTGACCAGGTAAGGGTAGGGTACCTGACAATGGCAAATCGAGCTTGTAGCACACCGAATGCGCTCTCCACATCCTTCCCGCAAGCCTCCTGGTGTTGGCAAACCAAGTTTTCTTTCCTTCAGGCATAGGGTTTGAGATTATATTTACAAATATTGACCATCTTGGATAGATGCCATCTGTCAAGTAGTAGCCCTTGTCATATTGGTGGTCATTGATCTCGAACTGCACTAGAGGAGCTCTTCCTTCAACAAGCTTGGCAAACACATTTGAACACTGCAACATGTTGATGTCATTGTGTGATCCTGCCATACCGAAGAAAGCATGCCAAATTCATAGATCATGATCTGCCACGGCCTGAAGCACCACACTGCATGATCCTTTGTGACCTTTGTACATGCCCTGTTGCGCGAATGGACAGTTCTTCCAAACCCAGTGCATACAGTCAATGCTTCCAAGCATTCTTGAAAAACCCCTTGCAGCATTCTGTTCCAAGATCTGAGTTATGTCTTCTACATTGGGTGTTCTTAGGTATTTCTTCACATACACTGTCACAATAGCCCTGCAAAATCTATACATACAATCAATGGATGTGGACTTCGCCATGTGGAGGTAGTCGTCATGTTTGTCTCCAGCAACTCCATATGCAAGCATCCGGAGAGAAACTGTGCATTTTTAGATTGTGGAGAAATCAAGTGTGCCGACGGCATCTATCTTTAGTTTGAAGTAGTCGTCGAACTCTCTTAATTTCTCGAAAATATTCAGAAAAAGCTTCCCGCACATTCTGAAACGATGGTGAAATGTGACATCGCTGTGCAATGGGTCATCGGCGAAGTAGTCGGTGTAGAGCATGCAGTATCCTTCCATCCTCTGCCTCAGTTTGCTCTTCCGCCGCCCAGGCTTCGAACCCCAAGCAGGCGGCTTCTCATCGGCGTCGGCGATCATGCCCAGCAGTGATGTGACAATCATGAGATGATCATCGTTGCCGACATTGTCTCGGACGCCAGCAACAACGACGACTTTACTGTCCATCAGAGCGGCCATCATCTTTTCCTCGTCCGAATCCATGCCTTCGGCAAACCGCCCAACACCTCGCGGGCAGGGGGGCTATGCCACGCGCTTGGGGCTACCGGCGGGCGTGGTGCCGGGCAGGGAGTGAGTGTGGGCGGCTCGGGAGGGTTGGGGGTATTCTCGGTGGCTGCAGCGGCGACTCTAGCGGGCTGAATGGCGGACAACGGTGAGGGGTGGTAGCGACGTCGAGTGGTGGCAGCGGGGGGAAGGGAGGGTGGGTGGGTGAGAACGCGGTATGTGGGCGACTTTCGCAGGTGTGTGTCGCCGACAAGGCTGGCCCGCGTCATGTTTGCAGCCTTTAGACATGGAAAAAAATGTTTCTGGAATTTCTGTGCAGTAGGAAACCTGATGCTCTCATCTCATGTCTCAACACTATTTTGAGTACATTGAATTTGAAACCAGACACTCTGAAAGTTCATGAGAAATTAATGATGTTTGCATACATCAGGTTGTACGATGCATATATTTGAAGATTGGCTGTATGCATCAGGTCCTAATTCTACGGATTGCAGAGAATCATGACAGTTTATTAAGAATTTGGCAGGAATAGCCAAAGGGGATCATGCGGCTTGGCGATGCTGTAGCAAAGGTCACTGCAGGGTCACCTGAATTATATAGCAGGTGACGAGTATTCAGTCTGATCTGCTGTGTCATTAGCCATATCCTTTCATAAAGGATGGTCGCTACATTCTGAATCATCCCAGACGTACGGAATTCTTTTTGTTCCAGTTACCAATATAAGCTCTGTTCATCCACTGCTGAACAATAACGTGCTTGCTAATGATAATTTCAGTTCTTTAGAAAACTATTAGAGTGAAATTAATACAGTATAAGCAGTAGAACGACAAAGGCAGAAAACAGAGTGTATGGGTAAATAGTCAACGGCATCCACTCAAACGAAGCAAACTGTATGTAATCAAGCACTTAATCACATAGACTGGCTCAGGCTGAGTCAAGGATATTAATACTCTACTCTCAAGTTAAGCATTCCACATCAGTTCGGAATCCCAATAGACAGGCATGGAAGTAGAGTCCGTACTATGTGTGTGTATGCAACCCTCTCGTTTTTGCAAGGAGAACTTATGCATACTCTGTTTTTCTACAACTGAAAAGTGGTAAAGGATTCTGTTTGACATATCGACCTTTCCAAATACTAAACATTACAGGATATAGAGCATTCAGAGCACTACTAGCTCCTGGCCGGGAGAAATCTCTCCTAGCGCAAGCTGCACAGGCCGATACTTCCGCCATGGTCACCCGCCAGCGTCTTTGGCGCGTCGGTGCACGTCTCCTGATGGGGGTCATAGATTTGCAGCGCCGGTAGTAGTTCCATGGAATCATCTGTGACATAGAAGAGCAGTTTCCCACCATCAAGTAACATCCTCAAAGGTATCATAAGATCATAGGTAGTTGGGTCCAAGGGGATGGAGTAGGCCATGAACCAGGTGCCCTTGTGGGCATTAGTTAGGAGCCATATGGTTGTGCATCGCTTTTCGACCTCCGGTTGGATCATACATAGGGCGTCGTTGAGCTCGCCCAGAGTGATGCGACACCGTTCGGGTTCCACACCGGGTGGTCCTTTAATCCCCCTTTTCCACTCCTCGCTCTCGAGGTCGAAGCAGAGTACGCTGTCCCCATGGAGCTGCGATGCGAGGTACAAAACACCATTGACGGCGACAGGGTTACTTGCATAGGAGATGCCTTTGGGTGGTGGGGGGGATTGCCTTTGCCTCCACCCGGCAGTACCATCCCCTACGGTGAGGATCCTCGAGGAGCGGGGACTGATGCAGACCATCTTGTAGACACCGGACGGGGTAGCATGGCCGAATCCCATGAAGCTACCTTTAATGGTGGTCACAATCTGCTCGCTGGTTGCAAGGTTAATCACAGTGGCTTGTACCAAGGAATAGCCGACGGCACATAGGAGGCGGTTATCAGGGCTGGCGCAGACAAAACTATAGATATGGTTGGTGGTACTGATCACCTTCACAACATTGCCGTCCATGTCAATGAGCCGTAGAGTCGACGGCTCGCTCAAGGAGTTGGCAGCGATGATGGGCTCGGAGCGAGTCCTGTGCGCGGCGGTGAAGGCCGGGTCGGAGATGAGGGCGCGCCACTCCGTGGAGACGTATCGGAACCGGCACAGGGACTTGAGCGGCAGCCATGAGAGGATGTCAAAGGTGACGTCCCGTGGCAGCGGGACAGAAGCGACGGCGGGCGTGGGCTGGCGAGGACAGCGCAAGGACGATGGCTTGATCCCCATGCGCGATAGAGCTTGTATGTAGGCCTAGATCCCAACCGGGGTGTGAAACCATGTATGTATATGTAGGCCTAGACTGTTGGAGGGCTATGTCGTTCAGTGAGCCTGGAGGATTGCTTTGATTATAGACCCAAGGAGATCAAGGTGGATTCGGATGGTGACCGGCTCGCTTGCTCATATGTCCAACGCGGCCGTTCGGTCCGATCTCACGTCGACGCCGAAGCGAGCGAGTCTGGCACGCCCCCACACGTCTCTAATTTTTCCCGTACGAGCCACTTCGATCGGATGCGGGTGCCAGCAGATGATTGGATAATTCGTGTTTCTTCGATGCAAAAATCCTTTTCTCCGCAATAACACACTAGTACAGATCGATAAAAGAGGAAGTCCGTGTAAGATCTACCATATTCGAATTGGATCACGTGAATTCAGGGAAGATTGTACTCGCTCCGGCTCAAAATAGATCGATGTATCTAGACACAATTTAGCATATAGACACATCCAAATTTCCGACATATATTTTGAGACGGAAGGAGTATTATCTTGGCCGGTTTCATCCAACTACCCACCGCGATAAGTTAACACGGCACTGCCGTTCATCCAATTTCTTACAAGTGAAGTTTTGGACCTTATGGGCCACCTCTGTGATGCGATTTGTCGTCACCTTAGTAAAGATTTTGAAGCTAACATTTAGAAAACATATTGATCTAAATTGCTGAATTTGAACCACATTTTCCTTTTTAGGTAAAAGAGTAATCACACCAAAGTTCACCTTAAAAAGGGGTAATTCCTTCTCATGCAAACATGCAAAAAGGTCCATACGGTAATTTTTAATTACATCCTAGAAAGTATTTAGTAAATCTCAGCCGGGAACCCACATGGTCCAGGAGCTTTGTTATGTTCCATATGAGAAATTGCTTCAAAGATTTCTTTCTCATAAATTTCGGTTGTAAGGATAGCATTCTCACTAAACAGTTAAACATGCCGAAAGTGCATAAGCAAAATTATTACAAATTCGCATGTCACGACAATCCGGCTAGCTCAATCTTTGATGTCTGCTTGAACAAATGTAATATATAATTCTCTAAGTAAATACTTCAGATATAGCGTTCACATGATTTGGCATACTTGATTTTGGTCGAGATTAAACCCTCTAGGTGCAACCTGCAAAAGCCGATACCAGATGCGTGGTCACCGAGCACTTTATTCATTGCATCTGTACATGTACCATAATAATGGTCGTAGATTTGTAGTACCGGTGCTCCTCTTAACTTGTTGAAGCGGAAAAGCAGTTTCCATCCGTCGTGGAACACTCTCAAAGGCATCATCTGGTAATACGTGGATGGGTGCAAGGGTATCTTATACGCTTTGACCCATAGACTCTTGTCAGAGTCGGTTAGGATCCATATGTTAGTATATCCAACGTGAGCATAACGACGAATCCCTGGTTCAACCATGCACAAGGCACCATTGAGCTCGCCTAAGCTGATTTCAGGCCGCCCAAGTTTCACATTTGGTGGGCCTTTGATCCTGCTATTATTCCACTCCTCCGTCTGGAGGTCAAAGCGGAGGACACTGCCTGCTGCATCCGGTAGCGCCACCGCTAGGAAATGCAGGATACCGTTGATCGCTGGAGTGTAGTTGTCACGACTGTGAAAGTCTCTACGGGATGGGAATGATTTCCTCGACCTCCACCCCTCACCGCCGTCTCCTAGAGTGAATAGCTCACAGCGACGGAATCCAAAGCGCGCCACCTTGTAAGCACCGGAGGGAACGGCGCGACCGCAGCCCCATGTTCTGTCGGTTCCCGGGTGTGTGACGAGAACCTTCATGGTCGTGACGTCGATCATCCCGACGGCGGGGGCGCCCATTGAATAGCCGGTAACACATAGGACGTCGTCGGTGGGACTCATGCACACAGGTGTCCAACCATACCCCGTGTAGTTGACGACCCTCACGACGCTGCCATCCATATTAATAAGCCGCAGGTTTGACTCGCTATAGGAGCCGATGACGAGGAGCTGCTCGGCGGGGCGGGACTGCTGCGCGGTGATGAAGACGGGGTCCGAGATGATTGCACGCCATCCTCTCGACACACATTGGAACCGGCAGAGGGACTTCACCGGGACCCTAGAAAGGATCTCAAAGATGACGTCGTTAGGCAGGAACTCCGCCGCCGTGCTTGTTGACGGAACCCGTAGCAGCAGCTCGTGCGCCCGGCGATGAAGGCACGGCAACGAGGAGAACGCGATCCCCATCTGTTTTGGCTCTGTTCCCGGCCCTGGCGATTTGGCAACCTGGACAGATTCGAGATCGATTGCTGGAGGCCTTGTGGTTCGAGGGTAGTGAGATCACCTGCGTGCGCGTCAGCTGCTCCATATATATAGGTTTTAGTTGCTTGTGCGCGCGGACGGAACCCGATATTTGGATGGAATCGGATAAATTGCATATGCGTCGTGCTTTGAAAAACAGATTTCACGTACGTACGGGAATCTTACATATACTCCGACGATAGCATATCGGATTCGGAAAGCGAGTTGACCGCATGCGTGCCGTTAATTACATATATATACAGGGGGTGTGCCGTCACACAATACTAGAAACGTCACGCTATTCCTTTCGTTCGGGAAAAACAAAATCGGAGATGGAGGCTTGTACAACCAAAACGACGAATCGAGAGACACCCGCGCAGGGTCGAGATGCCAGGCCTTGCATTCGTATGCTGCCTTAGTTCGAGGTTACTGATGAGATCACCGGACACGACGTAATCCGGCAAGGCACATATATAGGCTTGAGCTGTGTTTGCGGACTGAATCCGATGTCTAGATATGGACTCGGATGTACTTTTATGTCATATATGCGTCGTGCTTTTTTCGGAAAGAGAGATTGCATGGGAATTTTACTTTGGCTAGGCACACTGTCCGGTCACATCCACTAAGAAAACAAACATAATCCGGAACAGTATACAGTTCGTCTCATATCTAGCTAGATGGGGCCACTTTGCCGTGTGTTTTTTTATCGTTGCCGTGTACAATTGCTTTGCCGTGTGCCACCTCTGTACCGTGTCTGCTCCCTTTGCCGTGTGTCATCTGGGACATACCACACTGCAGAGTACGCTCCTTTGCCGTGTGTCTCAACTGAACTACACACGGAAGACTACCCTCCTTTGCCGTGTGTCTCATCTGGACTACACACGGCAAAGGTTGTCTGCCCCAGCACCGCTGCACAGCCTGCTGCCACCTGTCCCCTTTGCCGGGCAAAGTGACCATTTGGCACTTTGCCGTGTGTATACACACGGCAAAGGCCCTTTTATTTTCCTTTTTTATTTGTTTTTTTCTACATCCCTGCATTTAAAACAACAGTTGATATATATGACAGCAAATATATGATCCAAACAAGAAACTATGCTCCAAGCAAACATACACATTATCCAAACATATGATCCAAGCACTCATATACATCACAAACATATGATCCAAGCACTCATACACATCACATGATCCAAACATATGATCCAAGCAAATATATGATCCAAACAATCACATATGATTCAAGCACGACGAAGGTCGATGTCCTTGATGCACTCGATGGCCACCACATATCCACATCCTACACGGTCGAAAGCAAAATAGTGAGATTCGCATGACAAATTGTATGGCTAAATTTTCACAAGTGTAGTAGTGGCAATGTAGAAACATAGAAATATACAACTTGGCAATGGCATACAAAACTAGTATTGATCGACTTTCAAGGCAAGTTGATGCAAATGACAATTACATGTGATTTTGACAAGTCTCGTGGCAAGTTGATGAAAATGACAAGTAAATTTTGACAATTGTCATGGCAAGGCTAAATTTTCTACAAGTATCATCGCATGGCTAAATTTTCTACAAGTGTGATGGAATGGCTAAATTTGACAAGTGTAGGAGAACTAACCGTGATGCACACATGATGACCACAACCTCAAAACCCTCGTACAAGGTCAAAAGCACAATCATGAGACTCTCCAAGTGTATCGAGTACCGATATCGAGTGATGCACAAGGTCAAGTGTAGGAGAACTAACCTGGAGGACTCTGATCCAGCCTCCGGACGACCGACGGATTGTTGACGGTGAAAGGCGACTAGTTGTTCGATCCACCGTCCGATCCACCAGGCGGCGCCTGGTTGTTCGACCCACCAGGCGGTATCAAATTGGCCAACTACACCATAGAAAATTGTGAGCATTAGACAATAAAAAAATATTGAAAATTACGAGCATTAGACAATAAAGACATGTGATCACTTACCCACGGGAAGGCGAAAGAAGGAGTAGGAAGAGAACCTGGTGGAGCAGTCATGAGCATTTGGTGTGCCATCCACTGCGTCATCTGATGTTGTCGCTCCAGCATCACCTGCTGCTGGCTAAGCTGCTGCTCCAGCTGTAGCTGTCGCTGCTTAGCCGCCTCTCTGCTTGCCCTCTCAGCGGCCATCTCCTCCTACGTCGTGTAGCCACGATGTCATGAACATTGCAATGTAAAACATGTAGTAAAACAAAGATGACTAAGGAAGAAGAACATACTCGTAACTGGTCGACAGCTATAACCGAAGGCCGTGGACAGGTCTCTACGGCAGGCATGGAGCTCGTCCTGCCATGCCGGACCTGGCGCATAGATGGAACAATCCTAGGGTTGACGGGCCCGTCAGCAATCCATAGGCGGCCATTCCTCTGGCCCTGTCCCGCCAGCACGGCAACCTCAGGATCGAAGGGGGCGGTGTCAGGGTTGGAATCTTTGCCGTGCACCTGCTTGTACTTCTCGGGGTACTTCGTACCCCGGATCTTGGCTCCCTCATTGATCCACGAGGATCCGTCCACAGGCTCGTCCAAGGTGCGCATCTTCTTCCAAATGGCAAACATGGACGGCTCCACACCTGTCTTTACTTTCTGCAAATGAGAGGGCAAAGATAAGTGAAGGGGGACTCCCTTGCGGAGTAAAGAATAACATGAGAAGAAAAAATAAAGAAAGCATTTGCTCACCTCTTTTTGCCTGACAAGGGCGAGGGGGATGCTGCCTTGGCGGTGTGATCCACCCTTCATCTCCTCTCGCCGCTTCTTTGCGGCCTCGTGTCTCTTGAGGTACTCGGCGTGTGTCCACTACGCTACCATCCCCGTGAAGCACCTCGTGTCATTACCGACAAACTGAGGAGGGTTCTACATCCACAAGGTATAGGTATTAGTACAACATGAAATAGATGAAGGTCAAGAAATCAATAAAACAGAAACACAACTACCTGCAAGTACTGCCATGGCTCGAAGAGCATGTCCCGGGCTTGACTCTTGTTCATCCAGATCTTACGATTGCCATATCCCACGAAACCATTCCCGTCAGGCTTAGGCTGGAGAGCTTCTAACTCAGCCTTGATTTCCTTTCCCATCTTCAGACGTGGCTTTGGATCATGGACAACACGACCTTTCTTGAACCTCTTTTTATCATCCCTGTATGGATGATTCGGCTCAAGGAACTTTCGATGTTCATCAAAGCAGGAATACTTGCCTCCCTTCGACAACCAGAAGAAAGTCAGATCCTGCATGCACACTGGGCAAAGCCACTTCCCATGTGTACACCAGTCGTAGAACAACGCACGTGCTGGTAGGTCATGCAGGGAGGTGTGGTACCAGACATACATATCGAAGTGCTCCTTGTTTGCGGCGTCATATGTTCGGATCCCGCGACCTTCCCAGCCACAAAACAAATCATCCACCAGCGGTTCTAGATACACATACATGTTCTTACTAGGGTATTTAGGTCCGAGGATTATCATCGACACAAACATGTTCTCTGATCTCATGTAGATGCCAGGGGGAAGTTCATGGGAATAACAAACACTGGCCAACAGCTGTATACTGCAGCCGACATACTATATGGATTGAATCCACCGGTTGATATGGCAACTGCTACGCTCCTCTTGTCACCGGCTTTCTCAGGATATTTCTTGACAAACTTCTTCCATGCACTACCATCCGACGGATGTATCATCTTGTCGGTGTATCTATTCCCTTCTACTGCCCACTGCATCTGCTGGGCAGTATCCTCGGTCATGAAGAGCCGTTGGATCCTCGGTAGCACTGGAAGATACCGGAGGATGTTTTGGGCAACCCCGGTCTGCCTCTTCTGACCATCACCATTGAGATTGACCTCAAAGTACCTAGAGTATTTGAAGTGGATAAAATAATTTGTCTTAGCATGCTCCTTTCTGAATAGCATGCATCCCTTCGGACAAGCATGTATCGGCTCATATGACATCTTAAGGTCACGGAGGAGTTTGCTCGAATAGTAGAAGTTCTCCGGCAAGAGGTGCCCTTTCGGCAGAATGCTGCCAACAACGGCGAGCATATCATCAAAGTCATCTCTGGTCAAGTTCCTGTGGCTCTTGAAGGCCAAAAGGCGAGCGATGGCATCCAGTTGGCTAACATTTGTATGTGCATGAAGGGGTCTCTGCGAGGCAAACGAAGTCTCGTAGTACTTTGTCGTGTTTTTTCCTCCGGCTCCTCACTTGTCTCCGCCTCCTGAGGTGTCTCCGTCTCTACATGAGGGCTTTCAGGCGCATTAGCATTCACAAAGTTGTCTATGCACCTATCAAAACCAGCATCTTATTCCCCCTTGGCTGACTTTGCTGCTGCTCTGCCGTGACTCCCTCCTAGCACGTTTCGCTAACTTTTCACTATGGAAAATCCAAGTCTTGTAGGAAGGTGTGAACCCATAATTGACCAGGTGCCTACTAACATCATCCTTCGAATGTGTATTCAGGTTCTTGCATCTTTTATAGGGGCAGAAAATTTTTCTGGGTCTGGTGGGGACAGCAAACGCCTGGTTCATGAAGTCCTCGGCATTTTCTTTCCATTCCATGGTAAAGTCCCACTTACTGACATAGCCCTCATACATCCAGTCACGATTCTTCATCCTTTAATCAGTACCAAAATAGACATATACAATGTTTTCAATTAATCATGCCATATAAATAAATCTGGTATTAGTTCGGTTAATTTCAGCAAACATAAATTTTACGTCATGCATATATCCACTTATCTCTCTAATAGGTAAAGAGGGTCCTAGCAGCCGCCGGATCTGTAGATTGAATATGTTCTCCCTGCTCTACCCCGATCCGAGACAGAATTTCGGCAGCACCTCCCCGCTGCTCTTCCGATACACGTCTCGACAAAAAGCCGAGAGGGATGTGCATCCGGAGAACAACGGGGAGGCGTTGCCTAAATCCTGTCTCGGACCGGAGTAGAACAGGAAAAACATACCCAACTACGCATCCGCCGGCTGTCCCGATAAATGCCATAAGAGTTACGGTTCATAATATGCGAGACCACTAATGCATATTTATCTGCGTAACCCTTATGGCCAGGAAGAGACGCCTAGGTAACGCGGCAGACTTGGTGATCTAGACACGAAAATAACCCTAGGTACAATAGAGGAGAATAGATTTTTACCCTCGAAGCATGATCGAGAGGTGAAGAAGATCAGCGACCCTCCCGCAAAATGCCCTATGCCGTCGACAGCCCCACCCTCAAACTCAATAGATATCCTGCATAAAAAAAGAATTACTAACATACACATGTATTCATATATGCAGGGATATATAGCAAGACGGTATGTGCTTGTAGTGGCAGGAAAGAAATCAACAACGTGATGTTGGTAGCATGGTATAGGAACACAAATGCAAGCAAATCGAAAACAATAAAAATACAAGTGCATGCAGCACATAGGTTGATAGATATGGCAGGCTGATGCCCTTCTTCAGCTCAGGATTTTGGGGGGCAGAACTCCTGGCAGAGTCGTGCACACCCCAGATATCCAAGTGGTGACTTGATAAGGCAATTGGTACCACATATGCCGGCACAACCGTTGGAGCAAAACAACGCGCAGCCTTCTGTACACCTGGCCTCCCCCAGTCCCGGTACCTGGGCAAGGCAGTTCTTACCGCATATGCCAAGGCATCCTACGCAATCCGGACTGTTGGGAGGGCATTGGGCCACCGCCGGCTCAGCTATCAGCAGCTGCCCCGCGAAGAGGACCAATAGGAGAATACTTGCCACCTTCAGCGCGGCGCAGGAGTTAGAACCCATGGTGATTGATGGAGTGCGAGAGATCGATCGTACTACTTATTACTGTTATTGTGTGTCGTCTGGTTTGATGAAATGAGATTAGGGCAAGAGGCTCATGTTTTATAGCTATCTAAGCAAGGCTGCTCGCCCACCGGCCAGAGATCTGGAAAGATCAAGACTAATTCAATTATCTTGGTTGTTGATTATCGATACTGCTGCATTTCTCACGATAGCATTATAGTACCAGCCTTACTATGTCACTCTCTCTCTCTCTCTAGATAATCTAAAAAAACACTCTCTATGTGAGTGCAGCCATATATGTACCTCCTCCGGTTATAGTAAGCCAATGGTGGCCAACATGACATTATCTTATTTGATCGTGCATACTAGTTACTATTATTTTCAAAGTTATTTTGGTGGCTCCTAGCACATAGGTTACTTCACTAAGTGATATACCAAACTTCTTTTTTCCTGCTGCAGTAGTCTAGATATCGTATTGCTAAAACAATATGAGTAAACAGAGCTCATGGGCGCACATTTTCCCTCTAGAAATTCAGGACCTTATTTTAGTTAAACTTCATCTGTTGGCACGATGTAAAGAAACCGACGTTTTTTAGAAAATATTCGAATAACCATAATTAGTGGTGCACTCTCGGTCTAACGATTGTATCTGACCTAAATCACTCGGTTCAATTCAATTTCGAGATCAGCAGACTACCAATAAAATAAAATTCAATAAACAATGAACTGAAAAAAAAGAAAAAAAATGGACTTACCTTGTTCGGTACACCGGTGGAGGAGATGGGGGCGACGACGAGGTGGAGAGGAGCCGCCAGCCGGAGCTCCGCCCGCCCACGCGAGTCGGCCGACCCTCTGCCGAGCAAGGGCGACCAGCACGGCGGCCGGGGCGGCGCAGCCGATGCGCGGGGTCGGGGCAGCGCAGTCGGCCGCGGGCAGGGTAGATAGGGGGCGGGCTCAGGGCCGGCTGAGATGGGGGAGGGGCCGGCGGCGGGGTGCTGGGCGGCGGCGGGGTGCAAGGCGGCGGAGGGTGTGAGGACGAGCTAGCAGCTCGCAGCGACGCGTCCGTGGATAGGGTTAGACGGGGGGGGGGGCACGTGCGGGTAGTGCTGGACGGACACCCCATTGCCGTGTACCAGCAAAAAAAACACGGCAAAGGTGTCTTTGCCGTGTACCAGCGCAAAACACACGGCAAAGGAGGCTTTGCCATGTGTTTTTCCCTTTGCCGTGTGCTTTTAGTAATTTCTTATTTTCTTTCCATTTTTTCTTTCAATTGTATTAATTTTTTAGAGTACTTTTTGTTGACTATTTGTTACTATTAGTTGTGACAATGTGTATACACATACTTTTTGCGATATGACAATGTGTGAGACGAAAGTCAAGGGGGTAGACGATCTGAGGCCCGCGGATCAAGGTTCCGCAGGAAGAAGCGCTTCGGGGCATCGGAACACCTCCGAACCATGCATGTGACCCTAGCATGTGTAATGAAGTGTGGTGGCATGCTCAAAACTCCTAAACCTGGTTACCAAGTGTGACCCCCTTCGTAGACATGCGATGTCCCCTAAAAACGAAGTGTCTGCAATCTGACTATTAGGGGGAAACTCCCCGTTTCGGTGAAACCGGGGTAGATCTTGTCACAACATGTTCGCAAACATGGTTTTACATCATCACATGACCTAACCAAGAACAAAACAAGAGGGATACACTGGGCTACCCATGTCTGAAGAAAGTCTAGGGGGGTAGACGATCCGAGGCCCGCGGGTCAGGGTTCCGTAGGAAGAAGCGCTTCGGGGTCGGAACACCTCCAAACCATGCATCGGATTGAAGAATGTGTAATGAAGTGTGGTGGCATGCTCAAAACTCCTAAACCTGGTTACCAAGTGTGACCCCCCTTCGCAGACATGCGTTGTCTCCTGAAAACGAAGTGTCTGCAATCTGACTATTAGGGGGAAACTCCCCGTTTCGGTGAAACCGGGGTAGATCTTGTCACAACATGTTCCCAAACATGGTTTTACATCATCACATGACCTAACCAAGAACAAAACAAGAGGGATACACTGGGCTACCCATGTCTGAAGAAAGTCTAGGGGGGTAGACGATCCGAGGCCCGCGGGTCAGGGTTCCGTAGGAAGAAGCGCTTCGGGGTCGGAACACCTCCAAACCATGCATCGGATTGAAGAATGTGTAATGAAGTGTGGTGGCATGCTCAAAACTCCTAAACCTGGTTACCAAGTGTGACCCCCCTTCGCAGACATGCGTTGTCTCCTGAAAACGAAGTGTCTGCAATCTGACTATTAGGGGGAAACTCCCCGTTTCGGTGAAACCGGGGTAGATCTTGTCACAACATGTTCCCAAACATGGTTTTACATCATCACATGACCTAACCAAGAGAAAAAATAGAAAGGGCTACACCGGGCTAACCCTGTCAGAAGAAAGTCTAGGGGGTAGAGGATCCGAGGCCCGCGGATCAGGGTTCCACAGGAAGAAGCGCTTCGGGGCATCGGAACACCTCCAAACCATGGATGTGACCCTAGCATGTATAATGAAGTATGGTGGCATGCTCAAAACTCCTAAACCTGGTTACCATGTGTGACCCCCTTCACAGACATGCGTTGTCCCCTAAAAACAAAGTGTCTGCAATCTGACTATTAGGGGGAAACTCCCCGTTTCGGTGAAACCGGGGTAGATCTTGCCACAACATGTTCCCAAATATGGTTTTACATCATCACATGACCTAACCAAGAACAAAACAAGATAGGGCTACACCGGGCTACCCCTGTTAGAAGAAAGTCTAGGGGGGTAGACGATCTGAGGCCCGCGGATCAGGGTTCCGCAGGAAGAAGCGCTTCGGGGCATCGGAACACCTCCAAACCATGCATGTGACCCTAGCATGTGTAATGAAGTGTGGTGGCATGCTCAAATCTCCTAAACCTGGTTACCAAATGTGACCCCCTTCGCAGACATGCGATGTCCCCTAAAAACAAAGTGTCTGCAATTTGACAATTAGGGGGAAACTCCCCGTTTCGGTGAAACCGGGGTAGATCTTGTCACAACATGTTCCCAAACATGGTTTTACATCATCACATGACCTAACCAAGAACAAAACAAGAGAGGGCTACACCGGGGTACCCCTGTCAGAAGAAAGTCTAGGGGGGTAGACGATCCGAGACCCGCGGATCAGGGTTCCGCAGGAAGAAGCGCTTCGGGGCATCAGAGCACCTCCAAACCATGCATGTGACCCTAGCATGTGTAATGAAGTGTGGTGGCATGCTCAAACCTCCTAATCCTGGTTCCCAAGTGTGACCCCCTTCGCAGACATGCGATGTCCCCTAAAAACGAAGTATGTGCAATCTGACTATTAGGGGGAAACTACCTGTTTCGGTGAAACCAGGGTAGATCTTGTCACAACATGTTCCCAAACATGGTTTTACATCATCACATGACCTAAGACCTAACCAAGAGCAAAACAAGAGAGGGCTACACCGGGTTACCCCTGTCAGAAGAAAGATAGGGGGTAGACGACCCGGTGCCCGCGGATTAGGGTTTCGTAGCAAGAAGTGCTTCGGGGTATCATAACACCTCCAAACCATGCATGTGACCCTAGAATGTGTAATAAAGTGTGGTGGAATGCTCAAACCTGCAAAACCTGGTTCGCAAGCGTAACCCCTTCGCAGACATGCGTTGTCCCCTAAAAACGAATTATCTACAATCTGACTATTAGGGGGAAACTCCTCGTTTCGGTGAAACCAGGGTATATCTTGTCACAACATGTTACCAAACATGGTTTTACATCATCACATGACCTAACCAAGAAAAAAACAAGAGAGGGCTACACCGGGCTACCCCTGTTAGAAGAAAGTCTAGCAGGGTAGACGATCCGAGACCCGCGGATCAGGGTTCCGCATGAAGAAGTGCTTCGGGGCATTGGAACACCTCCAAACCATGCATGTGACCCTAGCATGTATAATGAAGTGCGGTGGCATGCTCAAACCTCCTAAACCTGGTTCCCAAGTGTGACCCCCTTCGCAGACATGCGATGTCCCCTAAAAACGAAGTGTCTGCAATCTGACTATTAGGGGAAACTCCCCGTTTTGGTGAAACCGGGGTAGATCTTGTCACATCATGTTCCCAAACATGGTTTTACATCATCACATGACCTAACCAAGAACAAAAAAAGAGGCTACACCGGGCTACCCCTGTCAGAAGAA
Organism: Avena sativa; assembly: GCA_916181665.1. Classification (NCBI taxonomy): domain Eukaryota; kingdom Viridiplantae; phylum Streptophyta; class Magnoliopsida; order Poales; family Poaceae; genus Avena; species Avena sativa. The sequence continues at coordinate 16,121,767 of OV702291.1, read as the reverse complement.
AGTCTAGGGGTAGAGGATCCGAGGCCCGCGGATTAGGGTTCCGCAGGAAGAAGCGCTTCAGGGCATCGGAACACCTCCAAACCATGGATGTGACCCTAGCATGTGTAATGAAGTATGGTGGCATACTCAAAACTCCTAAACCTGGTTACCATGTGTGACCCCCTTCGCAGACATGCGCTGTCCCCTAAAAACAAAGTGTCTGCAATCTGACTATTAGGGGGAAACTCCCCGTTTCGGTGAAACCGGGGTAGATCTTGTCACAACATGTTCCCAAATATGGTTTTACATCATCACATGACCTAACCAAGAACAAAACAAGAGAGGGCTACACCGGGCTACCCCTGTTAGAAGAAAGTCTAGGGGGCGGTAGACGATCCGAGAGTCGCAGATCAGGGTTCTGCAGGAAGAAGCGCTTCAGGGCATCGAAACACCTCCAAACCATGCATGTGACCCAAGCATGTGTAATGAAGTGTGGTGGCATGCTCAAACCTCCTAAACCTGGTTCCCAAGTGTGACCCCTTCACAGACATGTGTTGTCCCCTAAAAACGAAGTGTTTGCAATCTGACTATTAGGGGGAAACTCCCCGTTTCGGTGAAACCGGGGTAGATCTTGTCACAACATGTTCCCAAACATGGTTTTACATCATCACATGACCTAACCAAGAGAAAAACAAGAGAGGGCTACACCGGGCTACCCCTGTCAGAAGAAAGTCTAGGGGGGTAGACGATCTAAGGCCCGGGGATGAGGGTTCCGTAGGAAGAAGCGCTTCGGTGCATCGGAACACCTCCAGACCATGCATGTGACCCTAGCATGTGTAATGAAGAGAGGTGGCGTCCTTAAACCTCCTAAACCTGGTTCCCAATTGTGACCCCCTTCGCAGACATGCGCTGTCCCCTAAAAACGAAGTGTTTGCAATCTGACTATTAGGGGGAAACTCCCTGTTTCGGTGAAACCGGGGTAGATCTTGTCAGAACATATTCCCAAACATGGGTTTACATCATCACATGACCTAAACAAGAACAAAACAAGAGAGGGCTACACTGGGTTACCCCTGTCAGAACAAAGTCTAGGGGGGTAGACGATCCGAGACCCGGGGATCAGGGTTTGACCATAGTTTCAAATGACCATAACTAAATTAAAAAAAATCAAAAAAATGCGAGACCTTCGCGTGGTGTTATATTATGTGAGTTAGTTGGGAGGAAAAATATTAAACTTGGTATATTGATTATGTCTCAAAAAAACTTTCACAAAATGGCCTATCTCATTCGAGGTTTTCTGGCTTTTGGTTCAAATGACCAATGCTATGGCCAGAATCGCGACATAATTTGTGATAATGTTACCATATTGTGCATGCATGTGCATAATGAGATGGCAAACAATGTTGCAGGAGGAAGTTTTCCTTTTCAACGCATGGAAAAGCCATTTTCTATTTTCGGAGCGCAAAAATCTGGGCGTTTTGTGAAGCAACACCAAACGGTGAATACAAAAATGCTGCCACCCATTTTTCAAAAATAGTACACCACCTTATATGGAAAATGTCCCAACCAGGTATTCTTAAAACTTTCCCATCCACCCCTCGTGAAAAAGACAATTTTTTGCCGAATCAGTAGGAAATGGGTCAGATATGAACTGCAGGTAGATGAGCTGATGCTCATATTTTTTTGTAAAAATCATTTTTAGGTTGACAATATGATGTTTCTTCAGAGATCCAATGCAAGTTTAGCCAGGCTCAGCCCCGAACTAAGAATCTTCATACTCGTCATTATGACCATAGATTGATGGAGGTAAGAAATAAAAAAAGTTCGTTTGCCGTGTATGATGCATAAAGCACACGGCAAAGGCATATCTTTATCGTGTGTCTAACTGCAGGGACACACGGCAAAGGACCACCGTCAGTCGGCTCGCCTGGGTGGGCCGTGGGCCCCACCTCTTGCCGTGTGACTGGCTTTGCCGTGTGCCGCCTTTTGTGTTTGCCGTGTCTGCTTTCTTTGCCGTGTGTCTTGTTTTGTCTTTTCCGTGTGCCTTTTCTTTGCCATGTGTTTTATCAGGAATATACCGTGTGGGTTGTCTTTGCCGTGTGCTTCTGGACCCCCTCACGGCAGAGAAAATCTCTGCCGTGTTCCTAGGTGTTTGGCACACGGCAAAGGACAGGGTCGACGGCAAAGAAATTTTTTTCCGTAGTGTTCATAGCTTGCACCAGGTTGAGAGAATCAGACTCGATAATGACTCTTGTCATACCCCATTCAACCGCAGCATGGGCAGCCTCCTCGCAGGCGATAATCTCAGAGCATGCCACACTTTGTGACGTGGAGCAACACTCCTGCTCCCGATCCCCTAATACTTCCAGTAAGGTCCCTCACAACGAAACCCCAGCCTCCAGTTTTTGTATTAGCATGGTATGCGCCATCGAAATTAATCTTAAGATCACTCCCCGCAGGCGCCTGCCATCCTCTCTCCACATTCTTCTGCCCCTCTGACTGTTGTTTTTTCAATACTGTGCAGACTCTACCGCCCAATATCGCACTTGGGACACCACACTGTCATGTTCTGCAACATTCTCCTTCGCATTAATCTTGTTTCTTCTATTCCACCAACGCCACAACAAGCATGCGATCATGGTACATTTCCCAGCCTACAAGTTCAGTAGCTGATGTATGACATTCCTTGCGTTTGGACAAGTGCAGAGGTCCATTCTCTCCTTTTCCAGATTCAGCTCACGCCATATCTTAGTCACCTCTTTGCACCTCAAAAAACAAGTGAGCCCCATCCTCATCAAGCCTTTGGCAGCAGATGCATTTTGTATCACACTCCATTCCTCTCCTTTTTATGTTCATTTTAAGAGGGAGACTGTTATGAGCAAATCGCCATATAAACTGCTGCACTTTTGGAGGGCACTGCATTTTCCATATCCTTTCCCACTGCAGACTGTCATTGCTTGTCCCAGAAGTAGACTGTGGCGAGCCATCTCTTTTGTTGACATATAGTTTATATGCCGATTTGACACTGAACAAGCCCTTGCTCTCATAACGCGAAGCTATAAAATCTTCCAAGTCGTCACGGATTGGTGTGGCTAAGATAACAGCCGCATCTATCTCCTAGAAATTATCTCTGACGAGCTCTTCATCCCATTGGCCAGTGATCGGGCTGATGAGTTCGTTAACTTTCGTTATCACCCGCAGCCCCTTTGGCGTGATAGGCCGAACAGCATCATCCCGTGGAAGCCACTGGTCCGTCCAAATATTTACCAATGATCCATCTAGATGGGACTCAGATGCTGATATCGGAGTTGTCCCAGGATTACAGTTACGAACAACTAGGGGCGTGTTTGGTTTTTCATGGAGGCTCTTCTTGCATCTCATCCGAAGAAATAAACCAGTTTTGTTTTTCAGGCTGCATGCGTTTTCCGTATGTCATCAAACTTAAGGCAGGCCAAAAGTTAGCCCACTAGAAACGATGATATCGGCCATTTTCATGGATTTCCGAGCCAGGCTCCAGCGAGCGTCGGGTGTCTCGCGGTTGCACACATTGGGAAGCGTAGCAGACGGTACATTTTGGCATAAATTCCACTCCACTTCCCTAACCGCCCACTCCAGCCCCTCCCACCCATTTCGGCCTGTGTGGGGCGGTTCTGCTAGACGGTCACCACCCACAAAGCACAACCAGCCTACTCCGGCAAAGGGGTGCTGCTTCCGATTCGTCTTTCGTGACCTTTCCATTTTCATTTCTGCTATTATACTCTTATAGACGACGTTGATCGGTGACGTCACTACGATCATAGGGAACCGTGACCCTCCCCACCTACCCCGTGCCCCCTCCCCCTCTGAGGGCGATGGGCGCAGCCCTCTTGCACTCCGGCCTCCTAGCCACCTCCTTCCTCCCCCATTGCCGTCGCCGGCGGGGCTTGCCGGGCGGCGCAACACCGGCGGTTGTCCTCTCCTCGCGCCATAGGAGGCAGTTGGGGCCGGCCCTCCTCTCCGGCAATGGTGCTCCTCGGGAAGCTGCAGATGACTGAAAAGGGGTCTTTTAGGGTACCTTTAGATGGATAATAGCCATCCATTTTCGTGAATCTAAAAGTCCATATCAATTTATACCGGGGTTAAATTCGTGACTAGTATTATTATACTAGTATAACTTTAAGGGTGAATTCGGTAGACCACTGAAAGTATCCTGTACGCGAGAAAGAAGCGGCCCAACAGAGCCCAGCATCTCAGGCAATGGAAAAATCAACATGACTATAACTGTTCGTGCCGCCGTGATCTAGAGGTTCTCAACGAGTTGTTCCTCCACGTCCTCCCGATGAAGGCCAGCTCGCTGCTCAGTGCTTCCAGGTACTCGACTGCATCACTTGTGAGGCTGTGGCACCTTGGCTGAGTCGGCACTGCTGCGCCCTGCCAAACGGTAGGAGGAGCAGGGCGCAATGTTGCTTGGAAGAGACAAGTGGCGGTGATATCTGATGAGAGAAGCCGCGTCTACACAGAACGACGACGATACTGCTATTGGTTGCGTAGTACGAGGACGGTGGAGACGTCGGAGGACCCGACATGCGTCCACAGCGGCGGACACGATGCTCAAATTGTTCTGTATTAAAATTAGTTATCGTTGCACACTATGATTAGATTGTAGGTTTAGAACAATGACTTGATTTTATCATTTCATTGCTTGTTGTATTTGTTACCGAGCAATGGCTTGATTCCTGGTTTCGAATGGTTTTTTTTGAAATGGGGTTGGACCCCGGCCTCTGCATCCATGGATGCACACAACCCTTTATTACGAAGTACCAAGTGTGTAACGGTTATAGCTCACGGATCAGCATGGATCAGAGAGGGTTGATACAAACACCAACCATCTGAAAACGACAAGAAGTCTAAAACAGCATAACATACAGTAGCTAGACATCTCTCATTCTACTAGTATGCCGCCACGAAGCCTGGTAGTAAATATCATATGCGACCATCACTAGATGGTTGCATCCAGAAACCATCATTGCACGTTGATGCTCTAGGAGGAGGAAAGCCCAGAGTTGGATCCAATGAGACGCCGACATAATAACATGCAAAAAAGATTAAACTCGAGCCTTGTTAAAAATAATATCATTGCGACATTTTCAAATGGACCAACATAAAGCTGATACCCCTATAGGTATTCTACCTTTGGTATCCCTATCTATCACATTCAACCAATTTCCAAACATATTAGCAATATTGGTTGGTGGTGGAAGATCATACGTAAAGAAAACAATACGCCAAATAATTCTAGCAAAGGGGCATATAAGAAAAAGGTGTTCAATAGTTTCTTCACCATCACAAAAACAATCCCATACCAATTCCTTCTTGAAAGATTATCCTTAGTCAACTACAAATTTTTATTTAAAAACCACATGAAAATCTTAATCTACATGGAATGATTCAGTTCTCTTTAACTTATTATCGTCACCAGAGAAGCCCAAGATCATATGTGAAGAAAATTTAGACGACCCCTGGATTAGCTGGCAGAACCATCAGGGCGGAGGCGTCCATGGCGGAGGAATGAGTTGGAGGAGTAATCAGGTGAGTAGTGGCGGCGGCAGCGCTGGAGTAGCACGGCAAGGTAGGAACCGCCGGCGCCTCGGCGCCTGCGCTCGCGCAAAGTTTGGAGCAGGCGTGAGGGAGAGATGCCGATGTGGCGAGCCGGCGGCGGCGCAAGCGGCGGCTGTCGAGGTCCAGGTCGAGCGAAGGTAGCTTGGGAACTGCAAATTATTCGGAATGACGGCGTTCGGTATGGGCTGGGCATCACCTAGGCCTAATCTTTATCAGCAGGTCGTGAAAAAATTCCCCAGCGAGTTGTCTAAATTACCCACGCTTATAAACCGTCGATCAAGTTATACTAGTCCATTCCCTAGCAGTAGTAAAAGGTATCATAAAAATTGCCACTGAAAAAGGAAAGACTGTTGAAGTATAGGGTGGGCTCTAGGCCCATCTAACAATTTCTGAAAATCTCTAAGGGCCCATTCATGCTTGGCAAGGCAAGTGGGGGGAGTTTAGTCCCACATTGCTAGAAGGAGAGGAGCCCCACATGCGCGCTCCTCCTCCGACGCACGCACGTCCGCCTCGCCACGCCTCGCCTCGCCTCGCCTCGTCACGACGCGCGTGCGCGGCGGGTTGCGGGAATCTCGCCGAGCCGATGTGTTCTTTTTATCGCACGGAAACGGGATACAAACGGTTGCAACTGAAATGCTAATGAGGCTTAAACGTTCTGTCTTAGGTGCTGGCGTTACTAGGATTAAACGTTTTGTCTTAAGTGATGGCGTTACTAGTACTTTATTACAGGCGTTTCAGTCCTTCATTGCGGGTGTTTCTTCTTTCCATTGAACCATCCTGGTCTGTGCTTATATACGGAGGAGGTCGTCCTCTCCAGTAGATACAAAACAGAACCATCTGTCTCCCCCCTTATCGTTCCTCTCACTGCTGCTGCCTCCGGTGATCCCACCCCGTCCGCTGCGTACACGGCTGACGGGTGAGCAGGCCTCCGAACCCACGCCCTCTCGAGATCCTGTACGGGAGAGGGGCGATTAGGTTTTTGGGGAGCGTCTCCTACGCGACTGCTCGCCAACGTTCGACTACTTCCACTACATTCTTCATCATCATGGCTACCATTGCTGATCCGGCTGCCACTGAGAACATGGCAGCCGACGAGGCTACCGCCTCTGCTGCCGCGTCCGCTGCTGCTTCGGCCAATTGGCCTACTGGAGGGTACTACATGCTTATCCCTCTTCTGCTAATTTCGATGTGCATAGTACTAGTGATTTCTGTAGATGTCTCTACAATTTGCCTAGTATTGCATAGTTACATAATCAAGTATCAGCGTGTCCACATCATGTTCATGATTTATTCCTAGATTAATATAATCGGAAAAATGCCTAGATTCCTAACAATCCAAAAACCTAATATGTGTAGGCATTTTTCGATTCAAGGTTTTGCTGCTGCACTAAAATCTGCCCCGTTTACGGGGACGTACTTTAAGCGTTGGCAGACAAAAACCACCTTATGGCTTACGGCGATGAATGTGTTCTGGGTCGCCGGTGTCACTCCCACTGGAACGATTGCTCCTGATCAGGAGAAGGCGTTTACGGAGGCCACCGTCGTCTTTGTTGGAGCCGTTCTGAGCGTGATTGGAGATAAGTTGGTTGATACATATTTACATGTGCGGGTCGCCAAGGACTTGTGGGAGGCACTCGAATCCAAATTCGGTGCAACTGATGCTGGGAGCAAGATGTATATTATTGAGCAGTTCCACGATTACAAAATGGTTGAAAACCGTTCTGTATTGGAACAGGCTCATGAAATACAATGCATCGCAAAGGAGCTTGAGCTCCTGAAGTGCGAGTTACCGGGAAAATTTGTCGCGGGATGCATAATCGCTAAGCTCCCAAATTCCTGGAGGAACTTTGCCACCACTCTGAAACATCAGAGGCGTGAATTCTCAGTAGAGGATGTCATCGGCCATCTGAGTGTTGAGCAGAATTCCAGGGCAAAGGACTCGCATGGAAAAGGAGAAGGGACTTCAGTTGCCAATGTGGTACAGAAGAACTTCAACTCCAACAAGTCCAAAGGGAAGATGGGTGTCCAACAAAATACCGACTTCAAGAAGAAGGGTAACAAGACCTTCAAGAAGGATAAGAAGAAGAGTGGCTGCTTTACTTGTGGTTCGGAGGAACATTGGGCTAACAAGTGCCCACACAAGTTTAAGAAGCCAGGGCAGGACTCCAAGACTGCCAACATGATCGTGAGCAACAATGAAAGTGGAGCACTGGGTACGGTAATCTTTTTACTGTTTTCAGTTAACCAGTCTACCGATTGGTGGATTGACACAGGTGCAAATATTCATGTGTGTGCTGACATCTCATTGTTTTCTTCTTATCAGGTCACAGGGAAAGGATCCGTACTGATGGGAAACGGCGCGACTGCTTCTGTTCATGGTGTTGGCACGGTCGATCTGAAGTTTACTTCGGGAAGGATCGTGTAGCTCAAGAATGTGCAGCATGTCCCCGCCATCAAGAAGAACCTCGTTAGTGGCTCCCTTCTCTGCAGAGAAGGTTTTAAGTTGGTCTTTGAGTCTAATAAAGTAGTTGTTACGAAATATGGACTATTTGTTGAAAAAGGTTATGAATGCGGAGGTCTGTTTCGTTTTTCCCTTGCGGATTTTTGTAATAAAGTCGTGAACAATATTCATTCGAATGTTAATGAAACAGAAGTTTGACATTTACGTCTTTGTCACATTGGTTTCGGTTCTATGACGCGGTTAGCAAAACTGAATTTAATCCCGAGTTTCACTTTAGCCAAAGGTTCTAAGTGCCATTCGTGTGTGCAAGCAAAACAACCTCGCAAGCCCCATAAAGCTGCGGAGGAGAGACACTTGGCACCATTAGAACTCATACATTCTGATCTGTGTGAGATGAATGGTGTGTTGACTAAAGCTGGAAAAAGATACTTCATGATACTAATAGATTATTCCACTAGATTTTGCTATGTATATCAACACTAAAAGTGAGGCTCTACACTACTTTAAAATCTATAAAGCAGAAGTTGAGAATCAACTTGAAAAGAAGATTAAACGAATCCGGTCAGATCGTGGTGGAGAGTATTTCTCTAATGAGTTTGATTCTTTTTGTGTGGAACATGGTATTATTCATGAGAGGACGCCTCCCTATTCACCTCAGTCAAATGGGGTTGCCGAACGGAAAAACCGTACTCTAACAGATTTGGTTAACGCCATGTTAGATACATCGGGTTTATCCAAGGCATGGTGGGGGGAGGCTATATTAACATCATGTCATGTCCTGAATAAAGTTTCGACAAAAGACAATGAGATTACTCCCTATGAGCAATGGGAGAAGAGAAGAACAACACTCTCATACTTACGTACATGGGGCTGTTTGGCGAAAGTCAATGTGCCGATCCCCAAAAAGCGTAAGCTTGGACCAAAGACTGTGGATTGCGTTAATTTGGGTTACGCTAAGAAAAGCGTCGGCTATAGATTTCTAGTAGTGAAATCTGAGGTACCTGACGTGGAGGTCGGTACAATTATAGAGTCTAAAGATGCTACATTCTTTGAGGATATTTTTCCTATGAGAGATATGCCAAGCACTTCTAGACAGGAATCAGAAGAGACTCCTGAGCCTGCCATTCCAATGGAATATTATGAAGAAACACCTGATGAAAATCCTGAGGAGGACAACGAGGAAAACCTTGGTAGGGGCAAGAGACAAAGGACTGCAAAGTCCTTTGGTGATGATTTCCTCGTATACCTCGTGGATGATACTCCCACTTTCATTTCGGAACCCTATGCATCTCCAGATGCTGACTACTGGAAAGAAGCGGTCCGTAGTGAGATGGATTCCATCATGGCTAACGGGACATGGGAAATCACTGATCGTCCCTATGGCTGTAAACCTTTAGGATGTAAGTGGGCGTTTAAAAAGAAACTTAGGCCGGATGGTACTATTGAAAAGTACAAGGCTAGACTTGTGGCTAAGGGTTATTCCTAGAAAGAAGAGGAAGATTTCTTCGATACTTATTCGCCTGTGGCCAGACTGACCACCATTCGAGTGTTACTCTCGTTGGTAGCCTCGCATGGTCTTCTTGTCCACCAGATGGATGTTAAGACGGCTTTTCTGAACGGAGAGCTAGACGAGGAAATCTATATGCAACAGCCCGATGGCTTTGTGATAGATGGTCAGGAAGGAAAAGTGTGTAAGTTACTGAAATCTTTATATGGCATGAAACAAGCACCTAAGCAATGGCATGAGAAGTTCACCATAACTTTAACATCTGTCGGCTTTGTTGCTAATGAAGCCGACAAATGTGTATACTATCGCTATGGTGGGGGCGAAGGAGTTATATTGTGCTTGTATGTCGACGACATACTGATACTTGGGACAAACCTCGAAGTCATCGAGGAGGTTAAGTCATTTCTATCTCAGAATTTTGAGATGAAGGATCTTGGTGTGGCTGATGTTATCTTAAACATTAAGCTACTGAGAGATAATGAGGGTGGGATTATGCTTCTGTAATCCCATTATGTTGAAAAAGTTTTGAGTCATTTTGGATATTCGGACTGCAAAATTTCTCCAACACCATATGATCCTAGTGTGCGGATTCGAAAGTTTGAAGGCACAGGTAAGGATCAGCTGAGATATTCTCAGATCATTGGTTCACTCATGTATCTAGCTAGCGCTACAAGGCCTGACATCACGTTTGCTGTGTGCAAACTGAGCCGGTTTGTTTCTAATCCGGGTGATGATCATTGGCGTGCTGTTGAAAGAATTATGCGCTATCTGAAAGGTACTATGAACTATGGACTTCACTATACTGGGCAACCGTCAGTACTTGAATGCTATTGTGATGCGAATTGGATCTCTGATGCTGATGAGATGAAAGCCACAACGGGGTATGTGTTTACCCTTGGAGGTGGTGCTGTTTGCTGGAAGTCTTGCAAGCAAACGATCCTAACGAGATCGACAATGGAAGCAGAATTAACAACATTAGACACATCTGGTGTCGAAGCAGGATGGCTTCGAGATCTTTTGATGGACCTGCCAGTGGTTGAAAAGCCAGTAGCGGCTATTCTTATGAACTGTTACAATCAAACTGTAATTGTCAAGGTAAAAAGTTCAAAGAACAACAAGCAGTCCAACAAACACATAAGAATGAGATTAAAAGCTGTCAGAACTTTAAGAAACTCCGGAGTGATAGCATTGGATTATATCCAGTCGGCTAAGAATCTGGCACATCCCTTTACTAAAGGGCTATCACGTGTTGTGATAGAAAATACATCGAGGGAGATGGGAATGAGACCCACATGAGTTGCCATGGTAGTAACCTCAGAAACTGTATGGCAGGTTGACTTTTGTCTTAATGTGTTCCAAAGCTTCTGTAAGCAAGATGCTATCCTACAGAGCAATCTTTAGAGGAACACACCTATGTGAGCCCGACTGCTGGTCACAGTCTATGAGATTGGGGTGATCTCTAGTAAGCTCATGAATAGGCCAGGAGTATGACTAATATGCTCCACCCGAGGGGTCATCCTTCGGCAGCCTAGTACTGGTAAGACATTTAGTGAAACTCCTTTACGCCAAACTGAAAATTCAAGGCATAGTCCATTGCTTAGTTGTAAAGGAGTGTAGCTATTTGTTCTAGGTGGATGTTCAACCTTAACAGGTCTCCACTGAAAATACAGGTATATCAAAACAGTGTTGGGAACAGAGGACAATACCATGGGCCTTAGGGATATGGTGGGGGATTGTTGAAATATAGGGTGGGCTCTAGGCCCATCTAACAATTTCTGAAAATCCCTAAGGGCCCATTCATGCTTGGCAAGGCAAGTGGGGGGAGTTTAGTCCCATATTGCTAGTGGGGAGAGATGAGCACCAACATATAAGGTGAGCTCTTCTACCATTTGTATGTGGTATGAGAAGAAGGAGAGGAGCCCCAGACGCGCGCTCCTCCTCCAACGCACACACGGCCGCCTCGCCTCGCCTCGTCACGACGCGCGCGCGCGCGTCGCGGGTTGCGGGAATCTCGCCGAGCCGATGTGTTCTTTTTGTCGCACGGAAACGGGATACAAACGGTTGCAACTGAAATGCTAATGAGGCTTAAACGTTCTGTCTTAAGTGCTGGCGTTACTAGGATTAAACGTTTTGTCTTAAGTGATGGCGTTACTAGTACTTTATTACAGGCGTTTCAGTCCTTCATTGCGGGCGTTTCTTCTTTCCGTTGAACCGTCCTGGTCTGTGCTTATATACCGAGGAGGTCGTCCTCTCCAGTAGATACAGAACAGAACCATCTGCCTCCCCCCTTGCCGTTCCTCTCACTGCTGCTGCCTCCGGTGATCCCACCCCGTCCGCTGCGTACACGGCTGACGGGTGAGCAGGCCTCCGAAACCACGCCCTCTCGAGATCCTGTACGGGAGAGGGGCGATTAGGTTTTTGGGGAGCGTCTCCTACGCGACTGCTCGCCAACGTTCGACTACTTCCACTACATCAACGCCTTCTTCATCGTCATGGCTACCATTGCTGATCCGGCTGCCACTGAGAATAGGGCAGCCGACGAGGCTACCGCCTCTGCTGCCGCGTCCGCTGCTGCTTCGGCCAATTGGCCTACTGGAGGGTACTACATGCTTATCCCTCTTCTGCTAATTTCGATGTGCATAGTACTAGTGATTTATGTAGATGTCTCTACGATTTGCCTAGTATTGCATAGTTACATAATCAAGTATCAGCGTGTCCACATCATGTTCATGATTTATTCCTGGATTAATATAATCGGAAAAATGTCTAGATTCCTAACAAAGACACTTGAAGCTGGAGGGGCCGCTCTCTCTTCGGCCATGAAGATTGACAATGCAATCGGCGCCATGATGAACCTTCGAACACAAGCACGCACGCTCCCCTGCTGCAGATGCAGCCACCAACCAACAAAAGCCAACAGATCCCCTCCATTCTCGTCACGACGACGAGGGAGAAAACCTTGGCCGCGAGATCTGCAGAGAACAGCCTTATTTATAGAGATCGGACCAGCCCGGTCTGCGGTAGTGCATTCTCAAGTTATTGTAGTGACTCGAGAGGGGGGGGGAGAGGGGAAATAGGCACTATTATCAACCTATTGATATACGATTACCGATTACATATAACTATATATTGACCAGGTTCTTTGGGTGGAAACAGATAGGGCGAAAGAAGATTAATATGTTTCGACAAAGTTGAGAATTGTGCACTTGCGTTGCTCCGATAGTTTTATATACACATTTTTCACACTCCACTACGATGTCTGGTTAAAGGTGTTGCGCATGTTGGAGCAGGCAAATATTCTCAAATAACCTCGTTTTACATTCTTACGTAAATAATCAGAAGGTGTACTATGTCCAAAAATATTCTCACATGTACATATTAAATTATCTAACATGCAAAAAAAAACATAAGAAAACATTCAAGCCACTATGTCTTGACAGAAACAAAATGTTCCAAGTTCAAGCCGCAAAGGACCATCTCCCAGCCATAGTCGCAAGGCAACCTCTTCGTCACGTCCGTGCATCTGCCACTATGAGGATCATAGATTTGCAGGACCGGCATTTTGTACTTAAGGCCAAGGTAGAAGAGCAATCCCCCACCATTACATAAAATTCTTAAAGGCGTCATCCGGTAATATGTAGATGAGTCCAAAGGGATGTTGCACGCCTTCACCCCAGGAGGTCTTGTCAAAATTATTCAGGACCCATATGCTGGTGCAGCCTCCATGAGAAGTGTCGCTGCTAAAACCCTTTTGAACGATACAAAATGCACTGTTTAGCTCCCGCAAGGTAATGTCACACCCACCAAGTTCCACTTCTGGTGGTCCTTTGACGATGTTTTTCTACTCCTCGGTCTCAAGGTCGAAGCGGTGTATGCAGATACTACCCTCGTCTAGATACGATTGAATTAGTAAATGCAACATGCCATTGACAACAACGGCAGGGTTGCAGTAATAGATGATGTAGGTTGGGCGCATGGGCATCTGCTTTTGCCTCCACCCTGCACAATCTCCTACGGTGAGGACCTCACAGGTGTCGTAGATGCAGAAAACTTTGTACAAACCCGACGACATGGTTCGGCGAATCCCAAAACAAGGCCATCTTTGGTGAGAGCGACAAGCACCTCTCGATCCCGTGGCAGGGTTGATCACTTTGACACTGCCTCCATATCTGATCGCGCATACAAGATCATAGAGGCTTGTGGAGATATACTCCTTGACATAAGAATCACAATTGATCACCCTCAAAACAGCCCCGTCCATGTCGATCACCCAGAAGAATTTTCTCCGACGGTTCTCGACAATGAGTAGCGGCTCAACGTGGCGGGGTCGTCGGAGATCACCACTCTCTAGAAACTCATCAGAATCGGCAGGTGGATTTCACGGGGATCCTCGAGAGGATGTCCAAGATGACGTTGTTTGGTAAGTCAACCGACATCTTGGTGAAAGGAAACTGCAGCAGTGCACGTCGAAGAAGATGCTTCAACGACAGCGCCTTGACCCCCATACGCTTTGGTGGCTTTCTTCGCCCTCGGAACGACGACGCCTTGATCCCCATATATAGAGTGCCCATATATATGTATGTCGCTTGTCCCCTGGAGGGAGGCTAAGTGCGAGAGCGACGAGATCGCCCGATAATGTTGATGCAATACAAATATAGAGTAGGGGCATCTGCCCCCTCCCCTCTAGTTAAACAATGACATTTGTCAGTTGTCAATGAGTTCACACTACCAAACTTTTGAACCGTGTATACACCTTCGTGAGGCACGGAGGTAGATCGGATGGATTCGGATTCAATCGGGAGTTGCATGTACATCGGCGACGGTAGCCCAAATGTAAAAAGCTAGTTGCTTGAGATGGATAGTACACTTTCCATCTCAGTATGGACTTCTGGACGGCGAACGCCATGGTGACTGCCGCGGAGAACGGGGAACTAACCCTTCCCTTTCTCCATACCGAGGTGGCCGAGGCCATTAAGTCTATGAAGACTAACTCGGCACCGGGCCCAGACGGGCTCCCGGTTCTTTTCTTCCAGACTTTCTGGGAGCAGATTCGCCCGGTGGTCATGCCTATGTTTTAGGAGTTCTACGCTGGGACTCTTGTCATGTCTAGGCTTAACTTTGGCGTGATTACCCTGATCCCCAAGCTCGTGGGGGCTACGGATATTCGCTAGTTTAGACCGATCACGGTGATCAATGTCATCCAGCGTATCTTTGCCAAGGTCTGTGCGATTAGACTCGCACCTGTCAGGGAATGCCTGATGCACCCGCTGCAGTTTGCCTTCTTGAAGGGACGCCTGATCCATGATGGAGTACTCGTGCTTCATGAAATTATTAATGAGGTGAAGGTGCGACTTCAAAAAGGGGTTTTCCTCAAGCTCGACTTCCAGAAGGCTTACGATAGATTGGCCAGGGCTTTCCTTAGGAAAGTCCTTGAGCGGCGAGGACTGGATGACAGGGTGATCTGCTGGATTATGCAGTTTGTCATGAGTGGCACCACTGCTATTAATGTGAATGGGGATGTGGGCTCTTACTTTCGTCCCACCTGTGGCGTTAGACAAGGGGATCCGATCTCTCCCCTGCTCTTTAACGCTGCGGTGGATGCCCTGGCAGAGATCTTGGACAAAGCCAAGACTGGTAGCCACATTTCGGGTGTGGTTGGGCATCTTATCCCCGGAGGTGGGATCTCCCACCTCCAATATGCGGATGATACCATGATTATGGTCCAGGGATCGGACCTGGACATTATTAACCTTAAGTTCCTGGTCATGTGTTTTGAGGCCATGTCGGGCCTCAAGATCAATTTCGAGAAGAGCGAGGTTATGATCCTAGGTTACTCCAACGAGGATAGGTGGCGCATCGCAGACCACCTAAACTATCGGTTGGAGGAATTCCCCATCACTTACCTGGGGATGCCTATGCGAGACTCTTGGGTGTTGATAAGAGATCTTGCACCCATGGTCGCGAAGGTCCGATCTAAGGCCGAACTGTGGCGGGCGCGCCTCACATCCAAGGGTAGCACGATTATCTTGATCAACTCGTGTCTATCTAGCATCACCATGTATCAGATGGGCCTGTACCTGCTGCCTGAGGGAACCCACGTAGACTTCGCGAAGGAGTTGTCTAGGTTCTTGTGGGTAGCGAGGGATGGGCACCAGAAATATCATATGGTGAAGTGGGTGTGGAGGATTGATACGTTGCAAACGTATATATAATTTTTGATGTTCCATGCTTGTTTTATAACTATTTTCTTATGTTTTTTCCATACTTTGGAGTATTTTTACACATTTTCTGGAACTAACCTATTAACAAGATACCACGGTGTCAGTTGCCTGTTTTCTGCTGTTTTGGTTTCAGAAAAGCTAGTAAGGAAATATTCTCGGAATTGGACCGGACAAAATCCCAACTCAATATTTCACCAGAAGGAACACGGAGTCCGGAGGGGAGATGAAGAGGGGAGCCAGGCCGGCCACACCATCGGGTGGCGCGGCCGGCCCTAGTCACGCCACCAAGGGGTGTGAGCCCCTGGCGCTCCACCGACCTTGCCCCTTCAACTATATATTGCCCTCAGGACAAAAACCCTAAATACCCGATCAAAATTCCATGAAAGAGTATGTAGCCGCCACCATCTCCATCCCTAGATCGGGAGGGATCTGAAGCTCTTCCCGACACCCTGCCGGAGGGGAGAGTTCACCTTGGAGGCCTTCTTCATCACCATGGATAGCTCTGGTATGATGCGTAGGTAGTTCATCCCTGGACTACGGGTCCATGTAGTAGCTAGATGGTTGGTTCTTCTCCTTTGTGCTACCATGTTTAGATCTTGTGAGCTCTGTTCATAATCAAGATCATCTATTTGTAATCCTACATGTTGTGTTTGCGGGGATCCAATGGATATTTAGATGCTATTTCAGATTGATTATTGATTCTATCATGTTTTTGTTATTTGTGATCTTGCATGCTTTCCGTTGTTAGTAGCTATCTTGGTCAAGTAGATGCTAGCAACTCCAAGAGGGAGTATTTATGCTCAATAGTGGGTTCATGCCTCTAGGAATCTGGGGAAGTGACAGAAATCTCTAAGGTACTAGATATGTTGTTGCTACTAGGGAGAAAACAGCAATCCTTTGTTCATAGAACAATCGTATTGTTTACTTTACACACTTTGCTTAATGCAATTATCTGTTGCTTGCAACTTAATACTGGAGGGGGTTCGGATGATAACCTAAAGGTGGATTATTAGTCATAGATGAAGTTGGATTACGGTCTATGTATAATATTGTAATTCCCAATCAAATCTCAAAGGAGTTAAGATGATTAGTATATGCATGTATGCTTTCTCGATATTTGTCAATTGCTCCGCTATAATTTGTTCACCCAACATGTCATCTATCTTAAGGAGAATCACCTCTATTGAACTATGCACCCCGGTTCATTCTTTTACCATCAATCTACAATCTATTTACTGTTTTCTGTTTACTTTCTGCAAGCAATTACTATCTTCCACACAATACGTTTAATCTCACCAGTTTTCAGCAAAACTGGTGAGATTGACAACCTCACTATAAGTTGGGGGTAAAGTTTTGTGGTTGTGTTGTGCAAGATTCCAAGTTGGAAACAACACCTTGGAGGTGTTTCCTTGCTCCTATTAGTTCGATAACCTTGGTTTCATAACTGAGGGAAAACTTGATGTTGTGCTCATCATACCTTCCTCTTGGGGTTCCCCAACTGGCTCGATATGTGTTGAGCCATCAAGCTCTTTTCTAGCGCCGTTGCTGGGGAGTCAAGGACACCTTCACAAGGGGAGTCCCTCATAACCAATCTGTTTACTTTGTTTTATTTGTTTTGCTTAGTGATGGGGATATGCCAAATGGTGTATGCCTAGCAGAATGTTCCGATTGGGCCGAAGGTCTTGCGAGTGGGCCTGCAGGACGGTGACTGGGATGCGACTGAGGAGAAGGCCTGGCGACTGGAAGCTGAAGGCCCAAAAACATATTCGAAGCCCAGTCGGATTAGGTCAAAGCCTCTAAATCCATATTTTGTTCGGTTGTAAACTGTAAACCCTAGCGAGGTGCCCCATATATAAACCTACCTAGGGTATCCTGGGGACTTACGTTCCATCATACACCCCCTCAAGCGACTCGCTGCTTAGACGCCGAGCTCGCCACACCTGTAACTCGCTCTCCATCAATCCAATCTAGCAGGAGTAGGTCGTTACCCTCTGGGGGGACAAACCTAGGTAAACCATGTGCATCCGCCCCCATCTCGCACCGCAGATGGCCACCAGCTCTTCCTCCTGTTTCAATCAATCGCTGCCAGTAACAACGACTATCGTGGCCATTTCCATGATAGTGGCGCCCTCCGTGG
Source organism: Avena sativa (assembly GCA_916181665.1). Classification (NCBI taxonomy): domain Eukaryota; kingdom Viridiplantae; phylum Streptophyta; class Magnoliopsida; order Poales; family Poaceae; genus Avena; species Avena sativa. The sequence continues at coordinate 16,103,864 of OV702291.1, read as the reverse complement.
GGCATAGCCGGACTGGCCTGAGTTCTGCGGCGAGACCCTACTCGCCAATCGATCGGCCGCTCGCCACCGGCCGCATGATCGCCATCGGCGAGATCTTACAGATCCTGCCCACCAGCTACATCCCGGCGTCGCGCCCGATCACCCATGGCGCGGTGATGCCGGTTGGCTCCATCAACCTCTTCATCGGCTTCACCGGCGCGGTCGACCCAGTGGCGATGGTGATCATCGGCGGATCGCCGCTGCACCGTGATCTGCTACCGGAGGAGCAGGTCCGCTCCATCAGGAGCCTCGCCACCAAGTACGACTCGGCCGCTAGCGGTGTGGTCGGGACCAACGCCGACATGGACGATGCGGCCCTCCACGACGACGCCGACTCCGCTACCCCTGCCTCGGTCGACGGATCTATCACCACCGCATCGCAGGAGGACTCCATCACGCGAGTCTCCAACCCCGAGGACTTCGAGGACTCCTCCATCCTAGGGATCTTCGACTCTGATTCCGGCTCGGAGTCCCCCGAGGATTTCTGTGCCAGATCCAATCGCTTCAACGCGATCTACATGGCAGGCAGCACGGCCGCTCCGCCAGATCCATTCTCAACGCGATCTACATGGAAGCAATCGACCACCACCCGGCGCACCGGCGACCGGGGCCCACCACCACCCATGGGTCGCGCGCCCCCGCCGGACCAGCCGTGGATCATCACCTCGCCATAGGCCCGGGATGCCAACGGACTCCCACTCTACTCCACCCCGATGGACAACATCATCGCGGCCGACGCCGCGGTCGCCCACCTCGACGTCCATGGAGAAGGCGTGCTGCAAGTCCAGTACACCAAGGCTCTACTCGCCAGGGCCGTCGAGCATCAAACTGCGGGAGTCGATCCGCGGGGACGAATGTACTCCCGCTCCTCGGCAAGCAGAGCGGCCTCAAGCGGTGACCCCACCGTCGCCAACGCATTGACCTGCCCTCTACCGTAGCCCCTGGTGAATCAACCATGGGCCACCAACCCCGCGCTTTCCACCAACGAGCCGCGACCGGCGAACAACACAGTCGCCCCCAACGGGCAGCCCATTGATGCCCGAACGCACATCGTCAACAACCAGGCCTAGCGGGTGCGCCAGCCCAACAATTTGAGGCACACCCTCACCAACCGCGGCGACCCTGAACCAAGAGGCTCGCTCAGTCAAGTCGGACCGCAATGCTCCGGGCCCATGATCCAAGGGGAAATATACCCCGCCAACTTCAAGGCGCCCAAGGAGATTGAAAAGTACGACCCGACGTATGATCCAGCTGTCTGACTGGACACATACCTCATGGCGATGGGAATCGCCGGCCACACTGACCTGCTCGCCGCTCGCTACCTCCCCCTGATGATGGAGGGTGCGACCCGGCAATGGATCAACACCCTCCCCGCTGATAGCATCGATTCCTGGGAGGAAATGTGGGACGCCTTCATCAGGCACTTCGAGGGCTCCTACACCCGTGCCACCACCATAGAAGACCTGGAGCAATGCATCCAGGGACAACGCGAGTCGACCCACCATTGGATTCATAGGTGGCAAGAACTATGGATCAATGCCTCCGGCATCCACCATGACACGACGATACATTGCTTCAAGAACGCATGCCGGTACGAACCCCTGGTCGCTAAGATCAAACGGGTCTACCGGACGCTCCACAACATCCTCGACCTCCTCGAGATCGCCAAGCGCTACGCGGAGGAGGACCCCAACCAAGACTCTGACGACGAGTCAGGAGGAAGACGCCGTACCAGCATCCACGACAGCGGGCGCCTACGCGACATGCGCTATAGCAACACCCGCATCACCGGCAAGCGCCGCACGGACAGGCGAGTCGACTTCATCGCCAATGCTGGATATGGCCAACGCGACCCCAAGAGCTACCGCCACGACGGAGGAAATTACCGCGACAACGGAAACTACCGCGCCAACAATGCGGCAAGGCCGAAATTCTACCCCGCTGCCCTGCTCAACCAGCCCTGCATCTACCACAGCATGGAGGGAAAACCCGCCACCCATACCACCGCGGACTGCCTCTCTCTCAAAGAGATCGAAAAGGCGAGGCGAGCAAGGGAGGACCCCAATAACAACCTGCCAAGGGACAACGGCAACACCGGCGGCTTCGGACACGCAGCCGGCTCGCTACACACCTTCACCGGGCTCGGCACCAAGCGCGAGAAGAAGGTGCTCGCCCGCACGGTTGGCGTCAATGTGGTGACCCAAGTCTACGTCCCCCGCTTCCTCAACTGGTCCGAGCAGAGCATCACCTGGAGTCGCCAGGATCACGCGCCCAGGATCGAATACCCAGGATGAGTCGCCCTGGTGGTCAGGCCCAAGGTGGCCGACTACTGGCTGCCCAAGACACTGATGGATGCGGGAGATCCATCAACATCATGTACCTGGACATGTTCAAGAGGCTCCATCTCCCAAAAGTAGCTATCGAGCCAACCCTAACAACCTTCCATGGTATCGTCCCCGGTCGAAAGGCGTACCCGATCGGAAAAGTGACGCTGCCAGTCACCTTAGGCAAACCGGCAAATTACCGCACGGAGAGGATCGTGTTCGAGCTGGTGAGCTTCCGCAACCCCTACCACTGCGTCCTGGGTCACCAAGTGTTCGCCAAATTCATGGCGACCCCACACTACGCCTACAACATGATGAAGCTCCCAGGGCCAAGCGGCATCATCACCGTCCACGACGACCCTGATATGGCCGTGGAATGCGAGGACAAAGGCGCCGAGCTCGCCGATGCCGTCATCACCGTGGAGACTGACCACGCGGAGGAGCTCGCGAAATATGCGGGCAACATTAACAAGGACGACCCCACCATCCTGAAGAAGCCAACCGCCGCGAACTCCATGTTCGAGGCGACCACGCACACCCACACCGTCGAGCTCGTCCCGGTTGACTCCAGCCAGACGGTCACCATCGGGGCACACATGAGCCCTGCATAGGAAAGCGCGCTCATCGAGTTCCTCTGTGATAACCACGACATCTTCGCATGGAAGCCATCTAACATGCCAGGTGTCCGGAGGGAACTCGCTGAGCACAAATTAAACGCCGACCCCAAAGTGCGACCAGTAAAGCAGTTGCTACGGCCCTTCAATGAAGAGCGCCGTCGAGCAATCGCCGAAGAAGTACAACGCCTGCTAGCCGCAGACTTCATCCGGCCGATAAAATACTCCAAGTGGCTGGCAAACCCAGTCCTGGTTCTGAAAAAGAACAACACATGGAGAATGTGTATCGACTACACTAACCTCAACAGCGCTTGCACGAAGGAGGAGTTCGTCCTACCGTGCATCGATCAGATCATCGACTCGACCGCGGGATCAGAGTCGTTGTGCTTCCTTGACGCATATTCTGGTTACAACTAGATCAAAAGGGCGGTCGAGGATGAGGAAAAGACGACGTTCATCATGCCATTCAGCGCCTTCTGCTACATGGCCATTTTGACGGCTCCAAGAACGCCGACGGCGCAGGGGCCGGGGTCATACTGACCTCCCCCAAAGGAGACAAGCTCCGCTATGTGCTCCACCTCAACTTCAAGCCCTGCACCAACAACATGGCAGAATACGAGGCCCTCCTCCATGGCATGCAAGCCGGCAAGGAGATGAACATCAACCACCTATGGTGCTACCGCGACTCCGATATAGTCACCGGCCAGGTCGCTGGAACTTGCGACGCCGTCTCTCCAACAATGATCGCGTACCGCCAAGCGGTAGACCAGCTGGGAGGACACTTCGACGGCTACTCCGTCGAGTGGATCGATAGGCGAAAGAACGAGGAGGCAGATGCCCACTCCCGCATCGGATCGGCTCGGCAAACGCCACCCGCTGGCGTCTTCCTTGATATCATCCACAAACCTTCGGTCTGCCCACCGAAGGAAATAGACATCGGAATACCACTACAACCCGAGCCGGCTCTAGTCACCATGATCGTGGAGCCTAGCGACTAGACGACACCATATGTCGCCTTCCTCGAGCACAAGATTCTTCCAAGCAATGAGATGGAGGCGCGAATGATCGGGCGCCGTTGCAAGTCCTTCGTCATCATCAACGGTGAGCTCCACAAACGCAGCGTGACTGGCGTGTTCCAGCGCTGCGTACAGCCAGAAGAAGGCCGCAAGATCCTCTAGGACATCTAATACATTGCAAATGTATCTATAATTTTTGATGTTCCATGCTTGGTTTTATCCACTTTCTTATGTTGTGTTCCAACTTTGGAGTACTTTTCATATGATGTCTTGGACTAACCTATTAACAAGAGCCACAGTGCCAGCTGCCTGTTTTCTGCTGTTTTTGGTTCCAGGAAAGTCAGAAAATGAATATTCTCGGAATGGAACGGGACAAAAGCCAAAGTGCCTATTTTTCTGGAAGGGATCAAGTGCCAGAATACGAGACGGAGAGGGGCCAGGGGCCGGCCACACCACCTGGCCGCGTGGATAGGCCTGGCCTGCGCCAGGGGGTGGTCTGGCCGACCCTAGCACCCCCTCGGCCTCTCCTTCCGCCTATAAGTTGCCCTCGGGACGAAAATCCTAGGTACCCGATCAAAAATCCACGAAAGAGTCTATAGCCGCCGTCATCTCCATCCCTAGATCGGGAGGGATCTAAAGCTCTTCCCGGCACCCTGCCGGAGAGGGGAATTCACCCTGGAGGCCTTCTTCATCACCATGCAAGCCTCCGGTGTGATGCGTGAGTAGTTCATCCTTGGACTACGGATCCATGTAGTAGCTAGATGGCTGGTTTCTCCTCCTTTGTGCTTTCATGTTTAGATCTTGTGAGCTCCGTTCATGATCAAGATCATCTATTTGTAATTCATACATGTTGTGTTTGCGGGGATCCGATGGATATTGAGATGCTATTTTAGATTGATTATTGATTCTATCATGTCTTTGTTATTTGAGATCTTGCATGCTTTCGATTGTTAGTAGCTATCTTGGCCAAGTAGATGCTAGCAACTCCAAGAGTTAGTATTTATGCTCGATAGTGGGTTCATGCCTCTGGTAATCTGGGGAAGTGACAGAAATCTCTAAGGTACTAGATGTGCTGTTGCTACTAGGGAGAAAACAACGATCCTTTGTTCATAGAACAATTGTATTGTTTACCTTACACGCAGTTTGTAAAGCAATAATCTGTTGCTTGCAACTTAATACTGGAGGGGGTTCGGATGATAACCTGGAGGTGGATTATTAGTCATAGATGCAGTTGGATGGCGGTCTATGTATTATGTTGTAATGCCCAATCAAGTCTCAAAGGAGTCAAGATGATTAGTATATGCATGTATTGCTTTCTCGGTGTTTGTCAATTGCCCCGATGTAATTTGTTCACCCAGCATGTTATCTATCTAAGGAGAGCCACCTCTAGTGAACTATGGATCCCGGTCCTTGTCTTTTACATTCAATCTATAAACTGTTTACTGCTTTGTGTTTACTTTCTGTAAACTTTTACTTCTTTCCATTCGATACGTTTAATCCTTTGTTTTCCGCAAAACACGGTGAGATTGACAACCTCATCGCAAGTCAGGGACGAAGTTCTTTGGTTGTGTTGTGCAGGTCTCCACGTTGCTACTAGAACCGGTAGTGCGCCCTGCCAAAGCTCAGCTAGTAACACCTTTGGGGTGTTTCCTTGCTCCTACTGGTTTGATTAAACCTTGGTTTCATAACTGAGGGAAACTTGCTACTGTGCTCATCATACCTTCCTCTTAGGGTTCCCAACGAGCTCTACATCAACCACGAGCCATCAACACTTTTCTGGGCGCCGTGCATTGATCCATCAACATCCACACCGGCAACTGCGGCCATCATGGCGGCACCAAGTCGCTGGTCGCCAAGGCTATGCGGCATGGCTTCTACTGGCTCACCGTGCACGCCGACGCCACCAATATCGTCCAAAGATGCGTCGGATGCTAGAAGTACGCCAACCAGACGCACCTCCCTAGTTCAGCACTCAAGACTATCCCCATCACATGGCCATTCGCTGTATGGGGCATGGACATGGTCGGCCCATTCAAAAAGGCCCCACCTGGCTTCACCCACCTCCTAGTCGCAGTCGACAAGTTCACCAAATGGGTCGAGGCCAAGCCGATCAAAAAGTGTTATGGCAAGACGACCACCTAATTCCTATGCGAGCTCATCTACCGGTATGGCTACCCGCACAACATCATAATGGACAATGGCACCAACTTCGCCAAGGGTGTCATGGCAGAATTCTGTGAGGAACACGGCATACGACTCGACCTCACCTCAGTCGCCCACCCGGAGTCGAACGGCCAAGCAGAACACGCCAATCAGAGCATCCTCCACGGACTCAAGCCGCGACTCCAGGTGCCCCTAGAGCGCACCCCAGGATGCTGGGTCGAAGAGCTCCCCTCTATCATATGGGGGATCCGCACCTCCGTCAACTGCTCCACCGGGTTCACACCCTTCTTCATGGTGTACGGCGCCGAAGCTGTAATGCCAACCGACCTGGAGCACGCTCACCTCGAATCGCCAATTATGTCGAGGCGACAAACGAGATCGCCTGCCAAGACAGCATCGACCAAATCGACGAGGCATGTGACATGTCTCGCTCCCGCACCGCCATCTACCAGAAGGGACTCCGCCGCTACCATAGCCACCGAGTCCGGACTCGCACCTACCAGAAGGGTGACCTGGTCCTACGACTGGCTCAGGACAAGAAGGGCATGCACAAACTCTCCCCCCATGGGAGGGGCCATTCGCCATAGGGCGAGTCCTTGGCAATGATGCCTACTACCTCATCGACATACGGGGTGACGGCCAGATCGAGGTCGGAAGGCCATGGAATGTAAACCTCCTCCGAAAGTTCTATACATAGAAATCCAACTTGTACTCAGCTGGCATTTATAATGAAATTAATTCGGATCACACAAATTGTGTCTACTCGCCATATTCTTGTGCCACTCGCACTCGTACAATTAGCAATACGCTACCCACGGAAGTCAACCCTTGGTCAAGCGACCGACACGGCTAAGTAGTGCGGCCTAAGGGCACTGAGAATATTCGGGCCTTAGGACGTCAACGAATACGCCAATCCGGAGCGACCATCGGAGTCGCCTAGCTCGACTGGCCCACCAGGCCAAGACGACCGGTATACGCTTCTCACAGCGACCTGTCCCTCCCATCCTCGTGCAAAGCAACTCGAACGGTTAAGTACCACGCACGGGGACTCCGTGAAATGGAAACCCTCACGCGGCTCGGGAATACACCAAGTAAGAGAGCTGCCTTGGACTCGCCTAGCGACTGGTTCTCCGAGCCAGGGGAGGAGACGCATTACAAACAACGCACTAGTAACTCGCAACAGGCACGCGCCCAAAACAGCTAAGTACTACGCTCAGGGACTGTCCTATAAACAATCCCACTCGCACTTGGGGACTCGCCCCTTCAGAAGACGCAAGGGACAAACAATGCACAATCCAAAGAAAACACATATGTATACAATCGAGTTATACCCCATCAAAGGGCGGACGTGCTCGGGGACTCGCTCAAACAAAAAAACACCACACAATCAAGCTTACATTGCGAGTCGATTGACTCCCCTTACTCAAAATATTGTTCATATTACAAAAGTCGCCACTTGGCATATATTACAAACTACCCAGAGATGTTATCTATTTCGCAGGCCCTGACGAAGAAGCATCCCCACCACCCTTGACACGGACGAAAGGCTGCCACGGGTTCGTCGGGTAGGTCGTCAACGACTTTGACAGCGCCGACCGGAAGGGCTGCTCTGACCTCAAATCACGATGCTCCGGCTCAGGGTCGCTAGGAGCCACCACCATCTCCTGGTACGGCAGAAGGTCCCCCATCGCCAACACCCGATCAGCAAAGGGGGCGGCCTTGCCGGTCAGCTTCAGTACCTCTGACATCTCCACTGTACCAGTCACAGAAGGATAGCCGTTGGTGACATCGTCAAGGTCGAAATCGTCGGGGAAGTGGGCAAGACCCAGGCTCAATTCTATGGTGGCCCCGCGCCTAAAAGCTGAACGTGGCATCCACTCCACGACGCTGGGAACCTCCTCCAGATAGCGCCACACTTCGGTCAGCCCACCAGGAATAACCTCGGTGGGAGACATCCCTTGAAGAACTGCCTGGACGCACAACGCCGAGGCAGTGGCCGCATTCACCACGGCAGTCACGCACTACGAGGCGTTGAAGGTCTGCACCACCGGGTCGCTCTTCCCTATCAGAGCTGCAACATCAGACGTTAGTGACACTATGGATTCCCCCACTTGGGGACTCGCCACATATGTTAAGCAAAAGAGAAGAGATTTACCAAGGAGCTTCCGGCAGTTCTCGGTGACGTGCTTCTCCAAGGCGGTGTGATCACTCTGCAGCCCCAGGATGATCGAGTCCGTGGCCTTCCGCTCCTCTTCAGCCGCAGCGGCTGCAGCCTTCGCTCTATCTTCAGAAGAAATCGAGGCCGCTTTCTCCTCCTCCAATTCCTTGACCAGCGAGGTGATTCGCCCATTCGCCACGTCCAGCTCGGCAACTGGGACATACCCTTCACGGGCCTTGGCAATTTCAGCCGGAAGACCATCTGAACAGAAAAGAAGAAATCGTCGAAACGACGAAACACAAACAGCTCACAGCTGAAAATGAATCAAGTACTCAATAACTGCCTCTTGAAATTGCCGGTTCGCCTCCTGCATCAAGCGCAGATCCCGCTCCAGACGCTCCTTTGCGGCCTATCGATCTGTCGACTCCCTCTGCAAGCCCTGCAAAAAAGAGCAAAAAGTCAGCATTCACAAAAACAGAAATTCAGTTTCCAGCCGCTGAAATTCAGCGACTAGGAACTCGGGGACTGGAGAATAGAAAAAAATCAGTTCACAGCCGCTGAAATTCAGTGACTTGGAACTCGGGGACTGGAGAATAGAAAAAATTCAGTTCCCAGCCGCTGAAATTCAGTGACTAGGAACTCGGGGACTGGTGACTAGAAGAAATTCAGTTCCTAGCCGCTGAAGTTCAGCGACTAGGAACTCGAGGACTGGAGACTGGAAATAATTCAGTGCCTAGCCACTGAAATTCAGGGACTAGACACTCGGGGACTGGACATACCTGGATGGCGGTGCCAAGCATCTTGTGAAGTTCTCCGGCGTCCGTCGAAGGGACCATGAAGGAGGTACGCCCACGACGGGACCCAACGTCTTCATCAACGATCTCTGGGATCTGCGGATATTGGTTGTCCGCCACGCCAGGAAACCCCTTCGCCAGGAAGCGCAGAACGTCGTCGACGCTCTGGCTGGAACACTAGTCGTCAGAGCCGATGGTTCCGTCGTCGGAGCCCCCTTGGCCGGCTCCGATTGAGTAACCACCACCTCTTTGGCGCCCCCAGCAGGGTCACTCCCCTTGGCGCTATCTCCCGCCACGGTGTCGCCTGCATCTCCTTTTTGCTTCTTCGTGCCCTCCGCGGGCGCAACATCTGTTGCACGCTTCCTCTTCTTGGGGAGGTCGCCTTCCCCTTCGGTGGCGACTGGTGGAATCTTTGCCACTAAAGGGCGACCAATCTTTTTGGCGCCAGATTTGCGAAACCTCCAACATCAGCATAGAGATGACACGGAAATTCAGCAAGATTCGGAAGGGAAAAGAAGAAACTTACTTGGCGACTGGAACAAAGTGCAGCCCGGTGCTGATGTGGGCGGGCTTGTTTAATCCCAGCCCCAACTTGCCTGTGAGACATTTTTTGAGGACATCTGAAGCCCACGACACCGCGGGCTTCCTTGATGACGAAGCCGCGATCGCTGGAATCTCCGGCTCCGAAGACGTGGCCGCTCTTGAAGGTTGCGGTGACTTTGAAGCCGCGGCGTCGGCCGCCTCCTAGTCGGGCACCATCGAAGCCGTGGGTGCAATCATAGCCAGAGGGATTTCTACTGCCGCTTCGGCGTCCTCGTCCTCTAACCCCATCATTGGAATCGCGCCCTCTGGGATCTTGTGCGAAATGTCGGGGGTTGTCATCATCAGAGTCGTCATCTGACTCGAAGACCACCGCCGACCTGGCTGGAGACGTCGCTTTCTTTGCTAGCGACTTTGTCTTGCGAGTGGGTTACGCCAGTGTAGCCATTTGCCGAGAAGTGTGCTCCTGCAAGGCTTCGTCGCCTTCTTCGCGTTCCTCGAGACTTCGACTCACCTCTAGCTCGCGTTACTTCTGCATGCAGGTCTTGCGAGCCGTAGGCGCTGGGAGAGGAGCCTCAGTCTCCTCCTCTTCTTCCGCAGAAGATTCTCCTGAGGCCCTCTCTTCGAGCTCATGGGGAACCTCCTCGTCGAGTGGGGGAGCCATCCCTCCAAAACCTGAAACAGCTAAGAGTGGGCATGAGTGAATTTCAGAAGACACAGTTGCGAATCGCACCACGAAAACTGTGACTGAAGATAAAATTTAGAGAGAAGAACTTATTGTGGGGGCCTCGTTCTTCACAGGAACGTACAGAGCGATCCCGACTGATGTGGTTGTAAACTCCACGTAAGTGATTTTCTTCAGGGCCACCTTGTAATCTTCGGCGTCCCATGATTCCTTGCTGGTCCGAGAAGGTCATTCTTCCCGTTGTACTCATACATCCAGTGCAGTCGAGCCGCCAGTGGGACCAGTCGTCGCCCGAGCCAACAATTGTACAAGTTGATCAAGGACAAACCTTGGTCCTTCAGCTTCTGGATTTGGTCCACCATTTCCGCGACAGCCATCCTCTGGTCGTCAGGGAATCTGTCCATCGCCAACCAGTGGGGTTCGCTTCGCTCCGCGACGAACTCCGGCAGTGCCACCTCGCCAGGGGGAGTGGATTCCTTCACATAGAACCAGCTCCGCTTCCACTCGCCCGCGGCCTTCTTAGGCAACATGAGCTTGATGAAGTTGGCCTTCGGCTTCAGCTGAAAGGGGATGCCTCCAGCCGCCAAGATCAGGCTGCCGTACCCCTCTCATCCGATGCGGTCGTGGAAAAGATCCACCCACAACAGGAAGTAGGGCCTGCATCCAAGATAGCACTCACAGAAGGCGACGAAGATCGCCAGCTGCTCGACACTGTGTGGGCCGAGATCTAACGGCTTGATCGCATAGTACGCACATAATCGACGGAAGAACAACGATGTGGGGAATCCCAAGCCCCTCTCCAGATGGCTCGGGAAGCAGATGAATTCGCTAGCGCATGGCTTCAGCTCGATCTCGGAAGACGCAGGGATCCTCCAATTCCCCTTGCGAAGGATCCCGACGTCCTCGAAGGACCTGAGTTGTGCTGCGGAGCACTTGGACTTCCCCCATGAGCCTTCCGGAGGCGCCATCAAGAAGGAAAATGGAGTCGCTTGGTCTAGAAGGGTGTGGATCGAGCGAAGACGGGAGAAATGGACGCGCAAGAATGAAGAATGCGGGGAAGGATCTGCATGATTGATTCGCTGCTCCCCTTATAAAGAGGTGCTACCCTCCAAACTCGGGATAGCCGTTACCCATGGTAATTACGCCGAAGTTACCGTTGGAATTTCCAATGGATAGTTTGACCGGGTTAACGGTCCAACTTCTTCCACTCGACTCGCCTGCTGGTACGCCTTGTCCAATCGACGGGGGCAGCGAGTAAAAATGAATTCATTCGCCAACGCTATTACTGGGAATTGGCCACTCTCCACTTGTCGAAGCAGCGACTCGACAGAGGTGGCATTTGCCAAAGCAGCGACTGGGAACCTGGGAAATTTCCTTGGTCTCGGTGGAGTCCATCACCGATTCGACTGGGCGTCCAAATTAGACTCGCCTACTGCGACTGCCAAAAGAACACATGCATCTGAATCAACGATGGCCTCGGGGACTACTGATGGGGATATGCCAAATGGGGTATGCCCAGCAGTACGTTCCGATTGGGCCGAAGGTCTTGCGAGTGGGCCTGCAGGACGGCGACTGGGATGCGACTAAGGAGAAGGCCTGGCGACTGGAAGCTGAAGGCCCAAAAACATATTCGAAGCCTAGTCGGATTAGGTCAAAGCCTCTGAATCCATATTCTGTTCGGTTGTAAACTGTAAACCCTAGCGAGGTGCCCCATATATAAATCTCCCTAGGGTATCCTAGGGACTTATGTTCCATCATACACCCCCTCAAGCGACTCGCTCCTTAGACGCCAAGCTCGCCACCCCTGTAACTCGCTCTCCATCAATCCAATCTAGCAGGAGTAGGTATTTACCCTCCGAGGGGCGAACCTGGGTAAACCATGTGCATCCACCCCATCTCGCACCGCGGATGGCCGCTAGCTCTCCCCCCCGTTTCAATCAATCGCTGCCAGCAACAGCGACTGCCGTGGCCATTTCCACGACACTTAGTTTATTTCTGGTTTGTTTGCTTGTTTCTTTATCAAAAACACACACAAAATAGTTATTCTAGTTTGCTTCCTTTATCAAAAACATAAAAAATAATTTAGTTCTTATCTCAAGTTGCTATTATATCTAGCGTTGCTCCAATCACTATGTCGCCCGAGGGGATGATTTTTTACTTTCAAACAAGGAATTGAAGAGAGTTTAAAAGAAGCATGGTCTAGAATCTCTGATTTACATGCAAAAACTGAACCTAAAATGACTCAAAGCTTGCTTCTTAGCAGGTTTTACTTTGGAATTGCTCTATGCTATAGATATGCCTTGGATGTTGTAGTGGGAGGAGATTTCCTATAGTGCAATGAGGGTGTTGCTTTTAATGCCATAAATAAGTTGGTCTTAACATATAACTTGCCTAGCAAATCTGATTCTTCCTTTATAAACATATTTGCTAGATTAAACACTCTTGAAACCAACACTGCTAGTTTAAAAGAATGCTATAACATGCTTAGAGAGCATCATGAATATGTTCCAATAAATTATGAATCTTCAAAATGGCTTCCTACAGTGAAAGTTGTTATAAATAATGAAACTTTTCAAGCTCGCTATGATATCATGTCTGAATTATGTCTTATGCCTAAACATATTGATGGCCCAAAATATATCGAGCTCGTTGGGGAACCCCAAGAGGAAGGTATGATGAGCACAGCAGCAAGTTTTCCCTTAGTATGAAACCAAGGTTATCAATCCAGTAGGAGCAAGGAAACACCCCAAAGGTGTAGCTAGCTGAACGTTGGCAGGGCGCACTGATACATTGCAAATGTATCTATAATTTTTGATGTTCCATTCTTGGTTTTATCCAATTTCTTGTGTTTTGTCCACACTTTGGAGTACTTTTCATATGATTTCTTGGACTAACCTATAAACAAGAGCCACAGTGTCAGCTGCCTGTTTTCTGCTGTTTTTGGTTCCAAGAAAGTCAGAAAATGAATATTCTCGGAATTGGACGGGACAAAAGCCGAAGTGCCTATTTTTTCGGAAGTCATCAGATGCCAGAATACGAGACGGAGAAGGGCTGGGAGCCGTCCACACCACCTGGCCGCGCGGCCAGGCCTGACCCGCGCCAGGGGGTGGTCTGGCCGACCCCAGCACCCCCTCGGCCTCTCCTTCCGCCTATAAGATGCCCTCGGGAAGAAAACCCTAAGTAACCAATGAAATTTCCACGAAAGAGTGTAGCCACCATCATCTCCATCCCTAGATCGGGAGGGGTCTGAAGCACTTCCCAGCACCCTGTCGGAGAGGGGACTTCACCCCGGAGGCCTTCTTCATCATCATGCAAGCCTCCGGTGTGATGCGTGAGTAGTTCATCTCTGGACTACGGGTCCATGTAGCTAGATGGCTGGTTCTCCTCCTTTGTGCTTTGATGTCTAGATCTTGTGAGCTCCGTTCATGATCAAGATCATCTATTTGTAATTCTGCATGTTGTGTTTGCGGGGATCCGATGGATATTGAGATGCTATTTCAGATTGATTATTGATTCTATCATGTCTTTGTTATTTGTGATCTTGCATGCTTTCCGTTGTTAGTAGCTATCTTGGCCAAGTAGATGCTAGCAACTCCAAGAGTTAGTATTTATGCTCGATAGTGGGTTCATGCCTCTGGTAATCTGGGGAAGTGATAGAAATCTCTAAGGTACTAGATGTGTTGTTGCTACTAGGGAGAAAACAACAATCCTTTGTTCATAGAACAATCGTATTGTTTACTTTACATGCAATTCGTAAAGCAATAATCTGTTGCTTGCAACTTAATACTGGAGGGAGTTCGGATGATAACCTAAAGGTGGATTATTAGTCATAGATGCAGTTGGATGGCGGTCTATGTATTATGTTGTAATGCCTAATCAAGTCTCAAAGGAGTCAAGATGATTAGTATATGCATGTATTGCTTTCTCGGTGTTTGTCAATTGCCCCGCTGTAATTTGTTCACCCAGCATGTTATCTATCTTAAGGAGAGCCACCTCTAGTGAACTATGGATCCCGGTCCTTGTCTTTTACATACAATCTACAATCTTTTACTACTTTGTGTTTACTTTCTGCAAACTTTTACTTCTTTCCATTTGATACGTTTAATCCTTTGTTTTCCGCAAAACACGGTGAGATTGACTACCTCATCGCAAGTTGGGGACAAAGTTCTATGGTTGTGTTGTGCAGGTCTCCACGTTGCTACTAGCACCGGTAGTGCGCCCTGCCAAAGCTCATCTAGTAACACCGTTGGGGTGTTTCTTTGCTCCTACTGGTTCGATTAAACCTTGGTTTCATAACTGAGGGAAAACTTGTTGTTGTGCTCATCATACCTTCCTCTTGGGGTTCCCAACGAGCTCTACGTCGAACGACGAGCACATCAAGATCTTTTCTGGCGCCGTTGCCGGGGAGTCAAGGACATCTTCACAAGGGGAGTCTCTCATAACCAATCTCTTTACTTTGTTGTTTTTGTTTTGCTTAGTTTCTTTTTACTTTGTTCGCTTGTTTTGTTCTTCAAAAAATACAAAAAAATTAGTTTTACTTGTTTGCTTTCTTATTTGAAAACCCAAAAAATGACTACTGTTGAAAACACTAAGTTGTGTGACTTCACTAGCACCAACAACAATGATTTTATGAGCACACCTATTGCTCCACCTGTGGCTGAAAATACTTTCTTTGAGATAAAACCTGCTTTACTCAATCTTGTTATGAGAGAGCAATTTTCTGGTATTGGTAATGAAGATGCTGCTTCCCATCTAAATAACTTTGTTGAACTTTGTGAGATGCAAAAGCATAGGGATATAGATGGTGATATTATTAAGCTGAAATTGTTTCCTTTCTCTTTGAGAGGAAAAGCTAAAGAATGGTTGAATTCCTTAACTCAGAATATTATTGATTCTTGTACTAAGTGCAAAGATGCTTTTATTGGAAAATACTATCCTCCTGCTAAGATTATATCTATGAGAAGTGAAATAATGAAGTTTAAACAATTTGATAATGAGCATGTTGCTCAAGCTTGGGAAAGAATGAAATCTTTGGTAAAGAATTGTCCCACTCATGGACTGACTGCTTGGATGATCATCCAAACTTTTTATGCAGGATTGAACTATTCTTCAAGGAACCTATTGGATTCTGCTGCTGGAGGTACCTTTATGACCATCACTTTGGGTGCTGCAACAAAACTTTTGGACAATATGATGGTTAATTATTCTGAATGGCATACTGAGAGAGCTCCACAAGGTAAGAACGTAAATTCTGTTGAGGAAACCTCCTCCTTGAGTGATAAGATTGATATAATTATGTCTATGCTTGTTAATGGGAAAGCCCATATTGATCCAAATAATGTTCCTTTAGCCTCTTTGGTTGCTCAAGAAGAGCAAGTTGATGTGAACTTCATAAGAAATAACAACTTTGGCAACAATGCTTATGGTAATAACAATTATAGGCCCTACCCTCCTAGTAATACTTATGGCTATAATGGTAAATCTGGATTACCTAGTGAAGGAAGAATTTTAGAAGTTGAAAGATCCACTAAAAACTTCATGCAAATGCAATATGAGCAAAATAAGCTATTCACTAAAACTATGGAGGAACAATCTACCATTTTGAAAAATATTAGCCATCAACTTGAGAGTCTAAATAGGGAAATTCCTAGTTTACAATTGAAACTCTCTAATGCTGAAAGGAATATATCATCTCTATCTGAAGCTCAATCTTCACTGATTAATAAAATGGCTGCTAAACCTGAAACTAATGATAATCCCTTGGCAGCTACTAATGTTATACAAGTAAGAATTGATGAAAATGTTAGACTATTAGCTGAATTGCATGCTAAGTGGGAAAGAGAAGATGAAACTGCTAGAAACATTAGTGTTTCTACTATCACCACCACTAGTGTTGAGGCTACTAATAGTTCTACTACTTTAGATGATAATTATGATTTTGATCTTGACGGTTGCAACATCTCTGAAGTTATTAAGTTCCTACAAAAGCTTGCAAAAAGTCATAATGCTAGTGCTAAGAACATGACCTTTACAAAACACATTAATGATGCTCTCATAAAGATTAAAGAAGAAAAGATGAAACATAAAGCTTCTATTCCTATAAAGCAAGAAGATGGTTGGGAACCCATCATTAATATGAAAGCGAATGACTTTGATTTCAAAGCTTTGTGTGATCTTGATAGTAGTGTTTCTATTATGCCTAGAAGGATTTCTGATATGCTCGATTTGCCTCCTCTTGAAGATTGTTATTTGAATGTCCCACTTGATGCTAATGCTAAAAATAAACTCATGGGGAGTCTTAATGATGTTCTTATTATGGTTAACGATTCCTATGTCCCCATTGATTTCTATGTTTTGGATGTTGAATACAATGCTTCTTGTCCTATTACTTTGGGAAGACCTTTTCTTAGAACTGTTGGTGCCATCATTGATATGAAAGAAGGCACAATTAAATATCAACTCCCACTCAAGAAAGGTATAGAACACTTCCCTAAAAAGAGAGAAAAGATTTCTTTTGCTTCTCCTATGAAAACAAAATTTGGTCTTAATGCTTCTTCATTTGAGAACACTTGATTCTTTCTTTGGTTCTTTTGCCTAACTTAAAGGCGTTAAAGAAAAGTACTTATTGGGAGATAACCCAAAAGTTTTAGATGAGTCTTGGAAGTTATTACCTCTGTAATAACCTCTTCTTATCCTTTTTATTTTCTTTTTGTGCCAAGAGTAACCTCTAATGAGAGTGAAGTAATGATTGGGAAAGTTGCTGTTCCGAAACAGATTTTTGTGCTTCACCGTAAAAATTCGTGAGAGAGCTCTGTATGCCGGATTGAGCTGTAATGTTTTGCGCTTCTGCCCCAGGTTGTTATCTAACTTTCGTTAGTTCAATAATTTTTTATTTGAGCAACATAAGGTCTTCGATAAAATTCGTCTTTACCTGCTGGTCTGTTTTGACAGATTTCTGCCATTTTCTGCATTTGCTTCTTGTGGGTTCCTTTTTGAGTTCTTTTGGGGAATGGAGCTTTTTGAGGGAAGTGCTACAGTATCTCGTGTTCTAATGGAAGTTTATTTGGTGTTAGAACTGAACTTTAAGAATTATTTATCTTGAGTGCACTAATGTTGCTAATGAGATTGTGTGAAGTTTTGTATGAAGGAAAAAAATTCAGGTGTATGGAAGGAATGAGTAATGAGATGAAGGATGGACTAAAGCTCAAGCTTGGGGATGCCACGCGTGTCACCCCAAGAAATATCCAAGAAGTACAAGCGTCAAAGCTTGGGGATGCCCAAGGCATCCCCTTCTTCATCAATAAAAATTCCAGGTTCCTTCCAAACGTTTCATTTTTATTGTTTCATGCACAGTTGTGTTTTTCTTGGAGCGTATTCTTTTTCGTTTTTGTTTTGGTTTTCGTTTGCTTTTGTTTGCTTAGTTTTCTTAATAAATTGGTTGGACCCCCTCTTTCATACTTTGGTTTGTAAATAGTTTAGTTTGGTTTGGAAAAGAGTAGGAAAGTTCATACTTATGTGGTAAAAAGAGCTCATTTTTGACTGTGGCCTATGCTTTGTCATGCCATGCTTGATATTGTTTTGGCTTTATGCTTAGTATTCTTTGTTGTAGCATGAATTGTTATAAAAAATTGAGATTGCTTAATGTGACTTGGATGAATCGTGCGTTGTTTTAGCATATTAAAGCATAGTATAGTGGTATTCTCCTTTGATGCTTTATTTGGGTTGACTTGGCACATGCTCACACCATGTTATGACTATCCAAAGTCACCATAGCCTTTATGATCCTTTAGTTTTCAACTTGTAGTATCACTTTATGCTTTGATCAATGATGTTTTGTCGCTCTGCATGATTATGGCCATTATTGCTCTCTTAGTTTGTCGCTCCCAGTATTTTGCTAGCCTCCACAACCAAGTATGAGTTCCACTCATGCATCCAACTCCCTAAACCAAGTTATTCCAAAGAGTCCACCATACCTACCTACTAGCTTATGCTATTCCAAGTATATTCATGCTTTTGTTTACCTTCCACTTGTTATGAGAAAACTAGTGATTAAAGCTCTCACGAACTTGATGGCACACTTTACTTTATTGCCTCTAATAAACTTGAACCATTGGGTCCTTCTTTGTTGCGTATATGCTTGCGCTTTATAAGTTGAAATTAGCAGAACCATGTACCATGGGGAACGCTTTCAACATTGTACTTGTACTTTGTACCCCGTTGATATCATGTTCTTTTGCTTACTGATCCCGGCGGTGTGAAATAAAAGTGGAACTTGTAAGATCATGGAGTTTGTATGTGTGTTAGAGAAACGCCTGGGCCGCTAGCCTAAGCCATGCCTAATCATGGTGGAACCTTGCAGCATCACCATAATGAGCACTCTATGAAGCATCCTCAATAAAAACCTATGCAAATAGCAAATAAAAAGATCGTTAAGATGCTCATTGTCTGCTTGCCTTGTCATTTTGATTATGGGAAAGCTCCCGTATCATGTGCAAGGGGTACCCCGTTGGTGGTTCTTAATGATACACATATACTTACAATGACAAGAGCTTACTCGTGACTGAAGTTGAGTAGCATGAGGATCGGTCTTCGTAAGTAAGGGGCATGAGATTTTGGTTTATAACTTGTCAAGCATATCCTCTTAGTTGTGTCACTTTAACCTTAATCACCTTCAAGATGCTTATGATAGGGGCAATGAGAGATGAAAACTACAAGTACCATAATTTTTGGAAGCTCTTTATGAGACTTGAATCCCTACTTCTTTTTACAAAAGGCCTTTCTTCCACCATTATATTGAGTCTCCACCTTCTATCTTTATGCACTTACTTTGAGAGCATAGTGGCCATTCTTAGTTCTAAGTGCATTGTCCCAAGACTAGTTGATTGATGCATAACTTGATAGTGCTTGTTTTAAACTATTGTATCTAGTCACTCTTATGAACTTTGAAGGTGTCCTATGCATTTATATTTGCTACTCTATTGAGGGACAAGCTGAATACTATTATGCTATGTTTTCTTTATGTGAAACAAACAAACGTCTTGCAAAGCATTGTTATTCATGAATCTTTTGTTTGTGCCTTTTCATGTTGCATCATAGTTTCTTTGCTTATTGCTAGAACCTTGTTTTTCATGTTATGATTGAAGTACTATGATCCCAGCTTTGAATGCTTTGCAAATACTTTGATCAAGTCTTTGATGGTGCATGACACCTCAAAAATTATTCTTTCTTTTTATCACTTACCTACTCGAGGACGAGCAGGAGTTAAGCTTGGGGATGTTGATACATTGCAAATGTATCTATAATTTTTGATGTTCCATGCTTGGTTTTATCCACTTTCTTGTGTTTTGTTCCAACTTTGGAGTACTTTTCATATGATTTCTTGGACTAACCTATTAACAAGAGCCACAGTGCCATCTGCCTGTTTTCTGCTGTTTTTGGTTCCAAGAAAGTCAGAAAATGAATATTCTCGGAATTGGACGGGACAAAAGCCAAAGTGCCTATTTTTCCGTAAGGGATCAAGTGTTAGAATACGAGACGGAGAAGGGCCAGAGGGCGGCCACACCACCTGGCTGCGCGGCCAGGCCTGGCCCATGCCAGGGGGTGGTGTGGCCAGCCCAGGCACCCCCTCGGCCTCTCCTTCCGCCTATATTTGCCCTCGGGACGAAAACCCTAAGTGCCCGATCAAAAATCCACGAAAGAGTCTGTAGCCGCTGTCATCTCCATCCCTAGTTTGGGAGGGATTTGAAGCTCTTCCCGGCACCTTGTCGGAGAGGGGAATTCACCCTAGAGGCCTTCTTCATCACCATGCAAGCCTCCGGTGTGATGCGTGAGTAGTTCATCCTTGGACTACGGATCCATGTAGTAGCTAGATGGCTGGTTCTCCTCCTTTGTGCTTTCATGTTTAGATCTTGTGAGCTCCGTTCATGATCAAGATCATCTATTTGTAATTCATACATGTTGTGTTTGCGGGGATCCGATGGATATTGAGATGCTATTTCAGATTGATTATTGATTCTATCATGTCTTTGTTATTTGTGATCTTGCATGCTTTCCGTTGTTAGTAGCTATCTTGGCCAAGTAGATGCTAGCAACTCCAAGAGTTAGTATTTATGCTCGATAGTGGGTTCATGCCTCTGGTAATCTAGGGAAGTGACAGAAATCTCTAAGGTACTAGATGTGATGTTGCTACTAGGGAGAAAACAACAATCCTTTGTTCATAGAACAATCGTATTGTTTACTTTACACGCAGTTCCTAAAGCAATAATCTGTTGCTTGCAACTTACTTAATACTGGAGGGGGTTCGGATGATAACCTGAAGGTGGATTATTAGTCATAGATGTAGTTGGATGGCGGTCTATGTATTATGTTGTAATGCCCAATCAAGTCTCAAAGGAGTCAAGATGATTAGTATATGCATGTATTGCTTTCTCGGTGTTTGTCAATTGCCCCGCTGTAATTTGTTCACCCAGCATGTTATCTATCTTAAGGAGAGCCACCTCTAGTGAACTATGGATCTCGGTCCTTGTCTTTTACATACAATCTACAATCTTTTACTGCTTTGTGTTTACTTTCTGCAAACTTTTACTTCTTTCCATTCGATACGTTTAATCCTTTGTTTTCCGCAAAACACGGTGAGATTGACTACCTCATCGCAAGTTCGGGACAAAGTTCTGTGGTTGTGTTGTGCAGGTCTCCACGTTGCTACTAGCACCGGTAGTGCGCCCTGCCAAAGCTCATCTAGTAACACTTTTGGGGTGATTCCTTGATCCTACTGGTTCGATTAAACCTTGGTTTCATAACTGAGGGAAAACTTGTTGCTGTGCTCATCATACCTTCCTCTTGGGGTTCCCAACGAGCTCTACATCGAACGACGAGCACATCAAGTATTTTTACACATTTTCTAGAACTAACCTATTAACAAGATGCCATAGTGCGAGTTGCCTGTTTTCTGCTGTTTTTGGTTTCAGAAAAGCTAGTAAGGAAATATTCTCGGAATTGGACCGGACAAAAGCCCAAGTCAATATTTCACCAGAAGGAACACGGAGTCCGGAGGGGAGACGAAGAGGGGAGCCAGGTCGGCCACACCCTAGGGTGGCGCGGCCAGCCCTAGTAGTGCCACCAGGGGGTGTGGGCCCCCTGGTGCTGCACCTACCTTGCCCCTTCACCTATATATTACCCTCGGGACGAAAACCCTAAGTACCCAATCAAAATTCCACAAAAGAGTCTATAGCCACCGCCATCTCCATCCCTAGATCGGGAGGAATCTGAAGCTCTTCCCGGCACCCTGCCAGAGGGGAGAGTTCACCCTGGAGGCCTTCTTCATCACCATGCCTGCCTCCGGTGTGATGCGTGAGTAGTTCATCCCTGGACTACGGGTCCATGTAGTAGCTAGATGGTTGGTTCTTCTCCTTTGTGCTACCATGTTTAGATCTTGTGAGCTCCGTTCATGATCAAGATCATCTATTTGTAATCCTACATGTTGTGTTTGCGGGGATCCAATGGATATTGAGATGCTATTTCAGATTGATAATTGATTTTACCATGTCTTTGTTATTTGTGATCTTGCATGCTTTCCATTGTTAGTAGCTATCTTGGCCAAGTAGATGCTAGCAACTCCAAGAGGGAGTATTTATGCTCGATAGTGGGTTCATGCCTCTAGGAATCTGGGGAAGTGACAGAAATCTCTAAGGTACTAGATGTGTTGTTGCTACTAGGGAGAAAACAGCAATCATTTGTTCATAGAACAATCGTATTATTTACTTTACACACTTTGCTTAATGCAATTATGTGTTGCTTGCAACTTAATACTGGAGGGGGGTCGGATGATAACCTGAAGGTGGATTATTAGTCATAGATGCAGTTGGATTACGGTCTATGTATAATGTTGTAATGCCCAATCAAATCTCAAAGGAGTCAAGATGATTAGTATATGCATGCATGCTTTCTCGATGTTTGTCAATTGCCCCGCTATAATTTATTCACCCAACATGTCATCTATCTTAAGGAGAATCACCTCTAGTGAACTATGGACCCCGGTCCATTCTTCTACCATCAATCTACAATCTATTTACTGTTTTCTGTTTACTTTCTGTAAGTAATTACTATCTTCCACACAATATGTTTAATCCTTTGTTTTCAGCAAAACCGGTGAGATTGACAACCTCACTGTAAGTTGGGGGCAAAGTTCTGTGGTTGTGTTGTGCAGGATTCCAAGTTGGAAACAACACCTTGGAGGTGTTTCCTTGCTCCTACTGGTTTGATAACCTTGGTTTCATAACTGAGGGAAAACTTGTTGTTGTGCTCATCATACCTTCCTCTTGGGGTTCCCCAACAAGCTCGATACGTGTTGAGCCATCAAGGATCCTCCAAGACGACGGAGGTCTTTGGTTGCAGCTCATCAAGGCCAAGTATCTACGGGGTCGCCCCCTATTGGCGTGCGAACGCCGGGAGGGGTCTCAGTTCTGGAGGGCCATCTAGGACATTAAACACCTCATCCATCATGGATCATCTTTTGGGGTGGGTAATGGTCGGGAAGTCCTATTTTGGCTGGACCCCTAGTTACAGGGCGTCCCCCTTTGCCAGGAATTCCCGACCCTCTTTGCCATCTGCGCAGCCCCCTCGTTGTTAGTCACTGAGGCTGTCCAGGGAGGACAATGGAACATCCCGTTACGGAGGTCCTTCAATGACGCTGAAGCGGCTGACTTCCTGAGGCTGCGGGGCTCCTTGACCATATCCCTCTCAGAGGAGAGGGATAAGATCACTTGGAGCCAGTCTCCCTCGGGAGCCTTCTTCGTCAGTTCGGCTTATAGGTCCCTGTTCCAAGGGCCGGAACTACCTTGGATGTCTTAACTTTGGAAGGCTCCCCTACCCCTGAGCTTGCGGATTTTCCTGTGGCAATTGCTGCGGGATCGGCTCCCGTCAGGGGTAGAAGTCTTGAAACGCAACGGCCCAGGCAATGGGATGTGTCCGCTATGTGGGACGCCGGAAACTTGTGCCCACATAATGTTCACTTGCCCTGCTGCTCAGTTTCTGTG
This sequence comes from Avena sativa, assembly GCA_916181665.1. Classification (NCBI taxonomy): domain Eukaryota; kingdom Viridiplantae; phylum Streptophyta; class Magnoliopsida; order Poales; family Poaceae; genus Avena; species Avena sativa. Next base: position 16,080,497 of record OV702291.1, on the reverse strand, counting down.
GAACTTTGTCGGTGAAGCTCTTGGGCCGCCCTGGCAGGCCCGAGAGCTCGGCGAGTTCCTAGAGACAGAGGTAAACCATACCGGAAGGAGGCGCCACGTCTTCTGGTTGGTGTTTGCGGCTATCACGTGGACGCTATGGAATGTTCGGAATAAGATGGTGATTGAGCGGATCTTTCCTCGACGTGCTTCTGACTTTGTGTTTGCTTTCCTTGCCTATCTCCAGCAGTGGTACCCGCTTTCTAGGCAGAGGGACTGGGCCAGCGTGGACGCGATCCTGCTGGCGCTCAAGTCGTCGGCGCACTGCTTCTTGGCCCCGGCTAGCTCTTCCGCGGCGGCGTAGTGGATGCTCTCTAGCCCCGGTTTTCGCTTTCCTTTTTTGGTTTCTTGGGCGTGTTGTGATGTGGCCCCAGCAGACCTTGTTTTATTTTTCTCTTTGACGCCTGGCGTCACCGACTCTGTTATACTCTGTGTGGTTTTGGTTTTATTTATAAAGCGGGGCGTAAAGCCTGTTTCGAGGATAGTACACTTTCCGAGAAAGATTTTGTGAAGACGATAGTGACCTTGTGGGCTATTTAGAAGGCAAAACGTTGCTATACATGAAGACGATTTTCCGGAGTCACATTCTCGACATTCAGTATCATCACTGGTTTTTTGCATGATTAATATACGATAGAGCAGATTACAGATGACGCTTGCGGCTTGCCAAGGGCAATGCTGATGGGCGCTGTATCAAAGCAGGGCAATTGAGGAGCGGCACAGAATTGCAGATGCGGTTTTCATGGGAGTGCTCGCGCTGGAAGGAGTTACCGATCCAGCATGTATAGAGGCCCGCGGCTTGCCGCGAAGCTCTTAGTATTTCTATGGACTTACAGATTATAAAGATGATGATTGCATCAGATTGTGTCGCGATTATCCTAGGTATTTAAGAAAGGGGCAGAGGGAAGTTTGGCACGATCGGTTCTGAACTCAATGGAAGGAGAGCAGATGTAGACCAGGTGAGATTTCAACATGAAGGTACAAATGAATAGTCATTATCTTATCCGAGGTATTTAAGAAAGGGACAGAGGATGCAGATCAACACAAAGTGCATGTTTGGAGTACCGTATATGAGCCTTGTTCTCAGAGAACATGTTTTTCCAGATGATTTATTGAAAACGACTTTTAGTCAGTTATTCAGTTAAGTCAAGTTTCCATAAATCTTTGTTTGGTTGATAAAAACTGAAATCATCATTTGTACGATTCCTTGTTTGGGACATCTCTCGTTTTTCTTCTAATGTGGCGTAGTACAGCGTGGCGGGACTGGGGAACTGCTGCTGCCACGGCGCGGCGCCGGTGGTCATTGCAATGACCGTGCAGCCGAGCGCCGATTTGTCCGCCGTCCGCCCATGCCCCTCGCACCGCGCAGCCACCGGCGCGATGAACAGTGGCATGCCGCCGCGCTCACCCGAAGGCGGTGGTCATGGCGTCGTCATCGGAACATATGAACACATTCCAGCTCTTAAGACGCCGCACTGCGTGACACCATCAGCGTGCACATGCGGCAGCCCGATTAAAATGGATAGCGCGCACATGCATGAATCCAGCGTAGGTTTCAGGCCAGCTGCATGCAGCACGGGTTAAGGACATGTACAATAGCGCTGAGCCAGCTCTCTGCAACGGAAGATTATAACTGGTTTTGATAACATGGAGAGAAGAGACAGTAAGACTGTCTATAAAGTTCTAGATAGTCTGTAGTAATCTTACAGGCAGCTTGCAGACGGTATTTTGTTGTTATATGAGTGGTGTCTGTAATTTATACTCACACATAGCTGACTAAAAATAGATATTTTACAGACAAAGTATTGTACAAGATGTCTATAGTATTATCTATACAGACACCATGTGTCTAAACCAATGTTTATGCCCTAAGTGACGACGAGAATCGTAGGCAGCTGGTGGTGGCGGGGAAAGCTGGTTGCTCCTGTTTTTCGCCACCACGGATCCATGTCAGCTATCATGCGTGTGTAAGAACGTTGTGGTGAACGCTCAAAATGTCGCGCGCCCCGCTTTGATCTAGTCAGGCTCAGGCAGCGCCCGCCGGCCGCTTACTCGTGTCCTCGACCTCGACGCGGATACTCCAGAGTCCTGGCAGCGCGACCTACATTGACAGCAGAGGATGCTCTGCTTCTGCCGGAGTTTGGCAGCGCGGTCGGCGGCCACGGCCACGGACTTGCGGCGATCGATGGCGAGCGAAACGGTGCCCAGGATCCTATGTCAGTATCACTGCCTAAACAGGGAGAGAGTGTCCACCTTGCTCCTTCAGATAAGGGACGGCTGTGATGAATACGATGGCATCCAACGGCCACAATCAGTCACCACTAGTTACTGTTACATTTCTTGCTGTCGTTATTTACTGTTGGTTAATTACCGTGTCACTGGCTGGCCCTTATAGGCAGCAGCTCCACCCATTGTCTGGGTATGGGAATTAATGTAATGGTCTGAGACCTAAATTGACACATATAGGCCAGTACGCATATCCGAGAAAATAAAGGCATTAACATTGGTTTAGACACATGGTGTCTGTATAGATAGTACTATAGATAACTTATACAATATTTTGTCTGTAAGATATCTATTTTTAGCCAGCTATGTGTGAGTATAAATTACAGACACCACTCATACAACAACAAAATACCGTCTGTAAGCTGTATTACAGACTGTCTAAGACTTTATAGACAGTCTTACTCTCTCTCCTCTCCACGTCATCAAAACCATCTATAACCTCCCGTTGCAGACAGCTGAGTCAGCGCTATTGTACATGTCCTAAAGCTAGATCTTGCTATACTTTGCCAAAATTCTCCAATTCTCTAGTTCATCCTTAGATTTCCATCTGTGGGCATGACATCCTAGCCAATTGCAGGAGCGATACGGTCGCAGAATCAGTCGCGGCCAGGACGAGAGAGGGAGGTTATGCTAAACGCATTTTCACAAAAACATACTACAATAGAATACTCGTTTCTCGCAAAAACTCGGTTTTCTGGTTTCGTGGATGACGCGTTTACCTACCCACGACTTGTTGCAAGTACCCAAACAAAATTTCAGGTTATTACTGCTTCACATTGCACCGTTGCTACAAGGAATTAGCTTGCAGTGAGAAGTGGATCCGGAGGAATTAGGAGACCACATAAAAGGTCACCGATTAGCTTCTCGCTTGAAGCACATGACAAGGAGGATGAAAACCCTCACATGAGGCCTGAGGGGGTAAAAGATTGCAAAAGATAGGAAGAAGAGAGGCAAAGCGGATTTTTCCAGCGTAAGTTGGGCCCCAACACCATCTGTGACGTCCGCGTGTTACAGATTCGTGCGGACTGCCTAGGGGAGAGGATAACCACCCAGCAATCCAGAACCCACCCCAACCCCCGCAAACCTGGTCAACGGGCTGTGTCTGGGCGTGCCGGCCCGTGGCACGCGGGCTTAAGCCCGCTAGAAGCCCGGCACGGCACGTGTCAGACGGGCCCGGCTGGGGCCGTGCCAGTGCAGTGGCCTGGAGCACGCATGCCGGCCCGTCACGGCCCGTTTAGCCTCTTAACAGCGAGCTCAGGGAATAATAGGTGCAAAAATATGCTACCTCGAGGATTCGAACACACGACCTAAGTCGCCACACCCTCCTAACCATCAGACTACCGAAACGTGTACGTTATAACAGGAGATTGACCCTATTTAAGGATGTTTTCAAAGCTTGTAACAGAGAAAAATGGCCATTACTAAATTGGGCTGGTGTGCCCCCGCGTGCCAAACGGACCGACGTGCTGGCCCGATAGAGCTTGGGGCCGTGCCCGGGCCTCAAGGCCAGGCCCACGTGCCAGCACGGCATGCCCCGCGAGCCACACGGGCCAATGCATGCCGGGCCGGGCCAGGCCCGTGAAGGCGGTGCCGGGCCTATGACGTGCCGGGCCGGCCCGTTGGCTAGGATTGAACCCCCGTGCCCCCCTTCCAGCACCACCACACCCCACCACTACCGCATCCCCCTCCCAGCGCCTCTGGCCCCCTCCCAGCTCTGGCACGAGCGGGACACACCGGTGACAACGACCACGCGCGGCCACGCCGCAGCCCTGACCCCTCCTCCACCTCGTCGCGCCCCCACCCCCTCCTCCCCCTCTGCGCTGCAAGCTCGCACTCGTCGGGTGACGACGACCTCGCGCGGCCGCTGGCCCCCTCGCTCCGGCATGCGCGGGACGAGGCGGTGACGACGACCACGCGCGTACGCGCCGCAGCCTTGACCCCTCCTCCACCTCTGCACGCCCCCACCCCTCCTCCACCTCTGCGCTGCAAGCTCGCAGCCCTGACCCCTGCTCCACCTTGTCCCGCCCCCACCCCCTCCACCTCGTAGTGCCCCACCCCTCCTCCATCGATGCACTGCAAGCTCGCGCTCAGACTCCGGCCGTCGAGGAGCGAGAGAGGAGCTCACCCATGGCCGATCTGGGCCTAGAGTGCCCCAATTTGTCTCCCCCTCTCTGTTCTTCATTTTTTTCTTTTTGTTTCTATTTTTTACCTAGTGCCCGATGTGGATTTTGCTAGATCTATGTATGAATCTTGTATGACGTGAATGTTGAGTATGAGTCATGTGTGTGTCAAGATTTGTTTCTCCTTTTCTATATCTTGTTCATTAGTTTTTTCTATGAGAAAATGTTATATCTTATTGCATTATGTATGATCCCTTGCAGAAACATGAATCTTGTGTGTATCTTATGCGAATCTTGTATGAAACATTGTTGGTATTAATCTTAGTCGATGCAGAATACATAACTCAATTTCTATATTGTTGAAAAATCTTATATGTTGGGATTCTAGTATGTATCTTATATGAATATTATTGACTATGAATCTTGAATGAATCTGTGTAGAATTTTTTGGATATTTATGCAACCGAACTAGAAAAAAATCATTTTTATTTTTTTGTGTTATGGTTTGTGACTCAAAAATAAAATTAATCTGGACTGAAAAGGTTGAATATTTATACGGCGATAATATGAATTATGATTCTTGGATTATTTGTATGAAAGTATGGATATTTGCCAAATATTTGAAAGAAAAATATCAGGCAAAATATTGTTGAATATTACAAAAAGAACATTCATGAAAGTTTATGAGGAAAAATGTGGTGAAAGATAAAAAGAAAAATATGTTAAAATACTATAATTTTTCATGTATGAATCTGTGGTGAAATTTTTAGGAAATTAAATTAAATATGCTAATTTTTAGATATTAAACTATATTTTTCATGTATGAAACTGTGGTGTAATTTTTTAGATTGGCTAATTAAATAAATAGAGAATCATCTATGAATCATGTTTGTCTCCAGAAGAATCCAAAATGAGATCGTGAGAAATCTTCAAAGGATAGGGGTGTTGCGCAAAAAATGACTAGACTTGAAGAATGAAGTGGAAGGGGCATTAGCACAAATCTCCAACACATCAACGATAAAGATGATGTCGGGGACCCAACTTACGGGGATTGCATTTCCCAAAGAGAGGAGCCTACAAGGAAGTTTTTTTTTATAGAAAATAGGCCAAAAGGTCCGACGGTAAATTAATAACGCCAACAATGGTGAAACACATACAAAATGCTGAACCAAACTTGCAATGCAGAACTGCACACTCACACAAGAACATGCCTAACCGAGGAACTACAACCGGAAACGCGAGATCGCCAACGACTATTACAGTAGACTATGCATGGAAGGAGCAGACGCTGGATGGGTTGCGTGTCGGACTGGCGCTCACCCTAGTCGGGCAAACCAACATCCACCATCGAGACGGCTCCACCGTCGCAGGGAACACCACCAAAGACCGGCCACCACCAGGAATCAGCCGACGACTCACAGTCGACGAGCAGTGCCAGAGTCCAGCCCGACACGAAACACCGAGATAGAATAACACGAAGCAAGCTTTGCCGAGAAGAATGGGGTGGAACCACACGAAGCAAGCTTTGCCTACAAGGAAGATCTTTGTGCTATTATTGAAACTAAGAAAGTATTAGTGGCCGAAGGCAAAAAAGACAAGGCGGCAAGGTGGAATGAGCTGAGACTTTGGAGGACAATAAGTAGAGGTCCAAGTTGGCCACCGAGGAGTGTAGGCTTTCCCTCGAGGAGGAAATGTTTTTTCTAGGAAAAAAGACCAAGGAGCGTAGGCTTGCATTCCAGAACCCAGAGCTGGATACAACGCACGCAGACCTCGAAAAGGTTTCTGATTCGTAGCGTATGCCAAGTCCGGAACCCAACTGAGGTCTCCAAAGTTTGCAAAGAGAACATACGGTGACAGGAAGACGTACAAGGTCTCTTTGTACTGATTGGTAAAAGAACCTGTCCCAATACACTCGAGTGCAAGGCAGATAAACTTTGTGAAACTGTTCTCTTGCTGAACAAGGGTCACAGGCAGTAGCCAAGTGTGACAGTCTGAAAGCTCAATACAATTACATAATCGGCAACTTCTCAGGTGAAATCACCATAATGTCATGGCTTCTCATTATCCTTGTGTACAACTACTGTTCCAATCTACTACAGTATAAGGGTAAAAGGGCACAAAGAGAATCGAAAGAAACAAGAAGAATATAAGTATGTGTACTTTTTAAGCAAGGTCACCGGATAAAAGGTTCAGCCACAGGTTTGGCGGCTGCTTCTTCAGATAGCAGGGATATTGGCAAAAGAGAAGCCCTGGTGCCCCTTGTAAGCATAGTATGCTATCCTTGTGTAGTAGAACCCAGGAATGAACATAAAAACACCCAGCACTGTAAAGAAAATTCCTGTTCCCAAAGAAAAAAAAAACAGGGACAACAAGCATCAGGAAGAGCAAAAGATATCGAGAAATCACACTATGTACTGTTTTTTTTTTCATACGACCCCGGATAACAGGGCTGGGTTCCAGTATCAGAGATAACGGAACAGCAGGGTAGCAAAGTTCAGGAGTTCTTGCAGAAAGTAAACTACAGCTGGAATCCCCGCAGCTAATGTTTCCAGGGGATAAACTGCAGATCAAACCAGCGCAAAGCGACAAGTCTGAACACTATGTACTGATAACACACAGACACAGATATGCTACTACCTGGAATAAAGTAGTGCGCAAGTACTTTCAGAGTTAAAGTGGTTAACATTCATGCACAATGCAAAAGGATTTTGTACATACAGTATCTAGATTAAACAAAAAAATTGCAGACTTCAGAACGCACTTTTGCGACATGTGGATCACTATGCACTTGATGATCCATCTGCTTCCTAAATTTTGGTGAAACCGGGCCAGTTTCTCCAACTGTATATCTACCACTGCGACATGTGGATGACATAGCTCTACGGCCTGCAACTCTGGATTATGAAATGACCCGGTATATGGAATGACAGATAAAGACATTCAGTTACTCCAGACAAGCATTTTCAGTTGCATTAGCGTAACACCAGAAATGAACGAAATCCCATCTCAAATACGCGAAATACAAACAAGCGGGACTGATTTCTCCTCTCAACTACAACGAACCAGCCGATCCCAATTACCCAGTTCAGTTCAGGTTCAGCACCCAACTCCCACCAGCAATTCGACTGAAACTTGGAGCCCAATCGAGGGCAGGCAGATAGATGGGTCGATATATTCGTCTCACCGTGGGATCGGTCGCCGCCGACTTGATTCGCGGCCATGATGAGGCCGGCGACGACGCCGAGGACGCCGAACGCGAGCAGCGCGGCGGCGAAGGCGATCTCCTTGACGGGCGGTCCACGCGACCGGCCCCACATCGCGCCGTCGACCAGGTCGTCCTCGTCGGTGAGGGAGAAGGCGTGGTCCACGTACGCCATCTTTGGCCTGCCGGTCGGACGCCGCGCCCACAACTAACTAGGGTTCCCGAGGCGGATGCGTTGTTCGGCCTGGGCGGTCTCTCGCGATCTGGACGCGCAGGAGGGGCGGCGGGATTGGGGAGACCTTGGAGGCGGAGAGGCGGTGGCGTGGGAAGGAGGGAGGGAGGGCGAAGTTTGCGAGGCGGGCAAAGGCGATGGCCGACGGGGAAGAGGGAGAGGTGACGCGGTCGCTTCTCTTGGCCGTTGCTGGGTCGCCCCTGCGGATTTGGGTCGCGCCTGCGGTTTGCATAGTTGATTAGTATTTCCTTCACAGGCCAAAACAAATGGTATCGGCTCTTACGATGTGTATTTTGGTTTAGAAAATGTAGTACTAGGTGTAGGATAATTTTTTTTGTTTTTTTCAAGGATATAAGTAATAAGGATTAATTTTACTACGTATCTATTTTTAACCCCTAGCTGTGACCTTGTGACAAGGCATGCCCATTTTCAAATTGTGACTTGCCCTCATTTTTTGTTCTTTTGACATTATTATTTTACTACTATGTCACCACACAAACAAGGAGATCTTGCGTGTAATCGTGTCAAAATGGCGTGGGAGCTAATCAAGCGAACAAGTCAAATCCGTACAGTATTAGATATGGTGTCTATCCGACATAGTACATTAGCCGCTTTTGTCCAGCAAAATTTAAAATTCATACTCCCTCCGTTCCAAAATAAGTGACGTGGGTTTGTCTAGATTCGGATGTATCTAGACATGTTTTAGTATATAGATATATACGAATCTAGATAAACTCACGTCACTTATTTTGGGACGGAGGGAGTATAATTTAATTGAGTTTGACATAATATGTATCCTCCTAATGATTAAGCACACAATTCTTCTAGGTATCGTCCGAACAAGTGGATCCAACTTCCAGTGCAAAATAAGGATAATACAACTGAGTTGCTGTCACAACTAAACGGTAAAATATTGCAAGTTTTTCAAATGAGGTGAAGGCTATCATAGTCTGATACCTAGAGGTTGAAAGTGGAATTTATTCAATTGTTAAAAATAACGCAACAAATATGAAACTTAAACAAAATGAACAACAGAGATCACTCGGAAATTGCGTATAGCATCTAGGTTCTTCGAAGAGTGTATCGGATTCATCTTTTCACACCTCAAAGTTCCGTATGGACCGTATCGCTACTGATGAAACCAAAGCACACCAATATGCACGAGTTAGACTAACCTCTCGGGTTTTGTACATTTGTCCGTATATAAAGGGCATGCGAGAAACTTAGGTAAGTGAGACACCACCGGTGAAATGGACTAGCAAACCATTGCCCCGTGGTGTAGGTGTCACAAAGAAGAGCAAAGCAGTAAAAGAGGAGCCATGATATTTATGGATCCTTCAAGGCTTCAACTAGACCATGATGACTACACAAGGATGGAAATAGATACGGGAAACCTAAATAGAAAATTACCAAAAAAATTGGGGTAAGATCTGTACCACAAAAATAAGATCGCTCCTGGGTCACCGTCCGCTCGGGCGATCCCGGAGGCCCCCAGTTGCCACCTAGCCCCTCAACCTTCAGCCCCCTAGGCCCTTTTCGACGAAGGCGGAGGGCAAGAGAGGGCCCGCACGACTCATCTCCATAGGCGGTGGGGTACGTCATCAATCGGTCTTGGATGTCTCGCGGAGGAGCGAATAGAGGAAGATTGCGGACGGGCGCGAGTAGCGGTGGCTGGCGGCGCGGCGTTGTGTTGGCAGCGACGCAACGCTGGAGGCGGGGCGGGCTGTCCTGGACCCGATCTGGCCCGATCTCGGTGCTGCACGGTGCCTACCGGCCATGCGGCTGCCTGCCCCTCTTTTGGCATCTCGAGTTCATCTTCTTCTCCGGTGCCCGCAGGTGGCGTGGGGCTGCTGGCGCGATTTTGAATAAAGGTGGTGGTTGTGACACCCCCGGGATCAGGGTTAAACAAATCCTAGGCATTAGTCTGACATAAGCCTAACCTAGAGCTCGAGGATATCCAGTGAAGAATCAATAACACAACAGTGACCCTACGACACAAAAATTATTACAGCAAGCTCATAACTGAGCAGAGAACCAAATTATTAGAAGCAGAGGTCACTGACCATGAATATCAAACAACGGAAGACAAATTATGATATTAAGTATAGCAGACTTAACAAATTGCCGAAGAGGTCTGAAGCATAACGATGATGTCACGACCTATAGATTCCAGGCTATCCGGTCGGGAACCCTAAGCTACTCGTCGGTGTCAATGTCGTACCAAACTCATCTTCAGGCGAGCAGTTACTCTGCTATAAAAGTATCAACAAAGCAAGGGGTGAGTACATGATGTACTCTGCAAGTCTTATGGGTGATGGGGTTATTTTGCATAAAACTATCTTTGTTTGTAAAATAAGAGAAAGAATAAACTCGTCTAATTAAAACATTTTAAAAGGGGATAAGAGAGCGACATCTAAAAAGTATTGAGCATCCTCTCTTCATATCCACTAATCGTATCATCCTCATCTCACAACTAGGGCCACCCCCTCATACCCCAAGGAAGCATCCTTAACAAACCTTAGCTGCCAAGTTTTACGATTAGGTTAATGTGCTCTATTATCTTCATGTTTGTTCCAAAGTCATCCATAATCTTGGACATGGCTTCTCGAAAAGATTAAAACCCTGCAGGGGTGTACAACTTTATTCACACGTACCAACCGACTCTTAATGCCACATGATTAGCGCTCTTCTTTGGAAGGTCGGCAGATGTAATCAAGTTGAGATTCTTGATACAGAAAATCAAGTGAATGGTAATCTATTAACTACTCATCCTTTATTATTTTTTACACTTTAATCATGAGTCTCCAACATCGTAAAAAGGCGATACAAATTGCACAGTAATCTGGGTTTATTACGATGGACAATTGTTTACTCTTTAGGTGACTATACAAAGAAGGGTATTATATCGGTGTTTACATACATGCAGATGATCCACAATCAAACATGCCATTTTATGGTCCAAATAAGTGGCCTTCTAAAGGTAAGTTGTCTCTGTTTTCAAGATATTTTTGTACTAAAACATCTTTTACTTTGGTCAATAAATATGAACCAAATCATAATGGATAACTTGCTTACCAAGTTTGTTCGATATGCTTTTGACTGGATTTTACTCTCTGCCTATGTGTTCTATGTTCAGTAAGGACATGGTGCTAGAGTACTCTCTCAGCTCATGATAATACAACTCATGATCAATTCAAGTGCTACAAGTGTGTAATTGATGTGCTTGCATTATGAATC